>JBBGZY010000142.1:8707500-9982500 GCA_037952925.1 Lithobates clamitans
TTCCACGTATGGTGCAGCTTGTCGGCGCTTTTCAAGGGCTGTTCGGGTTTGCTAGTGACAATGGCAATAGTGAATCAAGCTACTGCTGCTGATCTTATGACGATCCCTCTGACCAGGATGCCGAAGTTTTCTCAGGCCATGTGGAAAGCCGGCCGGCTATTTTCCAAATAAATCATGGCTGTAGATTGGCATGGGGATACGCGGACTCCACTTCCGGACGTGGTGACGTCACTTGGTTGACGCGTTTCGCCCACTAATCAGTGGACTTCAAGATATGGTCTTGTCTGCTTGTATATTATAATTTTGTAGTGTTCTTTTCCATCTGAATTGATAATCCCTTTACAAGCTGGAATACCAGCAACACTGGATGTTTTAATACACACATAATCTGATTGATAGCTAATATTCCAGGCAGTACTTTAGATTTCCTCCAGGACACTGGGCAACAATCTGGATTGTTTTTAACTTGTTGTTTGCATGTTTTGTTGTTTCATTTTTGGAAGGCTGGAGTTTCTCCATGTGAATTAATGCCAACATACCTTTTTAACAAATTTCAATAAACTTTTTTATATACTATATTGTATGGTAAATCACTGCCTACTTTTTGACAGTCTGTACTATACAGCAGTCTTTCCTTTTTCTGTTTGTATACTTATGAGGCATATACCGCACCGGTGAGACAGTGAGTTATTTATCCCTCAAGTTTGGTGAATTTCACCTTTTTCCTTATTTTTCTATCATTACCCATATATGCCTGTTTGACTTTTTGTATTTCTGATTTTGAACTCAGATGCCATCTTTTAATAAGATATAATAAATCTGCTTTTATTACAGGAGTTTTTTCTGCGTAAATTATACATTTTTTGTTTTGATTTTCCCATTGGTTTGGCACACTCAAAAAGTCCTCTTCCCTGTGGGTGGAGAGTCCCGCATCCAGATGGGTTTTTGTCTCTCCTCTTTAAGGGAATAAATAGTATATGGTCTGCAATACGTAACATATGGGATGATGCCACAGAGAATCTATTCTGGAGTCTGCCGGGTCCACTTTTCTCTTATGCATTAGTATTCAGGAAACTTATATGTTCACGAAACTTACCTTGCAGGAAACCGATCCTGTGAAAAATAGAGATGCTTCCAATAATGTCCTTTCCCTCTCAAAATGATATCTGCCTGGTCATCATGCTGGTCTAATGACATTCATTTTTTTCACTGACCCAAAACAAGCTTGCAGATTAGGAGTTCTGATGTTACCTTGACCTCACCTACTCCATGGTTGTTCTAATTCAGCGACTTACATCAGCTTGACAGCCTGGCAGATTACCACAGTCAAATGCTGTGCAGTGACTCCTAGAAAGCATTAGACATATTCTAATTTTAATTTCTACACAATCAAGAAACCTTGTGCTCACTTGCACTGCTAAAAGACAGAGTACTCTAGTATCACAGGAAGAAGGAGATGAGGACAGATAATAACCCTATGCAAATATATTTGAACTCTGAGCAGCAAGAACAAGAGCCTCTTTCAACTACAGCCACGCACTAAAACAGAAACATTTTTCTGCAGTAGCCAATTTTAGAACCTTCTGTTCATCAACCTGTCCCACAAGGCCTACATCATTACACAATGTTCCCAGTGTCTCCAGCAGTTGGAAGCAACTGGGCACCACTACTGAGGCAAAGGTCCAGCCATGTTCAGAACAGTATATACTACATATGCCAGTAAATGGGTCATTTACCTACCATGATAGGCGATTTCAGGCCTGCCCTTTTATGGCCTACATATAGGCCACCCATGACATCTGTGGCAGACATCCGTATGATCAGGTATCAAACAATAAGGATAAAAGATGTGGTCAAAGGAGGTCTGCACCATGTATGTATGTAGTTCTCCGCGAGTATTTCTACTGTCCCCCACATGTTTACAGCATTGATAAGCATGCTAAACAATTACATTGGTTAAATAAAGCTTTTCTGGCCATACTTCTCTTGTGGGTTACAGGAGTACACCTACTTTTGTTCTCCTATGACCCAGAGTTAGCTGATAGTGGGCTGTTGCCCGCTATCAGCTGACGGGGCAGTGCTGCACCAGGATCCTGACAATGTTATAGGAATCTACCCTGCTGCTTGTCTGACATCTGGCTCTGCCTTTCAGCATTCGTTTGAGAGCTGGAGCCAGTCGCTCCTGTCCCTTCCCCAGCCCAGCACTCCAGTGAGCACTGGAGGAGCAGAGCAACGACCAACAGTCTCTTCTCTCAGCAAAACGAGAGCTTTACGATCAGCGGTCAGGTGATCGCTCAGTTTTTGGACTTAGAGAAGGTGTGTTACAGCTGCATTTCAACTCTGAGGCTGAGGTATGGAGTATGAAGGTGTTTTTTTTTTCAGATCCCATATTTCTCCTTTTGAGCTGGACACCAGAGAAAAAGCTAAATACACAAATAGATATACATATAATAGAGATATTTTACCTGACAAAGGATTTGCATTTCTGTCCATCCAGTCCTGAGACTGACATACACTCACTGGACACTTTATTAGGTACACCTTGCTAGTACCGGGTTGAACCCCCTTTTGCCTTCAGACCTGCCCTAATTCTTCGTGTCATAAATTCAACAAGGTGTTGGAAACTTTCCTCAGAGATTTTGCTCCATATTGACATGATAGCATAATGCAGTTGCTGCAGATTTGTCGGCTGCACATCCATGATGCAAATTTCCCATTCCACCACATCCCAAAGGTGCTGGATTGGATTGAGATCTGGTGAGTGTGGAGGCAATTGGAGTACAGTGATGTTATTTTCATGTTTAAGAAACCAGTGGTGAGAAGATTTGAGCTTTGTGACATGGTGCATTACCCTGCTGGAAGTAGTTATCAGAAGATGGGTACACTGTAGTCATAAAGGGATGGACATGGTCAGCAAGAATAGGTAGGAGTGGTGTTTAAACAATGCTCAATTGGTACTAAAAGGCCCAAAGTGTGCCAAGGAAATATCCCCCATGCCATTACACCACCACCAGCCTGAACCATTGATACAAGGCAATATGGATCCATGCTTTCATGTTGTTTATGCCAAAATCTGACCCTACCATCTAAAGGTCGCAGCTGAAACCCAGACTCATCAGACCAGGCAACATTTTTCCAATATTCTATTGTCTAATTTTGGTGAGCCTGTGCGAATTGGATCCTCAGTTTCCTGTTCTTAGCTGACAGGAGTGGCACCCAGTGTGGTATTCTGCTGAAGTAGCCCATCTGCTTCAAGGTTAGATGTGTTTAGAGATGGTATTCTGCATACCTTGGTTGTAACGAGTGATTATTTGACTTGCTGTTGCCTTTCTATCATCTCAAACCAGTCTGCCCATTTATCGACAAGGCATTTTCGTCCACACAACTGCTGCTCACTGGATATTTTCTCTTTTTCGGACCATTCTTTGTAAACCCTAGAGGTGGTTGTGCATGAAAATCCCAGTAGATCAGCAGTTTTTGAAATGCTCAGATCAGCCCATCTAGCACCAACACCCATACCATGTTCAAAGTCACTTAAGGCTCGGTTTCCACTAGTGCGACTTGTCATGTGACTTGGGACTGCAAAGTCGCATGACAAGTCGTTCCACATAATTTCCAATAAGTACCGTTCATATATGTGTCTTCAAGTCGCAGCGACTTCAAAGTAGTCCCTGCACTACTTTGGTCCCACTTTGATGCGACTTGAGGTCCATAGACCTCAATACACAGGCATTGCTTCCAGTCGCATCAAAATCGCAGCAAAAAAAATTGTGCGACTTTTAGGTTGCAATAGTGGAAACCTAGTCTAAATCCCCTTTCTTCCCCATTCTGTTGCTCAGTTTGAACTTCAGTAAGCTGTCTTCACCGCGTCTAAATGCATTGAGTTGCTGCAATGTGATTGGCAGATTAGCAATTTGTGTTACCAAGCAATTGAACAGGTGTACCTAATAAAGTGGCCAGTGAGTGTAGTTTTTACTACCAAATACAGCCTGGCATGGCACAAGATCTGATTTTTTTTTCCTCTGCTGCTTACAAGTCTTGTCCCTTCTTCAGCCTTTGAATGGAGAGTAAAAGGAGATATAACGCTATATAACACTAGTTAGATCATCTGCGACTCTGCTCTCCACTTCTATCAGCATGTTCCTTATTAGCACTGTGATGTAAATTACTGGCTACTTGTGCTGCTCTCCCTCACCCAGACTGAGCTCTCCTAATTTGAATCTTTTAGATCTGCTTGGTTCCCAGCTCTAGCCATCATTTTTGGATGCCCAAATGTTTAGAGCAGGAGTCTCCAAACTATGGTCCTCCAGTTGTTCAGGAACTACAATTCCCATAATGCCCAGTCATGTCAGTGAAAGTCAGAGTTTTACAGTGACTCATGGGACGTGTAGTTCATCAACAGCTGGAGGGTTGCAGTTTGGAGATCCATGGTTTAGAGCAGGGGTCTCCAAACTGTGGTCCGGGGGAGAGACAGTTGTGCTCATAAGTTTACATATCCTGCCATAATTTATGATTTAACCATTTTTCAGAGAATATGAATGATAACACAAAAAAACATTTTTCACTCATGGTTAGTGTTTACTGTATTTACTCTTTTTAAATCATAATGACAACAGAAACTAACCAAATGACCCCCATCAAAAGTTTACATACCCCGGTGATTTTGGCCTAATAACATGCACACAAGTTGACACAAAGGGGTTTGAAAGGCTATTAAGGGTAACCATCCTCACCTGTGATCTGATTGCTTGTAATAAGTGTGTGTGTATAAAAGGCCAATGAGTTTCTGGACTCCTGACAGACCCTTGCATCTTTCATCCAGTGCTGCACTGACGTTTCTGGATTCTGAGTCATGGCGAAATCAAATAATTGTCAAAGGATCTGAGGGAAAAGGTAGTTGAACTGTATAAAACAGGAAAAGGATATAAAAAGATATCCACAGAATTGAGAATGCCAATCAGCAGTGTTCAAACTCTAATCAAGAAGTGGAAAATGAGGGGTTCTGTTGTAACCAAACCACGGTCAGGTAGACCAACTAAAATTTCAGCCACAACTGCCACGAAAATTGTTCGGATTACAAAGAAAAACCCACAAATAACTTCAGGTGAAATACAGGACTCTTTGAAAACATGTGGTGTGGCTGTTTCAAAATGCACAATAAGGTGGCACTTGAAGAAAGATGGGCTGCATGGTCGAGTCGCCAGAAGAAAGCCATTACTACGCAAATGCTACAAAGTATCCCGCTTACAATACGCCAAACAGCACAGAGACAAGGCTCAAACCTTCTGGCACAAAGTCATTTGAAGTGATGAGACCAAAATTGAGCTTTCTGGCCACAACCATAAAGGCTACATTTGGAGAGGAGTCAAGAAGGCCTATGATGAAAGGTACACCATTCCTACTGTGAAACACAGAGGTGAATCGCTGATGTTTTGGGGGTGTGCAAGCTACAAAAAGGCACAGGAAATTTGGTCAACGGCAAGGTGAATGCAGTATGTTATAAAAAAATACTGGAGGAACATTTGTATTCATCAGCCAGGAAGCTGCACATGGGACGTACTTGGACATTCCAACATGACAATGATCCAAAACACAAGGCCAAGTTGACCTGTCATTGGCTACAGCAGAATAAAGTGAAGGTTCTGGAGTGGCCATCTCAGTCACCTGACCTCAATATCATTGAGCCACTCTGGGGAGATCTCAAACGTGCAGTTCATGACAGACAGCCCAAGAATTTACAGGAACTGGAGGCTTTTGCCAAGAGGAATGGGCAGCTTTACCACCTGAGAAGATAAAGAGCTTCATCCACAAATACCACAAAACACTTCAAGCTCTCATTGATGTGAAAGGGGGAAATACACGGTATTAAGAACTGGGGTATGTAAACTTGTGATCAGGGTCATTTGGGTAGTTTCTGTTGTCATTAGGATTTAAAACGAGTAAACACAGTTCATTGATAATAAATGGCTTCAGCCAAACACTAACCATGAGTGAAAGAAAGGTTCTTGTGTTATCATTCATATTCTCTGAAAAATGGCCAAGAAATCATAAATTCTGCCAGGGTATGTAAACTTATGAGCACAACTGTATACAGTCAGCTTCAATGTACAATACAACTTTCCAGTGCACAGAAGACAGTCACAAGGACACATATCTTTTCCTCCCACATTAAGCAAAACTCATTTGTTATGCTTTGTTTTCCAGTATACAGTCATGAAAGCAACCAAAAGCCTTACTTGGGCTAGTTCTAATGTAATTTTAAAAAATTGAAAATCAAGTAGAAGACCCAATGTCATTTATATAAGGGAGGCCTAAGAAAGATGTATGCAGAATCAAGTCATGCAGATCTGATTAACTAGTTTTTCATCTCATGCTCAACAAGCAGCTGATAGACAAGCAACCAAACTCATTCCTAAATTATTTCTGTCAAAAGCAATCAGTGACTGAATATCGCATATTTACTTCAGCTGAAAAAAGACAAAACCATTTTACAATGTAGCAAGCTGTTTTCCTGCCCAATGATTTTACAATATTTCATAGACAAAATGGGCCATTAGGAGCCACGTTTCCAGCTTACAAGATAATAATAATGATAAACAGACTGCAAGAAACATTCGTGTCACTGCCTTGTGGTCCTGTTTAGGTTTATTTCCAAAATGTATGACCAGAAACTTCAGATGAAATCCCTTCTACATCCCATCTACAAGAGTGTAACTGGTCCTGAACTCAACATGTCAAGTGGTCCAAGATGTCATGGGATACGTGCATTAGTATCAGTAACCATTTCTTTACTAGCGATTTGTTCTTATTCTACTATTTAGTTGGACCTCATTTAATATACTGTGTGCAACTCTGGAGACATCACTTACAAAAAGATATTGACAATGATTCCAAAGAAAAAAAAACGATGTAAGGTCTGGGGAATAAAACAGCAGGGGAGACTACTGAAACCCAATATGTACATTTACTATAAAACAAGGAAAAGGGGGTACATGACTAAACTCTTTAAATGCATTAAAGCAGAACTCCAGTCCTGGAGTACTGTGAGTCCAGCATGCAAAAAGACAGGTTGGGCCCACAGGAAATGCGCAGAATGAAGAATTGTCGCTCTGCCCTGTAGAGGACTGCTGGCACTGGACCAAGGAGGGTGCTGAGGACAGCACTGGAGCATGCTAAAGGTAGGTAGCACTTTGACATTCTTTTTGACAGAGAGGGAAAGGAAAAAAAAGTGGAGTTCTGTTTTAGGGGGTGAATAAGGTTTAAGAAGGCAGCATTTTTAATATGAAGCGAAGATCAAAAACAAGGGGACATGACCTCAAACTAGTAGGAGAAAAGTTTAAATATGTGAACTTTGGATCATCACAGAACAGTGTATCTTTATATGCATTTTGATAAGGTTAGGCTGCCACCCTTGAGAGACCAAGGGTAGATCCTCACGCAGCAGTCTACAGGAAGGCTCGCCAACGCGAATGTTGTATCCTCAGAGGATCAAATATCCACCTGGTAAAACTTTGTAAATGTATGAGCCAAAGAGTATGTAGCGGCCTTACAAACTTACAAGCTGTGGAAACCAGACGTCAAATTTCCCAGGAAAACTCCTAGCCGATTGAGCAGTCACTGAATATGGTGGAACTTTGCCCTTCAGACCAGCAATCTCAACCTTCCCAGCACCAAGGACCAGCCTCGCCGATGACAACCCCTCCACGGACCGGGGGTCCTAGCTCAAATGTGCAGTGCTTCATAATATATAATATAAATTATATATATATATATATATATATATATAAACAAAATTAATATGTGTAATCCATAATTATCACCATCAACTGGCAAATCGTGAAAAACAAGATAACTAATAGACATGAATATAAATAAATATGCCCCAAAAACGGAAAAAAATATTCCGCTCTTAGTGAAAACAATGTCCAGGCAAGTGTCCAACTTCAACTCAAGAGGCTCTTACCAGAATGATGTGACCATCAGATTATAAATGGTCAAATGCGCACGAAGGTTTAATTCTCCAGGTCACTTTTACATCTGCCAGCAATCACCATGGAAAGGTGCATTGCGGGGGGGGGGGGGCTCTATGACCCTGGCCTGACTCCCCTCCATCCCCCCCTTCCTCTCTGTAGGTAAAGTGACCACAAAGAGTGAAGAGAGTAGTGGTGTAGAAGGAGAGCGGGAAACCTCTGGTGGTGGGAGAGTGGTGGTGCATGTTTGTCAACATCACGCTGACACCGCCCACTACCTGTCATACACCTCAGCCTCGCCGCCGGACCCGGGGGGTTAGTGTTAGAAGTTGCGTGGGTCAATTGCCAATTTGGAAGCTGCTTAACCCTTGGGCAATCAGGAAGTATAAAGGCAGAATCTGACTTACGATTTGCAGCAGTCAACTTCAGGTAAATCTTGACTGCACAAACCATACCCAAGGCATGAAGAGCCTTGTCCCCTGACATCTGAGGCTTAGGACAGAAAGAAGATAATACAATGTCCTGGTTAAGATTAAACTAAGAGACCACCTTAGGTGAAAAAGAATGGCTGAGGTTACAAAAACCACCTTGTCACGGTTGTCACAGCACCAGAAACAGTTCCTTACAGGTAAGAGCAGCCAATTCTGAAACTTCATTAGCCAAGTAATGGCAACCAAAAATAATCTTCCATGTCAGGACTAAGGGAATATCCCGGATGGGTTCAAACTGATTTTTGCAATACAGAAAGTACAAAAGTTGAGGTCCCATGGATTCAACGGAGTCTTAACCAGTGGAACAATAGTTGAGACCCCTTGTGCAAAAGGCACACACCAAGGAACAAGAGGCAATAGGCCTCTGAAAGCGAACCACCAAGGCTAAAAATCTGATCCTTGATTGTACTCAAGGCTGGACTTGTTCAACTAGGGTTGAACTGGATAGACTTGTGTCTTTTTTCAACCCGACTAACTATGTAACTATGTAAGGCCGGATCTTGGTCAACTCCAGACTGGAGAAAAGCCAGAGTCCTGTGCGTAAATGGTGTGAACCGACCCTCAGTGCTTCTGTTGTAAACTATTTGGATTTCATTGCTCCACATTGCCTGCAGCTACAAAAGGTCAGTGAGGGTCTGTTTTAAGCATATTTACTTCTTGGTAAGAATATGTAAATACTTGACAGATTAAAGCCTGGCTTAAATGTTCACTTTGAAGCAAACCTGTGTTTTTGGCTGTTAAAGGGATAATCCACCTTTACCACAAAACTGCCTATGCAGATAAGGGGCATCTGTAGATAAAAACAAACTATGCAGCTCTGACTAAAGTTGAATAAAGTCCTTGCTTTAGGTGTAGGCCATTTACAACCCTTATGAAGCCTGACTGGAATACTACCAGGATGTTGCTAAGTGAGGTCTAGTCATCACTGCTCATCTCCACCATCACAGGAGTGAGCTCGCAAATACGGAGCTCAGAGCTACTGCATCAGTGGGAGAGAAAAATTATGTGAGGGGGTTTGAATCAGAGAAGAGCTCACTCCTATGATGGTGGAGGTGAGCAGTGATGACTAGGCCTCACTTTACAACGTCCTGGGAGTACTTAGCAATGTTCTGTGAGAATTTCAGTCAGGCTTTGGGAGATATGTAAATGTCCTACACCTAAAGAAAGGGTATTATTCATCTTTAGTCAGAGCTGCACAGTTTGTTTTAATCTACAAACATCCCTTACCTGCACAGGCAGGTTTTTTGTAAAGGTGAACTATCTTTTTAAGAGCAAGGTAACAGGTACACTAGATATCAGTCACATTTGAGCGAGCTCAGAGCAACATGAAATGTGTGCACAGCTTCATGCTCTTGCAGGCAGATGCAGTGGCTGGGGAGTGAATGGAGGAAGAACATGCATGTTGCTTTACCCTTCATGGGAACACCTCAAGCTAATTTTAAAGTAACTTGCCATTATGTGTTATAGCTTACCTCTGCTCACAATGATAGCATTTTAAATTTCCATGTATGGTGACGGAAGAAGCGTTTTTAAAAAAAACTTTACTTGTTTCTACAGATTCAGGTAACGATTAACTGCCATCAAATACCTTCACATAACTACTATCTCTGCACAGGCTTGTTTGTAGCAAGATAATTTCCTACTGAAGTCAAGAAGAAGAATCTTCATGCTGCTGGTCAAATATAATTTAACAGAAAAGAAATCACAGTTGTTTTAGTCCTCATGCACACAGGGGATGAGAAAAAACAAGCTGCAAAGCCACTACCAATGCCAGAAAAAAGCGGTTGTAAAAAAAATGCGCTTTTAGTAGCTTTTTGCATTGGTGTTAATGCGCGTTTAGCCACGTTGGCTTTTAGCAGTGTTTCTCTGCCTCTGTCAAAATCAATGGTTCCCTATGAGAATCCGACTTTCAGCCCATTGATTTGAATAGCAGTCGCATCCAAGTCGAATCGTGATGATCTTGACTTGTGGTGTGACTTGTGCTCTGAGGATCTTGAAGGGTAACCCCATGCCAAAATTAACAAAAAAACAAAAACAAAAACACAAAACACAAAACCAAAAACACAAAACCAAAAACACAAAACCAAAAACACAAAACCAAAAACACAAAACCAAAAACACAAAACCAAAAACACAAAACCAAAAACACAAAACCAAAAACACAAAACCAAAAACACAAAACCAAAAACACAAAACCAAAAACACAAAACCAAAAACACAAAAACAGCGCGACCCCCCTTATCCATACAGTGCATTCGGAAAGTATTCACAGCGCTTTCCTTTTTCCACATTATAGCCTTATTCCAAAGTTTATTAAATTCATTATTTTCCTCAAAATTCTACAAACAATACCCCATAATGACAGCGTTGAAGTTTGTTTGAAATCTTTGCAAATTTATTAAAAAAAAAAAACTAAAAAAAATCCCATGTACTTAAGTATTCACAGCCTTTGCTCAATACTTTGTTGAATCACCTTTGGCACTAAGTACAGCTTCAAGTATTTTTGAGTATGTGGCACACCTATTTTTGGGCAGGACCTCTTAAGGTCCATCAGGTTGGATGGGGAGCGTCGGTGCACAGCCATTTTCAGATCTCTTCCGAAGATGTTCAATCGGCTCTGGGCTGGGGTAACTTATTGTTATGTTGGCTGTGTGCTTAGGGTCGTTGTCCTGTTGGAAGATGAACCTTCGCCCCAGAGCGTTCTGGAGCAGGTTATTATTAGGAATATCTCTGCATTCATCTTTCCCTCAATCCTGACTAGTCTCCCAGTTCCTGCCGCTGAAAAACATCCCCACAACATGATGCTGCCGCCACCATGCTTCACTCTAGGAATGGTATTGGCCAGGTGATGAGTGGTGCCTGGTTTCCTCCAGACATGACAAGTCATTCAGGTGCCTTTTGGCAACTTCCAGACGGGCTGTCATGTGCCTTTTACTCAAGAGTGGCTCCTGTCTGGCCACTCTACCATACAGGCCTGATTGGTGGAGTGCTGCAGAGATGGTTGTTATTATGGAAAGTTCTCTCTCCATAGATAAACGCTGGAGCTCTGTCAGAGTGACCATTGGGTTCTTGGTCACCTCTCTGACTAAGGCCCTTCTCCCCCGATCGCTCAGTTTGGCTGGGCAGCCTGCTGAGTCCCGGTGGTTCCAAACTTCAGCCCCAGAAGGATTTGCCCCCTTCCTGACCAAAGCACTTTTTGCGATTCGGCACTGCGTCGCTTTAACTGACAATTGCGCGGTCGTGCGACGTTGTACCAAAACAAAATTGATGTCCTTTTTTTCCCACAAACAGAGCTTTCTTTTGGGGTTATTTGTTCACCTCTGCGGTTTTTATTTTTTGCGCTATAAACAAAAAAAGAGTGACAAAAAAAAAAAAAAAGCAATATTTTTTACTTTTAGCTATAATAAATATCCCCCAAAAGTATATAAACAATTTTTCCCCTGCGTTTAGGCCGATATGTATTCTTCTACATATTTTGGGTATAAATTATAGCGTCTACAAAATAGGGGATAGTTTTATGGTATTTTTATTATTAATTTTTTTTTTTTTTTTATTAGTAATGGCGGCGATCTGCGATTTTTATCATGACTGCGACATTATGGACGACACATCGGACACTTTTGACACTATTTTGGGACCATTGTCATTTATACAGCAATTAGTGCTATAAAAATGCACTGATTACTGTGTAAATGACACTGGCAGTGAAAGGGTTAACCACTAGGGGGCGATGAAGGGGTTAAGTGTGTCCTAGGGAGTGATTCTAACTGTGGGGGGGGGGGGTGGGCTTCAACACACATGACAGCGATCACTGCTCTTGATGACAGAGAGCAGTGATCTCTGTCATGTCACTAGGCAGAACAGAGAAATGCCTTGCTTACAAAGGCATTTCCCCGTTCTACCTCTCCGTGACACGATCGCAGGCACCCAGGCAGACATAGAGTCCGCGGGACCCGCGGTCACGGAGAATGCAGCGGGTGTGCAGAACCGATTCTCGAAGGGGACGTACCTTTTGCCCACCCGTGCCATTCTGCCGACGTATATCGTTGTGCAGCGGTCGGAAAGCAGTTAATGCTGCAGAAATGTATCTGTACCTTTCCCCAGATCTGTGCCTCGATACAATCCTGTCTCGGTGGTTCATTGACAATTCCTTGGACTTCATGGCATGGTTTATACTCTGACATGCACTGTTAACTGTGGGACCTTATTATATAGATAGGTGTGTGCCTTTCCAAATCATGTCCAATCAAGCAAACAAGTTTAGCACAGGTGGACTCTAATCAAGTTGTAGAAACATCTCAAGGATGATCAGTGGAAACAGGATGCACCTGAGCTCAATTTTGAGTGTCATGGCAAAGGCTGTGAATACTTATAGACGTGTGTTTTTTCATTTTTACTTATAATAAATTTGCAAATTTGCTATGGGCTTGTGTCGATGGCATCAGTTTGAGATGCTTCTAAGAGCCCTTTCACACTGGGGCGGGGGGGCCGCGTCGGCGGTAAAATGCCGCTATTATTAGCTGCGTTTTACCGTCGGTATGCGGCCGCTAGCGGGGCGGTTTTACCCCCCGCTAGCGGCCGAGAAAGGGTTAAATACCACCGCAAAGCGCCTCTGCAGAGGCGTTTTGCTGGCGGTATAGCCGCGCCGTCCCATTGATTTCAATGTGCAGGAGCGGTATACACACCGCTCCTTCACCGCTCCGAAGATGCTGCTGGCAGGACTTTTTTTACCGTCCTGCCAGCGCATCGCTCCAGTGTGAAAGCCCTCGGGGCTTTCACACTGGAATGCAAGCAGCGGCACTTTCGGGTCGGTTTGCAGGCGCTATTATTAGCGCAATAGCGTCTGCAAACCGCCCCAGTGTGAAAGGGCTCTAAGACCATTCAGAACTAATTGACAGTTGCATTCAACTTCCTTCTGACTTGTATTTGACCTGCTTCAAGCAAGTTTTGTATTCCCATAGAGTTATAAGAATGCAAAACCTGCTTGAAATGAACAAAAGCATTAGCAGTTTAAAGTGTTACTAAACCCAGGACCCTGCATTCACTATATCTGGTCTCCCACAGTACACATGGAAACGCAATAGTTTTAGTAAATATAAACTGCTAAATACCCTTTTCTCATCAGCAGTACATAACAGTCTTATGACTTCTATCAGTGTCTGGTTAAAGCTTGTAGGAAGAGTTTTCATTCTCCCCCAATTATCCTATGAGGCTGTAGGACACCTGACTCTGTCTGGACAGTGCTGATTGCGTGATGATCACATGCACTCTCCCAAGAAAAAAAACACTCTAGCAATACCAAACTGAGCATGTGCAACTTGCCCCCAAGGCTTTATTTTATCAGGATACGGATTGGGGACAGTGGAAGAAGGGGATGATCAGAGAAGACAGGTTCAAACAGCTTTTTACACAATGCTTAAGCTTAACCTCTTAGGCTCCACAGTGAGTAAAATCAGTATGCTTTACTGCATATACAGACTGATTTTTCTGTTGTAGGTTTAGTAACACTTTAAGTGATCCCAAGAAACTGTAACCACAACATTCCACTCCCTGCTGGTAAACTGCAGGCGTGAATATCTACAGAGCTCTGTCACAGATCAAAGTGTATGGTTGTTTTTAGATGTCCATTCAAACTGATTTGAAGGGTTCTGTGGGGAAAGGATCCCCCTAGCTAGGCAATGCTCCAATAGTGTGGAGGAATTTCCAAATTTTGCCTTGAGTGGAATTCCCTTTTAAATGGGCTATGGAATACATCAAATTTTCAGTGCTGATTATATCTATTGGATAACAAATAAACTCGTCAATCTAGAATGATTAAAAAGTGTGCGTATACACTGTGTGTGCATATCTATATCCTTACACACACAGTATATACATACATAAAACACACACCACCCTGTATATATGTATAGAATTTAATCAATACCATCCATAGAAATCTATTTTAGGGAAACACGTGCACTAGGAACACCTCTTCCCCTCGGTCACTTCAGGGATTATTTCTTGATCTCTATAGCCCTCTGATGAACACCACTACATAATACCTGAGATCTGTCTGGCATGTTTGGAGCTTCAACAGATCAAACTACTCATCTGAGGAATTTTCCTAAAATAGGCAGCTGGGGTTGCACCAGACAGAGGCCGCGTGCAAAGAAGAACTCGTCCTGTGAGTCTTTACATATTTTATTAACCCCTGTGGAGACCAAGCAATTATAGCTATGCAGTAGCATAATCCTAGCAAGAACATGAAAACCACACAGGCTAATGTAGGATCAGAGGATTGGTCCTCAAAGTGCTGTAACCCAGAGTAACCAATCTGTTATCGGTTAACTGCAGTCATATCAATAAAAGCAGAATTCCGAATGGGTTACTGCATATCATCTTTTGTTTTATTAAAAAAACTTCAAAATTGCAGAGTCAGATGATGCAGAAGTATTTAAATACATACCAAAGTCACTGAACTTCTTATAATGGCGTATGCATTGAATGATGGAGTCATGATATATCTTACAGTGATACTAAACCCACAACAGTAAAATCTGTCTATACAGTATCTCACAAAAGTAAGTACACCCCTCACATTTTTGTAAATAATTTATTATATCTTTTCATGTGACAACACTGAAGAAATGACACTTTGCTACAATGTAAAGTAGTGAGTGCACAGCTTGTATAACAGTGTACATTTGCTGTCCCCTCAAAATAACTCAACACACAGCCATTAATGTCTAAACCGCTGGCAACAAAACACAGAAAATATAAAGTACACCCCTAAGTGAAAATGTCAAAATTTGATCCAATTAGCCATTTTCCCTCCCCGGTGTCACGTGACTCGTTAATGTTACATGGTCTCAGCTGTGAATGGGGAGCAGGTGTGTTAAATTTGGTGTCATTACTCTCACTCTCTCATACTGGTCACTGGAATTTCAACATGGCACCTCATGGCAAAGAACTCTCTGAGGATCTGGAAAAAAGAATTGTTGCTATACATAAAGATGGCCTAGGCAACACCCTGAAACTGAGCTGCAGCACAGTGGCCATGACCACATAGCAGTTTAACAGGACAGGTTCCATTAAGAACAGGCCTCGCCATGGTCAACCAAAGAATTGAATGCACGTGGTCAGCATCATATCCAGGTGGAGGAGCGCAAGGTGTCTCGCATCCACCAGCTCTATGATGTCATCATGGAGGAGTGGAAGAGGACTCCAGTGGCAGCCTGTGAAGCTCTGGTGAAATCCATGCCCAAGATGGTTAAGGCAGTGCTGGAAAATAATGGTGGCCACACAAAATATTCACACTTTGGGCCAAATTTGGACATTTTCACTAATGCCGCGTACACACGGTCGGACTTTTCGTCTACAAAAGTCTGACGGACCAAAGCCAGCTGACAATCTGATCGTGTGTGGGCTTCCCCGGACTTTTCCAGCCACAAATCTGACGAACTTTAGATTTGAAACATGCTTCAAATCTTTACGTCGTAACTCCGCCAGACCCAGAAATCTGCTCGTCTGTATGCTAGTCCGACGGACAAAAACCCACGCTAGGGCAGCTATTGCCTACTGGCTATCAACGTACGAATCCGTTGGACTTTTGTGTGATCATATGTAGGCAAGTCCGTTCGTCAGAAAGTCTGCCGCAAGTCCGCCAAAAGTCCGTCGGACTTTTGTAGCCGAAAAGTCCGACCGCATGTACGCGGTATTAGGGGTGTACTCACTTTTGTTGCCAGCCGTTTAGACATTAATGGCTGTGTGTTGAGTTATTCTGCAGGGACAGCAAATTTACGCTGTTATACAAGCTGTACACTCACTACATTACATTGTAGCAAAGTGTCATTTCTTCAGTGTTGTCATGTGTAAAGATTTAATAAAATATTTACAAAAATGTGAGGGTTGTACTCACTTTTGAGAGATACCATATATGTCTGATGACGAAACGCGTAGGGCAGGGTTACGAACGTCTTTGCGTCACTTCCGGTCAGCCGAAAATAGGATTCTGACGGCATCCATTCACTCATGTTTACATGCTCTAATTATCTGTATAACATGTGAGTACATCTCTTAATTAATAAACATATTTTAAATACGGATTCACACTATGGGCATCCCTTCTCTTCCATATATGATGAACAAATAAAAAACATCGCCAACAATATTAAAAGCACGGACCAGGGGTTCAAGGATTGCTACACAGTGGCAGAAACTGTGACCGCGCAGTACCCCTGGGGAGGGGGGGGGGGGTGAGGCTATTCGGTGAGTGTATTCACATTAGGAGCACGAATAAGGATCACCAACACCAGCTGTCACATAAATAAGAAGTTTTTCAAAAAAGCATCATCCACCAGCAAGCACTGGACACTTTTTGAGCACAAGTCACTTTGTTTATGTATATTTCATCAGCAAGAACTGGACACTTTTCGAGCACCAGTCACTTTGTGTATACTTAGTTTATTAAGTTATTTTTCACTAGAAAAATGTATCAATTATCACTTATTGTTTACATGAATTTTGTTTAACACCCACCAGTCCTATTCTTTTGCGTTTAAATACATCGTTTTGTCAATTTTAAATTTTGTTTAGGGACTGCCAGAGGGTGTAACACATCTCAAATACACCCATTTCAAACCAGGACAGTCAGTTTTTATTTTATTTTTTATTTTATATTATACAGTGTCACACATGCACACAAGTTTTTGTTCACAACACAAGCACTGGTTTTATGCAGAGGGTGTAGCACAATAACAGAATAGCACCAGAGTTGCTGGTCCCTTCACCTATTTTTTGTATTCCATCACCCAGATTCATAAACTCGTTTTATAATATACATTTATCTCTTTGCTTAAACTTGGGTGCATCCAGTAGAGGGTAATATATTTGAACACCACCACCACTTCATGAGGTATTGCACCCTGCAGAGGGTGTATATACATTGACATTGGCATTTTCTGTTAAGGATTTATTTTCATATTCTTTTGGTACTTTGTTAATTGATTCTTTTACATATCCACTCGTGGTCCTGGTGAACTGCAGAGGGTGCGGACGTGACGCCGGATCACCATGGTAACAGGTAAACATTTTTCAGTTCTGTTTATGTTTTTCCGAGGTGGGAGGTACCCTCTGAGGTGGGTGGTCATGTGATCCGCCGTCGCGCCGTCGCGGCGTAATGATCACTATGGAGCCACAGCCTACCAAACTCCTCCCATGTCCGAGTGGTGCACTCCGATAGGATGCTTACCGCTCGTTTTTTTCAATTACACAGTCGGATTACCATATATGTCCCTCGCCGCATGACGCGCTTTAGGGATCACTATGGTAACCTTACCAGGTATACACTTCCTACTATTGAGTGGTGCGTCCTGATTGGATGCTTACCGCTCGTTTCTTAATTACACAGATGATTGTGATAAGGGGCTATCTATTTAAACTACAGTGGCATTGTGGGACTCCATTATCGCTGAGGAAGTCCTATGGACGATACGCGTGCAGGAGTTCATCTTAATGTCACTACAGCCACCTTACCAGCTTTGCTGTTACCAGTCTTTTTATGCTTTATATCCTAGCACTTGGACTAAGTGCTATTTATGTGAGTACCCGTCTTTTAATAAATGTTACCTTTTACAAGTCATACAGAGAGCACTAGATTTTTTCTTTGTATTATATGTTGCTACGGGAGAGTTACAAGGCTTATCTGCGGAGTTCGAGAGGTGCCCAGCTTCCATCCACAAGTTTACCATTACCACCAGAGGTGGTGAAAGCTCTCATGACCTTCCTGTTAGTTCAGGGGTCTAATAAGCAAGGTGAGCAGTTTGGCTAAACAAATGGTGTGAGCACGGATCAAGGAGCACCCCAAACTTTTGCATGAAGCACCCTTTATCACCATTGACGTCTGTGTGCCTCTCTATCTACATGTGTGTTTTAACATACGAGCATATGAACTTTTTATTTATTGATTGTTTTAGTTATTAATTTAGCGCTGCACTGATTAGTATACATAGTTTTAAAGGGTTTATATATTTGCCTTTAGTGTTCAGCTGCTGTGAGTAGTCATTGAGTTTTGCGCTGACTGTTTGTTTTCGATTGAATATATTTGAACACCACCACCACTTCATGAGGTATTGCACCCTGCAGAGGGTGTATATACATTGACATTGGCATTTTCTGTTAAGGATTTATTTTCATATTCTTTTGGTACTTTGTTAATTGATTCTTTTACATATCCACTCGTGGTCCTGGTGAACTGCAGAGGGTGCAACACAGTAGGTTTACCATAATAGGTGTTTTACCTCAAATTAGAACAGTGCCACACCTACATTTCCTTTCAAATCAACTCTAGTACACTCCACCTAGGTGGTGGTTTATCTGTAGGGGCAGCAGTTCATTTTTAATTTAATTTCTTCCTGTATTCGGCGAGCGGATTTACCTATAAACCTTTTCAATCGCCTGTGCACAGCCCTCTCCAGATCACCCCACAGATTTTCAAATCGGATTCAGATCTGGGCTCTGGCTGGGCCATTCCAAAAAACTTTAATCTTCTTCTGGTGAAGCCATTCCTTTGTTGATTTGGATGTATGCTTTGGGTCGTTGTCATGCTAAAAGTTGAAGTTCCTCTTCATGTTCACCTTTCTAGCAGAAGCCTGAAGGTTTTGTGCCAATATTGACTGGTATTTGGAACTGTTCATAATTCTGTCCACCTTGACTAAGGCCCCTGTTCCAGCTGAAGAAAAACAGTCCCAAAGCATGATGCTACCACCACCATGCTTCACTGTGGGTATGGTGTTCTTTTGGTGATGTGCAGTGTTGTTTTGCGCCAGACATATCTTTTGGAATTATGGCCAAAAAGTCAAAACTTTGGTTTCATCAGACCATATCACATTTTCCCACATGCTTTTGGGAGACTTCAGATGTTTTTTTGCAAAATTTAGCTGGGCTTGGATGTTTTTCTTCGTAAGAAATTGCTTCCATCTTGCCACTCTACTCCATAGCCCAGACATATGAAGAATACGGGAGATTGTTGTCACATGTACCACACAGCCAGTACTTCTCAGATATTCCTTCAGCCCCTTTAATGTTGCTGTAGGCCTCTTGGTAGCCTCCCTGACCAGTTTTCTTCTCGTCTTTTTATCAATTTTGGAGAGACGTCTGGTTCTTGATAATATCACTGTTGCGCCATATTTTCCCCACTTGATGATGTCTGTCTTCACTGTATTCCATGGTATTTCTAATGCCTTGGTAATTCTTTTGTACCATTCTCCTGGCTGATACCTTTTAACAATGAGATCCCTTTGATGCTTTGGAAGCTCTCTGTGGACCATGGCTTTTGCTGTAGGATGCGACTAAGAAAATCTGAGGAATGACCTACTAGAACAGCTGAACTTTATTTGAGGTTACTCAGAGGCACTTTAAATGATAGCAGGTGTGTACTGACTCCTATTCAACATGCTACATCCTCAGTTATAAGAGGGTGTGCACACTTATACAACCACATTATTATTATTTTATTATTATTTTATTTTTATTTTTTTACCACCCCCCCCCCACCCAAAAGATTTCAGTTTGTTTTTCAACTGAGTAGTACAGTTTATAGGTCACATTAAAAAGGTGGAAACATTTCTGAAATTATTTATCTTTCAATTTTTTTACATCACAGAAATCTGACATTTTAATAGAGGTGTGTAGACTTTTTATATCCATTGTATATCCTGTATCATTCTGTTTGTGAATTAATTCATTTTGTACTCTAATACTAGTGGTCCAACACAATCATTCTTTTCCTCTTAAAGCGGAGTTCCACCCAAAAGTGAAACTTCCACTGATTTGTCTCCCCCCCCCTCCGGTGCCACATTTGGCACCTTTCGGCGGTGATGGGGGAGCGGATACCTGTCTTTGACAGGTATCCTGTTCCCACTTCCTGGAGTCTGGGCCGTGGGCCACAACGTCACCACTCGGCTCCCTGCTCCTCCCCCTGCCGCCGGGCCAGTAGGAGAGAGGAGCAGAGCGGAGCGCATGCGTAGTAGGGTTCCCGGCGTGAAGCCGTAAGGCTACACTGCCAGGTTCCCTTACCCGCAATGGTGGCGTCATGCACGCGACAGCTGATGGAAACATCAGCTGCGGTGCTGACATCGCTCGACTCCAGGACAGGTAAGTGTCAGATTATTAAAAGCCAGCAGCTGCAGTATGTGTAGCTGCTGGCTGTTCATTTTTGCAGCGGTGGGCAGAACACCATTTTAAGATGCTTTTACATTGTCACCTATTTTTTATTCTGAAATAACCATAAAAAAGACATTATACAGATGATTTTCCATTATGCCGATATATTAGCAGGAAAATGTTAAGCTCCACACAGATCAATTATTTTAATACCTAATCTGGTCATCACAAGCCCAAGTGGTATCAAAGGGACATCAAACTAGGCTATAACTAGTGGAAAATGTGAATGAAAAGCAAATCACCAGTAATATCTACTGTATATATACCTTAAAAAAAAAAATCTAGATCAGTCCAAAAGGCCTGATGGTTGAATGTCAATTATGCTTCAAATTGCAGTCAGATTCAAAGAAGGATTTGCGGTTCTTTGTCTAGGCAGAAGGACATGTATGGCCAGCTTTACGCAGTTTGGCAAAGGGACATTTCTCTGTCACATTCTCTGGAGCCCTGGCTTTTAGGACACCTCATCTATCATGCCAATGCAAAACACAGGCTACATTAACTAATGGCCTGTCTGGCAGCAAGCTGAAAGTCAAAAAGATATTATTTCACTTACATTTCAATTAAAAAAATCCACCTAAAAAGGTGAAGAATGGTGGGCTAATTTGTTGTTTTTTTAATAGGGGTTTCCTTTCCTTGAGCTCTCTTGACCACATTGGAGGTTTGAGCTTTTCCTACACACACAATTTGATCCTGACCACCATTGAGAGCGTCCCACCTTTACCAAGGCAGTCTCTGCAGAATAGAATAAATACAACTTCCAACAAGAACACTAGGATTGCCCTGTAGCCAATAGGAAAAGTCTTCAGGCCATAGGGGAACAAGCACAAATTTCTCACCAGCAAAGTTCCTGAGAATAAGAAGCCGTTTTCCGATTGGACTTTCCAGCATAATCTATCAGATAGTAAAATATCCGTTTTTGATTGACTGAGCTTTTTAAAAGCTTTTTTTTGGCTATACTTCCCTTGTGAGTCACACAGGTGCACTTACTTTTGCTCTTCTACAACCCAGAATCAGCTGACAGTAGACTATTGTTGGCTGTCAGCTGACATGGCAGAGCTGCTTTATGCCCTGGAAGGATCCACCCAGCTGCCTGATTGACAGCTTGCTCCACCTATCAGTGCATAGCAGAGAGCCAAAGACAGCTGTGCCCACCCCCCTTCCCGCCTGGCGCTCCGGTGAGTGCTGGAGGGACAGAGCCAAGAGCGATGACTATATAAGTCATTGCTCTCTGCTCTAAGCAGAACAAGAACTGAGAGATCAGTGGTCATGTAATCACTCGGTTCTCAGTCTAAGAACTGATGTCGGACAGCTTCAGAATCACACTGATGTTGCAGGAAAGAGGGGAGTATAAAGGTTTTTTTTGTTTTTTTTTAAATACCCACACTTCTCCTTCAAATAATATCTATTTAGTAGTAATCACATTCAACCAAGGAAACATAGTTACATAGTAGGTGAGGTTGAAAAAAAGACAAGTCCAACCTATGTGTGTGATTATATGTCAGTATTACATTGTATATCCCTGTATTTTGTGGTCATTCAGGTGCTTATCTAATAGTTTTTTTGAAACTATTAATGCTCCCCGCTGAGACCACCACCGGTGGAACGGAATTTCACATCCTTGCCGCTCGTACAGTAAAGAACCCTCTACGTAGTTTAAGGTTAAAGCTCTTTTCTTCTAATTTATAGAGTGGCCACGTGTCTTGTTAAACTCCCTTCTGCAAAAAAGTTTTATCCCTATTGTGGGGTCACCAGTACAGCATTTATAAATTGAAATCATATCCCCTTCTCAAGCGTCTCTTCTCCAGAGAGAATAAGTTCAGTGCTCACAACCTTTCCTCGTAACTAATATCCTCCAGACCCCTTATTAGCTTTGTTGCCCTTCTTTGTACTC
This sequence comes from Lithobates clamitans, assembly GCA_037952925.1. Classification (NCBI taxonomy): domain Eukaryota; kingdom Metazoa; phylum Chordata; class Amphibia; order Anura; family Ranidae; genus Lithobates; species Lithobates clamitans. The sequence goes on from JBBGZY010000142.1 coordinate 8,730,057, forward strand.
GCTCCATTTCCAGTACATCCTTCCTAAGGACTCGTGCCCAGAACTGTATAGCATACTCTAGGTGCAGCTGGACCAGAGTCTTGTAGAGCGGGAGAATTATTTTATCTCTGGAGTTGATCCCATTTTTAATGCATGCCAATATTCTGTTTACTTTGTTAGCAGCAGCTTGGCATTGCATGTCATTGCTGAGCCTATCATCTACTAGGACCCCCAGGTCCTTTTCCATCCTAGATTCCCCCAAAAGGTTCTTCCTCCAGGGTATAGATTGCATTCATATTTTTGCCACCCAAATGCATTATTTTACATTTTTCTACATTAACCTCATTTGCCATGTAGTTGCCCACCCCATTAATTGGTTCAGATCTTTTTGCAAGGTTTTCACATCCTGTGGACTAGTTATTGCCCTGCTTAGCTTAGTATCGTTACAGAGCAAATACAGAGATTAAACCGATAACCCCATCCTCCAAGTCGTTTATGAACAAAATAAATAGGATTGGTCCCAGCACAGAACCCTGGGGGACCCCACCCCTGACCATTCCGAGTACTCCCCATTTATCACCACCCTCTAAACTCGCCCTTGTAGCCAGTTTTCAATCCATGTACTCACCCTATGGTCCATGCCAACGGACCTTATTTTGTACAGTAAACGTTTAAGGGGAACCGTGTAAAATGCTTTTGCAAAATCCAGATACACCACGTCTACAGGCCTTCCTTTATCTAGATGGCAACTCTCCTCTTCATAGAAGGTTAATAGATTGGTTTGGCAAGAAGGATTCTTCATGAATCAATGCTGAATACTGCTAATGATACTGTTCTCATTACTAAAATCTTGTATATAGTCCCTTATCATCCCCGCCAAGAGTTTACATCCTATTGATGTTAGGCTAACTGGTCTGTACTTCCCAGGGATGTATTTTGGGGCCTTTTTAAACATTGATGCTACATTGGCTTTTCCCCAATCAGCTGTTACCATTCCAGTCAGTAAAAATTAGGAACAATGGTCTGGCAATTACTTGACTGAGTTCCCCAAGTACCCTCGGATGCAAGCCATCTGGTCCCAGTGATATATTAATGTTAAGTTTCCCCAAGTCTAATTTTAATTCTGTCCTCTGTTAACCATGGAGGTGCTTCCTGTGATGTGTCATAAGGATGCACACTGCAGTTTTGGTTACTGAAGCCCCCCCCGATTCCCTTGTGAAGACTGAGGAGAAGAATTCAATACCATGCCATCTCCCCATCCTTTGCAACCAGATGTCCTTCCTCATTCTTTATGGGGCCAATATGGTCTGTCCTCCCTTTTTTACTGTTTACATACTTCAAGAATTTCTTGGTATTTTTTTTGCTCTCCTCCGCTTTGTGTCTTTCGTGTTCTATCTTAGCCGCCCTAATTGCAAACTTACATATCTTGTTGCATTCTTTGTAAAGTCTGAATGCTGATGGTGATCCCTCAACCATGTATTTTTTGAAGGCGTTCTTTGCTTTTATATGCATTTTTTTACATTGGAGTTAAGCCATCCAGGACTTTTGTTCGCTATTCTAAATTTATTACCCAATGGAATGCATTAGCTAGTGCTCTTATTTAATATGCTCTTAAAGCAAACTCATCTCTCCTCCATGTTCTTTGTTCCTAAGATTTTATCCCAATTCATGCCTTCTAGCAAGGTTCGTAGTTTAGGGAAGTTGGCTCTTTTGAAATTCAGTGTCTTTGTATTCCCCTAATGTTTCCTATTTCTGTGATATATACTGAAGTCAACTAACCTGTGATCACTGTTTCCTAAATTGCCCGTATTTCCACATCCGTGATCAGGTCTGTATTGTTGGTAATCAGTAGATGCAGTAACGCTTTATTTCTAGTTGGTGAGTCTACCATCTGAACCATGAAATTGTGCTGCAAGATATTTAGTAACTGGCGAGCCTTAGACGAATGCGTGGTTCCCTCCGCCCAGTCTATGTCTGGATAATTAAAATCCCCCATTATAAACACCACTTCCCATCCTTGCTGCTAATCCAACTTGTGATAGGAGATCCGTCTCCCCCTCCTCCCTCAGGTTAGGGGGCTTATAGCATACTCCCTGTATTATTTTCCCCTTGGCTTCATCCCTTTGGAGCTCTACCCATTAGGATTCCACCTCCTCGCTAGCTCCCTTAGCGATGTAATTTCTCGCATTCACTTGTACATTATTCTTGATATATAGGCATACCCCTCCCCCTTTTTTACCCTCTCTATCCCTACAATATAGGGTATACCCTTGAATGGTTGCCAGCCAATCATGAGAGCTGTTGAACTGGGTCTCTGAAATTCCCACAAAATCCAAATCCTCCTCGTACAACAGTATCTCTCGTTCACCCATCTTGTCCGCTAGGCTCCTGGCATTGGTGAACATGCCACATAGTTTAGACCAGTCGCATACTATCCTCTTATTGGTTGTTCCGAGATTGCAACCAGGACTTGTTACTATACTTGGGTTTATTTGCTTCAGTCAATCTACCACTAATGCCCCTAGGTAGTCACAGAGCACTTGTAAAGTTAACAGACACATGCGGGTACTTCCAAATTTGGCTCGGACATCCAGGCATTAATGACTTTTGGGCACAAAATGGTTTAAGGTTTTATCGGTCCAGCTCATTTTATGATCTAGGCACACTTGCCAAACAGGACTGTTAGGCTACTTTCACAATGGGGCGGGCTGGAGAGGCTCTTTACAGGCGCTATTCTTAGCACTGTAGCGCCTGTAAAGCGCCTCAGTGTGAAAGTAGCCTATCAACAGACAACTACCGGTGCTAGTTTTATATTAAAATACACCTAATGGGTTCCTAATTTTTATATAACTGTATTAAATCGTGTATTACTGGCAGTAGTTCAGCTTTAATCAGAGATAAGTCAATGGCAAACATAACTCTTAGACCTCATGCACACTGGACGTTAAAATAATGTTACAAAAACGCCAGTAGCTTTGCAGCGAGTTTTTCAACATTTTTGCAATAGCGTTTTTTAGCGTTTTCTGCGTTAGCGTCTTTTTTTTAAGAAAAAAAATATATATATATATATTTTTTTTTTTCAATGGATCAAAAACATAAAAAAACGCTGGTGAATTATGTTTTTGAGCGTTTATCTGTTTATCAGCGTTAGAGCGTTTTTACAGCTGAAAAACATCTCTCAGAACCCACTAGTTTTAGGTTTTTTTTACTGCTCAAAAATGCCACTGCCCAAAACTGCTGATAACAGCCTATGTGTTCATGGACACATAGGATAACATGATGGGGAGTTTAATCACTGTAGAAAAAAAAACATCTAAAAAAAAACAAAAACAGCTGCTGTAAAAATGTCAAAAAATGTCCAGTGTGCATGAGGCCTTATGTATAGCCTATAACACATATTATTCATTGTATACTGTCAAATTAAATCTTTCGAGGATCTGGTCTTTCCTGATGGAGCAGTCCTCATGTATGCCACCATTACTGCCTATTACTCTTTCTTGCACTGTTGAAACCCACCGTCTTATGTCCCTGCTGTGTTCATGCAGCAATGATATGCATAGAGTGTGTGTGTATTGGGCCATGTATTTTAGGTTCTAAGAAGCCCTAAATGGTATAAAGAGCAGATTTTTTCACCACACAGTGCTACAAGGACACTGCTGGTTCTAAAGGCAGTGAGCAGGTTAATCATATCACCGCAGAACACACAAAGAAAATGAAAAATCAGCTGTTTGATGTGGAGTTGTAAACACTGACTGCCAGGCGTGAATCACAAGGCCTATGAATAATAAATAGCATCACATTCCATTCGCTACAATCCATTTGATGTAGATGGCATGCAGGATGGGAAGAGCTGGGGGTCTGTAAAACAAAAGCACAGGCACTCCCCTCCCTAACAATATTCTTGTACAGGAAGCTTTACAGTCACTGTACAAAGAAGCAGATTAATCTGGTGGTTTGTGGGCCAACCCCAGCCTCATAGAGCCTTGGAAATTAGAGATCAGTCAAACAGAGCAGGGGCAAAACTTACTTGAAGGGAGTTTATAGTCCTGTAAATAATTTTTACATATGAAAAAAAAAAAAAAAAAAAAATATCAGCATTATGTAAATAGTACTAGGCTAGGTTCATAAGTATGCGGGTGCCGGAGAGTGTGTAAATCGTATGCGTCCCAATACCGGCAGCCACAATGCGTTGCAGTTTTACAAACTCATGGGGGTGCCATTAGGTTTCACCCTCCCAACAGGCGTGTTGGTTGGCATGGCCTGATGGGGAACTCTGAGATTAGTTCACCATAAGGTAGGCCCTTCATGTGATTAATGACAATGGGCCCATGTCATTGGTTGCTAAGACACTGGCAGCCTGTGTCCTAGCAGCCAATTAAGTAAATACAAAACACAATAATGTTAAAGTGGTTCTAAACATTAAATGTTTTTCTTTTTCTTTAAAATAATAAACATACCATACTTGCCTGCTCTGTGCAATGGTTTTGCACAGAGCATCCCTGGTCCTCCTCTTCTCAGGTCCCCTGCCAACGGGGGCACAGAAAAAAAACTTTCTGCCTTTAGAACGACTGCGCAAAAAGCTCCCCCCCCCCAACCCCACCTCCAGTACTTTCTTCCTTTAGCCTGTTATCAGTTCTAATTTGTTATCTGAGTGGACTGCAAAACACCTGTCCCTATTATTGAGGGAGAGGTTATGTATTCTTAACACAGTGTTATGTAGTCTCAAACACACTCCTTGTCCTAATGTGACAACACTGCAAAGTACGATTGTTACCCTAAGACAGGAAATGTGTTAATGGGATACCAGGTGGAAAAGGAGGAAAATAATGTGTAAAAAAAAAAAAAAAAAGAAAGAAAACAAATGCAGCCATCACATCTAAAGACTGGTAGGATGCAATACTATCAATTTTTGTTTTGGGGTTTAGATATGATTTAAATATTAGCTATAAGGATAATATCAGGTTCTTTATTACCAGTAGTTCATCCATGCTGGTCTGACATTTTTCTAGGTTAATCCTCTTGATGGCCACCTTTTCTTTCTTAGGGGAGCAGTAGGCAGCTTGGACCACAGCTGTCGCCCCACTTCCTGTGGAAAGATAATTTGTTATATTAGTCTTCAATGTACACCGCACGTAAACCTTACAATTCGTTATTAGTGGACCGAATCACATTTAAAATCACTTTTCATAACTTAAAGGGCTCCAGAGGTAAAACATCTCCCACCCGAATCCTAATTCCACCCAACTACTACAGTGATTACACAGACAAATGATTATATCGTGCGCTGCCAAAAGATCCTCCATAATGTCAAACTGCAAGGGAGGGACATCTTCATTACAGACTTGTAGAAGAAGGGAGAGATTTGGGATATAAGTAAGCCTCACTATTAAAGTCTCTGAAAAGGGAAACAAATGTGAATGAAGCCAATCATAGTTCAGAGGTCAACTGTATTTGTTTTATAAGTTTATACGAATTCTGGTTTGTTTTTGTTTTTTTTAATAGCACGACAGAAGTCATTTTCTTTCAGACTCCGTTTCAGACAGAAATTTCACTGGATTCATGTGAAGGCAGAAGGAGGGAGAAGAGTCTCCAATTTGGACTTTCCACTTCTGGACTGCTCACCATGGATATACGTCACTACTTTGACGTTAAGTACCATTGTGATGCAGATAGCTGCCATACCCCTGGTATTTTTATCCATGGCTGGCGATCCGCTTTCACATAAAAGTGGTCTCAGCGGGGGATTCGCTGAGACCACTCCGCCGCTTACCGGAGCCGCTGGAAGCGACGGAAACGATCCGATCCCTGGGATGGATGGGCAGGAAGTTGAGTGAGGGCACGATGGCCCCCACTTGACTCTATGCCCTTGGAGGACCAGAGTGATGTCAAACGTCACTTCTGCCCTCCGGCCTTAAAGGGACATTTTTTTTTATTTTTTTAATTGCTTTCAAGTGTAAATGTGAGATCTGAGGTCTTTTTGACCCCAGATCTCACATTAAAGAGGTCCTGTCAGGCTTTTTTCTATTACAATGGATGTTTACATTCCTTGTAATAGAAATAAGAGATCTAAAAATGTTTTTTTTTAAAGGGACAGTGTAAAAATAAAAAAGTAAAATGAAGGGAAAAAAAAATTTAAAGCGTCCCGCCCCTCCGAGCTCAAGCGTAGAAGCAAACATATACGCAAGTCGTGCCCAAGTATGTAAACGGTGTTCAAACCACAGATGTGAGGTATCGCCGTAATCGTTAGAGTGAGCAATAATTCTTGCCCAAGACCTCCTCTGTAACACAAAACTGGTATCCTGTGGAAATTTTTAAACATCGCCTATGGAGATTTTTAAGTGACAAAGTTTGTCGCCATTCCACAAGCGGGCACAATTTTGAAGCATGACATGTTAGGCATCCATTTAATCGGTGTAAGGATTATCTTACACATCATAGAAAAAAATGGGGCTAACTTTACTGTTTTCTTATTTTTTTAATTCAAAAAAAGTGTATTTTTTCCCCAAAAAATTGCATTTTTAAGACTGCTGCACAAATATGGTGTGACAAAGTATTGCAACAATCTCCATTTTATTATCTAGTGTTTCTTGCTAAAAAAGTATCTATATATATATATATATATATATATATATATATATATATATATATATATATATATATATATATATATATATCTATATCTATATCTATATCTATATCTATATCTATATCTATATCTATATCTATATCTATATCTATATCTATATCTATATCTATATCTATATCTATATCTATATATATATATATAGTTTGGGGGTTCTAAGTAATTTTCTAGCAAAAAAAATATGATTTCAACATTTAAACTTTAGTTACAGAGTTCTGTATATAGCTTTACAATTGAAAAAAGCCTAAGGAGAGCCTGAAAAACAAGCAAAAAAGGAGCCAAATGCTACCCCTGCTGGCTGGAAATGGGGAAAAAAAAATATTCATATTTACCGAACAAAAACTATTAAAACGATATAGCAATAGGAATACTTAGACGTTCTTGCTGGGTTCTTTTTTTCCAATGTTTCATTCTCCTCCATGCTTGCTCCTCATACTAACCCTGGCTGCCCTGTCTAACTTTAGAGGTAAGTGGGTGCCACTTGTGCCTGGCGAGACCTATAGAGTCCCACCAGATACTCCACTTCTTGCATGGCCCCATTTTGAGCTACAGGCTTACAAGAATCTGCTCCCAATGCCGCATGCACATTTGGGGCAAAGGACACAGAGACAAAAGCTAAAGCTCGGCAGCCACTATCACCAATGTAGAAGAGAAGGGGTATAGCTTTGGTTCTGTCTCGCATGCTGCCTGTGTGTCCGATGCGGCGAGTGGCTGCATGCAAGTCTGCAGTTCATAACAGGAACATGCACAAAATGGAGACTCCAGCGCTAAGTCATTGGCTTTTCTCTTCCAAATAAAAATATATGTCCAACAATGCATTTTTTTTTTAATATGCATTACTGAACAATGCTGATGGAAGGGTGAGTAATTTTTTTTATTGTCGGGCAGTTAAACCCAACATGTATCCTCCTCTCCACAGGTACACACACACACACACACACACACATTATATATATATATATATATATATATATATATATATATATATACACACACACACACACACACACACACACACACACACACACACACACACACACACACACACTAGGGCTGCAACTAACGATTATTTTCATAATCGATTAGTTGGCCGATTATTGTTTCGATTAATCGATTATTCGGGTTAATAACCTTGAAAAAAAGTGCGGTGTATACCATTTATACACCACACTTTAGTTTAATATGTAAAGTTGGAAAAAAAAGGAAATTTATTCTTAAATATCTCAATGCAGTGGTAAATATAAATTACTAACTTTATGGTTAGGGAGCAAAATATCTAATCCACTCTGATAATAAGACAGAGGAGATATACCGTATATAATATTAGAGGAGATATACTGTATATACTATTAGAAGTGATATACTGTATATACAATTAGAAGAGATATACTGTATATACTAATAACCCCTTCCCGCCGACCGTACGCAGATTTGCGTACTCGGCTTTCCGGGGTTATACCGGGATGATGCCTGCAGCTGCAGGCATCATCCCGGTACCGTTGTTTCGAGCGGGCGATGGGCTATCCGCATATAACCCATGCGGCTAAAAGCCGCTCGACTGTTATACCCCCCTCCCGCCGCTCTTACGGGGCCTCCCGTGCGATCGGGAGGCCTGGTGTCCAATCGAGTGCCTCCGGCGGCTGTGGGCAGCTGGAACGAAGCTGTCAGCGGCTTCGTTCCAGCCTTCTCAATGTAAACGCGGAAGCGACGTCATGACGTCACTTCCCGTTTACTCGGCTGCCAATGGCGCCGAATTTAAAAAAATACACAGTATTCAGAATCGCCGTTTTCGGTGATCTGAATACTTTAAAGTGTAAAGGAGGGATGGGGGGTCTTTTAGACCCCCCATCCCTCCATAAAGAGTACCTGTCATCACCTATTACTGTCACAGGGGATGTTTACATTCCTTGTGACAGCAATAAAAGTAAAAAAAAAAAAACATTTTTTTAAACACAATTTAAAAGGATAAAAATAAATAAAATAAATAATAATTTTTTTTTTTTTAAAGTGCCCCCGTCCCCGCAAGCTCACGCAGCGAAGAAAACGCATACGGAAGTCGCGCACGCATATGTAAACAGTGTTCAAATCACACATGTGAGGTATTGCCGCGATCGTCAGAGCGAGAGCAATATTCTAGCCCTAGACCTCCTCTGTAACTCTAACCTGGTAACCGTAAAAAAAATTTAAAGAGTCGCCTATGGAAATTCATAGCTACCATAGTTTGTCGCCATTCCACGAGTGCGTGCAATTATAAAGCGTGACATGTTTGGTATCTATTTACTCGGCGTAACATCTTTCAGCTTTACATCTTTCACATTATACAAAAAAATTTGGGTAACTTTACTGTTTGGATTTTTTTAAATTCATGGAAGTATCCCTTTTCCAAAAATGTGCGTTTAAAACACCGCTGCACAAATACCGTGTGATATAAAATATTGCAACAATCTCCATTTTATTCTCTAGATTCTCTGCTAAAAAATATATATATATAATATTTGGGGGTTCTAAGTAAATTTCTAGCAAAAAATATGGATTTTAACTTGTAAACACCAAATTTCAAAAATAGGCTTAGACATGAAAGGGTTAAAAGGGTGAATCTGGTAAATATTATCAGACTCGGAAATAATTTTTTTTTAATTTAAAAAACAAACAATGTCTTCCTTTAAAAAAAATGTCATTTTAAGAACGTTCGTTCGATTTTCTAATTGTTAGTGGGGTCAAATCGACGTTAATTTTCAACCACAGTGACGGGAAAATTTAGAAATAATAGAAAACTTCTTGGTGAAAGGAATTTTCAGACAGTGTATGTGGTTTTCGTTCAGAAATTAGTTGTTTTAAAAACAGAATGCTAAAAACAAGTTAAAATTTCAAACATTCTTTCATTCAGCGAATGTACAGAATGTACAAGATTTTTTGTCTGAATATTCTCATCTGAAAATGGATCCGTGTGGCCAGCATAAGGCTCGGTACACACCTATGCAGTTTGATTTTGATCTGTTTCTGCAGTGCTTTTTGATGTGCGTTTTGATTTTGTGCGGGTGATTTTGCTGCGATTTGCATTTTTTTTGGACAATTTGTTGTTGTGCAAATTAAAAAACACAAATTGCTGCAAAAACGCATTACATGCTTTTTAGCAGCTTCTCCATTGAAGTATATTGAACCAAAAAAGCACCGGTTTGCGTTAAAAAAGAAAAAAAGGTCCCTGACCCTTTCCAAATACGCAGCGGCTGAAAAAAGCATAGATGTGAAAAAAGCATAGGGTGCCTTGTGGTCCTGTGTATCCTCGGGGGGGTGCCTGTGTTGGTCGCCGCGGTTGGGGTGCCCGCCTCAGCTCCCGGTTGCAGTGTCTGACGGCTCGCCAGTTTTGGCCTTTCACCATTCACCTATGCATTTAATGAGTACAGTTGACTTTCTAGGGGATTATCCGCCCCTCTATACCCACTCTAACTGTTCATCTATCCTTATATTTTTAAATTTCAGCAACATAACGTGTCCGCTCCTGATGAGTATTCGTGAACCACGAAACGCGTCGAGCTACCAGTCCCATCTATCCATTTCTTAAGTATACACACGTCATTGTTTTTAACAGGATTTTGAGGCCAGAAATCAGGCAGACTTTATCTATTACCAATTTGGTTACCCACCCCGACACTGGTGGTCCCTTGTTTTTACTCAGCAATGCTGTCTATACCATTGTTATTATCTACTTTATCTGATGTAATTATTTTTTATGTTGGTAACTACTATGCTGGTTTACGGTATCAGTGTTATTATGCATCACATAATGTTCTACCCAGTGTTAACGATACACTGTTGGATACCCATGTTTGTATTTTACTTTCAATAAAGTGTATTGACCCACCACTCATGTGTTGGTTTGCAAACCATTGGCTTCATTTAAAGTCCCAATCTTTTTTCCTTCACTCACTCGCTCCATGCCTGTGGGGTTTTTTTTGTTTTTTTTTTTTAGCATAGATGTGAACGTGTCCCATAGGAAACCATGTAAATGAACTGTAGTGTGTTTCTGCAAAAACACATAGATGTGAACCAGGTCTAAGACGTTTAGTAACATAATTGGGTTTAAAAAAAAAAAAATTAGCCCTTTAGATAATCACTACTGTAAGGGGTTAATTTTTTTACTGTAGAAAGTAATATTTACAGTAATGCTTATTTGCTCTTTTTGTACTATAAAGGACTCATTTTCGTTTTTTTTTAACCCCATTATGTTACTGGCCGATTAATCGACGATGAAAATAGTAATCGATTAATTGTCCATTAATCGATTAGTTGTTTCAGCCCTAATACACACTATATATATATATATATATATATATATATATATATATATATATATATATATATATATATACACATATACATACATACATACATATACACACATACATATACATCTCTAACCATTGAGAACCTGACCTGCTCTATATTTTTGGAGAATCTAACCACACCCACAGCAAATCACGGATCAAGGTCATTCATCTAACAGTGAGGATGAGCGCACAAGACAATAGTGATCCTAAAAACGTTAGAGAGCGCCTACAACTAAATGGTAATGATCAATACATATATAGTTGCATGTTGTAGCCATTGATGACATTTGTGCACTTCTTGTGAATTGTTCTTACATGCAACACTCCACTGCTCCCCAAGAGTAGTGATTGGTTATCAAATTCTAGCTGCGCTACATCACAATATTACAAAAATCCTCCCGTGCATGCCACACCTTTAGCAAACCACAGTCAAATGTTTAAAAGCCAAGGAAGAAACTTATAGAGTCTGGGAAGTGTTTCTCACAACTAAACGTGTCCATCAGGCAAAGCATAGAATCTATACAGACCATGAAATGCGTTTGAAAACAAAACATGTTCTTCGGAAATAATGTGGGCGCCTGTGAGGTTCACTGCAGCTATGATTATTTTGATTTATTCAGTAAAAACAAATGCTAGAATGTGCTATACAAGCCAAGAGAAAGGAGAGTAGAACTCATGTTTCCCAAACTATAGAGTCTTCTGACTGTTCTCTTGCTGAGCTTTGCCAAAAATGTTTAGGTAGACAATGGGGGGGAAACAAAATAAGGAAAGAAAAACTACAATCTGTATGTTTCAAGGCTTGCTGCTGCCCTATTGAAAATAAAGCTCATTTTCAGCACTTTGTGACACCAAGCCAACAAATTCTGGCTGGCACAACTGGAGGAACATCATTTACAATCATATTCTCTGCTTCCATGAGTGATGTTCGGTGAAAGTGGTCAGACACACCACCGATACAGTTTTTACTGGTATCCAAAGCACCTCACACCATGAGTAATGTGCAGTGGTATGGTCCAAACTTGCTGGTAACTAGAAAGAAAATTTGCTCAACATATCTGATCTGGTCCAAGCAATTATTGACACTTTAAAAAGGAGTATGGCCAAAGCATTTTAGGCTGTACTTCCTTTTAGGGTCATAAAATGTAATTTACTTATGTTCTCCTATGACTCAGAGTCAGTTCATAACCGACAATTGCTCGCTATCAGCAGATGGGGTAGAACCAAGCCAGGCTCGGGAAAGATCTTAACAAGATTGTTGGGAACCACCAAACTGCCTGATTGACAAGTAGCTCCACCTTTCAGCACGTAGTCGAGAACTGGAGTCAGCTGCACCTGCCCCCTCCTCCCCAACCTGGCGCTCCAGTGAGCAGTGGAGGAGCAGAGAGCATTGACTCACAGTGAAGACCGAGAACTGAGCAATCAGTGGTCATGTGATCACTCAGTTCTTGGTCTTTAAGCCAGCGTGGGACAGCTGCAGTATCACACAGATGCTGCAGTATGGGGAGGGGGGGGGTTGGATGTTTGTTATTTTTATTAACAAATGTATGCGTATGGCCAAGAGTTAAGTCATCCTGGGTTGGCCAATGAATATAGGAAAGATGCGTGAACCTGGAAGAAATTGGGTAGAAGATCTTAGCGACAGGATAGGGTATTCAATTCAAGTTCAATTTTAATGGTAAATTCGCAAAGCTTTAACTCCAGCCTGAGGGACTCTATTTTCAGCCAGGTGATTGCAAGTTTCAAATTTTATTGGATTCAACTCAAAAGAATAAATCACTTTTTAGAAAAAGAAGTATTATCATGATACCAAAAGAAGAACCTAAATAAACTAAAAACTGAGATATCGAATGTGAATAGGACAATATTATTAATAAAGGAAGATAAGAGAACAGAAACCTACAAAGATATGGCCTTCATAACTGGTTATAACACGGAGTATCGATCAATCGAACATATTATTAGGAAATACTGGCCCATTTTGAAAGAAGATAGGGTTCTACCAAGATCTTGCCTAAAAAACAAAGTTTGTATACAGAAGAGCCCCTACCCTCAGAAACCATCTGGTTAATAATGTTTTGGGTTTATTATATTTTTTTTGAGGATTATTTTTAGAGGAGTATATATATTTTTTTCATATGTTCACAGTTTTTATTTGGAATCAATCATGTATTTGTGTAATCTTGCACATTCATGGTAAAGCTGTGTCACATATTTGGTGATATATTAGCACATTGCAATTTATAGTTTTTTTGCCATCATAAGCATTTATAGTGGTTTAATACACTACACTATTGCGGATCAATTTAACACTTGCACTCACTAAGGCGAAGTGTGATACACTTCTGAAGGTCACTTTTCAGTTAAGGGGCAGCACCACCTTCCTCTTTCCCATACCCCTGCACTATCATGATGTGTTAAGCCTTTAGTTACGGCAAATGGGCGAACGAGGCTGAAAGCTGTACAAGGACTTCCAACCTATACGGACGACTGCTGCCATCTGGACTCTATATCTATTCGCTAAATGTCAGTCGCCAGCGGCTGCTCAAGTTATTATGTGTTTGACAGAATGCTATATTGCCATATTTTAGTTAGCACTTTATGACTAAGCATCTCTGGAATATAAGAATATGGTTTTTCTGTGCTTGCTCCATACTAAAAAAAGGAATGCAGCCAGCATAGTTAAAGAGATTGTAAACCTCTAAATAAAAAAAATAAAATTAAAATAAACACGCAAGACAAAAGGCATAATGAGCTAATATGCATCGCATACTAGCTCATTATGAAATACTTACCTTAGAACGATGCCCTGAATCGGCACCAGCACATCACTGACAGGGACAGCATCTTTCCCGGCGTTACTTCTGGGTTTGCGGGCTCCGGCGCTGTGATTGGCCAGAACCGCAATGACGTCACTCCCGCGCATTGCGTGTGGGTGCCCCCAGTCGCGTCACAGGCCCTGAAAAAACGGCACGAGCAGGCTGTTCCTTCAGTGCACATGCGAAGAGGACAGTGTATATAGTAAATATCTCCTAAACGGTGCAAGCTTAGGAGATATTTACAGTACCTACAGGTAAGTCATATTATAGGCTTACCTTTTGGTACAATTAAAGAGGAAGACTTTACTTCCTCTTTAAGAACTGTGCTTGAGCTCCTAACTCTCACTTTTTAGGGAAAATGATCCCAATTCACTCGACATAGTTCAGCAGGAGGTAGACAGACTGGTATCCAGGAGCAAGTGCTTCATGTAAAATAGTTCACACTTACGCTGTCATGAACTCAACCAAGTGAAAAGCATACAAAATCTACTAAAATCAAAAAAAGTACTAAGATGTAATACAATAGCTTTGCTTTCACTAAAATGCATGAATTCTAGAATTTATTTCCTTTGGCTATATTTCTGCATATTTTATGGCCCAGCCCTTTATGAAAACGTGCTTTCTAATCAGTCATGTATGTATTTACTGAACTGAGGTTCTTTCTCTGCCAACCGCCCAGAGATGAGAAATTTACAACGTCATTGTCTAGTATTCCACTGTCACAAGGAAACTGCTAAGATACATACAAGGAAAGGCTTATTAATCTATAGACAAAGTGCAACAGTCAAAACATTAACCTTAAAGTGTTACTAAACCCACAACAGTAAAATCTGTCTGCATATACAGTAAAGCATGCTTGTTATACTCACTGTGGAACCTAAGGGGCTAATCCTCTGCACTGTGTAAAAAGGCTGCTTGATCTTGTATGCACAGATTCTCCCCTCCCTGCACTGTCCCCCTGAACAAGTTCGGATAGGACAGAGCCTTTGGAGTCAGGCTACACATGCTCAGTTTGGTGTGCATTGCTAGAGAGGTTTTGTTTTTCCTAGGGAGAATGCGCATCACCCCTGGGAGAAAAAAATCTACAGCCATTATCTCCTCCACTCCAAAAGCATCACCCAAAGTCAATTTTTTATACTCCGCAATCAGATGAAGGAAGAAAAGGGACGAAAAGAAGCTCCTATAGCAAAAGCACATTCAAATAGCTGCGTCGCCTCCAGTCAAAGCTCCAAGCCGAAAACGCAATCTCGGACTGCGTGGTGACGTCATGTCCTAACTCTGCTATATGTGTTTTGTCATTTGACGTCCTCCAGAAGTGGAAGGACCACGTTGATTGGCAAAATGTGTAGGGCAGAAGGTCAGGATTTATTTCCCATGTTTTCTGAATGTACAAATGCACCCACACAGAGAGGCATATATGTGAACCTAGCCTTTATACAAACCTTCACTGAACTCTAGCTGCAGGAATTGTGGAGTCATTCATTTAAAACAGTCAAAGCTTATCAGTTACAATTTTACTCTCTTTTGGAAGCTCAGGAGCCTGTCAGCAGTGACTTGACAGATGTAAAAACAAGGCAGGTACACAGGAAAATAAGAGAGGAGAGAGAAAAGTACTAAGCCCAAACCTGAACGTTTCAGTGCTCCTCTAGTGATCTTTTAGGATGAATTGCTCCACAGTGCCTGCAGCTACAGAGGGCTGGTTAAGACTTCATGGCTGCATTCACAACTGAGCATGAGCTTAAAGTGATTTTGAAGAAATTTTTTTCATGTGGTTTTTCACCCATTTTCAAGTATATGTAGGCTTGAGTGTTTTTGTTTTAGCCAGAGGAAAGCTAGTTACTAAGAGAAGGAGATGGCTGTTTAGGCTTGAAAAATGCTCTTTTCATGCTTTTTTCAGGCACTCTTCATGAAGTCCATGGGGACAAAAACTCCCTATTCTGCTTCATAAGTAGCTCATGTACCTTTCTGAGCTTCTGGCATCGAGTTACAGGTGTCTGAGCACTCATGCGTTTTGGTTGTTAGACATTTTGGACCTTTCAGCATCAAGCTGCAAATTGTTCAGATGTGAACATGCCCTCAATTACTATTTTCTTCTTGTTAAGTTTTGAAATTTCCATAACTTGGCCACAGCTCCACATTAAATTACTGGTGGGCCCATGTACTGAGGTGTAGAACAGACCAAGGGAGGAAGAAGCAATAGTTGACTACCATGGTGCAGCACATCTTTCATACACATGGGGGACACCACTGAATACTGAAGTCCGTTAAATGTATCAGCTCCTATTTTCCTTGCTCAACCAGTGTGATCTATTCTTCCAGATGAATTGTGGTCTACTGTTTCCAGCCACTTCTCCGAGAGGTTGAGATGTAACCAGCAGAGTGCAAGGCTGATCAGGAACAGTAGGCCACATTCTAGCTAATTACATCACACTGACATAAAGATACATTCTATGAAATGTGCAACAGTGAAGCTCTGTTTTGCAGTCTCAGGCTATTTCTTCTGAACACACCTGGAAGTAGCAAATACTGAAGTAATGACATGTACATAACAAGTTCTGTTCTTGAAACATTTTTGCCATGCATGCCTAAATGTTACAAACCACGGGGATACAGAATTCTGCTATTTGCAGCAGATTCCAGGAATATGTGTCAAAAGCTAAGCTTTAAATATTAGACAGTTTATAATTGCTTCACCGCTAAGCAATGTATTATAAAGTTAACCCTTTTAGAGACTGTTCTGTTATACAAACTATGTTGGCAGTGGAGCAACAAAGTGACAAGGTTACCTTTACAAGAGCATTACACATATAACCAAACAGTACCCAGGACTGGTCACAGAACCCCCAGACTGATTACAGTACTTAGCCTGGGTTCACACTAATTCTACTGCACAATCACCTGACTTTGAGAGAAGTTTTGTGGCACGCTTTATGCGTTTTTATTTTGTCCAATGACTATTATCTGCTTACTTGCATGTAAAAAATAAATAAAACTTTAAAATTTGAAACTTGGTTTGTGGTTGAGGTGTAATAACACCATTATAAAACTGTAATTTGTCCAAAAAAAAAACCTGGTATTAAGGGGGCGACAGGATCACCTCCTGAACACCTGACAGAAGCCACTTAACCGCACTCTGAAAAGTGGTCCACTGTGGATTGCTTATTCAGAGTTTTGGCTAGTGTGAACCCATTGTAATGCCACCAATATTCTTGTTTTTTTTATCATGGTGAAACGGCAAGCTGACACCTATGCTACACGGGTGTCAGCTTACCTTCAACCCTGTTAAAAAGGACAGGAACATGGGTGGCATTACAATGTCTGTAATTAAAGAGGTTGTATACCCTCCTGTATGATTTGTGCCTATAGGTAAGCCTAGAATAAACGCTTACCTATAGGTATTGTAAATCTCAAAACGTGCACCGTTTAGGGCAGTGGTCATCAACCCTGTCCTCAGGACCCACTAACAGGCCAGGTTTGCAAGATAACGGAAATAAATCACAGGTGATATAATTTGCTGCTCAGTGATTGCAGTATTCTGGTCTGCATCTCCCCAAGGTAAGACATAAAACCTGGACTGTTAGTGGGCCGAGGACAGGTTTGGTGACCACTGGTTTAGGAGATATTTACGTGCTCAGAAGGATTGGCGGCCCGTGTTGTTTCTTCAGGAGCGTGTGCCGTGACCGGCGGCTCCCACTCACAAGTGCGAGAGTGACGTTATGCGACTCCGGCCAGTCACACAGCCGGAGTCCGCAGCCCCAGAACTAAGACGGGCAAAGATGGATGCAGCCTGCAGCAGGAACAACGCAGGCATCATTTGCAGGTAAGTGTCACATAATGTGCTAGTATGCAATCTATACTAGCACATTATGCCTTTACTTTGCAGGGAAGAAAAAAAAAAAAAAACAACAAGTTTACTGCCTCTATGAAGAGGGCCACATGCACTTCTAACAGCACCCTGTATTTCCTGGACAAAAAACATAAGTTTGCTCTCTTTTCCCTCACCTCGATCATTGGAGGATCCTCACTGCTCAGTTCAAGAACTTGAGTGCAGGCTTCTCCCTTATCAGAGCTGCCACTTCCTCGATCCCGCACCTGCACTACAGGAAGCCTGCGGTATTTACTTGCAGTAATGTAGAGTGAACTTGTGTACCCATCAACTGAGGAGGCAGAAGGAGGCGGTACAGCCTATAAGCTACAGGTTGCACCCCCCCCCACTGCCTCCTCAGCCAATGGGTAGCTGAACCTTCCTCATATGTCCCTCCCTTCTGACATCACCCAGGATCCCTCGAGTCCCGGAGTCCCGACTGCATGTTACTTTTCTATACAACTTGCAGGAGACAGTACGTGGCTGTGAGGAAAACAAGCTAGTTGTTGCACCATTGATGGATGCTTTGGGGGGGTGTTGGACCCCCATGACCACCCCCTTATCTATGCCCCTGGGCCATGGCCCTAGACGGCTGCTTGGATCGCCTTGTGGTAGTGCCGGCCCTGGTTGTGACATCCTTGTTGGGAAGAGGAAGAGACTAGTTGTTAGGCACAAAACCATACAAAGAAAATGCATTGAGACAAAAATGCATTGTGCAGCACAAAAAGAAGTGCCTTTATGTGAATGAGCACCATATTGTAGTGCATTGCCGAATGACAACAGGCACACAGCTAATCACACTTGGCTGTTTGTAGTATTGAATATGCCACTCCTTTACATGAAACTTGCTCAACCAACCGAAAGTGATACTAAAACACACACTGTTTAATTTACATTGTCCCTTCTATTATTGTATGTGGATGATGACACTATTGTCATTAAAAAAATAAAAATAAACAAAAAAACCCCCAAACATTTAAATACCTTTTTCCTAATCAATATACAGCTGTCACATGACCCAGATCTTTCCCAGCCTGTTGGCAGGGAAACATGAGCAGGAGGAGCTACTAGTCCTCTGCGGCTGGCCATGTGCTCAAAGTTAAAAAAAGAAAAAAAAACAGCCTTTGGAATACAGAGTAAAAACGAAAAAAAAAAAAAAAAATCAATAAACTGTTTTAAATCGTCATACAAATATCTATTTGAAATCAAATCTTTATTATTTTGTCGCCAGATTTCTGCCAGTCACAGGCTATGTCACGCCCACCCAGCCTGTGTCTTAAAATAAGAGGTGAAGCCTCCATTAATCTACACGTGATAGCCTACCCCCATTGTGTTTAGCTGGTTAGTGGGCATGGAGGCGGAGGGAGGGAGTGGGCTGTCATTTACCACTGTGTATACGCCCACATGTGTGGCTCTATAGTCATATGGGCTGCTCAAATGTGACAGGGAGGAAATGATCAGCATAGAAACTCACTGACAACTAAGCATGTGCAGAGTTGCCACCAGAGCTGCAAAATCGCTAACTGAATTGAGGACATGAACACAAGGTGGAGATAGAGAGCAGCAAGAATAACCAGGATTTTTGCAGAATGCAGAAAACGATTCTCACAGTGACTGAATATGAACAGCATTTAATACACCGTGTATTGATTTGTTTTTTATAATGTGGGTTTCAGTGACACTTTAAGCAATGCACACAAGGAAAGCTCCTTCAGACAGATTAATGAATAATCAGAAGCTTCCTGTTTATGCCCATACAGAAACCGATATGGAAAAGGTTGTCAGGGGAAAAAGTGAATAAGTGTTGGTCTCTGTGCATGAGGATCAAGAAGAACAAAACAAATAGATTCCAAAGAGACAGCAGGGACTGCGAGGAGAGAGTTCTTTAATGCAATTTTCTAGTCTCAGCCCATTTGGGAAAGCCGAGAGAGGTGGATAAAGTTGGCAATATCCCCCAGCACAAAACCAGTGACTACAGGCACTAAAGCAACACCTGGATGAAAACCAGAAAACCAGAGCTTGTGTTCCATAAGCTCATGTAAAACTTAGCAATTTTGGACACAGGTAAACCTTATAAAAGAACCACTCAAGTTCTCACAAAATGTGTCCAATGGAAGCAAATCTTTTTAATTCCCATCTTGAAAGGAGAGGGAATATAAACATTTTAGCCAAATGTATACAAGCGAGGCCAGCTTCAGAGAGAGCTGGCCTCCTACTGTTTGAAGGTTTGGGAAGCCACTGATGGATCGTCAACCCCACCAAAATCAACACTGGTTGCTGCACACGTGCAGCCAAGACTTTGCTTCCATCAAAGCATAAAGAACTGTGGTTACATCTTGATATATCCCATAGAAGCTTTAAATGCCACACATTAGTAAAGAACGTAACAAGTTCTCTTTAAACAAATAAGAAATAAAGCTTTGTTAGAAAGAAAATGAATATTGTCAGTCCCGATTATCAGGTGAAGGTCAGAACTTGTGCTTCTATCTAAAGAGGTAGTCCGAAAAGGATACATTTTTGGCTAAGAATGTTCAAATATGAAAAATGACCATTCCTCGAAGCTACAGCTCCTCTTCATTAAGAGACCATCCATTCAGAGGGCGTACACTGTGCAGAAGCTTAGTCCCTCATTGTTCTGCCAGCCAGAGACAACGTGATGCGTTCCTAAGCACTGGTAATATATCACAGAGTAATAAAGGATAGCTTTTGCCATGTGAAAGACGTGAAGGGAATAAAACTCTCTGGCGGAAGTCATAACCATGATTACCAACCCTTCATGAATCAGAATATTGATTTACTAAGCATAACAGAAGCACTTAAGGAGAATTCTTATACCGCAAGTCAATAAAACTGTCAAACAGATGGAGATGTCACAGGGGCCCCTTCAATGCAAGATTATTTTTTTAAAC
The DNA here is from genome assembly GCA_037952925.1 of Lithobates clamitans. Classification (NCBI taxonomy): domain Eukaryota; kingdom Metazoa; phylum Chordata; class Amphibia; order Anura; family Ranidae; genus Lithobates; species Lithobates clamitans. Next base: position 8,750,597 of record JBBGZY010000142.1, read on the forward strand.
AAAAAACAGGAGGTATTTACAATATACCGTTATATTCTAGATCATTATTTCATGACCAATATGCCATTTAGAGGCTTTTTTTTGGGGGGGTCTAAAACTAGACTTCCGAATTGATGGCAAAAACTGACCAGGAATAACCAATTGTTTTTTAACAGTGTTACCGTATATACTCGAGTATAAGTCATTCCGAGTATAAGTCGTAGCCCTAATTTACCACAAAAAAATGGGGAAAACTTATTGACCCGAGTATAAGATGAGGGTGAGAAATGCACAGCTACTGTAAGTGGAAAAGAGAGTCAACAATGCCCATTTGCAGCCTCACTGTGCCCATTTGCATGCCTCCCTGTGCCCATTTGCAGCCATAGGTCCCCCGAACTTCAAACTTGGTAGTTAAGGGTTCCTAGATGCCCCCTAGCTGCAGCCAAAATTTGGGGTCTCTGAACCCAAAGGGTCCCGAAATGACATTGCTGCAGATGGACACAGTTAACCGACTTTGGGGCCCTGTATCTCGGGGCCACTTATTGCTAGGAACCCCAAATTTGGTGTGCAAACCCGGTGGAACTAGCACCATAAAATATCCAAAGCTGGAGTTTCTAGCACCAAGTGGCCCCGAGATACAGGGCCCCAAAAATCAGTTCAGAAAATGTCAAGCACCTTTCTGCAAAAGAGAATGACATTTTCCGAACCTACTTTGGGGCCCCGTATGTTATGGTACCGGTGCTACTGGGTTTGCACACCAAATTTGGGGTTCCTAGCACCAAGTGGCCCTGAGATACGGGGCCCCAAAGTCAGTTCGGAAAATGAAATTTTTTGCTGCAGAAAAGTGCTTGACTCGAGTATAAGCTGAGGGGGGCACTTTCAGAACAAAAAAATGTGCTGAAAAACTCGACTTATATTCGAGTATATACGGTAATTCTTTATCTTGTTCTATTTAGTGCTGCCTAGGTATGTCTACTATTTACTGAGAAAAGCACTAATTCAGCTTACTGTCATGGTATATTGGTGTCTATAGAAAATATTTCTAACAAATTTTTCTAGGCAAAAATGTAACAATCCCTGGACCCAGCTTACTGTGTTCATAACTTCTACCAGGCAACATTTTAAATAGAAGACTTCGGCCAGTTGCACAGGGGCGTCATAATTTACTGATGTTTACTCAGCAACTTGTTGATAAAAAGTCCTTAAGCGCTTCCGGACCGCCCCACGTACATTGATGCCCCGTACACACAAGCGGAATTTCCTTCGAAAAAATCTTGCATGGTTTTTCCGACAGTATTCCGCTCAAGCTTGCCTTGCATACACATTCACAAAAAAGTTCTCTGAACTTTCAACCGTCAAGAACGCGGTGACATACAAGAATACGACAAGCCGAGAAAATGAAGTTCAATGCTTCTGAGCATGCGTCAAATTGTTTCAGAGCATGCGTGTTTTTTTGCGTGTTGGAATTGCATACAATTTCCGTCAAGAACTTTTTCCGTCGGAAAAAATAGAGAACCAGCTCTCAATCTTTTGCTGGCGGAAATTCAGACAGAAAAAGTTGGATGGAGCATACACACAGTCGGAATATCCGACCAAAAGCTCCCATCACACTTTTTTTGACGTAAATTCCGCTTGTGTGTACAGTGCATTACTGTGGCAGGGCGGCCCGGGGTGTGTAAAATCACTTACCTCTACAGGATTAAGTGCATGCGGTTTAGGGGGCAGGCGCGCCGCTCCTGCTGTGATTGGACACAGCGGGAGCCAATCAGCAGGTCCAGAGGCCGCCGCGACCCACGGATCATTTACAGGAGAGACGGATCAGCGGTGTGCAGATGTAAACAAAGCGAACCCCTGATCTGTCAGGGACGAAAAGTGAGAGATCGTGTTTCAGCTAAGCTGAATCACGAGTGTGCTTTTCCTCCAGCGAGTCCACTCCCCCAGCCCCAGCCCCCCCCCCCCCCCCACAGTTAGAAACACCTCCCAGAGAACACATTTAACCTCTTGATCACCCCCTAGCGTTAACGTCTTCCCTTCCCTAATATTTAGAATAAGCTGTCAGGTTAGTAAAATAGCGATATCAGAACATATCATACAGTTTGAAGTGTACGTAGATTTGAAAAACAATAGGATAAAGGAATATTCCTGAACTTTGTTTTATCTCATGGTGACTGTGAAATTGTGCGAATGCATCAATTCAGTGCATGTCATCTCAGCTTGCAGAGCTTGGATTCATTGAATGAGTGTACCAAAAATGTAAATATTGCAGAACATACAGCCTCATGCTACATAACTAAGCTCCATTTTATGCTGAATAAACTAAATTATTAATGTATCTTAAATAGAAATGTATCTTTACATAGATTTTTACTCCAAAAGCATCTTATTAAAATACATTTGATTTAAATTAAAAAAAACAGATTTTTTAAATTAAAAAAAAAAAAATCATTGATTTTTATCCACCCTGCAACAGATACATATCAGGAATATAAAATGTTGTAGTAACATATTTTTTAAACTAGAAGTTCAATTTGTCTTTAAAGTGATACTAAAGTCTAGTTTTCTTTCTGTAAAAATAACAAACATGTTCTACTTATCTGCTCTGTGCAGCGGCTTTACACAGAATAGCCTGCATCCTCTTCTCGGGTCCCTTGCCGGTGCTCCTGGCCCCTCCCTTCTGTTGAGTGCCCCCACAGCAAGCAGCTTGCTAAGTCGGCACCCAAGCCAAGATACAGCTCCCGTGTCCATTCAGACACGGAGCCGCGGTTTGGCTCAGCCCCCTTTCTCTCCTGATTGGCTCATTGATTGACTGCAGCGGGAGCCAATGACGCCGCTGCTGTGTACCAGCCAATCAGGAGGGAGAGTAACTTGTGCCCATTGCTGCATAGAGATGGGGCCCAGGTAATTATTAGGGGGCTGCTACACACAAAAGTTTTTTTTTATCTTAAAGCGGAGTTCCACCCAAAAATTGAACTTCCGCTGTCTGGATTACTCCCCCCCTCCAGTGTCACATTTGGCACCTTTCAGGGGGGGAGCAGATACCTGTCTAATACAGGTATTTGCAGCGATCTAAGACATGTCCAGCCCCTCCTCCTTCCCCTCCCCGCTGTCTTCCCGGAGACACACAGGGACCACTCAGAATGCGCAGCGCGACTTGCGCATACGCAGTAGGGAACCAGGCTGCAATTTCCATACTGAAGATGTCGGCGCCTCCACCTGGGAGCCGAGGGACAGGTCGGCTTCAGGTGAGGACATTGCTGACGCCCTGGACAGGTAAGTGTCCTTATTTTAAAAGTCAGCAGCTGCAGTATTTGTAGCTGCTGACTTTAATTTTTGATGGCGGAACTCCGCTTTAATGCACTGAATGCATTAAAAAAAACTTCCGCCTTAACAACCACTTTAAATATTTCAAATATAGTGTTAGAGTGTAATTTTGGTTTATTTCCCATCAAGCTAGTCATATGATTTCTTCTATGTTCTTTACCAACAGGATCTTTGCACTAGTTTAGCCAAAAAAAGGATTTGATAAATGTAACTTCCCCTTACTGATGTTGCCTGCTATTGTTTTCCCCGTTGCTATTTTTGGTATTGCCATCATGTTGCTACTATATTTCTTTTAGCTGCGCTACATTTTTTTTCTTGTAATATTATGCTATTTATGCAGCTTGCAGTTGGGCCTAATTATGCCGATCCACACCAAGTACTGCAACAAAAATGTGAAGCACCAACACAAGCAAGGCAGTAAAATCAGTCTGCATGCTCGTTATACTCACTGTAAAACCCAAGGGGTTAATCCTATGCATTGTGTAAAAAGGCTGTTTGATCCTGTATGCACAGATATTCCTCTTGCATTGTCCCCAAAACATGTCCGAATAAGACAGTGTTAGTGGGGTCAGTGTGCACATGCTCAGTTTAGTGTGTATTGTTAGAGAGTTTTGTTTTTTTTTCCTTGGGAGAGTACATGTGATCAGCACAGGGCCAATCAGCACTGTCCAAACAGAGGGTCGGGGGTCCTGCATCCTGATAGGACAGCCAGTGCAGTTTAAAGTCACAAGACTGCTGCATACTACCGATTTGTTTCTATGCAGAGCTGTACCAGATTTTGCACTCTCGATTTTTAGTAAATCAACCCCAATTTGTCTTTTTGCATAAAGGGAAACACTGATCAGCTTTGCCAAATAAGAAGGCAGTGCAAACCAGGTGCAAAGATACATTTATTTTAAGATTGCAGCAAGGTCCATTCCATTCAGCAGTTACAGGAGGGTTTAGGAGGCTGCTGCCCATATGAACTAGAAACTGCAAGGTGTCTGCACTTCATACCTGCACCAGTTTGTTCGCACCGAAGGAGTCTTTTTAAAGATCCCAATTTTTGATAGACAGCAAGCTCTAAGATAGCCATTCTTAATCAGGGTTCCTCCAGAAATGGTCAGGGGTTCCTTGAGCTATGTCTAACTGACCTCACCCACATAGTTCTAGGTCCAACACCATGAATGTAAGGGTGGCAATATGACCACCACTGTAAGGGGTTCTTCCCACTGACTACCCACAATGTAAGAGGTATTTTCCTAATGATCACCAATGTAATAGTCTTAGCAAGGCTTTCCTGAGACCTGAAAATTGTTCCAAGTGTTCCTTTAGGGTAAAAAGGTTGAGAAAGTCTGCTCTAGGAACTCACAGTTGTGCCATATTTCCATTTTTTGATAATGAGTTTAAAGCCTATCCAAGGGAAAATATAGAACTTCCATTCCTCCGTATGACCACCTACCTTGCTCCAAACAATTCCTAAACTTTATTGTGTTTTACCCAAGTCTGCCGCAGAGGATCACCCATAAATGAAGACTGGTGATCAACTGCAGCAGTCCAGGCTCACCATCAACCAGTCTTGTTGCATCCTTTCATCGGGACATCATCGCACCACCACTGGAGTCTTGAGGTTCCTGTAAGGACCACATCCATGTTATCAGGCAGCACTGTAGGCATCTTAAGAAAGATCTACCATTCTGCAGTTCATAAGAACCCAGCGCATCAGGTGACCATGGATTCAGGTGAGTGTTCAGATTTATATATATATATATTTTTTTTTTTTCATTTCTGGGGCGGGATGCGGAGTATTGTGGCTCAAGGTATTTTACCTTCATGCGCTGTGCACCAGAGCCAAGACTCTCCTGGGACTCTCCCTCCTCAATATCTGAGACAGCAGTGGGAGCGATATGCTACCGCTGCTTTCAATCACAGCCAGTGAGCCAATGAGGAGAGCTGCTTGCTCTGGGGGGGGGGGGGGGAATTCGGCAGGAGGGAGGGGCCAGGAGCACCTGCGGGGAACCCGAGGAGGAGGATTGGGGCTGCTCTATGCAAAACCACTACATAGGAGCAGGTAAGTATACCATGTTTGTTATTTTAATGTAAAAAAAAAAAATCAAAAGTTTTAATATCACTTTAAGGATGTTCAACATTTGACACATTTAGTGCTGAATTAAAGAACCCCTGGTGGTCTATATTTGTAGTTAAAAAAGCCTCAAAGTACGGAACAAACCTTACTCCAAAAATTCACCTAGATACACATCTGGGTTAAAATAGGCAATGGTATGGTTCACATAAGGTTATTTTAATTAGAATGTGGCTTTTGAGGAGAGCACAGAGCAACCACAGCATCAAGTGATCTGGTGTGGCTCTTGTGAGCTGCCTTACAAGACCACAGAGGGACAACCACGTGAACTTCTACAGGAATATATAGCAACAGGACGTGCAGTATTCCATGTTGAGAGAATATGTTCCAGGAAAGAGTTTGCTACATATTTGACATGGAGAATAAAGACAGTGACTCCACTGGATTTACTGAAACATCTTCTTTCCCGAATAAATGAGCTAGTTCAAGGAAACTATCAAGATAACAGAACCATACAGCAGCTCAGTTTAGGGAATAAAAGGTCGTTTTATATACAGCTGTTATACCATAATCAGGACTAAAAAAAAAAAAAAGGAATTTAATTTTATGGTCAAGAAAAACGTAAATATTGTTCTATCCAGCTAGCAGGCTAATGTTTAGGTTCCTATTGAGTTGGGAAGCTCAGCAGCTCAAAAAGAAATTCATGATTTACAGGAGCAACTAATCACTTTCTGACCTAAAAAGCTATTTTCTTTTAGGAAAACTTCAACTTTTTGCAAAACATTATTGGGCATATATTTGTTACAAATGCCATCATAAAATTTGATATTTCTAAATACCACATTTTTATTTCAGTTAGCAGACACTATTTTCTAAAAATGCCATGGGCATGATGGGCAACAACAGCATTTGTACAAGCTTTTTTACTCTGTCCAATAAGCACTTCCCCCTCACCTCTCAGATGGTAGTGTCTGCACAATTCCCACAGAAACCATAGACCAAAGACCATTGTCAGATATGGTTTAAACCTGCCACAACAGACATTACTCGAATCTATCAGCACCTTAAAGGAAAACCTTTACCAAGGAACCTGGAAGTGACCATTGCTGAGCCAATGACCTGGAACAAGCATGCAGCAAAAGGCAGTGAAAGAAGAGCTACAGTCGTTTGAAGAAAAAATGAAAAGTCAGCAGCTACAAATACTGTAGCTGCCGACAGCAAAAAAGAACAGACACTTATCACTTCCAGGATCCAATGCGGTCTTCAACTGGGCCGGTTCTTCACCAGTCTTCAGTTACCCAGCACCGCCATCTTGAGTGTGGGAAGCCAGATGTGACTTCCTGTGGCTTCACAGCGGATTTCCCACTGTGCTTTGTGAATAGACCCACAGCCTTCTGCAACCTGTGATGTGTTCCAGGAGGTTGTGGGTAGTCATCAGTCAAATCTAGGTACCCACTCACAGAACAAAAAAAAGCTGCAAGAAGCGGTTGGGGGAAAAGCGAAACTTTCTAGGTGAAGTTCTGCTTTAAACCAGAACACCTGATCTGCAGGTTTGTTCCAGGTCAATGACTGAATAAATTAAAGCCATAATATCAGCATGACGGCCAGACACCTAGCATTTTCTGCAGAACCCACCACTGACCGCATCCAAGTTTCTCTTACTAGATTTCCTTTCATGCTATTCTTGCTCAGGCAATGTAAATGGAACAATGTCCAATGCTGCTTTGGCTTCCCAAACGTTCTCCTTCAAAGAAAGTCAACAGATACACGTCATCTGCCACAGACCGATTGACGCTTACAAGGTTTGGGTCAACATGAAGCAAGGTTAAATTTAAAAAAAAAAAAAAAAAAAAAAAAAGCTTGCAGCAGCCACTATTATATAAAAAGGTAACCAAGAAAATACATATAAAAACGCAGTGTTTCTATGTTTTGCTAATTCAAAATATCTGTAAAAACTGTCATTAGGGAATTTAAAAAGTGCAAATGGAAAGCCAAGTACAGGACTAGTCGTAGAAGACAAAATAGGAGGCACTGCCCCCACATATAACTGGACATTGCAGAAAGTAGCATTGGAAGGCAACATATGTTAGAAAAACAGCCTGCGGACAACCAAATTAACCTGCCTAACAGTATGCGTTAAAACAGGGGTCTAGTCTGCACACATTTTTCAAATACATGCGTAAGCTACAGTAGTCTACTGTAGTCCTATCACTAGCTTACGAGTGACTCCACAATGGAGCACATGCATTTTGTGCATTCATTTCCTAACATATGTTGCCTTCCGATGCCAATGAGGGTCGGTTCACACTGGGGCAACACGACTTCAGCGCGACTTTGCACGGCGGCTTCGACGCGACTTTAGCAAATTACAAGGCGACTTGAAGTCGCCTCCATGACAGGCGACTTCGCCTGTGGCCAATCAGCTCTCTGGGAGGGAGGGGGGGAGGGAGGGGTTTTCCCTGCAAAGTCGCTTGACTTTACAGAGAGATCCGACTTCCATTGATTTCTATGGTACAGGTCGCCTACCAAGTCGGATCAAAGTAGTACAGGGAGTACGCTCTGAACTCCCATTCAAACTATTTCTGGGGCGACTTGGGGCGACTTGAGGGCGTACAAGTCGGATCCCAAGTCGCCCCAGTGTGAACCGAGCCTTATAGGTGGGGGCAGTGGCTTCCTTTTTTGTATTATTGTTATATTGGTCAGGCAAGGCAAGGCACTGACACCTTTGCAGCCATTGTGCTATGTGCTGCTTGTGTGCAGACTTATGCCCCGTACACACGGTCGGATTTTCCGACGGAAAATGTGTGATAGGACCTTGTTGTCGGAAATTCCGACCGTGTGTAGGCTCCATCACACATTTTCCGACACACAAAGTTTGAGAGCAGGATATAAAATTTTCCGACAACAAAATCCATGGTCGGAAATTCCGATCGTGTGTACACAAATCCGACGGACAAAGTGCCACGCATGCTCAGAATAAATAAAGAGATGAAAGCTATTGGCCACTGCCCCGTTTATAGTCCCAACGTACGTGTTTTACGTCACCGCGTTCAGAATGATCGGATTTTCTGACAACTTTGTGTGACAGTGTGTATGGAAGACAAGTTTGAGCCAACATCCGTCGGAAAAAATCCTAGGATTTTGTTGTCGGAATGTCCGATCAATGTCCGACCGTGTGTACGGGGCATTAGGCTGCATTCACACCTGAGCGTAGCGTTTTGAGCGTTTCTTCCGGCGTTTTGTCGCGCGTTTTTTCAGGCATATTTGAGTGTTTCCATGCAGCGTTGTCTGGCGTTTTTGAGCTTTGGCATTTTTTTTTTATTAGCCAATAGGAAAAATGATCATCTGTTTCATCATTTGTTGCTATGTTGTTAGATTTTGTCATCTGCTTCCTGCTCCAAAAACGCCCAAATCTGCCCGATTTGCGCAACAAAAAAGAGTCCAGAACTTGTCTGAGCTTCAGGCGTAGGGCTTCAGGCAACTTGGAGTGGAGATGTGAACCATCTCCATAGAGAATAATGGATTTATTCCCCTCAAGCGTTTTGTAGCTTCAGGCTTCAAGCTACAAAACGCTCAGGTGTGAATGGGCTGTAAACCCCTGTTTCAACGCATACTGTTAGGCAGGTTAATTTGGTTGTCCACGGGCTGGTCGGTAAGCGAGCTTGGATTTTTCCTTGGCTTTTTCTAACTAGTTGTAGAATAGCTGAGTTAGGGGCAGTTTGACCACTCTTGTGGAGGAATGGGGTTTCCATGGTTATCAGGACCCAAGAGCAAACTTATGTTTAAAGCATAATCACATCGGTTTCTGGAAAATAGTTCAACAACATTCTTCACAAAATGTATTTTTCAGTTGCAGAGCCTAGCACTGTCGAAGAAAATCATTTCACCAGTTCCAACAGCAGGACAATAACACATTTATGCCTTTCATTCCGCAGGACTACGACTTTGCTTTTGTTCCAAATAACATATTTTGGTAGCTAAACAAAGCAAAATGGCATTTTTAAGACTTGAAGACATTTTAACAATGATATATTTTAGCAAATATCTTACAAAGTATAGTAGTGCAAAGTAATAGTGAAATTCAGTGTAATGATTAAAAACACATTTCCCCATGCCCATCATTTTAAAACTGGATAGATATTGAGTTGGGAATTCATAAAGTGTGTCAACTTAGATTTTGTCGAGCCTCCGCATGACAAATGCCTGTGCTCACGACAAATGTATGCATTTGTTATGGGCAGGTACACTAGATCACCAAAAGTATTGGGACACCTGCCTTTACACACATGAACTTTATTGGCATCCCAGTCTTAGTCCGTAGGGTTCAATATTGAGTTGGCCCACCCTTTGCAGCTATAACAGCTTCATCTCTTCTGGGAAGGCTGTCCACAAGGTTTAGGAGTGTGTCTATGGGAATGTTTGACCATTCTACCAGAAGCGCATTTGTGAGGTCAGGCACTGATGTTGGACGAGAAGGCCTGGCTCGCAGTCTCCACTCTAATTCATCCCAAAGGTGTTCTATCGGGTTGAGGTCATGACTCTGTGCATGCCAGGCAAGTTCCTCCACCCGAGCCTCACTCATTATAGACCTTGCTTTGTGCACTTAGCCAAATCATTTGGTAGAGGGGCACCTGGGTGGATTTAAGTCATAATGTGCTAGTGTGCACCACATACTAGCACATTATTACAGGCTTACCTTAAAACTAAGCCCTTCAGCATCATGCGGTCAGTGCTGTTGGTGCTCCAATCTTTACCTTCTGGGTTCGCGTTCTCTCTTTGAATGGCCAGGCCGCGATGAAGTCACTCCCATGCATGCACACGGGAGTCACTGTTATAGTACAGCACTCTCAATGGACGACATACTCCAGTGTGCCATCCATTTAAAGTGTAGTGCGCTTGCACCGATGATGTCACCAGCCGCTACAAGTATGAACATCCCCTAAACAGTACACATTTAGGAGATAATCACTTTACCTATAGTTAAGCCTTATTGTAGGCTTACCTGTAGGTACAACTCATTGAGCGGACTTCACTGCTTTAATGAAAAACATTTACCAATTCTTGTGCCCCCCCCCCCTTCACACCCCCCTCCAGACACTTAACTATCACCTCACTCGATTAAGAACTGTCTCGTCTGCAGCCCTACTCTCCTCACAGGACATGCAATAAAATCCTAAGAGGAGAGAGTGAGGAAGAGAGTGGTGGGTAAGGCCGAGTCACACTGTGTGTGTCTATGGATGCACACAGCTTGGCTCACGCCTGGACGCTGTGGAGGATCACACACAGGAGAGGAGCAGTAGAGAGCAACACCAGGGAACTCCAGAAAAGGAGGTCCAGGGCCACTCTCTGCAATACCATTGCACAGAGCAGGTAAGTATACTGTCTTTATTTTAAAGCAAAAACTTTTTTTGACTTCAATATGATTTTAAGGTACGTTGGTAATTCTACATTCACCAAGGATCTGCAGTGTTTCTTGGCACTCACAGAGGCCTTTGAAATCTCATTCATGCACCACGCCTACACAAGTGTATAATGGATTTACCTGCCGCATTCGCCAGACAAAGATTGCCATTATTCTATTTACAGTCAATACAAAGCACAACAATGGTGGAAATAGGCTCAGATGGAAACAGTTATTCTCTGACTTATGTACTACACCAATTCTGGGGCAGTTGCTTGAAGTACTGAGTGCCACTCTACTATATTGGGCTTATGCACATTTCACAGGAATGTTCCACTGTTGTCACTGTCAGAAAACTCGCCCTGCAAAATTATGTGCAGTAAGCTGCTGAAGTGCAGGCAGAGTCAGACAGAAAGTGGCTGCAAAATGACTGCAGGAGATAAACAGTGCAGATATGCAAAAAAAGATGAAAACAAGCATTTGAATGAATTAAAAAAGACAAATAGTTTATGGTAGAGGCCATTTACTTAGGGGCAGTTCATACCTGAATCGCACAGGAATACGGTCCTGTGCGGCTCAGTGCAGTGTGCTTTTCAGCCTAGTTATGTAAATGGGCTGAAATCGCACCAAAATTAGCTCATGTACTATTTTTAAAAGACGCACTGCACCACAATGCATGGTATGGAGTAGGGAATCGACCGATTATCGGTGCAGCCGATATTCACTTTTTTATAAGTATCGGTCAAAAAAACTGACCGATATTGCTTCAAGGGGTTTTTACCAGGGTGATGCTTTGTTCAGGTCTCGGATCTAGTAATCCAGAAGCGATGTCATGACATTACTTTCTGAATTACTGGCATCTTAAAAGGCACCAGTTTTAAAAAATAAAAGTTTTCAAAAACGCCAATCTTGACGTTTTGAATAATTTGAAGTGCAGAGGAGGGGTTTGGGGTCTTTTAGACCCCCCGATCTCTCCATAAAGAGTACCTCTCACATGCCTATTACTGTCACAAGAGATGTTGACATTCCTTGTGACAGCAATAACGGTGTTAAAAATCAAAAAATATATAAACCGACAGTGTAATTTTTTTTTTTTAAATGTACAAAATATCAGCAAAAAATATCAGCTATCGGCAGGAGAGGTGGCCAAAATATTGGTATCATACCGGCACTGAAAAAAATTATAGCTGTCGATCCCTAGTACGGAGATGCCATGCAATCGCCATGCAATCCAGTGATGGCAAATACGTGTTTGCGATCTGCATTTGGAGTGTTGTTAGAATTATACTGACACCTGCAACAGATCACACACTCAGTATCAAAAGGCAGGCTTCCTAAACCGTGTTCCGGTGTGAACGATGGTTTAAATCTATTTAAACTGCATCAACATTAGTAAGCAGCTCCTAAGTTGGGAATTGCTGCTTCCACTAGAGCAGTGGTTCTCAACCTGGGGGTTGGGACCCCCTCGGGGGTCGAATGACGATTTGCCAGGGGTCACCGAATCCCAGGCTGTTCCTAAATCCTGCACTGCTCTCTCAGCCTTTTCGCGGCCGCCCAGCAGGGCTGTCCCTGGAGCCTGTGGCCGCCCAGCTGGGCTGTTCATGGAGCCCACGGTCGCCCACTCAGCCTCTTCACAGTCGCCCATTCAGTTCACATGGCTGGGGGGCAGAGACTAGAGGTCAGCTGACTGGTGAGGAATGTGAAGTGGGAGGGGCCGGAGGAGACCCTATCTTCTGATTTCAGCATAGGTGTCACTGCTGCAAGACACCACAAAGTCGGAGACACAGTGAAGCCGGAGACACAGTGAGTAACACTACCTGTGATTATAGTTGCAATTAAAAGTTCCCACTACAGTTCCCAGATCAGCAGATGACCTTCATCAAGAGCACCCAAGTTGGCTAATCAGAACTCCGCCCAGCGCTACCACCCACCACCAGCACTGCCACTCATCCCATTCCCCGCACCCACCCACCAAGGAGTAAGAGAATGGATGAAAATAGAGAACACATAGACGGGAGAGGAAAAGAGGGGGAGGAACAAAGAAAAAGGGAGAGAAAGAATAAGCGAAAGAACAAGAAACACGGCTAGAGAGAGGGATGGGGGGAGAGCAAGAAATTAGGATTGAGAGAGATAAAAGGGAAAGAAAGGAGAACAAAGAGAGAGTGCTACATCCTAAAATGTGCCATAAGGGGTTTTAATATTGTACGAATGGAAGGGATTCGGGGAGCGCTAAATGTCCGTGGGTTAGGGGTGCAAATTACTTGTCTTGCCTTGGGTGCTGACAACCTACGCTACGAAAATAAATTTTACTGTTAGGGGTCCCCACAAGTTGGGATATTTTATCAAGGGGTCACAGCACTAGAGGGGTTGAGAACCACTGCACTAGAGCCTAATTGCAAAGGTACTTTGTGTCAGGACAGATTACCTATATCTTACTGTTTAACAAGTTTATACTGCAACCCACGATGTTTGGGAAGCAGACCGCTGGCTCCGTACATTCACTCAACACCCAGACAACAGCTGTGATGTTGTTAGTTTTAATAAAGGAACAAGGACACCATTGCCAGCAGGTCTTTCTCTCTGCTCATGTGCATTCCAGCACCTGGATAATCACAAAGGCCGCAGCATTCAGCAACCTCAAGCTACATTACGGGATTAGCAAAATAAAAAATCATGCATGGTTTCCATCCCTTTAAAATCCCCATGCATGCTTCCCATCCTTTTCAATGGAATATGCTGCTTAAAAAAGTAGTCCTCCAACCCATTTGTAGGTTTTAATCCTCATCTGAGGTCCAGAGCACACACACTGGCCCATTCTAGAAAAAAAAAAAACCAAGAGAGAATGTAAAATTGGATATCCATAGCCCCCCTTTCACACTACCGTGACTGCAAAGTCGCATGATTTTACCGCGATTTTGACGCAATTTCAGGGAATGCCTGTGTAAACTAAGGTCTATGGACCTCAATACGCATCAAAGTTGGACCACAGTAGTACAGGGACTACTTTTAAGTCGCACAGATATGAATGGTACTCATTGGAAAATATAGGTAACGACTTGTCATGCGACTTTGCAGTCCCAAGTCGCTGGACAAGTCGCAGAAGTGTGAAAGGGGCCTAAAAATCCCCGACAACCTTGAATACTCAACATCCCAGTCCTATTCATTTTAGCCAATTATGAGAATGTCCCAGCTGTGTGACAAATTACTAATTCTCAACATTATATCCTTCAAAATATTACTTACCAGCCCCACTGGGTACAAAAATATACTTTGTCTTATGGAACACAGAATAATTGGATTTTTTTTCTACATACTTACCTGTAAAATCCATTTCTTGGAGGACATCACAGGACACAGAGCAGGCTATAAACCCAACTATCTGGGTTATGCGTCATCTATAGGTGAATGGACAGATCAATCCGGAAGTCCTGACCCTATATAACCCCCCCCCATACAGGAACTACCTCCGTTTTGTAGCAAACTATGGATTCCCAAAAAGAGGGGAGGGACCTCCGTGCCCCATGATGTACTTCAAGAAATAGATCTTGCAGGTAAGTATGCAGAAAAAATCCAAATTTCCTTTATCGTACATCACAGGACACAGAGCAGGCTATAAACGTAACTATCAGGGACATCCCAGAGCAATACCCATGAGGGGAGACCATCACAGAAACTGCCACCAGAGAAGGAACTACTCGTAGCGGATTGTAATACACTCAGGCTAAAAGGCAGTGTCCTCCGTGGCTCCAACATACACCTGGTAATATTCTGTGAATGAATGAACCAAAGACCATGTCTTGGAAACTTGAACTACTGATGGTGGACAGCCCAAGATGCCCCCACACACCTGGTAGAGAGTGCTCTCACCAGAAAGGGTGGCACCCTGCCCTTTCAAACAGCTTGAATGATTAACTGGCGGATCCAAAAGGGAAATAGTTGACCTGGATGCCGCTTGCCCTCCCTAGTCTCTTCTGGCAGCACAAACCAGAATTCCTGACCTCCATTGAAAACTCAAGTAAATCCTGACTGCCGGAACTACATCCAGAGTATGCAGCGATCTTTCCCCTGCTGACTGTGGACTAGGTAAAAAGAAAGGCAAGATGTTGTCCTGATTCAAGTAAAAACTAGAAACCACTCTAGGCAATAAAGATGGATGAGGACACACCATCACCTCTGGTTCCTTACATGAAAGAGCCACCAGCTCAGACACTCTTCTTGCCAAAGCGGTCGTAACCAGAGAAGCCACCTTCCGAGTCAAAGGACTACCTGGGCTTCTTGAATTGGTTCAAAAGGTGGCTTCTGCAAAAGACAGCCAAGATGAAGGCCAAGGTCCCAAGGACACAAGGATGGCCTGACAGGTGGGACCTGTCTGTGTTACACACTGCATGAAGTACGAATCAAGGAGTGAGAAACAACGGTCTTTGGAAAAAATGGAGAGAGACAAAATCTGCCCCTAATGGTATTTAAGGCCAATCCCATGTCCCCTCCTTATTGGGGAAAGGAAAACATCAACCACATATTTCCTCGGGTGCCACTTCCTGGCTTCACACCGGGTATATACATTTTTAAAGCCCTGTAATGGAAGCTCCCTGAAGCCAGCTTCCTGGTGCTTAACAGTGCGGAGATACCAGGATTCAAGACCATAGGTCTGGCCAGACCCAAAGTGTCCAAGGAGCGTCTACTGCCTAATGTTGGTGTGCCAGCCCCACTTAGGACTGGGGGTGTCCTGAAGTCCCTACAAAAGATAAACACACAAGGGTGCACCAGCCTAGTACATTATCCCAATATAATGCTTCATTAAGAAGTAGTCATAAAATGTATTCGCAAACGTGTGCATAAAAACATGGTCATTGAGCTTTTTTTCAGTAGATAGTCACAGTGCACTCTAGAATACAGGGGGACCCCAGCAGGGTCCAATCTGTCTGACACGTTTTGAAGGTCACCCCTTCTTTATCAGAGCCAGGCTCCATGACTCTGATAAAGGTGCAACCTTTGAAATGCAGAGCCAGCCAGATTGGACCCGGTAGGGTCCCCCTGTACTCTGGAGTGCACTGTGTCCATGACTGATTAGATACAGAGGATTAGCTTAATGACTGTTGTTTTAATCAAACGTTTGTGAGTACATTTTGTGACTGTTCCTTAAAGTGGAGTTCCACCCACTTTTACAACTCTTCAGCATCCCTCACTAAACTGTGCACTGTAAACGAATTGGATATTTTTTTTTTTTCTCAGCACCTACTGTATATCTGCTGTATTCATTTTTCACTTCCTCCTCCCTGGCCGCGGCCCATCGCATCATTTCCTGTTTGCAATGCCTTCTGGGAAGGGGCGGCAACTTCCTCTGACACTGCCGTTGCTATGGAAACCTGACCTGAAACCTATTACACTGCTTGTGCTGCACTGAGCATGTGCGAGATCTGCAAGCATGAGATCCAGGAAGAAATACAGTCTGGCTTCAGATGCCCAGACTTGAGATGGACACGGCCTGCTGTAAGTTTATAAAACAACAAACTACTGCTATAAACTAACAAAACAGACCTTAGTTTACTTTACTAGAATACATTAAGCTTGTGTATTATAGGGGTATTTTTATTTAAAAAGTATAATTTCGGCCGGAACACCACTTTAATAAAGCGTTATTGTGGCATAATGCACTAGGCTGGTGCACCCTTCTGTGTTTCGTTTCTATAAAAAATCTTCCTTCTTGAGATACAGTAGACAACCATAAAAAAGTTACAGCAAGCAAGGGTTCCAAAAGGTAAATTGTCTTCAGCAACATAGTTAGGTTTTTTGTGGACTCCCCTTGCTGGCTCTCCAGTAGACTCTTGATGCCAATAAACCTCCCATCAAATACCTGTGGTCTTCCAGCCAGGTACCAAAACTTTAGGCGAAATCCCAGGAAGCAGCAAAGTTTGCAAAGAATATTAACCCCTTAAGGACTGTACCCCAACTGAAATAAAGTTTCATATAAATACAAAAACAATGCCACTAGGAAAAAAAAAAAGTTTCAAGACTACAAGAAACTTACATATAGTAAATGTAGCCATTTTTAAGAATAATATTTATGGGGGGATTGCATTAAAACCGGCTTGTGATCAAGAAAGGACTTTTATAACTTTATGTATGCACGCAGGATGATTACAGGCAATGCCAAACTCTGATTAATTATGCTATATAAACACATTCTTAAGTCTTTTGATAAAAACTGCACAACAATTTAAAACCAAACTGTAATCTTTCTTTTGTAAATTTTTAGCTGACTGTTGCTGAAATCCAGACAAACCGGGTGTTTGTTGTGCACTCACATCAATGATTACAGAAGATTTGGAACAAACTGTAATAACATGCTCTACAGAACAGAAATATTTTACTGATCGCACGTGTAATGGACAGATAACATCCTGACAGTCTACTGGTGTTGAGGAAATCAGACCACTACGGCATTCATTAGTAAATATACAAGGAGAGTATACTTGTTCATTGAATGAGTGACTTGTAGGCTAATTTAGGAAGACAAAGTGCATTGACCCAATGCAGTGTATCAGAAACCATCTATTATGGAACGTATTGCATTAAAATGAATTAGACGTTAAAGGTTACTGTTCTTCGAATATTACCAATACATTGCCTTACCAAATAACCTTCCATGTATTATAACTGACTTTTATGTAAGCTGGACCCCATTTTAAAAAGTATAAAGGATTTGCAGTCTTTGCAGAGAACTTCTAGAAATGGTAATTTTCAGCCAGAAAGATGAACCTTTTGTCTTCTTCCTAAATTATAGCTGTGCACCTCCTGTATGTAAAGCCTCATAGCAGTATATCTTGTGTCTGAAATCATTTAATTTACTACTGCCTCTGACTGCTAGTCTCATGAGATTTGGTGATGTCACTGCTGCTCACTGTCCTCCTAGCTGGAGAGGAAGCTGTACCTGATAGCCTGCAGTGTAAGATCTTCCTGCTTCATTTAGTCTGTGGCTTCTCCAACTCTCCACCTGCTTTTTAAAGTGGAACTAAAGTATTTGTTAAAATAATTGCATGCAGTCAGGCAGTTTGTTTCAGAAGAGACAAACAATGTCTCTTCTGCAATAAAATATACCTACCTGACTGATGAATACAAAGCTCAGTATACATTTCGGCACTGTGCCAGGATGACTGGATGCCCGAACATGCACTGGAGTTATATCATTCCACATCCACAGCTCAAGAGGGCCAAAGACTGGCACCCAGGAGAAGCCGCGGAGGAGGTGCCAGCACCGGCAAGGAACCTTATGGGTGTGGGACCCATGGTAAGTATTGTAGACTTTAGACCTACTTTAAATATTTCCCCATCAGTCATCAGAAGGCAGCGATGACAAAGAAAGACCCTGCCTCTACCAAGATGGCCATCCCCATAAGGAGACATGGCATGGAATAAAAGGTTTAGACAATCCTTAAAGATGAAAAGCAAATCAGCAGCAGAGAGCCTAGAATAGGTGGCAAAACTAGTGGCTGATCGTTTGTTCTGCCCTTTTTTTTTTGCTAAGGACAGTTCAAGTCCTCTTTAATAAGCCATCACACCAGTCAAAACAGGACATAGTAATTTGCCTTATTACATAATACATCTGCCTTATAACAGAAGGAAATTACATAAGTATATGTAATTGATTTTTCATATTACACTATGGTGGCGTTATAGCTTTATGCAACATTGATAATTGCTGCACAATTCATTTTGTGATTTACTATTGTAAAATGTTAAAGACTGAAAAAAAAAAAAAAAAACACCATTGCAGTTGGGTTTCCACTGCACTGCAATGGTTAAATGCTCTTTCACGCCTAGGAGAACAGAAAACTTAACCCAGTCCCCCACTTTTGCAGCAGGTGGTGCTTAAATCATTTCCCTAATGCTCCGTCTATCAGCATCTTCACATGCAACGCAGGGCTACAGGACTGAAACTGCTGGAGCACCAGGGAGAAGAGGCTGCTTAGCGTAAAAGTCTTATAGTGTAAGAGGAACCTATGAAAGCAAGAGATTAGGCAAATAAAATTTATTTTTCTGTGTACTCTAGGAATAAACAAGCAGAGTTTTTGTTTTACCTAGAACTCAGTTTAAGGCTGGGTTCACAATATTGCGAATTGGATTAGGTTATCTACGCATCCAATTCGCATGTCACGAGATTGTGACCAGTTTACACATCTCTGGAGCCACTCCGGTGCAAATTGCACAGGGGTCCTATGCATCTTCTGGTCCATTTCAGACAAAAATTTGGGCTGAAATCGGACCTGAAACGGTGAATGGAGACACACCGGACCCCTGCTGTGAGCCGGTCAGTGCTGCTGTGTGAACCCAGCCTAAAGGAGAAGTAGGGCAACTTCTCCTATGAATCACAGGAGTGCACTTACTTCTGCACTCCTATGACCCATTTTCAGCCAACAGCGGGCTAATGGCTACTGTCACTCAGCCAATAAATACTCTGGAAAGCTGCTAACTTTAATATAAGGATCCACCCAGATTCCTGGACCAGCAACTGGCTCAGCCTCTCAGTGAGCCACTAGGAGACTAAGCCAGCCGCTACCGCCCCCCCCTCCACAGCTTAGCGCTCCAGTGAGCACTGGAGGGGCAAAGCAGAGAACCGGTGGCTGACAGCAACGGCTCTCTGCTTGGTGCAGAGGGGGAAAACAGCGATCAGGGGTCTTTGTTCAGGGTGGATAAAAATCAATGATTTAAAAATAAATAAATAAATAAAATCTGATTTTTTAAATTTTTTTATTTAAATCTGTTTTTTTTTTTCATTTAATGCAGAGTTCCACCCAAAAATGGAACTTCCGCTTTAAGTGTAGGTGACCCCATGACATGCCACATTTGGCATGTCATTTTTTTTGGGGACGAGCGGGTACCCTGTTATTACGGGCACCCAACTCCTATTTCCTCCCTGGCGCCAGAAGGAAGATCACCTCTCCCCCCTCCCTGCAATCTTCTGGGACACCTCACAGGTCCCAGAAGATTGCACGGCCAATCACAGCGCGCATGTGCAGTGCGCGCCTGGCTATGAAGCCGCAGCCCGGCGCCCACAGTAACAATGCCAGCGCCGAGGAGAGGAGGGGGAGAGGAGCAGGGCTCCATTCGCCCGCATCGCTGGACCGTGGGACAGGCGAGTGTCTGATTATTAAGTCAGCAGCTTTTTGTAGCTGTTGACCTTTAAATGGGTGGAACTCCACTCTAAATCAGATTTTGATTTTTATCAAATGTATTTTAGCAAAATGCTTTAGGAGTAAAAATCTATCTAAAGATAGTTTTCTTTTAAGACATATTAATAATTAAGTTTAGTTTATTCAGCATGAAATCAAGCTATGTTATGTAGAATGAGGCATTTTTTGGTAAACTCCTGCAATGAATTCAAGCTCTGCAAGCTGAGATAACATGCACTGCATTGAGGCATTCACACAAATTTCACAGTAACCATGAGATAAAACAAAGTTCAGGAATATTCCTTTGTTCTATTGTTTTTGCAAATCTATGTACACTACAAACTGTATGATTGAATCGGTTCTGATATTGCTAGTTTACTAACCTGACAGCTTATTATTGTAAATAGTAAACCTTCATTTTGTTTGCAAATATTAAAGATTCTAACTACCAGCAATAATAAGTCTTTACATTTAAAAGAGCACCTGTAATTTCAGATCCATCATGGCAGCGCCATTCACTCACCTGCTGCCACCACGTCCCTCACCTTGTTGTATCACTAAAGTGAATGGGACTTTCGGTGGGTCAACCACGGGTCAGAGGAGGAGCCGCTCTGGGACAGAGATGACAGTTGCTCTTTAAAAATTATGATTTAAAATAGACTTGATTTAAATCAAATCCACCCTGTCTGATCAAGAATTTCTCCGTGCAGGGCCAGTGAGAGACCGATACAGCATCGCATTGATGGAGTAATAGGTGGTGCTGCGCTGTTGTGAAACGGAAAAAATAACTTAACCCCTGATGAAGTCACATGACTGACGATAGGCGTCAGGATTGACAGGCACACCGGAAGTGACACGGAGGTACGAGCTCGCCGCTCCTGGATGATATACAGTGTCCAATCTTGCTTTATGTGAGTGTTTTATTTGCAAGCATTTTATTAATAAATTTTACTCAAACGATACTACGCTATCTGGGCATTCCCCTTCTTTTCTCCTACCCTTTATGGGCGAGTATAAGAGGACCCTTACATTACTTAGAGGAGCCGCCATCCACTACAGAGTACCAACCATTGGGAAATGAGAAGAGGATCCCTAAAGGTAGCCGGGATTATCAACACCTGAGAGCTATCAGCCATTCACAGGAGGACCCACAGAGGAAATTGGAATTTTTTCACACATACTGTTACCTTACAGCAGTAAGGTGAGAGGCCAATTTGCACAGAGGTGTCACTGCATGGAAAGAAGAGATACCTGCTATATTTTATTTTGCACAGTGAAAGATTGCAGCACTTATACTCACCTTTCACATTATCCCTGGGTTAGCTTGAAAGATCTATCAGATGTTTTCACGTCTTACTTATACCATATTCACGTTCACGTGTATGCATTAGTTATGGTATTGTTATTTTTCATCATGAACACTAATTGATTACCTATTTGGAGAGTATGTATGGTATCTACTTTGTTATGGAAGAATGGTCCCCACTCACTCTTATGAAGAGTTTGTAAACTAGAAGAATTTGGGTCACTTATTTGTATTATTGTATAGTTGTGATCAGTATACACTTTTAAATCGGTTATTTTTTTCAGTTTCACCACAGCGCAGCACCACTCATTACTCATACTTTTATTTTTGGTCACAGATTCACCCATCGGTGTCTGCAGCAGTTTTTTGCTTCTCTGTTATCATTTCCATTGATAGCTCGGGAGCACCTCCTTTATAGTTTAGCATTGGATTGATACTGCATCCAGCTAGGCGAGCATAAATGTTTTGTTTTTAAACTCCACACTTCTTGGGTCCTCTGATCTTGGGACCAATTCTGGTAAATGTATTCATAAATGACTTAGAGGTTGGCATAAATAGCTCAATCTCATTGCTTGGTGATGATACAAAACTAAGCAGGGCAATAACTTCACAGCAGGATATATACATTTTACAAGAAGACCACAATAAAATAAAGGGATAATGTTGAAATATGTAAAGTAATGCACATGAAGACAAAAAAAAAATAAAAAAGAGAACGAACAAACGTTAGTTACTCGTTAGGGGGAGAACTTTTGGGGGAATCCAAGATGGAAAAGGATCTGGGGGTTCTAGTAGGTCACAGGTTCAGCAATGGCATGCAATGGCAAGCTGCGGTAAGCAAAGCTAGCAGAATATTAAAATGCTTTATAAAGGGGATTTAAACTTTAATTCTACTACTTTACGAAACTCTAGTCCGGCCACATCTCGGGTATGCCGTCCAGGTCTGGTCACCAATCCTCAGGAAGGATGTGCTGGAACTGGAGAGTCCAGAGATGGGCAAGAAAGCTAATAAGGGGACTGGAGGATCTTAGTTACGAGGAACGACTACAAGCATTAGGTCGAGAGAAGAGAGGTTTGAGAGGAGATATGATAGCACTATACAAATATCTCAATGGTGATTCTAACATGGGAGAAAACTTTTCAATTTCAGCGTAGAAGCAGTTTAATCTCAAGCTGCGCAGGGGGTTCTTTACTGTCAGAGCAGTAAGGATGTGAAACTCCCTTCCACATTCAGTGGTCTCAACGGCAAGTATCGATAGTTTCAAAAATGTTTAAATGGGCATCTTGACGAATGCAATATATGGGGATATGGGAATTGGTATTGACAAACACCCACACAGGTTGAACTGGATAGACTGGTGTCTTTATTCAACCTCACCAACTAAGTAATAATTACTATAATGTTTTAACGGATATGTAAGGCTTTGTTTGTTTCTGTTTTTGTTTTTAAACAACATGTTATACTTACCTCCTCTGTTTAGTTGGTTTTGCACACAGTAATCCCAATCCTCCTCTTCTGGGGTCCCTCAGTGGCGATCTCGGCTCCTCCTCTTCCCCGGGGCACTCGTGCGGGCGCGCTCCCATGTCCTGCTTCTGTGTCCGTTGACACAGACAGCAGGACTTGGGAACCCACGTCATTCTATTTAATTGACAGCAACGGGAGCCAATGGCTGCTCTGCTATCAATCTATCCAATCAGGACCCGAGACACAGGCTGGAGCTGGTGTGCTCGTCCCAGTCGCTGGTAAGACCGAGTTCAGGTAAGTAAAAGGGGGGCTCTGCAGGGCTACTGCATCACAGAAGGTTTTTCACCTTAATGCATAGAATGCATTAAGGTGAAAAACCCAGAGGGTTTACAGCCCCTTTAATGAGCACTTGGACAAGATTTTCTATGACTATCAATAAGACAGACAACAATTTCTTACACCATAACAATTTGCTAGTGTCTGTAGCTCACATTCCCCAGGATGCCCTTCTGCACACTAGAGACATAATGGCTTGTGGGTAGACACAGAGCGCATCAGAGGGGCACAAGTACCCAACACACCTGGAAGTGTCCAATGCTGATGATCTTAAAGCGGGGGTCCACCTATCTATGTTTTTTTTTTTTTTTTTTTTGAGTTCATTCACAAACTTTTCTTCTCAGCATTACATACTCACATATTGTGTGTAATATGTCCGCCTGTGTCAGATTTCGTCGGAAAGAATAACTTATATTATTCACTGCAGGCGGTTTCCATCTTCATTGTGGGCATTTGAAGCCCACAAGCATTTATTTCCTGGATGTGGTGAATGCTGTGCTCCCAGCATTCACCGCTCGTTCCCGCACATGCTCAGTGGCATCCTGGGAAGCCTGAGACTAGCTCCCAGGAGTCTGGGAGAGGCTAGAAACACGCCTACTCCCACGGGAGGAGAACCAGGAAGTGCAAAGAAGAATAGAAAAATAAAAGGTAATTACGGCAATTTAAATTTTTTTAAACGGCATGTCAGCATCTAGGCAAGGAAGAGAATACATACAGATATTGTTCAAAATTTGGGTGGAACTCCGCTTTAACAGTGCCTGTAACTTTAGAAGGGTAATGATAAATGCAACAGGTGTATTTCAAAGAGACCTTGTCATTAGGATACATGTACAACAAGGCCTCTTTAACAAAGCAGGGACTCCACTTTTTTAAATAAGTCTGAACATGTGTATGCATACTCGCCATCATAAATCCCCTAGGCTGCTCTGTGCAGAATGACCTCCAACCACAGCCCAATATCATACACGAAGACCATAAAACATTAAACTGCCTTCTAAGAGCAGAAAGCTTTTCCTTCCCATTACTTACTTCCACATTAGTGTACAAGATGGCTGTATCAAAGAAAACATTTTATTAAAATTACACCATTTATAATTTTTAGCACAGTCTCAAAAGAGACTAACTGGTCAAGTGTGTGAATCCGACATTTATCTGTAAGAGAAATGACTAATCTTCCCCCGCTACCTGAGCAATCAGAATGAGAAGCCATGGAAAGTAACATTTCTAAGATAAATTCCTTCCTGGCATTAGAAGACTGGACGTCATAGTGATTCATTGCTCATCCAGTTTAACGTGTTCATTACAAGTCTGCTCTACCCTGTTCATCCATCAGTGGGTATGCAGCACTAGGTATAGGATGCAAGGGAGCCACTGAGCTTATGAACCAGGTCATGTAACAGATATTTCATATTTTTCTGTTTATTCCTTGTGCTATACGCAAACAATACCGCAGAATGCACTGAACAAGAGACAGTTTAAGATCAATCCCCATAAAAATGATATTTCACTGCCTTCTTATAGCTCTCAGAACAACTAGCAGTGAGATTCCTCTGATTATTTTCTCTATATTATATAGCAAATAAAAAAATCTAATAGGAACAATCAGACTCCATAGCAAAGGGTGTGGCAGTGGGAGGAGCCAATAACACATGGACAGGGGTCCTACAGCCACTGATCCTGCCCACATTGTAGCCCCAGCTGGTAGAGATATACAATACACTATGCTGGGTAAAGTAGAAACTACAGCCCAAACTTTTTCATGATTAAAGTGGAAGTCCACCCCAACACTTAAATTCTCCCTTGCAATCATTAATGTGAGCCAAGTTCAGCCTTATGCCTCAACATGAAAAAAATATTTTGCAGTATTAAGTGCCATCACATGACTTCAATTCTACTTCCTTCTGAGCATAAAATCAGCCAGTAGGTGTGGTTACTGAAAGTGACATCACTTCCTGGGAGGGACACTGTTCCTGTGTAGCCAGTGGGAGTATACAGGATGGGAGGAGCTGATCATAGGTTCCTGCCCAGTGTTCTCTCATTGTACATCCTAATTCATGAGAAAATGAAAAAATAATCATACTAACCAAAAGGCCTTGTGACTTTTTTATCCTACTTAAATATTTTTGTCTTGCCTGGGCCCCCATTCCTGTGCCGCTATTTTAAAAATGCCCTTGATACGGCTCATGTGCAAGATGACATGATCAAAAAAATAAATAGAAAACCTTCCCCAAGATCTTGCCGTTTAGGTTCAGGATTTCCCTGGAGGCAATGGTGATGTTGCCTTACCAGCTGGCATAAGTGCAGCATGTGCTCCATCACCACTGCCTTCAAGGAAACCAGCCAGTAGAAGAAAAAAAGGTAAGTAAAGCAAAAAGTTTAAAAAAGCATTAGGTGATGCGATACTTCTGCTTTCAAGAGAAGAGCTTTGACTGCCACTAAAAATGGCTGCTCCTAAACTCCTCTAAAAGCCTATGTGTGCATGGACAATGACTCTGTTGGAGTCCACCTGCACTCCTCTATGGGCGGTTGGATGCAAACGGACCGCTTGTCCGTTTATACCCAACTGCCATACGATCCGATACACCAGACGGTTGGGGAACGAATCCCCATCCATCTGTTTTTAGCAGACCGGATCAGATGTTGGCACTCGCCACTCCATAGAGGAGACTGAAGGGTCCGATCGGGTCCACCTAAAAAACTGACACGTGAACACAATCCGTCCGCCTGTGTGAAAGGGACCTTAGACAAAAACAAAAAAACAATGAGAACAGGTAAACAACATCAGGAAAGGCTGTAGTTGAAAAGCCTATCCTCTCCATCACTTCATGAGGCCGTAAAGGAGGTGGGAACATTGTCTGCAATGAGGTCAACATTAAAGTGCACATTGAAAGGTTAGTAGTAGGTGAAAAAGGTGGAGATCGTTTCATAGAGGCAACCTCGCTTGACTGCTCAACTTTTTTCTGTTATGCCCCGTACACATGGTCGGATTTTCCGATGGAAAATGTCCGATTGGAGCGTGTTGTCGGAAATTCCGACCGTGTGTGGGCTCCATCGGACATTTTCCATCGGATTTTCCGACACACAAAGTTTGAGAGCAGGATATACAATTTTCCGACAACAAAATCCGTTGTCGGAAATTCCGATCGTGTGTACACAAATCCAACGGACAAAGTGCCATGCATGCTCAGAATAAATAAAGAGATGAAAGCTATTGGCCACTGCCCCGTTTATAGTCCCGACATACGTGTTTTACGTCACCGCGTTTAGAACGATCGGATTTTCCGCCAACTTTGTGTGACCGTGTGTATGCAAGACAAGTTTGAGCCAACATCTGTCGGAAAAAATCCTAGGATTTTGTTGTCGGAATGTCCGATCAATGTCCGACCGTGTGTACAGGGCATAAGTCTTATTTGTAGCTAAAATGCTGGGTAAGAAACACGTCAATGTTAGGAAATCTTCAGGTATTGGAGATCCAAAGATCTCACATTTAAAAGAACATATGTTTATGCTGGCATCATGTATTTCAGGACTTTTGCAACACCCCCTTCTTCAGGGCTCAGGAAATCAGCTGGTAGGAATTCAGTTACATTTTAGGCTTATTCCCTGGATCTGTATAGGCTCTTCTATGCTGTGATTCATAGCTATGTGCCAAAAATCTGATAGTGGTTCTAACCCTTCCTTAGTCTCTCCCAAAACCAAAAAATAAGTTTTAACTGGCAACAGGCTTACATACTTAAGGATGAAAATCAAACATCTCTAAACGGAAGAAAAAATAAGGCTACAACTTCCCCTTACTGACTGCAATTACAAATATATGCACACCATTGGGGGAATGAGTCTGCCAGAGACAGTTGATAAGTTGATGTATTGTGAATGCATTGTGGATATAGCATGTAAAATGTATGTATGATTCTTAGTGCATGCAGCCAGACTTGGGGTGAGATTTATATCAAAGCTATCAGCGAGAGCAGCCGCTGCAATGCAGACCAGCTGAGCTACTTGGGAAAGCATTTCCCACAGTGCACCTAGTGAGTGCCTCGCTTGTAGAGTTTATACAGTATTAATGTACAGAGCAGGCATTTATTGCTAGTCAGCCCTTTTTTCTCTAATTTTTGTGTATTTGGGTGGTGAGCAGACAACTAAGAAGAGAAGCGTTATATTTAATTTAGTATTTTTTTCAATAAATTCTAGACGAAATCAAAATAAGTAATGTTGTCAAAAGCATCCTTTCATTTCCTAATTGATCCTGGTTTGAAAGAACCTTCTGGTTCCTTGAATTATGGGGTACAAAGAAGGGGAAAAAATAAAAAACTATACTGGCTATTTTACTGCAGCCTTATTGCTTCCTAAAGAGAATCAATAATGGTTTTGGGTCAATAGTATTTTACATTTCCCTGAGGTTTAGGTTTTAAAACTTTAAATTTTTCAAAATTTACATTAAAAATGATATAAAATCTATGTTATTCAAATATGCACTGGTTACAGGATGTACCCATGATGCTACTGTCACAAAGTCTTAAAGGCAAGCAGACCTGTAAACTTTAAAATCAAAATTCTGTATGGAGCAAACTAAACAGACTCCACAGGGAGAGAGGGGGGAGGGGGGAGGGTCACTTCTTTGACTCACTGTAAATTTAAACTTGAGCTACTGAGCTCTGCAAACAGACCTTTTTCAGCATAGCAGCTAAGAACAGACAGGTACATATATGCGAAGGAGATGGAAATGGGAATAAAAGTAGTACAAATGAAATATTTTACATTTATCTAAATAAAAAAGAATTTTTTTTATAATTTATTTTCCACTACAACTGTCTTAATTTCTTGAAAGGGTAAGTCGAATATTAACAAATACATATTTTGTAAAAAAAAACTGCAGAAGAAACTACAAAATAACAAAAAAAAAAAAAAAATGAATAAAACATAGGGAAAAAAAAAAAGGACCTTCTTGCACACATTGAATAACAATTTACGTAATATTAAGCTAACTGCTTGTACTCCATCAATACCAATGCAAGTGCAAATCTACACTCAATCTGCTTCGCATTTACATGTAGAAGAGATAATTTTGTGCTACCTATTTTCAATGGTGTAAAGTACGTGTATGCACATGAATATGCAGACGAGCGTGAATGTCCATGTGCACTGTACACTTTTTATGACCAGACTGTTACGAACAACCAAGGTCAAATCAACACTTCCGATTCAAATCTGCAGCTCTTTCTGATTTAACAGCAATCACTTGACCAAAAAAAAAAAAAAGAAGTAAAATGCAGCCAAACTCAGATATAAAGATGAAAACATGCAGTTATACATTATTCATAGTGCTCATTAAAAGCTAACTCCACCTTTCATGGTACACCCATATATAGGGTTTAACATGCATGAATCACGATTAGCGTGCAATCCCCCACCTTACAGGACTGTGGGGTTCTTCTCCCTGCCGTCATTTTTTAAATCAGTAGAGCTGTGCTTGGTTCCCCCCACATCACCACACTTTTAGTCTATTGATACTTCCTCACCCTAAAACTGAAGGTCCATAGTGAGGTGGATGAAGAGTGTGCAGGAACCTGAGCACTGCACTTGCGATCCACTGATCAGGATTCAATACTCAGCAGGCTCTAATGCAAAAAAAACACTATTATGCTCATTTTTACAAAATGGGTGGATGTTTTTTTTTGTTTTTGTTTTTTTTGCAAAAGGTGGACTTCTTTAAAGTGGAGTTAAACCCAAAAATGGAACTTCCACTTTTTGGGTTCCTCCCCCCCTCCGGTGTCACATTTGGCACCTTTCAGGGGGGAGGAGGGAGCAGATACTTGTCTAATACAGGTATTTGCTCCCGCTTCCTGGCATAGATCACCGCGGAGTTTGCGGTGATCTATGCCACTTCCTTATTCCCTCACCGAGGATGGCAGCGGCAGCAGCCAAAAGACGAAGGACGGATCGGCTTCGGCTGCCGGCATTGCAGGCTCCCTGGACAGGTAAGTGGCCATATATTAAAAGTCAGCAGCTGCAGTATTTGTAGCTGCTGGCTTTTAATATTTTTTTTTCAGCGGACCTCCTCTTTAAGTGTAACAGGTAGTATTAAAGTATCTAAAGGTGACTTATCAGGGAAGCAGGAAGATGAGGAGAGGTCTGTATTCTTTGTAAACCATCAGAAATGAAGTGGGCAGGGCTGACACCATGGGGGTTATTTACTAAAACTAGAGTGCAAAATCTGGCGCAGCTCTGCACAGAAACCATCAGCTTCCAAGTTTTATTGTCAAAGCGTAATTGAACAAGTAGAAGTTAGAAGCTGACTGGCTACCATGCACAGATGCATCAAATCATGAGCGCATCAGTTTTAGTAAATCTCCTCCCAAGTGTCAAGGAATTCAGAGCTGTGTTATGTCAAAACAGGAAGGTATTCCTTAAAGCGGAGTTCCACCCAAAAGTGGAACTTCCGCTCATCGGATTCCTCCCCCCCCTCCGGTGTCACAGTTGGCACCTTTCAGGGGGGAGTGGGGTGCACATACCTGTCTAAGAGAGGTATTTGCACCCACTTCCGAGAATAGACTCCCAAGGGAGTCACGCCCCCTCCCGCACTCCCCCGCTGTCTCCTGGGAAAGACACAGGTCCCAGGAGATAGCGGGGACCATGAAGAAAGCGCAGCGCGACCCGCGCATGCGCAGTAGGGAATTGGGAAGTGAAGCCACAACGCTTCACTTCCTGATTCCCTCACTGAGAATGGCGGCGGCAGCACCCGAGGATCGAGGGACGGTTCGGTCTCGGGTGCCGACATCGCTGGACCCCGGGACAGGTGAGTGACCTAATTTTAAAAGTCAGCAGCTGCAGTATTTGCAGCTGCTGACATCTAATTTTTTTTTTTCGCGGGACTCCCGCTTTAATGTAGAGAAGCACAGAAATTTCGGCGGCTGAAACATATCGGCCAAAAATGGTGCTTTCGGCATTTTGTAGATAAAGAAAAACGTGGCGATAATGGCACGAAAACATATGCGATTTTGCCGCACTTATTGTGTTTTTTCATAGGTTATGTGGCTCAAAAACTGCATCATAAATGTAACAGGTGCATTATTGATGCGTTCTTGCTGCTTTTTTAAAGCATTTCAAACAGGGAGGTGCGTGTTTTATTTCAATGTTTCTTTATTAATTTTAAAACAATTAAACAAATACATATAAATATCTTTCATCATCAAATTGAACATTATATTATTATATAACATTCTCTCCTTAAAATATCATCTTTACATCCTAATTTCCAATGACCTGTTCTAAACTAAACCATTTGACATATACTTCTTTACCATGTCCATACTCCATTCTTCCCTACCATTCATCCATAGTTTACTTATTTACTCGTCTGGCTCCCTCGGCGTCCCGGAGGGCAAAAATCCCCGATCACCATGGTCACTTCCGCCGCAATTGCGTGACGCCATGACACCGCAAGTACGTACGGGATGCCTGCACAGGCGCGCGCGATAGCTGGCGGTCCACAAGTGACACGATGCGCCGCCGGAAAGGAGGTTGCTCCCTCCAGCGGCCGAAAGATTATCTTGGTAGCCTGAAGGGGCGTATTGGGAGCACAGATAATACTAAGCTCCCCTTTCTTGCCGGGAAGCCACACAGGGAATGGTGCCCCCACCCAGGAGATCGTCATGGCCACTGTGAACATGGGAATCTAAAAAATGGCCATGACGATCTCCTGTGTGGGGGCTCCATTCCCTGTGTGGCTTCCTGGCAAGAAAGGGGAGCTTAGTATTATTGTGCTCCCAATACACTCCGCCAGGCGACCGAGAATATCTTTCGGCCGATGGAGGGAGCAGCTTCCTTGCAGGTGGCGTCCCGGATCACTTCCGGATGGTCGGCTACCACGCGCCTTTGTGAGCATTCTGTATGTACGCGCGGAGTCATGACGTCACGCGGTTGCGTTGGAAGCGACAATGGCGATCAGGGATTTTTGCCCCCCGGGACGCCGTGGGAGCCACACGAGCTGCACTGGCGGTGGGGGCACCTATGGTGGGCAAGTGGGGGGGGGGGGGATTGGAGAGAGGCACCTGCGACCCATTTTAATCGCTTCACTAAAAAGAGTAGCACTGTAATAATACCAGGAAGCATGAGGATCTTTTAGTGATCCTGAGCTTCCTGGAGTGTATGGTCATCGGTCTTTCCAATGCTCCAATTTACTTAGCATATGTCAGTTCATCAATCAGTTTGCTCTGCATGCCTGTGGCAGGTAAAAGCTACACCTAATAAATAGCCAATAATACGACTACATTCTTCAACAGATTTACCTGGCCTTCTTTGGTTATCCATAGATCTCCTGTGCAAGCCATATTTTGGCATTGATTAATACGCCTCTGTTAGCATTTTCTATCCACATCATCATTAAAGAGGAAGTAAACCCCGGCCGATTTTTCTTATTTTTTCAATTCTCACATACAATAGCTCATTACAAGGGATAATAGATTGAAATCAGCCAAAAACGAGGTCTGTAAATACCTTATTTAGGCTCTTTGTAATCTCTTCATTTCTGGGTATTGGCCGCGCCATTGTTTGTGCTGTTTGCTGAATCTGTTCTGGATGTCACTTCCGCCCTTACTCTGTTTCCCTTTCGAAATCTCACGCATGCGCTGTAGCGCCGTATCAGGAAGGAAATAATCAGAGCAGCATCGCGAGACTTCCCCTCTGTGCCGTTCAGAGGGGAAGCACGTCCATAGAAATGTCCCGACATGCAGGGAATACAGAAACGGAACACTTTTAGGTGCCGTTAATGAAACATCCTACTGCACAATCACGCATGACGTCATTTTCAATTACAGGACGATTTACATGGAAACTACAGCAGTGAGTACACATTCACAGACAGCGATCAGCTGCCTGTGTTATCTACATTATGAAGAGCTAAAGTTGTCTTGGAGGATTTACAACCACTTTAAAAGGTAAACCTAAGCATATTTAGATTTTATACAAATAGAGTGGGATACTAAAGTCCACATTAAGGGTCACTAATATAGCTTTGTGCATTTATATACAACAAATGTTTAAACACTGTTTTGAACCATGTAAAACTTTACATCACCTTCAATCTAATTCTTTCACCCCATTTACAATCATCTGATCACCACCAGCCATTTTTTTCTCTCCTCTCATCTTCACTTATTTTGGTTTGTTCCACCCTGGTTGGCTTCTTCCATTGTTTTTTTGTTTCTTCACTTTTTCTGTCTTTAATATTCTTTTTTTCATTGCATACTCACATTACACAAACCACATTCACCTACATAACACGTGTGCACTCTCCCTTCATAATCACTCACACCCCTACTTACACAATCACCCATATTCTTTCATTCCAGTTGACATAATATTGCACGATTTATGTCACTATACAACAATCTTTTCATTCCTCAGTGTTTCATTCAACACCACCACTTACATTTCACCACACACCCACACATTCAATAAGACATATACAGTAAGGACTCCTTTACTATGATAATAATAAACTGATACTAAACAGATATACATGTATAGTGAGCATTGTTAATGGACTCTGACCATTAACTACTAACTCCAAATTTAATCAGTATTTCCTAAACTTATGATATCTCTGGGATTTTGCTGCAGGTGCGGACCCCCCAACCACACGTGTCCCCAGAGGGTGTCCCCCAGTGTGACTCCTTGCAAGCCATACAGGGCGGAATGTTATCCCTCTTTGGAGTGGGAGTGGCCAAGGGACACATGGGATCATCTAATTGATTCTTAAAGGAATTCTGGTTCGGAGATTTTACCATTTACACCCTCCATTGGTAACTATACTCTGTTTTTTTTTTCTCTAAAGAAACTGTCTATTAACTTGTTGATATTTTAAATGTTAAAAACATAATTTTCTAAACAGCAAACCTATCCTCTGAGGAAGGCCTTGACCATGTAGGTCAAAACGTGTCGGGAATTTGTACTACAGATCTTCTAATATGTGATGCTGTGTATAATTTTGTGTTTGCACTTTTTGTATTTGGAATGTTACATGTCTATGTCAATGCTAACTTTTCAATAAAAGAATCTTTTTTCATTTATTAATTTCTTGATATTATTAACTTTGCTGCTAACCCCCCTTTCCAAGGTGGGAACCTTTCCTGTACAATACAATGTCATTTCCAAATTTTTATTCTGTTGTACAAGAATTTTCGTAACTTTAATAAACTCTTCATTTTCGATATGAGGCTAGCATGCAAAAAAACAAAAACAAGACAAATGATCATTTGTTCGATAATTTTGTGTTTGCCCAGCTCTTCTGAATGCCTTTTTCTCCTGGCACATTTAGGCGTGTCATTGTCAAGCGTTTGGGTGTTCATGCTACTGATTATACTAGGCGTATTTAGAGCTTGAGCGATAATTAATTTCAATGGCCAGACTAAATGAATATTCTGGCATTTGAAATAATTTATTCCAGCCATTTAAATGAACGCTCAAGCTCTAAACATGCCTGGTGTTTTAGGCACATTTACATTTATTTAGGCGTGTTAGGCAGCGATAGATGGTTCTACAAAGTATTGGCTGAATACAACTGCACACCACACTTTTCATATAATTATTTGTAAAACATTTTGAAAACCATTTCTCATTTTCCTTCCACTTCCCAATTATGTGCCACTTTGTGTTGGTCTATCACATAAAATCCCAATAAATTTGCGTTTTTGGTTGTAACATTACAAAATGTGGAAAATTTCAAGGAGTATGAATACTTTTTCAAGTCACTGTACAAATCCTTCTTCAGGTAAGGCAGCTCCTATATACTGTATGTATTAGAAATGCAGATTAGAGGTCTGCCTGGATCAGAACTGAAAGCCTTCTGACCAGAACCACCAGGGTCAACAAAGACACCAAATAACTTTGGTTAAGAAGGGGTAAAGGGCCAAGTCCTTCTTTTGGGAAATTATATAAAAAATATATATATTAGTACATGCACATATATTTTAAGCAAAAAAATAATAATTTGTTTGTGTAAGCACTTGCAAAGTATTTAAAGTCCTGTAGACTCTTCCTCCAGCTCCCACATACCGGATTTCGGCTGGAGAGCTCCAAGAACAACAAGTTCGTCTGTTGCATGCAATAGCAGTTGTAGGGGAGAAGAACTGCCACATGCTGAAATTGGGAGAGGAGGTCCACTTGGCACCATGTTACACCTTAAAAATGGACGAAACATGTAACATGGTGTAAAAAGTGGAGTTTGCCTTTAAGCAGGTGCATTAAAATGCAGGCCTTTTTTATACTGGACTGATACGTCTGAAGACGCAGCCTGCCAATCTACTATAAACCGTGGACATGAAGCTCAAAAATTCCAAGTTACATTAAAGACTATCAGTTCAGCCTACAAAATTCTCTCCTTCGATGTGTCTGGATGACAGGTACACTTTAACGTCTATTCCCTGTGTAGGGCACATCTGCTTTGGAAAACATCATTTTTTATTAATGGATTGCCAGCAGCTATATTCCACCTTCTATTAAAAGTAGTCTTTACCAGCGAGGGAGGGTGTGAGCCGCCACAATGGATGCTACTGCTGCTAGCGGAAGGTAAGAGGATGAACAGATCTAAGACATGCAGATAAAGAAGCTGGTGTGCACCACTGACTTACCATTAACTGCCTACTTTGTGATCGAACACCCAGAGGAAGAGGAGGTGGGACAGGCATGTGATGTGGAATAAAAATAATGATCGTTGAATTCACAGAAAGCACACGCCATTACTGCACCCTGCAGCTACAAAAGTCGTATTAAAACTACAGCACCGCGACTTAAATTATGCAGAGTCCCTCCAGCAGCTGAAGAATCAGTACAACACATGAATGGCATACTGAAATAGCTGGGAAATAAATAAACTCAAGTTATTTTCCAACCACAGGCTCAAATAAATCACCTATTCTTGTAACCATGCTTTCTGCAGAAGTCAAAATGTCCTTAAATTTATATATATTTATATATATATATATATATATATATATATATATATATATATATATATATATATATATATAAAACTTCTGCACACAACAGGGAAGTGAACATTTTTGTATGTTTTTACAAAGCCTATTATGTCTTTTTTCCTTTTAGGAAGCGAATGTGTACATTTTTCTATTTTGACAGTTAGCCCCGATTCACACCAGTGCAACTTTTCCTGCGGCTTGACTGTTCAAATTTGCATGACAAGTTGCATCCCATTTTCAGCAATGGAACATTGTTAACTGCTACCATACCAGGCAAATTCCAGCATTCCTCTCCTACAAGTAAAAATCTTTATTTTTTTTTTTTTTCTAGAAAATTACTTAGAATCCCCAAACATTATATATATATTTTTTTAGCAGAGACCCTATGGAATAAAATGGGTGTCATTACAATTTTTGTATGTCACACGGTATTTGCGCACGCAATTTTTCGAACACGATTTTTTGGAAATTCATGAATTTAAAAAAAAAAAAAAACACAGTAAAGTTAGCCCAATTTTTTTGTATAATGTACAAGATGATGTCACGTCAAGTAAATA
Organism: Lithobates clamitans; assembly: GCA_037952925.1. Lineage (NCBI taxonomy): Eukaryota > Metazoa > Chordata > Amphibia > Anura > Ranidae > Lithobates > Lithobates clamitans. The sequence goes on from JBBGZY010000142.1 coordinate 8,786,172, forward strand.
CCTAACATGTCACACTTTAAAATTGCGCACACTGACGGAATGGCGCCAAACTTCGGTACTTAAAAATCTCCATAGGCTACGCTTTAAAAAATTTTACAGGTTACTAGTTTAGAGTTGGAGGAGGTCTTGTGCTAGAATTTTTGCTATCGCTCTAATGTTCATGGCGATGACTCACATGTATGTGTGGTTTGGACATCGTTTACATATGCGGACGTGACCTACGTATGCATTCGCTTCCATGGGGTGGGGCGCTTTGTTTTTATTTACATTTTTTTATTTTTACACTATTCTTTTTTTTTTCTCATGGACCATCAGTGGTCCATGGAGCACTGGTTGGCGACTGCTAGTCTGGAAGATATCCAGCATCATCTAGCACTTTTCTCTCCAGTCTGACTGCCACCCTTTCATTAATCAGATTTCCTTTCTTCCTTCAAATCCTGGAGGCTCACCATTACTTGTAGGCTATCTCTCCTCTTCAATGAAGCTGGCTGCTGGGGACATCATGTGACCGGAGCACTCAGGGAATCAGTAAGTTTGCACATCCTTCCTCTACAGGGTAGTTAGTATAGGGCTTAGAATTGGGATGGGAGAATGTTTCAGGTTTAGATAGGATTTGACTGGACTACTTTAAGGCTGATCAGACTACAGAGGCAGGATGCTTTCAGGCACCTATGTACAGCACCCTGCCAAACCCTCCCACCATCCACAAACAGCTTGCATTGCATAGAGAAGCACAGAGACCCAGTGATGACATCACTGGGTCAAAGGTAAGGTAAGAGATAAAAAAATAAAAATAAAAAAAAAGGAAAACACACGGACCCGGTTCTCCAATCCACACTCAATGTGGATGGGGGAGTCCTCCATGCTGAGCTCTTGTATTCGGATAGTGGGCCATCAGAATACAATGACCAGCAATGCAGGATGTAGCTGGCAGCGCTGATCGAGCAGGGAAAAACTGACAGGACAATTGTACAGTAGATCAATTTCTGTCCAACCACACAGTGCCCATACATCGATCAAACAGGGACAGGTCAAAGCTCTATGCATGTATGGCCAGCTTTAGAGACATTGTTCTAAGTGAAACAAAGGCAAGTAATCATTATGGGATCAATGCAGGCAGGCAGTGAATACAGGTCTTGTCATCTATAGGGAGGCCAAGATGAAGTCAGCCAGATTCTCTAACCCAACTGAAAAGCCTGAATTCATAGAGGAAGCGCCGCCCCACCCCTCAGTGAGGAAATTCCTGAGATTCTCAACTTCCAAAGGGGCCCGAATTCTGAGACTTATTGATATTCTGCTGCGATCTCGGTGTCATGGGAGCCATGCTGGAACTGTGCCAGGGGATTCAGAAAGGGGAGAACAAGGACCATTGAAAGGTATGCGGCACCCACCCCGTGTATCAGCACAAACCGCGTCCTATGGTAACACTGGGCGTCTGTACAGAAGGACCAGTTTTTCCATCCGCTTAAAAATAGGGGACACACATTTATATACATATACACACATACATACATATACACACACACACACACACACACACACACACACACGTTGGTGTGTTGGCCTTGATGGGTTCTGTCATAATTCTGATGCATTCACTCTGATGGATCTCATTTAGCAGGAGCGGCTGTTCAGAGACATCAGTGGGGCATTAGAAGTAATCAGCCCATTAGGTGATATAGCAAATTGCAACAAAGTGTTACTTTTCTCTGCAGGTGCCTTTATGCTTTTAGGTGATATGATACAAGAGCTATAGGTAGCCAATGTGCCAAAATCAGATTACTTCTTGAGCATATCCTTTCCATTAATGTGAAAAAAAAAATATGTAAGTCATCTCCTATGGGCTGCAATCACACTTTTGCACGTCTGTTGTTGCCAGCATTAAAGCAGTAGTAAATCGCAAAAAAAAAAAATTAAAAAAAAAAAATTCTCCTTTCAAATTAAAAGGTCATAACGTGCTGGTATGCATCACATACTAGCACATTATGAAAGACTTACCTGAAAACAAAGCCCTCCAACCGCGCTCTGTCACCGCTAACAGGGTTTCCATCTTCACCTGGTCTTCCTTCTAGGTTCGAGGGCAGCTGCCAGTTGATTGGCCAAGCCGCCATCAAGTCACTCCCACGCATGCACGTTGAAGTAACGGCTACAGTACGGCTCTTTCTATTGATGGCACGCTGTCCATTGAGAGTGCAGGGCGCATGCGCTGGTGACATCATCGGCGCTGCTAAAATGAATATCTCCTAAACCGTGCATGTTTAGGCTATATTTACTGTACCTACAGGTAAGCCTCATAGGCTTATCTATAGGTGTAAATTAAAAAAAAAAACATACTACCAAAAAAAAAAAAAAAAGAGTGTTACAGTCCTGTCCCCTGCAGGGCAAGTTACATGTACTTTAAAAATAAAAAATATATTTATGCTTGGACTAATATAACTCTAATATGCAATATATTACATAAATAGTGATAGCAGCCAGCAAACATAAGTTCAATGATCATGAACCAAAACAGCAATAAAAATACCTAAGTATGTAGCGCTAAAAAAAACATCCACGAACAATTCAATTCATGCAAGATGGAATTGTTGGATCTGTGTATAGATAGGAGAACCCAACATCAACTTCCAAAAGTGAAGAGCAGCATCACTCGCTCCAAGGTGATCAACTCAAGCCTCTTACCAGATAGCAGCCAGTGACTCTCAAGTTATAGAGTGGTCACAAGAGCTTATGGTTACATTGGTCTCCCAAACACTCCAGTAGCACCGATACTCCAAGGGTTAGAATGTCACTTGGTAACCAGCACAGATCCAAAGTGAGCAGACATATCCTCAATAATGCAACACGACAGTCGTACGACTGTGGATCCAACTATGCCCTGCGACTTGAAGTCCAACATGCATCCAACTTCAATGAACATGGATCCGACTTTGATCCCTGACAATACCAGGCACTGTCTGCTTTGAATCTTTAGGGGGAACTCCACGCACAACAAGAGAAAAAAAAACGGCATGGGTTCCCCCTTCAAGAGCATACCAGGCCCTTCGATCTAGTATGGATTTTAAAGGGAACCCACATGCCGAAAAAACAGCGTAGGGTCCCCCTAAAATCCATAACGGACCCTTATCCGAGCACACAGCCCGCCAGGTCAGGAAAGGGGGTGGGGATGAGTGAGCGCTCCCACTCTGAACCAAGGGCCTCTTTCCAACAACCCTGGCCATTGGTTGTCGGGGGGTTGGGAGCTTGTTAAAGGGGGCCCCCAGATCCTCGGCCCCCACCCTATGTGAATGAGTATGAAGAAATATAAAAACACAGTACACAGGTTTTTAGAGTAATTTATTAGGCAGCTCCGGAGTACGACTTGAAGTCGTACTAATATGAATGGTATTCATTGGAAATCATGGGGAACGACTTGTCATACGACTTTGCAGTCCCAAGTCATAGGACAAGTGTGAAAGGGGCCTTAGTGACATTCTAACCCTCGGAGTATGGGTGCTACTGGAGTGTTTGGGAGACCAATATAACCATAAGCTCTTGTCACCACTCTAACTTGAGGGTCACCGTTTCCTGGTAAGAGGCTTGAGTTGATCACCTTGGTGCCGAGTGCTATGGCTCATCACTTTTGGAAGTTGATGTTGGGTTCTTCTATCTATACCCAGATCCAACAATGACATCTAACATGGTGTACTTTATCCCATGTTTCTAAGTGCTTGCTATCCCTAGTTATGAGATCCAACCTGCTCCCTCCTCTCGTTCTGTGGTCGATCCAACAACAGCTGTGAAAGATGGTGGCTTCATAGCAGTGGCATGTTTTGGCTGTGATCACTTTTCTGAGATATACATTGGCAAAAGGAGCGCAGAGGGAGGGGGCATGTCAGGCTTGGCATTTCTCTTGCCATTGTGGGTCTTGGGAAAGTGCTCACAGCCAAGACAAGCTACTGCTATAAATCCACCGTCTCCTTCATAGCTGTTGTCAGATGCAGCAAGAAGGGAGGGGGGCAGGGCCGACCTCAGAACTAGAATTTGAAAGCACTTAGAAACATGGGACAAAATATTACATGGACTTTGTTCCAGAGGAGACAGAACTGCAAAATAAAAAATATAAATGAGCGTTGCACCAATACCGATACTCGTGCAAATGCTCCAATGCTAAAACCGATACTTTGAGATTTTATTGCAACTTGCATTGACTTCTGTTTAGTTGCAAGCAGCAATGAAATCAGAGGCCCAAATCACACTCATCTGCGCCTTTGAAATTGGGCTACTTCAGTGTGATTTCAAAGCCGCAGATCAGTGCATTAAATCACTTTAATGCATTAAGGTAAAAAATGCTCAGCCTTTAAAAGCACCTCAAATGTTATATTAATGATTTACCTGGATGCATTGCAAGGAAATGTACCAATAGTAAATTTAAGCAAACAAAGCTATTGTGCGCCCTGCTTTGATCTGTCTGGGGCTACACTAATGCTTCTGTCCTGATAAGATATCCTAAAACCACAAACCGGAGGTCATCTTCCTCAGAATACAATGCTCCCATAAATTCACCGTGATATCAAGTGCACTTTTACAACAGCTCGGCATCCAGAATGTCAGGTTATACAAGTGAGGGAAATGGACATTATCAGCGGTTGTGTAGGCAGAGTCTGCAATGCTGAAGTCAATATTTGCTGATCTGACACATATGATGAGCAATGAGATGGCTTTCAATACAAGTTTCAGAGTTGACTCAGACTGTAGATTTACAATCCTTATCTAAACCTTCACAATACAAGTGGTTTTTCCCTCATGTGGAACTAAAGGTTTGAGTCACTTGTTGCAAGAGAGCTCCTGACATTGATGCACTCAGCAATGCGTTTTGGCACGGCACAGTCACCTCTAGAACACGCTCACACAGACGCATTGCCTTTGGCACCCACTGAAAATGCAAGATCACACCTTTCTTCCATTGATTTGATTTAGGGATTTTTATAGTTACTCTGTATTGAGGACTTGAACTTTGTGGACTGCTTTTCTTTGCACTAGACCACAGAAAGGAGTTATACTTATTAATGTACGCTATTCAAGTGAATGGGGGCGCTCCACAACCACGAGCAAAACGCTACACTCAGCTGCGGCTCAGTATACCCAATCAAAAATCACCTTCAACTGTCAAAAAAATACACACCACAGGCATTCAGGCAGCAGCAGTATCTCCTAGGAGGTGCCTGTCAGCCCTGCCTACACTGCTCTCTGAAAAGTAGTCTAGCACAGATCGCTTTTCAGAGACCAATGCAGGCCAATGAGCCCTCAAACAGCCAGCGGTACTGTTAAACTGAGCATAGATGGATAGAATTTTGAAAAAAAAAATTCATAGGAAAAGTCTTAAGAAATTGTGTATGAAACTTCTCAGAACATCTGAATGTCGTTCAAAAATTTTTTGCTTTTAGCCACTTACGGACCGCCTGCCATGTACTGCGGACGGGCGGCCCGCACAGGAAAAGTGACAGACTTGCACGCCACTGCCTGTTTCCAGGTTAAGGTCGCCCCATCCCCCCTACGACACCTGCTGTGATTGTACGCAGGGGGAAGTCTGTCAACAAGCGCTGGCCAATGATTCATGGTCGGGACCTGCTGATCGGCTGTGTCCAATCACAGCCCAGATGATTCATGGCCGGGACCTGCTGATCAGCTGTGTCCAATCACAGCCCAGATGATTCATGGCCGGGACCTGCTGATCGGCTGTGTCCAATCACAGCCCAGATGATTCATGGCCGGGACCTGCTGATCGGCTGTGTCCAATCACAGCCCGGAGCCTCTAAAAAGGGATAAGAAACAAAATAAGGTGTAGTAAAAAGCAGCACACATTACACACATAGTTAGGCACATATTTAACCCCTTGATCGCCCCTGATTTTACCCCTTCCCAGCCAGTATCATTAGTACAGTGACAGTGCATATTATTAGCACTGATCACTATTAGACCCCTTTCACACTGGGGCGGTATGCAGGCGGTATTGCGCTAAAAATACCGCCTGCAAACCGCCCCTAAACAGCCTCCGCTGTTTGTTCAGTGTGAAAGCCTGAGGGCTTTCACACTGAAGCGGTGCGCTGACAGGGCGGTGAAAAAAGTCCTGCAAACCGCTTCTTTGGAGCGGGGAAGGAGCGGTGAAATCAATGGGACAGCGCGGCTATACCGTGGTAATACCGCGGCTATAGCCGCGCTGTACGAGCGGGTTTAACCCTTTTTCGGCCGCCAGCGGAGGTTAAAACCGCACCGCTAGCGGCCGAATACAGCTGTAAGAACGACGGTACAGCACCGCCCCAGTGTGAAAGGGGCCCTGGTATTGTCAGTGGCAGTCAGTTTCCTCCGCAGCGTCAAGTTGCTGATCACCACCATTAGTAGTATATTAATATTACTACTATTAATATACACATTATACACTATATACATACATATATATATATATATATATATATATATATATATATATATATATATATATATATATATAAAAAGTCTACACACCCCTGTTAAAATGTCAGGTTTCTGTGATGTAAAAAAATGACAAAGATAAATAATTTCAGAACTTTTTCCACCTTTAAATGTGACCTATAAACTGTACAACTCAGATGAAAAACAAACTGAAATCTTTTAGGTGGGGGGGAAATGAAAATAAAGTACTTTGGTTGCATAAGTGTGCACACCCCCTTAAACAAATTCATTGCTGAAGCACCTTTTGGATTTTATTACAGCACTCAGTCTTTTTGGCTGTGAGTCTATCAGCATGACACATCTTGACTTGGCAATATTTTCCCACTCTTCTTCTTTGCAAAAACACTTCAAATCTGTCAGATTGCGAGAGGATCTCCTGTGCACAGCCCTCTTCAGATGACCCCACAGATTTTCAATGGGATTCAGGTCTGGGCCATTCCAAAACTTTAATCTTCTTCTAGTAAAGCCATTCCTTTGTTGATTTGGATGGATTCTTTGGATCATTATCATGCTGAAAGATTTAGTTCCTCCTCATATTCAGCTTTCTAGCAGAAGCCTGAAGGTTTTTTGCCAATATTGACTGGTATTTGGAACTGTTCAGAATTCCCTCCACCTTGACTAGGGCCCCTGTTCTAGCTGAAGAAAAACAGCCCCAAAGCATGATGCTGCCACCACCATGCTTCACTGTGGGTATGGTGTTCTTTTGGTGATGTTGTGTGTTGTTTTTGCACCAAACATATCTTTTGGAATTACGGCCAAAAGGTTCAACCTTGGTTTCATCAGACCATAACATATTTTCCCACATGCTATTGGGAGACTTCAGATGTGTTTTTGCAAAATTTAGCTGGGCTTGGATGTTTTTCTTTGCAAGAAAAGGCTTCCATCTTGCCACTCTACCCCATAGCCCAGACATATGAAGAATACGGGAGATTGTTGTCACATGTGCCACACAGCCAGTACTTGTCAGCTATTCCCACAGCTCCTTTAATGTTGCTGTAGGCCTCTTGGCAGCCTCCCTGGCCAATTTTCTTTTCGTCAATTTTGGAGGGACATCCAGTTCTTGGTAATGTAACTGTTGTGCCATATTTTCTCCATTTAATGATGACTGTCTTCACTGTGTTCCATGGTATATCTAATGCTTTGGAAATTCTTTTGTACCCTTCTCCTGACTGATACCTTTTAACAATGAGATCCCTCTGATGCTTTGGAAGCTCTCTGCGGACCATGGCTTTTGCTGTAGGATGCGACCAAGAAAATGTCAGGAAAGACCTACTAGAACAGTTGAAATTTGGGGTTCATCAGAAGCACTATAAATGATGGCAGGTGTGTACTGACTCCTATTTAACATGAGTTTGAATGTGATTGCTTTATTCAAAAACACAGCTACATCTCCACTTATAAAAGAGGGTGTGCACATTTATGCAACCACGTTACTTTAGAGTAAGGAAGGGTTTTAATCCATGTCAGATTTGTGTTTTGATTTTTCTTTCATGTCCCGTCGGGGAGATTTCCCTTCACTTCCTGTTCTATAGTAACAAAAGAAACGTGAGCAGAAATCCCTCCAAAGTGTCCTCATTGGAGGATTTTCTATGGTCAGCACTTTGGATGAGTGCCTGTCACTAGCACAGCCATGGATATTAACCCTCACAGCACCGGATGCTCACTGCTGGATGGGTGTCCTGGTCTGCATTTATTACCACAGCTTCTACTTCTGAGGGTAAACCAAAAACATGACCTGCACAGGAGAACTAGAACTTAAAGACACTGCTATATTTAACCACTTCCCACCCAGCCTATAGCAAAATGACGGCCGGGCGGTGGTTGCGTTATCCTGACTGGGCGTCATATGACGTCCAGCAGGATAACAGCTGCCGGGCGCGCATCTCGGCGATCGGTGGTGCCCTGTGTCAGTCTGACACACCGTTACACCGATCTCGGCAAAGAGCCTCCGACAGAGGCTCTTTACCATGTGATCAGCCGTGTCCAATCACGGCTGATCATGATGTAAACAGGAAGAGCCGTTGATCGGATTTTCCTCACTCAAGTCTGACAAGATGAGAGCCGATCGGCAGCTCTCCTGACAGGGGGGGGGGGTCTGTGCTGATTGTTTATCAGCGCAGCACCCCCTCGGATCCCGCCCAGGACCACCAGGATGGCCATCCACACTGGACCACCAGGTATGCCCCCCCTAGACCACCAGGGAAATGCAAATCTGTGCCAAGGCAGCTGCCAATCAATGCCCAGGCAGCTGCCAAACAGTGCCCACTCACAATGCCTGCCAGTGCCACCAGGGATGCCCATCAGTGCCGCGTATCAGTGCTGCCTATAAGTACCCTTCTTTGCAGCCTTTCAGTGCCCATCAGTGTTGCCTATCAGTGCCCATCAGTGTTGCCTATCAGTGCCCATCAGTGCCGCCTATCAATGCCCATCAGTGCTGCATATCAATGCCCATCAGTGCTGCATATCAATGCCCATCAGTGCTGCATATCAGTGCCACCCATTAGTGCCGCATATCAGTGCCCATCGCCGATGCCCATCAGTGCCCGCTCATTGGTGCCACTTATCAGTGCCGCCTTTTCAGTGCCCATCAGTGAAGGAGAAAACTTACTTATTTACAAAAATTTTTAACAGAAACAAAAGCAACTTTTATTTTCTTCAAAATTTTCGGTCTTTTTTTATTTGTTTAGCATCAAATAAAAACCGCAGAGGTGATCAAATACCACCAAAAGAAAGCGCTGTTTGTGGGAACAAAATGATAAAAATTCAGTTTGGGTACAGCGTAGCATGACCGCGCAATTGTCATTTAAACAGCGCAGAAAGCTGAAAATTGGCTTGGGCAGGAAGGGGGGCAAGTGCCTGGTATTGAAGTGGTTAAAGAAGGAGAAGTATTGCCAAAGCTCATTTGGCTGTAATTCTCCTATGGATCACAGCAGTTCAGTCCGTTTTGTACTCCAGTGACCCATTTTCAGCAGAGAGTGGGCTGAAGTCGGCTCCCTGCTGATTTTACAGAGTCGGTCTAGGCACCACGTCATCACGACCATGGAGTCGGGATCCGCCCAGATTCCTGGACTGACACCCGGCTCAGCGAGCCGCTGAGAGCCTAAGCTGGCCGCTCCTGCCCCTCCCCTTCGATAAGAAAGTACATCGATAAAATAAAAAAATATAAACTGAATGGATTCCCCCATCCATGCAAGTAAATGTAAATGCGGGAATCCTTCCTGCTGTGCCATTATATTCCGTCAAGGGACTCGCACCAAAACTTTCCAACAAGCCCGTTCATCAGATGTCAATTATTAGATGGACTTATCATAAAACAGAGAGGAATGGCCATAGGTGGATTGAAATTTGCCCCCGCTGATCCGACCAAATTTCGATCCATTAGCAGCTTTATATTGACAAGTATGCAGTGTGTCTGTGAACCCGTCCCCCCTGCATACCTATCAAATTTGGAGTTGTGGGTGAGTTTGCGCACGTGCTCCATTGACAGAAACAGGCTGCCATTGCAGAGCTCAATGCTGTTGCAAAGGGATAAATAAAAGGCTCTTCACACTGTATGGGCCAGTTCACCCTTGAATAGAAAACCTAAATACTCTAGTTAAAAAATGTAGGCAGTTTTTTTTTTTAATCTTTTGTAAAAATGATTTAGCCTAGGTTCACACAAATGCGGTGCAGGCAACCCAGTCATTTCTGCATGTTTCCTGCACCGCATTGCAATCGCACTGTATTTGCGATCCACAAGTGTCAATACAAAGTTAAGGACACTCCAAGCACATCGCATATGCAGTGCGGTTTTGCCTACACTGGATCTCATGGTACAAAACGACCATGTGATCAGATCGCAGTGTGGCTCCAAAAAAGGTGCCCGCGCTTGTTTGGCGCGCTGTGGTGCGATTTCAGCTTATTCAAAAATGAATGTGCTCAAATTGCAACACACCGAATCGCGCAGGAATGCGGTGTGGTTCCTGTGCGATTCAGATGTGAACTGGGGCTTAAACCTCATGAATAAAAGCACAAGCAACTGTGACAGTTATTCACAACATGTCCTAAATGTAACCCCTTTTGACATTTTGAAAAGATGAAAATCGATGGATTTTAGTTCAGCTTTAAACTTACTAATAAAAAAAGACTGATACATATTAAGATGGAACTTCAGCGTGACAGAGATGTTATAATCTGAATAGAAAACCTACCAATAATTTAGTTTTCATATTTTAAATTGGGAGGGTTGTTTATATGCAATCTAATCTCCAGAAGCAGATGACTAAAAACTATTTCTCGCCTGTGCCAGGATAACCCCACCCATATTTGAGGTCTGTAGAATTGCTGGCAGGTTGATTCGAATTCAGGATTTTAATATTATTTGGAGATTCCAGAGGTAAGAAAGCACCAAAAAAAATAAAAAAATAAAATTTACACTTCTCTTTATTTTCAAAGAACATTTCAACCCAACCACTATAACACAGAGTGGCTGCTGTCTCGGTTCTCTGCCTCCTCATTGGCTCCCACTGTTGTCAATCACAGCCAGTGAGGAGGGAGCGGAGGCCGGGCCAAGTCCCATTCTGTGTGTCTTATGACTACACAGAGCAGGGCTTGGGGGCGAGCATGCACAAGTCCCCCAATACAAGCGGCTTACTATGAGGGCACTCAGCAGGGGGGGGGGGGGAGCCCAGAGCGCCAGCAGGGGACCCAAGAAGAAGAGGTTCCATTGCACAGAGCAGCCATCTAAGTATAACATGTTTGTTATTAAAAAAAAATAAATAAAAATAAGCCTCTAATTTCACTTTAATGTAATTTGAAAAGCCATTTTGAATCCTTATCTACCTATTGCTTTCTTGCCATGAAAGTCCTTGGCAGGCAGGCATATTTCTATAAGGCCTGGGTCACGTCTATGCAGTTTGCTTTTCATCCGCTCCTGCAGCGCTTTATGCGGTGCGTTTGACACATTTTTTTGATGCGTTTGCTTTTTTTGGCCATTTTGTTGCTGGGAAAATGAAAAAAAAAACGCATTAAAAACGCACTACATGCCTTTCTGCAGCGTCTCCATTGAAGTCTATTGAACCAAAAACGCACCTCTGCTTTTAAAAAGCAAGCAGCGTTCTATAGGAGTACTCGGCAGGGGGAAAGAGCCAGGAGCACCAGCAAGGGACCCCAGAAGAGAAGATCGGGGGGCTGCTCTGTGCAAAACTATTGCACAGAGCAAAATAAATAAATAAATAAATAAATAAATAAATAATGTTGACAATCCCTTTGGGCTGTTGTCAGCTGATATGCTCATTCAATATAAAATGTCTCCACAACCCACCAGTCAGTTATCTTCACATGGTAACACACAAATGTAGATCTACATAAAGAAAAGTGCTGAATAAACATGCACAGATGAGACCACAGCAGTGGCGAGGTTCCTCTACATTTTTATGTGCAGTTTCTTTGTGAACATTTAAAAATAAATAGTGGTCGAATAGTTGTCACACGGGGCCTTTACATGGACTCATGTAATGAAGTTGTAGAGATGGATGAGTCACCCTGCGCCTCTATACAAAGTGACGTGAGCAGCGCAGCAAAAAGATGTCGACAGGCTCCAGTAGTTCATTCAAATGGTAATGAAAGTCTGGTACACTCAATTACGAGCTGAGGGCCATTCACCTGGCACATTGGAGGTTCCTGCGTGCAATCAGAGGTCTACGTCATTCAATGCAAAGTGTTTAGCTTCGCCCTACAGCACTTCTACTGTGAAAGGAGCGATGTGTCAAGATGACAAAGTCTCATCCAAGCAGAAAAAACAAGGCAACAAAATACGAGGAGCACCAATACATAGGAACAAATCAGAATAGAATATAAACATTACATTACATTTTGATAAAGCCCAAATTCACACTGATGCGATGCGGGAAACGCAGCGAATCCTGTGCGCTTCCTGCACTGCAAATCGCACAGCGTCCATGCTGCAAATGTCAATGTTAGATTAACAACACCGTAAAACAAAATGACTACAGTATATACTCGAGTATAAGTCGAATTTTTCAGCACATTTTTTTGTGCTGAAAGTGCCCCCCTCGACTTATACTCGAGTCAAGCACTTTTCTGCAGCAAAAAATTTCATTTTCCGAACCGACTTTGGGGCTCCGTATCTCAGGACCACTTGGTGCTAGAAACCCCAAATTTGGTGTGCAAACCCAGTTGCACTAGTACCACAACATATCCAAAGCTAAAGTTCTCAGCGCTTAGTGGCCCCGAGATAAGGGGCCCCAAAATCGGTTTGGAAAATGTCATTCTCTGCTGCAGAAAAGTGCTTGACATTTTCTGAACCGAATTTGGGGCCCCATATCTCAGGGCCACTTATTGCTAGGAACCCCAAATTTGGTGTGCAAACCCAGTGGAACTGGTACCATAACATATCCAAAGCTGGGGTTCTTAGCACCAAGTGGCCCTGAGATACGGGGCCCCACATCCGGTTCGGAAAATGTCATTCTCTGCTGCAGAAAAGTGCTTGACATTTTCTGAACTGATTTTTGGGGCCCTGTATCTCGGGGCCACTTAGTGCTAGAAACCCTAGCTTTGGAAATTTTATGGTGCTAATTCAACTGGATTTGCACACCAAATTTGGGGTTCCTAGCGCTAACTGGCCCCGAGATATGGGGCCCCAAATTCGGTCCACTGTGTCCATCTGCAGCAATGTCATTTCGGGACCCTTTGGGTTCAGAGACCCCAAATTTTGGCTGCAGCTAGGTGGCATCTAGGAACCCTTAACTACCAAGTTTGAAGTTCGGGGGACCTATGGCTGCAAATGGGCACAGTGAGGCATGCAAATGGGAACAGTGAGGCATGCAAATGGGCACAGTGATGCTGCAAATGGGCATTGTTGACCCTCTTTTCCACTTACAGTAGCTGTGCATTTCTCACCCTCGTCTTATACTCGGGTCAATAAAGTTTTTCCCATTTTTTTTTGTGGTAAATTAGGGCCTCGACTTATACTCGGAACGACTTATACTCGAGTATATACGGTAGTTTGTGAAAGGCTGCATTCATACTTGTATGGACATGCGCAAAATTGCTCAATTTCGATGCATCCTTCTGCAAATATTTTTAAAGCTGGATGCCGGGCATATTGTCAATTGCATAGTTAAATTATATGAAATATATTTTACCTACTAAGGATTTAATTTTCTGACTGTTTAATCCTGAGATTTACACTGCAAATCGCACAGCGTCCATGCTGCAGATGTCAATGTTAGATTAACAACACCGTGAAACAGCTCACAAAATAAAGTGCGATTGCCAGAATCACATTGCATGGGTGTGATGCGATTCAGGTGTGGGGAAAAAAAGGGTCCTGCACAGACACAGTATGTGATGTGCACAGGAATGCGGTGCGAATCACATTCAATGTGTCCTGCAAAAGCACAAGTGTGAACCCAGGCAGAATCTAATAAAGTTAAAGTGTCACCAACCCAGGACCCTGCATTCACTATATCTGGTCTCCCACAGTACACAGAACATGGAAATGAAATTATTTTAGTAAATATAAACTGTTATATACCTTTTTTTAATCAGCAGTTAGAGCAATCTTGTGACTTCTACGAGTGTCTGGTTTAAGCCTGTAGGAGGAGTTTTCATTCTCCCACGATTGTCCTATGAGGGTGCAAGACCCCTGACCCTCTGTGTGGACAGAGCTGATTGGCCCTGTGCTGATCACATGCACCCTCCCAAGAAAAGAAAAAAAATCTAGCAATACACACCAAACTGAGCATGTGCAAACTAACTCCAAAGGCTCTGTACTACCGTGTTTCCCCGAAAATAAGACCGGGTCTTATATTAATTTTGGCAAAAAAAAGGCACAGTGGGGCTTATTTTCGGTGTAGGTCTTACCATGTAATGTGCTGTCTTCTCTCCCTCCCTCTCTCCCTGCCTGACAGGAAACCCGTGTGAACTGAGTTAAAATGCTTGTAAAATCCTATTATCCACTCTATTACAGTAGTATATAATGTACAGTGTGTGTAATATAATTGTACCAAATACCTTCGTTATAGCACTGCTCTGCACATTGTACATTATATTCTACCTTAAAATAGGGGATAATAGGATTTTACAAGCATTTTAAACTAGGGCTTATTTTCGGAGTAGGGCTTATTATGCAAGCCCTCCTGGAAAATAACGCTTTTTTTTTTTTCGGGGAAAGATGGGTATTAGGGGATTGATTGGGGACTGTGGAAGGAGGAGAGGATCAGAGAAGGCAGGATCAAACAGCTTTTTTACACAGTGCAGAGGATTAACCCCTAAGGTTCCACAGGGAGTATAACAAACATGCTTCACTGCTTATACAGACTGATTTTACTGATGTGGGTTTACACTTTAAAGCACGTGTTTTTTTTTTACTGCTTTTGATTTTTTTCTTAAAAAAGGAGAAGTCCAGCCTGAGCTCTTTTGGCTGGGCTTCTTCTATGGGTCACAAAAGTGCAATTCGTTTTGCACTCCTGTGACCCATTTTTAGAGAGTGGACTGAAGTCAGCTCTCTGCTGACGCCACAGAAATCAGTCCAGAAATCAGTCCAGGCACCGGGTCATCACGACAATAAAGTCTGGATCCGCCAGATCCCTGGACTGATACCCATCTCAGCCGCTGAGAGGCTGAAATGGCCACTCCTCGTGACTTCACAGCTCAGCGCTCCAGTGAGCACTGGGGGGGGGGGGGGGTGCAGAACGGAGAGATGCTGATTGACAGTCAGCAGCTCTCTACTAGGGGAGCGGTGAGAACCAAGTGATCGGCGACATTTGGTGAATTGGTTCTCAGTGCAGAGGCGCGGGGGAGCGATGCTGCATCCAGCTGGGCAAGTATGAATATGAGGGGAAAAAAAAAAAAAACACATACTTCTCTTTTAAAGTAGAACTATGGTACAAAGAAAAAAATGGCATCAATGAAGCAGTCTGTCAATAGCATTAACAGAGCAGCTTTTGTTTTTCCAAGTCCCCCATAACGCAGTTTTATTACCTGTAATGCTGCCAGTAGATCCGTTATTTTTCCACTTGAGCAGGCCCCATCAGACCAGCAAAAATGTTACAGAACTCAGTACAAACTCTTTAAAGGCCTCATTGACACAGGCATAACGATCCACACACAATAAAGGACGCACAGCTGTTTTACCTGACAAAAGGGTTTGTATTTCAGCGCATCCTTTCCTGAGATTTACACAGCTGCGCCACACTGCTTAGGCCTGTCTGGCAGAGGAGGGGACCTGATTTTTAATCTGCTGCAGTTTCACTTACAGGTCTCCTCCCAACCCTTTGATTGGGCAGTGAAAGCAGCATTAGCACCCCGATGAATCAAGCGATCTGTTGCTTTGCTCCTTGTCATTCACTTTCTCTTAGCTTTACTACTTTAATGTAGACTGCAAGAGGCTGATACAAAGTACAATGCAAGCACTTACACTGAACATAATCATTTTAATGAACTATTTCTGCCTTTTAAATCTGCCAGAAGTTCACATAAAGCTTTCTAAGAGTAGAAAACAGTAATAAAGACCTGACAGAGGTTCTAATTCTTCCCTTACACCAAGAAGCACTGTGAATAAAACGTGACCTCTAAGCATCCTAATAGCACATACATATGACATGCAGCTCATAAAGCTGGTCTGCCTGCCCGTTTTTATTACTCCCAGCGGATATTTAAATCCTACACAAGCAGAGCGGGGAAGCCGGGTTATTAGCTTAACAGGAAATGACAGTTTTCTTAAAGTAAATACATAGACATTGCAGGAAGCAAGACGGTGAGAACAGGTTTCCCCACTGGAAGATTTTCATCATCTCTCGTTTCTTTTGAAACACAAGAATTTTGGTTATCTTATTACCTTCTGTACCAGATTCTGTACAATTGTCAAGCACCAATATAGAGGGCGACTCTACCCAGGACTCTACCCAGGACTCTACCCAGGACTCTACCCAGGACTCTACCCAGGACTCTACCCAGGACTCTACCCAGGAAAAGCCCAACAAATGTTCTAACCCTTCCACATTTCCAAAACTAAAAACAGTTTAGGTTTTACATGAACTTTAAAAGTTTGTTAACCTCTTTGCGCAGACTGCCTTCCGGCCCTTTAAGTGTTAAAAAAAAAAAGGAGGCGGCATTCAGGTCATGTGACTGCTGCGATTGGCTGTCACAGTGGTCACATGATCGGAAAGCTCCCAATCGGAAGAATGCATCAGGACCTTTGCAGTACCCACCGGCTACCATGATGGGAACATGCAGGGAGCACGCTCTCAGCATAGCAAGTTGTTTTAACAGGGCCACATATATGCGGCGCTCAACATTAAGGCCCACCTGCCGAGTGGCATCATATATGCATGCAGCCTGCGTCAAGGGGTTAACATGATCTATCTACATACAGACAACCACAATGTTGTGCCTTGCTTGTCTTCTTAGTGGAGCTTCACTCTCCAAATCAACATTTGTAATCCTCATGCTGCTAGCATTAGTAAAATATTATATATATATATATATATATATATATATATATATATATATATATATATATATATATATATATATATATATATATATATATATATATATATATATATATTAAAAAAAAAAAAAAAAAAAAAAAAAACTTTCCTAACATTTCTTGTTACTTCCTGGTTTCTTGACCAGGCAAAACGATGTTATACATCCCAGGAGTCTTCAGCAGGGGAGAAGAGGAGGGGTTTTCTCAACTAAGCACACTCTTACATGCATGCTTGAGCTAAGGGCAGATGGATTCCAGGAGGTAAATGCTACATGAATCATCTGCCCTTACTCAAGATAGACATGGACAGAAATGCTAGAGAGGTGTTTTTTAAGCACGAAGACATGGGTAGCGGGTTCCCGCATCTCTGCGAACCGCTGTGGGTGTCAATATAAAGTTAACACCCCCCCAACTGGTTCACAGCACGCAGTGCGAACTGTGAAATCGGATAGAATCGGATCGCATGGGTCTGCACACCCATGCGATCCGATTCCAGTGCAGACTAAAAAAAAATAAAATAAAATAAATGTAAAATATTTTTTTTTAAATGGTCCTGCACCATTTTTGTGTGAATGCAATGCAATTTCAGACATACAAACTGTATGATTGAATTTGCATTGCATAAGACGTGCACAGCAATGCGGTGCGAATCACATGCTTTGTCTGCCATCACATTAGTGTGAACCCAGCTGGAGACTTCAAAACTATTTTAAGGGTTCCTCCAGGGTAAAATAGCTGAGACAGTGAGACGGGCTGCTTTAGTTAATAGAAGGATGCCAACAAAGTTTGTCTTTTTTTTCCCCTTCGAAAAGCATCAAAAAACATTTTTTTCATTTTTTTTTTACTAAAAAAAAAGAATATGACTTCATAATGCGGATATTTATCTTTTTGGTTCTTGTAAAGTTGGAATTGTATGGTTAGATCCACTTAGGTGTACTTCTCCTTTAAGCCATGTTGAGTATGAACATACAGGATAACTGGAAATAGATGTGTGCTGCTCGGCTTTCCAGGAAAAACTGGAAGACTTGTACAGGACTGCCCAGGGTTTTCCATGTTGACAAGTACATATTTAGCGGTGACCCAATAACTGGAACTAAGGAGGCTGGAAAGACAACTCCAGGGCCCACAATACTAAACTAAGCAGACCTCTTAAAAGGGACAGGAACACAAATTCCTAGTTTGTGAAAGGCTGCATTCATACTTGTATGGACATGCGCAAAATTGCTTAACCCCGCTTTAAGCACCATGCCGCAACCGCCAAACTGTGATTTGGTTGGGTGGTAAAAACTCAACTCAAGCAGCAGTGTTAACTAAGCCTAAAAAGTACATTATTGCCCCCTAATTAATCTCTATGTGGCCTGATTGTCATAGCTGATGCTGCAACCCACTGCCTGCTTTCAGAGGACTGTTTATGGTTGGGTTCCAATTTATGGCAATTAATATGATGATTTTGTTGAATCAAATGATCAGCATTTAAGCTCGGTTCACACTGATGCCATTTCAGAATGCAATTGTGTTTTGACAGGTGTAAATTTCATGCGATTTCTGAGGGGGCTAGGTATTTCAGTTTGTTTTCAACTGAGTTGTACAGTTTATAGGTCACATTAAAGGTGGAAAAAGTTTTGAAATTATTTATCTTGGTCTCATTTTTTTACATCACAGAAACCTGACATTTTAACAGGGGTGTGTAGACTTTTTATACCCACTGTATAGAGAGACACGTCAGCCCCGTGTCCCCTTCCAGCACAATGGTTCATCTGCAATCACCGCAGACATATCTGCAGCCAGACCTTTCCCACCAGTGGAAACATCTGACAGATAGACATTTGTGAGGCTGAGGGTTGGGGGGCCTTCATGGAGAAAGGTGAAGAGATGAGATTTCACAGTCTGAGGCCTTTTTTCCCCCACGGGGGGGCAAGGATCACTAACTTATAATGAAATCTGGAATAACCCAATGGTACAACTAACGAGCATCCAGCTTAATTAGTAAAATTATATCAACACCCACCACTGCGGGGACAGCAGTTGAACGAGCTACATGCCGCGTTTTAATAAATAACCATAACAACTAATGACCCGTGTTCCAAAGGGCAACATTATTAATTGTACAAGGGTGGATGGATGAGGTCATTCCCTTAATAATGTAATACGACCGGTTAGCAATGATCAAGTGCGGAAAACCAAGGTTACATGGAGGCGGAAAGGGGTGTAGAGAGTCAGAGGTGAGAGGAGGAATGGAAGTGACACACAGAACGAGGGGAACATCGAACGTAGAGAAGAGACGTACATAAAGAAAACAAAGTTGAACTAAAGGCAAAACGATTTTTATTTTAGATAAGAGTTTTATTTTTGTCATTTGTGTCCCACTGGGGAGATTTTCTCTCACTTCCTGTCCCACAGCCACAAAAGGAAGTGACAGGAAAAAAGTGAAGAAAATTTCTGGTTGCCAAAAGCTAGTGTCCCCATTCGATTACTTTGATTACACAGGACAAATCTCCCCAAACCCTGGTTCACACTACGAATCACAAAAGAATGCGCAGGCCATTCCTGCACAATTCGAGGACATTCATTATCAATGGGCTCAAATTGCACCAAAAGCAGAGCAGAGCAGTAGAAACGCACTGCAACCGGGTCAAATTGTACTTTTGTACCATGCAATCTAGTGTAGGCAATCAACCTGCGTTTGGGGTGTCATTACCTTATCACTGACACCCACTGCAGATTGCAACTGCAGTGCATTTTGATGTGGGAAACGGGCACAGATCGTGGATTTCCAGCACCGTGTTCTAGAGCAGAGGTCTACAAACTTTCTAAACAAAGGGATGGCTTGCTGTCCTTCAGAATTTAGGGGGGGGGGGGGGAGACGGGACAGAATGGCCAGTGGAAGTAGAAAATTCCTCAGAGTCAATGGGAGTAAAAAACAAAAATAACATAGTGCCTGTAGTCAGTAGAAGGAGGAATAGTGGCCCATCAGTGGTATCAGGGGGGGGGGGGTGAAATAGAGCCCCATCATGGGTATCAGTTGGGAGGGGAATAGTGCCTAATTGTTTATATCAGTGGGGGGGCAATTATGCCCTATTGCTTGTGTCAGTGGGAGAAATAGTGTCCCGGCATTGGTGTCAGTGGAAGGAATGGTGCCCCCTTGTTGGTGTTTAGAGACCACTGTTCTAGAATGAACCTAGTCTAACAGGGACACAGACAGATATAAAAATAAATAAACAAATAAAAAAAAACTGGCAGTGGGTTGTAATCTTTCCCCACTTTATCCAAAACTAAAAAAAAGATTTAGCCTTCAATTAGATTCCTGAATGGAAAAAGAAATTAAATTAGTATTAGAGCGGAGTTCCACCCAAAAGTGCAACTTCTGCTATTCTGCTTCCTCCCCCCTTCTGGTGCCACATTTGGCACCTTTCGGGGGGGGGGGGGACTAGTACCTGTGTTTGAGAGGTACCTTGTCCCCACATCAGAGGTCCGGTCCGTCCGGGCCCCTCCCCCTCCCCCTCCTGCTGCCGGACCAGTAAGGGAGCACAGCGAACGCAGTAGGGACCAGGCTTCACTGCTGTGTTCCCCTACCGGGAATGGCGGTGGCAGCACCCAATAGAAATCGGCTGGGGTGCCAACATCACTGGACTCCAAGACAGGTAAATGTCCCGATATTAAAAGTCAGCAGCTACAAAATGTGTAGCTGCTGACTTCATTTTTAAAGGGATGAGATGAATACCACTTTAAATCCTCTACAGTCCATAATTCCTTTAATTCTTTATTATATTTACAAGTTCCATCCATTGGGTGCAACAATGGATCAGTGTAACTTCTAGTCATGGAGCATGCACAACACTCCTCAATACCACTGATGAGACTACAAGTCCCATGATCACCTGCACACATCGCTCATGTCCAATGCTGTAACAGAAGGCTGTTTAGGTGGGTGAACCTCAGCTTCCCTTCATCTCCAACCTCTCTGTGCTGACTGTGCATGTCAGATCTGCTGCACAGCGCTATGTAGCCCCAGGGTAGACAAGTGTGCCGCTGTGACTCTACACTCAGTGAGTGGTAGGAGCCACAACCTAAAGTAATAGCATGCAAAAATAAAAAGGGTTCGCTCCAGGAAGAGAGACCATTCTTAACCTCTTTACGCTGGTGCCTCCTGGCCCTTTAAGGGGTTTCAGATGCCGGGAGGCAGGTGGGGCTTAATAATCATGTGACTGTCACAGCGGTCACATGATTGGAAAGCTTTCCATTGGCCGCTGACAACTGTGCACCGCTCTATGTACAATCTGGTGCGCAAATATGCGACCGCTCTGCCTTATGGCCCACCTGCCGAGAGGCTGCATATTTGCGCGCTGTCGGTGTGAAGGGGTTAAAATGAATCACAAACCAGAAAATGTAAAGGTGGCCATCTGTTTACTTTTTGAATCAAACGGGTTTCATACTACAGAGGGCCCATTGACACCATTCACATTGGAGAGCATCAATGGTACATACTGACAGGGGAGAGCGACCGAGAGATCAGCTCATTAGTCTGCTGGTCCTCTGTTTTCTGTCCAGTCAAAAGGTGGCGAGGGGACCCGAGGTAAAAGTGAAACTGCAGCATCCAATAATCAGACAGGACCATGCTGTGTGACAGAGCTGTGTAAATCTTAGGACTGGATTGACAGACACAAATCCTTTGGCTGGTAAAAAAAAAGTTCACTTATTTGTATTGTATCTGTGTGTTTAGCCCGGAGTTCCTCTTTTTGTTAGGTTTTTCTTTTAAAAAAATATTGTTTTATAGTAAGTATACAAAACAGTAATCAACCAGAGTTCAAGTGTTACTAAACCCACAACAGTAAAATGAGTTTGTATATGCAGTAAAGCATGCTTGTTATACTCACTGTGGAACCTAAGGGGTTAATCCTCTGCATTGTGTAAAAAGGCTGTTTGATCCAGTCTTCTCTGATCCTCCCCTTCTTCCACTATCCCCAATCTCCTGAGAGGACAGAGCCTTGGGGGTACTCTGCACATGCTTAGTTTGGTGTGTATTGCTAGAGAGTTTTTTTCTTGGGAGAGTGCATGTGATCAGCACAGGGCCAATCAGCACTGTCCAGACAGAGGGTCAGGGGTCTTAAAGTGGAGTTCCACCCAAAAATGGAACTTCCACTTTTTGGGTTCCTCCCCCCCTCCGGTGTCACATTTGGCACCCTTCAGGGGGGAGGAGGGGGCAGATACTTGTCTAATACAGGTATTTGCTCCCACTTCCTGGCATAGATCACCGCGGAGCTTGCGGTGACCTATGCCACTTCCGGCGCCTACCCCGTCCTCCCCCCAGGTCCCAGAACAAAGCAGGGACCAGAGAGGACGTGCAGCGCGACTTGCGCATGCGCAGTAGGGAACCAGGAAGTGAAGCCGCACGGCTTCACTTCCTTATTCCCTTACCGAGGATGGCGGCGGCAGCAGCTGAGAGCCGAGGGACAGATCGGCTTCGGCTGCTGACATCGCGGGCTCCCAGGACAGTATTTGTAGCTGCTGGCTTTTAATATTTTTTTCCAGCGAACCTCCGCTTTAAATCCTCATAGGACAATCAGAGCAGAATGAAAATTCCTCCGAAAAGCTTTAACCCCAGACACTGATAGAAGTCACAAGCCTGCTATATATTGCTGATGAGAAAAGGTATTTAGCAGTTTAGATTTACTAAAACTATTGAATTTCCATGTTCTGTGTACTGTGGGAGATCAGATATAGTGAATGCAGAGTCCTGGGTTTAGTAACACTTTCAGCTATTAAAGCAAAGCTTTATGGACAGATATTTTGAACCTGCCACCCCAGACATCCTTCCACATTTTAGAAATGTTAGTTGTGTCTAAACAGTCTCGAGCTCTTCTTGAAAAGTAGCATTGTACATCTTGGTACATGAGGATACCTTGGTAGTTCTGTGCCTACAGCATCATAGCTATGTATCCGCAGCATGAGATCTAAGGCACTGCTGTCTCTCACGGATATCTGCAGTATAAACACTGAGGGATTCCCGCATCAGCACTGTCTGTGTTGATGGGGGAAATCAAGCAAATTTGGAGTTGCAGGAAAAAAAATTGCTTTGTGTATAGCCAGCTTTACCGCCATCTAGAGGCCAAACTTGGTATTTTCCCTTTTTAAAATGAATGAAAAAGAATTTGACCAGCACAGAAAATAGTCCAATAACTTTCTTTTTTGCCCCATTCGCACACAAATGTATATGCACTTTCACTGGGTTCACTTCTATATTTATTTATTTTTTAATAAACCTCATAGTGTCTAAAAACCTCTCTAAGCAATTCACAACAAAAAGTAGAAAGTTACTTGCAACATGGAAGAAAGCAGGCTACATCTGCGTGGGCGATTACCACTGGCGCAAATGACAGCGGCAGGAATCTGGAGACTCAGGCAGCTGTTTCAACCACCTCTGAGTAGCTAAATAAAACTAGAGAATATAGAAGATGTACAGTGGCTGGTTAAAGGGTAGATTTATGGCGGCATTTGCTGTGATTGTATTTTATACTGTGTTAATGCCCTAATATCCTATACAGGAGCACATAGGTTTTGCCGTAAAAACAGGCTGTTGATCTGTATTTTTACTGCCCCCAAAAGCACACCTTCTATTTTACATGACAGCCGGAGGGGTGTGTTCATATATGCTTCACAGAGCAGCATTTTTTTAAATAGGCAATTTTAAAAGTCAGCACCACCTCTAAAACTTGCTCCAATAAGTCAATAGGACCGCACTGCAACTGCATGTCAAATGTGGCTATAATAGTGGCAGCATGGTTGTTCAATGTAAAATCTCCATTAAGATAGAAAAAAAAATCCCTCTGAAGATTAAAAGACAGATGCATAGGAGGCAGCAGTAGCCCCCTGAATGTCTGTAAAGCAGCTGCCAACCGCAGTCTGAAAAGTGATCCACACTGAGGATCATCTTTCAGAAAGCCTTTAAGCTTGCCGCCTGTGTGAAAGAGTCCTTGGACCTGTTTTTATATTGATACTGGAAAACGAAACTGATATTTTTACTAATGACACCTTAAAAGGCCAGGGGTAAAGAAAGGAGTATCTGTTGTCTAACGCAGCCTCTCTCAACCTTTTTTCAAACATAAATGTCACACATCAATGGGAAACCTGAGCCCAGGATGCTGCAGGCAACTGCCAACATCAGAGATCTCCACGTCACATGAGAAGTCCCCCCCCATTTCATCACAGATCCCCCCCCAAATCTCATCACATCAGAAATCTCCGCGTCACATCAGAAGTCCCCCCCCCATCTCATCACAGATCCCCCGGATCTGTCAATGAAGAGACTACAAGTCTCATCCACCACCACAGAGGAACTCAATGGAGAAGTCCCCCCCCCATCTCATCACAGATCCCCCCCCCCAAATCTCATCACATCAGAGATCTCCGCGTCACATCAGAAGTCCCCCCCCCCATCTCATCACAGATCCCCCCCATCACATCAGAAGTCCCCCCCCCCCCATCTCATCAGAAATCCCCTGGATCTGTCAATGAAGAGACTACAAGTCTCATCCACCACCACAGGAGGAACTCAATGGAGAACACTTGGGCTGGATGGACATTCCTTAGGAGCCTGTGTACTGCCCCCACCACCCACTGATGGCTGTTCCAATGCCTTGCAGACTCAAATTCAGAGAATAATAATTGCACATTTTTTTTAAAATCTATATAGATGAATTTATTATATTTTGCAAAAGGTGAATTTAGCCTTTCCCATGAAAACCCAGCCAGATGTTTTCTAAAATAACACTGCCGACTGTTCTTAATGATTCAATGGAAAACTTTATGGGCAATCCCTGGTGAGTGTGCCATTCAATATATATAATCACAGTCCTTCCATGTACCACAGGTGGAAGCCGTCCTATATACTTTTCATTTAGATATCAGCATAGAGATAATGCACATCTGTCATTGGCATATGATAATGATAACAATTATTCCCGTTACGAGTCACTTTCTATGCAATCACTCTTGAACTTCTTTACACCACTACAACTACCTACTAACACTTTCCAGGAAGTGTAAAGAGTACCTGTCATCACAGAGCACTATCACTGCTCCATTCCTAGAAGCAGCACTGGCTCCTATTCTGCTCCATAAAGAACCAGCATCCCCCATCCTCCACCTTCAGCGCTGGATGGAGCCATGGCTGCTGACAAGGAACAGTCATCCTCGACAGGTTCCCTTTAACTGCCAACTTCTTCTGAGTCATGATAATGAACATTTCCAAGACCCGGGCAGACTATATATAGGTGATCCCAATATGCCTTCATACCACATTATTACAGCGGGCATACGTACACCCGTGCCACCCTTTCTGCATGATCTCAGTAAATCATATTAATACATCAGCTCATTAATGCACTTCTACAACACCGGCTGGCCAGGCTCATAGTGTCACTTCATAGGTGGCATTGGACAGGTAAGAAAACACAGCACCTATGGAAGTCATGGCCCCCCTCCTGATCCATAGAAGAGGTCTATGAATATCTCCAGGTGATCAGATCACATTGAAGCTCTGTGGAAGAGCTGTTCAAAACTGGAGCAGTTGTGCATACAACAATCAGCCAGAACTTTATGATCACCCCCTAATATTGAGGCGGTCCCCCTTTTACTGCCAATACAGCCCTGCCCCATCTAGACATGGACTTTACTAAACCTCTGAAGGTATGCTGTGATATCTGGCACCAAACTGTCAGGAGCAGATCCTTTAGGGCCACTTCACACCACATGCAGTCCAGTGCGTTTTTGTTCTGCATCAAAAATGCATGGAAAGTAGATTATATGGTTTCCCATGGCATAGTTTACACCAGTGCAGTCAGTTCCAGAAAAAAAAAAATATATAACGTGCTGCATTTTTACTGCATTAGAACACAGCAAAACGCATCAAAAACTAACTGGAATGCATCAAAAACGCATCAAAAACACACTGGACCCTAGTATAGTGGAGGGAAAAAAAAAAAAAAGAGAAAAAAAGCACCTGGAATGCAAGTGTAAACACATCAAAAACGCATAACGCACCGGAACAAATCAAAAACGCATTAACGTGCATGCAGAAACGCATCCAGAACAGATCTGGAGTGCGTTTTTGTGGTGTGAACTGTTAAAGCAGAACTCCAGGAATTTGTGCTTATTTTGTGCAGGGGTGCACAGAAAGAACATACTCACCTGATCCTTCTGGGAGACCGCGCTCCCCCACTTCCAGTGATGGACTGGTCCTGCCTTCCTCACATCCAGGGCCTGTCTATGGGCGTCATAACACCAGGAAAAGTCCACCGTACAAGACTGCTTGCGGGGGGGGGGGAAGAAGCGAAGAAGACTGGTCTTGCACTTGGAGGATTGGCAGATTAGGCAAGTATATCTCCACTCTCCTCACCCTGACCCATTACTGACAAAAATGAGCAGTACCCATGCAGCACGGGCACTGCCCCACTGCATGGAGAAACATTTCTTTCTGTGGAATTCTTCTTTAAGTTCTGTAAGTTGTGAGGTGGGGCCTCCATGGAGTGGACTTGTTTTTCCAGAACATCCCACACATGTTCGATTGGACTGAGATCTGGAGAAGTTGGAGGCCAAGTCAACCCCTCAAACTCATTGTTGTATTCCTCAAATCATTTCTTGTGGCAAGGGGCATTATCTGGCTGAAAGAGGCCACTGCCATCAGTGAACACCATTTCCATGAAGGGGGGGGGCGCGGGTACTAAGTTAGGAACAAGGTTTAGGTAGGTGGTACATGTCAAGTAACATCCACATGAATGGCAGGATCCAAGGTTTCCCGGCAGAACATTGCCTCCACGGGCTTGTATCCTGGTGCCATAACTTCCCCAGGTAAGTGACACACACACACCCGGCCATCCACATGATATAAAAGAACACATGATTCATCTGATCACGTGTAGGTGCTTTTGGCTAGGGATAAAGGTCAGCATGGGCACCCTGACCGATCGACACAACAAACGGAGATGCCCACTGCTTCTGCTTTCAGCACCTCAACTTCAGGGACAACATGTTTACTTAGCCACATATCTCACTGACTTTCAGGTGCCATGGTAACCAGATCATTAATGTTAAGCGGTCAGTGGTCATAAAGTTATGGCTGACCATTGTAGTAACCAATCAGCTTCGATCTCCATCTTGTTCAGTTAAGCTTTGAAAATGACAGTTAGAAGCTGACTGGTTGCTATGCACATCTGTTGTGTTCTGATAACCCCCCTCTGTGTACACAATGAGATCCACCATGACAGCACACCTCCCCAGGCCACCCTCCATGTATCCACACATCATATCACAGGGTGGAGGGGGGCTGGGATGAGCAGGCCAGGCTGGTCTCTGGACTGATCGGACATGCTGTGACTTGTAGTCCCCCCCAGCCCGCACTCACCGATCACCTCCTGCAGCTCATAGTCATCCCTGTTGATGGACCATGGCAGGGAGCTGAGGTCCGGCTCTGTCATGTCTCTCACCTCCGCAGAGAGGGTGTTGGATGACAGTCGGGCTGAGCGGCGGCGGCTCTGTCTGTCAGTCTGGGTCTTGCTTAGCCGAGGCCGATAATCCCAGTTTAATTGAGGCTCGGAGGCCGGAGATAGAGAGGCACCGGTGAGGGCAGTTCCCGGAGGCTGCTCTGTCTTGTCCCCTTCCCCCGGTGTCTCACTCTCACTTCTTCCCCAGCACTCACATTGCCAAACTTTGCCTTTCCCCTGCCCGGCCTGCCGTGCCCAGGGCCGCGTGACGTCACCGCGCCACGACGTCCTCTCCGAGTGGCCATCTTGAGTGTGGCAGAGCTGGGCATGAGACGTAGCGCTTTGTGTGAGGCTCCATTCATACGGGGCCTCTGGGTTTTGAGGATGTAAATGCAGAAGAAATTATCCACAAAGTGTTAAAAAAAAACTTTATCCTCCTCACATGATGTTCTCTGCTTTTCAACATGTACACCATTTGCAGTGGGACTGCATGTGGCAGCTTTGTGTTTGTGGTGGTATGTGCTGAAATAAAGTACAGCGTTCACTACTTTTTCTTTTTCAGCGCAGCAGCACCACGCGACAAAGTCCACAGCCTCGCACTACACTGTAGTCAATAGAACTTGATAAAATGTAATATTTAAATAAAGTTTGTTTAAAAAATAAACAGAACGATGCGTCACAATCAGCACTGCTATCATCCTAATGCAGCACCTGGTGTGAATGTACCCCTAGGCCTCATGCACCCAGATGTTTAGGCCTCGTTCGCACGGTGTTTGATCCGTGACTCATGCAGGGCTCTGTTTTACTAGAACTGAGGTGTTGCATGTCTCTTCATATAGGCAGTCCCATTTATGTCTTTTATATTGTAGCAGCTGCACAGACATGGCCGCTCTGTGTGTCCTTGAATTCACCCTGGGTGTGTTCAGGGCCATGCACCCACATAGATGTCATGTTGGGACACAGCCGCTGCTCCCAACATGACATCTATGTGGGTGCATGGCCCTGAACGCACCCAGAGTGAGTTCAAGAACCTGCGCCCCACAGATGTCAAATTGTGACAGAGTGGCCATGTCTGTGCAGCTGCTGCATCTCAAAAGACATAAATGGGACATCCCAATTGACATGAATAGCACTGTGGCACGGGGATATACACAACACCTCCGTGTCAGTAAAGCATGGCCCTGCATGGGTCACGGATTAGATCGTTGCATGGAGCAGCCCTCCATACGGGGCCCCTGGGTTTGTAGGATTTAAATGCAGGAGAAATTATCCACAATTATCCAGAAAGTGTAAAAAAAAAAAAAAAAACGTTATCCTCCTCACATGATGTTTTCTACTGTTTAACATGGGCACCACTTTCCGTAGGACTGCACGGGGCAGCTTTGTATTTGTGGTGGTATGTGCTGAACATTTCTGAAATAAATAACCACATGCACTAATTTTTCTTTTCAGCGAAGCATCATGTGACACAGTCCACAGCCTCGCAATACACTGTAGCCAATAGAACTTGATATAAAAATACATTGTAGCACTAAAAAGTAATATAACAGTAATGAACTGAAATAATATAGGTGCATAACATATAAACAAATGTAGTGAACATTCAAGGAATCCAATGTTGACTTGGTGTGAACTGGAAAATTTGTGAAAATTCAAAAAAAGTGTGGACGGTGGACCCACTTACCAGCGGGGGTCCACCGTATCCGGTAAGAGTGCCCATCCATACTCCTTTGGTAGAGGATTTCTTCATGTCTACAGATTCGCAGCTAGTTTCATATTGTTTGCACTATCTCTATTCTATCGAGGATTCACCATCATGTATTAGATGGACACGTTTTGTTTTTTTTTGAACTTTCACTAATTTTCCAGTTCACACCAAGTGAACATTGGATTCCTTGCATGTTCACTACATTTGTTTATATGTTATGCACATATATTATGTCAGTTCATTACTGTTATATTACTTTTTAGCGCTACAGTGTATTTTTACATTTGTTTGGACCTTGTTTGTTTGAGTGTTAGTAGCTTTTCCGATATATTTTGGTTTAGCCCAGTAATTTCCCTAAATTCTTTCCAATAGAACTTGATAAAATGTCACATTTAAATAAAGTTTGTTTAAAAAATAAACAGTACGATGCGTTACAATCAGCACTGCCATCATCCTAATGCAGCACCTGGTGGGAATGTACCCTTAGGCCTCATGCACCCAGATGTTTAGGCCTCGTTGGCACGGTGTTGGATCTGTGTCTCATGCAGGGCTGTGTTTTACTGGGTTGGAGGCGTTGCATGTCTCTTCACGCAGGCAGTCCCATTTATGTCTTTTGAGATGCAGCAGCTGCACAGACATGGCCGCTCTGTCACAATTTGACATCTGTAGGGTGCAGGTTCTTGAACTCACTCTGGGTCTGTTCTGGGCCATGCACCTGCATAGGTGTCATGTTGGGAGCAGCGGCTGTGTCCGTGCAGCCACTGCCTCCCAATTGACATGAATGGCACTGTGGCACAGGGAGATACACAACACCCTTGTGCTTTACAGTTTATGTGCTTTGCAGTAAAGCACGGCCCTGCATGGGGCACGGATCAAATTGCCCCATGTGACTGAGGCCTTAGAAGCTCAAAACCGCTCGCAAAATTCCTCGCAATTTCCTGCATCTGGGGAGCCACAGGTGGTGTGTACAGTCAGCCAGGCATACAAGGGAATGGCTGTGATCCTCTGCATCGGTGTTTACCCTCATATGCGCACATAGCATATTAACCCGAACAAGAAGCTAGCCTTGTGTGTACCGATTCCAAGTGTATAGACAGATAACATCTCCAACTGTAATGCTAGCCATACACTAGCCAAAAAATCGTTCGAAAATCTGTCACTTGTACCGTTTGTTCGTTTTTCGCCCAGTTAATAGGCACAAATAGAAAATCGTTTTTAACTTTTCAGAGCCGAAAAATTGAAGGAACAGGTTGGAAAATTCTACCAAACAAATGATAAATCGAAAAGGTTAATGTGTTTCTTAACACAGATTTTCATGCTGCAAGGTGGTTGGCGGATTTCCCCAGAGGTCTGCACAGAGCTTGACGTAGAATATCAGGCATCCCCAGCCAGCACTGTTCTTTGGTCTTGCGTAGAGAGCCTTTTACCATTGATGATACACTGGTCAGAAGTCTAGTAGCCCCCAATCCCTACTACTATGACCACACCATAGGTGTGCGCAGCCTATTGCATTAGGGTGTGCACCCCAAATCTCAAACACACATGAACGCCACCTGCTGTCATAGAAAGGAGGCTCTGGTGGAGGGAGACAGCATATTACGTTACGCCCTAAATATGGGTGTAATGTTTTCCTACTGTTCAACCTAGCCTTTAATATAATGGGGGCATTTACACTGGCCACTGACGCCCCTAACTACCCACCTGGTGCTGTCCCTGGATAATGTTAATGCACATGGGACACCCTGTGCGCACGCCTATGGACCACACTGCAATATTTGGTGCACTTTGTCATACATACAACAATCAGCTAACGCCATTGTGTTCTGCCTGTGGTTAATGTGGGCCTATTTGCCTTATGGTGGTGGGCCAATTATGAGTCGAGGGAGGGGGGCAGACGAAAGTTCATGGCTACAGGATCTAGTCACTATTTTCATAAAAGAGGACCTGCTTTTCAGAGCTCCTGGCTTGACAGATAAGCAGAATCTATATGTAGGTAACTGGAGGTACCCATAGTGGTACAAGTGCCAGTTTATGGAAGCGGAACTAAAGTTCCGTGGTCACAGGCAGGCTTTTTTATTGCAGAAGAGACACCCAATGTCTCTTCTGCAATTAAACACACTCACCTGCTTGCTCACAGACTTCTCCGGCATGTAAATTGAGCTGCGCATGCACCGTTCAGCTTACATTGCGGTCACAGTCCTTGTGTGCTAGGATGACTGACTCCTGTGCATGGGAAGGAGTGACATCATCCCACGATAGTATTGCCACCTTTTCTTCAAGCCAAATCTGAACACTTTAGCAACGCACAGCAAATTTTTTTTTAAGGGGGAATGCTGTGAACTCTGATGTAAAGGGGAACTCTGATGTAAGAGGGTATTTGCTCACCAAAGACAGCAGGAGACAGGGGGGCACACAGGGGGCCTGGGCAGCAGGAATAAGAGTAACCTAGACAGGAGGTGCAGCGGAGGTGGCATATACAGGGACCTATCCATTTTTTTTCCCACATCCACTGAATGTCGGTGGGACAGAGAGGAGGAGAAGCAGTCTTTCAGCGGCTGCAGGAGTAAAATGGAGGAGATCAGTTCCAGTACATGCCCCCCCTCCTGCCCAGGTGTAAAGCCAAATGTGACAGGGAGGACTCATGGGCTCCCTGGAGCATGGGCCGGGTTGCTATTGAGACCCCTGAAGCTTGGCCAGTGGTGTCTGGGTTTCAGGTGGTCTGAAAGCTTAAACACATCATTCAAAATGCGGACTGTCCAGTTGAATCCCAGGCCGGTGACAACCCTATCCAATGACAGCCAATGAAGACAGCCGAAGACTGTCATCCGCCAGAAGATGCTGGTGAGCAGCGAGGACCATTGAAGGAAAATTAAGTTTAGCTCTGCTTTATCTTATTAGACATAATATAATGTACAGTAAACCCCTATATTGTCACTGCCTTCCTTGATCACAGGCAAAGCAATAAAAGTAAATCAATTCAACCCACTTCACAGGTCCCCAGGACTAGCAGTTGGTCAATTTCTGAGGGAATTCAGGCCCCACTGACCCTTGTAGAAGGTTGGAATTCATTATTCATTAGAATTGCAATTCATTTTCAATAGAAATCGCAACTTACCTTGTCTAGTGCACCCCCTAAGGAGCCGCAGTTGAACTTGGATCCCCCACTCCTGTACAGCCAGGCACACCAAATTTTCAGGCACTCCAGAGACAGGGAACAGTCTGTGACTTTTGTTTTTGTTATTTATTAGGGGTTAATAACTTGAATAGGGATGGGAGGTTATGGTGTGCTCACTTGACTTCAGCAAAACTTTGACAATAATCTTCAGGGTCTTCTTCCTATATACGGCCTATATACAGTCTCTTTACATTCCTCCTGCACACGTTTGCTTGCAGACCCCAGCTGAATCACGGTTAGCAGATCTGACAAGCTCTCAGTCAAATTTTATGCAATGGCCCCTTACAAGCAGGAACTCGAAGCCCCTTGTTGTGTAGCAAATACAGTGATTAGCTTGTACTTATTCTCCTGTGGCTACTGATCCCAGCACCACCTCTTCAGGCACTGCCAATCGACTTGGCTGCAGCTGCCCCTTTCACTAGCCCTCCAGGCTAACTTCTCTGCCACAGTCCTCCAGACTGACTCTTCACCAACCCACACCGCTGACTCACAGGAGATCTCCCAGGGAAGGGATGAAGACTTGGCACACCACTGTCTTCAGGGAAAACTGGCTTACATATGGCAGTCTCCCCACCTTGTAAGTCCCCAGTAGTGCTCACCTAATCGAGCTGTCCTCTTTCTTCCTCCAGGAAGAGCTTCCTCCGTGTGTTGTGGCAGGATCCTTCCAGCACCCGAACCCCATCCCAAGGTCACCACCCCCAGACTAGGGGGTACCCCTGAGGGCCACCAACAGCCTCCTCAGCACTCCATCTCCATCTTCCACCTGACTGCCCTTGCTGACATTGCTTACGGCTGTTTATGAGGTAAGCTCTACCCCCTGGCAGCCCACTACTGGGATTGGCCAAGGCCTCATAAATATTCCAGGCAGCTCCTCCTCACCTCCTGCCCACTAGCTCTAGAACCTTTTCCAATGTCCCAGAAACGGGGGGAGGCACCAGAAGAGCTGTTAGGATGAGTCATCCAGCCCTGACTCACTGAACCCTGACCCAGATTCAACAGCTCTGGTTTAGCCCTGAGCTAAACTACATTTTCCTACTCTAAAACCACTTCTAGCACATACTACAGGGTGCTAAACTTGTTTGCTACTTCTTCTTTCTTGCCTTTTTTAGACGAGCTGGCCAAAAAAATCCTGCTTTGGGTTTCCTATTCTCAGGTGGCTTAATCACCTTGCAGGGTCCTTTGAAGCCACTGTTTCATGTGAACTCCTGCATTAGAGACTCTGACACTGACATTAGGGCATTGCCTGCACCAACATACTGAGGATGGGATCGGTGGGTGCATGTTCTTTGCCCCGGAGTTCAGGGAAGCAATGCAAAGCAAGCTGGAGGCCGGTGGTTGCAAACAGACCACTGACCTAGAGACGTAATTAAAACAATGAGGCTTCAGTATTATTTAGCCTACACTAAAGCAACACAAACCTGAGTAACAATAATATTGTACAGCGAGAACAATAGCATGCTTGCTTTTATCTTTACAGCACAAATTTACAGTTGCCATCAGAACAGGAAGTAAAAGGAAATCTTCCAATCAGAACACACATTCTAGTGACAACTCTTATGCCGCGTACACACGATCGCACATTCCGGCAACAAAATCCATGGGTTTTTTTTCGACTGATGTTGGCTCAAATTTGTCTTGCATATGCACGGTCACACAAATTTTGTCGGAAACTCCGAACTTCAAGAACGCTGTGACGTACAACACGTACGACGGCACTAGAAAAGGGGAAGTTCAATAGCCAGTGTTTGGAACTTTGGGCTCCTTCTGCTAATCTCATGTTTATCTCGTGTTAGTAGAAGTTTGGTGAGAATCAATTTGTGATTTTCAGCCTCGTGCTTTTCTGATCGTTACTGCTCTTCAGTTTGTGCTTGTGGGTTCGTATCTGGTTTTCAGTGCTTGCCCCCCAAAGCACACGCAAGTCCATATAAAATATATGGAGTACTTTGCGGGTAGGGGGGCCATTGATATGGCAGAAAATGTTTAAACATTTTAAAAATATATTTTTTTTACTTAAACTGAAATAATATTTCCTTTGATTTACTACTTGTGTTTCTTTTAGCTGTCCCCTAGGTTCTCCAATGGGCTTTTTTTGGGGCATTTTCTTCAATAGTGCAAATGTAATTTATTTGATCCATGAGGTGACAATCTCTTCTTCATTGAACTATTATTATGTTGTGGGTCTGCTACACACACCTTGTTTTTGTTGTTAATGTATGTAATGCATTACTGTTAAAAATATACATGATTTTCAGCACCATGAATGAATTTTGCAGAGTCACGAAAATGGCATGATTGTGGCAAATTATAAAGCACTGTGGGAGTTATTTACTAAAGGAAAATCCACTTTGCACTCCAAATGCACTGCAAAAGTGCACTTGAAACTGCACTGAAAGTGGACTTGTAGTGCAAAGTGGATTTGCCTTTAGTAAATAACCCCCATTTCAGTGTAAACACCAACTTAGTCCAAAAAAATAATGATATAATGATATTGAGCATTGAAAGAAGAAGCCACACATTTTTGATTAGAAAACGCTTTATTCTGTGCACATTCACATGTGCATTAGAAA
This sequence comes from Lithobates clamitans, assembly GCA_037952925.1. Taxonomy (NCBI): domain Eukaryota; kingdom Metazoa; phylum Chordata; class Amphibia; order Anura; family Ranidae; genus Lithobates; species Lithobates clamitans. The sequence goes on from JBBGZY010000142.1 coordinate 8,821,063, forward strand.
ATGTTTTTTGAACAAACCAACATATTTTAGTAATAACATTTTTTTTTGACAGTACAAAGTACTGTTTTTGTGTTAAAACAGGCATGTTTAAAACCATAAAACAACACACAACTCAGGAACTTACAAAGTTCAACTTTGACAAAGTGAAGGCAATATTAGACATTAGTATGTCCAAACTGTGTTGATATTGCCTTCATCAGATGGGGTGATGTCACCCCTGTGAAAGCCAAATTTTGAAGATGCACACAAATTGAGAGTCAAAATGGGGATTTTCCTCCTGATCCCATGCCTAATGTCAACATGTGTTAGCTCTCATCATGGGGGATCAAGGGACGTGTTTTGGGGGTGCAACCCTTTCATCTCATCTACTTTAGTTGCGAGGAAGGGGTTGCACCCCCAAAACGCGTACCTTGATATCCCGTGATGGCGGATAGCACATGTTGACACACTGTGTGCATCTTCAAAATGTGGCTTTCTCCAAAATATTTAAAATGTGTGAAAATAATAAAAATACAAACAAACTAGAAGAATTTTGGGGTGTTTTAGATTCTGTGTAAAACATCAATGATGTTTTTGAGTCTTTTTTCCACATCATCACTGATGTCTTCCTTGATCTTCTGTAAATCACGATTGCACACCATGATCTCCCGGATGAGGACCTGTACACTTGCACTTGTGAAATGAGAATCTTCTTCCACAACATCCACATCACCTAAAATAAAAAAAAACACACCATGTATTATAAATATGCAGGCTTACATCTGTTACCTGAAGCTGTGGTCTCAGACACTCACCTGTTGTGGTCACTATTTCGCCCACTTCATAAAGCTCTCCTTCCTCCACATCTTCTGGTTGTGGTGTGGGGATTTGCTTTTCTTTCGGTGGTGGGGGGTCCCTGGTGTCCTCAGATGTCCCGAGTCTTTTCTCCCCTATGTGATTAAAAAAAAGGTATACTTAGCACACAGATGTTTGAGGCCAGAAATATTAATATGAAACCTTGCTTGGAAGTGTCGTACAATTGTCTTTTTTGGGAGAGTTCCAAGCTAAAGACGTTACTTTTTTCCCTTTATAAAGCTGGAATACTTACCTTTTTTGTACAATTTTCACACATGGAGACACCCCTAGTATCCACTGGAGTGTGGGACACCCTAAAAAGTTTGTTCTGGTGTCCCACACTAGTGCTCCTGCGTCCAGATGTGTAAACAGCTGCTGAGTGTCCTCTCCTTACACTGAAACAAGTTTGCATTTCATTCTAGTACAAACCCATCTAGACAACAATGTCAGCTTACTTTAATACAAATATGCCTAAACAAATGTAGTTAACCTGGATCCTCCAAAAACATTGTATTAGTGGGCGAATGAACGATGTTTACTACGAACGATTACTGTGCTCCGAACCTGAAACTTCCATTTTAAACTGTACAACAGTAAAGAAAAGCACATGGAACAGCATGCAACTAATAATAATAATAGGAACACACGACAAATACTTACTTTTTTGAAGAACTCTCTTGATCTTTGATCTTGATCCTGCTCCCTCAATTTAAGGTCTGACCAGTGTTTCCTCAATTGATCCTTGGATCGTCGTACCCCAAATTTCCTGTGCAGACTTCTCACAACTTTAGCCATGATCTTGACCTTTCTGACACTTGGGTTTGGGTAAGGTCCATGCTTCCCATCATAGTCGGCCCTCTTCAAAATGTCCACCATCTCCACCATCTCTATAAAGGACATATTTGGGCCTTAAATCTCCTCCAGGATCGGAACGTTCGTGGCTCCGGCCTTTCGTCGTTGCTCTTGCTGCTGTCTGCATGCGCTTGCTCTTTCTCCGCCATGTGCTCTCCCACTGTGCCGAAAGACAAGGGGCGGGAAATAGACCAGAAAAAACGTCAAGGGCGGGCAGACTTTCACGCATGCGCAGTCTATATAAAGCGTAACACGCGTGCGTCGTACGTACGATCTGTGAGTGGAGGATGGAGTAGCGGAAGCACCAATCGTTCTAATGAAGGTACAAGTTTAACTTGGTGCATCAGTGGCCTATACTGCCTCTAGATTGAGGCCTATATTGGGACAAGACTAGGAGAGTTTAGCCTGACATTAGGGTTTGTCTTGTGCTGTGTCTTGCAGAGAAAATGGATGGCTTCAATGATCACAACTTCCTCCCCCTATTCATAGACAAGTACAGGGAGCTGCCCTGTCTGTGGCAGGTGAAACATCCACATTATAATCATAAATAAAAGAGGCAGGCAGCGCTGGACAAACTGCTTGTTTTGGTGAAGCCGCAGATCCCCACGGCAACCATCCCCTATTTGAAGCAAAAATTGGTGAGCTGAGGAGCACTTATAATAGGGAGCGCAATAAGGTCCAGGATTCCATGAGATCAGGAGCAGCAGCAGATGCCATTTATGTCCCCAGGCTGTGGTACTATGAGAGACTTCGTCTCTCATAGTACCACTAAAAAAGTACCAGCTAAAAAAGTTCAACTGCAAATTTTAGCAGACATGCAGCGAACGGAGACATGTCTCCGTTCCCAGTGGAAGCCTGTTTAGGGGAAACATGTCGGGTGGAGCTAGAGGCTATGATGCCATCACGTTTTTTTCATTTTTTCCCCATGCAGTCAGTCGGTTTGCTCCCTCGCTGCATGTCTGCTAAAATTTTTAGCTGTTTTTTAGCTATTTTTTATCTGGTTCCCGTTTGCTGTGCACTTTTGAAGTTATTGATTTGCGGTTCCTAGAGTGCAGTGTGTCATTGCTGTGATCAACTGTAGTGGAATTTGTTGAAGTGACTGTGAAAAAGTTTTTTAAAATAAATGTTTTGAAATACATATCTGCACTATGGAGTTTCTCCCGCTTTGTTCCCACTGAGGTGTTTGGCTATACTATGGATAATTCAAAGATTTAAAATCATTCTGGAGTTGTGGAAATCCTGTATACCAAAAACAGAGGATACCTGTTCTGTGGATTGGGTAAAGTGGATGAAGATCCTACAACTGACATCCAGGTGATAATCAGGGAAACCGGCAGGCTAATGCAACAAGCTTGTTTGATCTCCCTAACCAGAGATCCATCTGATCCGGTAAGTGGCCTCTTCTACTATATTTTCTGAATAGGAAGATCATCGCTGTATTCCAGTAGAAGATTTATTTCATCATCAGCATAATATATATTTCTATGAGGACTGAGTTTGAATACATATTTTTTTTATTGTTTAAATCCTTACACAGGACATTCAGGGGGAAGAAGTTCTCACTGACAGACTATTTTTTTCTAGCACTATTTTTGAGGTGTGGAGTGAATACTACATTGTTGCTGACCAGAGTCTTTTTGCAACATTGTGGCTGGTGTCACTATACCACTATATTTCACCATATGATGTTCACAATATTATTTTGAGTAATGAGTGGATGCTACATTGTTGCTGACCAATAGTTTTTTTAGCAACATTGTGGCTGGTGTCACTATACCAACATTTTTTACTTTATTATTTTCACAATATTGTTTGGAGCATGGTAATTTAATATTTAGCGGAACTATAACAAATTCTTCAATAAGTTTTTTTTTTTTCACGTAAATTATTTTGGATATTTATTATTCAATATCACACCTATAGGGTTCAAAACACTAAGGATTTACACACACTGTATAATACACACTGTGTCAGGATGCGCGCTTGTCATATATGTATTGTATTAGGGTCTTTTGTATTTTTTTGATTAACACTAGCAGCTGCACCTAATATTTTATTTTATCTAATTTGTCTGGTTAGCGCAAAAGTTCTTTTTTCTTTATATGCTGGTAGGTTAATTGGATCCTGTCTAAACTGGCCCTAGTGTGTATGATTGTGAGTTAGGGACCTTAGAGTGTAAGCTCCTTGAGGGGAGGGACGGATGTGAATGTACAATGTATATGTAAAGCACTGCGTAAATTGATGGTGCTATATAAGTACCTGAAATAAATTAAAAAATCACTTGAAAAGCCATACCTGGCCACAGATTCACTTTAAGTGTACAGGAAGATGTCAGTGAAGTAGAGACAGCAGGTGCCATTGTGCAGCATACACAATGCAATATTGCCATACACAATACAACCTGATCTACCATTAACTATGCAGTGCAGTAGTCTGCAAGATTTGAATGGGTTGTTTAGGTTTGTCCATAGTTTTGATAAGTCTCAAGAAGATTGTATAGTGTATGGCCAGCTTTAGTCTGAAAATGGAATCCAATCCTACTAAAAATTGAACCCAACATCTCATGCCTGTGGTATTATTTTCTGTCTTTGATATACAACTTCAATAAAAAGTTACAAAAAAAGACATACAATAGGCTAAGTTCACACAGGCATTGAATTTTATTTCTGACTTTGAGGTGCACTAACTGGCCTATAAGCATTAATACATGTTTTAGATGCTTTGCACACACATTCAAGTCACGTTGACCAACGCTCCTCAAACGCTGTCAGCGATATGGGTTTTTTTTGCACATCCTGGGCACTTTTAATTCAATCCCTGCCAAACTCTGCAGGAAGTGTTATTTTTGTCTCTCATCAATACAACTCAAACAAATGCATGTGTACAGTTTCTTTTTTTTTTTTTTTTATTAATGAAGAGTGTTGCTAGGAACTTGGGGAACAGTAAATATGTGGCCAAACTTCCTGTATTTGTTACCTAATAAGATAAGAGAAAATAATGTTACTTTTCACTTAGCTGACACAGATAATTACATACCCTCAACAAACTTATAGGCCCGGTTCACACGGGTGCGATGAGTGAACCCTGTGAATCCACTCCGGGTTCCCACATCGCACCGACTCGCATGGCAGTTCACACAGCCATATGCGTACTGCTGGGGAGTGTCAATACATTGTTAACGTCACCCCCAGTTCAGCTTGCATATCGCACTGCGAACTGACAGTTCTGACATGAATCAGATCGCACAGGTGTGAACAGCCATGCGATACGATTCTGGAGATATTTCCCCAAACCCTGGACCTCCCTTATTTAACTGTACCCAACACACCTATCACCCTACACCCTCTAGCAGTAGTCGCAATCTATGCAATTTAGTCTCCATTCCTCTTCTTCCCAATGCCAGTCTCCCCTTCTCCTGTGCCCTCTGGAACGCCCGCTCTGTCTGCAACAAACTCAACGCTGTTCACGACCTCTTTGTCACTAATTCCTTTAATCTACTTGCTGTCACCGAAACCTGGCTCCACGAATCTGACACCCCTTCTCCTGCTTCCCTATCCCAGGGTGGCCTTCACTGGACTCACTCCCCTAGGCCTAATGGACGCAAGGGAGGTGGAGTGGGATTCCTCCTATCCCCCCAGAGCACCTTCCAGTTTATTCACTCTCCTCCCTCTTTTTCCCTCTCATCATTTGAAGCCCACTGTATATGTCTATTCTCTCCAACTTCCCTAAGAATTTCTGTGATCTACCGGCCCCCTGGACCATTATCGACTTTCCTTGATGAGTTTTCTGCCTGGCTTCCCTACTTTCTCTCTTTGGAAATTCCCATAATCCTTTTCGGTGATTTCAACATCCCTGCTAATTCAAACACTCCTGCTACTTCTAAACTTCTTAGTCTAACCTTTTTATTAGACCTGAAGCAATAGGTACAGGCTTCTACTCACTCTGATGGCAACACCCTTGACCTTGTATTCCCCTACCTCCATGCAACTTCTCAAACAATCCTTTTCCTCTCTCCGACCAACATCTTATTAGTTTCTCTCTCCCCCTGTCTTCCACCACCTTTCTCTCCAATCGCCTTACCATCACCCATAGAAACTTTCGCAACTTCAACTCCTCTCTTCTCTATTCTGCTACTGACCACCTCTATTACAAAATCTCTCCCCTGTCCTGCCCCAACCAAGCCACATCCATCTACAATAAATCCCTGTCCTGCACCCTAGACAAGCTAGCTCCCCTCACTACACGCAGAATCAGGCCTCGACCCCTACAACCCTGAAAAACAAATGACACTAAGATCCTCAAAAAACGTAGTCGTGCTCTTGAGCGTCTGTGGCACAAGACTAAGTCTCTTAAAGACTTCAACCAATACAAATCTGCCCTCCAAAAATTATATTCTTTCCTCCACACTGCCAAGCAGACCTATTTTACAACTCTTATTAACACCTTCTCATCCAGTCCCCGTAAACTCTTCTCTACCTTCAACTCTCTACTTCGTCCTCCACCGCCTCCACCCACTGACTCACTCACTGCCCAGGAGATAGCTAATCACTTCAAAAACAAGATTGATACAATCCGTGATGAAATCTCCACTCTAAAGGTATCTCCCCCAGTTAAGACCCCATGTCAACAGGTACAACTGACACTCCCCGTATTCAAATCTGCTACTACAGACGAAGTTGCTAAACTCCTTTCTATCGCCCACCTGTCCCCTGGACCCTATTCCCTCTCAAATGCTACAGTCGCCCTCTGACTCCATCCTACACTCTCTAACCCACATCTTCCATACCTCCCTCACCTCTGGCATTTTCCCCAATGCTCTAAAACATGTACTGGTCACCCCCATTCTTAAAAAGCCGTCCTTGGACCCTACCAATCTTAACAACCTACGCCCTATCTCCTTGCTCCCCTTTTCCTCTAAACTCCTTGAACGCCTGGTTTACAACCAACTGAGTGACCACCTCATTAAGAATAACCTTCTTGATCCCCTTCAATCTGGATTTCGCCTTCAACACTCCACAGAAACTGCTCTTTTAAAACTCACAAATGACCTACTAACTGCAAAAACCAACAGACACTATTCTGTACTTCTGGACCTTTCAGCTGCCTTTGACACTGTTGACCACCCCCTCCTCTTCAAAAAACTTTACTACCTCGGTCTCCATGACTGTGCTCTTCAGTGGCTCTCATCCTACCTATCCCAACGCACCTTCAGTGTCACTTACAATTCTACTTCCTCCACGCCTCTTCCCTTCTCCGTCGGGGTCCCCCGAGGTTCTGTTCTTGGACCTCTTTTATTTTCAATCTACACCTCTTCCCTGGGTCAGCCTCTCACGACTTTCAATATCATTTCTACGCTGACGACACACAAATCTATCTCTCCACCCCTCAACTCACTCCATCAATCTCCTCACGCATCAGTAACTTACTAACAGGACATATCTGTATGGATGTCACACCACTTCCTCAAACTCAACTTGTCCAAAAAGCTTATAATATTTCCTCCCCCACGTGCCTCTTCCCCTGACTTATCTGTCAAGAGCAATGGCGCAACCATCCACCCATCCCCACATGTCAGCATGCTAGTCGTTATCCTGGACTCTGAACACTCTTTTCGGCCCCACATCCAATCACTCTCCAAAGCTTGCCGCCTCAACCTCCGCAACATCTCTAAACTACGTCCCTTTCTAACCAATGAAACCACAAAGCTCCTGATTCATTCCCTGGTTATCTCTCGCCTTGACTACTGCAACTCCCTCCTCATTGGCTCACCTTTAAATAGACTATCCCCCCTTCAGTCCATCATGAATGCTGCTACCAGACTCATCCACCTTACAAACCGCACAGTGTCTGCTACCCCTATCTGCCAATCCCTCTATTGGCTGCCACTCGCCCAACGAATTCAATTCAAAATACTAATAATAAGTTACAAAGCCATCCACAACTCTGCCCCCAGCTACATCACTAGCCTAGCAAAGAAAGTGTTTCCACCGCTCAGGCTGACACTGACCCAGGTGTAAGTAGAGGTTTCAGAGCAGAAGAGCTCCAGGTGCTGGCTGAATGCTAGGCAAAGCAGGCTTGAATGGAGGAGAAGATTTGGATGCCGCACACTGGATGTAGTCAAAAAACTTCACTTTATTGCTTTATTGCTCTTTCTGCATGACAGTCTTGCTGTTTTGATGATCCCATTTTTTCAATAAAGTGAAGTTTTTTGACTACATCCAGTGTGCGGCATCCAAATCTTCTCCTCCATTCAAGCCTGCTTTACATCACTAGCCTAGTCTCAAAATACCAACCTAATCACCCTCTTCGTTCCTCCCAAGACCTCCTGCTCTCTAGCTCCCTCATCACCTCCTCCCATATCCGCCTCCAGGACTTCTCCCGAGCCTCGCCCAACCTCTGGAATTCCTTACCCCAATCTGTCAGACTGTCGCCAAATCTATCCTCTTTTAGGCGATCCCTGAAAACTTTCCTCTTCAGAGAAGCCTATCCTGCCTCCATCTAACAACTATTTTCTCCATTAGCTCATCCCCCACAGCTATTACCCTTTTGTATAACTTGACCCTCCCTCCTAGATTGTAAGCTCTAACGAGCAGGGCTCTCTGATTCCTCCTGTATTGAATTGTATTGTAATTGTAATCATACTGTCTGCCTTAAAGTGCTGCGTAAACTGTCAGCGCTATATAAATCCTTATTATTATTATTATTATTATTAATGCTAGTATGACACAGACAGATATTCCTTCAAAAAAACATAATATATAATTAGAGTTTAAATTAATTTCTGGCTTACTTAATTTTCTCCTAGATAGGTTACTTCAACCTGAAACAGAGAAGATCCCATCACCTGACTTCCACTGAGGGTATCCAGATTGGGAAATAGGCAGTAAGGGCCAGAGCAGAGAGAGAGAAGAATGTGCAATGATATTTGCAATATCTTTCCAGAATTCTCCCTCTTGTGGTCAGTACTAGTGCTGCACCTCTAACTCCAATATTGAGGGCTGGTTCACACTGGGATAGCAGAGAGGATTGTCAACCGTCAGTAAATTTACTGACAGATTGTAAAAGTCAGTGACTTTTACAACTGTCTGTAAATATCAGGGGTTGATCATTTGTCATGCTGTGTTGACTTTTGTAAGTATTACTTATGTGTATTGTTAGTGTTTCCATATCATGTTTAAATATCAATTGTCTTCGTTTTTATTAGGAGTTCTGTTATTTTTCTGGTTGTCAGTAAAAAATGTGTTCAGTCAGTAAATTTCCCTTGTTTTGTCAGTAAAAAATGCTTCCGGAGGTTGGCTAGCCTGCTTGCACTAGTTTTAAAAAGCACTGCACCAAATCACAAAAATGGAACTTCCGCTTATCTGTCTTCAACCCCCCTCCCCCCTCCGGTGCCACATTTGGTACTTTTCCGGGGGAGGGGGGGAACGGGTACCTGTTTTTTACATGTACTGTTCCCCACTTCCGGGAGACGGGGCCGCAGCCCCATCACTCGGACGTGTGGCCCCCTCCTCTTTCCTCCGCCGCTGGATCAATCAGAAAGTGCAGTGCGCTTCGCGCATGCACAGTAGAGAACCGGCTGTGAAGCCGAAAAGCTTCACTGCTGGGTTCCCTTACAAGGAATGGTGGCGGCTGCACCCAACAGACGAGCTAAAATTGCGGGCTTCCTGGACAGGTAAGTGTCCATATATTAAAAGTCAACAGCTGCATTACTTGTAGCTGCTGACTTTTAATTTTTCGTGGGGGGGGCTTGACTTGCAGAGTGCCCTCATTCACTTGAGTGGGTCATGCTTGGCAGGTGTTACACCCGCTAACCATGACAGGGCGTATAACTCCTCCTGCGGCTGCAACATGTGTACACCCCTGGGCACAGCCAAAGGAGGTGCGGTTGGGGCAGGGGTGGTAAAAACACATCTTAACTATGGGGTTTTACCACCCCCCAAACTGCAAATGTAATTAAACCCCTACTATTCTGAGCCCCTATAAGGCTGCTTTCACACTAATGTGCTGCAGTTTGCTGCACCGTGGTTCAGTGCAGTGCATCTGCGATTTTCCTGGGTTAGCTGTGCTTTGACATAGACTTATATTATATCTGTGTAGCGCTACCCCCACAGGGGCCACTGTAATATACGGGCCTTCTATCCCACACCAGTGTTGGCTCACCCTCACCTGGATCCAAGTAACATCAATACACCGTTTAAACTTTTAGCTGGGCTTTATTAGAACTAGCAATAAACCCTAAAAAGAGATAAACTGATTAGCAGAATACCAATATTAAATGCAATGATATAATACAACTGCTCAGTGAATTAAAACAGAATTAGTGTTCGTTCACTTTAACCGCCAGTGAGAGGCCTTGCCTGAGATGCACTGAGCGAAATTGTCAGTTCCACAATACAAATGTAGCAATAACTCTCGGTGGAGCTGCTGGTTTAAGCGGGCCTGTCCTCTATGCTCTTCACCCTTCTTAAATTGTTCAATCCCCTTGACACAAATGTAGTGCAGTGTTGCAATTATATGAATATCAACTTTAACCCACAATATACACTTACAGTTATAGTTACCTCTACCTGGGTGCTGGTAGCTCCACCTGCAGGAGAAATGACAACACTGCACACAAACTTCAGGTATAACCAAAAATAACTTCTTTCTTTGGGTAAATAATATATTTATATAAAGGATTATTATAATGACTATACTATCACACCAACGTAGTGTAACAGTATAAGAAATGGTTGTGACAATCAGTAACAGACACAAATATATCTAAATATACCCGGGAGCTCCCCCTGCTCTAGACCTTCAAGTCACTATACTTTGTAACTGAATGCAGGGCCCTGCAACGAAAAGGGAGTCCGGACTTCTTCAGTCTTCGCTAGCTTTTATAATTGTAATCCGTAAGGGGTTCCTCCTGGGTGTTGCGCAGTGTAATATAACACACTAAAACAATTGTAATCCAGCAGATTGACTAAGTGTTCTTATATGAAGAAACAAGCATCTAGCATCCATTCTTGAATACTGAAGTCTATTCAGGTGTAAAGTTCTCCAACTTCACTTGTTCCGTGGGACTATCAGTCCCAGCAACACTCTGTAACAGTTCTAACTGTGTATGTAATAGTTAAACAAACTTCTGGGTGTTAACCCTCTCACCACACAGGATCCGGGCAGGTGAATGTCTCAGTTTCAGCAGTTCTCAGTCCATATGGAGGCACCACCACGCCGTCACACTGTTCCGTTATGAACGACCAGGAGTCCTCGGTTATCTCCCCATGGGTCTCCGGAACGATCACTTCTGCTGCTCCAGCACGCTGTGATGCGATGGCAGGATCCTTGCAGCTGCTCCGCTCCTTCGCAAAGTAGGCCGCAACCCTGTAGGACACACACACACACCCACAGGGTTCTGCTGGCAAGCCACGCGTCCCAGGAACAAGAGACCTAAGATGGCCGCTCCTTCCCTTTTTATATCCTCCCACAATGCAGTTCAGTTCTCACCTTGTCCATGAGCATTGTGGGTGGGTCAGAGCTAAAGTTTCGAAGTAAACAATTAATCACTTCCATGTCATTTCACTTGATCATGAAACGTAAACGTATTGTACTTTCTCAATTGTCCACAAGATGGCACTAACACAACCTATGTACTGTATAATACACATAGAGCTAGAAACAAAGGTTGTCAGCGCTACATACTCCCCCTGCTTTAAATCTTTGGTCCCCAAAGATATGTAAGACCTTATTCCTGCTACACATCTTAGCCTCTAACCGAATGCACAGGACTGACAGAGGAGCCTCCCACCGATTCTCAGGTGTTGGAAAGCTACTCTGTGTACCCACAACTGTCACCTTAGTATCAGATACAGATGTGTCAAGGGGCGAAACAGGGCTCTCATTGTCCAGGTTGACTGAGGAGGAACTAGGCTCATCAGCATTCCTTTTGCTGGTAACTTTTGTTGTTTCAGAACACTCGCCCAATGTATCGTAGGTTAGTCTCTTGGGTGGGCGAATGTTCCTCTTTCCCCTCTGCTCTTTTGATGTGTCCTCTATTTTTGGATGGACACTATTTTCTTCTACTTCAGTGGAAGATAAGCACTTCTCAGTTTTTTCAGACAATGGCACAAACTCCGGAGCTTCTGGCCTGAGAGCCTCACTACTCTCTTCGGCTGTTGGTGATGGAACACTCGCTTCAGTTTCGGGTATGTTAGATGACCACAACCAGCTAATGTCCATCTCTCTCTCCTCATTGTCTTCAGATGCCAAAGCCCCAGACTGGGACCTAGTTACAGGTCGTTGTACATCCTCTGATGTAGATGATAACTCCTCCTCGGGGATTATCCTGACTGTATCAGTGAGAGGCAAAAGGTGATTCCGATGCCAAGTCTTAGTTGGTCCAGCACTTCCTTCTGGCCTGATTTCAAATACTAGTACGAGTCCTGGGAGCTGTTTACATACAACGTATGGCTGTGATCTCCAGCGATTCGCCAACTTGTGTTTGCCAGGAATACCCAAATTCCTTAATAGGACTCGGTCACCGGGTTGAAGATCCTGGATCCTCACTTTGAGGTCATAGTTTCTTTTATCTCTACTCCCTCTGCTGTCTGACATAGTCCGGGCCTTCTCATAGGCAACCTTCAGACTCTTTCTCAGCCTATTTGCATATCCTCGATGAGAAGCCTCTGAGGTGTGATCCAGAGAAGTTCCAAAAGCTAGATCCACTGGTAACCTAGCCTCATGCCCAAACATCAGCCAATAAGGTGAATATCCGGTGACGTCACTCTTGGTGCTGTTATATGCATGCACTAAAGCGGCAATATGCTTACTCCAGTTGGGCTTTTGTTCAGAGGTTAGTGTCCCTAACATATTAAGAAGAGTTCTATTAAACCTCTCCGGCTGAGAGTCTCCTTGCGGATGATAGGGTGTAGTTCTGTACTTTTGAATTCCTAATAGATCCAGCAAACTCCTGATGAGTGTACTCTCAAAGCCTCTTCCTTGATCTGAGTGAATCCTCTGTGGTAAGCCGTAATGGACGAAGAACATCTCCACTAATGTCTTTGCCACTGTGACTGCCTTCTGATCTTTCGTAGAGAAAGCTTGAAAAATAGTAAAATGGTCGGTAACTACCAGAACATTTCCTTGCCCACTCAAGTCAGATTCTAGACACAGGAAGTCTATGCAAACTAGATCCATGGGACCTTGGCTTGATAAATGTCCCATTGGGGCTGCCCGTTATGGCAGCGTCTTTCTCTGAATACACCTATGGCAGGAGTGACAGTAACTCTCCACTTCTTTCATCATGTAAGGCCAGTAGAATCTATCTCTTATCAATTGAAGAGTTCTTTCTGATCCCAAATATCCATGGCAATCATGCAGAGCAATTAACACTGTCTCTCTGTGCTTCTCTGGCAGCAACAGCTGCCACTTCTCCTCCGGATCTTCAGAGGGGCCCCTTCAGTAGACCACCCCTTGCAACAACTGCAACCGATCCCACTGTTTTGTAACAACAGAGCTTCTTTTTGGGCACTTCTCAAAAGTAAATCAGGGTGTTTACCCTCCAGAGCTTCCAATACCAAGCTGCAGAGTGGAACTTCTTGCTGATCTCTCCTAAGATCTTTCCTTGATAACTTAGGTAAACCCTCTGCAACAATCTGGGAGACATTACAGTAATACCTGGGTACTCCTGCTGTAGTCACTCCAATCTCTTCAGCTCTGGCTCCACCTTTCTCCTGCTTTACTGCTCCTTCACAAAGGGCTCTTACCCTGTCGGGGGCAAGTTGAGTCCAATCCTCTTGTGAGCTCAGGGGACTGTGGGGTCTTCTTGACAGCGCATCTGCATCTCTGTTGCCCACTCCCGGTCTGTATTTCAGACTGAAGGAGAATGTTGAAAGAGCAGCCAACCACCTATGGCCTGTGGCGTCCAATTTTGCGGTGGTGAATAAGTATGTGAGGGGGTTGTTATCTGTTTTAACTACAAATTCGACACCATACAGTTAATCTCTCAGCTTGTCCACCACAACCCACTTCAAGGCCAGAAACTCAAGCTTATGAGTTGGGTAGTTCTTCTCAGCAGGAGACAAGCTTCGGCTCACATAAGCAACAGGCCTTAATTGTTCATTGTGATCCTGATAGAGCACTCCGCCCAGCCCATCTCGGCTGGCATCCACATGCAGTTCATAGGGCTTGGTAGGATCCGTATAAGCTAACACTGGAGCAGTTGTAAGACTCTTTTTCAATAGACTGAATGTCTCTTCAGATTCTTGGGTCCACTGATCCATGATAGATTCCTTTTTCTTCCGGGGCCCTTATTTTTGTCTCCCAGGTTTCTCCGAATCCACATCGGCCTCTTCCTGATTCTTCAGTAGTTCTGTAAGTGGGTGAGCTATCTTTGCGAACCCCTCCACAAACCTCCGGTAGTAGGAGCAGAATCCTAGGAATGACCTGAGCTCAGTCACATTCGTGGGCCTTGGCCAAGAGGTAACAGCTTCCAATTTCTCAGGGTCAGTTGCTTTACCTTCTTCAGACACAATGTGCCCCAGATAGTTCACTGAAGATTGGTAGAATTGACACTTCTCTATTGAAAGTTTCAAACCCTCTTTATGTAGCCTCTTTAGAACTTTTTCCAGTCGCTTTTCATGCTCTTCAATAGTTCGGCCAAATACAATGATATTGTCTAAGTATACTAAGACCTCAATCAAATTCATGTCGCCTACCGTCTTCTCCATGAGCCGCTGGAAAGTCGCTGGGGCCCCAGACAGACCTTGTGGCATCCGGTTGAATTCATAAAACCCCACGGGGGTGATGAAAGCAGTCTTCTTATCCTCAGGACTCATAGGGATCTGATAATAGGCACTCTTCAGATCTAATACACGAAACCACTTCGCCCCTGACAGGCTCTGTAGGGCATTTTCTATACGGGGGGTAGTGTATTGATCAGGAATGGTCCGTCGGTTCAGAGTCCTGTAGTCGATACACAGCCGGAGTGACCCATTTTTCTTCCTCACCACCACTATCGGAGAGGCTTATGGGCTCCTGGACTCCTTGATAATCCCAGTCCTCTTCAGCTCAGCCAGCTGTTCTCGGAGGTCTTCAAGATCTCCCAGTGGGATCCTCCTGACCCTTTCCCGAAAAGGTTTGTCTTCCTCCAACCGGATATTGTGCTCTGCACTCTTGGCATACCCCACATCAAACTCGCTTTTGGAGAAAACTTCCTTCCATCTTATGAGCTGGGCTTTGGCCCTCTCCATCCATGCAGGCGTAAGGGAGGTGTTTTTCGGGTAAAAATTCTCTATGGGAATCTCCTCTTCTGGCCCCTTTTTCACATCTCTGGGCGAAACTGGGGTTGCTTGATTCACCTGCCCAAGTAGCATTCTTGCTGGTATCTTCACAGGCAAGGCTGTCGTGTTCCGAACACTGACTGAGACTCTCCCCCTGCTTCTCTTAAGCGCCTTAGTGGATAACACTTTTGGGAGTATCTCCAGACCCACATCTTCTTCCTGAGTGTCCGTCTATAAGACAATGAAAGGACCAGGTTGTCTCCAACTCAACTTGACAGAGGCTCTCATGCATACCACTTCACCCGGTTGTAGCAGTTCTTCATTTCGGTCCAAACGCCAAACTTTTCCCACCTCTTCTGGTGGGGCCTACTGTTCGTGTACTATGTTCCTGTACACTTGGGTTAGCATGGGATGCATCTTCACGGCCAGGGCACTTTCCTTCTGTACAAGCGGTGTCAGGAGTCTTCTGACCAGATCAGTATTCGTTCCGATGATAAGGGAACTTTTATGAGCCCCAGGGGTCAGGGACACACAACCGCCAGGGTGTCTGAAAGTCTCCACCTTCCCAGCCACACTTGGGTCAAAGGTGATTTTGATAGGGATATATCCCTCATAAGGAAAGTTCTGGGTACCTAGACCCCATATCTCCAATTCTTCCAACTTTTGCAGGGGCAGATGCTGGAGATGCTTCATGTAGAAATCTTTGTATAATAAGGTCACTTGAGCTCCGGTATCCAATAATGCCTTAGCGTAGATTCCTTCTACCTGGATTGGGATAATCGGAGAGGGTCCCACTAAGTTGCGGGGAAATTCACTCTGAGTATTCGGCTTCTTCTGCCTACTAGAACGCATCTTGACGCTTCCATGGACATTCACTCAACTTCATTCCTCCCTTTACTCTAAGAACTTTGGGAACTTGGGTTTCGTTGGAGTTGACGACAGTTACAGGGCGCCCAGCTGACTCCTTCACTGGGGCCCTTTGAAGTTTTCCGCTGGCTTTTGGCGTTGTACTGCTGCCCTTGGACTTGGGCACACGTTTACGAAATGCCCAACTGCTCCACAGTTGAAACAAAGTCCAGATCTGCTTCTGAAGGTGGAATTTGATACTCTCTTCAATTTTTCTGTTCCTTCATTGGGCGGATTTGGGGGTCTTGTGGTCAGCAAAGCCATCATTTACATCAACTGAGCCACCTGAGTCTTAAGAAGTTCAATCTGGGGATCATCCTCCATCACATTAACTGTTCGGACTCCAACAGTGTGCTTTGGTTCTTGAAGGTTCTCCTTCTTCCTTTCCAGAATAGCTTCTTCCTCCCGTACAATCCGAATTAGATCTGGGTACTTTAATATACCTCCATCTTGGCGAGTCCTTAACTGGAGGGTGATGGGGTCCAAAGGCTGGGCACCCCTTAAGACCTGTTTGGCTCGAATTTCATCCACCTTACAAGGATCTAGTCCCTTCTTTAGCAATATCTGATGAATGACCTTGTCCAGCCGTCTTATATAGTCTGACAACTTCTCTTCAGCTTCCTGATAGGTGTGCTCTAATTGGTAAATTAGGTCAGAAACCTTTTCAGTACGTACAAACACATCTTGTAGGATATCTAAGTAGTCTTGGGCTACACAGTTCTGTTTGCTGAGCTTTGGATTTCGAATGGCCTCGGAAGCAGGCCCTTTGAAAATTTCAGTAATCCGCTGTTTCTTCTGAGTTTCAGGGTGGTCCCACTCATCCAATACCTGCGTGGTCTGTTCCAACCATTCTTCAAAGGTATCCTCTCCTTTGGGTACAGGCCGTTGGCCCGAGAAAATGCCCAGTTTTTTGGTACCCAGTCCCTGAATAGGTTGGGTTCCCTTTTTGACATTGGGACACCAAATTTCCCAGGGCTGTGATGAGTTCTGGCTCCATTGCGGCCCGCGCTGACTGTGATGGAACCTTGATTCCTGTGGAACTCATTTGGGAGAAGGTGGCAGGATTCTCCCCTTCTTCCCTTGGGTGGGTCAGGTGGAATTTGGTCTTGTCAGTGAGTTCAACTCTTGCACCCCTGAAATTTTCCAGAACTCCCTTCCGCCATTCCAATAATGCATAGGTGCGGAACGCCTCATGATCAGGCCTTACTGCGACCACTTTGGCTCTTTGTCCTGGGGATAGTGTTTTTACCACTTGGTTGATGTGTTCCTTCTCCCAGATATCTCCCCAGAGTTCCATGGCCACACTCGCTTCTGAGCGGACGCCTTCCACCTCACACCACTGTGCCACAGTGGGGGGATCCATCCTGGGGTTCTTAAGAGGGTGTTTGGCTTTAGAGTGACAGTTATCCCGGACGAGCCCCCACATGTAGCAATAACTCTCGGTGGAGCTGCTGGTTTAAGCAGGCCTGTTCTCTATGCTCTTCACCCTTTTTAAATTGTTCAATCCCCTTGACACAAATGTAGTGCAGTGTTGTAATTGTATAAATATCAACTTTAACCCACAATATACACTTACAGTTATAGTTACCTCTACCTGGGCGCTGGTAGCTCCACCTGCAGGAGAAATGACAACACTGCACACAAACTTCAGTAATAACCAAAAATAACTTCTTTCTTTGGGTAAATAATATATTTATATAAAGGATTATTATAATGACTATACTATCACACCAACGTAGTGTAACAGTATAAGAAATGGTTTATAATTGTAATCCATAAGGTGTTCCTCCTGGGTGTTGCGCAGTGTAATATAACACACTAAAACAATTGTAATCCAGCAGATTGACTAAGTGTTCTTATACGAAGAAACAAGCATCTAGCATCCGTTCTTGAATACTGAAGTCTATTCAGGTGTAAAGTTCTCCAACTTCACTTGTTCCGTGGGACTATCAGTCCCAGCAACACTCTGTAACAGTTCTAACTGTGTATGTAATAGTTAAACAAACTTCTGGGTGTTAACCCTCTCACCACACAGGATCCGGGCAGGTGAATGTCTCCGTCTCAGCAGTTTTCAGTCCGTATGGAGGCACCACCACGCCGTCCCACTGTTCCGTTACGAACGACCAGGAGTCCTCGGTTATCTCCCCACGGGTCTCCGGAACAATCACTTCTGCTGCTCCAGCATGCTATGATGCAATGGCAGGATCCTTGCAGCTGCTCCGCTCCTTCACAAAGTAGGCCGCAACCCTGTAGGACACACACACACCCACAGGGTTCTGCTGGCAGGCCACACGTCCCAGGAACAAGAGACCTAAGATGGCCGCAGTAAGTTCCGAAGTAAACAATGAATCACTTCCATGTCATTTCACTTGATCATGAAATGTAAACGTATTGTACTTTCTCAATTGTCCACAAGATGGCACTAACACAACCTACGTACTGTATAATACACATAGAGCTAGAAACAAACTTGATATATCTTCCTTCCAGCAATTAGTAGATTGATCGCTGTCTCAGTCGACTGGATGGCAATGGGAGCAACACAGGCCGCAGAATTCTCCAAACAGGATGGTGATGATGATTGCTGCAGTACTGAAATTCGCCTCTAGATTTCACTGCACTGTTAGCACATCTTCGGTAAACAGGCAAAAAAGGGCAGAACACGCTGCAAACTCCTCTCTCAAGTTTGCACCTCCCTTTAGGAGAGTCACGGACAGCATCACAGGCTCTGTAAGTGCTCACGAGACAAGCACATGGGACACTTTCCCCTGTCTGGCTGCCACAATGACAGTCTGTCTCTTCTCCTATGTCTCCCCCCCCCCCCCACCAATCACAGCTCTCCTGCGCTGCTATCCAATCCTGTCCTCCTTTGTTTTTGTTGTTAGGGGTGGGCTTCCTTCTTGGTTATAGCAGTAATCTGCCTTCAATCCTGCAGCTGTACCTAATAGAGTCTCTCCTGGGCTGCTATCAATTTAGACAGAAAATGCAATGCAATGTTTCAGAGAGCAATATTTTGCATATATTACAGAGGCAATACTAAGTCAGTGCTACATCTGTGTTTTGTGTTTATATCTGCACTTTCTGAAAGCGCACCAAAACCCATGCAGTCAGAAAGTGCTCCAAACCCACAGGATATAATAGAAGTCTATGGCTAAGCGCAGCAAACCTGCAGGAAACATGTACCTGTATGTACATTGCACTGCACCCACGGTGTGTGTAAACTGCAACACATCAGTGTGAAAGCAGCCTTATACTAATATGTCCAGTGTATTGCTTCACATTGCACTCTGTTTGATGCTCTGGAATGGCGGGTCAGCAAGCCCAGACCGCAATATACCAGTCACCTGTTTACGATCCACTGCTAGATAGCGATCTACGGGTTTCTGACTGCCTCTCTAACTGCTACATCTACAAACTTGTTCTTTTGAAAAACAAACTTACTGGCCAGATCACCATGTTAAAATATCGGAAACAGAGCATAAAAAGAAAATGAATGCAGCCATCAACTCTAAAAATTAGTAAGCTGTAATTTAACAAATGTTTGCTTTTGGGTTTAATACCGCTTTAAACCTGCAGTAGCCTCAACCTGGATCCCCACCACTGTGTGTACATTCCAGCAGTGCCAGGGATCTGTTGTTTAGTGGCATGAAGATGATCAGGCACAACGTGTCCATGATTAATTGTGAACGTGAACAATGTGGATCTACATCGCTGGAGGATGTGATTGGCCAGTGGTGGATGGTGGTATATTTTTTTTGGGGGGGGGGGGTGTTCGCCGACACCCCCTCTCCCCCCTCCCTCCCCCCCCGGTGGTCGGTCGATTGGGCATCCCGCAGCCCCCCCAGGTTGGTCGTTCATTCCCCGCACTTACTCCATCTAGGTCGCTGGCTTCCTCTGGGCGGCGGCTTCACCCTGTGTGTCCTCCCCCTTTCGGCTTCACGGTGGCGCGGCTTCCCCTCCTTCCTAATCCTCAGTGGCTGATAGGATTGCATCTCCTCTGGGCCAATCGGGTCTCAGGACCCGCTTCTTGAGCGAGATTGGCTGGGAGGAGAATAAGGAGGACAAATGCGAATATTAATTCGCTACTGTCACACAACTTGTGGGCTCAGGGCGCAGTGGTTTTTTTTAAGCCAATTAGAGCCTCTGGCTCTAATCATGTGCTTTAAAAAAAAAAAACAATTTGAATCCATGTGTCTGTCACCCTGCATGTAAATTAGGGGCCTAGCGCATGGATTAGGGGGACGGGCTGCTGCTGTGATTGGCGTTAGAATTACACCGGAGGGAACATGGTTTATTTTGTTATTTTTATTTATTTTTACAAAAAAAGGACTGCTTTGACGGTGTGGTTGTTATTATTATTTGCATTATTTTGTGAATGAGTAACAAGGGGTACTGTGTACCCAGTATTCATTCCCCTGGGGAAGGGGGCAGATATCTGGGGGCCTCCTTATCCCAAAAAGGACTTCCAGTCCCTCCTTCA
The DNA here is from genome assembly GCA_037952925.1 of Lithobates clamitans. Lineage (NCBI taxonomy): Eukaryota > Metazoa > Chordata > Amphibia > Anura > Ranidae > Lithobates > Lithobates clamitans. The sequence goes on from JBBGZY010000142.1 coordinate 8,841,397, forward strand.
CAGACCTCAACATCCCTTCTGGATGAGACAGTGACAGGATGTGCAAATGAAGCCCTTGTCTCCATCAACTTGGGGAAAAGGTGTCTTGCAAGGAGGAGGCTTCGCTACTCCCCCCTACAAGGTATCCTACCAATATTGAGGGCATGTGGCCTATTATGGTTCAGGAAGGGCATGCACCCTTGCTGCCCCCCTTTTCCTGGCCACCCAGGCTGCATACCTGGACACAAATCTTTTATAAAGGAGATTGTGCTAATGCTTTTGGTCATATGCCCAGCACCTAAAAGTACACAGTCCATATTCCCATCGCACACATTCCTGGAATGAGCTTTCAAGGTACCGGGTGCTGCAGCAACCACCAGCTGGATATTGGAATGTTCAAGACAGAATGTAAATATTCGCAAGCACACCACATTTTTTTTATTGAAGAAAGATCACATCACAAACAGTTTCGGAGCCACAAAGGACCTCTTCGTCAAGCATGTGTCTGGAGTAGCATACTGCTAGTAGGCCTAACACTAAACATGCTTACAGGAGGAGAGCAGAAGAATGATCTTGTTTGTTGTCACTGTCTAATCACAGGTTTCAGCCAGGCCGTATTACTCAACTGCAATGTTTTGTATTGGACATTTCGTTAATAGGATCATATGAATCTCACAATAAAGGATTCCAGCAGGTGCACAGTGACAGCTCTTATTTATGGAACTGACACAGCTAAAGATCTGTTTGCATAAACCCCTTAAATGTGTATAGCGGAGTTTAAGAAAATGTTTTTTGTCTGACTAAAACCTGTGTTTCAATTTAAATTTTTTTTGGGGGGTACAAGGGTCAAGCTATCTCCATTACAATTCCTTGTTTTTTTTTTTATTATAAACATAAGTTTATTTAGAATATTGTGCAGGTAAATAACATACAAGCATATTGTACATTGTGCATGTCACAAGAATGGTTATGTAGTATTCACATGCATGTACAAATTTCGGTAATGAGAGTCAAAGTAACGTAAAATTAACTAAACCTAACTTAAGAACTCTGGCGCTACTGTAATGGCTGTTAATCCATGCTGATAGGACGAAACCCCACCCCAGCACTCCACTCCATGGCAACACAAAACTCCACACTGGTCACTGGGCAGTTCACGGCAGCGGGCCTCTTATCTATACAGCGATCTATGCCTCACATGTGTTGGTGTTGTCAATCCATTTGTCCCATATCCTATTAAATTTAGCTGGGCATCCCCTGTGTTTATATATAACCTTTTTATAGGGTAGGGATAGGTTCACCATTTTAATCCAATCCCGAAAAGTGGGAGGGGAGGCCCTCATCCAATGTTTTGCCACCAGTTTTCTGGCGCAGAATAGAGATTCATAGATAAAAGTAGCGGTAAATTTGTCTATGGTAACGTCTGGGAGCAATCCCAGAATGCATACCCTAGGTTCCACTTGAACAGGGGAGCCCATGTCGTCATGCAGGAATGTGATAATTTGGTTCCAATAGGTTTGAATGGCTGGACAGGACCATATAAGATGGAAAAAAGAGCTTACTGGACTCATACATCTCGGACAATGAGTATCTTGGTTTTGAGAGAATTTGGCTAGCCTGGCTGGCGTGAGGTAAGATTTGTGTATTATGTACAGCTGTGTCATTCGTTCCGGGAGTCTGGGGGAGGTCTTTTTAACATTTTCTAGGACTTCGTCCCAATCCTCATCTTCTACCGGGCCTATGTCTCCTTCCCATCTATTTTTTGCTGTGTTAATTATGTCCGCTACCGAGCGTGCACGGAGGGCTAGATACAGTGTAGATATTAGTTTCGATGGTTCCTCACTTGTTATAACATCCACCAGGGACAGCATTTGTGTATTTGGATACCCGCTTGAGAATTGGGTTTGTAGGGCATGTGTGAGTTGTCTATATTTAAATAGCATACGTGGAGGTAATTGAAATTCAGTACTCAAGGTTCTAAAGCTTCTTACCCCTGACGGGGAGATTACTTGGTGTAAGAAGGTTATACCCTTCGCTGCCCACTCCACCATCCCAGGGATCGACATCAGCTCTTTTAGCTGCGGGTTGTGCCATAATGGGGTGTGGGAGTGGAAGAAGTCTGCCCCGGTCATTTTTAATGCTATTTCCCATATACGTTGGTGCTGTTTCAAGAGAGGCACTTGGTCAGGCCTACCCTTCCCGCACTGTCTACTCCTGAATAAGACCTGCAAGGGGGTATGGGCGGCCTTGGTTGGTTTATTGCAGACCAGGGTCTGGTATTTGTCACTGTCTGTGTGATAAATATGGTAGAAGTGTGATAGTTGTGCAGCTATATAATATGTCTGGAAGTCTGGTAGGGTTGTTCCTCCTGATGTGGTAGGATTCTTAAGAGTGTTCCAGGCTAGTTTGTGTCTTCCTGAGCCCCATACAAAGGAGTTAATGATTTTGTCTATTGTTTTGAAAATTTTTAGGGGGATAAGTACTGGTGAGTTCCAAAAGATATACAGAAATTTTGGCATTATGATCATTTTAATAAGGTTGATCCTACCCATGATACCCAGTGGGAGCCGTGCCCATACCTGAATATGCGTTTTGAGGTATAAGAACAGTGGTTCTATGTTGTTGTCTAGGAATTCCGTGGGATCTCTAGTTATTTTTATCCCCAGGTATTGAATATATGTTACTCTCTGTAAGGGGAGGTTAGCTGAAAGTCTAGTGGGTGATGATATGTCTAGTGGGAGAATTTGTGATTTCGACCAGTTTATGCGTAATCCCGAGTGCTTTCCAAAGTTTTCAATTGTGTTGAGAGCCGTCTGTAATGAAGGACCCGAGTCCTCCAAATACAGGAGCATGTCGTCTGCGTACAGACTCACCTTTTCCAGCACATTACCCATCTTTAAGCCCCGGACCCCTGGGTTATTTCTAAGGGATATGGCGAGGGGCTCCACCAGGGCGTAAAGGAGGGGGGAGAGTGGGCAACCCTGCCTAGTCCCTCTTTCAAGAGGAAACAGGTCTGATGTGCACCCATTCACTGACACTCTAGCCTCAGGCAAGTAATAAAGTAGCTTAACCCACTTTATGAAGTTAGGTCCGAATCCGTACCCCCTCAGGCACTCCCACAGGTATTCCCACTCCACGGAATCGAACGCCTTGGCAGCGTCGAGTGACACCACTACCCTATCTCCGATCACTTCATGAGCCGCCGAGATATTCATATATAGACGACGCAGATTCATTGCCGTGTTTTTCCCAGGCATGAATCCCGTCTGGTCTGAGTGAATTAGGGCCAGGATAATTTGGTTTAGGCGTATGGCCAGAATCTTTGCCAAGATCTTGATGTCAGCCTGGAGTAATGAAATTGGGCGATAAGATTCAGGTTGTAATGGGTCTTTGCCCAGTTTGGGAAGCACTATAATCACCGCCTGTCTAAGGGAGTTGGGGAGTGATTCAGAGTCGAATATGTGGTTGTATATTTTCAATAGCTCGGGCACCAGTACCTCCGAATAAGTGGCATAGAAATCTAATGGTAGTCCATCCATCCCAGGGGCCTTGGCAGGCGCCAGGGATGCCACGGCCATCGTGATCTCGTCAACGGTGAGCGGGGCCTCAAGGGCCTCCCGTTGTGAGTCCGAGACCCTGGGGAATGGAACATCTCGTAAGAATACTCTAGTTTCCCCCGCGGTGATCTGCCCTTTGGATGAATAAAGGTCTGCATAGTATGTTCTGAATGTATCCGCTACCGATTTGGGGTCGGTAAGCAATAAGTCACCCGCGGCCCTTAGGGAGACAACCACTGGGGGCCTAGTGTCCTGCTTGGCCAGATAGGCCAACAGTTTTCCCGCCCTTTCACCCTGTTCAAATATTCTTTGTTTAGTGAAAAAGAGTTTTTGTTTAGCCTTTTCAAAGTGCATTTGATCTAGTATACGAGTGTGGAGTTTAAGTACTGAGGCTTTGTCTGGTGTGGGGTCCGTGTTGAAGTCCTGTGTGATCTCATCTAGTTTTACGGCTGCCTCACGGATTAACTTACTTGAATTGGCTTTCAACCTATTTATGCGTGATGTCAGTAAGGACCTAGCGTGTAGTTTGAATGCCTCCCAGATCATTCCCACGGAGGTAGTGTTATTATTGGTGTGGAAGAAATACTGCCATTCACCAGGTATGTCCTCCTGGTCCTCCAAAGCCGACAGCCAAAAGGGATGAAGGCGCCATATTCTAGGCCCAGTTGGCGGGGATAATGTAAGGGAGGCCCAACATGGGGCATGATCTGAGAGGGACCTTGTGTGGTAGCCTGCGTTTGTTAAGAGAGGGAGTAGAGTGTTTGAGGTGATTATCATGTCTATGCGTGACATGGAGGAGTGCGGTGCAGAGAAGCACGAGTATGTTCTCTCACCCGGGTGTTGGTGTCTCCATGTGTCTGTTAGGGAGAATTCCGTAAGTGTGCGTCCAAGTCTGGTGGTGCTGGTGGATTGAGCATCTCGGTTCGTTTGTAGCCTGTCTATGGATGGGTCCAGCACCATGTTAAAGTCCCCGAGCCAAATTGTCGGTAATAGGGGGTGTTTTGTCATGTATAAGAGGCCTTCATTAATCAGGGCGGATGTGTATGGTGGGGGTATGTAGAAGGCCAATATAAGGTATTGCGTACCCGATATGGTGCAGTGTAGGAATATAAATCTGCCCAGGGGATCAGTCTTTACTGATATACAATTGAACGGGGTGGTCTTGGCGATTAGAACAGAGACCCCCCGTGAGTATGGGGTGTGTGTGGTGTGATATGACCATCCTATCCATGGGCGTTTTAGAGCATTTTGAAGCTGGCCAGTGACATGCGTCTCAGTCAAGACTATAATATCAGCACGATAGGATTTTAGGCAGCCGAAAATCGCAGATCGTTTGATTTTGTCTCTAATCCCCCTGACGTTCCATGTTATAAACTTTGTATTAGACATTTTAGATCATCAGAATTTATAGAGACGCATGTCACTGAGGAATGCCCAGGACATATCTGTCCACGACCCGGAGGTCCCCCAGCCATGCAGTTTACAACCTTTAGGACGTCCTCCAGCCATGCAGTTTACAACCTTTAGGACGTCCACAATTCCTTGTTTAGCCCAACTGCCACAGCAATTAGCAAATTAAAGGATGATGTCATGTTCCCTTAACATTTTCCATCATTTTAAATAAACAAATTTGGGTAGGCCATCTACAATAGAGGAACATCTTCATGGTAACTCATGATCTTACAAACTACATACAAACATTATCATGAGTAGCCAAGGACTTTCAGGGGGACATGTAGAGGCAAGAAGAACACTGCATATATGTATGTAGCACCCTGGTGTTTAGGCGGGTGTTCTGCTTTGACTGTTTAATGGATGCGTGGGACTAATAATATTTCCTTGTGGAATGACTCTTGCCTACTCAACCTAGAACTATGGATGACCAATGAGGGCCCCTAATAATTTTTATCATCTCTCTGAATATACCTTGTGGCTGTTTTTCTTTTTTGTTCACAGGTCAGAAAGTGAGTTGCCACCAAATAAGGAACAAATGGGAAGATTTCTATGGGGAACACTCATAGTGGTGGCAGCTGTCCAAGAGCATTTCCTTCACTGTAAACATATTTTCTTTCACTTCCTGTTGTGCGTACATTACAGAACGTGAAGAGAAATCTCCCCAGTTGGACAGCATTCTCTTCTCTATTTACAATGCAAAAAATGGATTGGCTTTAGATTTACTTCTATGCAGGGACATGCAGTGAGGTCAGTGGCTGGTGAGGCACTAGCTAGTATCAGAGCCAGATACACACAGGTCACATACGCCGCGAACGTTAGAGCGAGAACAGTAATTCTAGCACTAGACCTCCTCTGTAACTCTAAACATGTAACCTGTAAAAAATGTTAAAGCGTCATCTGTGGAGATTTTTAAGTACTGAAGTTTGCCGCCATTACACAAGTGTGCCCAAATTTAAAGTGTGACATGTTAGGTATTTATTTACTTGGCGTAACATAATCTTTCATAGTATACAAAAAAATCAGGCTATCTTTAGTGTTTTTTATTTTTATTTTTATTGCGTTTGAATAATTGCTGCGCAAATACCGTGTAACATAAAAAGTGGCAATGACCACCATTTTATTCACTCCTTGATTATTTCCCGCCTTGACTACTGCAACTCTCTCCTTAATGTCCTACCCTTAAGCAGGCTATCCCCCCTTCAGCCCATTATGAATGCTGCTGCTAGACTAATACACCTCACTAATCGATCCATGACTGCTGCCCCTCTCTGCCAATCCCTTCAATGGCTTCCCCTACCCCACCGTATAAAATTCAAAATGCTAACCACTACATACAAGGCCATCCACAACATCGCCCCCAGCTACATCACCAACCTCATCTGCAGATATCGCCGAAATCATCCCCTCTGCTCCTCCCAGGACCTCCTGCTCTCTAGCTCCCTGGTTACCTCCTCCCATGCTCGCCTTCAGGACTTCTCCAGAGCCTCTCCCATCCTCTGGAATGCTCTGCCCCAGTATATCCGATCAGCCCCTAACCTGTCCACCTTTAGGAGATCCCTGAAAACTCACTTATTCAGGGAAGCCTATCCCACACCCACATAACAACTGTCCCCGAGCCACCCCCATTAAATCATTCCCCACATCTATTACCTTTTGTACCACCACCCCCTCCCTTTAGAATGTAAGCTCTATGAGCAGGGCCCTCCTGTGCCTTCTGTATTGAACTGTACTGTAATTGTGCTGTCCCCCCTCTAAACTGTAAAGCGCTGCGTAAACTGTTGGAGTTATATAAATTGTGTATAATAATAATAATAATAATTTTATTCCCTAGGGCAGTGGTTCTCAACCTTGCTAGTGCGGTGACCCCTTGATAAAATTTTCCAAACTGTGGAGACCCCTAGCAGTAAAATTATTTTCGTAGTGTGGGTTGTCAGCACGCAAGGCAAGACAAGTAATTTGCGCCCCTAATGGACATTTAGCGCTCCCTGAGTTCCTTCCACTTGTACAGTATTGAAACCATTTATGGTACATTTTTGGATGTACCACTCTCCTCCTTTCTTTCTGTATGCTAATTTCTTGTTTTTTCCCCATCCCTCTCTCTAGCCGTTTTTCTTGTTCCTTCTCTTATTCTTTCTCTCCCTTTTTCTTTGTTCCTCCCCCTCTTTTCCTCTCCCTTCCATGTATTCTCTATTTTTATTCCTTCTCTTACTCCTTGGTGGGGGGCATGGGATAAGTGACAGTGCTGGTGGGGAGTTGGGATGCATGGCAATGCTGGGGGGAGTTCTGATCAGCCAACTTAGGTGCTCTTGATTAGGGTCATCTGCTGATCTGAGAACTGTAGTAGGGACTTTTAATGGCAACTATAATAACAGGTAGTGTTACTCAATGTGTCTCCGACTTTGTGGTGTCTCGTAACAGTGACACCTATGCCAAAATCAGGAGATAGGGTCTCCTCCAGCCCCTCAAACTTGACATTCCTCACCAGTCAGCTGACCTCTAGTCTCTGTCCCCCAGCCATGCTGTGAACTGAATGGGTGGCTGCGAAGAGGCTGAGTGGGCAGCCACAGGCTCCAGGGACAGCCCTGCTGGGTGGCCGCAAAATGTCTGGGAGAGCAGCGCGGGCTTCAGGAACAATCCAGGATTCGGTGACCCCTGGCAAATCATCATTCGACCCCCGAGGGGGTCCTGACCCCCAGGTTGAGAACCACTGCCCTAGGGTGTCTGCTAAAACAATATATATAATGTTTGAGAGTTTTAAGTAACTTTCTAGCAAATAAATTATGATTTTTACATGTAGGAGAGAAGTGTCAGAATTGGCCTGGGTGGCAAGGGGTTAATTACCATAAGTAAGTAATATGCAAATAATTATTATATATTGTTTTCAAAAACTGTACTCAAGCAGGTGGCTTAATGGACAAATTACTGAAGTTTGAAGTTATAACTTCAAACCAGTAATTTCACAGTAAATAGATAAATAATCAATTATTATCTTATAACATATAACATAATAATATATGATTTAGCTTGTACCTTTTCAGCAGCAGCAGTAGATTCTCATTCTCCCACCTAACTATGTGAGAAAAACATGGGATAGGTAAATCTTATACCCATAAACTCAAGTTTTTTCCTTCTAGTTAAGAGGGCTGGGCTGGAAGGGAGCATTTGTCTTTTAGACATATGCCCCCTTCTATGACACTGCAGTGAGAGGAGAGCCTCCACTGCAGCATTTTTATTGGACAGCTTGGGCCAATGATACTTTATCATTGGTCGAAGACTCCAAGCTGACCATTGAGCTTGGTGCCTCTGACAAGAAGTGAGGAGAGGCACTGTAAGCTCATCCTCTCATTCTGCTACAAATAGAGTATGCCAGCTCCAGTGGCGTCTCCAGCTTTCATATTTGGGGGGGGGGGGGGGGGCACATGGGGGGACATTAGACATTGATTTCTTGTAAAAAAAAAAAAAAATTTATGGGGGGGGGCACATGGTGGGGCACAGCATAATATTGGGGGGGTCAGGGCCCCCTCTGCCCCCCCCCCCCAGGGACGCCATTGGCCAGCTTGTATTTAAACTGGCTGTTCGGTATTTAGCTTCTGATAGGCTGCCCCGTAAATTTTGACTAGTGGTGGGGTAGGAGTTCACCTACCTACCCCCTGGTAACCGAGCTACGACCCTCAAAGTCGATCCTCTGTCTCACCTGCCTCCCCTGACTGCACGCCCCTGCTTCTATGTGCAAAAAAAAAGTAGAGAGGTGATGTTCTTCAAACTAAGCAAGATGAGAACTGTGTGTGTGTGTGTAACAGATGTGTAGGGTATTCAAATGAAATCTAGGATTAAAAAAATAAATAAATAAATATGTTAACAAGAATATGCAGATGACTCGGAGCTGTGAACCTGGACTGAGCCTAAGGCCGTAATATAGCTGTTCTAAGAAAATGCAGCTGAATGCTGTACATGCTTTAATGACATGACATATGCACCCCCTAGGGGGGGATTCTCACAGTTTTACAGCAAGAAATTACACCATGGAGTGTTTGCAATTTGAGCAGATTGCCTCTGAAAGAAAAACACTTATTTTAGCAGAAATATAAAATTCTGGGAAAATAAAGAAATATCCACACATTTTAAGTCCTATGGATAAACATCTGAAAGACGACCCCATTGTACTAATTGCTGGAATATTATTGTTGCATTTACCCCTGCCCTTCCTAATTTGTGATTTATTTTTAAATGTTTTTACTGGCTTGCAATGGCACAGATCGAAAATCATATTACTGTAGGTGCGCCACCTAGTGGCTATCTACAGCATATATCATTCTTGGGGACATTCTGGTCAGGGTCAACAGAAGTTTTCTTCATTTAATCAGAATATAGTGTTGGTGGTATCATTTTAGGTTTTTCAACAGACAAAATTTTTGTACACATTTAGCTTTGTGAATAAATCAAAATAAAAGTCTTTAGGAAGACAAAGAACAATCCATTCTTATGAGAATGCATCAGAATGCTGATCTTACTGCAAGAATATACCCATGAAATGTAAAATGGCTTTATCCAATAAGGAGGCTAATTCCTTTAAATATTAGGCTGCACTGACACAGGCGTCTGGCCACACTGTGAATCCCAGCTGCAAGAATCTACTGATTCCTGGGATGGACAGCTGTGTGTAGACAGAGTGCTGCCGCCAAGATCGTACAATACATTGACAACCTAACCTATATCAGCCAAACAGAATCCATCAAGTACTGGCATGACTATGCCAGAGTCAATTCTGATCAGCTCCACCTAAATTGTATCTCAACCCAAGAACAAAAGAAATAGCAGTGTTGTCACCCTAGAACAGGAAGAGCTTTAGGACTACAGAATACCCCCATCTCTCTTTTTCCTTTCCAGATGTTCTGCAGTCCACAGAGAGAACGGGGAACAATGTTGACTGATAACAGTGCAGCACAGGAAGTTATTACCTTAGTACATTTCTGGGAGGATCAGCCAGTATTTTTGCACTTAGGGTCTATGCACACTGGGCTTTAAAAAATGCTAGTGTCCTTGGCAGAAAAAAAACACTCATATAGAACTTTTTTTTCTACAGGCGTTTAAGAGCGTTTAGCTTTTTTCTGCCAGAAAACTCTGCTCAAAAAAGGCAAACCAGAACGTTTTTTTTCTGCTTAAATGCTGAGCTTAACCACCCCTAAAGGCCCTTCAGCCCTGGAAGCATTTACCACCTGAAAGACCAGGCCATTTTTTGCGATACGGCACTGCGTTGCTTTAATGGACAGTTGCGTGGTCGTGCGACTTTGTACCCAAACAAAAGTGTTGTCTTTTTTTTCCCACAAATATAGCTTTCTTTTGGTGGTATTTGATCACCTCTGCGGTTTTTCGTTTTTGCGTTATAAACAAAAAAAGAGCGGCAATTTTGAAAAAAACCCCCAATATTTTTTACTTTTGGCTATAATAAATATCCAAAACAAAATGTAAAAAAATAATTTCTTCATCAGTTTAGGCCAATATGTATGTATTCTTCTATATATTTTTGGTAAAAAAAATCCCAATAAGTGTATAATTGATTCGTTTGCGCAAAAGTTATCGCGTCTACAAAATAGGAGATAGATTTATGGCATTTTTATTATTATTTTTTTTTTACTAGTAATGGCGGTGATCTATGATTTTTAGTGGGACTGTGACATTGCGGCAGACAGATCGGACACTTTTTTGTGACCAGTAACATTTAAACAGCGATCAGTGCTATAAAAATAGTACAAAGAATAGTGCAGCGCTAATTGTCACAATTAATACATGTCCTCATCCAATAAATCAATACATGAAAGATATACCGTAGTTATTGGAAATGAAAAATCATAAAACGTTCATATAGAAATCAGGATTCCAAAAAGTGACAATGTGCATCAATGAAGACTAAAAATCAGTGCCAGAAGTGTGACCTCCACCATAAGACACTCTTTGCCGCTCACCTCAATAATAGGAACCCTGAGTCAACAAAGGGTCAAAAAGGCTTTCCCTTACGGGCAAAATCCTCTTCAGAGTGCAAAGCACAGGAATCACCACATCATCTCATATACAGGGGATCGCAGCATAAGATCATCACTGTCCCAATATCCCGAGATATGCAAATAAAACAGGAGATATCTGGTCATCTCCGCTGGCATGTATTTAATATTATAAAAAAAGAAGAATTACACTTACATACAAGGCACTTCCATTAAGTGCCAACAAAAAAGAGTTCTGTCACGGGGAGACATGAGGAGATGGCCGCTGGTGACGTAGATCCTTCTCAAGAGGGAGTGATGTCACCCGCAGGCCGCAACCGTCTCCTCATGCTGACTCCATGAGGTTTTATGTGACAAAATGCTTTTTAAATGATAGCAGGTGTGTATTGACTCCTATTTAACATGAGTTTGAATGTGATTGCTTAATTCTGAACACAGCTACATCCCCAGGTATAGGAGGGTGTGCACACTTATGCAACCACATTATTATTTTTATTTTATTTTTACTCCCCCCCCCAAAAAAAAAAAAGATTTCAGTTTGTTTTTTAATAGAGTTGTAGGTCACATTTAAAGGTGGAAAAATTATTTAACTTTGTCTCACTCTTTTACATCACAGAAACCTGACATTTTAACAGGGGTGCGTAGATTTGTACATTGCAGGGATTTTAACAGACTTAGTGATTTCTTCAGCATAACAAAATAATAGTTTGTTCCTCTGTGCTCATGTGCTGAGCGTGTCTAATGGAAGTGGTTTCTTAATTAACCAGCTGTGCACCTGCAGGGCTCTAATGATGAAAGCTGCAGGGTCAGTATCCCTTTAGACGTGATTTCCTTTCGGGAGTATCTCGCCAAAAATGACATTTTCTTTGCAGGGGATGCCAAAAATCTGACTTGTATCTTAGTGTAGACTTCTGGGAAAAATAGGATTTTTTTTAACAGCTTACCTGTAAAATCCTTTTCTTTTGATGTACATCACAAGACACAGAGCCTCAGTAATTACTGATGGGTTATAGGGTATCACTAGGTGATTGGACACTGGTCACACCCTAAACAGGAAGTTTAACCCCCTATATAATCCCTCCCCTTACAGGGATACCTCAGTTTTGTAGCAAAGCAATATAAGTGTATTAAAAGAGGGGCGGGACCTCTGTGTCCCATGATGTACATCAAAAGAAAAGAATTTTACAGGTAAGCTGTTATAAAAAATCCTATTTTCTTTCTCATACATCACGGGACACAGAGCCTCAGTAATTACTGATGGGATGTCCCAGAGCAATGCTATCTGAGGGGAGGGGAACCACAACCAAGTAGGGTGTAATCAGACCTGAGGACCTTGTACCGCTGCCTGTAGTACACTACGCCCAAAGGCCAAAGGCGATATCCTCATGCTTTCTCACATCCACCTGATAAAATCTAGTGAATGTATGGACTGAAGACCAGGTTGCGGCCTTGCAGATTTGAGCCATAGAGGCCCGGTGATGCACTGCCCAAGAACCACCAATAGCCCTTGTGGAGTGTGCCTTGATCTGAAACAGAGGAATTTTATGTTTCAAACCGTAAGCTTCAATAATCATTTGTCAAATCCATTTAGAAATGGTAGATTTCGATGCTGCCTGTCCTCTATTGGGACCTTCTGGCAGCACGAACAAAACATCCGTTTTGCGAACTTGAGCAGTTGCTTCCAGATAAGCTTTGACTGCTCTTACCACATCCAAAGAATGTAGTGACCTTTCTTCCGAAGAACAGGGATCAGGAAAAAAGGAAGGCAGAACAATATCTTGGTTTAGATGAAAATCTGAAACCACTTTCGGTAAAAAACTAGGATGAGGGCGTAATACCACTCTATCCTTGTGTATGATCAAATAAGGCTCTTTACAGGAAAGAGCTGCTAATTCAGACATTCTTCTAGCAGAAGAAATGGCTACCAGAAAAATTAATTTTCTTGTCAACAAGACCAAGGGAATCTGACCTATTGGTTCAAAAGGCTGTTTCTGTAAAACAGACAGAACCAAATTCAAGTTCCAGGGGTTTAGGGGCGCCTTAACCGGAGGATTAAGATGCGTCACCCCCTGCATAAAGTTTCGGACCAAAGAATGTGAAGCAAGTGGCCATTGAAATAATACTGATAAGGCCGAGACCTGGCCCTTGATGGTACTCAAGGCCAGCTTCATCTTTAATCCCAATTGTAGAAAATCAAGAATTCTACCTATCAAATATTTTCTGGGATGCCAACCCCTGAATTCACACCAGGATTAAGCTTTCCAGACTCCATGATAAATTACTCTGTAAGCTGGCTTCCTTGCATTGATCAAGGTAGATATCACAGGATCTGAAAGCCCACGACTCTTCAGAACGTGGGTTTCAATAGCCAAACCATCAAATTTAGCGTTTGTAAGGCAGGATGGAACACTGGAGCTTGAGATAACAGGTCTGGGCGTGACAGTAGGGTCCACGGGGAACCCACCGTCCTCCTTACTATTTCTGCATACCAAGTCCTCCTGGGCCAAGCAGGGGCTACCAGAAGTACCGACTTCCTTTCCTGCCTGATCCTGCAAAGGAGCCGTGGCAGTAGCTGAATAGGCGGTAATGCCTAAATCAGTGAGAACCGATGCCACGGAATCACCAACGCATCCGTCCCATATGCAAAAGGATCCTTTGTCCTTGCCACAAACTTGTCGATCTTTTTGTTGAATCTGGATGCAAAGATACATCTGGAACCCCCCATCTTTGGCATATGGCCCAAAAGACGTCGGGTGAAGAGACCACTCTCCTGGGAGTAACTGCTGGCGACTTAAATAGTCCGCCTGCCAGTTCTCTATCCCTGGAATGAAAACTGCCGATATGCATGGCACATGCTTCTCTGCCCAGACTAAGATCTGGTTCACTTCTCTTTGAGCAGCCTGGCTCCTGGTGCCTCCCTGATGATTGATATAAGCCACTGCTGTGGCATTGTCGGACTGGATCCTGACTGGGCAACCCTGTGGCCTGAGAGTCCAGGCCTTTAGGGCTAGATATGCCGCACGGATCTCCAGAATGTTGATGGGCAAGGTCCTCTCGGCTTTGGACCATACTCCTTGGACCGCAGACTGTTCCAGAATTGCTCCCCAACCTAAAAGGCTGGCATCCGTTGTTACCACCGTCCAGGTAAACGGTAGAAACCACTTCCCTTCTGCAGGCTTTCGGGTATTAACCACCAATTGAGGCTCTGACGCACTGCATGAGACAGGTGCATCGGAAAATCTAATGCCTGAACTTTCTTGTTCCAGGCCGACAGGATACTGTGTTGCAGCAGTCTTGAATGAAACTGAGCATAGGGAACGGCTTCAAATGAAGCTACCATCTTTCCCAGCAGCCTCATACAAAGGCGGACAGAAGGACCCTTTTTGGTCCTGACTACCAGAATCAGCTCCCTTAAGGCAGTGATCGTTGCCTGAGGTAAAAATACTTTCTCCTGGGTTGTATCTATGATCAGACCCAAATACTCCAGTCTTCTTACTGGTTTTAGGAAAGATTTTTCTAGGTTGAGGATCCAACCTAGGTGTTCCAGATACATGACTGTGGTCCTCAAGTTTCCGTTCAAACAGGCTACCGACCGGTCTATCAAGAGCAGGTTGTCTAGGTATGCTATGACAGTTATACCTTGAGCCCTTAATCTGGCCAGAGGAGGAGCCAAGATTTTTGTAAACACTCGAGGTACAGTGGCTAGCCCGAAAAGGCAGAGCCACAAACTGGAAATGGCGCCCTCCTATCTCGAAGCGCAAGTACTTTTGATGAGCAGGAAAAATGGGCACATCTCTGATGTCTATTAATGCCAGAAATTCTCCTCCCTGCAGGATGGAGACTACTGACCGCATTGATTCCATGCGAAAGGATCGAATCCTTAGGAATCGATTCGGATCCTTTAGATCCAGAATGGGTCTGACATCCCCATTTGTCTTTTGGACCGTAAAAAGGTTGGAATAAAATCCCAATCCTTGATCCTTCGTGGGAACCATCATGATCACTTCTTGCGTCAAAAGCCGGTCTGCCTGGCTTGCCCCAGTATAGGACATAGGATATTCCCTTTGGAGCTCAGCACAGGACATATTTACACATCCAACACCTAAGACACTGGCGAAAAAACTGAGGTATCCCTGTAAGGGGAGGGATTATATAGGGGGTTGAACTTCCTGTTTAGGATGTGACCAGTGTCCAATCACCTAGTGATACCCTATATAACCCATCAGTAATTACTGAGGCTCTGTGTCCCGTGATGTACGAGAAAGAAATCAGAATCAATCACACAAGTAGGAAATTATGTTTCAGGGGGGTGTTCTCTACACATTCAGTGTACAGACCGTCTCCAGGTAGCCATATTGCATTGCATTTTACAGAAAATTACTGTCAGGACTGGGCTCAGCCCTTCCTTCTCTGAGCTGGCCGCTCATCTGTCGGCTAATTGCCAGCTCCTATCTCTTCACAGTTACTCAGCTGTTGATGATATCCTGCTTGTCAGTCCTGCCTACTTAAGCCGTCCAGTCCAGAGGTTCTCTGCCGTCACCTTGGTTAACATCACAGAAACTATCTCCTGGAATCCTGTTCAAGACTTGCTTTGCTGACATCCCTTCTGGCTCCAGAACGTGCTTGCTGTTCCACTACATTGATCCCTGACTTCTAGCTTGGCTGACTATCCGTTCTGGTTACTGAACTTTGGCTATGTTTTGACTACGTTTGTTCTTTTTACTTTTATTATTAAAGTGGAGTTCCACACAAAAATGGAACTTCCACTTTTCGGAACCCTCCCCCCCTCCGGTGTCACATTTGGCACCTTTCAGAGGGGAGGGGGATGCAGATACCTGTCTAAGACAGGTATTTGCACACACTTCCGGCATAGACTCCCATGGGAGTCTATGCCTCTTCCCGTCCTGACCGCGCTGTCTGCTGGGAACACACAGCTCCCAGGAGAGAGCGGGGACCACTAGGGACGCGCAGCGCGACTCGCGCATGCGCAGTAGGGAACCGGGAAGTGAAGCCGCAACGCTTCACTTCCTGATTCCCTCACCTAGGATGGCGGCGGCAGCTGCTGAGAACCGAGTGGGTTCTCGGCGTCCCCTGCCAACATCGCTGGACCCTGGGACAGGTAAGTGGCCATGTATTAAAAGTCAGCAGCTGCAGTATTTGTAGCTGCTGGCTTTAAATATTTTTTTTTTTTGGCGGTGTGGGTGAACCCCCGCTTTAACCGGCTCCTGTAAATATACGTCAGCAGAATGGCACGGCTACGCAAAGTAACGTACCCGTACGTTACTTTGAATTTGCCGCAGTGTGCGCGCATGCACCTGCCGAGAGCTCCGTGAGTTGGGTCGCGGGTCCCGTGGACTCGATCGCCGCGGGGATACCCGCGATCGCCTCACAGAGAGGTCGAACGGGGAGATGCTGATGTAAATAGGAACTGGATCTCTGGATCTCTGTCATTGGAGCAGAGATCAGTGACAAGCCACACACAGCCCATCCCCCCTACAGTTAGTAATCACTCCCTAGTACTGATTTAACCCCTCCCCGCCCCCTAGTGGTTAACCCCTTCACTGCCAGTGTCATTTATACAGGAATCAATGCATTTTTCTAGCACTGATTGAATGACAATGGTCCCAAAAATGTGTCAAAAATGTCCGCCATAACGTCGCAGTCACAATAAAAATCGCTGATCGCCGCCATTACTAGTAAAAAAAAATATTAATAAAAATGCCATAAAACTATCCCCTATTTTGTAAAGGCTATAACTTTTGCGCAAACAAATCAATAAACGCTTATTGCGATTTTTTTTTTACCAAAAATATGTAGAAGAATACGTATCGGCCTAAACTGAGGAAAAAAAAAGTTTTTTTATGTATTTTTATATATTTTATGGGGGCGATCCAGTACAATACAGAGGGTTTCTCAACCAGGTTGAGATATATTTTGAGATGCTGCCTCCTGTCCTTTCCCACGGACAGAAGCAAAGTAGGTTTTCGTGATATCCTTGCTTTCTGAGAAAGCCTTGGCCTCGGCAAACCCTCTATGAGAGACGCAAAAACCTGTTGTCTTGAGCTACTCTGAGTTTGTAGCTTCGTTTAAAAGGGTATTTGACGTTCCCACGCGCTCCACTTCTGCTGCCAAGTGCCTCATGTACATCGAACAGAGTACGAGAGCTACTGTTGCCGACTGTGCCATTGAATTCCGTACTCTGGCAGCAGAGGTTGCGTGGAACAATGAGGCCCTCGTGGCTGCTTTTTCTCATGGTCTCTCGGATACCATCAAGGATGATAGGAGCCCGAGATATACCCACTGAGCTGGAGAAGTTGATCACCTTTGCCATCCTCATTGATTCCAGACTCAAAGACTCTTTTTTTAAGGAGCGCATGCGGAAGCCTCCTGTACATTAGTCTCCGAGCTTTGCAGTCCCACCAATGCCTCCATCACCTCCCATGCCTCCTGGTACCGAGTCGGTCAGTGAAGGTGAACCCATGCACTTGGATTTCACACGTCTCTCTGCGGATGAGGGAACCTTTAGGAGGAGGGAGAGATTGTGCCTTTATTGTGGCCAGGCAGATAACTTTTTGAAGTCTTGTCCTACCCGTCCAGGGAACGCCCAAACCTTGAGGTCCTGTCACAGACAGACTTTAGGTGGCGTTGTTTCATCCCCAGTTATCCAGAAGGATAAGCCCCTGGTTTCGGTCACCCTTTCTTGGGCTGAGACGTCCGTCGAGATGCAGGCTCTAATCAACTCTGGGGCTGCAGGCCTGTTCATTGATGCTGCCTTTGTATCGAAGCACTCGATTCCGCTGCAGCTGCGTGACACTCCACTTGCCATTGAGGCTCTTGACGGGAGACCCCTACAGCCTGCCTATGTGACTCATGAGACGGTTCCGTTGTCCATGGCCGTAGGGGCGCTTCACTATGAGATAATCCAATTCCAAGTTATTTCCTCACCTAAGTTTCCGCTGGTTATTGGTTATCCTTGGTTACAGAGGCACAACCCCTCTTTTGATTGGCTCCATGCTGAGGTTCTCTCCTGGTCACCACAATGCAGTGAGACATGCTTCCAGAAGGTAGCCAAGGTCCTGTGCACCTCTTCACTCTCCTCCCTGCCGAAGGAGTACCGCGATTTTAGCGATGTCTTTGACAAAGGTCAAGCCGGTAGTTTGCCTACACACCGGCCGTATGATTGCGCAATTGACCTTCAACCTGGTGCCATACCCGCTCGTGGCCAGGTTTACCCTTTGTCGGTCTTGGAGGATAAGGCCATGGAGGAGTATGTTGCTCTCGAGGTTTCATCCGCAAATCCTTGTCTCCTGCTGGTGCTGGTTTCTTCTTTGTGAAGAAGAAGAGTGGTGAACTGAGACCTTGTATTGATTATAGGGGTCTCAATCGTTTCTTGATTAAGAATGCCTATCCCAGTGATGGTGAACCTTGGCACCCCAGATGTTTTGGAACTACATTTCCCATGATTACTCATGCACGCTGCAATGTAGTGGAGCATCATGGGAAATGCAGTTCCAAAAAATCTGGGGTGCCAAGGTTCGCCATCACTGGCCTATCCGATTCCATTGATTATGGAGTTATTTGACCGCCGCAAGGGAGAAACAGTTTTCACGAAGCTTGATTTGAGAGGGGCATACAATCTCGTAAGGATTAAGGAGGGCGACGAGTGGAAAACTGTGTTTAATAACAGAACAGGCCATTATGAGTACCTCGTAATGCCTTTTGGACTTTGTAATGCCCTGGCAGTTCTCAAGGAATTTATTAAAGATGTCCTCCGAGATTTGTTGCAGTCATGTGTGGTGGTTTATCTCAATGATATCCTCATATTTTCCAAGTCTCTGGAGAGCCTCCACACAGATGTCTGTCGTGTGCTTCAGAAACTAATAGAGAACAATCTCTATTGTAAACTGGAGAAGTGCGAGTTCCATCGTGGACAGGTTAAATTCCTGGGTTATGTCATTTTCACTGCTGGTTTTTTGATGGACCCAGAGAAACTTTAGGCAGTTCTACAGTGGCCCCGACCCATGGGTTTACGTCCTCTGCAGCGTTTCCTGGGCTTTGTCAACTATTATCGGAAGTTTATTAATAACTTCTCATCTCTGGTCAAGCCCCTGCCTGATATGACCAGAAAGGACGATAGCCCACAGAGTTGGTCTCCGGAGTCCATTAAGGCCTTTGAGAGTCTCAAGGCTGCCTTTGTTTCTGCTCCTGTGTTGGCACATCCTGATCCTACGTTACCTTTCCAGTCTCACTTCTCCTTTGGGTGACAAAATTCTTGCTGCTCAGGCCCATGCTCCTCCAGAGAAACCTTTTGACTGCTGCTTTGTCCCAGAGAGTCTCTGAACTGCCGTGCTCCAGACTTACTATTCTCCCAAGGCTGCTGGTCACCCTGGGAAGAATGAACTCTTTTGGGCCATTTCCCAACAATTCTGGTGGCCTCGCCTATGTGCTGATGTAACTGCCTTCATAGCTGTCTGTTCCGTGTGTGCTCAGAGTAAGACTCCACGACACCTTCCAGTGGACCTCCTACAACCCATACCCAATGGAGAGAGGCCCTGGACCCACCCGTCTATGGATTTCATTGTGGAGTTACCCAACTCCGAGGGCAACACAGTTATCCTTATGGTAGTTGACCGGTTCTCAAAGATGTGTCATTGTATTCCACTTAAGAAGTTGCCCACTTCTAAGGAACTGGCTTCCATTTTTGCTCGGGAGATCTTTCGCTTACATGGTCTATCCAAGGTGATTGTCTCGGACAGGGGTAGTCAGTTTGTGTCCTGGTTCTGGCAAGCCTTTTGTGCACAATTGGGAATTCAGCTTGCTTTCTCCTCTGCATATCACCCACAGCCTAATGGGGCCGCAGAACGAGCCAGTCAGTTCTTGGAGCAATTCCTACATTGCTATATTTCTGATCATCATAAAAACTGGTCAGACCTATTACTGTGGACAGAGTTTGCTCACAACAGTGCCTTGAATTCTGCTTCCCGATTGTCCCCATTTATGGCAAATTATGGTTTCCAACCTTCCATGTTGCCTGACTTGTTCATTCTGCAGAGTATTCCTGCGTTAGAGGAGCATCTTTGTGGTCCAGGATGCTTTTCGACATGCTAATGATAGGTACAGACTACATGCTGACCGCAGACGCCTGCCTGCGCCTTCCTACCAGGTTGGGGACAGGGTCTGGCTGTCATCTCACAACCTCCGACTTCGTGTTCCCTCACTGAATTTCGAACCTCGTTTTATTGGGCCTTTCTGTATTCTTCACAGTATTAACAAGTGGTTTACGCATTAGACCACGGGTGGCAAACACAAGGCCCGCGGGCCGAATCCGGCCCGCCAGGCCTCGTCATGTGGCCCGCGCCACTGCCGAAGGCTGCCACCTCTTTTGTCTCCCAGGCAACAAGAGTAAACATCCTCCGTCACACGAACAGCGCCGGTTTTGTGTGAGCGCAAGCGTGGGCAGCTGATCTCCAAGGGAACATCTCCCGTTCTCTCTCCTCCTCAGTCCCTCTAGCAGCGCCGGCTGTTTCCGAGCTGAGAGCATGCGCGGTTGGCCCGTCAGTGTCCAAGGTTACTGACAGCTTTTTTTTATCCAGAGGGTTGCAGCCTGAGAGCAGGCTACTTAAGGACTTGCTGCAGTGTTGTGGTGCTGAACACAGATCTTCATACACAGGGAGGTACCAGAGCTGGGCCAGGTACAAAGGTAGGAAAGAGCACAGATGTGAGAGGTGTTTTTTTTGGGGGGGGGTTGAGGGCTGTGGAGGCAGAGGTGGGGGGATGGAAGGTGCAGAGCTCAGATGTTGCATACTGCATAGCATACTTCTGTACCCTGCACTCCGTACTCAGCATACTCCTGTACCCCTCACTCAGCATACTCCTGTACCCCGCACTAAGTACGCAGCATACTCCTGTCCCCGCACTAAGTACGCAGCATACTCCTGTACCCCGCACTAAGTACGCAGCATACTCCTGTACCCCGCACTCAGCATACTCCTGTACTCCGCACTAAATACGCAGCATACTCCTGTACCCCGCACTCAGCATACTCCTGTACCGCGCACTAAGTATGCAGCATACTACTGCACCCCGCACTCAGCATACTCTTGTACCCCACACTAAGTACGCAGCATACTCCTGTACCCCGCACTAAGTACGCAGAATACTCCTGTACCCCGCACTAAGTACGCAGCATGCTCCTGTACCCCGCACTAAGTACGCAGCATACTCCTGTACCCCGCACAAAGTACGCAGCATACTCCTGTACCCCGCACAAAGTACGCAGCATACTCCTGTACCCTGCACTAAGTACGCTGCATACTCCTGTACCCCGCACTAAGTACGCAGCATACTCCTGTACCCCGCACAAAGTACGCAGCATACTCCTGTACCCCGCACAAAGTACGCAGCATACTCCTGTACCCTGCACAAAGTATGCAGCATACTCCTGTACCCTGCACGAAGTACGCAGCATACTCCTGTACCCCGCACGCAGCATACTCCTGTACCCTGCACTAAGAGTGGACATATAGTCCTGCAGATACAACCGGCCCTTTGAGGGCAACCATACTGCTGATGCGGCCCCCGATGAATTTGAGTTTGACACCCCTGCATTAGACCTTCCTTCTAATATGCGTATTTTGAATGTATTTCATGTCTCCTTATTAAAACCTTTGGTCTGCAACCGCTTTACCACCTTGGTGCCACTTCCTCACACTGTACAGGTTGAGGACCATGAGGAGTATGAGGTACAGTCCATTGTTGACTCCCGTAGGTTCCGTGGGCGCTCACAGTACCTGGTACATTGAAAAGGGTACGGTCCGGAGGAATGCTCTTGGGTCTCATCCTCAGACTTACATGCCCCTGTCCTCCTCCGTGATTACCATAGACGTTTTCCCCTCAAGCCTGGTGGTCCTCCGAGGGGGAAGGGTCGTTGAGGAGAGGGTACTGTCAGGGCTGGGCTCAGTCCTTCCTTCTCTGAGCTGGCCACTCAGCTGTCAGCTAATTGCCAGCTCCTATCTCTCCACAGTAACTCAGCTGTTGGTGATATCCTGCTCCCCAGTCCTGCCTACTTAAGCCGTACAGTCCAGAGGCTCTCTGCCTTCGCCTTGGTCAACATGACAGAATCTCCTGCGATCCTGTTCAAGACTTGCTTTGCTGACATCCCTTCTGGCTCCAGATCCTGCTTGATGTTCCACTACATTGATCCCTGACTTCTGGCTTGGCTGACTATCCATTCCAGTTACTGAACTTTGGCTATGTTTTGACTACGTTTGTTCTTTTTACTTTTATTTATTTTAAACAAGTGTGATTTAACTGTACTTCTGTCTCAGGCTGATTTCATGGTCTCTGACAATTACAGAGCTACAGATTGTTATTAAAAATTACCTTTATTTTTCAATCAATTACAATATGACTTGTGTCCAAATTATATACTCTTTATTATTTTTTTCTATGTGCTATTTTTCCCCCCATAAAAGTGGAGTTACCCTTTAAATATACCTGTATATCAAATCATGTTTGTTTCTGAGGTACAAATATGGTTGGTTACATGTAGAAATATTTTATATTTTCTTGACACGTTTCACAGGGTGACCTGCTTTTTCAATAGTGGATATTTATAGCTGCTATACATGTATTAGCATAAAGCAGTAAGCCAAGGTCACATTTACATATCTAATCATAGGAGAATTTAAATATATACAAAGTATAGTCACTTATATTACTGTTCAAATCAGTGAATGAATGTGCAGCAGTGTGTGCTCAATCATAGACATCTGCCTGTGGACTATAAGGGAGACTATATACAGGCTTTGATTACATAAATACGGATAATTACAACCCAAAATATACAGTGGGGACGGAAAGTATTCAGACCCCCTTAAATTTTTCACTCTTTGTTATATTGCCGCCATTTGCTAAAATCATTTAAGTTCATTTTTTTCTCATTAATGTACACACAGCACCCCATATTGACAGAAAAACACAGAATTGTTGACATTTTTGCAGATTTATTAAAAAAGAAAAACTGAAATATCACATGGTCCTAAGTATTCAGACCCTTTGCTGTGACACTCATATATTTAACTCAGGTGCTGTCCATTTCTTCTGATCATCATTAAGATGGTTCTACACCTTCATTTGAGTCCAACTGTGTTTGATTATACTGATTGGACTTGATTAGGAAAGCCACACACCTGTCTATATAACACCTTGCAGCTCACAGTGCATGTCAGAGCAAATGAGAATCATGAGGTCAGGAACTGCCTGAAGAGTTTAGAGACAGAATTGTGGCAAGGCACAGATCTGGCCAAGGTTACAAAAAAATTTCTGCTGCACTTAAGGTTCCTAAGTGCACAGTGGCCTCCATAATCTTTAAATAGAAGACGTTTGGGACGACCCAAACCCTTCCTAGAGCTGGCCGTCCGGCCAAACTGAGCTATCAGAGGAGAAGAGCCTTGGTGAGAGAGGTAAAGAAGAATCCAAAGTTTACTGTGGCTGAGCTCCAAAGATGCAGTCGGGAGATGGGATAAAGTTGTAGAAAGTCAACCATCACTGCAGCCCTCCACCAGTCGGGGCTTTATGGCAGAGTGGCCCGACGGAAGCCTCTCCTCAGTGCAAGACACATGAAAGCCTGCATGAAGTTTGCTAAAAAACACCTGAAGTACTCCAAGATGGTGAGAAATAAGACTCTTTGGTCTGATGAGACCAAGATAGAAATTTTTGGCCTTAATTCTAAGCAGTATGTGTGGAGAAAACCAGGCACTGCTCATCACCTGTCCAATACGGTCCCAACAGTGAAGCATAGTGGTGGCAGCGTCATGCTGTGGGGGTGTTTTTCAGCTGCAGGACGACTGGTTGCAATAGAGGGAAAGATAAATGCGGCCAAGTACAGGGATGTCCTGGACAAAAACCTTCTCCAGAGTGCTCAGGACCTCAGACTGGGCCGACGGTTTATCTTCCAACAAGACAATGACCCTAAGCACACAGCTAAAATAGTGGCTTCACAACTACTCCGTGACTGTTCTTGAATGGCCCAGCCAGAACCCTGACTTAAACCCAATTGAACATCTCTGGAGAGACCTAAAAATGGCTGTCCACCAACGTTTACCATCCAACCTGACAGAACTGGAGAGGATCTGCTATGAGGAATGGCAGAGGATCCCCAAACCCAGGTGTAAAAAACTTGTTGCATCTTTCCCAAAAAGACTCATGGCTGTATTAGATCAAAAGGGTGCTTCTACTAAATACTGAGCAAAGGGTCTGAATACTTAGGACCATGTGATATTTCAGTTTTTCTTTTTTAATAAATCTGCAAAAATGTCAACAATTCTGTGTTTTTCTGTCAATATGGGTTGCTGTGTGTACATTAATGAGGAAAAAAAATGAACTTAAATGATTTTAGAAAATGGCTGCAATATAACAAAGAGTGAAAAATGTAAGGGGGTCTGAATACTTTCCGTCCCCACTGTATATTGGATATATCATTTTTAAAATGTTTTAGTTTTATGTTATACTACAATACAGTGATGGCTGGTGTTTTTTTCTTTGGGGGGGCGGCAGACAAGCAGCCCCCCCGGGTGGCCCGCGGCACTGACACACCCCCCTCCGGGAGGCCGGTGGCATGGCACTGACAACACCCCTGGGCAGCCGGCGGTCAAGCACCTACCTGATCTAGACTGGCAGGCTGTGGTATCCTCTCCTCTTCTCCCAGGGTGCAGCACCAGCTCCGGTGTCCGCTCCTCCTGCGGCTTCCTCCGCCGTGTGTCTCCTCTCTGTTTCTCCGTCCTAAGTGCTAGGCATCCAATAGGATTGCTTGATGCTTTGGCCAATAGGGAAACAGGTCTCATGACCTGCCTCCTGATTTGTGGGGAGGAATAAAAGTGTGTAAATTAATTCGCTATTGTCACACAACTGGGTGGGATCAGGGCGCAGTGCTCTGCACCCCAAGCCCACCCTTTTTTTGAAGCCTATTAGAGCCTGTGGCTCTAATCAGATGGTTAAAAAAACACCCCCCCATTGGAATCCATAGTCCGGCACCCTGATATGTAGATCAGGGGGCCGGATGCATGGATAGGAGGGGCGGCGCCCATGTGCCCTCTATGGACCGGCCGCCACTGATTTCCACACTTCATTTGTACCTACCTTTTATCTTGGTGTTGGGCTCCAGTTACTGTTCAATATTTTTTAACACTATTATATACCTTCATACATCACAGTCTACCCGATTTACTGTTCTTACAGCATTGGAGCCTAAATGGATTTCTTTTTGATCACTTGTTTCCTTTCCCCTGGGGATCATGATGTGCGTTCAGCTTTCCTGCGGGCCCCTTCCTCACTTCCCGGGATGAACATTTTAAGCAGCCACCAGTTTTCAGGTACACATGGTTTAGGCCAGTGTTTCTCAACTTCAGTCCTCAAGACGCCCCAACAGGTCATGTTTTCAGGCTTTCCAATATTTTGCACAGCTGATTTGATCAGTTTCACTGCCTTAGTAATTACCACAGCTGTTTAATCTGAGGGAAATCCTGAAAACATGACCTGTTGGAGTGCCTTGAGGACTGGAGTTAAGAAACACTAGTTTAGACTTAGTTGACATGTAGGTATTCAGTGGGATGATTTAATTTCTCCCCTCCTTTACATATATAGTCTCCTTCGTGTTTGGGCGTAACATTGGACCTTATCGTTTTATTTATGCTTTTCTTACAGACATTGGTGTACTGGCCCCTGATGATGTGGAAGAAAACCATGAAACGTGCGTCTGGCTAATTTTGATGCACCATTTTCTTTCTTTTTAGATGGTTTTTATTTCATCCACTCCCAAGTTACCCCACCATGTTGCTTTTTAAGTGTTCCTATATGATGGACAACTGTCTTATATGTCATCTCTAAGTTGCTATGATTGTTTTCATGAACATCTGGTTAATAATATGTGATTGATATGCTTGTTTTAACATGCATGTACTAATTTTGTCATGTTTTTTAATGTATTGAATAAAATATGTCTTCTCACATTGACTCATCTTTTAGCCATGCTAGACCTACCTCATTTAAAGTCCCAAACCCCTCCTTTTGTTTAATATATATAATAGGAGGTGATGGTTTCCCTCTCAAACAGTTTCCACCCATGTGAATGAGCCTCTAAGTGTTGGCCACGCCCCCTGCACCTGCGATTGGCAGGAAGGTGGCTGGAGGGCGGGCACTGAGAGAGGAGATCCTGGCAGGAAGGAGGTGGGAGGGGCGCGGCTGGGTGTTTGGGATTGACAGGGAGGGCAGAGCTTGGTGTTTGATTGACAAGAAGGGGCAGGGCATGTGAGGGACAGAGGTAAAAGAGGGACATACAGGCAGAGGACATGGAGGTCCCAGTGATAGGATTGGATATCCTCCTGTGATTTTTAAAATTTAAGGGCCTTTTCTGTAAAAAGTAAAAATCTGTATTTTTTGCCCCCAAACATTATATATATATATTTTTTTTTTAACAGAGACCTTAAAGAATAAAATAGCGATCGTTGCAATTTTTTATGTCAGGCAATATTTGCGCAGTGGTTTTTCCAACGCAATTTTTTGGGGAAAAAGTACATTTTAATAATTTAAGGACCAGGACTTTTTTGACATTTGTTGTTTACAAGTTAAAATCAGTATTTTTGCTGGAAAATTACTTATAACCCTCAAACATTTTGGAACAGAGAACTTCGGATCGGCACCACACCCACACAAAAAGTGTAATGGATTCCTTTATTGAATATGATAAAAAGCAATAGATGGATACAGGCAGGGGAAAAACAGGTAGGTTGACACGTTTCACACTATAGAAGTGCTTTTTCAAAACCACACAATAGCAAAAACAACAAACTCTCTTATATCACATAAATCACATGACAACACAGGTGCATAGCGTCAAATTGAGTTCAGTGATTGCAAAGTCAAACCCAGAAAATCTCCTGTTTAAAAATTGCATGTTTTGAAAACAACAATAAAACAAAAAACAAGACAGAAAAAATTCTATACAATATAGCAACCTTCACTAATAAAGGAACAACAAAGCTCTTACTAAAATTGAAGAGGACACACACTACTTAATGCAGAAAAAACTACCAGAAAAGAGGGACATGTGAACTAAAATAGAAAAATAAATGATTATGGACATGATTAAAATGTCGAGCCACATTAGTGGCCTGTTTCCTTTCTGTACTCCCAATATGGTCATTTAAACAATCCCCACAAATTTCCTTGTGGTCCAATCCACATATTGGACTTTACAAGCCTTACATATGATCAAATAGATCACATACCTTGTGTTGCAATTGATGAAACTTTTAATTAAAAAAATTCTGTTGTTAGTGGTGAAATGAAACTGTTTACCTTTCGCAACACAAGGACAGCATGGACAGTTATTAATACCACATTTATTAACACCTTTAAAATCCAACAATGTCCTATTTATAGAGCCTGATCTAAACTCACTTGAAGACAAGGAATTACTCAAAGAAGGTGCCCGATGGGACATTGCTTTGAAACCCCTGGACAGAATCTTGTCATATATGTCATCCTCATAAAGAACAGAGATATGACGTGTCATGATGTTTTTACTTTTCTGAAACTCAAGACTAAAAGGGGTTGAGAAAACTGGAATATTAACAGAATTACATCTGGGCATCATATCACAAAAAAGTGTCTCTCTCTGTATTCTCTGCAATATTAATAGCGTATTCTCACTCTAACCCCTTTTCAATAACCTATCACTCATGTCCCTTTTCTCCCTTTGAAAATAATTTTTCTTACTACATGCCCTCCTGAGTCTAAGTCATTGTCCCACAGGTATGCCACCAGTGACATGATGAGGATGTCCCGAATCAGCACGTAGTAAGGTATTGCCAGAATTGAGTTTTCTGTATATACTAGATTGAAGATGGCCATCCTCACTAAAGAGCGTAACATACAAAAAAGGTATAGATTTACAATTCATCTGTCCAGTTAACTGCAGGTTCAAACTGTTATTTAAATCATCAAGAAAAAAATCCAAATCACCAACAGCATCTGATCAAACGAATAGCAGATCATCTATATACCTGCGGTAAAATTTGATCCTAGAACGGAAAGGGGTTTCCATCAACAAAAATGCGGCCCCTCTCCCACCAACCCATATAGGTTGGCCAAAGATGGGGAAAAACAAGTTCCTATAGCTGCTCCGCACTTCTGGAGATCGAAGCACACATCAAATGAAAAAAAATGATGAGTCAACAAAAATTCTAAACATTCCGAGATGTATTTCTTATGTATAGATAAATAATTACTGACATGATCATGGTAAAATTCAACAGCCCGTAAACCCATACAATGAGGTATGGATGAATAAAGGCTGGATACATCGCAAGTAATCCAGGTATCACCATCCTCCCATATTAAATCACTGCAACATTGTAAAAATTGTTTTGTGTCTCTAAGGTAGCCGGGAAGGCTACTCACTATGGGTTGTAGGTGGCAATCAACTCACAGTCCAAGGTGCTCATTGAGAGAGCCCATCCCAGCCACTATAGGACATCCCATAGGAGGAGCCAAACCTTTATGTGTTTTGGGAAGGTGGTGAAACACCAGAATAATAGGTGCCTCAGGAATCATATTGTCACCCTCTTTCTGCGACAAAACCCACAGGCGTACTCCCTTCCAAACAAGCTTATCAAAACACATTTATATTCATCAGTGGGATTACTTCTAAGCTCACAATATACATCTTTATCCGACATTGTCGGATCGTTTCCGCCTGATAGAGGGATCCTGAACTACCACCAGACCCCCCTTATCTGAATTCTTAATGCTTAAGGACAGGGGGGACCACACTGGAAGATGGCCGCATCAGCTCCGCACTCCATTAAGACCCGACCGCTGCTCTCACCGCCTGCACCCAGGGTAAGGACTGACCGGCAGACAGCAAGTGGGGGGGTTGCTGGGGGTGTTAGTGCCACACCATGGGGGGAGTAGGGACAGTTGTTCTAGTACTGCTCCACCGGTGGCCCAGGGGGGTTGGTTTGCCCCCCCCAAAAAAAAACACCAGCTGCCACTGCAACCAACGAGTTTTTGAAGGAAAAGAAGTGGAATATTCTGCAATGAACGAGTCAATCCCCTGATTTCAACCCAATTAAGCACGCACCTTTTTTAAGCATCTTTTTATATAATATTTCAGCTGTCTTAACTATTTCCGTATATAAGCAAAATATACTATTAAATTAAAAAAACAAAAAAAAAAACGTAATTTGTCACCTTTGGACTTTTGCATCAGTTCAGTTTTCTTGTTTTACTTTATGTTTTTTATTGCAGGCTGAATTTATATATTTTGCTTATTGGTGCTACACTATTGTTTTTTATTTGTTGTCTGAGGTTGGATATACTACCGTTTGTGTTAGCAGCTTCATCTTTTATATTTAGGTTTTATATCAGAGCACAGATTTTGTCACTTATATTGATAAAATTAAACTATTAGCTACAGTGGAGAGTGGAGAGTGGAGAGCTCTGAGGAAATTTAAGGGCACACATACCAGGTGTTATAATGCACTTGCCAGAGGCGTAACTAGAATCTTCAGGGCCCCGGTGCAAGAAACCATGAAGGGCCAGCACCAGTGGCATTGCTAGGTCTACAAAAGATCTCGGGCTAGAGCCCATAGCAGCTAAGTAAGGAATGTCATACACTTTGGCGGGCATACACACACATATATATATATATATATATATATATATATATATATATATATATATATATATATCTCGTTACATATCTGAATGCAGATCCCTCACTTACATCAGGGTCCCCAGAAATCCACCACCTACATCAGGGTCCCCAGAGAGCCCCCCCTTACATCAGGGTCCTTAGAGAGCCTCCCCCTATATTAGGGTCCCCAGAGAGCCTCCCTCCTTACATAAGGGTCCCCAGGGATCCCCCCTTTACATCAGGGTACCCAGAGAGCCCCACTTACATCAGAGTTCCCAGGGAGCCCCTCCTCACATCAGGGTCCCCAGAGAGCCCCCCCTTACATCAGGGTCCCCAGAGAGCCTTCCCTTACATCAGGGTCCTTAGAGAGCCTCCCCCTACATTATGGTCCCCAGAGATTCTCCCCTTAGATCAGGGTCCCCAGGGACACCTCCTTACATCAGGGTCCCCAGAGAGCCCCCCCCTACATTAGGGTCCCTAGAGAGCCTCCCCTTACATCAGGGTCCCAAGAGAGCCTCCCTACTTATATTAGGGTCCTCAGAGCCCCCCTCATTACATCAGGGTCCCCAGAGAGCTCCCCTTAACATCAAGGTCCCAAGAGAACCCCTCCTTACATCAGGGTCCCCAGAGAGCCTCCCCCTACATAAGGGTACCTAGAAAGCTTACCCTTGCATAAGGGTCCCCAGAGAGCCTCCCCTTACATCAGGGTCCCCAGAGATCCTCCCCTTACATCAGGGTCCCCAGAGAGCCTCCCCTTACATCAGGGTCCCCAGAGAACCCCCCTTACATCAGTGTCCCCAGGGAGCCCTCCATACATCAGGGTTGCCAGAGAGCCCCCCCTACATTAGGGTCCCTAGAGAGCCTCCCCTTACATCAGGGTCCCCAGAGAGTCTCCCCTTACATCAGGGTCCCCAGAGAGTCTCCCCTTACATCAGGGTCCTTAGAGAGCCTCCCCCTATATTAGGGTCCCCAGAGAGCCTCCCTCCTTACATCAGGGTCCCCAGGGATCCCCCCCTTACATCAGGGTCCCCAGGGATCCCCCCTTACATCAGGGTACCCAGAGAGCCCCACTTACATCAGGGTTCCCAGAGAGCCCCACTTACATCAGGGTTCCCAGAGAGCCCCCCTACATTAGGATCCCCAGAGAGCCCCCCTACATTAGGGTCCCCAGAGAGCCCCCCTACATCAAGGTCCCCAGGGAGTCCCCTCCTTATGTCAGGGTCCCCAGAGACCCCTTTCCTTAAATCAGGGTCCCTAGAGACCCCTTTCCTTACATCAGGGTCCTCAGAGACCCCTTTCCTTACTTTAGGGTCCCCAGAGAGCCCCCCTAACATCAGGGACCCCAGAGATGTAAGCTAGCAAGTGGGTGTGGTGCTGCGCTAATCCTGGTAACTAAACAAATGCATGAGTGCAACCGTGCTACAATGTTGATGAGTCAGAGGCTAGTCGCCTAATGTGAACGTGGGGTGTGAATAATCATCAAACACCATTGTAAGAGAATAAAAATATAAATATACTCCGCCCAGTGTAAAAAGTGACTAAATTGGGTAAAAGTGTCCGGACTATAAAAATTGTAATAATAGCATTAACATAAGCAGTTAAAAGGCATGCAGTGTTGGACTAAACATATAGTGCATATGTAGGCAAGTGGGTGACTAAAACATTTATAGCACAATATACAACTTCCAGAAAAATAAAAATAAAACAAAAAAGTGCATTGTTCCACTGTACGTCCGGAGAGATCACAATGCCTGTGGTAATGCAAAAAAGTGTCCAGTGCAAACAATAAGTGCTCAAAAATTGTCTAAAGACATAAATACAGTCCAAAGAAAGGTGGCTTGTGTAACAGCAAAATCTCCAATGATTCATCAATCCTCAAAGTGCCAAACAATGAGATGCAAGCAGCAAACTTGATTCTAAAATCAGTCACTTTGAATAGGTGAAAAGTGTGAAGTGTATAGAGCAGTCCTCTTCATGCAGCAATCCTACACTGGTGGATAATGGCCCCTTACCTTATTATACTGAGGTTACAGCATAAGTCAGTCACCGCTTATGGCAGCTCCTATGGAGGTTGGTCCTGGGTCCCGGACTATGTCTCTATATGCCGCGGCCGAAAGGGGAAAAAGGATGCCATATAGTGTAGTCATTTTTAAAACATCTAAACTTTATTCAAAGGTAAAAGAAGGTACTCGCACAGTAAAAATGGCAGAGGGCGCATATAACCAAACGAGCGGCGAGCTCGTACACTGCTGACAGTGGAAGGTGCCTGTCCCTGGGACTGACTTATGCTGTAACCTCAGTATAATAAGGTAAGGGGCCATTATCCACCAGTGTAGGATTGCTGCATAAAGAGGACTGCTCTATACACTTCACACTTTTCACCTATTCAAAGTGACTGATTTTAGAATCCAGTTTGCTGCTTGCATCTCACTGTTTGGCACTTTGAGGATTGATGAATCATTGGAGATTTTGCTGTTACACAAGCCACCTTTCTTTGGACTGTATTTATGTCTTTAGACAATTTTTGAGCACTTATTGTTTGCACTGGACACTTTTTTGCATTACCACAGGCATTGTGATCTCTCCGGACGTACAGTGGAACAATGCACTTTTTTGTTTTATTTTTATTTTTCTGGAAGTTGTATATTGTGCTATTAATGTTTTAGTCACCCACTTGCCTACATATGCACTATATGTTTAGTCCAACACTGCATGCCTTTTAACTGCTTATGTTAATGCTATTATTACAATTTTTATAGTCCGGACACTTTTACCCAATTTAGTCACTTTTTACACTGGGCGGAGTATATTTATATTCTCTTACATTGGTGTTTGATGATTATTCACATCCCACGTTCACGTTGGGCGACTAGCCTCTGACTCATCAACATTGTAGCACGGTTGCACTCATACATTTGTTTAGATACCAGGATTAGCGCAGCACCACACCACTATACTGACTACATGGTAGCGTGGGAATAATACACTTTACAGAGCCCCCAGAGAGTCTCCCCCTTACATCAGGGCCCCCAGAGAGTCTCCCCCTTACATCAGGGCCCCCAGAGAGTCTCCCCCTTACATCAGGGTCCCCAGAGAGTCTCCCCCTTACATCAGGGCCCCCAGAGAGCCTCCCCCTTACATCAGGGCCCCCAGAGAGCCTCCCCCTTACATCAGGGCCCCCAGAGAGTCTCCCCCTTACATCAGGGCCCCCAGAGAGTCTCCCCCTTACATCAGGGCCCCCAGAGAGTCTCCCCCTTACATCAGGGCCCCCAGAGAGTCTCCCCCTTACATCAGGGCCCCCAGAGAGTCTCCCCCTTACATCAGGGCCCCCAGAGAGTCTCCCCCAGAGAGTCTCCCCCTTACATCAGGGCCCCCAGAGAGCCTCCCCCTTACATCAGGGCCCCCAGAGAGTCTCCCCCTTACATCAGGGCCCCCAGAGAGTCTCCCCCTTACATCAGGGCCCCCAGAGAGTCTCCCCCTTACATCAGGGCCCCCAGAGAGCCTCCCCCTTACATCAGATCCCCCAGAGAGTCTCCCCCTTACATCAGGGCCCCCAGAGAGCCTCCCCCTTACATCAGGGCCCCCAGAGAGTCTCCCCCTTACATCAGGGCCCCCAGAGAGCCTCCCTCTTACATCAGGGCCCCCAGAGAGTCTCCCTCTTACATCAGGGCCCCCAGAGAGCCTCCCCCTTACATTAGTGTCCTCAGAGGGCCCCTTCCTTACAATAATGTCCCCAGAAAGCCCCCCCCTACATCAGGGTCCCCAGAGAACCCCCCTTACATTAGGGTCCCCAGGGAGCCCCTCCTTACATCAGGGTCCCCAGAGAGCCCCTTCCTACATTAATGTAACCAGAAAGCCCCCCCCCCCCCTTACATGAGGGTGCCCAGACTGCTGCCCCCCCTCCTTCAAGAAGTTCCCCATGTACCTGGCTGGTGGAGGTGGGAGGCGGCGATCAGCAGCTCTATAGTGTCCACAGGCAGGGAATCTCCATGAGGCTTGTAGTTCTCCTGAGTGTACAGTGGAGAGGGGAGGGGCCTCTGACCCGGGATGTATCAGCAGCACAAGCAGAGCCGACTCACTGAAAGTGAAACTAATACCTGCCCGGGCCCCTCCCCTCCTCTCTCCACTGTTTACACTGACACTGGGAAGAGAGATCCCACCGCATACAGGCACAATAGAGCTGCCGATCACTGCCTCCCACCTCCCCCCACTGCATTACAAACGGCAAGCCAGAGGTGCAGGGAGAAATGCCAGGTCTTGGGCCCCCCCACAGCGGCAGAATGGAAGGGCCCAGTCGCAAGTGCGACTGCAGCGACCCCTATTGTTCCGCCACTGGCACTTGCCATGTATGCAGCTAGTGTCCTGTCTACATTTCAACTCTCAGTGACCCTGAAATATTGGACCTACTGAAGGCAGAAGATTTTTGGAAGTAACAAGCATTTATTGACACGTGTGAAAAAGTGAAGAGACAACTTAAAAGATTGGGAATGTAAACCACCTATATTTTCACTTCATCTTCATTGTCCATTATGTCGTTAACAGTCACAGTGCTCTACATGGTTAGACCCAATGTGTTTTTTTTTTTTTTTTACATTTTGCAAATTTTTCCAATCTAATGTCTAAATCAAATTATCTTGTTTCCATGGAAACTGCCAAAAAGGCAGGGTGATAAAAAGTATTTAGAAAGTGTAAGGATAGCTGTAAATGGCCCAGTCTGTTCCTAAGTCAGCAGTTTAATACAACACTGGGAAGTGTCAGGCCATTTTGCACTATCCTATGGGGTAATAAAAATTGCTTCTGCCAAACTGGAAATAACCATTACTGTACAAAAAGATTTTTAACTTGTTAAAAAATGTCTTTGCGACAGAGCTGACTCTGCACTTCTTTGAGAAGGAAAAGAGTAGACTGTTTGCACCACTTTTATGTACTGAACTACAAGAACATAGTGGAAAGCAGCATTTCTGTCTCAGGAAGAAAATGGCCAGCCATGGATGCTCCAATAAGTCTTCACTTTACTAATTTATGAAGACAAGCAAGAACTAAATTATTTATCTATACTGTCTATACACACATACACACACAGTATATCCAATGAACATACTATACACTTGCTCTGGGTCTGGCTTACTTCTATATAGGACATGCAACGTGGATAGTACAAATTACACGTGGTAGTGGAAAAAAAAAAAGTACCATCCAGCCATTTTCCCAGTAGAAACGGGTGAACAGCGGCGCTAGATATGGTGATAACATAAAATTATATAGCAACTGGAATATAGGTATACATAAAATGTGTGTGTGAGTAAGCACACATAATATTAAAACTTTTGTTAAAACATAATGTCCATAAATGATCCGAGAGCTTGTATGATTAGCACCTAGAGGCAGCTCCCTTAGTGAAGCAATGGGCTCTGTGTAGAAATGGGAACAGAGGAGCACCAGACTGAGTGCAGTATAAATCATATATTTAATAAAAACAAGTAGCAACTCACAGGTTAAGTTAGATCAGTTCAGTATGTGGTGAAAATCGCCAGTCCTGGAGTCTCATAAATGTCATAGTTGGTGCCCTGTTCCCATTTTCCCAATAGAACTACCTAGAAGACTTTAGGACTTTTTTGGAAAAAAGAACTGAAATTAATCGCTTCCTGTAACTATCAATGAGTTTATTACACCTCTCTACTGGAATTTTGGACCTCTCTTCTTTTGCCAACTGCTCCAGGTCTCAGGTTGGAAGGGTTCCTTTTCCCAACTGCTGTTTTGAGATCTCTCCACAGGTGCTCTATGGGATTTAGATCTGATCTCATTGCTGGCCAGTTCAGTACTCGACCACGCTTTGTCTTAAATCATTCTGGTTGCTTTTTGATGTGTGTTTTGGGTCATTGTCTTGCTGTAAAGCTGGCCATACACCTATAGATTATCTGCAGATTTTCTATGGTTAGATGGAAAAAGTGGAAGATTCCTCCATCCACACAGTTTAGAGAACATGGAGAAATCTGTTGCACTTTTTCCATCTAACCATAGAAAATCTGCAGATAATCTATAGGTGTATGGCCAGCTTAAGACCCATGACCTCTGACGGAGACCCAACTTTCTGACATTGGGCTCTACGTTCCACTCCAGAATTATTTGATAGTCTTTATATTTCATAATGCCATGCACACAGTCAAGACATCAAATGCCTGAAGCAGCAAAGCAACCTCAAAACATTAGTGAACCTCCACCATGTTTGATTGTAGGGACTGTATGCTTTTTTTTTTTTTTTTAAAGGCCTCATTTCTTTTTCTGAAAACAGTAGAATTATGGGCTTTAACAAAAAGCTGTAATTTTGTTTTTTGTCAAACTTTGTTGAACAAACTTCCAGAAGGACATCACTACAGCTCTCCACTGATCTGGGCTTTATGGCAAAGTGGTTAGACGAAAGCCTCTCCTCAGTACAAAATACAGGACAGCCCACGTGGAGTTT
The DNA here is from genome assembly GCA_037952925.1 of Lithobates clamitans. NCBI lineage: Eukaryota > Metazoa > Chordata > Amphibia > Anura > Ranidae > Lithobates > Lithobates clamitans. The sequence continues at coordinate 8,877,547 of JBBGZY010000142.1, forward strand.
GCAAAATAACTCTCGGACTATGAGGAACAAAATTCTCTGGTCTGATGAAACCAAAATTGTTTGGCCTCAGTTCTAAACATTATGTCTGATGAAAACCAGGCACCGCTCATCACCTGCACAATACCATCCCAACAGTGAAGCTTGTTGGTGCCAGCATTCCTGCTCTGCCTTAACCCTGTTGGGCATGGAGTTCACCAGAGCTTCAACGGTTGCCACTGAAGTCCTCTTCCACTCCTCCACGAGGATATCATGGAGCTGGTGCATGTTATGCCTCGTTTCCACTGAGCGGATCGGTTCGGTATGGTACGCTATTTTGAGTGTTTCCATTATGAAAGCGGCCCATACAACCGAACCGAACTGCACCATTCTGGGTCCTGCTTCAGATGTGGGGCCATAGAAAATGGTACGGTTCGTTTAGGGCGGAGCTACGATACATTCTACTGATTGGCGGACGTGTGACGCCATGCTAGGCACTTTTTCTAAACCCACGTATGGCCCCCGGTGGTCCCACTTGCAGTGGAAACGCTCACCTGAATAGGCCGGACCATTCTAAGCCTTCCAAACTGTACCGACCCGAACCAATCCGCTCAGTGGAAAAGAGGCATTAGAGACCTTCCGCTCCTCCACCTTCCATTTGAGGATGCTCCACAGATGCTCTCATCCTTTCTAAATCACTGCCATAGTGGTTATCTTTAAGGATATATATGCCTCCTGCATATATCCTTACCTGTCAAATGTCTCCCCTGTCTGTCATGAGACCCGAAAAATGGCAGATTCTGTGGGTGGGTCTGTTGTCTGGAGTTTGGTGGGTGGAGTCGTGATGTCAGTAGACTCCCCGCCCACCTCTACACTCCTCTTGTCAACATGAATTTTCTCCTGTGTATTTCTTACACTGAACTTCTGCTATGATCACTAACATCCAGTCAAAACCCAGAAAAGTCACCACATGACTTCAGCATGCCCAATCATGCTGAGGTGTGGAGCAGCCAATCCTGGGAGAGCTGGAGAATAAAAGGGGGGGGGGTTGGAAACACACATAATGCCTCTCTAAGGCTCGTGCATGAGATATGTAAATCACCTGTCACTCACAGCAGGGGCGGAGAACTGACAGGTATTTCTCTGTCTGTCCATTTTTATCTCACTGAAAAAAGATAGGATTATTCAGAGCTAGATTAACTCTCCGTGGCAAGACTAGGCACAGATGATATGAAATCCTATACTGTACAATGTTCAGGTTTGTATCCACTTTGATAGGGTTTAGGTCTGGAGACATGCTTGGCCAGTCCATCACCTTTACCCTCAGCTTCTTTAGCAAGGCAGTGGTCATCTTGGAGGTGTCTTTGGGGTCATTATCATGTTGGACTACAGCCCTGTGGCCCAGTCTCTAAAGGGAGGGGATCATGCTCTGCTTCACTATGTCACAGTACATGTCCTCAATGAATTGTAGCTCCCCAGTGACAGTAGCACTCATGCAGTCCCAGACCATGACACTCCCACCACCATGCTTGACTGTAGGAAAGACACACTTGTCTTTGTACTCCTCACCTGGTTGCCACCACACACGCTTGACACCATCTGAACCAAATAAGTTTGAATTTGTCTCATCAGACTACAGGACATGGTTCCAGTAATCCATGTCTTTAGTCTGCTTGTCTTCAGCAAACTATGTGTGGGTTTTCTTGTGCATCATATTTAGAAGAGGCTTAATTTTCAGACGACAGCCATGCAGACCAATTTGATGTAGTGTGCGGTGTATGGTCTCATCACTGACAGGCTGACCCCCACCCCTTCAACCTCTGTAGCAATTCTGGCAGCACTCATACATCTATTTCCCAAAGACAACCTCTGGATATGACGCTGAGCACGTGCACTCAACTTCTTTGATCGACCATGGCGAGGCCTGAGTGGAACCTGTCCTGTTACGGTCTTGGCCACAATGCTGCAGCTCAGTGTCAGGGTCTTGGCAATCTTCTTATAGCCTAGGCCAGTGATAGCTAACCTTGGCACACCAGATGTTTTGGAACTACATTTTCCATGATGCTCACCAACACTGCAGAGTGCATAAGCATCATGGGAAACATAGTTCCAAAACGTCTGGGGTGCTAAGGTTCGCCATCACTGGCCTAGGGCATCTTTATGTAGAGCAACAATTCTTTTTTTCAGATCCTCAGAATTTTTTTGCCATGAGGTGTCATGTTGAACTTCCAGTGACCAGTAGGAGAGAGTGAAAGTGATAATACTATATTTAACACACCTGCTCCCCATTCACACCTAAGACCTTGTAACACTAACAAGTCACATGACACCAGGGAGGGAACATGGCTAAATGGGCTCAATTTGGGGTGTACTCACTTTTGTTGCCAGTGGTTTAGACATTAATGGCTGTGTGTTGAGTTATTTTAAAGGGAACAGCAAATTTACACTGTAATGCCCTGTACACACGATAGGATTTTCCAACGAAAAAAACGGATGTTGGCTCAAACTTGTCTTGCATACATACAGTCACACAAATGTTGTCGGAAATTCCCAACGTCAAGAACGAGGTGACGTACAACATGTACGACGAGCCGAGAAAAATTAAATTCAATAGCCAGTGCGGCTCTTCTGCTTGATTCCGAGCATGCGTGGAATTTTGTGCATCGGAATTGTGTACACACTATCGGAATTTCCGACAACGGATTTTGTTGTCGGAAAATTTGAGATCCAGATCTCACATTTTGTTTGTCGGAAATTCCAACGGAAAATGTCCGATGGAGCCAACAGAGAGTCGGAATTTCCGACAACAAGCTCCCATCGAACATTTGTCAGAAAATCCTATCATGTGTACAGGGCATTACACTCACTACTTTACATTGTAGCAAATCGTAATTTCTTCAGTGTAACATGAAAAGATATAATAAAACATTTACAAAAATGTGACGGGTGCACTTACTTTTGTAAGATACTGTACACAGTGGGGAAAATATTTGATCCCTTGCAGATTTTGTATGTTTGCCCACTAACAAAGAAATTAAGGACCTATCATTTTTATTATAGGTGTATTTTAAATGATATATCAACCAAAAATCCAGAAAAAAAACAAACAAATAAAACAAATGCTATAAATTAAGTTTTAGTTTAGTGAGTAAATCAAAGTATTTAATCCCCAACAGTGGCGGCAGGTGGTATATATTTTTTTTTTTTGGGGGGGGGGCGACAAACAAAACACCCCCCCCCAGTCACATCATCCGCGACACCCCGGCTCTACCCTGGTCGGTCAGTTGGTCACAAGTCCCACACTTACCTCATCTAGGTCGTGGGCAGCGCTTCCTTCAGGCTGCAGCTTCATCCTGCATCTCCTCCTCCTTGGCTTCACAGCGGCTTCCCGTGTCTCCTCCTCCTCGGCTTGTCTTTTTGGCCAATCGGGTCTCAGGACCGGATTCCTGATTGGCCAGGAGGAGAATCAGGAAGATAAAAGCGAATATTAATTCACCATTGGTCCACAACTGAGTTGGCTCACAGTGCAGTGCTCTGCGCCCCGAGTCCACCCTTTTTTTAAGCCAATTAAAGCCCCAGGCTCTGATCATGTGCTTCAAAAAGAAAAAAAAAAAAAAAAAACCCCCATTAGAATCCATACATCCGGCGCCCTGCATGTAGATGTTTCTTGTAGTTGGTGACCAGGTTCACACGCATCTCAGGAGGGATTTTGGTCCACTCTTTACAGATCTTCTCTAAATCCTTATCGTTTATTGGCCATCTCTTGGCAACTCGAAGTTTGTTTCCGCCATAAATTTTCTATAGGATTAGGTCTGGAGACTGACTAGGCCACCCAATGACCTAAATTTGCTTCTTCACGAGCCACTCCTTTGTTGCCTTGGCAGTATGTTTTGGGTCAATGTCATGCTGGAAGACTCATCCACGACACATCTTCAGTGTTCTGGCTGGGGAAAGAAGGTTCTCTTCCAAGAATTTACAATACATGGCCCCATCCGTTGGCCTCTCAATACAGCAAAGTCAGCCTGTACCTTTAGCAGACAAACAGCCCCAAAACATCATGTTTCTATCGCCGTGCTTGACTGTAGTGATAGTGTTCTTAGGGTCATAGTCAGCATTTTTCTTCCTCAAAACACTGCGAGTCACGTTAATGCCAAAGAGCTCATTTTTGGTCTCATCTGACCACAGCACTTTCTCATATCATATAGATGTTCATTGGCATGACTGTACACATGCCTTCCTAAAGAGGGGAACTCGCCATGTTTGGAGGAAGAAAAATGCTGACTATGACCCTAAGAACACCATCCCTACAGTCAAGCACAGAGGTGGAAACATTCTTTGGGGCAGTTTCTCGGCTAAAGGTATAGACTGACTTTGCTACATTGAGGGGCCAATGGACAGGGTCATATATTGTAAAATTTTGGATGAGAACCTTCTTCCCTCAGCCAGAACACTGAAGATGGGTCATGGGTGTGTCTTTCAGCATGACAATGACCCAAAACATACCAAGGCAACAAAAGGAGTGGCTCAAGAAGAAGCACATTAAGGTCATGGAGTGGCCTAGCCAGTCTCCAGACCTTAATCCTACAGAAAATGTATGGAGGGAGCTAAAACTTCGAGTTGCCAAGTGACAGCCAAGAAACCTTAAAGATTTAGAGAATAAGAAGAGTGGACCAAAATCCCTCCTGAGAGGTGTGCAAACCTGGTCACCAACTACAAGAAACATCTTACCTCTGTGCTTGCCAACAAGGGTTTGTCTGCCAAGTACTTAGACATGTTTTGCTTGGGGATCAAATAAATACTTATTTTACTCACTGAACTGCAACTCAATTTATAACATTTGTATCGTGTTTTTTTCTGGATTTTTGGTTGATATTTTGTCTCTATCATTTAAAATACACCTATAATAAAAATAGACCATTCATTGCTTTGTGAGTGGGCAAACTTACAAAATCTGGAATCAAATAATTATTTTCCCCACTGTATATATATTTTCAGTACTGTAACCCTAAAAAAGGAATACAGTATGGTTTTGTAATGATAGATCAGCCTTTCTCAACCTTTTCAACACAAAGGAACCCTTGAAATAACTGTGGTCTCAGGGAACCCCTGCTAAAAATTACTATATCTACAACTCATGATGCATCAGTGTGGTGGTCCGTGGGAAGAATGTTACTTACGCTAGTGGTCATTTGGAAGAATTACCCCCTTACAGATATTTAAAATCATCAATGTGTTCGGGAATGGGAACTTATCTGAGAAGCAGAAATTACTCAGGCAAACTTTGACGGAACCCTAGTTGAGAATTCCTGTGATAGATGATTTGAGTACAGATATAGTAATTGAATAGCTAAAAAAAAAAAAATCTGCATTTTGTTTGTAGTGGGTCCTTCCCCAGTTATAAATACATGGCTTAAAACATCGCCCCCCGCCCCATCTTTGAGAAACTGTTCTGGGCAAGTAAAGCTACAGCTTTAATACAAATGATATACAAGTGTACAGAGGCGGCTCTATAATTAGGCAAAAAAGGCGGCCGCCTAAGGCCTCGCTTTCCCAGGGGCCTTGCAGCCACCTAATTTGCCTGATGTGTGTGGGAGAATGAGATAAAGGATCGCCATCTTTCGTATACTGCGCTGCCTGCTGCAGCGGAATTGTAGAGGAGGTGGAGGCGGAGCTGCCGGGCCGGCCGCTGCTGAACCCGCCAGGACAAAGAGGCAGACTGAGCCAGGGGGCAGGGAGGCCTTGTAAAAATGCTGCTTGCTCCGCAGTCTGCACTGCCGGTACACTGTCTGCAGCAGAGCAGTGAGAGTATGCTGTGTGTCCAACCGACCGACTCATTCACTTCCCTGTCAGGCGAAGTGATCTCCGCCCTGCAGGAGCTTCCTAGTCCCACCCAGCGTGATGTCATTCACAGGCCGGGATGAAAGGGCAGAGGAGAGTGCTGCTGCAAAGACATGCAAGGAGCCAGTGATGCCCCGTGCAAAAGTGCAGAGGCTTAAAACCTTTCCTAAGGAACTGTTGTGAACTGCCTGAAGTGTTTAACTCTTTGGGGGGGGGGGGGGGTAATTTACATTGGTATTTGTAATATGCAACATGGAGGGTATTATTGCATTACTATACATTAGTGACCAGTGGCAGTTAAAACCCCTTTTGTGCTGCATTAGTGACACCAGTATCAGTGTTTATGAACCCTTTCATGCTGCACCAAATAGGGGTTAATTTAACACTGACACTGGTGCCACTAATGCAGCACAAAGGGGTTAATTAACGAATGCATCAGTGGCCAGTGGTGTATTTGATACTGCCCACCTCCATACACTCTGCACCCCTCTCATGTACATACTACCCACCTATATACACTCGCACCCCTCTCATGTACATACTACCCACCTCCATACACTCTGCACCCCTCATGTACATACTACCCCCACCATACACTCCACACCCCTCTCATGTACATACTACCCCCACCATACACTCCACACCCCTCTCATACATACTACCCCCACCATACACTCCACACCCCTCTCGTACATACTACCCCCACCATACACTCCGCACCCCTCTCGTACATACTATCCCCACCATACACTCCGCACCCCTCTCATTTACATACTACCCACCACCATACACTCCACACCCCTCTCGTACATACCACCCAGCGCCATACACTCTGCACTCCTCTCATGTACATACTACCCACCGTCATACACTCTGCACTCCTCTCATGTACATACTACCCCTCCTCTATACACTCCATACCCCTCTCATGTACATACTACCCACCTATATACACTCTGCACTCCTCTCATGTACATACTACCCCCCCACCATACACTCCACACCCCTCTCCTGTACATATTACCCACCACTCATCTCATGTATATACACTCCCCACCTCCATACACTCCGCACCCCTCTCATGTACATATTAGCCACTGCCACACACTCCGCACCCCACTTATGTACATACTACTCCCCACCATACACTCCGCACCCCTCTCATGTACAAACTACCTGCCCACATACCCTCCACTTTCCTCTCCTACTCAAGTTTACCGCCATTGTACAGTAGGGGCCCCTACTAGGGAGTGGGTGACCCGTGCCATACAGAAACATTTGTATGTGTGGCTAAATTATGCTACCTATTGGGCATGGCTTTTTAGTTTGATTAGAAATTTTAGTCTCTTTTTTTTTTTTTTTTTTACAGTGTTTTTATTTATTTTTTTACAATCTTTTTATTTATTTTTTTAAGTTTTTTTGGTTTCTTTGGAGAGATATCAGGGGTCTAAACATACCTCTGAAGTCTCACTTAAGACAGAGAAAGGAAATGAGGAAACACATTTCCCAGTTCCTTTCTCTGTAGCCTCAGCTGCACTGCAGATAAATAAACAGGAGACAGAGGCTCCTGTTAATTCATAAACTAAAGCATAGTAAACACAAATCAGTTCCAATCACTCACTGTGTTCGTTTAGGAAAGGTAGGGGCCTTTTCCCGGCCTCCATCCTGAAGACCCCCCCCCCCCCCACAGCAATCAGCGTGAGGGCAGAGGAGGGAAGTCGGCAGTGCTGTGGGGGGGGGGGGGGGGGGGCACACCGTTATTTTTTATCGCTTGAATTATTTTTCCCATTATGAGTTTGAGTGGGGCCTCATGTCTAAGTTTTGCCTAAGGCCTCACAAAGCCTAGATCCGCCTCTGCAAGTGTACATTACCTGCTATTAGTTCAAGTTTGCTGGTGAATTTTATTTGGCATGGAGTTCTCCTGTAATATCCTCAGGAAACAAAATCACACAAAATTAGTTTGAAAATCTTTATTAAAAAGAGAAGTCCAGCCTGAGCTCGTTTGGCTGGGCTTCTCCTATGGGTCACAGGAGTGCAATTCGTTTTGCACTCCTCTGACCTGGTTTCAGCAGAGAGCGGGCTGAAGTCTGCTCTCTGCTGATGTCACAGGAATCAATCTAGACACAGCGTCATCACGACAACAGAGTCTGGATCCGCCAGGTGCCTGGACTGATACCCACATCAGTCTCTCAGCAAGTTGTTGAGAGCCTGAGACGGCCGCTCCCCACCCCTCCACAGCTCAGAGCTCCAGTAAGCGCAGGGGGAGCAGAGCAGAGAGCTGCTGATTGACAGTCAGCAGCGGTGGGAGACAGATGCAGCAAACCCCCCCCCCCCGCAACACGCGCACACACACACACACACACACACACACACACACAAACAGACCACATTCTTCTCTTTTAACTCATTCGCTTGAGTTACAAATAAGTAAAAAAAAAAAAAAAAAAGACGATCTTTCCATAATATAATACAATCATTTTATTTTTTTAATACAAATCAACAATATATTATTGCCCAATAAAAAAAAAAAAAGTCCCACAAGCTCAGATAGTTTACACAGAACACAAAGGCATTCCTCATTACAAAAACAACAGTGATGCCTCTGTACACAGATTATCCTCATTTTGTACTGGACTATGCGCTTCCACTACCTTCCTAATTTCCCCTTTCTTTTTTTACCTGTTCTTCCTCTGCTCTCTTTCTTGGAACACCCAATTCTACTTCATACTTTATAGCATTTGTTCATTTCCACACATTCTCTGCAGGTGAGGCTACAATGGCTGTCCAGACAATGGAGCTCACCTGTAGGAGAAAGAGGCTCGCGTATCAAACATTATACGCCCCTGTTATTGAGAAGGCCATAACAAGGCACATACATGTTTACAACTGTTACAAAGATTATTGTATAGCCATGTATTGGACCTTATTTATTGTGTGTTGTGTTAGATCTGACCATGAACTCTTGTGCCAGGAAGATATTTTATTATTTGATGTATACTTGTACTTTTCGGTTTTTTTAAGCTTCCTCAGGGGCTTAACCCCAGGGGTTTTATTTTTCATACATATACCCAGTTATCCACCATTTAATACCTGAAATTATGACAGGTGGCTTTTTGACTAAATGTAAAGGCTGCAAAATCTAAACCCTCAATTATATGACAACTAAACCCTCAACTCAAAAGACTACCCCACTTAATGTTTTTGTTATTATGAAAAGCGTTGCTGTAAACCATTTGAAACAGAACAAGCTAATTTAAAAAAATATATATATATATATCAATTTTTTTACGCTTTTAAACAGGAAAATGATTCATTCATTAGCGATTTATGCTAATAAATCTTACAATAAATGCTGAATATAAAATAGCACCTCTCAAAGCTAACCTGTTGTAAATATAGTGTATAAATTGAAAGTCAATATAAAAAATAGAACCATGCAGGTATCTTCACCTAAATTCTGCAGCCATTTCCACCTTCCAAGCTTCCCCATAGGTTCACAGCAAGGATGGGCACCCCGATTAATCAATAGTGAAGTCAACAAAAAAGGGTTTACTAGCCGTCTGACTTTGAAACCAAAGTGTCTGTTTGCACAATAGGGTGCCATGGGCTCCTGGGCTCTCACAGCACTCTAAAAGACAAGGTAGGTTCAAGCACCATCTTCTGCTCTCAATTTGCAGGCTATGCATTTTCATTAAAAATGTATTAACATTCAGAAAAAGAGCAAAAAAACAAGACAGTCACCTCTGAAAAAGTATGTTCTTGCTATTTTCTAGAATTATTCTGATAATATATACAAAGTGTTTAACACACAACAAAATGCATAAAGCAACTCTAAAAGAACTCTGACATATACAGAGAAGATAAGGCAGTAAAATGACTTTCAGACTGGGGCGGTGCGGCGTTAACAGTAAAGTGCCGCTAGATTTTGCAGCGCTTTACCGCTGTTATAGCAGCGCTAATCAGACGCTAGCGGAGCACTTTTAACACAAGCTAGCGGTTGAAGAATGGGTTAATGGCGCCCGTGTTGCAATGCTTTGCAGGTGCTTCGGCAGCGCTGCCCATTCATTCAATGGGCAGGGGCGGTGGAGGAGCGGTGTATACACCGCTCCCCCAACGCCCCAAAGATGCTGCTTGCACAACTTTTTTTCCCGTCATGCAAGCGCACCACCCCAGTGTGAAAGCACTAAGAGAAGGTATAGAGGAAAAGAAAATTAAAAAAAAAAAAAAAAAAATTTACACTGAACTAAAGCACAGGTTTTATTTATTCATCAATGCATCTGCAATCTATCCATAGAGCCCACACCTCAGTGTATGACGGAACCCAATATTTTATTTTTAATCAATGGAAATGTTTTTCTTTTTCTTGTCTGGGGACATTTAGCAGACCTATGGATAAGATTTAATAGAGATGCAAGCGTGATGTGTATTACAATTAGCATTTATGGAATTAACAAAACAGTGAAATGTTAAAATAGTCTGGTCCTGGAGCATTCCACAAGGAGTTTGCAATGAAAGAGGATAGAATTATAGTACTAAAATGTACACATAAAATTCTAAAGTTTCCTAGCATATAATGAATAACTATACACCTTTCTTAATGTAGGGTATGTTTTTTTTTTTTTATTCAAGAACGGGGATTGCATGTAGATTAGGAAATCTGGTATTATGCCAAAACATAAGAACTGGCATATTTCCCAAATCAGCGTTTGTTAAACAGCAGGTCCACCACAATGATATCTAAGGTCATATCTTGGCACATTTATCCATCTGTCAGCTTCATATAAATGGTGGGGAAAGGCCTTCTGGAGTCCTTAAGTTAGCCTATTGCAATGGCTGTAATTTACAGTTCTCTGCCAACTAGTATGGCAACACTTGCTCATATGGAGCACCCGGGAGGTTAAAAGTTGTTGTAAAGAGTTGTTATAAAGCTAAGTAAATGTAATTTACAGCACTGGTGCACCAACAGATCCAGGATTACCCCTTGAGCATTAAAAGAAGCCAGAATTGTTTTTTCAGAACCCATCAATGGTTCATACATTAAAATGGACACTTGTCTGAGAAATTGTATACACCTTGCCTACGAGCAGATACCAATGTTGCCCATGAACACCTTTGTGGTGAAAAAAAAATCTCCTTGACGCACCCTTTGATCTTGGGCTTACAGTCCCCCTGTCCAAAAATTGCATACTTATAGGTTACTGCAAAGGCATAGATCATATTTTTTACTGGCTTGGGGAGGAGGGGGTGAGGGTTGGCGAGTTTTCTTGCACAGAATCACAGAAATGATCTGGAATCCAAACTTTTTTCTAAATTGTACCTACAGGTAAGCCTATAACAAGTCTTACCTGTAGTTACAGTGAATATCTCCTAAACCTGCACTGTTTAGGAGATATTCACACTGCATGCAGCTGGTGTAGTCACCAGCGCATGCGCTCTGAAGAGACAGGATATCTGTGTTGTCCCTCCAGAGCTCCGTGTCACGGCCATGACTCCCACACATGCGCAAGAGTGACGTCATCGCGGCTCGGCCAGTCAGACAGCCGGAGCACACGAACACGGAAGGAAGTCTGGGTGAAGATGAAAGCCCTGTCAGCAGTGACAGCACACCGCTGGAGAGCTTCATTCTAAGGCAAGTATTTCATAATGTGCGATGTGCTAGTATGCATGCATAATATGTGTCAGGTCACCTTGAGGCTAGGTGACCGATGCACACCGTTGGGATCAGGAGAGAACCGCAAGGTAGTGGACCCCACGGCTGACTGCCGGATGGGAGTCAGGGTGGTAAGTAAGGCAGGGCCGCTGGAACACCAACACGGATCCCACCGGGGTTAGCGAGCAAGATTCCCTAGGGCGTGGAGTCTAAGAGCCAGCAGGTGTTCACCAGAGTCTCTAGTGGTGAGGATGGACTGGGCTGCAACTGGCTCCAGGTCACGACCCCCAGGGTCCCCCAGCTCACACCCACAGTAGGCAGCAGGGGGATAGTAAGGGAATAAGCCAAGGTCAGGGCCACAAGCAGACAAGAACAACAGAGTTCACGCCAAAGGTTCAGGGTCACAGGAAAATGGGGATAGTTGGGGACACGCCAAAAAGGTCAGAGTAACGAGCAGACAGGAATAGTTGAGAACACGCCAAGGTCGGTAACAGAAACAAACGTAGAGCACACGGCAGGCAGGAAACCAAACACACAAAGGTTGATAAGCAGGGCTGGCCTGCAGTGCAGAGGTTAATATAGAGTTCTCTGATAGGAGCTGGGGTGGAGCCATGCTAGAGAAGAGATTATAAAAGCAGTCAGGTGAGAGTCAGCTGGGCTCTAGAGATTAACACATGGAGGCAGGTAAGCTGACAGACAAAATTCTATTGCATAACCATGACAATATGCCATTGTGTTGCAGTTTTTTTTTTTTTTTTTTAAAGGCGCAGTTTTACTACCACTTTAAATATGGCCAACAGAGTCACTTGAAGTATTGACACGATCATGCTATTGTGTGAGAGATTCCTCCTTTGGCAAATTACAATAGGAATTGCAAATTATATAGCAGATAAAAGTAACATTAGGCCTTGCAGTACACTGCAATAGCAATGGAATGCAAATTCCAGTAGTAGCCAAAAGGGAAACACATTTTCACTGCCAAATAAGCTTCTGATTGCTTGCCACACCACTGCTCATTAAACTATGTGGTTAGCTAAGGCCATGGGGTTAAATAGAACAGTCATGGCAGTACCAGAGCAACTGTACCATCTGCATATACACATATATCTGTGTTTGAGAACTTGACCTGATAAAGCAGCTCCTGATAAGAAGAGGAAGCAAGGAAAGCTACAAATGAAAGGATCCCTGAGATCACCCTGTTGAGGTCCTAAGAACCATTAGAAGACCCAAGACTTTATTGCTCATTTCTTTAGAGCCTTGGCGAGCCTGTCCCAAAACCATGCTTGTATATGTGGATTTGTGTAATCACACACTGTAATGAACCGGAGGATGCTGGGAAACTGCTTCTTCATGTGTTTGTACTTCACTGGAATTAGTCTTCTTTCTCGAGCACCTGCACAAGGAAAAAATACAAACAGCAAGATAAATTTTCCAGCAAAACAAATCTACCAGAACAATAACATTGCATTTTGCTGAAGTCATTAATGAAATATTCATAAATGTTCAACAAAATCTATATCACATCCAACAGCTTCCACAAACAGAACTATAATATATTCCTGGCTTTTTTCCAATGGGAACGCAGTACTGAATGTACTGTATGTAATGGCAAGGCGTGCTGGAAGGTATATTGATGCTGGTTTGCTGGGGGGGGGGCTTCTGTTGCTAGGGGATGAAATGTTGCCGCAAGGGATGTGCCATTGAGGGAGGGTTCTATTGATGCTGGCTGGTCTGTTGTTGATGCTCAAGGTCAATTGTTGCTGGGGTGGTATTTTTTGTTGTTGCTGGTCATGGAACAACTGGCTGATTCAAAATTGAGAAAAGGAGTACGGCAAGGATGTATATTGTCACCCTACTTATTTAACTTATATGCAGAGTACATTACACGAAATGCCAGGATCAACGAACCACAAGCTGGCATTAAGATCGCAGGGAGAAATATCAACAACTTGAGATATGCAGACGATACCACACTAATGGCAAAAAGTGAAGAAGAACTAAAGAGTCTCTTAAAAAAAAAAAAAAGAAGGAAGGGGGAGAGCGCAAAAGCTGGCCTGAAATTGAACATTATGAAATTATGAAAACTAAGATCATGGCAACCAGTCCCATCACTCCTTGTCAAATAGAAGGAGAAGAGATGGAAACAGTGACAGATTTTTATCTTCCTAGGCTCCAAGATCATGGCAGACTGACTGTAGTGCTTGCTTCTTGGGAGGAAAGCAATGGCAAACCTAGCCCACGTTATAAAAAGTAGACATACCCCTACCGACAAAGGGCCGTATAGTCAAAGCTATGGTATTCCCAGTAGTAACCTATGGCTGTTAAAGCTGGACCATAAGGAAAGCTGAAGACTCTTGACAGTCCCTTGGACAGCAAGAAGATAAAACCAGTCAATCCTGAAGGAAATCAACCCTAAATATTCACTGGAAAGATGGACTCTGAAGCTGAAACTTGAATACTTTGGCCACCTAATGCGAAGAGGACTCAAAAGACCCTGAAGCTGGGAAACAAAGAAGGAAAAAGGAGAAGAGGATAACAGAAAACAAGATAGATAGGGTTGCACCTATACCGACACTAGTATTGGTGCCAATCCCGAGCATTTGCATGAGTACTCGTGCAAATGCTCTGATGCTTGCACCGATACCTGGGCAGTCAGGGATGATCGGTGCAGTGGTGCGGGCAGTTACAAGCACCAATCTCCCTGTATACCTTTCAATAAAAGCAGCTGACAGCTTCTCCTCTTCCCCTGCGGCTTTCAGCTACTATATTGAAAGGTATACAGAGAGATTGGTGCTTGTAACTGCCCGCAGCGATCATCCCTGACTGTCCCCGGTGTCCTTCGTGCTATTCCGGTCCCCCCTGTCCTGGACAGAGAGCAGGGGAAGGATCTGGTAAATCTGTAATTTACTGACTCCTTCGTTTTCTGAATGGACAGTGTCACTGACTCTGTCCATTCAGATTCATAACTGAGCATTGTAAACTGCGTCATCAGTGCTGCATATTAGTGCCACTGTCAACATGACATTAAAAGTATCGGTATCGGCGAGTACTTGGGATACCAAAAAGGGCAGCACTAAGGTGGGTGGGGGTGGAATTAAGAAATGGTGCTCAGAGATAAGTAGGGGCTGAGACAAGAATTTACTCAGAAATGGGGAGATCCTGCACCTTCATTATTACATATTTAACACATACCTGGTCCAAGGCTGAGAGCAAATTTTGTCTGGAAATCACACTCATTGCTGTCCAGATAATCATCAGATATAACCACCACCATCTTCCTACACCTGCAACATAAGTAATAACTCATTTGTTAAAATATATTTTAAAACCCAGAATATTTAAGAAACATTTTAAAAATGATACTTATATTGTCCATCAGCCTAAACTATAGCACATCAGATCCAATATACCTGAGGAAATACAGTACCTGGGAACCTAGATTTCAGTGACCCATATAGCTTGCGTGTCTAATAAAATAATTGTGTCTGGAACATTTGCTTTTCTAGTTCCATGACATACCAGATCAGTTTCTCTAATCCACCATGATAAATTAAATGACATAACTATCAAGAAACTTAAAAAAAAAAAAAAAAAAAAATGGAAGGAGAAGGAGGAGAAGAAGGAGAAGAAGGAGAAGAAGAAGGAGAAGAAGGAGAAGAAGGAGAAGAAGAAGGAGAAGAAGGAGAAGAAGGAGAAGAAGAAGGAGAAGAAGGAGAAGAAGGAGAAGAAGGAGAAGAAGAAGGAGAAGAAGGAGAAGAAGGAGAAGAAGAAGGAGAAGAAGGAGAAGAAGGAGAATCACAACCAAGTAGGGTGCCATCAGACCTGAGGACCCTGTACCGCTGTCTGCAGCACACTACGCCCAAAGGCGATATCCTCATGCCTTCTCACATCCACCTGATAGTATCTGGTGAATGTATGGACTGAAGACCAGGTTGCGGCCTTGCAGATCTGAGCCATAGAGGCCTGGTGATGCACTGCCCAAGAAGCACCAATAGCTCTTGTGGAATGTGCCTTGATCTGAAAACGGAGGAATCTTCCGTTTCAAACCGTAAGCTTGAATAATCAATTGCAGAATCCATTTAGAAATGGTCGCTTTTGACGCTGCCTGTCCTTTATTGGGACCCTCTGGCAGCACGAACAAAACATCAGTCTTGCGAATCTGAGCTGTTGCTTCCAGATAGGTCTTGACTGCTCTTACTACATCCAAAGAATGTAGTGACCTTTCTTCCGAAGAACAGGGATCTGGAAAAAAGGAAGGCAGAACAATGTCTTGGTTTAGATGAAAATCTGAAACCACTTTCGGTAAAAAACTAGGATGAGGGCGCAGTACCACTCTATCCTTGTGTACAATCAAGTAAGGCTCTTTACAGGAAAGAGCTGCTAATTCTGATACTCTTCTAGCAGAAGAGATGGCCACCAGAAAAATCAGTTTCCTCGTCAGCAAGACCAAAAGGAATCTGACGTATTGGTTCAAAAGGCTGTTTCTGTAACACCGACAGAACCAAGTTCAAGTCCCAGGGGTTTAGGGCGCTTTAACCGGAGGATTAGGAAGCATCACCCCTTGCATAAAGTTTCGGACCAAAGAATGCGAAGCAAGTGGCCGTTGAAACAATACTGATAAGGCCGAGACCTGGCCCTTGATGGTACTCAAGGCCAGCTTCATCTCTAATCCTAATTGTGGAAAATCAAGAATTCTACCCATCACATATTTTCTGGGATGCCAACCCCTGGATTCACACCAGGATACATAAGATTTCCAGACTCTATGATAAATCATTCTGGAAGCTGGCTTCCTTGCATTGATCAAGGTAGATATGACAGGACCTGAAAGCCCACGACTCTTCAAAACGTTGGTCTCAATAGCCAAACCCTCAAATTTAGCGTTTGTAAGGCAGGATGGAACACTGGACCTTGAGATAACAGGTCTGGGCGTACCGGTAGGGTCCACGGGGAACCCACCGTCATCCTTACTATTTCTGCCCACCAAGTCCTTCTGGGCCAAGCAGGGGCCACCAGAAGTACCGACTTTCTTTCCCGCCTGATCCTGCGAAGGAGTCGTGGCAGTAGCAGAATAGGAGGGAATGCATAAATCAGTGAGAACCGATGCCACGGAATCACCAACGCATCCGTCCCGCCTGCAAGAGGATCCCAGGCAACCGGTAGAAAGGATTTCCCCTTCTGCAGGTTTACGGGTATGAGCCACCAATTGAGGCTCTGACGCACCGCATGCAACCGGTGCATTGGAAAGTCTAATGCCTGAACCTTTTTGTTCCAGGCCGACAGAATACTGTGTTGCAGTAGTCCTGAATGGAACTGAGCAGAGGGAACTGCTTCGAATGAAGACACCATCTTCCCCAGCAGCCTCATACAAAGGCGGACAGAAGGACCCTTCTTGGTACTGACTGTCAGAATCAGCTCCCTTAAAGCAGTGATCTTTGCCTGGGGAAGAAATACTTTCTCCTGGCTTGTATCTATGATCGGACCCAAATACTCCAGTTTTCTTACTGGTTTTAGGAAAGCTTTTTCTAGGTTGAGGATCCAACCTAGATGTTCCAGATACTTGACCGTGGTCCTCAAGATCCCGTTCAAGGAAGCTACCGACCAGTCTATCAAGAGCAGGTCGTCTAGGTCTGCTATGACAGTTATACCCTGAGCCCTTAATCTGGCCAGAGGCGGGGCCAAGATCCTTGTGCACACTCGAGGTGCAGTGGCTATCCCGAAAGGCAGAGCCACGAACTGGAAATGGCACCCACCTATCTCGAAGCGCAGAAACTTCTGCTGAGCAGGAAAAATGGGCACAGGTAGGCATGCATCTCTGATGTCTATTGATGTCAAAAATTCTCCTCCCTGCAGGATGTAGACTACTGTCCGAATTGATTCCAAACGGAAGGACTGTATCCTTAGGAATCGATTCAGATCTCTTAAATCCAAAATGGGTCTGACATCCCCATTTGGTTTTTGGACCATAAAAAGGTTGGAATAGAAGCCCAATCTTTGATCCTTTGTGGGAACCACCATAATGACCTCTTGCGACAAGTCGCTCTAACGTTAGAAATTCCTGGAAGTCCTCCTGCCAGAGCCTTGAGCAGCAGTCTTCCCCCCACTCGAGCGAGCGGGGGCGCCCCTTCATGAAGAGGCCTTAGTGTCTTGTCTAGAAGACTTCTTCCCCCAGGACTTCTTCTGTCCCTGGGGTTGACTCTTGTTTCTTGCCCCAGACGGAGGAGGCCGTCGTGACTGCCTGGAGGCTGATGCCCCTGGCGCTGAGGAAAGAGTCCATTTAAAAGAGGGACACTTACTCTTCTTCTTAACAGGTAAGAGTGCTTTTCCCACAAGAGATTCTCTTGATATAGTTATCCAAGTCTTCTCCAAACTACCTTTCACCATGAAAAGAAAACCCAGCCAGGAGCTTCTTACATGGTGCTTCGGCTGACCAATTTTTCAACCATAAGATTCTACGCATATGCACCAACCCAAGTGAAAGACGAGAGGTTTGCACGATAGAATCTCTGATGGCGTCAACAACATAACATAAGGCCGCAGGAAGGTTAGCAAACCCCTGGGCCTGCTGTTCAGGTAATATTTTGATGACCTGCTTAACATGGTCTCTTAAGTATTGACAAACTCCAATCGCTGCTACTGCAGGTTGGGCCACTGATCCTGCTAAGGAAAAAACATCCTTCAATAAGAATTCCATCTTTTTATCCACAGGATCCTTGAGCATCTGAGCGTTGTCTACAGGACAAGTCAGACTACTATTTATAGAGGAAATGGCCGCATCAATGGCCGGCATTCCCCACATCTTAATAAATGTTTCTTCCATAGGATAAAGTGTTGAAAACTTTTTTGGCGGAAGAAATCACCTATCTGGGTGATCCCACTCAGAATAAAAAGAGCTTTTCAAGTAAATTATGAACAGGAAAGGCATGTGCTGTTTGAGAAGGTTTCAGCGACCCCAAAGAAGATGAAGATTCCTTAACAGACACAGGTACAGGCAACTTAAATGTGGAGCGGACCAATCCAGTAAGGATCTGCACTAAGACTTTCTCCTCTTGGGAAGTCGAAGAGGGTCCCTCTCCACCTGATTCCTCCGAAGAGAAATCATCCGTCCCATCCCGATCCTCTGAAAGGGATTTGTCTCCTTTATCCCAGAGCTCCTTTGTCTGAGGGGCTTGGGAAACAGAGGAAGGCCTAGTACGTTTTCTTCCACTGAGTGAAGATGTAATCACGGCCATTAATCTTTCCTCTAACCCAGAAATGGTTGAGGAAAAAACCTCCTGCGTAATGTATACAGGGGCTGAAGTGCCAGAAGCAGGTGTAGCCCCTGACTCCAACGGCTCTCCCTGGATAGCCGTCCCTGGCCCCTCAGGAGGGGAGGGTGTAGCAAACAGGGGGTCTTCAGAACCTGAATGAGATCCCCTAGTGTCTCTGGTTCTGAGGGTACTTGAACCTCTTCTACCCATAGTGCAAAGCAACAAGGTATGAGGTATCCAAAAAAATGAACACTGACTGCTGAGCGATGTAGTCCGGCAAAGCCCTGCTACCAAATGCCTAGTCTGGTGTTCCCTTAGTAAATGCAGCCTAGAAGAATGCCTGTGTCCCACCTTACATGCGACTGTCAACTCTGTGTCCCTCCAAGGCTCAGAGCACCTGTAAAGTGTGCTTTAAATAGCCATGCTTTCTGGCACTGTGGGCGTCTAAGCACGCTGACGCTGTGCTGGCGGCCCGCCCCCCCCCCCCGTTTTTGAAAAACGAGCGCTTGCCGCGCGAGCCTGACCCTTCTTGACAAGCATGGAGGAAGGGTGGGGGAAGAAGGAGGAGGCCGGCATTGATGTGCCCTGCATTGTAATGGCGGCTTGGCGGCGGTGACAGTACGGTCTAAAACCTGCCTTACAGCATACCTGAAGCCTCCCCCTAGCCTGGGGGGGGGGGGGAACATCCCAGATGAGAAAAAAACCCCACCATCCTACCTGGAGCCAGCAGAAGAGCCTGTGCAGCGAACGCTGAGACAGAATCAGCATGAGAAGGTTTGTGCTCTTGGTCACAATAGGCATAGCATGCATTTACCTTAAAGGAGAAAGCCCACTAGAATTCAAAAATTCTGTGGAATCTCCTCTTACCTTATCCAGCCGCAGGATTCTGTATACACAGACCCAATCTTCACCTCTCACGGTGGGCTCCGTTTGTAAAAACCGTCAGAGACTGGGGCCCCTATGAGTAGGGGGATCCTGCAGTTCTGGCCCTGTAAAGCACCCAGCCAGAAATTAGGAGGCTTAAAGCCATTTTCTGATCTGCGGGGTCCAGCTCTCTAAAAAGAGAAGCGTTACAGGTAAAACCTAGTTTCTTAGGACACGAGGCCCGGGTACCATCCAATTCGGCCATGAAAGGACACTTTGAATGGATCCGGTTCGCCTGGCTTGCCCCAGTATAGGATATCGGGATATTCCCTTTGGAGCTTCAGCACAGAACATCTTTGCATGTCCAACACTTAAAACACTGGCGTAAAAACTGAGGTATCCCTGGAAGGGGAGGGATTATATAGGGGGTTGAACTTCCTGATTAGGGTGTGACCAGTGTCCAATACCTAGTGGTACCTACATAACTCATCAGTTATTACTGTGGCTCTGTGTCCCGTGATGTCCGAGAAAGAAGTTTTGTTTCAGTTTTGGATAGAGCATGGAAGGGTTTTTTTTCCCCTGTCTGTGTACCATTGGGGATATTTCCTTTCATTCCCTGTTCCAGAGGCACAATAACTTTGATTTTAGATTTAGATTTCTCCTTACCTCTTGTTATGGGGCCAGCTCTAAAAATGTTGGATTTTCCTTTACTTTTTTCCTACAAATAGACTGGAGAAATTCCCCTAGGCCTATGGACACAGACTGCAATAAAAACTTGACAGAGGCTCCAACTCTCTCCTGCTCCATCCACGATTAAAAAAAAAAGGTTTTGCTTAGAGATTTACTTTAAAGTAAGAAGCATAAAGAGTAAAAGCTATAAGAAAGCAAAAGCTCTCATTATCCATCATCTATTGTCACAATGATCTTTGCAGTCCTACATTTTACATACCTGTTTTCAATAAGTTCACTTGTTATAGACCACAGACATGTGCCAGGGAGGACGTCTCTATCAAACACACACAACTTCAGATTATAGTTCGTCTGCTCCAGTTTAGCGATCATTTCCTGTACGAAGCTTATATCCTGGGCACAGTAGCAGATGAATGCATCAAACTGCTCGGGCAGTTGTCCTGCAGGTGAACATAAAACAAATCACAGTTGTCTTTGTAGCTTGAAAACAGGATAGCAGGAGAGGAAAAAAAAAAAAAAAAATCAGTGCATAAAAATGCTGCATAACCAAACCAAAAAAGGGTTGAGAAATTTAAAGCAAAGATGCAATCGAACAAAAACAGAATCTCTTCTGTTTTTTAAAGTATACTTAAAAATGTAATTTATATTTCAGCTTCTCAGTTCTTACATGTTGTGGCTGCATTAGTTTTCACTTTTCAGTCTATGATGGTTTTCAGCAAGTACAGAAAAACAAAAACATAACATAAAACTGTTGATGTTGCCAGAATTGCAGGGTCCTTCTCACTTTCAGCAAGAGTACAAAACATTCCCTGGAATTCATAAAGTTTGCCATTGGCATTTTTTAGAATTTCTTGTACACTCACTACAAATGTTGGTGCTTGAGACAGATTCATGTAACCGTCAAAAACAGGTAAATGAATTTGCTGCAGGAAGCAGCTAGCACTTAGGCTATGCTAATGTCCATACCGGAAATTCGATCCTCAGTGCAGCTCAGAAACATTGAGCCTGATAAAATCACAGGCTTAGCCTTGCCTAATGCTCGGCCACTGCACCCATTACACCAGGGATCCTCAAATTACGGCCCTCCAGCTGTTGCTGAACTACACATCCCATGAGGCATTGTAAAACTCTGACATCCATAGACAGGATTAGGCATGATGGGGATTATAGTTCTTGAACAACTGGAGGGCCATAGTTTGAAGACCCGTGGATTACACAGATAGGCATAGTGACTGAGGGATTTTTTTTTTTTTAGGATCAGGCAGAGCATGATAGGTAACTCAGAGGCTAATTCCCCATCAGACCAATAACAAAGAAACAGGGAACGGACTGTACAGGCCAGATAAGGAGGTCTTAAGATAAAATGTCTAATTTTTATTATACAAGATTACAAAGCAAAAAACTTCATAAAAACATTATATGGTGCTAGATTGATTAACTGTACATAGAACATTAATATTGCTTTTGCTTGATACAGCCAATAAAGAGAAATCCTTATGTGTAAACATGTTTAGTCAAAGTTTTGCTTCATCAGGACGCATGAGTATAGTACTGTAATCCTCTTAGCATTGCATATGGCGCATATAACCTGCTGGGTGGGCACCAGAGCAGACAGGGAGGTCAAGATCTCAGCAGGGCACCTCAAAATAACAGATCTATGTCGCAGGCATTATCATGAAGACCATAAGACTTAACAGGGATAGTACAGATGATAGCTACCTAATTTGTATATTTCTGAGATCACCAGTTGTCAAAACATTTCAGATATAAACATAGCTCATCATCCCTATCTACCCAAGCCCTAGATTGAATCAAGGGAAAGGAGCCCCACATAGTTGCAGTCACAAAAGACTTCTGCTGCAATAGGGTACCCAAAATAGTGCGATTGTACCCACCAGCTTTATTCCAATTTAAGAAAGGGGAAAGAGCCTGAGACCATAGACCATAAACTTCCCTCTATGTTATCCTATGTGTCCATGCACACATGGACATTTTTGGATGTTTATCAGCAGTGTAGTTTATGGGCTGTTTTCTGAACGCCATAAAAATCGCATTCAAGAGTCGTTTTTCTGGCCACAAAAATGGCAAACGCTCAAAAACGTGGCTCACCAGCATTTTAACGCTTTTGATCCATTGAAAAAAAAAAAAAAAAAAAAAAAAAATTAAAAAAAACGCTAACGCGGAAAAACGCTAATGCAAAAACGTTAAAAAAAGAAAAAAAAAAATCACTGCAAAGCAACTGGAGTTTTTATGAAGTTATTTTAATGTCCAGTATGCATGGAGCCTTATATTTTTGGCAATTACATGGAGTGAGCAGACTTCTGCCAGCCACAGGCCATGTCACACCCCTTCAGCCTGCGTCTTAGAATAGGAGGATGGTGAAGCCTCCATTAATCTACGTGCAATATCGCAACCCCATTGCGTTTAGCAGGTTAGTGGGCATGGAGGAGGGAGTGTACTGCCATACCACTGTGTACAAGCCCACATGCGTGACTCTATAGTCACATGGGCTGCTCAGATGCGATAAGAAGGAAATGCTCAGCATAGAAACTCACTGAAAACTGAGCATGTGCAGAATTGCCAACACAGCTGCAAAATGAACCGAAGGTGGAGATAGAGAGCAGGATCAGCCAGTTTTTTGCAGAATACAGGAAACAAATCTAAAAATGACTGAGCGAGTATGAACAGCATGTAATACACCATTTATTGATAGGTTTTTTTTTATGATGTGGGTTTAATGACACTTTAAATCCAGAAGCTGTGTTAAAAAAAAAACATAGGTGGAGGGAAAAGGATTAGTCAGATTACCAGTTTTTACTTGTAGTCTAGACTTCCTGCTGCTGATTTTTCTCCATTACTAGCATACTTCACCTTGTTCTGCATGCTCTCTCTCTCTGTGGAGTTGGCCATCTTGGGAGGGACAGTTTGTCAGAACAAGGAGAACAATGAGCAGTACAGTAGTGATATCACCCCAAATCTCCTGAGATTAGCGGTCAGGGGCAGCATTAGTTTAGATTTCACAATGCAGTTGTTCAGCTATGAGGCTGTTGGCACAGGAGTGCCTAGGTACACTCACATACAAGGAAGTTCACTACTGGGGTTTTTTTTTTATTTTTTTGAGGATTGGCAAATAAAAGAAGGCAGATTTTCAGGCTATTCCTTAGGCACAAATAACATTTCTCTAATATAGCAAATCTATACCTTTGAGTTGGGTTCCACTTTAACTCTCCAGCATCTACCAAACACTGGAATATTAGCACAGGCTGGCCCTTTAAAGATATAAAAGTAGTATCCTGCCTGATTAACACTGATCTGCTCAGATTTAAAATAATCTACACTGTCTGCCCCAATAAATGCCAAAAGATCAGGAAATTGTGGATCGATTTCCCTACAGCACAAAGATCTGCTGTAATTACCTTGGATGTGGTTTCTTCCTTCATGTCTCCCTTTATCGGGCATATATTATATGCCTCATATGCACTGGGGATGGCGAGGGCAAGTGTGTTTGTGTGTGTGTTTTTAACTTGCATCTGTTTTCTTGACATCGGATCCTGTGTGATCCTGACCGTTTTCCTTTTTTTACATTGTATCCTGGCTAGGTTGGACTTCATGGAAACAAACAGCTTTAAAAAAAAAAAAAAAAAAAATGAAAAATGATGTAAGAGTTTGTCTTATTTTTCAATCCCAAGAAGGATTTTGTATCATTATGCCACAACTATGAGCCATGTGTTTGGCTGGTGGTTGCATGACGGTACCATCAACCTCAATAGGCAAGTCTGTCAGGTCTGACAGTTAGTACCGCCTGTTGAAATAGACAAGCTAGGATAAATTTGCTGCTGCATATGTACCATTCCCTCCGTCTAACATGGTTGGGATGTACCAACCCCCCTGTCTACCATGTTCAGGACAGTAGTAAATACGCAGATAGCCTGTTTTTATTGACCCCTTTCTGTCTGCACAAAAGAGGTCTTACATTGTTCTCACAGTGCCCTCGTTTTTAGAAATTTGCTCAGAAAGGAGGGATGTCACCTCAGAACCATTTTTCCCTATTGTGTTAGACTCCTTGGTGAAAGCATACTCCTTTTTAACAATAGGCTTTGTAGGCAGTGGTGAAGGGGGAGTTATTACTGTGGTAATACATTCGAATCAAACGGTTTTCATAGGACAAAAGCACCCGCTGTAGCTGTATACCTGAAGGGTCGTCATGCGTGGTGATGCACTTTCCCGCACTGCTATCCACGGTTTCAACTTGTACTGGTGGTGGCTTGCTTGACTCCTTGGTCTTTTCTAAATACTTCTGACAATCTCGATCTAAAATATAAAACAATAGGACTCAACTGCAGAGTGGACATAAAGGAAAAAAAATAACAATATTCTGGCTTAGCCGGTCTATCGCCCATATTGCCTTGTAACCAGTAGCAGAGCTCCACGTCATAGGAAAAATATCATTGTATTGCAGAGCCCCTAATGCTAGATGCTTAACAATTATGATGACCCTGTAACTAACAATCCAGTGGGCTGAACGAAAAAACAACAAAAAACAAACCCCCCCCCCCCCAGAGTTTGCCATACTAACAATGCAATGTTAGTTCAGCAATCTCCCCTGCTGAGCTATTTTGTTACGACGGGGGACTGCCCCCCGGCACTAGAACACACTGATCAGCACTCGCTGCCATTGGCTGCCAGCGCTGATCAACTGCTGGTTTTCCAGCATGTAAGTTCAACAAAAGCCAGTCGTTGAACCAGCTTCTGTCAGACAGACAGTTGTACACACTTGTCTGAATATTCAGATCGTGTGTACCCAGAATTATGGTCGAGTACCTGCAGCTGTGACATTTTGGTCCAGATTAAAATTGGTAGTTGCTGAAGAATGCAAATTGTGACACACATGTCAAATAAACTATTATGTTGCACTGAATATAATCAATTTGCTGCATAGTAGAATGTGTAACTGTCTTCCGCCATCGTCCTCTTGGCACACTAGTGCACGCTTCTATTGGTCCAAATACTGCAAACCCATTTTATGTGCCAATATTTGTTTGGCGCACATTGCGGGACTTTTTTGCAAAAAGTCCTGCTTTCTACAATAGTTGCATTGTTTGTTTCAAACCTTTTTAAATTTAAACTATTAGTTGGCTCTTCCTTGTCAGCTTCACACAAACTTTTGCAATTGTTTATCCTTCACAGGGCCTATCGCACACCTGCTAGATTGATTGGGGTAGGAGAGCTACACCCATTTGTCCTAAATGTAATGTACATAGAGGCGATTTCATACAAAATGATTTGGAGTTGCCCAAAGCTCACCCGGTACTGGACCAAGGTTTTACGGTCCATTTCTACACTTGCTCAAGTTCCTGCATCTACGAACCTATTAGTGTGCTTACTTGGAGCACTGGACCCTGAAATGTACTTACCAGGTATTTACTATATAGTATGATAACCCAGTTATTGCATTTAGCTAGAAAGCCGATTGCTCGGTACTGGATGTCACCTATGGGCTACGGTACCTACAAGAAAACAGTGGGTTGAGCATGTCAACTCCTTCTGACTTAGAGAACAGTTAGCTTATAACCACCATAATGGGATGTGTAAATTCAATCCTTTTTAGCAGAGTTGGTTAGATACTCCTGATTTAGCACCTCCGCAGTTAGTGATGGATAGACTGTTACAAATTTAAGCATGGATGGACCCGTTAAAAGTGCCCACGTTGTTCGTCGCACCAAAGGTTTAGGTTGTTTTATTTTTTTGTTTTGAGCTCATGATGTGAGATTTTAAAAAAGAGAAAATTATATATATTTTTTGTAAGCTTTTCTAAAAAATGAGCAGTTGTTGATATGATCTACCTATGTTCATACTTTTTGTTTTGTATGGAATAACTGTGTCCTGTTCAATGCTATCCTATTTTATGCTGATCTATTTGTTTTCTATCCTCTGACGCTCTTTGATACCAATAAAAAAACAAACACTATTAGTTGGCATTTTCAAAAAAAAAAATAAAAAATATTTGGTGCACCAACAATAGTTTATCTAGCCTATTACCTCTTCTCCTATAGGTTTGGTATTATGAACATGTGGCCCTGTGGTGACAGAGTCACTTTAAAATGTATATAAACCCTAACAATATACTCCTCCTATTTGCTCTGTTTAATATACCGCTGAAAGCCTTTTGGTATATTTTTTTTTGATAAGTGCAAAAAGAAAAATAATAAGGTCATAAATTCACTTCTGTCATGTGTTCTTAATGGACTACAGAATGAGTAAGCCTTTATGCTGCAGAGATCTGAGTGTGGGGGTTGTTAAGAAGTTTATGTCATCCAACAAGGAATAAGGCCCCATTCACTATTGGGAGATTAGGAATCATGGGCAGAATCGGCCCTACTTCCCCTTTAATGTGTTTCGAGCTGCAAAATTAGTGAACATGGTATGAAGCCAACATACCTATTAAAGGAGTGACATCTGTGAGAATATCATCCCTTTCAATCTTCTTCAGCAGGTTCAGCAGCTCTCCAACAGTTGCTTTTGAATTTTTTTCTGGCCAGTCAGCCAGAAGCAAGGAGGTTGGATCAGGAAATCTCTCAAAATTCTTTATCTCTTGATAGGTATAACCCATTTCTTCTGCAAGGATGTTCCAGTTGGAAGCCGTCACTACACCAGGGTTCAAATATAAAGACAACTTCTTCCTGGTAGTGCAGTTCAGAGCAATAAGTGGAAAGGAGTTATTGTCCAGATCGACTGGACTTGATGTAGCCATATTTTCACCCTCAGAACAGCTAGAAATCCTTTTGAAATAGTCTGGGGTCTTCAGTCAGCACTCCAGTGCCCCCCTAGAAACTTTGGTCATATCATATTCTTCACTTGGCTAATACCTAGAAAATATGGGAAAGACAAGAATATTGTAAAACTTTCTTCATTTCTTAATTCAGAATACTGTACAATATATACCACCAATGCAAGAGATACATTAAAGGTATATGTGAACCCTTGCCATGTAATGCAACCAACTGGAGTTTAAAATAGAAATGAAAGGTAAAACATTTGTGTGTGTGTGTGTGTATGGAGGAATTAAAAAAAAAAAAAGCTTCATAGAGGCTTTGAGAGGTAGGGGTAGAGATCAGCAGTACACTAATCTTCCCAGTAAATGGCTGTGCGGGGTGTGTGTCAGCAAAAGTCTGATTATCGGGGGACAGGCAGGCTGTTCTCCCAGCACAGCCAGAAAACTGACACACTGGGAAGGATGTGCTCTCATTCCTAGAGTGGTCAGTTTGAGCTAGGAAATCAAGGGGACTGGCACACAAAGGAAGACATACAAAGAGAACGGGATACTTTTTAACATAGACACATATTAGGATGCTGGGGTAAAAAAACTTTAATTCAGAATTGGCTAGAAATTCTATAAATCTCTTGCCAGCTGCTTATCTCTGAAGATGGATAAAAATATCAGATAGTGACCAAACACATGTTCAAAATCTACATTCTGAACCTGAGAAGACCCTGGCGCTTGACAGCCATTAGGAAGTATCCACATCACCCAGGCAGAGACAGCTCAAGAAGGACCTTCCTCTGTGGTGAAGAAGATCAAAGACTTGGCACCAAGTTTACATGGAGTTTTTAGTTTTTTGTTTTTTTTTCACTAACACAGTGATTAGGTGGGGTGGAGGGCGGGTGGCAAAGGGTGTGCAGTGGTTTAGCACACAAAGTCCAGCTTTAAAGTGAAACGTCACTTTTTTTAAAAAAAAGGAAAAACCTCCAGAGAGTTTTGCCCTGGAACTGCAGATTCTTTCTCATTTCTGTCCATTAGGTAATAAGACAGGGCATTTTAGTACCTTGCTCGATCCGGTGTTTCGTCAGATTATGCGACCCCTCAGAATTTGTAATGGAAGTGACATTCCGTCGCCGCCATCTTGCTACACCCCGCACTCCTCCACAGTAACGATACAGTGAGAAGGCGGCAAGCAGACATCTTGTTACACCCACCGGAGTCTTGCATCACACACTTAAACAGTAAACGGAGCTTATATGGTGGAATACAGCATTTACAAATCTGTCAGACTGTTTACATGTTGAATCTTAAAGGCTTGCTGTGGCTTTTTGTTGGCGGCGACATAACGTCACTTCCATTACAAATTCTGACGGATCGCCTAATCTTACGAAACCGGCTGGTGAGAGGGAGGTTTGCCTGCTAGATTTGCTTGATCACTTCTAATACTGGAACATGAGAAATGTATAAAATAAATTCAAGCAGCACTGCTAAAAAGTTCACAGAATCCCATACAACCTTACTGTACACACCCTAAAGAAAAATTGTATGACAAACCAAAGCCACTTCTGCAGTTTGAAGACTTTTGTGGCAAACTAACAACTGTCAGCTATGTTCCGGGTAAAATCTAATGTAAGAAACCATCATGCATAGACAAGTGAAAACATTTTTTACCAGGAAGTAACAATGCAACTAGGAAGTGCACAAATATTAAATCTGTGTTCGAGATTACAACTAGACCTGAGCTGGCTGTACATCACGGGATCAGAGAAGTCATCTGCAAAGTTCAAACCCCGTGAAGATCCCTCTTTCCCTCAACATGTTTGTGTGTCATAAAATCTGACTAATAGGAATATAAAAAGGGAATGTATGAAGACAGTCTACTCTAGTTCTGTCTCCTCTGAAATGTATAGGTCATGTAAATATACACACTTGTCCAGGTAACATGCCTATGGCCCTCACATCCTCAGCATCAAATCTAACTTAAAGAGGAGTTCCACCCAGGGGGGCCGTCAAAAAAAAAAAAAAAAAAAATTTAAAAGTCAGCAGCTACAAATACTGCAGCTGCTGACTTAATTGGACACTTACCTGTCCCTGGGTCCAGCGATGCGGGGGATCGAAGCACCGCTCGTCCCCCCCCCCCCCTCCGCTCGTCGGCATTTCAACTGTGGGCGCCGGGACCCACTGTGCATGCGCGAGCGGCGCCGCGCGCCGTGATTGGCCGCTCAATCACCTGGGACCTGTAATGGGTCCCAGATGATTGACAGGAGGGAGGGAGCAGAGTGGAGCCCTTCCTGTGCCGAGGGGGAAGTGATGTCACCAGCCCAGGCAAAGGAAGAGGCAGACTACGAGGGACCCCCTAGCAACAGGCATTTAGAGGTAAGTAAAAAAAAAAAAAAAAAAAATTATCCAAATTTTTTTTGTTTTTTTTTTTTAGAATTTTTGAGGTATTTTTGTTTTTTTGGGTGGAACCCCACTTTAATATATATACTCGATACATTGTCAGCATGCACCCGACCATCTCTTCTCCATCAAAGAGCAGTTGTTGCCCAGCCCACTACCTACCTATTGGATTACACTTTAGAAAGCATTTTCCCAGGTATAACAAGACAAGCGAACATCATGGCCACTAAAAACATAGGTTAGCGAGCAGTCTGTTCCTGCTTGTTCACCTGTACAGTTTCCACATTTACCTGTTGTCTAGTTTAGCTATTTATATTGCTCATTCATGCATCTCCACTTGTATGCCTTGACGTCTGCTCTTCTGTTTATCTGTACTGCTCACGTGGCTGCAAAATGCCCACTTCTTCCCTTTTGTCTCTGTGCTGTAGTGTGGGTTTACCTGATTGCCAGGCTGATAACCTGTGTTGTTCTTATATTATTCTACTGCAATATAATATGCTCTATTATTTCCTAGTAATTCTCCTGCGAGGAGTATTTACCAGTATTGCTCTCTCTGTCGTTGTCCATCTATGAACGCACAACGCAGCAAACTATCCTCTGCTAATCTAGTGTGTTAATGTAGCCTTTGTGGTTAGCACTTCTGTCTTACAGCACTGGTGCATCTAGACTGAGTCCGGATATGTATGTATAAGTATATATTTCTCTTGTATTTCTATTAGTGGTTAACACTTCTGCCTTGCAGCACTTGGGGGGTGTGTGTGGTAAAACCTTGGATTGCGAGCATAATTCGTTCCAGAAACATGCTTGTAATCTAAAACACTCTTATATGAAAAGCAAATTTCCCCATAAGAAATAATGGAAACTCAGATGATTTGTTCCACAACCATTTATTCATAAGTCCTTCAGTTTATAGTCCATATAAAAAGATTATAACAATGTGACCAGGTTGCGTAACCATAAAATGTCCATCCACAAATGGAAGCCCCCACAAGGGGATTAGAAGCAAAATCCAGCAGGAGCTACAGAGTATAGAAGAGAAGAGAGGCGCCTCCAAGTGTACCAATATGGTTACATTTAATGAAGGGGAACAACATTTAGCAAGTCACATGGTTGATGATTAAAAGAGGCATTTATATATATACAGCTGTTCACATAGACCGTCCTCCGCACCGCCAGCTCTCACCGCTGTCAGTCTGCAATTGTGACCCAGAAGACTACCTGCAGGAGAATGATCTGAAAGTAAGGCTTGAATCGCTTGTGGAAGGGATGACATTGATGGCGGTACAGAGGATGGTCAATGTGAACAGCTGTACCCCGGATGCCTGCATACTTGGATGTGCCTGTTTTAATCATCAACCATGTGAGTTGCTAAATGTTGTACCTTCATTAAATGTAACCATATTGCTACACTTAGCGGAGCCTCTTCTCTTTTATACTCAGTTGTGACGTGATGCTACTTGTATATCAAGTCAAAATGTATTTAAAAATTTTGCTTGTCTTGCAAAACGCTCTCAAACCAAGGAGATAGTGATAGAGATATATATATTATTCAAACCCTCTGATTGATTAGCACTTCTGCAGCATTGGGTTGCCCAGTTCAAATCCTAGCGGATCACTGCATGGAGCTTGCAAGAATAGAATGGAAATCCTCCAGTGGGGATACCAGATTTCCCTCACTTTTCCCTACCCCTCCCTCCCGAAAGGTGCCGATTGTGGCACCGGAGAGGGGGGAGGAGGCAGATAAGCAGAGCTTCCACTTTTGGGTGGAACTCCGCTTTAAAAAGGGATTGAAAAACATGTGCACATCTGTGTGTAAGGGTCACCATAAACATTACAATTTGACCATACAAATTTTATAGGATCAACTTTAGATTTACCAAAACTATGTAATACGAGGACTTAAAAGCGGAGGTTTGCTGAAAAAAAAATATTAAAAGCCAGCAGCTACAAATACTGCAGCTGCTGACTTTTAATATATGGACACTTACCTGTCCAGGGAGCCCATGGTGTCGGCAGACGAAGCCGATTTGTCCTTCGGCTCTCGGTGGCTGCCGCCGCCATCCTCGGTAAGGGAATAAGGAATTGAAGCCATGCAGCTTCACTTCCTGGCTCCCTACTGCGCATACGGAAGTGGCGTTGGTCACCGCAATCACCGCAGTGATCTATGCCAGGAAGTGGGAGCAAATACCTGTATTAGACAAGTATCTGCTCCCTCCTCCCCCCTGAAAGGTGCCAAATGTGACACCGGACGGGGGGGAATCCAAAAAGTGGAAGTTCCATTTTTGGGTGGAACTCCACTTTAACTAAGCCATCCAATTAAATTTGTATCCAATCGGGCAGACACTTGCACTACACAGTCGTTGGTAGATCTAAAGGAGCTTGTACAAACTGTAATGTGTGACGAGCTTTAAAATGGTGATAATAAACAAAATAAAAAAAATAAAGCAATAAAACACTACCAAAAAAACTGGCACCATCTTTTCCTTCTATGTTTACAAACAATTCAATACTTTAGAAAGTTTATATAAAGTTTACCCAACTATACACACACCCTTGTCACATAAACCGGTTTTATACATCAGGTCTCCTATGGAGGAAAGAGGGTCTCTCTATATTTGTTTTAATAACTGAGAATGATACAGATCTCACATCAACACAACCGAAAGACAAAAACAGGAACATTGAAACTATTGTAGAGAAAATAAAAAGAACCCCCCATATTGTATACCCCAGCAGTCATTCTATACTGCCCCTAATCCCAACTGCTCACTTACCTCCCCCATACAAACACTACTTACCCCTCCAGATAAACTCGTCCTGTCTGCCTCCTCCCCAGCTGGGAGATGACTGTAGAGAGAAGCAGGGCTGGCTGGGACTCGTCCATTATCAGCGGAGGGGTGGACACAATGAACTTCCACTTTACAGGAGGGATAAACCTGGTCTGTGCTGACAACAGTTTATTGGACTTCATATACAATTGTTCAGGATTGAAATTTGTCTCTGGTGTAATGGAAAAGATTCAGAAACCTATGCAGCGTTTTATTAAATGTGCATACACCCCCTCCCTGTGTGTGTGTGTGGAAGTGTCCGAAGTTTCAGGAAGTTGGGGGAGAAGTTTGAGCAATATGCGGGAAATGATGTCTTGTGTTACTATAGAGCTGTGACCACGCCTCTATAGAGCTGTGACCACGCCTCTATAGAGCTGTGACCACGCCTGTGCTGCATCAGCCCCTTACCCCGCAGTGTTGCCAACCAACCAGATGGAAACTTAATACTGACGTCGTGATCCAATATTTCCTGGCACAGCCAAGGTTTTACTGATACTTCCCCAAAAGTTACAAAATTACAGTTTTAAGTGCAAATTTCAGTATTTAGGATCCAAACAAGTACAATACACAATCAGCAATGTGATTTAACCACTTAAGCCCTGGACCATTTCGCTGGCCAAAGACCAGAGCACTTTTTGCGATTCGGCACTACGTCGTTTTAACTGACACTTAAGCGGTCGTGTGACGTTGTACCCAAACTAAATTGACGTCCTTTTTTTCCCACAAATAGAGCTTTCTTTTGGTGGTATTTGATCACCTCTGCGGTTTTTATTTTTTGCGCTATAAACAAAAAAATAGCGCCAATTTTCAAAAAAACTAGGGCTGTTACTGATTAAAATTTTCGCGTTCGATTAATCGTTTTTTTTTTAAATTCAATTAATCGACTAATTTCAATCAATTATAACGCACATACAGATCCAACTACTTTTAGCTGATTTAGCACCGTTGTTATGGCAACGGCTGAAGCCGGACATAGCGGGGCATGCCTAGGACATCACACGTCATAAACTCAGCCTCACCATGCCCATAATCGCAGCCTTACCGTGCCCATAATCTAAGACTTACCGTGCCCATAATGCTGTCTCACCGTGCCCATAATTGCAGCCTTGTCGTGCCTATAATGGCAGTCTCACTGTACACATAATCGCAGCCTCACTGTAGTCAGTGCCTGTGCCTGGATTAAACAGTCTGCGGGCATCTCCCGCTGTGTGTCTCGGTCACATCTCTATAGAGGCGTGGTCACAGCTCTATAGTAACACAAGACGATTTTTTTTTTTTTTTTAACCAAAAATATGTACAATACGTATCGGCCTAAACTGAGGAAAAAAATAGTTTTTTTAATATATTTTTGGGGGATATTTATTATAGCAAAAAGTAAAAAATAATGCGTTTTTTTTTTAGGGCTGTGGAAATTAAAGATTAATTCCTCGATTAATCGTTAATTTTTTTGATCGATCAAAATGTTTTTGATCGGTAGGCTGCCTGCCCTGGGGCCGCTTTGGGCCAAGCTGTGGCTACAGCGCAGCGCAGCGCTCCGCTCCTTCCTCCTCCACTATATGTCATACACAGTCTGCGGGCATCTCCCGCTGTGTGTCTCGGAGCTGAGTGTGAAAACTTTGGCCGTGCTGTGAGAAAAGTCCCGCCCTCCTCCTAGATCAGCTTGTGTGATAGACGCAGTGTTCGGGAAGGGGTTAACCACTAGCTGGCCAGCCGCCGTCGTTATATGGCGGTAGGTGGTTGGCTCTCCTGCGCAAATCGCCATAGCTGTACGTCGGCTCACGCAGGCGCGATCCCCATTCTGACAGGAGACATGTTAGAGATCGCTGTTTCCGATCACTGGGAACAGCGATCTCTGTCATGTCCCTGCCAGCCCCGTGTCATTTTTACATTGATTACTGCTTTTTTTTTTAGCACTAATCTCAAAAAGTGTCATTGTCTGCCGCAATGTCGCAGTCCTGCTAAAAATCGCAGCTCGTCGACATTACTAGTATAAAC
Source organism: Lithobates clamitans (assembly GCA_037952925.1). Lineage (NCBI taxonomy): Eukaryota > Metazoa > Chordata > Amphibia > Anura > Ranidae > Lithobates > Lithobates clamitans. The sequence goes on from JBBGZY010000142.1 coordinate 8,911,798, forward strand.
AATAAAAAATAAATAAAAGTCCCTAAATTTATCCTGTAGTTTGTAGACGCGATACGTTTTGTGCAAACCAATCCATATATGCCTATTGTGATTTTTTTTTTTAACGAAAAATATGTAGAAGAATACATATTGGCCTAAACTGATGAATAATTTGTTTTTTGGGTTTTTTTGGATGTGTATTATAGCAAAAAGTAAAAAAAAAAAAATTTTCTCAAAATTGTCGCTCTTTGTTTATAGCACATAAAATAAAAAACACAAAGGTGATCAAATACCACCAAAAGAAATGTATTCTCTACTCTATTTGTGGGGGGATAAAAGACGTCAATTTTGTTTGGGTACAGTGTCGCACAACTGCGCAATTGTCAGTTAAAGCTACGCAGTGCCGTATCGCAAAAAATGGCCTGGTCATTAAGGGGGCAAATCCTTCTGGGGGTGAAGTGGTTAAGGTAGATATTAACCACTTGCCGACCGCTCCAAAGCACATTCACTGCTACAGGGTGGCCGCACTGCACAGGATCACGTATATATTTATGTGATCCTGCATTTCCAGGTATCCGGCGCAAGGGGGTTCCGCCGCCGGCTTACTCCTGCTGTGATATTTCACAGCAGGAGCTGATCAGTGAGCGGGTCCCAAGGACCCGATCTCTGCCGGATAGGGTTGCCATCTGTCTGGGATTCACTCTGACAGTCCAGATTTTGAATCATGTGTCCGGGTTTCAGTTCGTCTGAAACCCAGACACAATATTCAGCTAGGAATGTGACTCAGAACAGGACTGGGTGAGGGGGGCACTATGCGCGCCAAATTACTATTCTCTTTGGAGCGCTCAAAAGTGTCCTAGGTCTGTTACAATCCTATTGTGTATACTAAAAGAAAAAAATAGCTGTGTGCCGCTAAAGTGTTTGGGTTTGGCATGAAGAAAAACTGGCAACCCTACTGCCAGCACCCACTGATAGTTTGGCACACAGGCAGAACGGCAGTCTGCTTATGTAAACAAGGCACCGTTCTGTCAGTACAGAAGGCATGGATCCTGCGTTTCTGTAAAGCAGGAACACAGATCCATGCCTTCCACTAGTAAAAGCACCCCCCCCCACTACACTGAAACACCAGCTAGGCACACATTTATTTCTTTGATCACCTCTGAAGTTAACCCCTTCCCTGCCAGTGTCATTAGTACAGTGCATATTTTTAGCACTGATCACTATAGTAATGTCACTGATCCCCAAAAAAGTGTCAGTTAGGCATTCGATTTGTCCGCCGCAATGTCGCAGTCCCACTATAAGTCACTAATCGCCACCATTACTAGTAAAAAATAAATAAATATTACATAAAAATATCCTATAGTTTGTAGACGCTATAACTTTTGCACAAGCCAATCAATATACGCTTATTGTGATTTTTTTTTTTTTACCAAAAACATGTCGTGTCGGTGGGGTGCCATCATCATTTGTACTGCTGCACACTGCTGTCAGTGTTACTGTGAGAGTCAATTTCATGTGTGGGTTTGTGTGCCCGCCCATTCTAATTTCTTGCCCTCCTGAGTTCTGTCCCTGAGCTACTTACTTACTATATCAATAATTAAATAAGTACCGTATTTATCGGCATATAACACGCACTTTTTTCCCCTGAAAATCAGGGGAAAATCGTGGGTGCGTGTTATAGGCCGATCCCCGCCGATTTCTGTGTCATCGGAGCGATCGCGGCAATTGCCGCGGTCGCTGCCGACATACACAGCCGTGGGTAGATTCAAAAATGGCGCCGAGACTGCAGGGAGCCGAGATACACATACTCGAGTGTTCTCGGCTTTTTCCGGCGCCGCCGTCACGCCCAGTCCCGCCCCTGGACCTGTGTTATGTCCATCATAGGGCGGGACTGGGCGTGACTGTGAGCGGCGCCGAAAAAAGCCGAGAACACTCGGGTATGTGTATCTCTGCTCTTGTCGGATCCGAGATACACATACCCGAGTGTTCTCGGCTTTTTTTGGCGCCGCTCACAGTCACGCCCAGTCCCGCCCTATGATGGACATAACACAGGTCCAGGGGTGGGACTGGGCGTGACGACGGCGCCGGAAAAAGCCGAGAACACTCGTGTATGTGTATCTCGGCTCCCTGCAGTCTCTGCGCCATTTTTTGAATCTACACTGAGTGCACAAAGCTGCACTGACATGGCTGGACTGGGGCAGACCTGCACGAACGAAGCTGCACTGGGGCAAGGCTGCACTGGGGCAAGGCTGCACTGGGGCAAAGCTGCACTGAGGCAAGGCTGCACTGGGGCAAAGCTGCACTGACAAGGCTGCACTGGGGCAAAGCTGCACTGACAAGGCTGCACTGGGGCAAAGCTGCACTGACAAGGCTGCACTGACAAAGCTGCACTGACAAGGCTGCACTGACAAGACTGCACTGACACTGAAAAGGCTGCAGATAGACAGATAAGGCTGCATTGATGGGCATTTTAATGTAAGTTTTTTTTCCTTAAACTTCCCTCCTAAAAATTTTTTTTCCCTTAAAATTCTCTCCTAAACTTGGGGTGCGTGTTATACGCCGATAAATACGGTAATATGTTTCTTGCCTTAACCAGTTCACCTCCGATAGATTTATCCCCTTCCCGACCTGGCCATGTTTTTGCCCTACGGCACTGTGTTACTTTGACAATTGTGCGGTCGTGCAACACTGTACTCAAATAAAATTTATGTCCTTTTTTCCTCACAAATAGAGCTTTTCTTTGGTTGTATTTGATCACCTCTGTTTTTTTTATTTTTTGCGCTATTAACAAAAACAACCAAAAATTTAAAAAGAAAACAGTATTTTTTACTTTCTGCTTTAAAACATATCCAATAAAAAAAATGTAAAAAATCAAATTTCTTCATCAATTTTGGCCAATATGTATTCTGCTACGTCTTTGACAAAAATCCCAATAAGTGTATATTGATTGACTTGCATGAAAGTTGTAGCATCTGTATACTATGGAACATATACTGTTTTTTTTTTTAATTTTTATATACTACTAATGGTGGTGATCAGCGACTTATAGTGGGACTGCTATAGTGCGGTGGCCAATCTGACACTAATATCACCAGTGACACAAATACAGTGATTAGTGCTACAAGTATATGCTGTCACTTTACTAATGACACTGGGAAGGGGTCGTGCCGGTGGCAGTTTTTCTGTTAGAGGATGGCTACATTCATTCTCCATAGTGCCCTCTGTATGCAGGAATGTAGCCACCTTCACTTGCGGGCTCCCGATGTGGACTATGGGAGTTGTGGGGTTCCTAGAGCAGTACATGCGTACACCATACACAGCTTGTTCCAAATAAGTGAAAGTGAGTGGGAAAATGAGAGGTTCGGGAGCACCCAGAGGCTGTTAAAAGGAGGCAGGAAAACACAGTAAGGCTAAGTATAAACTTTCATCCAAACTGCTAAGCCTCTGAAAAGTGATTTGGGTTTGAATTACTTTTCAGGGGTGTTTGATAGGTGGTGGTGAGATGATATGTCATTTCCTCACCGCCTGTTTTAAGCCTGTAAATGGCGCACCAAAGCACCGCAACTACGTGCATTGCATGCGGTTTGCGGGAATTGTCGGTGTGTCCCCACTCACTCGAATGGGTTGCGTTCAACAGACTTACTACTGTCAGATCCGACAGGAGCGATAGTTTTTGCTGCAGGCGCGAAACAAAGCATCGCGACCAAGGCATGTGAACTTCTCCGTCTGTGGCTGAAGGGGGATTTGGGGAGTTGCTAAAAATGCAGTTCAACACAGTGTTTTTAACACCACAACCACAAGTCTAAACAATACCCACAAAACTATTTCATGAAAAATAGATTCTTGGGCTGTTAAGTAGTGAATGTGTATGAATTCTTTAGGATATCATTTTGTGTAATTTTAAAAAGCCGCTTCACTAGCCGCTGTAGAGTCTTGCGGTCAGCAGAACTGCAGTTCCCATACCAGACAATGATGCAGATGGTCAGCACGCTTTCAAATGGTTCCCCCATAGAATGTAGTAAGGATGGATGGAGGGAGACTTTTTTTTCATGCAGTAAAGAAAATGTAGGCGCTGTTGTGCTTTCTTGGTTAGTGACGTGATGTTGGTTGTCCAGGTAAGATCCTCTGAGATGTGCACTCCCAGGAATTTAATACTGCTTACTCTCTCCACAGTCAAGCGGTCGATGGTCAGTGGCGGGTGATCAACAGAATTTCTCCTGAAATCCATCACAACCTCCTTTGTTTTTCTTACATTAAGGAACAGAATGTTTGTACTACACCATTTAACCAGTTGTTCCACTTCCTCTCTGTAGAGTGTTTCATCATTGTTGCTGATGAGACCTACCACAGTTGTGTCATCGGCAAACTTGATATGGTTGGAGGTGAACTTGGCAGTACAGTTGTGGGTTAGCAGTGTGAACAACAGCGGGCTGAGCACACATCCCTGTGGAGCACCCGTGCTCAGTGTGGTAGTGCTCGAGGTGCTGCAGCCAAACCGACTGACTGAGGTCTTCCGGTTAAAAAGTCCAGGATCCAATTGCAGAGGGGCAGGTTGAGGCCCAGCGAGATTAATTTAGTGATAAGTTGCTGAGGAATTATTGTATTAAATGCTGAGCTAAAGTCAATGAACAGCATTTTAACATAAGAGTCTTTCTGTTCTAAGTGGGTAAGGGTCAAGTGAAGGGTAGAGGATACTGCATCGTCTGTGGAATGGTTTGGACGGTATGCAAACTGATATGGGGCCAGCGTGTTTAGAAGCCTGGACTTAATGTAAAGCATGACTAACCTCTCAAAGCACTTCATCATTATTGGAGTTAGTGCTATGGGATGATAGTCATTCAAACGGGACACAGGTGTCTTCTTTGGCACTGGAATTATGGTGATGGATAGGGATGAGCTTCGAGTTCGAGTCAAACTCATGTTCGACTCGAACATCGGCTGTTCGCAAATTCGCCGAACAGCGAACAATTTGGGGTGTTCGCGGCAAACTCGAATGCTGCGGAACACCCTTTAAAAGTCTATGGGAGAAATCAAAAGTGCTAATTTTAAAGGCTTATATGCAAGTTATTGTCATAAAAAGTGTTTGGGGACCTAGGTCCTGCCCCAGGGGACATGGATCAATGCAAAAAAAAGTTTTAAAAACGGCCGTTTTTTCAGGAGCAGTGATTTTAATAATGCTTAAGTCAAACAATAAAAGTGTAATATCCCTTTAAATTTCGTAGCTGGGGGGTGTCTATAGTATGCCTGTAAAGGGGCGCATGTTTCCCATGTTTAGAACAGTCTGACAGCAAAATGACATTTCAAAGGAAAAAAAGGCAATTTAAAACTACTCGCGGCTATTGCATTGCCGGTCCGACAATACACATAAAAGTTCATTAATAAAAACGGCATGGGAATTCCCCACAGGGAAACCCCTAACCAAAATATAAAAAAAAAAAAATGACGTGGGGGTCCCCCTAAATTCCATACCAGACCCTTTTCCGAGCACGCAACCTGGCAGGCCGCAGGAAAAGAGGGGGGGACGAGAGAGCGCCCCCCCTCCTGAACTGTACCAGGCCACATGCCCTCAACATTGGGAGGGTGCTTTGGGGTAGCCCCCCAAAACACCTTGTCCCCATGTTGATGAGGACAAGGGCCTCATCCCCACAACCCTGGCCGGTGGTTGTGGGGGTCTGCGGACGGGGGGCTTATCAGAATCTGGAAGCCCCCTTTAACAAGGGGACCCCCAGATCCCGGCCCCCCCCTGTGTGAAATGGTAAGGGGGTACAAAAGTACCCCTACCATTTCACTAAAAAACTGTCAAGAATGTTAAAAATGACAAGAGACAGTTTTTGACAATTCCTTTATTTAAATGCTTCTTCTTTCTTCTATTTTCCTTCATCTTCTTCTTCTGGCTCTTCTGGTTCTTCCTCCGGTGTTCTCGTCCAGCATCTCCTCCGCGGCGTCTTCTATCTTCTTCTCCTCGGGCCGCTCCGCACCCATGGCATGGGGGAAGGCTCCCGCTCTTCTCTTCATCTTCTTCATCTTCTTCTCCGAGCCGCTCCGCATCCATGCTGGCATGGTGGGAGGCTCCCGCTGTGTGACGCGTCTCCTCTTCTGACGGTTCTTAAATAATGGGGGGCGGGGCCATCCGGTGACCCCGCCCCCTCCGACGCACGGGACATGACAGGACTTCCCTGTGGCATTCCCTGTGATGTCACAGGGAAGTCCCGTCGAGTCACCGTGCGTCAGAGGGGGGCGGGGTCTCCCTTGTTAAAGGGAACTTCAAGATTCCGATAAGCCCCCCGCCCGCAGACCCCCACAACCTCCGGCCAGGGTTGTGTGGATGAGGCCCTTGTCCTCATCAACATGGGGACAAGGTGTTTTGGGGGGCTACCCCAAAGAACCCTCCCAATGTTGAGGGCATGTGGGCTGGTACGGTTCAGGAGGGGGGGCGCTCTCTCGTCTCCCCCTCTTTTCCTGTGGCCTGCCAGGTTGCGTGCTCGGAGAAGGGTCTGGTATGGATTTTAGGGGGGCCCCACGCCGTTTTTTTTTTTTAATTTCGGCGCGGGGTTCCCCTTAAAATCCATACCAGACCTGAAGGGTCTGGTATGGAATTTAGGGGGACCCCCACGTAATTAAAAAAAAAAAATTTTGGCCGGGGTTCCCCTTAATATCCATACCAGACCTGAAGGGCCTGGTATGGAATTTAGGGGGACCCCCACGTCATTTTTTTTTTTTAATTTTGGTTCGGGGTTCCCCTGTGGGGAATTCCCATGCCGTTTTTATCAATGAACTTTTATGTGTATTGTCGGACCGGCAATGCAATAGCCGCGAGTAGTTTTAAATTACTTTTTTCCTTTGAAATGTCATTTTGCTGTCAGACTGTTCTAAACACGGGAAACATGCGCCCCTTTACAGGCATACTATAGACACCCCCCAGGTACGAAATTTAAAGGGATATTACACTTTTATTGTTTGACTTTAAGCATTATTAAAATCACTGCTCCTGAAAAAATGGCCGTTTTTAAAACTTTTTTGTGCACTGATCTATGTACCCTGGGGCAGGACCCAGGTCCCCAAACACTTTTTATGACAATAACTTGCATATAGGCTTTTAAAATTAGCACTTTTGATTATTCATGTTCGTGTCCCATAGACTTTAACGGTGTTCTCGTGTTCGAACAAACTTTTTTCCAGTTCACATGTTCTTGTTGCGAACCGAACAGGGGGGTGTTCGGCTCATCCCTAGTGGTGGATTTAAGACACGTAGGGACAACTGCCTGGCTCAGAGAAATGTTAAAGATATCTGTAAGGAAAACTGTCAGCTGTACAGCACAGTCTCTCAGCACACATCCAGGTATGTCATCAGGGCCAGTAGCCTTCAGTCGGTTGATCCTGAACAGGGTCTTCCTTACGTCAGCTGGAGAAAAGCAGAGCGCCCGGTCGTTTCGGGATATGAGTAGTTTTTGTGAAGGTGTTTTATTCTGCATCTCAAACTGTGCATAAAAGTGGTTGAGTGCATCCGGGAGAGAAGTATAATTATCACTGGCCTGTGGCAGGGGCTTGTAGTTAGTAATGGTCTGGATGGCTTGCCACAGGGCCTGTGTATCTTTGCTGTCGCTAAAGTGTTTATTGATTTTTTTTGAGCATATTGTTTTTCCTTCTTGATGCCATGAGAAAGATTGAATCTTGCTGTTTTGAGAGCCGCTTTATCTCCTGGTCTGAATACCTCATCTCTGGTCTGTAGCAGCCAACGAACCTCTGCTGTCATCCATGGCTTCTGGTTTGCATGTGTGGTGATAATCTTGGTGATTTTCACATCTATACCTTTTTTTTATGTAAGCAATGACTGTTTCAATGTACTCTTGTAAGTCTGTATGATTGTTGTAAGTGGCTGCCTCTTTAAACATGTTCCAATCTATGTGCTGAAAACAGTCCTGCAGTACTGGGGTAGCATTGTCTGGCCATACTGTGGTTTGTTTTTTAGCCAGTTTCGCAAGTGTAAGCAAAGGTTTGTATGCTGAAATTGGCAAAACAGAGATGTGATCTGAATACCCAATGTGGGGGCGGGGTTCAGCCTTGTATGCGTTTTTCTCTGTTGTATAAACAAAGTCCAGTATGTCGTTTGCAAAATTCACATGTTGGTAGAACTTCGGCAAAACTGTCTTTAAAGCAGAAGTAAACCCATCCATAAAACAGTTTCATTTCCGGCACGTGCCAGAAATGTAACACTCCCATTGGTTGTGCTCTCAATCAAACTGTCAAACCATCCAATGGCTGGTGTCATAACTGATCACATGTGCAGCATCATGGCAGTTGTAGATTAAACAGAGGCAAAGATGGCAGCTTCCTTGGCTGAAAACGATAGGGGGATTTACTTACACTTTAAGTTTGCCTTGTTGAAGTCACCAGCAATAGTGAAAAAGCCGTCAGGGTTGTTTGTTTGATGTTCGCTGAGAAGAGTTGTAAAGTTTGCGAAGCGTGTTCTTAGCATTTACACACTGGGGAATGTAAACCGCGACAATTACAATGGCTGTAAACTCCCTACTCAGGTTAGCTCTATGAGTCCAGGCAGGAGGAGATCAGAGGAATGACTCCCTTTGTGTCAGGCCTTTCTCTACTGTCCCCTGACACCACAGACCCAACTTTAAACACTCTATACAAATCAACAGGTAATGGCTTAGCTTTATAGATAAACTGTCCCACACACCCACTGCATACACAGAGCCCTGAATATGTGTGTATGGATCCGTATGGCACTAGTAGCTTCAATACTTTTGAGGCAAATATAAGATTTGGTGGCTTCAGCTATCCACTTTCGTTGGTGAACTTAAACTCCTGGATAGCAGGGCCAAGCAACACATCTGGTCCAGATTATCAAGTGAAACAGACAGGATTTTGGTCAACAAAGTGAGAGGACAATGGTGTCTATATACAATGTCCCAGAAATGGAGAGCCTTATCCTTTATCCCTGTGGTACTACAAGTGTCAGCAAGATGACTACCAGCAATGCAGACATCCCAAGTCTCCCGCAAGGTGTGAGAGCCTCCCGCATTTTGAGGGCGGCTCCCAGACACCCGCAAGTGCTGCCCGATATCCCGGCTGCAGGGCTGATTCTGGATGGTCCCCTGGTTCACAGTCGGGGATGATCGGTGCACCAGAAGGGACAGCTGTGAACACCGATCTCCCTGTATAGCTGACATCCCCTTCTCTTTCTCTCCCTCCTGCAGCTGATGGCTAAAAAGCATTACAGGGAGATCGGTGATCACAGCTGTCCCTCCTGCTGCATCGATCATCCCTGATTGTTCCCTGTATCCTCCTCCTCCAGCTCCCCTCCATGTCCTTCAACCCCATCTGTTCTTCTCCAGCTCCCTGTCCTCCTCCTCCGGCCTCCCTCGTCCCCCACAGCTGGCTTCCCTCCTCTCCTCTCCCAAGGCTGTGGGGATCTGTCAGGATGGAGAGCGGAGGAAGGGACCGGTCATTTACCGGCCCCTTCCTTTTCTGAATTGGACCCAGTGAGCGAGATCGCTCCTATGTCCTGTGAAAACTGAGCAGAGTAACCTGTGTGTTACTCTGCTCAGTTTATGAATGGACAGGAGTCGCTGTCCATTCATCTTCAATGCTGAGAAAGGGACTGGGGAATCTCTGTCCTCAGCCTCTTTCTCAGTCCCAAAGGGGAGATGTCAGGGATCTGTTTAGACCAGAGCCCCTGCCCACAGGGTTGATTAAAAAAAATGCAAAAAGTATTAAAAAATTAAATTGCAAACAAAAATTAAATTATAAAAAACAGACAGACTCTCTTGGCAACCCGACTGGTCACCTCACACTGGAACAATTCACCGCCGGTGTAGGTGCGCCTCGATATGCACCTGGGATCCCCCTCTCTCAGGCTGGCCTGAATCTCGCAGAGAGATCATCCGAGAGACAGAACCTCTCCCTCAGGTCTGGTCTCTTCCCTCCCTCAAGGCTGACTCACCTTTCCTCAGAACACAAAATGAAGTCTTTTACTTTCCTGTCACAGAGCATCATGGGCTTTTTGTAGTTCCTTCCTAAATACCAGGCTATAGAGCCACTTTGTGAGGAAACTGCATGTCCCAGAATCCATTGCAGCTGCTTCCTGCAGCTTAGTACAGTCTATCTGATTGGCTGCTGTAACTGTGCCTTTAATTGGCTTTCTTCTTCCTGCCAATAGGGGCACGGGAAAGGCTACTGAATGCACAGCTCTGTGTGTATCAGCTCACATTACATTGGCCGCATACAGGTTGAACACCTAGTGTGTCTGTGGCCTAATAACTACATCTCTGTTAGTCAGATAAACCATTCTACTATTTTCTAATTTAGTATTACTGCTTGCTTGGTCAGATCCCTGCTTACTGGACAGAGGTGAATATACTGATGTACTGTCCAATGAAGAGGCTGGAGGTGGACATGACAGGTGTGGAACAGATAACTAGTGAACAAAACTGAACCAAATATGGACAGGATAAGAGTAAGGGCCCTTACACAAAGTTTTTCAAGCGCTTTTGCATTAAAAAAAAAAAAAGCGCCTGAAAAGCTCAAGAAAAGTGCAGCCCTTTAAAATCAATGATTATTCACACTGGGGCGGTGCAAAAAATCCTGCTTGCAGCATCTTTGGAGCATGTTTGGGGAGCTACAAGAAAGCCCCAAACACGCTCCTCCCCATTAAAATGAATGGAAACTGCTTCAAAAACACCCCCACTAAGCATTGTTAGTGCAGTTTTTGAGTCAGCAAATGCTGCAAAAACGCTCCATTAATGCATAGGCGTTTTAATGGCACATTTGAACTGAATTAGTGTGAAAGTGCCCTAAAGTTAACCATACACAGCTAAATTTCAGTCCTTCAGCCTGCGGGCTGAATGAAAGAAAATCAATAGTTTTCGCTTTCCATGCTGAGTAGCATGGATGAAGGAATATTTAGTGGTGAATATTGTGTTCATGCAGTCGCAGTTGCTATGGCTACCCAAATAACTGAGCAGTAACCACATCTGATAGGATGCAGTCAATGTTTGGCTGATAATTTTCTACCCGGCTCTATTTTTGCTGACAGGGCAACCCACAGCTTCAATTTAAGATTCAGTAGGAATTGGCTGAATAAGAAACAGGCATAAGCCTCTACAGTACATGTTTAGGAACACTACAGAGGACTAATATTAAACTTTACATATAACCGGCATATATTTATTTTACTACACTACGCACAGAGAGACTACATGCACATGGGCAGCTTGGACAAAAACAAAAAGTGTAGCATTATAAAATAATGGGATGTAAGCCCAAATGACATCAGAAAATTTCAAACAGTGAATGGGAATAAAAATATAAATATTCGTGAAAACAATGTTGATAACAACATAAATAATGGTATCAAAAATCAATCTGTATATAACACACATAAGAAGTGACAATATTGGCGACAACACTGTCAATACTGCAAGAAAACCTCAGTATATATATATAGTTCCAGTCTATATGTTTAGAGTTGTGAGACTCAACAAAAGGAAGCTCCAATATGGAAAAACGTGTCTGTCCATAAAATGAAATGTGACTGTGAAGAAACCACCACCATGAGAAGAGGAGGCTTACCAGAATGTTTGAACACGCCAGAACATATGCTCTGCGTGTCAAACAGGCTTGTATTTGTGGTGGGTAAATCCAGGAGATGTCGATTTCTTAGACCAGAGATTCCCTGTTCACAATCCAATGGGGGCGCATGGAAAGCGACCTCTCATATGGAACGGTACTCAGAAATCCACAGATGTATGTAGAGTGGCAAAGGAGAAAGCAAAAAGGGACCACATAGTGTAATTCCATAAATAAAAGTGAAATTTAATGAAGTTAAGAACACTCACATGATTGTAGATAAAAAAGCGCTTGTACAAAATCCATAAGCAGCAGTGGAGCCCTTTACCGATGCGTTTCGTCTCCAAGGACATCGTCTGGGGTGTCCCTCCACTGCTGCACTCCACAAATATATAGGCAATGTGACCCCATCATGAAAATCAAGTCCACAAGCGTTTGCAATGTATTATCTCAAGTACTTCCGGTATGCTAAAATGGTGTCTCAGCGTGCGCTCCATAGTTCGTGATAGCCAATATGGAGATGCGTTCCAAGCTCCCTCTTATCTGCCAATCGAGAGGGAGCGACATCCTCAGTAGGAGGGGGCCAACCTGACGCAGATGCCACCTCATCGACCCTCCATGCAAGCACGCAAGTGCACACATGGTGACACCACACACCCGAACGAATCGGCGGGCGCGTGCGCAGACAGAGAGGGGACGGTCTAAAAGCAGGCACATCAAAGTGTGGTCCATGTCACAAACTGACGTGCGTTCCACGTCGTACGTCCCACGTCATGGACTCACGCATCTGTGTAATTGCGCATGCACGGGGATACCCACATGACATGTACGTGCCGCAAAACCGGAAGGGGAAATAGTGAAATTGGCATTGTGACAATAAGGGGGACACCCGATCCTAACATATATAAAAAAAGATTTTAAAACTGCATGTATAAAAATGTAGAAAAAAGAAGAGAGGGGAAGGGAAGATGGCTCATAAGTGTCATCTTCTGTCTCTTCCCACAAAAAAGTTCAAATATAAGCACGACGGTGTATCGTATTGTGTCAATTCACTGACCAAAATGATGGTGGTTATAAATGGCCAAATAGACACAACAAAGCCAACATCTCCGTGGCGATTATGTAAAAATGTAAATTGTGACTTTACAAACTTAACTGAAAACGATTTTATTGAAAGGGATAAAAGGAAAATTGTGACTAGCCACTCATGAACTGGACTTTCATGTGGGAACATCTGTACACACAATATAACAGTGTTACAAACTGCATTAGAAGCAAGAAAGAGAAAGAAATGGGGAAGTAATAAATATGGACATTTCAAGTAAAAATGATGTTAAGCTTTGCTGATGAAGGAATTGATATCCCAGTCTATATTCATGCCAAAGGGTGAATAAGAATGCGGTTCATAGATCCAGTACGTCTCAAGTTGTGAGACCCGCATTAAAGACCTTGTACTTAAGGATCTAGCGGATTTACCTGTCAAACGTATCTGCCAACAACCGATATCCAATATTGGCTTAAAGTCTCTGTGCCAACAGAAGGACTTAATAATACTTCCCGCCGATAAGGGAGGTGGCATAGTCGTTTTAGACAAAGCGGACTATGAACAGGAAATGCATAAGATTTTAAGAGCCCTTGCACACTGGGGCGGGGGGCGGCGTTTTACCGTCGGTATGCGGCCGCTAGCGGGGCGGTTTTACCCCCCGCTAGCGGCCGAGAAGGGGTTAAATACCACCGCAAAGCGCCTCTGCAGAGGCGCATTGCCGGCGGTATAGCCGCGCCGTCCCATTGATTTCAATGGGCAGGAGCGGTATACACACCGCTCCTTCACCGCTCCGAAGATGCTGCTGGCAGGACTTTTTTTACCGTCCTGCCAGTGCATCGCTCCAGTGTGCAAGCCCTCGGGGCTTTCACACTAGGATGACAGCAGCAGCACTTTCCGGGCGGTTTGCAGGCGCTATTATTAGTGCAATAGCGCCTGCAAACCGCCCCAGTGTGCAAGGGCTCTAAATAAACCCAATACGTATAAAGTATTACCTATTATCCCCACCTATACATACAAAAAAGAACTGTTGAAGATTGTTACAAAGGGTTTTGACAATAAATTTTTGAAAAAGAAAGAGAATTTTCACAAAGATCCCCTCCACCCCCCTGGCCGACCTATCGTGAGTGGCATCAATTCTGTCACATAACGCATAGGTCAGTATATAGATTTTTATTTACAGCCCCTTGTGAGACAAATGCCATTGTATCTTAAGGACACCGGTGCTACGATCAGACTACTGGAGGGCTTGGATATACAGGGGGACTATATTATGGCTACAGCACATGTAGCCTCCCTCTATACCTGTATACAACATGAGAGGGGTATTGAAGCAGTTAAGTATTTTTTAGATAAAGAACCATCCCTTGCTTCTACCCAGTGCAAATTTATCATGGAGCTATTACAATTTGCCACTACACATAGCTATTTTTGGTTTAACCAACAATTTTACCTCCAAATCCGTGAAGTGGCCATGGGGGCTAAATTTGCCCCAAGCCCTGCCAACGTATTCATGGCCAAGTGGGAGGAGGATGTCGTCTATGCCCTGGGGATTCCGTCCTGGGTCCCGTGGGCACGTTACATAGACGACATCCTCCTCCTATGGAATGGTACTGCAGATTCATTACATTCTTTGATCTACTTAATTGTAATGATAGGGGCATTTCTTTGACCTACAATTCCAGTATAGACATGATTAACTTTTTAGACCTTCAAATTCAAATTGTCAATAGACAATTTGAATTTCAAATCTTTTTCAAATCAACAGACAACCGGTTTCATCCCCGTAGACAGCTGCCATCATCCGTCGTGGCTCCGGTCTGTTTCACGGAGTCAGTTTCTGCGGTTATGTAGAAATTGTACTAGCATAGAATCTTTTAGAGTACAAGCTGACATACTCAAAATCCGGTTATTGGACAAAGGATACAACCCTGTAGATGCTGACTGGGAGCTTTCACGCACTATGGAAGTGGAAAGAGAATCTCTACTGGCCATTAAGCCCAAACGTGACATTGATAATGGTTTTAGGTGGGCCATGATGACCTCTTTTTCCACTCAATACTGTCAGATTAAAGCCATTTTCGCCAGACATTGGAACATTCTTAAAAATGACCGTATCCTTAGTCCATCCTTACCAGACCAAGCTAAAGTTGTCTTTAGAGGAGCACCGACGTTACAAAGCAAAATAGCTCCTAACATAATAAACCCTCCTTCACGGCCGTCGTTCTTTCATGAACTGACTAGCTTTTTTCCGTGCAGAAAATGCACAGTATGTCAGCACAACTCAGGAGTTGGATGCAGGATAATTGACTTTAGATCTTCTGTCACCAGTAAACAATATCCCATCAAACATTTTTGCACCTGTGCAACCCACTACATAGTATATCTAATTACCTGCCCTTGTGGGATGCAATATGTGGGTCGCACCATCCGCACGTTTTCAGTGAGAGTGGAGAGAAACATATTGCCTTAATTAAAAGCGGTGACACGAAACACACTGTACTCAGACACTATAGGTCACACCATGACCGTAACCCCAAGGGAACCACTTTTTGGTGATTGACATGTACATTGCCCCTTGGAGGCGAGGGGCCAAAACTAGGGAGGTCTCACAACTTGAGACGTACTGGATCTATGAACTGCATTCTTATTCGCCCTTTGGCATGAATGTAGACTGGAGTATCAATTCCTCCATCAGCAAAGCTTATCATTTTTACTTGAAATGTCCATATTTATTACTTCCCCATTTCTCTCTCTTGTTTCTAATGCAGTTTGTAACACTGTTATATTGTGTGTACACATGTTCCCACATGAAAGTCCAGTTCATGAGTGGCTAGGCACAATTTTCCTTTTATCCCTTTTAATTAAATCGTTTTCAGTTAAGTTAGTAAGGTCACAATTTACATTTTTACATAGTCGCCACGGAGATGTTGGCTTTGTTGTGTCTATTTGGCCATTTATAACCACCATTATTTTGGTCAGTGAATTGACACAATACGATACACTGTCGTGCTTATATTTGAACTTTTTTGTGGGAAAAAACAGAAGATGACACTTATGAGCCATCTTCCCCTCCCATCTCTTCTTTTTTCTACATTTTTCTACATGCAGTTTTAAAAATGTTTTTATATATGTTAGGATCGGGTGTCCCCCTTATTGTCATGATGCCAATTTCACCATTTCCCCTTCCGGTTTTGCGGCATGTACACACGTCGTGTGGGTATCGCCGCGCATGCGCAATTACACAGCTGCGTGAATCCATGACGTGGGACGTACGACGTGGAACGCACGTCAGTTTGTGACATTGACCACACTTTGATGTGCCTGCTTTTGGACCGTCCCCTCTCTGTCTGCACACGCTGATTCGTTCGGGTGTGTGGTGTCGCCATGTGCGCACTTGCGTGCTTGAGTGGAGGGTCGATGAGTGGGCATCTGCGTCAGGTTGGCCCCCTCCTACTGAGGATGTCACTCCCTCTCGATTGGAAGATAGGAGGGAGCTTGGAACGCATCTCCATATTGGCTATCATGAACTATAGAGCGCACGCTAAGACGCCATTTTAGCAAACCGGAAGTACTTGAGATAATACATTGCAAACGCTTGTGGACTTGATTTTCATGATGGGGGTCACATTGCCTATATATTTGTGGAGTGCAGCAGTGGAGGGACACCCCAGACGATGTCCTTGGAGATGAAACGCGTTGGGAAGGTCTCCACTGCTGCTTATGGATTTTGTACAAGCGCTTTTTTATCTACAATCATGTGAGTGTTCTTAACTTAATTAAATTTCACTTTTATTTATGGAATTACACTATGTGGTCCCTTTTTGCTTTCTCCTTTGCCACTCTACATAGATCTGTGGATTTCTGAGTACCGTTCCATATGAGAGGTTGCTTTCCATGCGCCCCCATTGGATTGTGAACAGGGAATCTCCGGTCTAAGAAATCAACATCTCCTGAATTTAACCACCACAAATACAAGCCTGTTTGACACGCAGAGCATATGTTCTGGCGTGTTCAAACATTCTGGTAAGCCTCCTCTTCTCACGATGGTGGTTTCTTCACAGTCACATATTTTATTTTATGGACAGACACGTTTTTCCATATTGGAGCTTCTTGTTGTTGAGTCTCACAACTCTAAACATATAGACTGGAACTATATATATATACATATATATATATATATATATATATATATACACTGAGGTTTTCTTGCAGTATTGACAGTGTTGTCACCAATATTGTCACTTCTTATGTGTGTTATATACAGATTGATTTTTGATACCATTATTTGTGTTGTTATCAACATTGTTACTTTTCACGAATATTTATATTTTTATTCCCATTCACTTTTTGAAATTTTCTGATGTCATTTGGTCTTACAGCCCATTATTTTATAGCGCTACACTTTTCGTTTTTGTCCTTTTTTTGCCATTTATCTAATTTGGTGTGTTAGCTGCTTGATATTGGGGGTAGTGTGAAATTATTTGCTACATGGGCAGCTTGGCCTGTCAGCATTCAATCCTGGTTTTTCGGATGCCCTGGAGATACAGGTCCAGCCCCACTGTCAGCAGCCTGTCAAAATCTATGACAGGCTGAAATAAGTAGCGGCTGGATGCTGTACTGAGTGGAACTCGTATTTAGAGCCATGCATGTTCAGAGTTGTATGTCCAGAACACTGTGGTTGGTGCACTTTTGAATGGTTACAAGGAGCGCGGAATTTCTAGCATGATTACCACACCAGAACTTTATTAAGGCTGATGTCATGTAGGTGACCCTGCTGATAGTGACCCATCACAGGCATTTAGGTCAGGCAGGAGAGCCTTCCACCATCTCTGTGGAATTGCTCCATTGCTGGCTCCAAGCACTAATAAATCTCCCTCATTAGAGAGGGACCAACATCTTGCTGGCCAATTCTATAAAGACTGCTAAGTTGTCTCTTATTGATCCTGACACTGATGGGTTGCTCTACCCCAACGCTCCTCTTCTCCAGAGTGGAGCTATATGAAGGTCAGTGGTGGAGATGTCTGACTAAAGCCTGGTACACACTATCATTTTTTAATGTTTAACACAGCAGGATAAACAAAAAAAACCCAAAAACAAAGAAGCTCAGGAGGAGCGTGCTGTACTAACTACCTCACGTTAGTACAGCAATCTCCCCGCTGAGCTATTGTGTTCTGACAGAACACACCGGTCAGCGTTCTAAGCCACTGGCTGCAAGCACTGATCGGATGCTGATTGGCAGATGTTTTTCTGCCATGCTGCCATTCTCACAGGCTTAATATCGGCTGGTTCCTGTTTAACCAGTCGATATTCGGCCGTGTGTACTAGGTTTTAGGAAGCATGTGGTACTGTTTTACTGTCCATCTGTTACCTATAAGATGTGGCCAGGGCCTGGATCTGAAGAAAGGCTAGACAGATCCAAACCTAGGAATGTAGAATTCCATGGTCTGTGCCAAGGGTTCCAATTCTAATAAAATAATGCATTAGGTTCAAAAGTAAGCAATAATTCATTTCATTGAGCTTTCCGTTCCTTAATAAATGATGATTGAATCTGCATAGTAAAAAAGCTGTTTATCATTGGGATGGCGCAATAACAGCAGCCAGTAGGATGCTTTGCCTGAAGACATCAGTGACACAACACTATCCAGGAACGGAGTATCCTCATCTAATAAGCACTGACCTATTCATTCATAGTTGCAACTATGAACCTGGATGTACAGTTGTGCTCATAAGTTTACATACCCTGGCAGAATTTATGATTTCTTGGCATTTCTCAGAGACTATGCATGATGAACACAAACTTTTCTTTCACTCATTGTTAGTGTTTGGCTGAAGCCATTTATTATCAATCAACTGTGTTTACTCTTTTTAAATCATAATCACAACAAAAACTACCCAAATTACCCTGATCAAAAGTTTACATATCCTGGTGATTATGGCCTGTCACACAAGTTGACAAAAAGGGGTTTGAATGGCTATTAAAAGGTAACCATTCCCACCTGTGATCTGTTTGCTTGTAATTAGTGTGTGTGTGTATAAAAGGTCAATGAGTTTCTGGACTCCTGACAGACCCTTGCATCTTTCATCCAGTGCTGCACTGACGTTTCTGGATTCTGAGTCATGGGGAAAGCAAAAGAATGTCAAAGGATCTGCGGGAAAAGGTAGTTGAACTGTATAAAACAGGAAAGGGATATAAAAAGATATCCAAGGAATTGAAAATGCCAATCAGCAGTGTTCAAACTCTAATCAGGAAGTGGAAAATGAGGGGTTCTGTTGAAATCAAACCACAGTCAGGTAGACCAACTCAAATTTTTAGTCACAACTGCCAGAATTGTTCAGGATGCAAAAGCAAAACCCACAAATAACTTGAGGTGAAATACAGGACTCTCTGAAAACATGTGGTGTGGCTGTTTCAAGAAGCACAATAAGGAGGCACTTAAGAAAGATGAGCTGCATGGTCAAGTCGCCAGAAGAAAGCCATTACTACGCAAATGCCACATGTATCCCACAGTATCCCATATACAATACGCCAAACAGCACAGAGACAAGCCTCAAACCTTCTGGCACAAAGTCATTTGGAGTGATAAGAACAAAATTTAGCTTTTTGGCCACAACCATAAACGCTATATTTGGAGAGGAGTCAACAAGGTCTATGATGAAAGGTACACCATTCCCACTGTGAAACACGGAGGTGGATCGCTGATGTTTTGGGGATGTGTGAGCTACAAAAGGCACAGGAAATTTGGTCAAAATTGATTGCAAGGTGAATGCAGTATGTTATCAAAAAATACTGGAGGAACATTTGCATTCATCAGCCAGGAAGCTGCGCATGGGACGTACTTGGACATTCCAGCATGACAATGATCCCAAAACACAAGGCCAAGTCATCCTGTCATTGGCTACAGCAAAATAACGTGAAGGTTCTGGAGTGGCCATCTCAGTCTCCTAACCTCAATATCATTGAGCTACTCTGGGGAGATCTCAAACGTGTAGTTCATGACAGACAGCCCAAGATTTTACAGAAACTGGGGGGCTTTTTGCCAAGAGGAATGGGCAGCGTTACCATCTGAGAAGATAAAGAGCCTCATCCACAAATACCACAAAGACTTCAAGCTGTCATTGATGTTAAAGGGGGCAATACACGGTACTAAAAACTGGGGTATGTAAACTTTTGATCAGGGTCATTTGGATAGTTTCTGTTGTCATGATTTAAAAAGAGTAAACACAGTTGATTGATAATAAATGGCTTCAGCCAGACACTAACCATGAGTGAAATAAAAGTTTTTGTGTTATCATTCATATTCTCTGAAAAAAGAAATCATAAATTCTGCCAGGGTATGTAAACTTATGAGCACAACTGTATAAATGGAACAGTATAATAATATGGACAGTAAGAAAGTGTGCAGCTACAACCTGAGAATCCATGGAGGCCGCAGTGTCTGTCTTTCAATATAGTAGCACTGGCAATGAACACAAAAACTTACACCTTTGAATTCTTTAGAACACAAATTTATTTTAAAACATTTGTTTGTAATAAAATAAATATTTTCACAACTAAAAATGTAACAGTCAAAAAAGTCAAGATAATAGCCCAAAGCATCCCACACCACACTCGCAGAAAAAAATGAGCTGTTATGAACACCATTCAAATGTATGTACAGTATATTTGCATAACATACTGCCACTGTCCCTTCCCCAGTTTTTTGGATAGATGCTTATGCCTGCAAACATCCTGTATTGACTTTGACGAAATACTGTAATTCCTACACAGCTTGGGTCTTATCCTTTACTGACAAATTAAATATAGATCTTCTGTTGTAAATTAAATGCAGGTACAGCAATCACTGAATAAACAAAACCATTGTACTATATAACCTTGTACACATTGTACTATAAGTCCTTCCCGCTGAGCGTACGCATATATGCGGCCTCGGCTTTAGGGTGTTATACCGGGATGATGCCTGCAGCTGCAGTCATTATACCGGTACCGTTTAGAGCGGGCGGTTGGCTCTTCAGGGATAACAACGGATGCGCCTAAAAGCCGCTCGGCTGTTATACCGAAGGAGAGAAAGGAGACATCCCCCCCTTCCCACCACCTTCCGCCGCTCCTCCCGCCCCACCGGGAGACCTGAGACACGATCGGGCACTTCCACCGGCTAGAGAGAGACTGGAACGAAGACGGAAACGTCACTTCCGGTTTACTCAGCTGCTAACGGCGCCAGTTTTAAAAAAAATTACAGTATTCAAAATCGCCGTTTTTGGCGATCTGAATACTTTGAAGTGCAAAGGAGGGATTTGGGATCTTTAGACCCCCGATCCCTCCATAAAGAGCACCTGTCACCACCTATTACTGTCACAAGGGATGTTTACATTCCTTGTGACAGCAATAAAAGTGATCAAATTATTTTTGTTTTTAAAGTGACAATGTAAAAAAATAAAATAAAATGAATAAGGAAAAAAAAAAATTTAAAGCGGCCCCGTCCTAACGAGCTCGTGCAGCAAAGAAAACGCACACATAAGTCACGCCCGCATATGTAAGCCGTGTTGAAATTACACATGTGAGGTATCACTGCGATCGTCAGAGCAAGAGCAATAATTCTAGCATTGGACCTCCTCTGTAACTCTAACCTGGTAACTTTTCTTTTTTTTTTAAAGCAGCACCTATGGAGATTTTTAGGTACCGTAGTTTGTCGCCATTCCACGAGTGTGCGCAATTTCAAAGCATGACATGTTGGGCATGTATTTACTTGGCGTAACATCATCTTTCATATTATACAAAAAAATTGGGTTAAGTTTACTGTTTCGTTTTTTTTTTTTTCATGAAAGTATCTTTTTTCCTAAAAAAAATGCGATTGAAAGACCGCTGCCCAAATACAGTGTGACATGAAATATTGCAACGACCGCCATGTTATTCTCTAGATTCTATGCTAAAAAAAATATATATATAATATTTGGGGGTTCTAAGTAATTTTCTAGCAAAAAATACAGATTTTACCTTGCAAGCAACAAATGTCAGAAATAGGCTTTGTCATGAAAGGGATAATACATCAGATATTTTAAGTGAAACTAAACCCTCCCATCCTTAAAGGGGCTCATTTACACTTGCTTCAAAACATGGCATTGGACACGCTTTTGAAAGCTCTCTGAATACCAATCAAAACCACTGTCACTAAATAAAATGGTTAGCTTACAGTCCTGTTCACATGTTGTGTTTGCTTCAAAAAAATATACCCCATGATGCTTTAGTGCTGCTTTAAACCATCTTCATAGCCTCCATAGAAATCTATGACAAAGCTTTCTTGAAGTACCTGCAGCTTTTGAGAATCTTTAATTCAGCTTTAGCTCCAACAGGCTTCATTAAAGCGTCAAAAAAGCATCACTGAAGCTAGAGGTGCACCGAATAGAAATTTTGGTGCCGAAACCGAAAATTTAGGATGCACTTGGCCGAAACCGAAAAATTACAGCTTTTTTAAAATATAGATCTATTTTATATATAAAAAAAATTGTATTATATTTGACATTTTTAATAAGATCTTGAAATTAAATGAATATATTGTCAGCCATTATCGACACCTTCAGCGCAAGAAAAATGCATGCCTTTAAACTCTTTGTATGTCTTCACACTGTTCCCTTGCGCTTCTGTTGTGGTGTTAAAAATCTAGCTTTGTGCATTTTTGGTCAGTTAAAAAAAAACAAAAAAAAAACAAAAAAAAAAAAACAAAAAAAAAAAAACGCACCTCCCCGTTGAAATGCATTGAAAACGCAGCAAGCGTCACATGATCTATGAGAGAAACACCATCAGCACAGTAAAATCTTGGAAAAATCGCAGCAAAATCGTGTGCATTTTTGGCACCTTTTTTTAAAATCGGCAAAATGGCGCAAACACCATTTTTGGCCGATATGCTACGGCCCGCCGAAATTTCGGTGCATCTCTAACCGAAGCATCATCGAAGCACTGCCGAAGCATTAAAGACACATCAGAAAAGCATGTTGAAGCTGTAGGCACTTTAATGTTTGTTAAAGTCAAAACAAGTGCAAATGAGCCAAGGAAAGCTGCCATCTTTGCCTCCGATTGGTCCGCATTTGCTATGGCGCTGCACATGTGATCAGTTATGGGACCAGCTATTTGATGGATTGATAGAGAACAGTTGTGACAGTTATCATTCAATGCATGCCCTGAATTTATCGGTTTTCAGAAACCAATACATTGGAACTAAAAACTCTGCAAAACACTCACTTCCATATTCTAGAGATGCGATGGTTACATCCCTCACCGGCTGCTGTGCTCTTCTCTACGGGATACTTCCTGATGCTCGTTTCTGGCCTCTTGATTAACCAGCAGGGATGACATCATTCCACACATGAACAAGGAAGTCAGTCAATCTGACACAGCTGGAGAATGCACACTGAGCTACGCATGCAAAACTCAGTGTATGTTCACTAGGAGACTGCAAGCAAGCAGACAAATGTATATTATTGCAGAAGAGACATATGTTTCTTCTGCAATATTTTTTTTATTTTTTTACCTGCTTGCAGTTTTTAATTTTTTAATTTAGTTTCACCTAAATTAGTTGGTTTGGTTCTGCTTTAAAGTGCATTTAAACCCAATAAAAAATGTAGTATATTGCAGCTTACCAGTCCTTGGATGTGAGAGCTGCATTGCTTTTCGTTTTTCAGCATTTTTTTCTTTTTATTTTAACCTGATGATCCCAACAGTAACATGCTTCCTTTCTTTAGTAGGACAGTATATTGCAGGGGCAGGCAACCTGGGACCCTCCAGCTGCTATTAAACTACATTTCCCATGAGGCATTGCAAGGCTGGCAGTTACAAATACTCCCAGAGCCATGATACGACTTGTAGTTCTGCAACAGCTGGAGGGCCCCAGGTTGGCTACCCCTGGTGTATTGTATCTATGGAGGAGCAGTGATGTCACCCTAGTAAAGGACATATGTTAGGATTACAAAACAACTCCCCTTCTCCATAACAGAGGGGTAAGGTGTTTTGTAGCTCACATGGGTTAACTGGGCGAGACTAATAACTGTGCAGAAAGCTTTTAAATTATTTAACAGAATAATAGGGCGCAAACAAGTTTCTTGTTTGGGTTAACATACACTTTAAAGTGGAACTAATTCCATGGATTTAATGGTTTCCTAAAACAGTTACAGTCAAGGCATGGCGTGAATAAAAATTGTCACAATGGCTTGTCTTCAACGGAACGGTCAAGCCTTTAAATGGTTAGTATCATAACTGATGTGCAGCACCATAGCTACTGAACATCAAACAAAGGCTAAAAGGGCAGCTTACTTGGCTGTAAACAAAAGGAGGGTTTAGTTCCACTTTCAGATTAAGGTGGCACCTCTGGTCGTTTGGCGAACACCAAATACCCAAGAACACGAGTCCCTGCAGAGTATACAAGCTTTGATACAATGATGCCCTTACCTGCACCGTGTGTACATTACAGAAGAAAAATCCATACAAGTCACATCACTTACCTGTAATATGCATGTTGTGCGGGCAGCTGGATCCTGGAGAAATCTTCACCACCGGGATTATCGGTTTTCTAAACTTCTGGCGCTAAAATGGTTAATAACTTTAGATCTTCAAGCGGAATAGAGGTACACATGGTCCGACGGGTACATGCCCCCTCCCTCCTCTGTTAGGAAAAGTTATTTCATTGATTATACTGCCTGTAACACAATCTGTGAATGGGGGAGATAATTTGGTTACTTATTAGACTCTCCTCCGTTTACAGATCATGTAACAGGCATTGTAATCAATGAAAGACCTTTTTCATAATGGAGGAGGAGAGGGGAAGAGTCCCCTTCGCACCATCTTTAGGGACATTCTGCCCAGAAACCTAAAATTATTAGCTATCACAGTGCCATAGGTTCAAAACCAGGAAGAGGACAGGCATTCCTGCAGTGAAGATTTCTCTAGGATCCATCTGTCTACCTAATGTGGAACATACGTCATTACAGGAAAGTGTAATGGCTAAAGCTGTAGGGATTAGCTAAACCAGCTTTAAGAACCTTTTAAACTGTACCTGCACGGATGGTTGCGCACCTTTTTGTGTGTTGACATACATTGCAGTCTCAAACACTAGCAGTCTCAAAGCACAAAAAAAATGCACCTGCACTATTTTTGGCCAATGCAGCACACCACATACATGCATTGGCACCTGTGTGTTATGGTGCACTGAAGGGAAGCTGCATTTCTTCACATTGTATATGTGTGTTTGGTTTCCATTTAGAATGAATGCAAATGCAGCACAAATGTACCATGTGTAAAATAAAAAATGCTAGCTAAGTAAATGTATGGATATACAGATATAGCACTTGTAATCCACTGGTGATTTGGGCTGAACTTGGCTTCTAAGTTTACTTCTTCATTTTATGTCATTAAATACGCATCAGAATTCTGGTCAAGTAAAGTCTCTGGCAGCTATTACAGTAAACCCTCAGTATCCATTTCTTCTGTCATACATCTTTATTCCTGGAAAAGTAGAAATCTACTCCTCTATTCCTGTGCTGTTTAGGTGTATATGATGGACCTTTTCCTCTCTTTGCTGGTGCTGCACCACTAGCCTGTAAAAAAGAAACAAAATGTTTTACCTGGACGTTTTTTTGTTGTTGTGAGTTTAAATAAAAAGGCAACACAAATAAATCAAAGGTTCAGTATAAAATAAAGTGAAAAATAAATGCGAGAAGAAAAAAAAAAAACACAAGGCATGTCTGAGTAGTAAAGATTTCCCCAGAAACAGTCCATTGCTCTGATGCTACAACTCTCTGGGACTGGTCTCAAGGAACTGGATCAGAAGTTTTTCTGGCCTGGTCATAGCCAGTTAAAGTGGTTGTAAAGCCTCCTATATGCCCAGTGAAGTGACCGGCCTTAGGTGATACACAGATGAAACAAATCCTTCTACATAAGCTGTACCTGTTCTTCTCCAGCAGTCTTACCTCTACATCCAAAGTACAGAACTTACACAGAATCTCTCAGCAGCTCTGAAAAGCAGGGGCAGACAGCTGAAATTATATCAGTGAGGAAAGCTCTGAGAGCTGATTGGAGGGAAGGGACACATCCCCCCTTCACACAGCACAAAGGAACAGAACTGAAGCTGTCAATGAGCTGGAGCTCCCTCCCCGTCACCATTTTCCTCTTGGTGTCAGGAAAATTTGTTAGAAGTTACTCCTGCTTATAGCAGGGGAACGAGGCACTGGACAGAAATTACACTTAGTGCTTTGGATTGAGACAAGTACACACTATAGAGGGATATGATTTGTTCATATTTTATGTCCGAGGTTTACAATCACTTTAAGCTGTAGAGAGGTTGTTTGAAAAAAGGTCAGAAAATACATATTCTGGGAAAGGGAATTTGGGCAGGCAATTTTGTCTGCCATGTTATGCCTATTCACAATGCCAGACAAGACACGCTTACTCGTTACCTTAATTACAGGATACTTTAGGACTGGGATTTTAATGCCCGATTGCTGCCCATAGCCAAACTGTATCCCTTCCAAAAGCGGTACCACTGCTGAGAATGCTTAATCTCCTGAGGGCTGACAATGTCAGAGCATTGCTACCTATTCAAATCAATCCCCCTGAGGAAGATACGTCACATCCCTGTATCGACACGCGTTGGGAAGGGGACAGGACAATATTGGAGGCAGCTGGTCTGCTTAAGGAGTAGAAGCATACTATCTCACACGGTCCCGGTGTATATTTACCTTTTATAGAGTGGTGCACTGAAGCACCAAGTCCATGTGAGTAACCCGGACTGGAGCTTGTGTTTAATACATTTTTTTATATACCAAAATGTTATCACATTATCCAGCCTTTTCTGTTATCCCACATATATATATGGAGACTATGTTATTGGGCAGCCCAGGATTCTACAGCATTCACAGAACCCAGAGGGTGTTCATGGGCGTGTTTTGACTGAACTTAAATGTAAGGTCACACGCTCTGAGTTGAGCGTTCATTACCTGGGGGGGAGCACCAGTGTGTGAACACACCAACATGTTTGGATCACTGCAATAAGAATCTATGAACACTATTAAGAAACTATTTATGGACTTTATGAGTTTGTTCCACTGTTTGATGTGATATATTAATGGGGTATCACATATATGCACTACAGCACTTTATTTTTCCTATATGTCACTGTATTAATGTTATGCAAATTGTGATTCTATCATACTAACTTGATCCAAGTAAATAGTACTTTTATTGCACTATTGTCACTTTATTCACATCAGTGTTTGGTAGACGTGATTTAATTACATTAGTTTGATTCACGTGATTACCACTCTATTGCACTATTGTCACTTTATTCAGTCATTATCATATACGTTTGTTTTCATTTAAAGACAGAACAGACTATTAGCAAGAAAACTTAACCCCAGACCATACAATCCTGCGCTCCCCAAATTAAGATTACAGACCGGACAAGTGACACAAAACCCCCAGCTTATATTACAGGAATTTTATAAGTTTTATTCAGAACTACGACTCTCCTAAAAAAAACTTTTGCGAGGATAAGGTAGAAGAATTTCCAAAAGATATACCGCTCCCTACACTATCTAATGAGCATACGGAGGTGATGGAGGCAGAGTTTACAGCGAATGAAGTGGTGGAAGCTATAAAATCCCTGAACCCGTCGAAATCACCGGGCCCTGATGGATTTTCGGGCCACTATTACCGCAAATTCGCGGAAACTCTGGTTCCACACCTTTGCTCTTTTTACAATTCATTAAGAAAAGGGTCCCCTTTACCACTTCACGAAAACAAGGCCTTCATACATGTTATCCCTAAGCCAAATAAAGACCACGGAGACTGTACGAACTACCGCCCCATATCGTTGATTAACGTTGATCTTAAAATACTGACAAAAATATTGCCAATCCGCATGAACTCGTTTATATCAAACTACATACACCCCGACCAGACAGGATTCGTTCCACATAGACAGGCCCCAGACCAGACCAGACGCATCATTGACATCATTTCTGCTTTGAACTCGGGCTGGGATGGAGGGGGCCGGAGAGGGGCATTATTGGTCTCATTAGACCTACACAAAGCATTTGATTCACTATCCTGGGACTATCTCTTCTTCATCCTAAGGAAATACGGGTTTGGACCGCAATTCCTGACCACACTTAAAAACAATCTATCGTAACCCTACGGCAAATCTTGTAATTAAAGGCCATCAATCTCAAAACATAAACATACTCAGAGGTACCAGACAGGGCTGCCCCTTGTCCCCCTTATTATTTATTTTGGCCCTAGAGCCGCTGGCCATCAAAATTCGTGAACATCAGAATATACTGGGAGTGCGCTGCGGCGATCGCGAACACAAGTGCGCACTGTTCGCGGATGATATACTACTACTTCTTTCATCCCCGGTCACCTCCCTGCCCAGCTTACAGGTAGTACTGAGACATTTTACAGAATTCACAGGACTCAAACTAAATCACTCTAAATCTCAGGCACTTGGGATCTGCTTACAGACACATATAATTCAAGCCCTGCAACAATCCTTCCCATTTAAATGGCAGAGACCTTACCGTACTTGGGTATTCACCTGACTCCTACCCTGACAACACTGTATAGACATAACTACCCCCCCCCCCATTTAAGAAAATACTAGAAGATCTCAAAAAATGGTCTAATAATCCTCCGTCATGGCTTGGTAGGCTGTACTCGGTAAAAATGAACGTTTTGCCAAAGGTGCTATATTTATTCAGGACTCTTCCGATAGCAATAATAAGAAAAGACATACAGAAATTCCAGAATAGGTTGTTGGATTATATTTGGGGACACAAGAGACCTAGGGTGAACAGGCGAACACTATATACCCCAGAATTGAACGGGGGCCTGGGAATGCCTGATTTACTTAAATACTTTCAGGCGGCACAAATGTCCCAATTAATTAGATTCCACACACAACAGTCTAAACCTCTCTGGATGTCGATTGAATCCTCTTCATATCCTGACAAAGAGATTAGTCGTTTTATGTGGATGAAGGCGAAAGATAGGCCGGTAATCTTATGTCCAAGCTTGTCGTTCTCATTAGAGTTGTGGGATCGACTGGCAACCACTTACAAGTTCAAGTCCCAGCATACCCCCCTAGCCCCGTTATTTGGAAACGCTATGTTCACCCCGGGTCGCCACCCCTAAAATTTCTTGTGGTGGACTAATAAGGGTTTGATGCGCATAGCAGACTTCTGTGATCATAGAGGTGCTTTATCGAAAATTTCCTTACGGGAAAAATATGACCTTCCAAATTCTGAACTTTTCCGTTACACACAGATAGCACATTTTTTGGCGACACTGAATCGCACCTCAGATCTCACTACTTTTTCCTCAATGGAAAATCTCTGCAGGACTTTCGATAGGCACACTGGTCACATATCACTGATATATAACATCTTGGCCTCGACCTCCCAAAAACTATTTTACATGCAAAAATGGGAACAAGATATGGACACAGTCCTATCACCAGAAGAATGGAGCAAAATAATACAAAATGCATCTAAATCGATTATTAATACCTCTTTGATAGAGGCGAACTATAAAGTATTGATGCAATGGTACATGGTCCCGGAAAGGATAGTGACTTTCGTCCCAGGGGTGTCCCCCCGGTGCTTTAGAGGATGTAATACAGATGGCACCATGTTCCACACTTGGTGGACATGCCCTAAAGTGAGGAGATTTTGGATACGTACATACAACCTCATTTACTCCTTCACGCAAGTGAACCTACTTAAATCGCCTCTGCACCCACTGTTGGGACGCCCAGTGGAGGGGGCATCAAAACCAATGCGTAGACTCATAGCATTTATATTTGTGGCGGCCAGAATTTCGATAGCGAAGTCTTGGAAGTCCTGCTCGGTTCCCTTTTACTTATTAAAAGCAAAACTCTCCGGGATAATGGTAAATGAACGCCTTTCGGCAATTTTGAAGGATAAGATCACTGGGTTCAATAAAATAAGGGAACCCTGGATTAGGTATCTTAAAACTTCATAAGACGCCTAGTAAGTGAAACATTTTACACCTCGTAGGAGTGCATCCAACCCATTCCCCACTATCTACCTCCCCTCTTTACTCACCTCTCCCTCTCCCCCCCCCCCCTTTTTTTTATTTATTTTTTTCTTCTTTATCTCTTTCTCTCTCTTTCATTGGCAGTTCTCTGACTACTGCATTTTCTTTCCTTTTCTCTTACCTCTCTTTCATTTCTTTTACTAGAAAGTATGACATTGCGGGTCCCCTGACGCCTCGAGGAGGCGGGGGGCATGCGCGAGAGCCCAATTAATGGGTTGAAAGGCTGGTCTAGGTATTGACCTGAATAGACGAAAATTACAATAAGTAAGCTAGACAGTACATATGAATCAACCGCTCTATAGTCGACCTATGGAGCGTGAACCATGTATTAATACTCTTCTTACTTGTATAGATAAATGCATTTCCTTCTCCTAGGTTGTGGTTGAAGGTTTAATGGATAATATGCACAAAATAAAATGGGGGGGAGGGGGGGGGGGGAATAAAAACAAAACGGAAATGTGCATGGATTTGTGAGGATGACTCCACCACCAAGTCACAGCGAGTTCCCAAGGGGGTGACTGGTGATAGGAGACAATAATTTTTGTCCCATATGATAGCCCTTATGGGTCATGCATAGGTGTTACAATTGTAGGGTTAATGCACGATTTTCCTGGCTGTAATTATCTTTATCACAGTCTATGTTACCTGTTGATGTACGATATACGCTGTTCACCCCCTTTTTTTTGTATTCAGAAAAACTAAATATAAATCATTGTTTTAAAAAAAAAAAAAAAAAAAAGACAGAGCAGCACTTTTTAAACATATACACTGGTTTTGCACGAATTTATGGGACGTGATTAATGCCAGCAGCTGTCCATATAATAGCCATTTACAAGTGGTGGCTCGCAAGATTTCTTTATTTCACATGGCTACCTATTCTTTCCACCCCAATATTATGGCAAAAGAGTTTTCTCTGTCTATGTTAGCACTGCAGGGACTTCTATAACTCAATTCCTGTTGTAATAAGAAGCAAAGGGAAATCTCCAATAGAAACACAGGCAGAAAAAAATAAATAAACTGTCAAAAGTTGAGTTTTGAGTCAGCCACCGACTTGGAACAAGCAAACAACTTCTGAGACTTTGCTGATGCCCATTTGGACTTGGTGACTTAAAAGACTAAAGCCTGGAGGTATCTAGCATTTTCAGAAGGATGTCCATAACAACCTTGTACTTCTCTGAAGTCACTTAGCGAAAGAGGGAAAAAAAATCTGGTATGAGGAGGTTTGCATTTATAACAAAACTAGATGAGTTGAAGTGATTACAGATGGCACTTTCCAACCACAGTGTGATATTACGTAATCCTTTACACAAGATGAATTTTCTGAAGTTGTGTAACTTGTGCTGTGATGCTAGCTCTACGATATGAGCCTGATGGAACATATATATAAAATATCCTAAGATGGACTTCTGCGCTACTATAATACAACCGTGTAAAAATAAAAGTGATGCTGCAAAATCAAAAAATAGTGAACACCACTCACTACTACCAAACTAAAAAGATGCACAATAGTGATTACCGTAATTGTGTATGTGATTTCGCGCAAAAACTTCTGGGTGAATAATGCTGTTTCATAAAGATGCACAACTGATATAATTCCTCAAAGTGTAAAACCACAATAAATAAAAAAGTGTAAATATAAGTGAATGTCCTTCACTGATATAAAGAACATAAGAGAACATAAAAAAGGTGACTTCAGTGCTACTCAAATAGCATAAATAAAATGTGACTAGTAAGGTGAACATGCGTTGATAGGTGATCTGGTGACTTTTCGTGGCGTTAGATGCCCACTAGGGGCTCCCAGAACTCTCACCTCGATGACACAATAAAAGTGCCTGTGTACATCCTTTGGGTCTGTGCTCTTTCTGGTCCAGTCCTGTGCTGGCGTTCTGTTCCGTCTAAGGGGAGAAGGCACTTCCTCCGGTAGATGGACAAAGTGTACGTCTACCAATGGATCAGACTTGTCATGCCTCACATCTACGGTTATTTCACAATTACTATTGGTGGTACGGATCTTCTTGGCGTTAACAACTTCTAAAAATTCTCTGGTGGCCCTCACATTGGGCTCGAAGGGACACAAGCGGACGGCGATGGACTTCACCGATTTCAGCACCAGCCGGCTGGTGCTGAACCGTAGATGTGAGGCATGACAAGTCTGGAATATAGTATGGAACATATATAGCTGGTACAGAAAGTGCAGATGACTCTATGAGAAGAACTTAGTTGGTACAGAAAGTGCTGATGACCCTATGATATGAACCTGGTGAAACATACATATCTGGCATAGAAAGTGTTGATGACTATGATATGAACCTGGTGGAACGTACACCACTCAGCTTTAAATTTATGACCACCCACCTAATATTGATTTGTCCTCCCTTCCCTGCCTACAGCTTGAAAACACTTTTGAATGTCTCCATAGAGCTAAAGAGCTCCTGAGATGTGCAACTTTGGCGCAAGCTAATAAGCAATGATTTTAGGATCAATCCACAGCACACGAAGGGGGAGAGGACGCAACAGTCACATGAATGCTAAGAACATAACCAGTTGCCGACTGCCCTATAGCAGATTTACTGCTACAGGACAGACACTCTATGCAGAATCACGTATATATACACACACGATGCTGCACTTCCGGGAAGGGGGCGCAGAAGCCGACCAGTGGTTTTCTGGATAATGGAAGACCGCTGGTTGGCGAGGAGACACACTGGACAGAGCTCTGCATATGTAAACAATGCAGAGCTCTGTCCTGTTAGTGGGGATGTGCTAGATTTTGTTTCCCTGCAAAGCAGGGAATAAAATCCAGCACATCCCTTAGTGAAAGTAGCACACTGTACACACAAAAACACTATTTAGGCACACATTTAACCCTTTTATTGCCCTAGATGTGTAACCCCTTCCCAGCCAGTGTCATTAGTACAGTGACAGTGCATATTTTTATCACTGCTCCATGTATTAGTGTTACCGGTTCCCACAAAGTGTCAGCATCAGATTGTTCACCGCAATATCGCAGTGCCACTCTAACTCACTCGCTGATCGCCACCATTACTAGTATATATGAAAAAAACATTCCAGTATACAGTGCCTTGAAAAAATGTATTCACACCCCTTGAAATTTTCCACATTTTGTCATGTTACAACCAAAAAAGTAAATGTATTTTATTGGGATTTTATGTGATAGACCCACACAAAGTGGTACATGGAAGGAAAATGATAAATGGTTTTCATATTTTTTTTACAAATAATTATCTGAAAAGTGTGGCATGCATTGTATTCAGACCCCTTTACTCGGATAAACCTAGCTAAAATCTAGTGGAACCAATTGCTTTCAGAAGTCACCTAATTAGTAAATAGAATCCACCTGTGTGTAATTTAATTTCAGTATCTTTAAGACAATGCCTAATCGGTCTCCAGAGCCAAGTCCACTTACCTCGATATTAGGGTCGTATAGGTTTTTGCCAGGTATAAAAGACTTAAAATTTCAATCCATTAGGAAACGGAATGTTTTCCGACGCATTAATTTTGTGGCGGACAATAGGCTTCTATCTAGTCATGACCTCGAGACGCGATTCCAACATGAGCTTGACTTTTTTAAAATGGGCGCAACTAATTGCTTACCTTAGGTCACTGCCAACAGATTGCTCACTCCGCTTGAACAGATCTGCATGGACTGAGAGCAGCTCCATTCACTATCAAACTTTTATGCTCTCTTAACGAACAAAGTAGAGGATTTCTGAGCTTACCTTTTTACAACAATGGGAGAACTACATTCTCCCAGCCTCAGAAAGTTAGGATAATACTCTTTGCTCACAAGGCCTCTTTGGCTAGTAGTTACCAAGAGGGAGGTTACGTCTCACAAGATGGTATAGAACGCCAGCCAAATTGCATGGAATATACCCAACGGTTCCAAACAAGTGTTGGCGCTGCGGGGAGGCTGTGGGGACCCTTCTACATATTTTTTGGGAATGCCCAAAATTAAACAAACAGTTTTTGGACTGCGGTAGAATCTACTATTGAAACGCTGACCAGAGTCTCCCTTGGTAGGAACCCGGCAGTGTACTTATTGAATGAGACCCCAATGTCCACCAAGAAATGTAAGAACTCCTTACTGAGGCATCTGCTGACGGCCGCTAGGGCCTGTATTCTTGCCTTGTGGAAAAATACAAGCCCCCCTACAATCTCTCATTGGAAGACAGGAGTCGCAGACATCCAGGTCATGGGGAATCTTACCATGACCTTAAGGGAGCAAACAGAAAAATACTGGAAGATCTGGACTCCTTTTTTCATCTATAGAGACGAGACACTGTTGGCCTCCCAACCAATGGAGCACCCGGTGGAGTGATCTAGTCACAAGTGCTTGCCTAACCTGCACCCTTCTTGCTACTCAAAAAAAAAAAACAGTTGAAAACCATTTATCATTTTCCTTACACTTCACAATTATGTTCCACTTTATGTTGGTCTATCACATAAAATCCCAATAGAAAAACATTAAAACTTTTGATGCAACATGACAAAATGTGGAAAATGTAAAGGGGTATGAATACTTTTTCAAGGCACTGTATCTCCTAAACTTGAGGTGTTTAGGAGATATTCACACTGGATGCAGCCGGTGACGTCACTAGCGCATGCACTTTGAAGGCCCGGCATACTGTGCCAGATCTTCAGAGCTCCACGCACGAGCCGAGGGTGCCATCATCGGGGATCTGGCCACTCATATAGCCGGAGCTTGTGAACCCGGAAAGAAGACCAGGGGAAGATGGAAGCCCTGTCAGCAGTGACAGTGCGCCGCTGGAGGGCTTAGTTCTAAGGTAAGTATTTTAAAATTTGCTAGTATGCGATGTATACTAGCACATTATGCCTTTACCTCGCAGGGAATTTTTTTTTTTTTTTACACGCCGCAGTTTACTACCG
The DNA here is from genome assembly GCA_037952925.1 of Lithobates clamitans. Classification (NCBI taxonomy): domain Eukaryota; kingdom Metazoa; phylum Chordata; class Amphibia; order Anura; family Ranidae; genus Lithobates; species Lithobates clamitans. The sequence continues at coordinate 8,946,411 of JBBGZY010000142.1, forward strand.
CTTCAAAGCTTCAAAAATGCATCATTGAAGCATTATCTAAGCATCACCTGATGCTTTAAGCGAGCATAAAAACACATCAAAAAAGCATGTTGAAGTGGTAGGCAATTTAATGTGTTGAACTCTAAGCAAGAGCCCTTTGTGTTTTCTTGAATTTTGATGACACTGCTTAGAGAACTTTCTTTGAATGCCATTCTTTGGCCCAAGGTAAAAACCAGAAAAACCTGCTGCCTTCTCAAGCAAAAATGTTGAGCAACTAGATTGTGCAGGTTTATGGAAAGACTCCGGCCGCAGACCTCGTCTGGTTCAAAGCAAGTGCGCATGCCCAACAATCACTGAACTCCAGAATTATCAGTGGAAAGGATAGTTGGAAGTATAACATGTTTGTTAACTTACCTGGCTGCAGTCTTTTCTAAGATTGCCTTAAACTCTGACAGGAATAGATCTGTACCATCACCTCAGTGGTTCTGGTCTGTGTAATTTCTATTTTAGGTCCCTGCTATTTTCTGAATAGAATTATTCAATGCAAATGAAAGTTACGCAGAACTCTATTGTCTCCTCAAATTCACTTCATAAAAATAGCAGGAGCAGGGATGGTACAAGGACTGGGATATCAAGGTAATGGCACAGTTTTAGGAAAGCCATATCTGGGAAGGAACAGCACAGAAATAAACGTAATTACCACACTACTGCTGTCCTTTCCAGAGATTAAACTTGTCTTTAAAGGACTTACATTACAAAAACTATTGTATCATTGTATTTGTATGTTAGGTTATCATGGTAGGCGCGATAGAAGTAGGTAGATGTCCAGAATAAAGGTAGGTACAGTAGATGTTAGGGTATCATGGTAATAGCTGTAGGTTGTTATCATGATAACTGTATGTCGTTAAAATGACTCCGGTATAAAAAAAAAAAACACCTATTCAAGTCTGTATCCTTAACGCAAAAAGCCTCCTGTTGCTCTCATCCTCCTCCAAATTATAAATTTTTTTTGCTGATCCGACTTCCTATTACAGGGTGGCTATATTCGTTCTCCATGGTCCCATTGTATGAAGAAACATAGGTCAAGCTTTCTTGCTCGCTCTCAAGATGGACTATGGACTAACACAATGTTTCTCAACTCCAGTCCTAAAGTACCCCCAACAGGTCATATTTTCAGGATTTCCCTCAGATGAAACAGCTGTGGTAATTACTAAGGCAGTAAAACTGATCAAATCACCTGTGCAAAATAATGGAAAGCCTGAAAACATGACCTGTTGGGGGTACTTGAGGACTGGAGTTGAGAAACATTGGACTAACATACTATGGACTGGGACGAACATCGCTTATTCCAAAAAAAAAAAAAAAAAAAAGGAAAAGCTGATTTAGACTTGCCATGAAGCAGCTTGGGTAAAGCAGGTTTTTGATTGAGAACACCGTCTCCATAGGAAAGTGCTTGTACCTGATCGAACGGTTCAGAGACTGGAGGTTCAGGATAAGCCGATATTTTCCTTATGGATTTCTGATGACAAATATATGGCCTTTAAAATCCCTTGCCCTGATCCGACCAGGGAACCGGGATCAGGACCTTTTGATATATCGAGTCTCCAATTTGGAGACCCAGGGTCCTTGCTTTTAACCGAGCTTGGGGAGGAAAGGTGACCAATAATTGCTCTGGTGGCTGGAAAGAAAATTCCAGCCTGTACCCATTGTTCACTAGGTCCAGGATGAATGGACTTGGTGACTGCTGCCCATTGTGGGAGAGAAGCCCTCAATCTTCCTCCCACTGGGAGACACGAGTCACTGTGACTTGGCAGGTTGTTGAGGAGGGCTAAACAAGACGCCCCCTCTACCTCTGCCCTTGTGCCCTGTCCAATGCTTTTTGGGCCTATTGCCCCTTTCTCTAGGACCTTGCTGCCTACTTTTGCAATGAAAAAACATTCTGGCTGTCGCCTTTTTCTTATTCTCTGGAAAGGCCTTTTTTCTATCGGCCGTGCGTTCAAGCGCCTCTTGCAGACCTGGGCCAAAAAGAAGATCACCTGTTAAGGGAAGACCACATAGGCGTAACTTTGAGGCAGCGTCGCCTGACCAGGCTTTAAGCCATAGGCTTCTTCTGGCCGAATTCACTAAGGCCGAGGTCCTAGCTGTCATTCTTACCGACTCCATGGAAGAATCAGCCAAAAACCCCACTGTACGAAAGAGGAGAGGGAAAGATTTCAGAATCTGTTCTCTAGAGGTACCTGCCAACAAGTGCGTTTGTATTTGTGTCAACCATACTTCTAAATTTCTGGCGACACAAGTGGAGGCCAGAGCTGGTTTAAGATTCCCAATGGCTGAGTCCCAGGCTCTGGGAAGAAGGATCTCTCTTCTTTTATCCATCGGATCCCTAAGCGTGCCCATATCGTCAAACGCTAGGTCCGAGTTTTTTGAAACTTTTGAAAGAGGTGTGTCTAACTTAGGATTTTTGTTCCATGGCTGCGCTGTGTCCTCTTCAAATGGAAACCTTCTTTTTAGGATACCAAAAAAGAAAGGTTTTCTCTCTGGATTTTCTCACTCCAGCTTGATAGTATCAAGAAGGGAACTATGCACGGGAAAAACTACCCTTTTTCTTATGCAAACTCTTGTACGCAAGGTCATGTTTAGACAATTGTACCTTCTCCTCTTCTTTATCAAGTGTCATATAGATAGCCTTTAATAAGTCATCTACTTCTTCCAATGATAACTTATACCTCGAGCCCCTTGCAGATTCTCTATCTCTGGGCCCTGTATCTGACCCCGATTCTTCCGGAGAAGAATAGGCAGATCCGGCTTCAGCCTCAGAGACTTCACTCTCTGAACTCTGCTGTGGAGCGCTAGGACCGGCTGAAGTCCTAACTGGAGATGGACCCTCTTAGAGTTTTAAACGAGCTAAACGTAAGCTCATTTCTAACAGAAGTCAGCATTTTCTGACAGGAGACTACTGGGTCATCCTTAAATAGGCTGTCTATACAGGTGTGGCAAACTGCTTTGCTCCATGAGGAGCTCAATTTGTTTCCATTAACCACACATTTCCTTTTTGGTGGCTGTGCTTGGGCCTTGTCCCAAGTCTTGGCCTGCAAGAGAACAAATGACCCCAATGAATTTTATGCCACATACACTCCATAACACCCCGTGCAGGAGGAAAGAAAAAATGTGCCCTCTTCACCTAGTCCCTACTGGTTACAAGGGGAAAAACACTCACAGGATGTGCAAGCAAGTAAAACACACTTCAGGCTTACCTGTGAGGTGCTGGTGTTAGGGCCTGCTTCCGCTGCCTGTGCAGGTATCTCAGAGGAGTCCACCCCGCCCTTGTAGTGGTCCGCAGCATCCGCTGGGTTTCACTGTTTTTAAAACCACCAGCCCCCCAGCATCCCTGTTCGTGCCATTTCGAGACCGGAACTAGCGTCTCCGGCGCACGCTGATGACGTCACAAGCCCCGGAAGAGACCCCGCCGGGTACTTCCTGTGGGCCAGCTTGGAACGCATGAATTCTGCCCCTCCACGCGCGCGGCCTCCTCTCTACCCCTGCACACTTCAGCCCCACTGTTCAACAGGGAGAGACAAGCCATCTGCAGCCATGTGGCTCGCGGACCGGAGCTCCGACGTACACCACGGTGCTGGCATTCCCAATGCACCGAGAAGCAGGGACAGCAGCCACAAACCTACTCCCCCTGTAAATTTGCCACTCTGGGACCAAGAAGAAGGTAGGAATACCACCCCAAAATGCCACAGGAGCCACGCTCATGAGACCTAGGGGAACCAGTTCCAGGAAACATGTTACCCCCTGTCCGGAGGAAACACTAATACTGACATGGATCCTGGAGGACCGCCCTTTTATCTGGTGGGGTTAACATGTTTCCTGTCCTGGTAGGAGGAGCCCTAGGTCTCATGGCTGTCCTGGAAGAAGCTTAGAGAAAAATAGATTACAGAGACATTAAAGAGGTTGTAAACCTCCCTTTGCAAGTTGTATCTATCGATAAGCCTAGAAGAAGGCTTACCGATAGGAACTGGAAATATCTCCTAAACGTGCGGCGTTTAGGAGATATTTATTGCATACTGCGCCGAGGATGTCATCGGCGTATGCCCTGTGAAGAAACGGCCCACCGTGCCGTTTCTTCGCGAGCGAGTGCCGTGACCGGCTGCTCCTGCGCGCATGTGCGGGAGGGACAATACGCGGTCTGGCCAGCCACAGAGCCAGAGTTTGCGGCCCGGGAAGGAAGAGGGGTGAAGATGGATGCGGTCTGCAGCAGGGACAGCGTGGGCTTCATTTTCAGGTAAATGTCACAGAATGTGCTAGTATGCGATGCATACTAGCATATTATGCTTTTATTTTGCAGGGTAAAATTAAGGAAGTAAAACCCATCAGGGTTTACTTCCTCTTTATGTAGTGGGTGTGTAAGCATTATATTTAAAGAATAATTATATTGTTTAATGTCACTTTAAAGCTCAACTCTGGGAATAAAAACAAAAAATATACTCCTAGTAGTGCCCCCAACCCGTTCCACTGCAAGGATTAAATGCTTATTAACTCTAGGGAATGAGGAATAATGTGTAATACCTACCTTACTCCTCTCTTCGAAAGGGTCCCTTGATTTGTGTGACTGGTTCTCCAGAGTCTCTTCTAGACACTCCAGGCTTAACTGCGGAGCCAGGAGCCCCTGCATTGTATGCGATAACGGTGAGGGACCATCCAAAACCACAGAGAAGTGAGGTAAGTAGTACATCAAATTTCTCATCCCCCTAGAGTTTTGGAGCATTTAACCTTGCAGTGCATGGGGTGGGGGGGGAGCTGCATAGGTAGGTTTATTTGTAATTCCTAGAGTATGACTTCTATGGCTCCTGCTAATCAAATCGTGTGAAGAGGGAACAGGACAGAGCTGTGCGTGTCTATAGACACACACAGCCTGGCTCTAAATTGAGCCTGGATGAGTGTCCCCATAGCAAGCCGCTTGCTAATAGGGGCACTTAGAAGGGAGGAGAAGCCAAGAGTGTGGCAGGGAACCCCAAATGAGGAGGTTCAGGGCCACCCTGTGCAAAACCATTGCACAGAACATAAAAATAAATAGAAGGACAACCCAAGAAATAGCAGAAACAATGGCAACTGCCACACGTCTATCCTGACAGGCCCCTGTAAGTTTCCAGGCTACTGGGAGTAATAGAAAGGTTAAAATACTTGCCATTCCTGGGGAAAATACTGTTTAAGGATCCTCCCTGTATTGGCAACATCAACAAAAAGCCTAGATTGTGGTCATCTGAACTCTCCTGAACAGCCCAACCAACCAGTGTCAACTCTAGTCTTTGCCTTCAGCAGAGGCCTAGGCTCTTGGTCATGTTACCAGCACTGGATGGAGCTTAGAACACTATTTCTTCAGGAAAGTGAAGCACTTCAGCTCTTTTATAACATTCAATATATTGATCTCAGTGAGACTGTTAGGACAGTCTTTTGTTAACCTTTGTGTATTGGTACATTATACTTTAATTTTGGAAAAGCAAAACAAATCGTGTTAAACGGTCTTGGGGATTTCCAAGCACTTCTAAATATACTATCCGGTCTTAAACCAAAAAAGTTTTCAAATTTTCAGGTTAGGGAAACAATAGTTCTATACAAGGGTCCAATGTCAAAACTTCTTGGGATTTAACCTGGAAGGAAAGATTTTATCAGGGATGGTTAGCACACACCCCCAGAGTTGTGCCACCTTCCCAAAGAGACAAGATTTTAAAAACATGAGCGCGACTTCGCTGAGCAGAAGTCAACACTTGTAAACCATGGCTGCCCGAAATAAATATCCTCCCGGGGCACAGCTAGTTTAAAAGCTGAAAAAGATACCAGACCTCAGAGTAATCTGAAGGCTGCCATTGTGGATCTCTTACTAATAGATATCCTCCTGGGGGCACAGCTAGTTTAAAGAGGAAAGATACCTAAACTGGGAGGAGTCATGAGGCTGCCATTGTGGACCTCTTACTAAAAATGCTAGCTGCCTGGCTTCCTCCAGCTTGAGTCCCTAACTAAGAACAAGTTTGCAGCCAATGAAGTCAGAAGTCCTAGTTAACGGGCATGTTTATTCAGCAACCTAAACATTTTCAGAAGCAAAAATCAGTAGTAATAGCCCCAATTTTTTTCCAATTGTTTCGCTGTCAAAGCTGTTTTTGTGTTTTTTGCACACGTGTTTGAATATCATTTTAGGCCTGAAGACTGCATAAACCCCCAAAATATTATATATTTTCTGAAAGCAGACACCCTAGAGAAAAAAAGTTGTGACAGTTCCAATTTTTTTATGCCACGCGATACTACCGCAAAGAAAAGCAAAATTTCATAAAAATTTTTTATATATATATATATATATATATATAATTTTTTTTTTTAATGAAATTTTGCTTTTCTTTGCGGTAGTATCGCGTGGCATAAAAAAATTGGAACTGTCACAACTTTTTTTCTATATGTTTTTTTTTCTATATATATTTTTTTTATATGTACAGTCATATATATATGACTGTACATATAATGTTGGCATGGCGAGGGTACTTCCTTCCTACATTAAAGCCCTATTTGAAAGAATAGAAAGAAAGTGTAAGAGGAAAGCTAAGAATACCTTTTCAGTAAAAACTTCCAATTCCTTCCAGTATTTGTCACATGTCAAAAACCCCAAACATTTATGCCGCGTACACACGACCGGCAGAAAAGGTCAGACGGAATCATTCCATCGGACATTCCGATTGTGTGTGGGCTTCATCGGACTTTCTTTTGAAAATTCTGACGGACCTAGAAATAGAACATGTTTCAAATCTTTCAGACGGAATCAGTTCCTATCAGGAAAACCGTTCGTCTGTATGCTGTTCTGATGGACCAAAAACGACGCATGCTCTGAAGCAAGTACGAGACGGCAACTCAGCTTCCTTTACAAGCTGCTCTGGATCTTTCCCAGATCTGGTTTACAGGAGCTGCACATTACAGTGTAACCTTTTCCTCCATTGATGGCTTCCAATCACCTTTGTTTGGATTTGCCTTTAATCCCAGGTCTTGTAAGTGTGGTTTGATTCAGCCACAAACTGACATTTTCACACTGATTTATATTCACTTTGAGCCGTGGATCACCTACCCTGGGTTTACTGCCACTCATTGTCAATTGTATTGTGTTTTCTCTGCACAGCCGCAAACTTAGTCATAGACTGGACATTTACTTTGAGCTGCCGATCTCCTGCCACAGGTTTACTGCCACTTAATTACCTATTGCATTGTGTTCTCTCAGTACAGCATTTGTATTGTTGAGCGCCGAACCCAAGTTAATTGGTTACATATTTGTATCTCTGTCATCAGATTAGAACGAGAATTGAGAAAAAATTCCCCAAATGGCGACACATACAGTAATAAAAGCACTGGTATTAGTAGCATTGGAAACAGTCAGACCTTCAGGCACATTTTTCTTAAAACCTTTGTCATTGCTGAAGACATTTCATAGCTTTATGTTGCGTCAATAGGACAGGAAAAAAACCCCCACACACAACACTCACAGGACAGCATAAAAAAAATTAAAAAAAATAATGATATACATATCTATATCTATCTATATAAATAAAATGACTGACTGGACTAGATAAAAAAATTGTGAGCAAAAAAGGTACACTAGCACATAGGCCCCTATCATTAAACCTTCACCAGTGGCAGACTGGGCCAGGGAGGCATCTAAAAGTACCACAGTGCGCTTGCAATTGAGAATTGTTAGTACACGTTTTTAATTCTATTTCTGTCTGTGATCCCATTTGGGACATTTTCCCAATGCCGCCAGTGAAAGTAAAGGGGGAACGGTTGTCACTGGGACATAGACAGCGATGAAAATGTTGTTAGGAGTTCAGACTTCCCCATCTGCTAAATATGTTTTGTTGTCTTTTTTTTTTTTTTTTTTTTTTTTTGTGCAACCAGCGTAGTTCATCCAAAAAGGTGAAAAAGAGTTAGGTACCTGGTAACTCTTTTCCTAAGAAGTCTTCCAGGGCAGCATCCGAGATAGGCTTCTCCTTCCTGCAACAGGAAACACATTAGTCAACCATTATACATTTGTTAGTCTCACCTGTGTGCCTCAGTAGTATTAAAGCACCGAAGGAACTCTCAGTAAGCCAATGCGTTCCCACAATACCTGGTATCATCGCTTAGGGTGGGAACTAGTGCTGCCCTGGAAGACTTCTTAGAAAAAGAGTTACCAGGTACCTAACTGTTTTCTCCAATCATCTTCCAGGGCAGCATCTGAGAGGATGTATCAAGCAATATTTACTAGGGTGGGGATAAGGTCTGGAGCACCCTGCAACCAATGTCCGATCTTGACAGCTGGTCGCTGTGGTAGTGTCTCACAAAGGTACTGAAGCTTGATCACGTTGCTGCCCTGCAGATCTGCTCCAGAGTTGCCCCTGCCTTTTCTGCTACAGAGGTTGCCCAGGCTTTGGTCGAATGGGCGTTGACCCTACTTGGGGGGGGGGCAAGGTTTTGTCCTCAAATGGCCATCTGTATGGCAAGGTTTATCCATCGTGAGTCTTGATGCCTTATTGACTCCTGCATAGAGGACAAATGACATGGCAGTTCTTTGCCAGCCCTTTGTTCTCTCGAGATAAGCTATGAGTATTATGTTTAGTTTGTTGTATGTGTCTCTTTTCTTCTATCCATTGACTTAGGAAGAGATGTAATAACCACATTCTGCATCCTGTGAAATGTTGAGGAGACTTTTGGTAGAAAAACTTGGTTTGGCGAGAGGACTATTTTATCTGCCTGGATCAGTCAGTGGGCTTCCATCGTAAAAAAAACCTTGAGACTTTCACCTACTCCCCCTGGCCGATGATAGGGCCACTAAGAGTACGGTTTTTAGTGTAACATTTTTATCTGAGCACTCCTCCAGTGGTTCGAATGGCGGAGAGAGGAATCCTCTGAGCACCGTGGAGAGGTTCCATGTTGGAGTTCTGCCGACTTTAGCGGGTCTGGCTCTATTTAATGAGATCAGGAATAGCTTTATAAAATCGGTCCACTCTGTGCTGCCACTTGTACCTTCAGCGTGCTCCGAGAGAGGTTCAAGTCTGCTCCCTCCTGCAGGAAATCCCGAACCGATAGGATGATTCTCTGTCGGAATCCTGTTTGTTTCCGTACCAGCAGACAAACTTCCTTCTCACTCCAGTTATGGAGTTTTCTGCTGGCTAGAATGGAGTTGATCACTCTGGCCGACAGTTCTTTCTTTTGCAGCCTCACCCTCTCAGTAACCAAGCCGAAAGCGTCATGAGTTTGCGATTCGGGTGGTTGAATGGCCCTCGCGATAGGAGGTCCGGTAGGTCTTGCTGTATCTGGTGCTGCTGGAGACAGTTTATTTGAGTGACTGAACCATGTTCCCTGGGACCAGTGAGGTGCTTCAAGTATCACTGTTGCCCTTTCTTCCATCTTTGGCTCACCTTTGGTATTCGAGCGGTCAGAGGGAATGCATAACACGGCTGGTGTGCCCAGCTTTGATTGAACGTATCCACTCTGATGTTGCCATCTGTGGTTCCAGCGAGAAGAACCTTGGCAGTTTCGCATTTGTCCTTGAGGCAAACAGATCTACCTCGGGCACTCTCCAGGTTCGCGTGATCCACAAGAAGGTTGCTTGGTTTAGAGACCACTCTGTGTTTTATGGTCTTTCGACTTAGAAAGTCTGCCAACGTGTCGTCTGTCCCCTTCAAGTGTATGCCCGAGGTAGTTTGTCTTAGCCCATGACAGAATTCCTTCTGTCAGGCTCAAACGAGGAGATTTTGTCTCTCCTTGCCTGTCCAGGTATGCCACTGTTGTGTTTGTCTGACTGAATCTGGACATCTCTCCCCTGGATAGCTGGTTGCAATGCTCTCCACGCTTCCTCTACGGCTTTTAATTCCCTCATATACTAGGAGGCTCAAGACCATCTGGAGTTACATCTGCCCTGTGTACAGAGATCCCCCATTTGTGCCCCCCATACTAGGGTATTGGCGTCTGTGGTAATCCTCACAGGGATGGCTTGCACCCATCTGCGCCCCTCGAAGTAATGGAGCGGATTAAGCCACCAATGAAGAGATTGTTTGACCAACCAAGGGACAGGAATGGACATTTCTAAAGGATGATGGATCACCATCCCACTGGGTCAAATGTGATTCTGTAGAGGCCTCATGTGGAGCTGTGCCCAGGTGATGACTGGGATCGAGGACATCAGTCCTAGCACTGCCTCGTTCTTTTCTTCCATCTAGAGGGTTTTGGTTACTCTGGCGTCTAGCACATAATCCAAGTATACCACCTCTGGCTTGGGGTCAGCTACGATTTTTCTGTATTTACTATCGACCCCAGGTTTTGTGGATAAGAAATACCTGCGCAGAGGTTGTTTTTTAGGTTCTTTGCTGTATCTGCAAAGAACAGCAGATTGTCTAGGTATGGTATCACGCCTATGCCTTGCTGTCTCAGGCCCTTTAGCGCTTCTGTTATAATCTTTGAGAAGATTCTGGGCACAGAAGAGATGCCGAAAGGCAAAAGAGGTGTACTGCAGTTGCAGGGTGGCCCCTGGCCCCTGGATCGTGAACCTAAGGTATCTTTGATGACTTTTCTTTATGGGTACATACAAGTATCTTGCAAGTCTATTGTGGCCATGCATACCCACGCTCTTCTGTTGAGCGGCTTAAATCTCCTGGAATGACAAAAGGGCTCCTTCCCCTGCTTGTTTTTTGCTTGGGGGGAGCCCTTTGCTCTTCGCTGCAGTCCTGTCCAGGACAGTTTACAGGTCTGGCCCGAACAGAAAATTTCCTTTGAATGGGATCCCACACAGCCTATTGCTAGAGGTGATGTCCCCTCCTATGACTTTCAGCCACAGGGATCTCTTCCCTAAGGTCATGGCCCTTGGGCTAGGTTCCACAATTGCAACCCGAAGGTTGCACAATTTTTTGACGCAGGGATTTTGATGCAACTTGAAACCATGGTGTATTCTTAAGGTCTATAGACCTCAAGTCGCATCAAAGTGGGACCAAAGTAGTGCAGGGACCACGTTGAAGTTGCTGCGACCTGAAATTGCACAGATATGAACGGTACTCATTGGAAGTCACAGGGTATGACTTGTCATGCGACTCTGCAGTCCCAAGTCGCATGAAAAGTTGCACCAGATGAGACCGAGCCTTGGAAGATTATCTGTGTCTTCTGAGGGAAATAGGGTGCCCTCTGATACTGAGTCATCCTCCTCAGAAACCCAGCATAAGCCGTCCTCTGAGATTTGTTCAGAGTTATCCGAATCGACTAGCTTGGCTAGAGCTTACTGGCACCTCCAACTTCTCTACTGCTGAGTGTATCGGCCCAATAGTGCTCTTTATTTCCTGTTTTGAAGGAGTTAAGCGTGTCCTTAAGGAAGCCTTTTGACTCCTTAGCCACCATTTTATGCATTTTTGGCATAGTGGCTTTTTTCACTCAGGAAAAAAACGGTGACCGCAAGAGGTGCATGCCTTGCTCTGGTCTGCGCCCTTTTTTCCTCTGGGGCCTTTGCCTGCAAGTAAGCACAAAGGGCCTGAGTGAGGTTGGCGGTGTACAATGCAATTGTACGGTTTATAGGGAGGTAAAGACAGAGGTGACTCCAGAGTGCTCTGGCTTACCTTGGAGCTGTCCTGACATGCAGCATCCGCAGGGCAGGGTGGAGAAGCATCTGACCTGGCCGGCCGCCAGGATCCTCTGTTTAGAGAGCCCTTTCTGCTTCCTGCTCCAGCTCCTCCCCCAGCTGACCCCCTGCGTGTTGGTGGACACACCTGCACCTGCCACATCCTCTCTGGCGCCCTTCTTACTGGGTTTCCAATAGGGAGGGGGCACATTAAAGGCCTTTTCCCTGGAGGCTCCAGCCTCCACCAAGATGGCCGCTGATCGGACCGCACGATCGGAAATGATGCGTCCGGCCTCTCTTGCTATACCTCCCAGGACTGCAAACGAGGGGATCTTGCAGAGAGGTTTGTGGGAAACGATCGGAATACGATCGGTGAGCAGGAAGGTCGGCAGCCAGGTCGCCTGCACAGCGAGGGAACCTCTAAAGCACCTGGAGTGCGGGGCTCAGCCGGATGGCCCTCCACCATCGAAGAGCAGTAGCTGTGGGGAAAAATGCCGGCGGCATGTGGTGCAGCTGGGAGGATAGTTGCATACCCCTCTGTAGGGGCGAAACTTCAGGCAGAGCCTTGAGGCTCAGATTGCTGCCCCTGCTCGCCCTCTCAAGGCCCCTTGGGCTGAATGGGATGCTGGTCAGGGAGTCCCCTGCAGAAAGCACAGAGACTGTATAAAATAACAAACGTTTGCAGCTCCTGTGGGTCCGGAGGAAACACAAAACAACCGAGGCACACAGGTGAGACTAACAAATTTATAATGGTGGACTAATGTGTTTCCTGTTGCAGGAAGGAGGAGCCTATCTCAGATGCTGCCCTGGAAGACGATTGGAGAAAATAAAAATGAATAGGACACTGAAGTCAGATGTTACGAAACACATTGGAGCATGGTAGGTGGCAACCGGATGTGACGCAAGGACAGGAAGCAGAAGTGACGGCGCGGCCATCCCGACCAACTGGAGATGGCGAGACCGCTATAAACTGAACCTGATGCCATTTTTATGTGATGAGCTATATTATTGTGGCTTTAAATGTGAGTGGTTTTCTTTTAATAAAAGAATGTTAATTTGAGATATTACATTTCTATTTTTTTCTACATGTGTTTAATGGCATGAGAGATGGATAAAAGAATTGGAGGTTGTGTCTGAATTCCTGAGGTGGAATCTTATCAGCATTAAATGCGCTATTGCCAGTCATGAGAATAAATGGCAATTGGGTAACGTGAGTGATATTTTAAAGTGAGTGGGACCTGCACATTTACTTTAATGATGGATTTATACTTTATTTATACTTTATTATCTTCATTGAGAAGAGACAAAGCACTCCTTTTTTTGGCACGTTATGGACATTTGTTTATTATTATTCATTTATTTATTTATATTTGTGCTATAAATTGTTTTCTTTTGCATTGTCTCATTTGTGCTACTGTGGAATATTGGGTGTTTACCACTGATGATTTTTCACCTTTTTGGATATACATTTTGATCATTAAGTAGCAGCAGTGAGTAGTGTTATACACATTGGTTTTTTGTATTATTACTCTTAGGGTACGATGATTTTTTCCATTTCTAGCTGTAGAGCTTTACCATCTCTTCTTGTCCTGATAGGAAGTGAGCAGATATCTTCACTTTTGGAACAAATGACAATAAAAACCTATCCTCTTGGATTTATCTATCCAAATCTAAATTAAACATTTTGGCCATAATTGTTTCCAGACCCCTTGCCACCTGCTTTATGCATATATGTAGTAGCATGGTGGCAAGCTTTAATACTGAGCTGCCACATTTATGTGTACAGCCAGTGTTGCTGCTCTGTGCTAGGAGTGGGCTCACTTGGGGTCCCCAACCCCGTCACCCGACTGTCATTGACAGCTCCTGGTCACTGCTTACAATTAGGGGCTGGTGGGGTGGGCTTTCCATCAAGCGATTACTGTGACAGCCAATCACAATGATCACATGACCAGATAGCCTATGCCTCCAGCATTACGACCTTCAAAAGGACCAGCTCCGGCTTGCTGAAAAAGGGATAAGTACAGTTGTGATTTAAACAATAGTCGTAAGATAATTCAATTACTGTTTGCACATATATCATTTGTAGAAACTGACAATTACAGAGAGGGATTGGTATAAGACAATACCCTGAGAAGTGGCACTCACCGGCCTCTGATTGATATGTCGACTCCATTCTGGTGCCATGACTATTGGAAGTGGGTAGGTCTTTCCAAGAGTTACATTGGCATGGGACAGGGCAGAACCACTCAGTGCCCAGGGAGTATGAACATCACCTCCTTTTATCTGCTGCAATTCTGGAACCCACAGTCGGATATAATCGCCCTTAGATTGAAAAACAAATGCAAAACAATCATAAACAAAAAACTCAGCTGCAGAGAAAGCAATTAAAATATATAATAACATTATGAATGTTCTAATTTTCGTATGAAGATCCTGGCTACCCCCACTAAATATTGGTAACTGCAGCTCAGCAAAAACCTCTGATAAGTCAGACCATTTCTTGATGCGACGGTCGCATAAGGCTTCCTGTCGGAGCTCTCCCTTCTTCCCAGATCTGGGCTGCAGTAACATCTATGTACTTATAATTGAAATTGTGAGCCAACATCTATCTGTGCAACCCGACCTTACACAAATATGATCTACAATGCAACAATACACAAATATGAAAAGAATGCTGCACCAGACACAGGCATTATTGGCTTGTACTTAACCACTTAAGGACCGAGCCTCTTTCTGAGATTTGTTGTGAAGTTAAAAACAGTTTTTTTGCTAGAAAATTACTTAGGAAAAAAATGTATAATGTTTGGGGGCTCTAACACCCTAGAGAATAAAATGGCGGTTGTTGCAATACTTTGCACACCGTATCTGCGCAGCGGTCTTCCAAGCGCACTTTTTTTTAAAAAAAAATACACTTTGAGATAAAAAATAAGACAACAGTAAAGTTAGCCCAATTTTTTTTTATATTGTGAAAGATAATGTTACGCCGAGTAAATTGATACCCAACATGTCTCTTTTCAAAATTGTGCCCCCTCGTGGAATGGCGACAAACTTTTACCCTTAAAAATCTCCATAGGCGACGTTTAAAAAATTCTACAGGTTGCATGTTTTGAGTTACAGAGGAGGTCCAGGGCTAGAATTATTGCTCTCGCTCTGCCGATCATGGCAATACCTCACGTGTGGTTTGAACACTGGTTTTTATATGTTTTCAGCTAGCTGCTGCCATAACAACGATATCCTCCTTCAAACTGCCAATGTAAAACTGCGGCGGGCGGTCCGTAGGTGGTTAAAAGGAGATTTCCAGTCTGAGCTCGTTTGGCTGTACTTCTCCTATGGATCACAAGAGTGCAATTAGTTTTGCATTTCTGTGACCCGTTTTCAGCAGAGAGTGGGCTGAAGTCCGCTCCCTGTTGACGTCACAGATTTCAGTCCAGGCACCGCATCATCCCGAGAATGGGAGTCTGGATCCGCCAGGTAGGCGGACCTGAACAGACCCTCCAAAGACCTCGATTGAGCGTCGGATGTCAGCGGTGACATGTCCGCTGACATCCGACCCGCTCTAATCCGAAAAAGTGTAACGGAGGAAAAACCTACTTTTCCATCTGTTTTCGGATCAGATCGGGTGACAACGGACTCTACGGTCCGTCATCATCCGATCCCCCATAGGGGAGAGCGGCGCTCTGACAGGTCCGTCGCTGCACAGTGTGCAGAGACAGACCTGTCATCTGCCTGTTCAGCGGGGATCCAAGGAGCGATCCCCGCTGAGCCAGCGGATGTTCATGGGGCAGATCATCACGGATCCGTCCCGTGTGAAAGGACCCTTAGCCTCTCAGCGAGAGGCTGAGCGCCTCAGATAGCCCGCTCCGCCTCCTCCAAAGCCCAGTGCTCCAATGAGCACGGAGGGAGAAGAGCAGAGATCTGTGACTGACAGTCTACAGCTCTCTGCTCACGGAGCCCTGAAAACCGAGTGATCAGCGGTGTTAGATTGCTCGGTTCTCAGTGCAGAGGTGCCGGGGGACAGGTGCAGCATCAGACCTATGCTGCATTCACTTAGGCAAGTATGATGGGGGGGGGGGGGGGAAGAAAACCATACTTCTCTTTTAAAGAGCAACTTTAGGCATCAAGAGATATCATTAAGTAAGCTTCTAATTCTACCCAAGAAACACCAGAGAGCTCTACAGATGTCAGATGGATAGGTCTATAACTTTTTAAAGTTTGTGATGAGCAATTCTCCTTTTATAAAAAAAGTTTTAAGTGGACCTTCACTCAAAAGTGAAAGTATCGCTCATCCTCCTTTCAACCCCCACCCCTAATACATTTGAGGCTTTTCTTTTTACTGGGAGCAGGTACCCTTCTTGACATGTACCCATTCCCACTTCCTCAACTGTCACCTAGGCGATTATGACAAAGAGTAGTTGTCCTGACCCATGTCTGCCTGCAGCCTCCTAGGACATGTCAAGTGTTCCCAGAGGCTGCAGGACCAGTGTCACTGTGCCGTAAGATCTTGCACATGTACAGTGGGGAGCCAGCTGTGATTGCTCAGGAAGTCACAATCGGCTCCCAATTCGTGAATGCCAGTGCTGGAGACCTGCAGGACTGAGAACCGGCTGCGAGAGGACATTGCTGGACTCCAGAGACTAGTAAATATCTGATTATTTTTTTTAAATCTTTCGAATGAAGATAAAAAAGGGTGAAGTTCCTCTTTAATAACAGAATTATTTCTGTCTAGACACCAATTGGATGAAAAGTTTCAAGGCTGGTTTGAATAGTAGCTGAAAATGAGATTTGCCCATGTCCAGGCAGCAGGGAACCAGTACTGGGTATGTTTGGGAACACCCAGTTTGCATAACAATTATGTAGACAACAGGGGTTCCCAGATTGCTGAAAAAGAGACTGCAGTGGAATAGTGCACTACGGCATTCCTGGATAATTAATGGAGACCTTGTACAAGTTGGATGTGCTCCTTGTGTGGACATCAATGCCGAATTATTTAAAGAGATTGTAAAGGACAAAATAAAATAAAAACAAACAACAAATCTCTATACTTACTTTCTCTCTGTTCAGTGCCCCTATGAGAAGCCACTTCTCATGGGGCACTTGTGCGTGCTCGCTCACGAGCCCCGCTGCTGTGTCCATTGACACAGACAGTGGGACTCGGCCCTGGCCCCTCATTACTGGCTTTGATTGATAGCAGTCGGAATCAATGGCTCCTGGTGCCCCAGCAAAGCCAGTAAAACCCGGAAGTGAGGGGTGAGAGGGGCTGCAGACATGCATATATGACCTGAATCGAATGAGGGCTCAGGTAAGTAAGGGTGGGAAGGAGGGATACTGATGCCTAAACATTTTTTACCTGAATGCAGGGAATGCATTCAGGTAAAAAATGTTTAGGCTTTAGAACTGGGGTAGGCAACCCCCGGCTTGGGTGCCGCAAGCCTCCTTTGCCGGCACTCGACTCCCTCCCCATTAGCAGCGCAGGGAAGAGTCAGTGAGACACTAATGCATTCCAATTTCAGAATTTCCCACGCTGCACCTGCACTGAGGGGGACTGAGGGGGAGGCACTGTGCCCCCACACATTGTAAAAGATGGGAAACATTGTTTGGTTCTCTAACTTTGCTGTAGCTGCGATTGTCAGCTTTTGTGATGGGGAAGAGATTGGGTGCATTTCTGCTAGGTGGGGGAGTACCTGTTTCCAGGAGGAGGAGGACTGTCATTGGCCACTGCTAAAGCCAATCAGTCCTGCTAGCCCGTCCACCATCTGGAGGAAGATGACTCGCTTGGTTGCCACTACTAATCTCAGAAAGAAGGAATTTCACTGTGATTGAGAAAACAATCAGGTGACAGTTTGTGGAATTACTGTTGAGCTTCTGGGATCTTTGTTGAAATTATTCCTGAACCTTTGCGTCACTTACTACTGAACCCCTGCACTCTATGTCCCTTTAAGCCACAGCCAGTATTCAGCGTAATGAAAAGCGCACCCAACTTTTGCTGCGGTGTAGAGCGCTGCACTTTTTCTCAGCTGCGGGGCCCCAACTTATGATCCTGCACACAGGCCCACTGCTTTCAGAAAATACCCCTGACCTGAGCTCATCATTGCATATCCATTCCAGATGCTTGTATGTGACATCACAGACATCCCATACAAGGGAAAATGAGCAGGAGGGGTTTAGAGGTGGAACAAAAGATCAGGAGGGTACAGCAGTGGGGCAGATGTGCAGGGAGGTACAGCGGTGGAAGAGGGTTTCAGCAATGGGACAGATGAGCAGGGGGATTCAGTGTTGGGGAAGATGAGAAGGGGGTTCAGTGATGTAACAGAAAAGCAGGGGGGTAGAGCAGTGGGCAGATGTGAAAGGAGGTGTATTAGTGGGACAGATGAGAAAGCGGGTTGCAGTGGTGGGGCAGATGAGCAGATGGGTTCAGTGTTAGGACAGATGAGAAGGCGATTCAGTAGCGAGACAGAAGAGCATGGGGATACGGCGGTGGAGCAGGTGTACAGGGAGGTACAGTGGTGGGGCAGATGAGAAAAGGGGTATATTAATGGGGCAGATGAGCAGGGGGGTTACAGTGGTGGGACAGAAGAACAAGGGGTACAGTGGTGGGACAGATGTGCAGGAGGTACAGTGGTGGGAGAGATGAGACGGGGGTTCAGTGGTGGGTGGGATGAGAAGGGGGGTACAGTGAGGGGGCAGATGAGCAGGGGGTTACAGTGGTGGGACAGATGAGCAGGGGGGTTCAGTGTTGGGCCAAATGAGAAGGGGGTTACAGTGGTGGGAAAGATGAGCAGGGGGGGGGGGGGTCAGTGTTGGGGCAGATGAGAAAGAAGGGGTTCAGCAGTGGGACAGAAGGGCAGAGGGGTACAGCAATGGGGCAGATGTGAAAGGAAGTGCATTGGTGGGACAGATGAGCAGGGGGTTACGGTGGTTGGGCAGAAGAGCAGGGGATACATTGGTGGGGCAGAGGAGAAATGAGGTACATTTGTGGGACAGATGCAGGGGGGTTACAGAGGTGGGACAGATGTGCAGAGGAGAAAGGAGGTACATCAGTGGAACACAGCAGGGGGTTTCAGTGGTGGGGCAGAAAAACAGGGGGAACAGAGGTGGGATAGATGTGCAGGAGGTACAGTGGTGGGGCAGATGAGAAAGGGGGTTACAGTGGTGGGGCAGATGATCAGATGGTTGAGCGGTGAGACAGAAGAGCATTGGGGTACGGTGGTGGAGCAGATGTGCAGGGAGGTACAGTGGTGGGGCAGATGAGAAAGGGGGGGGCATTGGTGGGGCAGATGAGCAGAGGGTTACAGTGGTGGGACAAAAGAGCAGGGTGGTACAGTGGTGGGGCAGATGTACAGGGGCTTACAGTGGAGGGACAGATGAGCAGGGGGTACAGAGGTGGGGCAGATATGCAGGGGGTTACAGTGGCGAGGCAGATGTGCAGGGGGTTACAGTGGTGGGGCAGACATGCAGGGGGTTACAGTGGTGGGGCAGACGTGCAGGGGGTTACAGTGGTGGGGCAGATGACCAGGGGGGTACAGAGGTGATGCAGATGTGCAGGGGTTACAGTGGTGGGGCAGATGTGCAGGGGGTTACAGTGGTGGGGCAGATGAGCAGGCGGTTACAGTGGTGGGACAGTGATCTGAGGTGGGAAGGTGCATGAATTGGGACTGATCTGAGGCATGAGAGCGCAGGATGTTAATTTCTCACTACTCCAGTAGTTTACAGAAATTACTTTATAAAAAATCATTTTTGTGATTGAGAGTGTGAAGTTGACATTTTTTCGTTATAAAATCGGCACGTTCAATTTCTTTGAAAACATTTTTCTGCACACTGTGCTCACAAGGTTGGCTAACCCTGCTTTAGAACCACTTGAAGTTCACTTTTAACTGGAGTGCGTCTTTAGGGCCAGTTCACACCAGCAAGCCACACTCAGCTCAGCTGTTGGTGTGTGCTGGGAGGAGCAGTACCAATGTGCCAATCCCAGCGCATGGCACTGTTTTCTTTTCTTTCACAGAATTTGATTAAAATCGTCATTTCCATACAGTCCTATCAACTGCAGCGGATTTGCAATGTGTTTGTTCCCACTTCAACCTGCTGCACTGAAAAAATGTAGTGCATGGAACGGACACCACTGGAAATAAGGCATTTTGCCTTGTCTATGCATTGGGGCTGGGCTGCAAATCGCTGACAGCATAGCCCCAACGCATTTGGTGTACAGGAGCCTTTACACTGAAAAAATTTAAATTGACAGATACCTAAAAAAAAAAAAAAAAGAAGCTTTCATAATCACAAAGGCTCCAAGCATTAAAGTCGTAGTAAGCTAATTTTTTTCACTTGTACCTACAGGTAAGCCTATAATGAGGCTTACCTGTAGGTTCAGTGAACATCTCCTGAACTTGCACTGTTTAGGAGATAGTCACACTACATGCAGCTGGTGATGTCACATTATGCCATTGTCTTGCAGGTTTTTTTTTTTTTTTTTTAAAGGATGTGGTTTACTACCGCTTTAAAAGGACTTAAAAAGAAGCTGGAATCTGTGTTACGGGCAACACAACCCCTTTTATTCATTTTTTTTTTTTTAGATTATACAATATCCCACAAAAGTTAGTACACCCCTCACATTTTTGTAAATATTTTATTATATCTTTTCATGTGACAACACTGAAGAAATGACACTTTGCTACAATCTAAAGTAGTGAGAGTGTACAGCTTGTATAACAGTGTAAATTTGCTGTCTCCTCAAAATAACTCAACACTCAGCCATTGATGTCTAAACCGCTGGTAACAAAAGTGAGTACACTCCTAAGTGAAAATGTCCAAATTGGGCCCAATTAGCCATTTTCCCTCCCCAGTGTCATGTGACTCGTTAGTGTTACAAGGTCTCAGGTGTGAATGGGAAGCAGGTGTGTAATTTAGTGTTATCGCTCTCACTCTCTCATACTGGTCACTGGAAGTTCAATATGGCACCTCATGGCAAAGAACTCTTTGAAGATCTGGAAAAAAGAAAAGAAGAATTGTTGCTCTACATCAAGATGGCCTAGGCTATAAGATTGCCAAGAACCTGAAACTGAGCTGCAGCACAGTGGCAGAGACCATACAGCGGTTTAACAGGACAGGTTCCACTCAGAACAGGTCTCACCATGGTCGACCAAAGAAGTTGAGTGAACGTGCTCAGCGTCATATTCAGAGGTTGTCTTTGGGAAATAGACGTATGAGTGCTGCCAGCATTGCTGCAGAGGTTGAAGAGGTGAGGGCCCGCAAACAGTTTGCTGAAGACAAGCAGACTAAGGACATGGATTGCTGGAACCATGTCCTGTGGTCTGATGAGACCGAGATAAACGTATTTGGTTCAGATGGTGCGTGGCAGCGACCAGATGAGGAGTACAAAGACAAGTGTGGCTTGCCTACAGTCAAGCATGTTGATATGAGTGTCATGGTGTGGGGCTGCATGAGTGCTACCGACACTGGGGAGCTACAGTTCATTGAGGAAACCATGAAAGCCAACATGTACTGTGACATACTAAAGCAGAGCATGATCTCCTCCCTTCGGAGACTGATCCGCAGGGCAGTATTCCAACATAACGACCCAAAACACACCTCCAAGATGACCACTGCCTTGCTAAAGAAGCTGATGGTAAGGGTGATGGACTGGCCAAGCATGTCTCCAGACCTAAACCCTATTGAGCATCTGTGGGGCATCCTCAAACGGAATGTGGAGGAGTGCAAGGTCTATAACATCCACCAGCTCCATGATGTCGTCATGGAGAAGTGAGGACTCCAGTGGCAACCTCCATGCCCAAGAGGGTTAAGGCAGTACTGAAAAATAATGGTGGCCACATAAAATACTGACACTTTGGGTTCAATTTGGACATTTTCACTTAGGGGTGTACTCACTTTTGTTGCCAGCAGTTTAGACATTAATGGCTGTGTGTTGAGTTATTTTGAGGGGACAGCAAATGTACACTGTTATACAAGCTGTACACTCACTACTTTACATTGTACCAAAGTGTCATTTATTCAGTGTTGTCACATGAAAAGATAGAATAAATTACTAAATGTGAGGGGTGTACTCACTTTTGTGAGATACTGTAAATTGGATTTTGTGATTATAGATTGGATTATGTGGGGTGGAAAAAAGGATCCCTGAAACAGAAAGTCTGATCGCTACAAAGATGATGTTAGAGCAGAAAGGTAAGATATCTCTTTATTCATACAATACAAAATACATACATTCCCATCGTAATCCAGCCCTTGCTTTATCATATTGAACTTCCTATTCTCTCTAGGGTCATTCCCAATTCCTGCGCTGTACAACCAGTTTCCATAGTTACTGCAAACATCATAATCCACCTAGAAAGAGAGATAAAATGACAATTAATAGAAGGTAGCTCTGTGCAACACAGTTCTTATCTGTAAGCCCACAGAACAACACTGTAAAATGCAGTAATTAGCAAATGTTTCTCTGCGTAAGAGAAACCACCAGCCAACCAAACTGGAATTGTCAGTTCCAGATGACTAAATACTATGGAGTTTAAAGGCTCATGTTTCAAGTTACATCCATATTAAGTTGCAACATGAAATATGGTTGCACACTCCATTCCCAAAACCCACACTGCCCCCTCGTTACCTGAATTGCAGGGTGCATCCTCCATGGAAATCCTGTTATTTCTTGAATTTAGCGTGGCTATGTGGGCACCCAGATTTGTGATGGTTTACATTTTTTTACTACTGCAGCAGATGGAACTTGTATACAGCACAACGGCGATCCCTCCTCCCTCCCCGCTGTGGTCCAGCTGCACATCCTCCAGAGAGGTATGGTCCTGATGCTGGGGGGGGAAGCTTTGCAAAAGCGTGTGAAGCGCACTCGCAATGCACTGATAGTGGTAACAATGCTTTACAGACCTCAGTGCAAAACATGTAGAAAATGCACATTTTTATTATAGCAATGTTGGTGCATTTACTAAATTACTACAAAGGGTGGACTATGCCTTTGATTATAAAACAAATTATGTGAAACAGAAGACAGCAGAACACATTTTAATTGCATTATTTACATCATGGTAGTCGCATTTACATTTAACCTATAAAAAAATAAATCTATACATTATTTTAGAGCCCATTGCTCTACTGAAATGCACGTTTTCATTTTTGTCAAACCATTCCTCTAATAGGGCGTACACACGGTCGGACATTGATCGGACATTCCGACAACAAAATCCTAGGATTTTTTCTGACGGATGTTGGCTCAAACTTGTTTTGTCTACACACGGTCGCACAAAGTTGTCGGAAAATCCGATCGTTCTAAACGCGGTGACGTAAAACACGTACGTCAAGACTATAAACGGGGCAGTGGCCAATAGCTTTCATCTCTTTATGTATTCTGAGCATGCGTGGCACTTTGTCCGTCGGATTTGTGTACACACGATCGGAATTTCCGACAACGGATTTTGTTGTCGGAAAATTTTATCTCCTGCTCTCCAACTTTGTGTGTCGGAAAATCCCATAGAAAATGTCCGATGGAGCCCACACACGGTCGGAATTTCCGACAACACGCTCCGATCGGACATTTTCCATCGGAAAATCCGACCGTGTGTACGGGGCATTAGTGTGGTGTGTTGCAACGCACATGTTTTCTTTTGTGGTGAACCACGTTGCAAAAAGAATCATGTGTTTTTTGTTTGTTTGTTTGTGTGATGTGTTGGTTGTCTATTTAAAACATGCAAGTATGCTATGTGTAGTACAGTTGTGTGACTAGTCACAGATTAACCTGATTTATTAGAAAATACTGCAGAATTAGGTAAAAAATAGGTATGACCATTGCACAGCAAAGAAACATCTTATGAAGAATTCTTAATACCATCCTACCCCTACTGTATCTAAAAATCTGCACATCAGGCTTCATAGAATCAGTTCCTCATTTCTGTTATTCAATACAAATAAAATAAAGCTGTGCCCAAGATCACACTTCCCTTTGTCACCACAATTTAGAAGTGTTACACTTGTCAATGCAAATACTGGGGCTGTTGCTGCTGCTTCCTACCTCCAAAAACTTCTTATGCAAACATCAATATGCCTTAGGTCAGCCATAGATGGTTAGAACCTGGGCCAGTTCTACAGGGACCAGACGAGATTTAAACTATCTAGGGGCAGGCCGTACCAAAGTCAATCCATCGATCGACTTGGGTCAAGCAGCATTTTGGATTTTTATATGTGATTATTGCCAGCGGCCACAACTGCTAGCAATAATCACTGTGTTCTAACAGAAGGGATGGCTCCCCGTGCCACTTTTCACCCCGAGAAAACACAAAAGCTCCACGGGAGGAATTCCCCTACCAACATGATTTATGTTGATAGGGGACTCAAGAGAATTTCTTTTATTCTATAAATATGCTTTCAATTTACCTTTGATATTATACTGACAACTGTAAGTTAAACAGTATATTGAGCCCTCATTTTTTGCCATAACCTGCTACGTCTATAATTTGACTGAGTTATAGGACATTAAGACATTCCCTGTCAAATAATGTAAGCCGGTAACTTGCTGTTCTACTAAGGGGTGTTCACTGATTTTTGAGCACAACTCACTCAAAGTTCTCAAAGATGTGGGGTTTCCCCAGCACAGAATAAATTGAGGATGTAGTCCTAATCAGAAGCTTTAGGGCCCTTTCACACTGGGGCGGGGGCGTCGTCGCTATTGTAAGCGGCACTTTACCGTCGGTATTCGGTTTTACCCCCTGCTAGCGGCCGAGAAAGGGTTAAAAACCACCGCAAAGCGCCTCTGCAGAGGCGCTTTGCCGGCGGTATAGCCGTGCTGTCCGATTGATTTCAATGGGCAGGAGCGGTGAAGGAGCAGTATACACTCCGCTCCGAAGATGCTGCTAGCAGGACTTTTTTTCCCGTCCTGCTAGCGCACTGCTCCAGTCTGAAAGCCCTCGGGGCTTTCACACTGGAGAGACAGCAGCGGCTGTTTCGGGTCGGTTTGAAGGCGCTATTATTAGCGCAATAATGCCTGCAAACCGCCCCAGTGTGAAAGGGCCCTTAGGGAAAAGCTTACTGAATCTGCTCCAGTGTTTGCTAGATAACAGTTTGTTAAAGTGGGAGTAAACTCCCATCTCTGACTTTTACCTATAGGTAAGCCTATAATAATTCAACTCTCTACTTCGTCCTCCACCGCCTCCACCCGCCAACTCACTCACTGCACAGGCAATCACTTCAAACAGAAGATTGATACTATTCGCGCTGAGATCTCTACTGTGCCGACACCCTCCATGCTTTACACTTCATGCCCACAGGCACAATCATTATTTCCCTCTTTCAACCCCACCACTACAGACGAAGTTGCTAAACTACTTGCTAATGTCCACCTTACCATCTGCCCTCTGGATCCTGTTCCCTCACAAATGCTACGTTCACCCTCTGGCCCTATACTACACTCTCTAACCCACATCTTCAATCTCTCCCTCTCTTCTGGCATCTTCCCTAACCCTCTAAAACATGCACTTGTCAGACCCATACTTAAAAAGCCCTCACTGGACCCATCCAATCTTAACAACCTACGCCCCATCTCCTTGCTCCCCTTCTTATCCAAACTCCTCGAACGTCTGGTCTACAACCGACTGAGCGTCCACCTCGCTAATAATGGCCATCTCGATCCCCTTCAGTCTGGATTTCGTCCTCAACACTCCACAGAAACTGCTCTCCTAAAACTAACAAACGATCTACTAACGGCCAAAACCAATCGACACTATTCTGTACTCCTACTTCTGGACCTTTCTGCTGCCTTTGATACAGTTGACCACCCCCTCCTCCTCAAAAAACTACACGCCTTTGGTCTCCGTGACTGTACACTTCGCTGGTTCTCTTCCTACTTATCCAACTGCACCTTTAGCGTTTCTTATAACTCTACTTCCTCCTCTCCTCTTCCTTCCTCTGTCGGGGTCCCTCAGGGTTCTGTTCTTGGACCTCTACTATTTTCAATCTACACTGCCTCCCTGGGTCAACTGATAGCCTCCCATGGCTTCCAATACCACCTCTACGCTGATGACACCCAAATCTATTTCTCTACCCCTCAGCTCACTCCCTCTGTCTCCTCACGTATCAGTAAATTACTCTCAGATATATCAGTCTGGATGTCTCACCACTTCCTTAAACTCATTCTAGCCAAAACCAAACTTCTAATTTTTCCTCCCCCCTATGCCTCTTCCCCTGATCTCTCTGTCAAAATCGATGGCACAACTATAAGCCCATCCCCACATGACAAGGTTCTAGGTGTAGTCCTAGACTCTGAACTCTCCTTCAAGCAACACATCCAATCACTGTCCAAATCCTGCCGCCTCAACCTCCGCAACATCTCCAAAATACGCCCCTTTCTAACCAATGACACAACAAAGCTCTTAATTCACTCGCTGGTCATCTCTCGCCTTGACTACTGCAGCTCCCTTCTCATTGGCTTACCACTACATAGTCTATCACCTCTTCAATCCATTATGAATGCCGCTGCCAGACTCATCCACCTTACCAATCGCTCTGTGTCTGCCACTCCTCTCTGTCAATCCCTCCACTGGCTTCCGCTTGGCCAAAGAATTAAATTCAAAATTCTAACAACTACGTACAAAGCCATCCACAATTTCGCCCCCAGCTACATCACTAGCTTGGTCTCTAAATACCAACCTACTCGCTCTCTTCGTTCCTCTCAAGACCTCCTTCTCTCTAGCTCCCTTGTCACCTCCTCCCATGCTCGCCTCCAGGCCTTTTCCAAAGCCTCTCCAATCCTATGGAACTCCTTACCCCAATCTGTCCGCTTATCTCCTACTTTATTAGCTTTCAGAAGATCCCTGAAGACCCTTCTCTTCAGAGAAGCCTATCCTACCCACACCTAACAACTGTACTTTCATTTTTTTTCCATCAGCTCATCCCCCACAGTTATTACCTTTTGTCTCCACTTGACCCTCCCTTCTAGATTGTAAGCTCTAACGAGCAGGGCCCTCTGATCCCTCCTGTATTGATTTGTATTGTAAGTGTACTGTCTGTTCTGTGTTCTGTCATGTTGTAAAGCGCTGCGCAAACTGTTGGCGCTATATAAATTCTGTATAATAATAATAAGGCTTACCTATAGGTAGTGTAAATATCTCCTAAACGTGCACCGTTTAGGAGATATTTACTGTACATGCTGCCAGTGACATCACTGGTATCACTGGCACAAGTGCTCTGAAGGAACGGCCACCCGTGCCGTTCCTTCGGAGCCCTGTGCTGTAAACTGTGGCTCCCGTGTACATGCACGGGAGTGACGTCATCGCGGCTCTGGCCAGTCACACAACCAGAGTCCCTGAACCCGGAAGGAAGATGGGTGAAGATGGGAGCGCCTGCAGCTCTGACATCTCGGCATTAAACGGGCTTTGTTTTAAAGGTAAGTTTAAAACAATGTGTTAGTATGCAATGCATACTAGCACATTATTGCTTTACTTTGCAGGGTACAAAAAAAGTGCTTCCTGAAGTTTTAAGAAAAATAAAAAGGCTGTACAGTCATCAACTATGTGAGTATGGAATGGGTCATGCATCTCTCAGCCCTTGCATGGGCTGCATTAGCTGCTGTATCATATGTGAAGGTTCTCATTTATCAAGGTCATGCATCCAGCTGGACTTGTTCTGTAATGCTGAAGATGTTTTGCCACTCATCCAACTAGCTTATTTAGTAGTTCAGTTCAATAGGAGCTGATGCCATGTCTGATGCACCATTGCATGCAGTGCTTTAGGATGGGAAGACAGACCTTCACAGACAGCATTGCCAAAAAAAGTTATCATATTTATATGCTAAAAAAGGATCTCACCAGTAAATATTCAAACCACTCCGCACCCATCCTCCAGTCTATTCCAAGGTCTTTAGTGAGAAAGCTGGCCACGTTCTGGCGCCCTCTATTTGACATAAATCCAGTCATTGCCAGCTCACGCATATTAGCATCAACGAAGGGTACTCCAGTATGGCCCTCTATAATAACATACAGCAAAAGACAACTGTTAGGTGCAAGGTTCATTCAGTAGCAGATAGTCTACAAAGGCCTCTGGGCAGAAAAAAAAAACAGGTTAGACCCCAATTCATTGCACAGCCATCACTGCCACCATGTACATGCCCTCCTGCTAGAATGGAATCTGTGAGACACAGCCCTCTGCTCTACTTCCATCCTCTGAAAGATTATTCCACTTACAACCCTCATACAATACATTTTTTTTTAAATAACTCTCCATTTCCCCATGTCTTTTTAGGAATGCTGCAAATGCAGAAAATACCCAACCTTCCAGAAATCCAGTAACATGTGCAGCACTGAAACCCTGAACAATGTGATCAGCCCTGCCCGTTCACTGTGGTCTACCGAACACCCTTCCCTCTCTTAATCCTATAGAGATAGAGAGGTGGAGGGGTTTTGTAGTCCTAAAAAACTTCCTGTCCTAGGGTGACAACACTGTTCCTCCATAGATACAGTACAGTTAGCAAGCACTGTCACCCTAGAACAGAAAATATGTTACTGGCAGGATCACCAGGTGAAAACTAAGAGAAAAAACTGCTTTCATAGCCACAACATTTAAAGAACATGCTTGAAATTTCCTCTCAAAAACGCACTTTTTTTTTTCCTGCCTCTAATTTCTCATTTTGAAATATGCCTCTAAATGCCCTAATATGCATGGACACAAAGGAGAACACTGAGCTGCTTCTACAGGCAGGAGAAAAAACAAAACAAAAAAAAAAACCAAAAAAAACAACCCACTATGTAGAAGCAGCGTTTTTGAAGCCCAGTGTGCATGGACCCTTAACCTCTTGGCGCCAGCGCCTCTCGTCCCTTTAAGGTGTTTTGGATGCCAGGAGGCGGGGCGAGGATTATGATCATGCGACTGCGGCGATTGGCTGTCACATGATTGAAAAGCTCCCGATCACAAGCAGGGAGCATGCTCTTGGCACAGTTGTTTTTGCATTAAAAAAAAATAAAAAACCCACACCCACACCACTGTCCTTTTGCCCAGTCTCTTTAAAGCCCACAACCCCACCCACTTATGTTTGCCTTCATAATGCTCCCCGGCCACTCATCCCTCCATTACGGCTGCCCCAAAAAAATAAACAATAACCATGCTTCTGGGTATGGGGGAGCATATGGCCTCCTTCCATGATGCAGTGCACAGGCCTAGCGGTTAATTACTAGACCATGCACAGTCAAAGATCCTCTCCTGTGTAAGACCCAACATGGAGCTCAGATGATTGCTGCTATGGCGAAAAGTGAGGCAGGGAAGAAATTGGAATGCAAGCACAAGTGGGTCAGGAAGTGGATTTCAAAAAGGTTGTCATTTTGCTCTTAATGGGTCTTTTAGCCAAGAGGAGTTTGGTTTGTCTGCATTCCAACTCTTCAATATTAGGCCAGGTTCTGTCCAAAAAAAAAAAACACAGTAGTACAGGCAGACTGGAAATACTGTGGATCCTTTGACTTTAATACAGCAAAACCTAAAATAGTTACTCATGTGTTTTATCTTTTACTGCAAAACAGAATAAAAAAGGCAGGAGCAGTACTAACCTTTCCAGGCATCAAACAGTTGTTGGTCTTTCTTCCAGGGGACATCTCTATCCTGAAGACCTAAATATTAAAAACATGTTAAATACCGTACTCCGTATTACCCTGTTTCCCCGAAAATAAGACCTAGCGTGATTGTCGGTGATGGCTGCAATATAAGCCCTACCCCCCAAATAAGCCATAGTTAAAGTCCTTGTAGGTCTTATTTTCAGGGTAGGGCTTATTTTCAGGGAAACAGGGTAAAAGCAATGCAGTTTGACTATACGTTTTTATTGTAGAACAGGTAAAGAGTCGCCATCTATAGTAAACAATTAACACATCTTTTACAACTAAATTGTTTAGAGCCGAGTAGCTATAATCTTACATATTGAAACGGTCCTAATGTTGAACTTTAGGCAGGCAAAAAATAATAAATAATAAATCATGATTATCAACCATTTATGTAGGTATGTATTTGTTTATAAGGTATTAAATACAGCTAGTACTGTGCAAGTACCTACATTAGTGTTTATATTAACTTTCTGTAATCCCACTGAACACATACATATATACAGAGATTTCCTCAAGGGATTTTAAGGGCTTGCCCCCCCCCCCCCCATATTTTTGTGGTTTAATGGTCAAGAGGTCCTTTTAAAATTTTTGAATTGTATCTTTTATATTTTAGCTATATAGCAGCAGCTCTTTTGTCCCTATGAGGTCTTGTTGCATCCCAGGGTGCTCACTGGTGGCAAATGGGAATCCATGTGGTGTCTTATGAGGACACTCCATTTGCAAAAGGTAATATATATACATTGTAAACCTTGTGGGACAATCGTGTCTTGAGATCTGTAGAACTGTTATAAGAAAATCTTAATGATATTATTTTTCATCATAGCGTGGTACACTTTTCCCTGATGAAGAATTGCATATCGATCCAATTCGAAATGCGCTAGAGATTCCCCAGCACTACGACTAGCTGTGAATCCTGTAAACATCTGATTTAACACCAGAAACCTGTCTACATGTACCACATTTTTTACTTCAACTGTGATTCTCAATTTTGTACATGGCAATATGAATGTCTGTAAAGATTTTTAAAGGATATTGGTATATTTTTGTAATAAAATTGAACTTTTTATGGTAATGTTTAACTGCTTGCCAACCAGTCGCCGTCGTTACATGGCAGAAGGTTGGCACTGCTGTGTAAATCGCTGTACGTTGGCCGATTTAAGAGCTATAGCCGGCGGCCGTGATGTCCCCTGGGGACCCGCGATCGCTCCTCAGAGAGCCAGAACGATGATCTGTCAATGTAGACAGACAGATCCCCATTCTGTCAGGGAAGTAGAGAACGATCTGCTGTGCCTAGTGATCAGGAACAGCGATTTCTTCGTACTCCCAGTCAATCCACTTCCCCCACCGTTAGAAACACCTCCCTAGGAACATTGAACCCCCTGATCGCCCAATAGTGTTAACCCCTTCCCTGCCAGTGTAAATTATACAGTAATCGGTGGCTATTTTTAGCTCTGATCGCTGTATAAACGTCAATGGTCCCATAAAAAGTGTCCGATCTGTCCGCCGCAATGTTGCAGTCCCGCTATAAATCCCAGATCGCCGCCACATTAATAGTAAAAAAAAAAAAAAAAAAATTATAATGAAAATGCTATAAATATATCCCCTATTTATTCGCTTATTGCTATTTTTACCAAAAATATGAAGCGGAATACATATTGGCCTAAACTGATGAAGAAATTAGTTTTTTACTTTTTTTTTTTTTGGATATGTATTACAGCAGAAAGTAAAAAAATATATATTTTTTTTTTTTTTTCAAAATTGTCAGTCTTTTTTTGTTTATAGGGAAAAAAATAAAAAACGCAGATCAAATACCACCAAAAGAAAGGTCTATTTGTAGGGAAAAAAAGGACTTGAATTTTGTTTGGGTACAGCGTTGCAAAACCGTGCAATTGTCAGTTGAAGCAAAGCAGTGCCATATCACAAAAAATGGCCTGGTCAGGAAGTGGGTAAATCCTTCCGGGGCTGAAGTGGTTAAACATGTTTGGTTGCCCTTAAAATGCCTGTTTCTATTTTTTTATTGCGTTCCTGCAAGAGCACCAATATTCATTAGTATATACACTAGAAGCCACAGACACGGGAATTGCTTTGGATGGCTGTGTCTTCACAGAGTACAGAGAGTTGCAGCCAAGCAGCAAATGAGATTACAATTATGATGGCTCACTCTTTTCAGTTTCAATTCTCATTTTTGTACTCCTAGACACAAGCATGGAGACTTACAAAGAATTTCGTTTCCAATGACTATATGGAAAAAATCTAAATAAGATATTTTTGGAAGCATCTTACCTCTCAGAAAGAAAATTCTTCTGCCATATTTTAGAGCC
This sequence comes from Lithobates clamitans, assembly GCA_037952925.1. Taxonomy (NCBI): domain Eukaryota; kingdom Metazoa; phylum Chordata; class Amphibia; order Anura; family Ranidae; genus Lithobates; species Lithobates clamitans. The sequence goes on from JBBGZY010000142.1 coordinate 8,977,916, forward strand.
ACAAAACGGAAGTAATCCCGCCAAAGAAGCTCAAAAACCACCCTAGAAAAGAAAAGTTAAAAACTAGTTTAAACCGTAGAACACAACCAAAAAAAGCTGAACCAAGCCTGGCTTGAATGCACTAAGGCCTGGTTCACACTAGTGCGATTTCAGATAGGACTTGAGTCACCCAGAATTGTATGACAAGGGAACTCAATGGTGTCTGTTCACATCAATGCAGCACAATTTTGGAAAAGGGTCCTGTGCTACTTTGGTGCGATCCAGCACGATTCTGGCCCCATACAACATGCAAACCACATCCAAGCAGCATCACATAATCGCACTGAGAGTCCGATAAAAATCTGATTGCATATTGTATGTAGTATCAGCTATATACAGTATATAATGCTGTGTTCCGGCAGCAGTATGGAGGACTTCCTGTCCCATTCCCTGAACAAAATTAAGTTAGGCCAAGCGTTGATGAGCCATTCACAGGAAGTTTTTTATGAATGGATACAGGGCTTCTTCTGATTGGCTGAGGGGGAGATTGTGATGATGTCATCTGTCAGTTTCGCCAATAGAGGCCTTGCATTCATTCATAAAATGCAAAGCATCTGTGAATGGTTTTACCTGACTCGATTTCTTGGTTCCTGGAATTGGGTGAGAAGTCCCAGTAGTGCCGCAACACAACACTGTATGCTGTACATAGCTGACACTACATACATTTTTACAGCACTGACCACCACCACATTTCTCAGTAAGGAAATAGTTTGTGCCACCTTGGCTCAGACAAATTATTTAAAGTAAAATGAAACCTGGCGTTAAGCTTTAAGGCCAACTCATGTTCACTTTTAAAATTATGTTAAAGTATATAAAACAACCCCTTGTATGGACACAGTTACCCAAAAATGCAGTTACAGGGGGCTGGATCAAAAGTATAAAGATTGACTTGATAATATATCAAAGTAGAAAGAATTGATCCAGTAATGCCTCCAAGAACTTGCTTAACACGTTTCGCTAGATTAGCTTCCTCAGGACATATACTGGGCAGGTGCTGGTATATTTAAAAGCAGAAAAAGTGCATATATCAATATTTCGTGTAATACATAGAACAGTAGTCATTACAACATTTATTCAGGGAAGGTACATGTAGAGAAACTATACAAACAGATGCAACAACATATATGCTTGCCTGGTAAGCCTGTGGCGCAGGGTATAGGGACACCTCAGAAAACTAGACAAACATCCGGAAAGACGAAGTTTCAAAGTCCATATATATGTATGCAGTGACAACATGCACGCATATCATGTGGTCTATAGTGGATACCACTAAATGGAACAAGAGAATATTCATTATAGTACACTATGGAATAAGATGCACCCATACATTCAATTAGAGTGGATAGATATGAATATAAACGATGTCTCAAGAGATTAGGGTTTTATACGAGGGGATAGAGTCCGCATTACAAAGCAAACTGTACTAGAATAGCTCTCACCTGATGTATAACAATCATATAGCTTAAGAGTATTAGGGTATAGGATAGGATAAAGTAGGATGTCTCAAATTGTTCTGCCTTGTGAGAAATGGTAATTTGCTGCTGTAGTCATGACAGTTAAGTCGTTGTGTGTGGTTTTTTTTTTTTCCTGTCTATGTCCATGTTGGTGTCTGTTATTTGGTAGATTTGGTGTATAGGGCCATGTGTGGGCTGGAAATAAAAAATTACTTAATGAAGTGCAACTTTTTTTGTCATTGCTATATACTGAGATGAGACATTTTCGATCTCTAGTTTGGCCTTTCTTGCCCTTTGTTGATCGGTGGGCGTGTTGTATGGCAATCACGTTTGGATATGCTGCGTCTTACTTTGACGTTGGCATGCATCCATGGCCGTATGCATGCGTCATATAGATGCGAGCATGTGACACGGTGTATGTGCAGTGATCACGCAGTGCGTCATCGCGTCATTTCCTGCATGGGATCTGCTTTGTTTTGATCTGTGCCCATTGGTCCACCTTCTAGGGGTGGATGCAGAAGTGCGCCAATTTGGTCATGTGCGTTAATACCTCCCCCTGATGCCTCCTTACTCTTTGGTAACTGTTCGCCAGCTCTGGCAACTATTGATGACGCGGATGGGGTCACGTGACTATGGTCAACGTGATGACACAACGCGTCATGTGATGTGACGTTTTGGCGCCAACAATCACGCTGTCACGCCCTCTCTGTCACTTTATGCCCCTCTATAAAAAGGGGATGCTTGGAGATCTGGCCTACACATGGAGGGGAGAGCTGTACAGACTGGAGTAGTGTTCAAAATTAAGATTTTTGACAGTCTTTCTAGGGAACTATTGTATAATCAGTTACTCATTCCATCCATATTCTTTTTTCCTTTTTTAGGGATATATTCTCTCTCGCTTATGTGGCATTATCTGCCTGGGTCTTACCACTAGGCCTTCCCATTTGGGATAAGTGTAATACTTATACACTCCGGTCAGTTTTTAGGTCTTTTTATTTCTGTCTATGTTTCTACCCACTTACATTTTAAGTACCTAATAGGCGCTTATACTCCTTTCCTAGATATGTCATCCATCTTTATAATCGAGGGGACTTTATACCTAACTATATTGGTGTTGTAACTTTGGGGCCATATCTGGTACTTTTGGTAAGCACCATCCTTAAACTCTGCTCATTTATATCCGGTTTAGAGGGCTAATGCCTAATTGTAGATACCATCTATATTTTCAGATTTTTTGTCGGAAACATTAATAGTGAGACTCCCTTACAGCTTACCTCTGTGTGTGTCCTATACCCTAATACTCTTAAGCTATTCTAGTACAATTTGCTCTGTAATGTGGACTCTATCCCCTTGTATAAAACCCTAATCTCTTGAGACATCATTTATATTCATATCTATCCACTCTAATTGAATGTATGGGTGCATCTTATCCCATAGTGTACTATAATGAATGTTCTCTTGTTCCATTTAGTGGTATCTACTATAGACCACTTGATATGCGTGCATGTTGTCACTGCATACATATATATGGACTTTGACACTTTGTCTTTCCGGATGTTTCTCTAGTTTTGTGAGGTGTCCCTATACCCTGCGCCACAGGCTTACCAGGCAAGCATATATGTTGTTATGTCTATGTTTGTATAGTTTATGTCTACATGTACCTTCCCTGGATAAATGTTGTAAAAATATATAAAACAGTAGTTATTACATGAAATATTGAATATATACCATATATATATATATATATATATATATATATATATATATATATATATATATTTATATTTATATTACCTTCCCTGGATAAATGTTGTAATAACTACTGTTTATATATATATATATATATATATATATATATATATATATATATATATATATATATTACATGAAATATTGATATATGCACTTTTTCTGCTTTTAAATATACCAGCATCTGCCCAGTATCTGTCCTGAGGAAGCTAATATTCTAGCGAAACGTGTCGACAAGCAAGTTCTTGGAGGCATTACTGGATCAATTCTTTCTACTTTGATAATTTATCAAGTCAATCTTTATACTTTTGATACAGCCCTCTGTAACTGAATTATTGGGTAACTGCGTCCATACAGGGTGTTGTTTGTATGTTGTTTATATGTTTTTTTTAACTATGCTGTAATAAAATTTATACTGTTTTAATGATTCCTCCTCTCATTATGTGTCCATAAAGTCCACCAATTTTTTGAGTCTCTCAATAATTATATATATATATATGTATATATATATATATATATATATATATATATATATATATATATATATATATATATATATACACACACACACACACACACACACACAACTGTACATACAGGGGGTCCCCGGGTTACAAACCAGTTAGGGACTGTAGGTTTGTTCTTAAGTTGAATCTGTTTGTAAGTCGGAACAGGTACATTTTTTAAGTGTAGCATTAGCCAAAAAAACTATTTTTAAGCTTTTTGGATAGCATAGAGAAGGGTTAACACCCCTGTAACATTTGTTTTGCTGTGTGTGGCCCTGTTCAGAAGATTTCACCTCACTTTCTGTCCAAATGACAATTGGATTTTGAAAATTTTGGGTTGTTGTGGAAACAAACCTTGGTGATAAAGCATCAGTGGAGGTACCTTTTCCCCATAATAGCTCTTACAGAAGAGAATTTCCCTTCCTAGGGGTAAATTTCCTCTCACTTCCTGTTGTCTCCCTCCGTTTGTAAGTAGGAGTCGTTTGTAAGTCGGATGTTTGTAACTAGGGGACCCCCTGTATAATGTTGGTATGGTGAGGGTACTTCCTTCCTACATTAAAGCCCTACTTGAAAGAATAGAAAGAAAGTGTAAGAGGAAAGCTAAGAATACCTTTTCTGTAAAAACTTCCAATTCCTTCCAGTATTTGTCACATGTCAAAAACCCCCAAAAATTTATGCCGCGTACACACAACCGGACTTTCCGACAGAAAAGGTCAGACAGAATCATTCCATCGGACATTCCGATCGTGTGTGGGCTTCATTGGACTTTCTTTTGAAAATTCTGACGGACCTAGAAATAGAACATGTTTCAAATCTTTCCGATGGAATCAATTCCTATCAGGAAAACTGCTCATCTGTATGCTGTTCCGATGGACCAAAAACGACGCATGCTCTGAAGCAAGTACGAGACGGCAACTATTGGCTACTCGCTATTGAACTTCCTTTTTCTAGTCTCGTTGTACATATTGTACGTCACCGCGTTCTAGACGGTCGGACTTTGGTGTGATCGTGTGTAGACAAGACAGTTTCAGTGAAACTCCGTCGGAAAGTCCTTCAGAGTTTATTCTGACGGAAAGACCGGTCACGTGTACGCGGCATGAGTCATTTGATTTCATAGGGATCAGAGTTCAGATTGATTGATCATTCATTTATTAGATATCACATGACCAAATGCCTAGGCTATCAGACATGCAAAAAGCATTTTTATTCCTCCAAACACGGCATGTCGAGTTAAAGCGGTTATATTCCCCCACTTGCACATTTTTACCTACAGGTAAGCCTATAATAAGGCTTACCTGTAGATTAAATGAATATCTCCTAAACCTGTACGGTTTAGGAGATATTCAAGTATTTCATAATGCAGTGCATACTAGCTCAATATGCCTGTGTCTTACAGGATTTTGTCAGGGCATACAAACGCTTTAATGCCAAAGAGCCTAGTTTTGGTCTCAATTGACCACAGCACTTTCTCCCAATCCTTCTTTGAATCATTTAGAGGCTCATTGGCATGACTGTACATGTGCCTTTTTTTGAGGGCAACTCGCCGAGTTTGTAGGAAGAAAAATGCTGACTATGACCCTAAGAACACCATCCCTACAGTCAAGCACGGAGGTGGACACATTATACTTTGGGTCTGTTTCTCTGCTAAAGGTATAGACTGACTTTGCTGCATTGAGGGGCCAATGGATGGGGCCATGTATTGTAAAATCTTGGATGAGAACCTTCTTTCCTCAGCCAGAACACTGGAGATGGGACATGGATGGGTCTCTCAACATGACAATGACCCAAAACAAACCACCAAGACAACAAAAGGAGTGGCTTAAGAAGAAGCACATTAAGGTCATGGAGCAGCCTAGTCAGTCTGTACACCTTAATCCGATAGAAAATCTGTGGATGGAGGGAGCTGAGAAACTTTGCGTTGCCAAGCGACAGCCAAGGAACCTTAAGGATTTAGAGAGGATCTGTAAAAAAAAAAAAAAAAAAAAAAAAAAAAAAAGTGGACCAAAATCCCTCCTGAGATGTGTGCAAACCTCTGTGCTTGCCAACAAGAGTTTCTCCTCCAAGTACTGAGTCATGTTTTGCTTGGGGATCAATAACTTATTTTACTCAATGAACTGCAACTCAATTTAGAACATTTGTATCATGTGTTTTTTCTGTATTTTTGATTGATGTTCTGTCTCTATCATTTAAAATGCACCTATGATAAAAATTATAGACCCTTCATTTCCTTGTAAGTGGATAAATTTACAAAATCTGCAGGGGGTCAAATAATTATGTTCTCCACTGTAGCACCGGAGTGAGCCTGAAGTACCATTTCCCAAGAAAAGGCAAGTATTTTAGCCCTAATTTTAACTTTTTTTGTTTATCTTACCAAGACTGGTAATAAGCATGCAAAATTCAGAGATTTTCATCAATATTGTTGTTGACTAAGTGTGCACTCTGCTAGATTTTTTTTTTTAGAATATAAAGTGTTTGTGTCTTTTAAGATAATGTATACACGTCAACGTGATCACTTTGACGTAAATTTAATCTAACAATGACACACAGGTATGGTTTGAAAACCATGCCTGGTTATTTGGCATACGGTATACTGTATATCTATTTATAGTTACAATGAATTTGCATGCAATCTGAAATGAAGAAATTTTGCTAGGTAATACGTAGTTTGAAATACAATATACTTCCAGAGTGGATAAAAATGTGACTGCCATTATACTACAGAGTGGAGCGTAGCTTGCTATCCATCACTGGTTAGTATATGGCAGGAGTGTGAAACCCAATTTCTTCATGGGCTGCATGAGCATTATGGTTGCCCTCAAAGGGCCAGTTGTATCTAAGATTAGATGCCCAGAGCACTCCCCCACACCTTACATCAGATGTCAAGAGCAGCCCCACCATCAGAAGACAAGAGTCTTCCACCCTCACTCATATTACATGTGCTGCTGCCGGGAAGAAGCTGGGGGTGGAGCTGGGAAGCAGGAAGTGTAGGTCTGGAAAAGGACCAGAGGGGGGCTGGAATCCGCTGCTGGAATCTACTGAATGCTGAGACCAAGGGAGGCGGAGACAAGGGGGTGCTGTAGCTGCACAGGATCTGTAGGAGGAGTTCTGTCCCCATCTCTGCTACCGACTGCTAAGACAGAAGGATGGCAGAGACCAGCCTCTCCACAGCTGCATGGGGAAGCGCAGGATCTATAGGAGTTCTGTAGTACTCTCTGCTGCTGACGGTGATGAGAGGGGTCCCGCAGCTGCAGGAGAGGTATAAGGGACACATGGAATGGCATGTAGGTATTGTAGGTAAGACACTTGTAGATTTTATATTATATACTTATCATGTAGGTATAAGACACCTGTAGATAATTTAGATAATATATATATTTTTTTTTTACACACACATTTTTAAATAGCAAAATGCACCGTATCCTGTTCAGGAAGTATTTTTTTGTTTAGTATACCAAATGTTCTATGTTACAAGTCAGCTGAAAGACATAGTGGGGCTAGTCTAAAGCTGGCCATACGCCAGTTGAATTTTCATTCATTTGAAAACTCTAATCGTTAGTGGGGTTAGACTGACATGTTTTCAATTACAGTGATTACCTTCAAACATTCACAGGAATGTTCATTTGATAATCTACTAGTAGATGGCCAGCTTCATTTACAAGCAACATCATTAACATAGACCATAGGCCATGTAAGAAAAGTAGATTATGCACTGGAATGTTTGAACATTTCAGAGTGTTACAAAATGTTTCACATGTTCTAATGTGTTACGTAATGAAGGAATTATAGTCACGCTAATGACATAAATCTTGTCACCATTTCACAATCAGGGAATCATGTTTGATACTGATATAACCCAGGTTTCTCCAAATTGTCCACATGTCAAGAAGCCAGTGCAGGCCCCATCATTCCTAATGTGGCACAATCTAATCCATTTAGTCCTCTCCTCTGGGTGAGGTTGTATCAAAAAAGTAGGGATTCTCTGCTTAGCGACAAGGTGCATGTTATTTGTACTGAAATATTTTTAAACACAATAAGCAGAATTTGTTAAAACAAAAACAAAAAACATAGGGATTCTCTGATTCGGTTAGACAACACGTCATACATGAGCAGCAGGCAACTGTCTACAATATACATAAGGAAATGGAGACATGCACCATACATGTACATTGGATAAAGGGTATATGTATATGATCCTGGAATCAGCTCATTACATGTTATTATACTGACCATGCCCAGTTTACAGTAGATTTCATGTGAATGTTTCCTCAGTTTGCGCCATATAAACAGTTGTGATAGAACTGACATCTGCATGATGAAGGCTACTGAAAAACAGCAGCAATGGATATTCTTGCACTATTTGCGCAACACGATTTGTCTCTTAATGAGCATTTGTGGAACGGAAATATGGAGAGGGATACACTGGTCTACACTATTCATACAATCGATACTTGGTTTCACAAGCTGCCATATCCAGTATGACTGGCAAAGCATCCTAGATTCTTTGTGCAATTGTCAGTAAGTTTACTTTTAGTGTAAGTGCAGCACCACTTCCTATTATTTAAGATAAGCTAACGGGGGCCAAGTTGTTGATTTCTTTGTGCAGTCACTAAGTTGTAGGGGACTTTTACACACAATGAATGAGGATATATATTGTTCTATTTTCCAGGAAACCTAACGTAGGCATGTTTAAGAAACTACTTTATCTCTCTTACCAATATGTACTTTGATTTGCAGTTCGCTCCTTCTCATATTTGCCAATCTGCTCAAAGATATATCTGGGGGAAATGCAGCCAAAAGCAAGCCTGTAAAAAACAGTAATATTGATAATCATAAGTTATTTATTTTATTTATTTCAGGTATTTATATATCGCCGTCAATTTACGCAGCGCTTTACATATACATTGTACATTCACATCAGTCCCTACCCTCAAGGAACTTACATTCTAAGGGTCCCTAACTCACATTCATACATACTAGGGCCAATTTAGACAGGATCCAATTAACCTACCAACATGTCTTTGGAGTGTAGGAGAAAACCGGTGTACCCGGAGGAAACCCACGCAGGCACAGGGAGAACATGCAAACTCCAGGCAGGTAGTGTCATGGTTGGGATTCGAACCAGCGACTCTTCTTACTGCTAGGTGAAAGTGCTACCCACTACACCACTGTGCCGCCCAAGTTATTGCCCTCAATTGCCGTATAAGGCAGAATATAGCTCTCTTTCTCCATAAAAAAATAACAGTTAATCTTTATCACATTGAATGGTCAGGAACAAACCTAGCACTCAAAGAAAATATGCTGCCTTATGCTACAAAGCTGTAGCTGAGACATGCTTTGCAGGGTAAAGTATGGATAATGGCCTTTTGGCTTTTATTTAAGGCAGATCTTCACCCGCTTACCCTACATTTTTTTTAACCCCAACTTACCAGGTTGCAGTTTCAGCAAAGTTCAGATACACACCCACCCAGAGGATCTAGCATTGTCCTACTGAGATCCCCTTCTCTTCTGCCACCGATGGGATCCTGTACTGCCAAGTTCTTGTGTGACACCAACAAGCCCTTCTGATCATGTGCCACTAGGTGTGCCCCCCCCCCCCCCATGGGATATTAGAAGTACATATCTCAGGAGGCACAGTGAGTACAGTGCACGTCATTCACCTAAGCAAGTTACGTAGATGAGGGCCAAGACCGAAAGGATTTTTTTTATGAAAAGGGTTTAAAAACATATCTTAGAAAAAAGAAGAGGGGGGTGGAGAAAAGGGAAGTTTGTTTTGAGGGTGAATATCCGCTTTAATCCCTTCTTTGTTCCCAAAACATCAGCTGAGAGAACTGCTAAATCAGTACAGGAATTTACCCGGCCAACAGCTCACTGAAGTTTAAAAAAGTGGAAGTTCAGAGTTCAGGTTACAGATTCATTAGGAGGTCAGCCAAGCTCATCTCTATTCAGATATATTGGAGCTCTTTAAAAAGTCTAGTATCTCAAAAACTTGGCATGACCTACTAACACAACAGAACCATGGAAGTCTAGTGTTCTTGGTGATGGGAGTGTGGTAGGGCAACCAAACTACAATAAACTTTAATTCCTATGAGCACAGCATAAATCTGTTGCGAATGTGCGGAAAAAAAAAAAAAAAAATCTGTGTATGTTTCAACATCCCCCTGTTTGGGGGATCCACTAATGGGTCTACTAACTGGAAAGAGAGCTAACTTTATTATACAGGCTCATATACATTGCTATGACCAGGCTAATGTAAAGTTTGACAGTGCTTCTGGGGTGCTCTGTAATGCTTTACTTTAGTGGAAGAAAAATGCTTATGCCACAGTATGAACAGCGTGATAAAGCTTGCAGCATATATAATAAAACAAAAGCAGGTTGAGTGCCAGAGTTTGAATTTCATTTTCCAACCTACACCAGAGCTGGTGTCCATTGGCATACTTCTGAATGCTGGTAAAAGCCTTATACCCATCTGCTGGAAGTCCATGATGGTACCTACTGTTAAAAGAGTGGCTGCTGAAGGTACAGGAAATCCAGCATTTGGAAGAATGGCGGCATCAATGTTCTGATGATTACCAAATAAATCTAACATTTTGGCTTTGTGGATTGAATATTTGACCACTGACTTATATTACAAAAATGTCTTTGCAGCAACTGTTTGTATAAGTCAACGCTGAGTTAACTGCACTTTATTGCTGGTAATCTGGTGGGCGGGGGCTGGTAGATGTGGCATAACAGATGACTTGTTTTATTCTTCCGACTCCTTTCCTGGCATTCGAGCAGGGAGAGCTGGGCCTGAAGACCTTGGTTTTTGTAGCTACTTATTTATCTGTTCTTTTCTGGTTAAACACTTATTTCCATTCTGTTACCATGTTTTCATGCGGCGGGTTTGGGGCACAGGACCTCTCTGAGGACTTAGGAGGGTCCTGAGCCCTCCTGTGCACCCTTGTGGGGTTTACCAATAGGTGTAGTACTCTCCCTATGCTGTTTGATGTTGATGTGGACTTCTTTGGATATGTATATTGTACCTGTTCTGGATTTCTAATTTGTATACCCGTTGCATTGGGTGCTCGCAGGTTTTAGCTCACACCCTTTACCATCTTTTTCACATATGATTATGTAATTTTACCGGTTTTTGGTGGATATTGAAACTGAAAAAAAGATTTTGCAAAAAACATTTTTTAAATAACCACCACACAGTGAAGCAAAACCCCCCCAAAAAATTTTGTACATACCACGGAGCAAATTTGGTTGAATAATCCATTCCTATTAGTCCATTTCGTGTATCTTTATAGGAAGCTACAAGATTCTGAAAAAAGGTAGAAGTCAATTTAGAAATGTAGGGCTGCCTTTAAAAGGGCAAACCATATGTATCTGCATTTCAAAAGGCACGCTTCAAAGTACATAAAGCATCATTATCTGCTATGTACTGTCATGATAATAATAATAATAAAACTAGTAATTCCTAATACGGACATTAATAAAGCCAATACTAGAAAACTAGTAACCACACATGGACTGATCTGGCTTTATAAACCAATGGCAATACCATCTGTCGCCCACCAGAATTGTCTGAACACTTCTATGTCTCTGGAGATTGCTAGGACAGAAAATAAATTCAGGTAAGATCATTGTGCTCATTCCATCCATGCTTAATCATTATGCCCCTTTTAATTTTTCATAGGAGGGTTGATGGATACAATACCATCATTTTAACTAGCTTAGGTCTGTTGATATTAATACTTGTATTTTTCAGGACAAACTAAAGAGAACAGCCCCCATCACGCTGCAGTATTCTTCCTAAAGGTCTTAAAAACCAGCAGCACCTCAACAAGCACATGTGCTGTAGCACAGACCATAGCAGAAGTGTCACTTTCTCTGTAGGCTGGCATAGCTAACAAAGCAAGGATTACTCATTAGGTTTAGAACCATTTTAAAGTGTAAGTTCACCTTTTTCAGAAAAAATGAAAGGGGAACTAACATTATACACATCTCTACCCCAGTCCCTGCTCTATTTACCGCTGTGGGTGATGAGCTGTCAGTGCCCACGCAGCCAAAGCAGCAGTCCAGGGATCTGAAATCCCCAACCTTAATCCCCTTCTTTCTGTAGGGCTTCCGAGAGGGATCAGAATGATTCTAAATGGTCAGCGTCAGCATTAAACCGCTTTCACCAGTCGAAATTACTTCAATTTATCCTGGAAGTCCTACAGAAAGAAGGGGAAGAAATCAGGAATTCGAATCCCTGGACCACTACAATTTACCCCAAAGGTAAGTGTACAGGGGGAATCGGGGGGGGGGTTTAAGTTCACCTTTTCCGAGAAAATGAAAAATGAAATAGTCAACTAACCTTTTAAAGCATATCTAAACCTAAGAACAAAAATGTATTAGATTGAAGCTTATCAGTTCTTATATGTAGTTGTAGCATTAGTTTTTTTTTCTTCAGGCTTTTTTTTTTTTTTGCCTTGTTCACCTGTTGATTCTGCCATTGGAAAATAGGGTTACGTCCCTGGTGGGTACATAGCGGTTCTGTGGCATAGATCCACCATATCAGACAGGTCATGAAGCCTAGTTGACTCTTACAGGAGTTAAAGGGTTACTAAACCCTATTTTTTTTGTTTTGTTTTTTAATAACATATCATACTTACCTCCACTGTGCAGTTAGTTTTGCACAGAGTGGCCCCGATCCTCGTCTTCTGGGGTCCCCCAACTGCGCTCGCGGCTCTTCCCCGCATCGGGAAACCACCTAGGAGAAGTGCTCTCCTTGGGGGTCCCTGTGCGGGCACGCTCCCGAGTCCAGCATTTGTGTCCATAGACACAGAATGCCGGACTCGGCCCTGCCCCCCAGCGACCATGTCATTGGATTTGATTGAAAGCATTGGCTGCGCTGCTATCAATCTATCCAATCAAGAGCCGAGATAACAGGCAGAGAGGGTGAGCATGTCTCCGGTGTGAGAAGGAACGGGCTCAGGTGAGTAAAATGGGGGGGGGGGCTGGTCAGTGACAGAAGGTTTTTTGAAAAAAACACAAGGGTTTACAACCCCTTTAAACTGCTTAAGGCTTCACTCTCCTCCCTAGTAATCAAGTGCCTACAAAACCTGAGGCATATGCTTTTAAATGTGTGAAAGAATTTTCAATTTTAATGTGTCGATCTTATATGGGGTATGTGAGGAAATCTGCAAGGAGGTTCTTTCGTATCAAGATTTCAGCTTTAAAGTATAACTAAAGCCAAAACTTTATCTTCTTAGTTTTGGATAGAATGTAAAAGGATTAAAACACCTATTGGATCCTGTTAGGGAGATTCACCTTTTCTATTTGTCCTGTTTATCATTATCATTGAAAGTGAATGTAAAAAGAAAAGAAAATCCCAAATCATGGGTTGTCCTCAAAAAAGTAATAGAGGGAAAATCTTCCAATGGGGACATCAGTTCCGTTGACATGGGGAACCCCAAGGGATTCTCTTAATTTGCAGGGATTTCCTCTGACTTCCTGTTTTGGCTATAGGGCAGGAAGTGAAGAGAGATCTCACCATTGGGACACAAATAGCAAAAAAAAAAAATAAAAAAATAAAAAAAAATCTGGACAGGTGGTTATAACCCTTCCTTACTCAATCTAAAATGGAAATAAAATAAAAAAAATAAGAAGTTTTGCCTACAGTTCTACCTCAAGCTAGGCTCAAGAAGAACCCATAATGCTAAATAATCACATAAAATGTATAGATGTCAGTGGAGGCAACAGTACTTACCGTATCCCAGAAATAATAATCCAATCTCTGTAAGGCCTGGGATTCACCTCCACTGCAAGGAAATGCTGTTCTTGGATCGCTTAAAGGATCTTTGAGACATTAAGAAAATAAAAAGCAATGCCATGATATATTTATAAAGTTATCATGACCAAAATGAAATTCAGTACTTGATAAATACTGGTGTGATAGCAGCTGCATACATTATTCTAGAGTCCAGTGCCAAGATCCCTTGCAATCACTATCAGCCAGAACCTGGCACTTAGGCCCCTTTCACACTGGGACGGTAGGGGGCGTCGGCGGTAAAACAGCGCTATTTTTAGCGCTGTTTTACCGCGGTATTCGGCCGCTAGCGGTGCGGTTTTAACCCCTCGCTGGCGGCCGAAAAAGGGTTAAAACCCCTCATATAGCGCGGCTATAGCCGCGGTATTATCGAGGTATAGCCGCACTGTCCCATTGATTTCAATGGGCAGGAGCGGTTTAGGAGCGGTGAATACACCGCTCCTTCACCGCTCCAAAGATGCGGCTTGCAGGAGATTTTTTCTTCTCCTGCCAGCGCACCGCTTCAGTGTGAAAGCCCTCGGGCTTTCACACTGAACAAACAGCGGAGGCTGTTTAGGGGCGTTTGCAGGCGCTATTTTTAGCGCAATAACGCCTGCAAACCGCCCCAGTGTGAAAGGGGCCTTAGATTCATTCTGCTGTCATCTCTAATGGTGTAAAGGCAGTTTAGTAGGGAAGACTAGTTTATTTGTCCAAATGTCAAAGGAAGGGAGTAGTGCCTGACTGGAATGCCAGTAAGATAAATTTAAAGGGCTTTAAATGTCAGTTTAATGTGGTCCTTCTATAGGAAGCATTATACTGCTTACACTGGTTTGTTCATATAAACAATAAACTAATAGGCATTAATATTTGAATGACATTAGCGACAGTAATCACTAACACTGGTAGAGTGTTCTCACCTTGCTGTCCAAAATCTTCTAGTGTTGGGACAGAACCCTCCTCCAGGCCTGCTGGTAAAGATTTCAATTGCTCTGGCATCTGAAGGGTGGGCCGCACTTTGCATTGTGTTTCCACAGCTTTTCTGAACTGGGTGTAGACATCAGGTAAACTGTAAAGACAGAAAGTTATGATGATTCCTAAAGCAGAATGTAACTGAATCTGAGCAGCACAACCTGAAAATGCGATTTATAATTTTAAATTCAAAACATAACCAACCCCCCCCCCCCATCCATTTCTAATGCTTTATTTTGTTGAGAAATCACTTTGAAAAACACCCCCAGCATTTCTAGCCACAGCCATATTGAGTAAGCCCCCATTCACACCGGTTCGGCTTTGAAATCGCGCTACTTCAGCGCAATTTGAAAGCCACACACCAGTGGGATTTGCACTGTCGATTTCATTGTGGCTTGCAACTTCATTTAACAGAAGTCTATGCAACTCGCAACAAAATCAGTAAAAAGTAGTGCAGGAACCTTTTTAACCACTTAAGCCCCGGACCATTTTTGCTGGCCAAAGACCAGAGCACTTTTTGCGATTCGGCACCACGTTGCTTTAACTGACAATTGCGCGGTTGTGCGACGTGGCTCCCAAACAAAATTTATGTCCTTTTTTTCCCCACAAATAGAGCTTTCTTTTGGTGGCATTTGATCACCCCTGCGGTTTTTATTTTTTGCGCTATAAACAAAAAAAGAGCGACAATTTTGAAAAAAAAAAAAAAACGCATTATTTTTTACATTTTGCTATAATAAATATCCCCCCAAAATATATAAAAAAAATTTTTTTTTCCTCAGTTTAGGCCGATACGTATTCTACATATTTTTGAAAGAAAAAAAAAAAATATATAAGCGTTTATTGATTGGTTTGCGCAAAAGTTATAGCGTTTACAAAATAGGGGATAAAATTTATAGCGTTTACAAAATAGGGGATAGTTTTATGGCATTTTTATTAATAATTTTTTTTTTACTAGTAATGGCGACGATCAATGATTTTTATCCTGACTGCGACATTATGGCGGACACATCGGACATTTTTGACACATTTTTGGGACCATTGGCATTTATACAGCAATCAGTGCTGAACAAATACGCTGATTCCTGTGTAAATGACACTGGCAGTGAAGGGGTTAACCACTAGGGGGCAGTGTAGGGGTTAAGTATGTCCTGGGGAGTGATTCTAACTGGGGGGGGGGGCGTGGCTACGTGTAACACGTCACTGATCTCTGCTCCGGATCACAGGGAGCAGAGATCAGTGACACTGTCACTAGGCAGAACGGGGAGATGCTTGTTTACATTAGCATCTCCCTGTTCTTCCTCTCCGTGAGACGATCAAGGGTATCCCCGTGGCAATCGAGTCCGCGAGACCCGCGACCCGACTCACGGAGCGCCCGGCCGCCACGCACGCAATGGCACGGCAGCAAATTTAAAGGGACGTACGGGTACGCCCGTTTGCCCAGCTGTGCCATTCTGCCGACGTACATCGGCATGCGCCAGCCGATAATCGATGCGACATGAGTAGCGGCGATATGAACGGTTCCATTGCTGGCAATGGGGTGCAACTTGTCATGCGATTTGGAACTGTCAAATCGAATGACAAGTCACACCGTTGCAAACAGGGGCTAAAGGCAGATAATTTATGTAGCATTTACTGCCTGGAATTCATCTGCCCTAACTGTGATGGTGTCCTAGAAAATCTGACACATGTGCAGTACAATATACACAAGCTGCCAGTACATTTTCACAAGGTCAGGAATGCAGACAGGAGGGCGTGGTTAGTTGAGAAAGCCTCCACCTTCCTTCCTCCTGAGGGAAAAAAAAAAAAAAAAAAAACACAGATGCCCATAAAGACTCCTGGGATGTATCACATCATTCAGGCCCGGGCCAGAAACCAGGAAATACTGAAAAAAAGAAAAAAGTTTTAAACAAGTAAACATCATGGGCATTAATTAGTGGGAGGATCAGTGCCCCATCATTAGTGTCAGTGGGAGGAATTGTGCCCAATCATTGGTGTCAGTGGGAGAATAAGTGCCCCATCATTGGTGTGAGTAGGAGGAATGGTGCCTAAGAATAGCAGCATAAGGATTATGAATAGTAAATGTTGATTGAGCCCAGGTTCACATTGACAGCGGGAATGAAATTGTGCAAGTTCAGCTGAACTCGTACAACTTCATACCCGCATGTCAGTCCAACATTGGGGCAATTTCAGAGACATCTGTACCGGTTCCTGCACAGATGTCTATTCAAATTGCACTCCGAAGTTGCCAAAAGTAGTACCGAAACAATTTTTGGGAATTGGTACGATGCCGCAAAGCAGGCGTCGCACCGATTCGAACGGTGCCATTGCTGGCAATAGCCACCAATTTGGAATGCAATTTGACATATAAAATCACATGCCACGTGAACCTAGGCTGAAAGAGTCAAGTTCTGCTTTTAGACATTTTACATACAGGTTTAAAGCCAAACTGAAGATACATAAATAGATATGCTGTAGAGAGACATTGTACTTACAACTGCAATTGTGCAGTGTATCTATGTATGACTGTCCAGTCTATTAGGCAACATATTTCAAACCAGTGAACTCAGTGTTCAATAACAAATCTAGTCTGTTACTGCAGCAGAATCGGACCATAGCGGGGAAGGACGATATCGGGTGTCAGCGGATATTCATCCGCTGACACCCGCTATCCCATAGGGATGCATGCATGTCTGTATTTCATCCAAAAACGGATGGATGAAATACGGACATACTGTCCACACGTGTGAAAGGGGCCTTACACCATCAAATTTTGATCTGCAATACATGCCTGTGCGCTGTTACTTAGATCTGCCAGCATAGGGCACTGAGGTGTTTGGGCTGAAAATCACATTTATACTGCATGAAAAAAAATTTTTTTAACCCCTTCCTGCTGCCACCTCCTGGCCCTTTATATAGATCTAAAAGCCAGAGGCGGGCTTTCAGATCACGTGACTGATGTGATTGGCAGTCACATCATCAGAAAGCCCCCAGTCGCAAGTATGCATCAGGAGCTTTTCGGTACCCGTTTGTTACTGCGCTGGGAGCGCAGTAGAGTGTTTACCTAGGACTGCATACATGTGCCGCTCTGCGTTAAAGCCCACCTGTCGAGAGGCCACATATATGCGCCAGGTTGGTCAGAAGTGGTTAAGGCAGTTCAAAGAAGCAAAATACAGTTGTAATTCATACCGTGCAAGGGCTCAGGACTAAAAAAAAAGTTCCTAACTATAAGAGGATGTGCACACCTATGCAACCATGTTATTTTATTTTTTTCACCAAACAATTTCAGGTTATTTTTAAATAAATTGCACAGATTATAGGTCACATTAAAGGAGGAAAAAATTGTGAACCGATTTATTTTGGTCTGATTTTTTTTACATCTCAAAAACCTGTATTTGTTTACAGAGGTGTGTAGACTTTTTATATCCACTATACATTCTACAAGACAACTGCCACTTTGTATAATGGTATATGGCTTATATGGGTCCCTGCAGTCCTTGTAGCCTGCTAGGCCAATGACAGTTCTTTGGGGGCAGAAGTAACTGTTAGTCAAGTCTTCTGTGAAGCGAGTTATTAGAAGTCCACAAGTAATAACAAGCACATACTGCACTGCAATTCCCAAAAGGATGGATGAAAAAAAAAACACAGAAGGGCAAAGCAGATGAAAGATCATCTTTAAATGGTGAAATTACTTTCTTACAACTGAGAGCTGTACCTGGAGATGTGCCTGAATGGAAGATCATCACGGTGGTACAATGTGGACCCCCAGATTGATTGGACTTTTACCCCATGACGAGTACAGACTTGTTTTATGGACTTTTCAACATCAAGCTCTTCCTTTGTTGCCTAAAGAAACAGATGGCAAATGCAGACAATTAAAATTCTTTGCAGACAGGGTAACCTGAAAACTATGGCAGAGTAAATTGAATGCAGTGGTCTTTTATGGTGTATTCCTGCAGAACTAGTTTTGTGTAAACCTCTTACTTTGTCTACAGATGTATCCAATGAGCCCTTCAGCCAGATAGTTTAAATATGAAGCTCTTGAAGTACTTACTTGAATGAAGAGTGCCGTGAGTGCTGATGGCTGCTCTGCTCCTTAAAATCTTCTGTCCTCTACCCCCCTTGGATATTTCCGTAGCTATAGTTTTTCTGTGCTGTGCAGGTTAATACGAAAGATTTCAAGGAAGAGAGCAGCCACTAGCACACTCATATTTTATGTAGGTACCGTCACTGGTGCTGATGTAAAAAAAAATTTAAAAAAATAAATAATATATATATATATATATATATTTTTTTTTTTTTTTTTTAAATGTATGTCAATAAATGTTCTTACATTTTTTTTAATATACATGTTTGGAGGTGTGACTCATTAAAAGTCCCATGGGCCCAATATTGTTGTTGTATGCAAATAAATATTGGACTATTTTAAAACGCGCAGGAGACACAACTTAGAATATATCATGCAAGTATGCTGGTAGTTTATTAATGACGCATACTTCTTCTTGGAAAGCAACAGCAGACACTGGACCCAGCTGCTTGATTAGATCTTCAATGACATCTTCTGGATGACCTCTTTTCAATAGCAGATTGCTGTATGAATAAACAGAAAATATATAAGTGGAAAATTCATGTAGAATAAGTAAGAGTTGCAAGTAGAGTATAGGCTGGCCACAAAACATTTAGAATCCAGCTGTCACTTTTCTGTATCTTAAAGATGGTGTCCAGGTATGATAAATTTTTACCTAGTTACATTGGTCCAGCTAGAAATCGCCTTCCCTGGGAAAAAGGTAGTCCAAACGGCAGGTTTCTTAAAATCTGACTGGTAGCCAGTTTTATTTAAAAGGTTGCATGAAAATAACACAAACAAACAAAAACAGAACATAAATCCTAGCCACCCAGGTAATAACTGAACATTGCAGGTTCTTAATGTCGCGTACACACGACCGGACTTTCCGTCAGAATAGACTCCGACGGTCTTTCCGACGGAATTCCGCTGACACGGACTTGCCTACACATGATCACATCAAAGTCCAAACCATAGGACCAAAGTCCTATGTAAAGAGCGGTTCTCCCGATAGGAACTGATTCCGTCGAAAAGATTTGAAACATCTAGGTCCGTCAGAATTTTAGAAAGAAAAAGTCAGATGAAGCCCACACACGATCGGAATATGCGATGGAATGATTCCATCGGACCTTTTCTGCCGGAAAGTCCGGTCGTGTGTACGCGGCATAACTCAACAGGTGAAGGGCTTCTCCCAGTCACCCACAAAACAAAGATAATGCAAACCTTTTCTCTTACAAAGCAAATTTTACATAAGTACCAGGCCAAGAGCAATTCTTTGCTCCAGTCCCGCTTTATTTATACCACCTGTTGGTGGACACAACTGGACCACAAAATCTGGTCTGGAACCAACCCTGCCAAGGTGGCTGGTAAAACCTGGACCGGATCCCACCTTAGTTCTCAGCAAATGAAACATAACGTCCATCGATCACCTCGCCTTTTTCTAATGTCACACTATGCATATATCATACCTAGCCAATGTTCCCGGAAGCTGCATAATGTTCTCCGATTGGATGAGGTGGACAGCGTAATTTCACCACCCCACCTTGTCCAATCAGAGAACGTTTTGCATGCATTCAGAAAAGCATTCTCTAAATGGCACCCATGTCCAGCAGTCAACCTCCTGTGTGCACAATGCATCAGACCGGCTGCTCAGCACAGGACGTGGAAGCTAATGGAGATCACTGGAGTAGCGGTGTCTACTTTACTAATTGCCAGTTTCCAGGGGCATCAGCCAGATATGGTATATAGATAGTTAGATTGGTCCAAGCTGGAACAATGTATCTACGTAAAACTATACCATACCTGCCATTCATTCTTAAGCAGCCATATACTAACAGATTACTCCATCCACGCTATACAACACAGATGGACGAATTTCTCGCTGTGCCTTAGCCAGTCCCACCAGCTGTCAAAATACCCTAACAGTGTCTGCATCTGACTGGATGTAGCTGCTTTTCAGATGACAATTTTCCGCTGGGCTCCTTCAATTTCTCATTTGAAGGATATCGGGCAACAGACAGGGCCACCCACTCAGTGAATTTTGTCTGTTTTTTCAAGAAGCGGACGAAATTTGTACATTGTGTGGCTACTTTCAGACAATGGACACTGATCCCTATTTTTTTTCTGTCTGCCAGATAAGAACTAAATCCAATTAATAAGCCAGCAAATAAAAAGAAAGAGTTACTATACCTTCCTCTTTTCTTCAGAGTGTTCCGTAAATCCTTAACACTCTCTAACAGAAATTTCAACCGAAGAGGCCCGGTCTTTGGAAAATTATAGTGATGTGTCCCAAGGTAGTGTCTCGGGTCAAAGCAATATAAAGGGACGATATGATCAGCATTTCTGTGTGCCCACAACAGTACCTACAACACAAAAAAAGTTACATAGGGCTTATACCCACTGATCCATCAAAATACAGTCACTATTGTACATTATTGGCATAAGTAAATGTTGTACACATACCTTATGAAGGTCCTATAAATTCTGATTTGCAATTGCTTTCATTGAAGATGTAGGCATGTATATATGGTACATTAATTCCCCCATCTGTATTGTAAAATATTCTATAAAAACAACTGAACAAGAAAGCAGTTACACTGCACTCATGTTCTTCCTTTGCAATAGATATATGAGGTGGTCAAAAAGTTTCAAAGACTAGTTTTGTAACACGCCAATAGATGGCAGCACAAGGCTGCATGCGCAGTCACAGGGAGCACCGACCTTCATAATTCAGCGTGCCAAAAGACATCATCCTTTGTACATCGGGAGATGTGCATCTGGTGCTACTCTGACCACGTGTGTTACCACGTCTGCTATTTCATCATGGACAAAGTTAGAACAAAAAGCAAACGTGAAATTCTGCGTGAAACTGGGCAAATCTGCCACAGAGACGTTTGACATGATTCAGAAAGTTTACGGCGATGCTGCAATAAGTTGCTGGAGGTGTTTTGAGTGGCATGCGTGCTTCAAGAGCAGAAGAACATCACTGGAAGACGACGAGAGATCAGGAAGACCTTTAATGAGCTAAACCCCCAAAAATGTTGAAACCTTTCAGCAACTTGTGCATGATGATCTTTGGAGAACAATCGCGTGTGCAACTCAAAACACCTCGAACGACTCATTGCACATGGTCAGAATAGCACCAGTTGCACAGCTCCCGATTTGGCACACTGACTTATAAAAGGTGGGTGCTCTCTGTGATAGTGCCATATGTTGGCGTGTTACAAAACTTTGATACCGCCTTGCATTATAGGCTGGATGGAAAAGAATCAGCCTCACACCCGACACTCATAAGTTATGGTAAAAGAGAAGATTCCCATCAGGGACCTCTATAGGACTGTAGCAGCAAATAAGGAAAAAATGCTACAGTCCATTTCAAGGATGCAGAGTAATTTCTTCATTGCTTCTGCATAATTTTAAGAACAACTAAAGGCAAAATGTTTCTTTTAATTTTGGAAAGAATAAGCGTTCACATTGGCGCGATTTGACAGGCCAAATCGCATTTCAAAATCGGACCCTATTGCCAGCAATAGGAGCGTCTCAATCAGCATGATGCTGACTTTGCACCACCGTACCGATTTCTAAAAGTAGTTCCTGCACTACAAAAGACATTTCATTTAGTTTTATTCACCGCAATAACACTGCGTTGGGGTGGTTTGAGTTGCAGCATGCCACACTGAAAAAAGGTACTGTGTGTAGTACAGTACAGTGTGGATTATATGTGGAGGGGATTATACAGTACGGTGTGGAGGGGATTATACTGTACAGTGTGGAGGGGATTATACTGTACAGTGTGGAGGGGATTATACTGTACAGTGTGGAGGGGATTATACTGTACAGTGTGGAGGGGATTATACTGTACAGTAGGGATGAGCTTCGAGTTCGAGTCGAACTCATGTTCGACTCGAACATTGGCTGTTCGCAAGTTCGCCGAACACCGAACAATTTGGGGTGTTCGCGGCAAATTCGAATGCCGCGGAACACCCTTTAAAAGTCTATGGGAGAAATCAAAAGTGCTAATTTTAAAGGCTTATATGCAAGTTATTGTCATAAAAAGTGTTTGGGGACCCGGGTCCTGCCCCAGGGGACATGGATCAATGCAAAAAAAAGTTTTAAAAACGGCCGTTTTTTCAGGAGCAGTGATTTTAATAATGCTTAAAGTCAAACAATAAAAGTGTAATATCCCTTTAAATTTCGTACGTGGGGGGTGTCTATAGTATGCCTGTAAAGGGGCGCATGTTTCCCGTGTTTAGAACAGTCTGACAGCAAAATGACATTTCGAAGGAAAAAACTCATTTAAAACTACCGCGGCTATTAATGAATTGCCGGTCCGACAATACACATAAAAGTTCATTGATAAAAACGGCATGGGAATTCCCCACAGGGAAACCCCGAACCAAAATAAAAAAAAAAAAAAAAAAAAATGACGTGGGGGGGTCCCCCTAAATTCCATACCAGGCCCTTCAGGTCTGGTATGGATATTAAGGGGAACCCCGGCCAAAATTTTTTTTAAAAAATGACGTGGGGTTCCCCCTAAATTCCAGACCCTTCAGGTCTGGTATGGATTTTAAGGGGAACCCCGCGCCCAAAAAAAAACGGCGTGGGGTTCCCCCAAAAATCCATACCAGACCCTTATCCGAGCACGCAACCTGGCAGGTCGCAGGAAAAGAGGGGGGACGAGAGTGCGCCCCCCCCTCCTGAACCGTACCAGGCCACATGCCCTTAACATTGGAAGGGTGCTTTGGGGTAGCCCCCCAAAACACCTTGTCCCCATGTTGATGAGGACAAGGGCCTCATCCCCACAACCGTGGCCGGTGGTTGTGGGGGTCTGCGGGCGGGGGGCTTATCGGAATCTGGAAGCCCCCTTTAACAAGGGGACCCCCAGATCCCGGCCCCCCCCCTGTGTGAAATGGTAAGGGGGTACTTACCCCTACCATTTCACTAAAAAAGTGTCAAAATAGTTAAAAATGACAAGAGACAGTTTTTGACAATTCCTTTATTTAAATGCTTCTTCTATCTTCCTTCATCTTCTTCATCTTCTGGTTCTTCTGGCTCTTCTGGTTCTTCCTCCGGCGTTCTCGTCCAGCATCTCCTCCGCGGCGTCTTCTATCTTCTTCTCCTCGGGCCGCTCCGCACCCATGGCATGAGGGGAGGCTCCCGCTCTTCTCTTCATCTTCTTCTTCTTCATCCTCTTCTCTTCTTCATCTTCTTCTTCTTCTTCATTTCTTCTCCGGGCCGCTCCGCAGCCATGCTGGCATGGAGGGAGGCTCCCGCTGTGTGACGGCGTCTCCTCGTCTGACGGTTCTTAAATAACGGGGGGCGGGGCCACCCGGTGACCCTGCCCCCCTCTGACGCACGGGACATGACGGGACTTCCCTGTGGCATTCCCCGTGACGTCACAGGGAAGTCCCGTCAAGTCACCGTGCGTCAGAGGGGGGCGGGGTCACCGGGTGGCCCCGCCCCCCGTTATTTAAGAACCGTCAGACGAGGAGACGCCGTCACACAGCGGGAGCCTCCCTCCATGCCAGCATGGCTGCGGAGCGGCCCGGAGAAGAAATGAAGAAGGAAGAAGAGATGAAGAAGAAGAAGATGAAGAAGAGAAGAGGATGAAGAAGAAGAAGATGAAGAGAAGAGCGGGAGCCTCCCCTCATGCCATGGGTGCGGAGCGGCCCGAGGAGAAGAAGATAGAAGACGCCGCGGAGGAGATGCTGGACGAGAACGCCGGAGGAAGAACCAGAAGAGCCAGAAGAACCAGAAGATGAAGAAGATGAAGGAAGATAGAAGAAGCATTTAAATAAAAGGAATTGTCAAAAACTGTCTCTTGTCATTTTTAACTATTTTGACACTTTTTTAGTGAAATGGTAGGGGTAAGTACCCCCTTACCATTTCACACAGGGGGGGGGGCCGGGATCTGGGGGTCCCCTTGTTAAAGGGGGCTTCCAGATTCCGATAAGCCCCCCGCCCGCAGACCCCCACAACCACCGGCCACGGTTGTGGGGATGAGGCCCTTGTCCTCATCAACATGGGGACAAGGTGTTTTGGGGGGCTACCCCAAAGCATCCTCCCAATGTTGAGGGCATGTGGCCTGGTACGGTTCAGGAGGGGGGGGGGGCCGCACTCTCGTCCCCCCCTCTTTTCCTGCGGCCTGCCAGGTTGCGTGCTCGGATAAGGGTCTGGTATGGATTTTTGGGGGAACCCCACGCCTTTTTTTTTTTTTTTTGGCGCGGGGTTCCCCTTAAAATCCATACCAGACCTGAAGGGTCTGGTATGGAATTTAGGGGGAACCCCACGTCATTTTTTTTTTAAAATTTTGGCCGGGGTTCCCCTTAATATCCATACCAGACCTGAAGGGCCTGGTATGGAATTTAGGGGGACCCCCCCACGTCATTTTTTTTTTTTTTTAATTTTGGTTCGGGGTTTCCCTGTGGGGAATTCTCATGCCGTTTTTATCAACGAACTTTTATGTGTATTGTCGGACCGGCAATTCATTAATAGCCGCGGTAGTTTTAAATGAGTTTTTTCCTTCGAAATGTCATTTTGCTGTCAGACTGTTCTAAACACAGGAAACATGCGCCCCTTTACAGGCATACTATAGACACCCCCCAGGTACGAAATTTAAAGGGATATTACACTTTTATTGTTTGACTTTAAGCATTATTAAAATCACTGCTCCTGAAAAAACGGCCGTTTTTAAAACTTTTTTTTGCATTGATCCATGTCCCCTGGGGCAGGACCCAGGTCCCCAAACACTTTTTATGACAATAACTTGCATATAAGCCTTTAAAATTAGCACTTTTGATTATTCATGTTCGTGTCCCATAGACTTTAACGGTGTTCGCGTGTTCGAGCGAACTTTTTTCCTGTTCGCATGTTCTGGTGCGAACCGAACAGGGGGGTGTTCGGCTCATCCCTACTGTACAGTGTGGAGGGGATTATACTGTACAGTGTGGAGGGGATTATACTGTACAGTGTGGAGGGGATTATACAGTACAGTGTGGAGGGGATTATACTGTACAGTGTGGAGGGGATTATACAGTACGGTGCGGAGGGGATTATACAGTGCAGAGGTGATTATACAGTACAGTGTGGAGGGGATTATACAGTACGGTGCGGAGGGGATTATACAGTGCAGAGGGGATTATACAGTGCGGAGGGGATTACAGTACAGTGCGGAGGGGATTATACAGTACAGTGCGGAGGGGATTATACAGTACAGTGCGGAGGGGATTATACAGTACAGTGCAGAGGGGATTATACAGTGCAGAGGTGATTATACAGTACAGTGTGGAGGGGATTATACAGTACGGTGCGGAGGGGATTATACAGTGCAGAGGGGATTATACAGTACAGTGCGGAGGGGATTACAGTACAGTGCGGAGGGGATTATACAGTACAGTGCGGAGGGGATTATACAGTACAGTGCGGAGGGGATTATACAGTACAGTGCGGAGGGGATTATACAGTGCAGAGGTGATTATACAGTACAGTGTGGAGGGGATTATACAGTACGGTGCGGAGGGGATTATACAGTGCAGAGGTGATTATACAGTACAGTGTGGAGGGGATTATACAGTACAGTGCGGAGGGGATTATACAGTGCAGAGGGGATTATACAGTACAGTGCGGAGGGGATTATACAGTACAGTGCGGAGGGGATTATACAGTACAGTGCGGAGGGGATTATACAGTGCGGAGGGGATTATACAGTACAGTGCGGAGGGGATTATACAGTACAGTGCGGAGGGGATTATACAGTACGGTGCAGAGGGGATTATACAGTACGGTGCGGAGGGGATTATACAGTACGGAGGGGATTATACAGTACGGTGGGGATTATACAGTACGGTGCGGAGGGGATTATACAGTACGGTGCGGAGGGGATTATACAGTACGGTGCGGAGGGGATTATACAGTACGGTGCGGAGGGGATTATACAGTACGGTGCGGAGGGGATTATACAGTACGGTGCGGAGGGGATTATACAGTACGGTGGGGATTATACAGTACGGTGCGGAGGGGATTATACAGTACGGTGCGGAGGGGATTATACAGTACGGTGCGGAGGGGATTATACAGTACGGTGCGGAGGGGATTATACAGTACGGTGCGGAGGGGATTATACAGTACGGTGCGGAGGGGATTATACAGTACGGTGCGGAGGGGATTATACAGTACGGTGCGGAGGGGATTATACAGTACGGTGCGGAGGGGATTATACAGTACAGTGCGGAGGGGATTATACAGTACAGTGCGGAGGGGATTATACAGTACAGTGCGGAGGGGATTATACAGTACAGTGCGGAGGGGATTATACAGTACAGTGCGGAGGGGGTTATACACTACAATGCGGAGGGGATTATACAGTACAGTGCGGAGGGGATTATACAGTACAGTGCAGAGGGGATTATACAGTACGGTGCGGAGGGGATTATACAGTACGGTGCGGAGGGGATTATACAGTACGGTGCGGAGGGGATTATACAGTACAGTGCAGAGGGGATTATACAGTACGGTGCAGAGGGGATTATACAGTACGGTGTGGAGGGGATTATACAGTACAGTGCAGAGGGGATTATACAGTACAGTGCAGAGGGGATTATACAGTACAGTGCAGAGGGGATTATACAGTACGGTGCGGAGGGGATTATACAGTACGGTGTGGAGGGGATTATACAGTACAGTATAGAGGGGATTATACAGTACGGTGTGGAGGGGATTATACAGTACGGTATGGAGGGGATTATACAGTACGGTGTGGAGGGGATTATGCAGTGCAGTGTGGAGGGGATTATACAGTACGGTGTGGAGGGGATTATACAGTACGGTGTGGAGGGGATTATGCAGTGCAGTGTGGAGGGGATTATACAATGCAGTGTGGATTATACAGTACGGTGTGGAGGGGATTATACAGTACGGTGTGGAGGGGATTATGCAGTGCAGTGTGGAGGGGATTATACAGTACGGTGTGGAGGGGATTATACAGTACGGTGTGGAGGGGATTATGCAGTGCAGTGTGGAGGGGATTATACAATGCAGTGTGGATTATACAGTACGGTGTGGAGGGGATTATACAGTACGGTGTGGAGGGGATTATACAGTACGGTGTGGAGGGGATTATACAGTACGGTGTGGAGGGGATTATACAGTACAGTGTGGAGGGGATTATACAATGCAGTGTGGATTATACAGTACGGTGTGGAGGGGAGTATACAGTACGGTGTGGAGGGGATTATACAGTATGGTGTGGAGGGGATTATACAATGCAATGTGGTACAATTATACAATGCGCTGTGGGTGACCAGGAGAGGTTATGAAAGCAACATCAACACACAACACGTGTCACAGCCGACCCCGCCCCTTACCACACCATCCTCCAATAGGATCCCTGCCTGCTCCCATTATCTAACCAGCCCTATGGAGAGCACATTGTATAACCAACACTATACATTGTATACAGACAGCTCTATAGAAGGACACTATGTATACAGACAGCCCTATAGAAGGACGCTGTAGACAGAGAGTCCCGCATGTATATATATATATATATACACCAGCCATGGCTCAGTGTATGGAATCCATATCCACACTATAGATAGGTCTGTACGCCGCACACCTCGTTGTCATGGAAGCGGAGATCATTCCTCAGCAGACACACGATCACTCTGGCCGGACCACTCATCTCTCGATCGTTCCTCTCCGTCCGTCTACAGAATACAACGAGTAATTCCCAATCACTGACCAGACACGCCCCATTCTGTGACCTCAGGGACCCCGCCCTCCATGTTCTCAGCTGCAGTTCACCCTACAACCACCGGAGGGCCTCAAAACTTTACATGTGGATTCTATTCCGTTACCCAGTATGGGCGCTCACTGGACTGACACCCCTCCAGATAAAAAACAATAAAGGTGTGACAGCGCTGTAAAAGTGAAATAAACAATTATAGTGATAAACACTGATATTACAATAATATAAAAAAAAGTAAAAAAAAATAAATAAAATGAATTAATCCACGTTGTGCAAAAAAAAAGAAAAAAAAACTATTAAAAAAAATTAAAAACAAGCTTGTGTGATATCTTCAGACAACCTCCATGAACGAAGTGTTCCCATCACCTCATACAATGCTCGCTCACCTCCTTTGAACGACCCTTCAAGGGGTCAAACACGCCTTGCACCCTGTACAAACATTCCCTCCCAGGGATCGTCAGAGAATCTTGGTGGCTCAAAGGATGAAAGTAATCAAAAGCAGGTAGGTGCTCCTTCCACTGTGCTGCTTCAAACTTTAAATCCACAATGACTACCGGTAAGTTCAGCAACACATGAAAAAAAAAGTTTTGAAAAAAAAGTTTGACCTCTTTCAGGGTCGTTTAAAGGAGGTGAGCGAGCATTGCATGAGGTGGTGGGAGCGCTCCGTTCATGGAGGTTGTCTGAACATAGATATCACACAAGCTTGTTTTTGTTTTTTGTTTTTTTGTTTTTAGTTAATGTTTTTATTTTTGTTCATTTTTTTGCACAACGTGGATTCATTCATTTTATGTTTTTGGACTTTTTCATATTATTGTAATATCAGTGTTTATCACCATAATTGTTTATTTCACTTTTACAGCGCTGTCACACCTATTTTGTTTTTTACTGATTTCTGTGGGAGCACATTAGTGACAGTTGCAGTAAAAAGTTATCACTATTATATGTTTTTCTAAGTTTCACATTTCACACCATACTAGCGCGCAACTTCCGCAATTTTCATTTACACCCCTCCGGATAAATGGCAGTCAAAAAAGGCATCGCTCTACAAGGAAATATCCAGGTGCCGTCCACAGGAGGGCGTTTAGGCTACAATGTCCTCACGACAGCAAGTAATCATCAAATTCCAATAGAAGAAGCCGCACTCCAAATCCTTAGTAAATGGTTTATTCGGTACATATAAAAGGGTACAAGGCGCGCATGTTTGGGCACAACTGCCTTGTTCCGAGAACGTTCGCCCCTTGTAGCCTTTTATGTGCACCTAATAAACCATTTACTAAGGATTTGGAGTGCTGCTTCTTCTATTGGAATCTCCAGTTAAATGAGTTCCAGTGAACAATCCTCTGAGGGCTCATTAGGAGGTCATTTACACTTGTGGATGGGGGCAGTAAAAGCACATAGCTGAGCCATGTTTTTAGAAACTCCCCCATGCTCCCCCTTAACCACTTCGACCCTTCCTGCCCAGTCCAATTTTCCGCTTTCAGCGCTGTCACACTTTGAATGACAGTTGCACATAAGGTTGCCACTTTTTAGGATTGTAACAGACCTGGGACACCTTTGGGCACTCTAAAGAGAAAACGTAATGTGTCATGCATAGTGCCCCCTCACCCTCCTATCAGGCCCTGTTCTGAGACCCATTCCTGTCTGAATATTGTGTCTGGGTTTCAGGCGGACTGAAACCCGGACACATGATTCAAATCCCGGACAGGTGGTGACCCAAATTGCACAGTAATGCAACACTGTACCCATATGACATTTTTATATATTTTTTTCACACAAATAGAGCTTTCTTTTGGGGGTATTTAATCGTCATTGGGTTTTTTATTTTTTGCTAAACAAACAAAAAAAAGACCGAAAATATTGAAAAAAAAAATGTTTTTCATATTTTGTTATAAAGTTTTGCAAACACGTAATTTTTCTCCTTCACTGATGTGCACTGATGAGGCAGCACTGATAGGTTGCACTGATGGGCACTGATAGGCTGCATTAATGGGTACTGATAGGCTGCACTGATGAGGCTGCACTGATGGGTGGCACTGATGAGGCTGCACTGATGGGCACTGATAGGCAGCACTGATAGGTGGCACTGATGGGCAGCACTGATGGGTACTGGTAGACAGCACTGATGAGTGACACTAATGATGAGGCACTTATTGGCAGTACTGCAGGGCACTGATTAGCGTCACTGATGTGCACCGTGTGGGACCTCTAACAGAAGAAGCTTTCTTCTTTATTCATGCTGACAGCGTGAGGGAGAAAAAAAGCTGATAACCGGCTTCTGTTTACTTCTGTGATCAGCTGTCATTGGCTGACAGCTGATCATGTGGTAAAGGGCCCGCTGTAATTGGCCCTTTACCCGATCTGTAATCAGCCGACTCAGCGATCACAGAGCGCGCTGCCAAGAACAGGAGGATGTCCATGTACGCACTCCTGGCATTTTAAGACATTTTAAGACTGCGTTGTAGCCGTCTTTCAGCTATAGTGTGGGCACCAAGAAGTTAATCACCACTGGGTTTTTTAATTTTTTGCTAAACAAACGAAAGAAGCCTGAAAATTTTATAAAAAAAAGTTTTTTCTTAGTTTCTGTTATAAAATGTTGTAAATAAGTAATTTTTCTCCTTCACTGATGAGCACTGATGAGGCTGCACTGATGGGCACTGATGAGGCTGCACTAATGGGCACTGATGAGGGGGCCACTGATGAGACTGCACCAATGGGCGCTGATGAGGGGGTACTGATGGGCAATGATAAGCTGCACTGATTGGCAATGATGAGGCTGCACTGATGGGTACTGATGAGCTGCACTGATGGGCTTTGATAAGCTGCACTGATGGGGCTGCCTTAATTAGCAGTGTAAATGTCCCCTGTAACCGGAAAGCCGGTTAATGGCTTTCCTTTCCTCAGACACTGACAGCACTGAGGAAAGAAAATGCCAATAACTGGCATTTGTTTACATGTGATGGGCTGTCATTGGACACAGCCAATCACAAGGTAAAGAACTTACGTCATTGGCTCTTTACCCCGATCGGTGATGCTCTAAGTCCGAGAGGCAGCGCAACAGCTATCATCCAGTCAGGATCTTAAAGCCGCTGCCCAGCTGTCGTTCTGCTGTAGGCCGGATGGGAAGGTGTTAAAGCTGTAATAATTAAAGTACAACTATACGCAAGCAACCCCTGTTGGTTTTTTGCCATATGTGTCTCATTGAGGAGATTTACCTTCACTTCCTGTCCCATAGTCAAAACACATGAGAGGAAATCCCTCCAAAGTGAGAGAATCCCAAAAAGAATTTACAAAAAAAAAGTGAGAGAATCCCGGGGTGTCACCAGGATCACCGGAATTAGTGCCCCCACTGGAAACTTTTCCTTCTATTACTGTTCTGCGGACAACTAAATTTGTGATTTTTTTTTTTTTTTTTAATTTTTGACTTTTTTTAATTTTTGAGGTGTTCTAATCCCGCTCCACTCTATCCAAAAGTAAAAAAAAAAATCTTAAGTTATACTGTAAAAAAGAAGCATGGCCAAAGCTTTTTTTGGTCATACCTGTCTTGTGGGTCACAGACATAAACTTACTTTTGCTCTCCTGTGACCCAGAGTTGGCTGACAGCAGACTATTGCCCCCTATCAGCTCCCTGTGTTCTCCAGGTTCATTTCGACCTCCTCCAGCATCTTCATTGCCACTGCAGATGAGCGCCACCTGCAGTGGAGAAAATAGACTGCACCTGCCTACAAGCTGACTTCACAGATCCACTCCAGGCTCTGGAAGGACCCTGACAATAATGTTGGTAAACAACCTGGCTGCAGCTGGCTCAGCCTCTCAGTGCACAGCTGACAGCCAAAACCAACCCCCCCCCCCCCCAAGCCCACCCAACTTTCCAATGAGCACTGGAGGAGCGGCGTAAAGAGTGGTGACTGACAGTTACTGCTCTCCACTCAGAGTGGACCAAGAACTGACTGATCAACCTCGCCTACTATGTAACTATCAACATACAGGAATATATGTATGTAATGTATGTGTATGTATGTATGTATGTATATGTAATACTGACATAAAACCACACACATAGTACTACTACTATGCAACTACGTGGTCATGTGATGGCTCAGTTCTCGGTCTTAATGCCAATGTGGGATGGCTGCAGCATAGAGGTGAAAATGTGTGTTTGTTATTTCAAACTCCATACTTCTCCTTTAAATTCAAAAACAAAAGTGTGATTTCTCAACCCTCTAGCTGCTGCAGGGCAGCTTGTTCTGTTAAAATACAACAGACTTACTGGCCAGATCACCAGGTAAAAAAAAAAGAAAGAAAGCTTAAAAAATAAAACGTATGCAGCCATCACATCTGAGAATTGGGTTTAATACTGCTTTGAGCTCCAAAGGCAGCAGACATAAGTGTAGGTGATAGTAGAGCCAAGTCAGGGAGCCCATCCTTCTTAGTCAAGCATCTACTTGTATGAAAAAGGGGATGACAACAGTCACCCTACTCTGAGCTCTTGCCGCTCCTCCAGTCCAGTTAATGGCGAATGGCTTGTCAGAGGTGTTTGACAAGCAGTAAGGAGGCAATATATATATGTCATCCCCTCAGCACCTGATTTAACCCTGTAAATGTAACACCACCATGCTGCATTCGCATACATTGCATGTGGTTGTGGCACCATAGACTTGCATGGGTTGCATTTGGCAATGATAATAGCTGCCGAATGTGGCATGCTGTCTAATTTTTGCCGTTGCTGCATGTGTACGGCCCTAAGTGACTGCAGGTTTCTGTTCAGATGGCCAATCAGAGGGTGGTAAAACTGTGGCCCAACTGCCAGATTGTACTACCCCAGGAGAGCACATATAAATGATCCCTTAACCTTTTCTCGACTGCGCTACAGCCGAATGACGGCTACAGCGTGGTTGCACATTTCCAAGAGGGTGTCTATTGAGGTCCTCCCGTGATCGCACTTCTCGCTCGCCCCCTACGGCGTGCATCGGCAGGCAGGGATCTGTAATTGCTGTGTGCTTCTGACACAGCTGATCACAGATCGGGGTAAAGAGCCAATCACAGCAGCTCTTTAACATGTGACCAGCTGTGTCCAATCACAGCTGATTACAGTGTAAACGGGATTTGGCAGTTATTGGCAGTCTTCTCCTTGCTCGTGAGAAGATGAGGGCCGGTAGGCGGCAATCCACACAGGGAACATCTACACTGATATTTAGGGCACTAATGATTAGTGTTGTAATTATCAGTGCTGCCAACCAGTGCCCATCATTGCTGCCTATCAGTGCCCATCACTGCCCAACAGTACCACTCATCAGTGCAGCCTCATCAGCGCACATCAGTGAAGGAGAAAAGTTGCGTATTTGCAAAAATTTAAAACAGAAACTAAGAAAAACTTTTTTTTTTAATTTTCGGTCTTTTTTCGTTTGTTTAGCAAAAAAACAAAAACACAGTGGTGATTAAATACCACCAAAAGAAAGCTCTGTCTGTCTCCAAAAAAATGATACAAATGTCAAATGAGTACAGTGTTGCATGACTGCGCAATTGTCCTTCAAAATGCGACAGCACTGCAAACTGAAAATTGGCCTGGGCAGGAAGGGGGTGAACGTTTAATGGATGTGATTAAGAGTATCATGGTGAAATGTCTATTTCAATATGTATATAAGTACATGCTTTATATACCTGACATATATCAGCTTCTGCTTATCAGCCTTAAAACATAATGAGTAGAATACTGTTGAACTGAACTGCATGAGTTAAGAGAAGATTTCACCTGCTCCGAGAATACACTCAAAACACCAAGTTAGCCCTCATGCACACGAGATGCTGTTAAACTCGCGTTCAGAGGCAGTTGGACACTTTTTTATCAATGGTCCCTGAACCCATTCAATGTTATCCTATGTGTCCATGTGGCGTTTTTAGGCAGTTGCTTTTAACCTCCTTTTTCCAGAAGCAAAAAAATGGGTTCAGACGCAAAAGTTTTCCACGTTTCAGACGCCAAACGCAGCTAAACGCCGGTACCGCGTTTACGTTTCTAAGTGTTTTTAAAGGAACATTTTACAACCCGATTTGGGGCCCCATATCTTGGGGCCACTTGGTGCTAGGAACCCTCAATTTGATGTGCATACACAGGGGAGCTAACACTACAACAGTCCAACTGTGTTAGTACACCAAATTTGGGGTTCCTAGCACTAAGTGGCCCAGAGATACGGGGCCCCAAAATTAGGTCACAAAATGTCATTCTCTGCTGCAGAAAAATGCTTGACATTTTGCGACCCGACTTTGGGGCCCCATATCTCGGGGCCACTTGGTGCAAGAAACCCCAAATTTGGTTTACTAACACAGTTGGACTAATACTATAACACATTGTGGTTCCTAGCATCAAGTGGCCCCGAGATATGGGGTCCCAAAGTCGAGTCACAAAATGTCATTCTCTGCTGCAGAAGTGCTTGATATTTTGCGACCCGAATTTGGGGCCCAATATCTCGGGGCCACTTGGTACAAGGAACCCCAAATTTGGTGTACTAACACAGCTGGACTAACACTATAACATATTCAAATTTGGGGTTCTTAGCACCGAGTAGCCCTGAGTTATGGGGCCCCAAATCAGGTCAGAAAATGTCATTCTCTGCTGCTTTGGGGCCCCGTATCTCGGGACCATTTGGTGCTAGGAACCCCAAATTTGGTGTGTTAACACTATAACAAATCCAAATTTGGGGTTCCTAGCACCAAGTGGCCCTGAAATACAAATGTCATTCTCTGCTCTGCAGACGCTTCTAGGCACAAACGCTGTAAAACGCGGCTAAACACGGCATGCAAACGCGGCATGCAAACGCGGCAAAACGGGTGTTTCTAAACGCCGGTTTCAGCTTTTGAAAACATGTGTTCAGCTGAGTTTGCACCAGCATCTCGTGTGCATGAGGCCTTAACACCAACGTTTTAGAAGAAGCAAGAACATAGCTATGACCGGTTGCTACTTCCTTATATGGACGACCCAGCTAAAGCCTATACTTTGTCACATACTTTGTCACAATATATATATATATATATATATATATATATATATATATATATATATATATTTTATATTTGTGGTTGTTTTGTGGTTTGCATACGCCAGACTTATCTGATAACGAAATAGTATATAAGTCTTGAAAAGAGGAAATAATAAACAGAAAGTAATTTTAAGAAATATGGGGAAAAGACTGCGCTACAACATAAATAAACAATACAAAGTGAAAAAAAAAGCTGCCAACACTCAAACAAGCAAAGTTCAACATGAATGATAAAACAACAGTGTAGTGCTAGTATGCACACTAGAATGGAGAGTTGCATGTGCCTAAATGTGGTACATATAAAAACCAAGTGTAATGTGTAAAAAACAGAAATAACTGTGCTTGAACACAATTAATATGTGGATCAAACATATAACAACAGTCCACATAAATGTGAAGGGAAGATCTCTTCCTGTAAAGGTGACACCAAATCAGTGGGGATGAGAAATTGATTGTCTGTAGTCACTCTCCACAACACTTCGAAGGTAAGTAAATAAATACTCTTACCAACTCTGGTGGACACACATGTCGTACGACAGTGGGTCAAACAGACTCGGGATCCTATGAGGTCTGGATCAGGTGCTGTACACAAGAGGTGGTCAGGCAGGTCCGATACGGTGTCCCCGACTCCCGCTCTCTAGACTCCACAAGTACGGGATCAAGTGACGCCAGAGTCCCATATTGCAAGGGTTACGTCCCCAAATATGGAGCGCCGCCACGATTAAGTCATCAAGTCACGTGGTATGGCCATCCAAGGTGGTCACATGGTGACCTTGGCGCGCGTAGTACGTACCTAAGCTCGACTTATTGTAGACAAAATAGGGCTTCGTCGCAGCTTCATTGCAAAAGTCACTAGTCTTCCACCGTAGAAATGAAAAAAATTAAAAAAGTATCAAAGGCCAATGTGTCACATCAGGGCAACAACAACATACAATAAATGAGTGGGCTCAGCACAGCCCAATCTCCCACCAGAGGGTGTGCGAAATAGCACTCACCGGCAGAGGGAGCCCTCGGGTTCACAACAACTAAAAAAAGGGGGAATTAAATTAAAATATAGACAGTGTATAATAGACACCCAGAAACGTACCAATAAGCATCCAAAGACATGGATTCATATATAGTTCACAAATATCATGGACAATGACTACTCCACATGTGTGCAGAGGATACACACCTGGAGTAGTATTTTCATGAACACACAAAATGTATTCATAAAGGGATCCTAATGTGGAACCCCCAAGGAGGGCCTCCCTTGATGCTTTTAAGGCCACTCTGAATGGGAATGATTGAAGTATTGTTTTGAACTACGAGGCCAGTACTACGACCATACATTTTCTAGACTTGGAAATTACAGCCACTAATAATCGTTTGGAACTTAGGACCTTCTTTAAGCCTACAGACAGGAATGGCTATATTCCGGTGGACAGCTGCCACCACCATCAGTGGCTCCAATCTGTCCCCCGAGGCCAATTCCTTCGCCATAGGTGGAATTGTACGAAGGATAGTGATTTCCTTCCTCAGTCCCACATTCTCCGACAGAGATTTGTGGATAAAGGCTACAAGCCCTCAGATCTGGATGCCGATATTGGTGCGGTCTCCATGATAGATAGGGCCACCCTCCTGGAGATTAAACCTAAAACGGCCAGAGATGATTAATTCAAATGGTCCTTTTTCACGTCTTTCTCCACATTTCGTTCTTTCCTGAATGTAGAGGTTACTTTCCTTGCAGAAAATGTAATGTCTGTCTACATAATGTTCTGGGGAGATGTAAAACTGACACTTTCAAGTCTACAGTTACCATGCACACATATTCTATGAAGAACTTTACCACCTATGTAACTAGATTCATAGTGTACCTTATTACGTGACCATGTAAGAAACAATATGTGGGCCAGACTATTAGGAATTTTTCCATCAGGGTCAATGAACATTTTTTCTAAAATTAAAAAAGGATGTCCTAAGCACACTGTTTCTCGTCACTATCTGGAACACCATGGGAAAGATCCAACCGGTACCCAGTTCCAGATTATAGATCGATTCGTCCCCCATTGTAGAGGCGATTCATGCCTACGGGGTGTATCTCGACTTGAGACCATTTGGATATATGAGCTCAAGTGTTATTCGCCCCATGGCATGAATGTCGACTGGAATCTAAATTGCTTTATCAATCAGGCTTGATCTAGGTTCTTCCTTTTTTTCTGATCATCTCCCCATTTTATTGATGTGACTGGTACTAGTTGGCTCCTTCCATATATCAAATCCCCTTTTTTTTCCCATACTTATTGAGTTTCCTCAGGCATATATGCACTTACCTCATACATTATTAATTGTTCTAACATTCCAACATTATGGCTCCTTGGGGGTTCCACATTAGAATCCATTTATGAATACATTTCGTGTGTTCGTGTATATACTACTCCATGTGTGTATCCTCTGCACACATGTGGAGTAGTCATTGTCCATGATATTGGTGAACTATATATGAATCCATGTCTTTGAATGCTTATTGGTACGTTTCTGGGTGTCTATTATACACTGTCTATATTTTAATTTAATTCCCCCTTTTTTTTAGTTGTTGGGGACCCGCGGGCTCCCTCTGCCGGTGAGTGCTATTTCGCACCCTCTGGTGGGAGATTGGGCTGCGATGAGGCCACTCATTTATTGTATGTTGTTGTTGCCCTGATGTGACACATTGGCCTTTGATACTTTTTTAATTTCTTTCATTTCTACAGTGGAAGACTAGTGACTTTTGCAATGAATCTGCGACAAAGCCCTATTCCCTTTAGGTGAATGTGGACTCGTGTATCGCATGCAGAGAAGGTCACATGATACATCGTGACTATGTCATGTGATTTCGTTTACAATAAGGGGAGCTTAGGTACGTACTACGCATCCCAAGGCCACCATGTGACCACCTTGGATGGCCTTACCACGTGACCTGATTACTTAATCGTGGCGGCGCTCCGTATTTGGAGACGTAACCCTTGCAATTTGGGACTCTGGCGTCACATGATCCCGCTGCCAGGATTCGCCTTCCTATTGATGAGTCTGTGGAAGGAAGTGATGACGGTTTGCACCGCCCCAATGGTTTGATTGTGGCGAAGCGCGGCTCGAATTCTATTGAGCATGCGCACGTATTATGCATACCACCGGGTTCTGTGTACTCCCAATGAGTATCACGTGCGATAATGTGATAACCAAGATTGTGTCCCATTGGCCAATTCGTGTCATGTAATGGCGGTCCTAGTCTAGGCCTGGAGCGCATTATATGATGCTCGGTCTCCGTTTTAAACAACATTACCATATTTTGACATATAACTCCCTGAAATAGTTGGTTTTAAATCAAGTTTTAGATATCCTTTGTCACTATAGGATACATCATGCCCCCTATGTTTTTTACAGTCATGAATGAGTCTAGTTTGGAGAGCATGTTGTCTGGGTATCTCCCCGGTCCCGCCCCTAGAGGACGGACTATCTTGTTAGGAAACTTATTTATTTAGTAGCAATGTGAGGGCACAGAGATTTGCCCCAGTTGAAGACCATTTAGTGTCGAAACGCGTCGGTCCAGCTCTTTCTGTACCCCACATTGCTTTTAATTTCTTTTATATATTTTTGTGATCACTTTTATTGTGTCATTGCTGATATATGACATATTTCAAATAAACCATCTGGTTTGACCTGAACTATCCAGAGTCCTACCTTCCTTTTTTCCATATGTCTGTTTTTTGGAGTCCATGAGGAATTGTTTTGGGCGACATCTACTTGGATTGCAGAGTACTAGTACTGAGGAGTCTAGGGACCGGGAGTCAGGGACACCATATCAGACCTGCCTGACCACCTCTTGTGTACAGAACCTGATCCAGACCTCATAGGATCCCGAGCCTGTTTGACCCACTGTCATACAACATGTGTGTCCACCCTAGTTAGTAAGAGTATTTATTTACTTACCTTCGAAGTGTTGCTGTGAGTGAGAGATCTTCCCTTCACATTTATGTGGACTGTTATATGTTTGATCCACATAATAATTGTGTTCAAGCACAGTTATTTCTGTTTTTTACACATTACACTTGGTTTTTATATGTACCACATTTAGGCACATGCACCTCTCCATTCTAGTGTGCATACTAGTGTTACACTGTTGTTTTATCAGAAAGTAATTTTACACTGAACTTTGTGTCTGTCAGTGAATTACTTCAGCGTGCACGCTTCACATTGAAAATCAATTTGGCCAGGAGGCAGATATAAGAATACCGGACCTTGGTTCCGGTCCAATACAAAAGTGCCCAGTAGGCAAGTGGTTAAACAGACAGAGCCTCACAGAATACAGTATTTCCTGAGGCTTGATCTCCCAGACACTTCACATGACAACCCCAGTGGACTCCCACCAAGGCTATTCATCTCTAAACCCTACCTTCCAATGTGCTGCACACTGCTATAGGCAAGGCTGGTGCTTCCTAGACCTGGGCAAATTGCGACCCCGAGGCCACATTCGGCCCTTTGGCTGTCCCTATATGGCCCTTTATGTATCCACTGTCAGCATGTCTCTCCAAGCCTGTCAGCTTCCTTACCAGTGGCAGCTGGTGCTCGATAATTCGGGGGGGGGAATTAATGCGGGGAATGTGGCGCGAGACAGACGGCCTCCTCACTCTGATCTCCCCTCTCCTGTCCGGGCCGGGGAGCGCCGCTGCAGGCGAGCCAATTTGCTGCTGGGTTGGCGGGTCTTCTGCTCCTGCCATGCTCTCCGCTCTCCTCTTCTTCCCTCCTCCTAGGCATCCAATGGGATCACTTGGCGTTTTGGCCAATTGGGAAATGGGTGGGTCTCATAACCTGCTTCCTGATTGGCCGAGAGGAAGATTAGTATAAGACTAGCGAATATTTATTCACTGTTGTCACACAACTGGGTGGGTTCAGAGTGCAGTGCTCTGCGCCCCAAGCCCACCCTTTTTTGAAGCCTATTAGACCCTCTGGCTCTAATCTTGTGCTTCAAAAAAACAAAACACCTCCTCCATTGGAATCCATGGTCTGACATCCCTGTATGTAGATTGGGGGGGCCGGATGCATGGACAGGGGGGGTGACACCTGTGCGCCCTCTATGGACCGGCCGCCACTGTAGCCTTAGGCCACATTCACACCGGAGCGTAGCGGTTTTGAGCGTTTTCACTGCGTTTTGTTGCGCGTATTTGCGCGTTTCCATGCAGTGTTTTCAGGCGTTTTTGAGCATTAGCGTTTTTTTTATTAGCCAATACGAAAAATGATTATCTGTTTCATCATTTGTTGCTATGTTTTTAGATTTTGTCATCTGCTTCCTGCTCCAAAAATGCCCAAATCTACCCGATTCGAGCGACAAAAAAGGGTCCAGAACTTGTTTGAGCTTCAGGCGTAGGGCTTCAGGTGACTTGGAGTGGAGATGTGAACCATCTCCATAGAGAATAATGGATTTATTCCCTTCAAGCGTTTTGTAGCTTCAGGCTTCAAGCTACAAAATGCTCAGGTGTGAATGGGGCCTTACTGAGGATGCTGACAGATGTCCGTGTGGAGAGCTGAAAGAACTGGAAGGAGAGAGCCTGAGGATCTAATCGGTACAATGGGGAGGTTTGGTTCTGGTGGGAGAGCATTGCCTAGGAGGAGATGTCCTGATGCTCTCCCACCACTCTGGTACCTGGCCAAGTTATTCCTGTGTTATGCCGCGTACACACGGTCGGACTTTTCAGCTACAAAAGTCCAACGGACGCTGACGGACTAAAGCTGGCTGGTAATCCGATCGTGTGTGGGCTTCTCCGGACTTTCAACGTACTTTTTTAGCCTCAAATCCGACGTACTTTAGATTTGAAACATGCTTCAAATCTTTACATCGTAACTACGACGGACCACGAAGTCCGCTCGTCTGTATGCTAGTCCTACGGACAAAAACCCACGCTAGGGCAGCTATTGGCTACTGGCTATCAACTTCCTTATTTTAGTCCGGTGTACGTCATCACGTACGAATCCGTCGGACTTTTGTGTGGTCGTGTGTAGGCAAGTCCGTTCGTTAGAAAGTCTGCAACAAGTCCGCCGCAAGTCCGCCGCAAGTCCGCCGAAAGTCTGTCGGACAGGCTGTCGGACTTTTGTAGATGAAAAGTCCGACCGTGTGTACGCGGCATTAGTGTCTTCACTCTGCAAACCCCAGGAGCTGTGCACCTGTTCTTAACTCTAGGTCAGGATCTGCAGACTCTCTCCTTCCAGTCACTGCTTTTCAGAGGGCATTTGACAGGCAGTATAGTGTTATATCGCCCCCTCATTTAATCCTAATGCAGACATCCCAACCTGTAAAAACTCATTTCAGGGAGGTGGCGCTTCATGCCCGCAAACCCCACCCCCCGCGGCAAAATATTATTTAAATCACTTTCTCAATATTTTTTTGCAGTGCTTCTGGGGAAGGGGGTGGGGGTGGGTGGCAGTGGATGGTGTCAGTAGTTTTTTTTATTTTAATAATTGATTTTTTTACATTTTAATTTGTTTTTTATTTTTTTTCACAATGCTTTTTTAACATTTTTTTTTAACATTTTTTCATGTTTTAGAATTTTTTTTACAATATTTTATTTTTTATTTTTTGGGGGGGCTTTGGTGAGATGTCAGAGTTCTAAACAGACCCCTGACATCTCCCCTTTGAGACAGACAAAGGGACTGAGGACACATTCCCCAGTCCCTTTCTCAGCACTAAAGATGAATGAACAGGAGACAAGAGGCTCCTGTTCATTCATAAACTGAGCAGAGTAAACACAGTTTACTCTGCTCAGTTATCACAGGACACAGGAGCGATCTCGCTCACTGTGTCCTATTACTAGTTCCCCCCACAGCTGGCGGGAGAGGAGAGGAGCTGGTTGCGGGGGATGAGGGGGGGGGCGGAGAAGGGGGACAGGGGAGGAGTACACAGAGAAGCTGGGGATGATCAGTGCACAGCAGGAGAAACAGCCGCCGCACCGATCATTCCCAGGAAATGGGGAGGTGCTTGCGGGTGTGTGGGAGCCACCGCAGAAATGCGGGACTCTCCCGCACCTTCTGGGAGACTTGAGATGTCTGCTGATGCTGCACTACCCCACTGCAATTACGTGCATTGCAAGCTGTTGTAGCACGGCCCTATTGAACTCAATAGGTCAAGTTGCTTCCAAGTTTCCCACGGAGGCGGGCCGGGGCAAGCACTCTGCAAGATACTCCAATCAGACTCATCTTTATACACCTGGAGCAGCGGTTCTTTTTCTTGTAGGTCAGCTTGCTTGTCAAACTCTGCAACCCAAGTTAAAAATGCTGTGGCCACAGCATGTGGACAGCCCCATCCCGCTGTTATTTTACAGTTCATATGGGCAACCAGGAGGCAGTAACACCAAAGCTAATCGGTCCATTTTTACCACCCCCGACCGCCCATATGAGAGAGACCCATTTCATGAGCAGTTGTACCTATTATTCCTAGTGCTAGGTGATCATTTTGTATATATTTACCTACTTATGCACCTTCTCAGGTCCAAAATTAATATTGAACAGAATTAAGTGGTTTTAAAGGCAGGAGTTTATTTTTTTTACCTTTTATTCTTTGCATTAAAGTAGAACTGTAAACGTTTTAAGGCCTCAGCTTCTACCTGGCGCTGTCAGTATTGCTGGAATGCTGGCCAGTTGAAAAAAAAAAGCTGGCAAGGATTATAACCTTCCTTACTCTAGCCAAAAAACAAAAAAACAAAAAAAACACATACTTATACGAATGCTAAATTATTGACAATACCCAAACTCCCATTACCCACTATGTAATTGCACAGTGCTGGTTACTGTGTGAATAATAATAAAAATTATTATTATTACTACAGTGTTATTATTGTGTAAACCCTTACTTCATTACCCAATCTGTACATTCACAGTGTTGGTTACTTTGTGAAAATAATAACAATTATTATTATTATTTTGTAAACTCATAATAATAATTCAGTACTCACTATGTAAATGCACAGTGTTATTTTGAAAAAATAATAATTATTATTATTATTATTTTTTGTGAACCCTTTCCAAAAAATCCTTTCATTGCCCACTATGTAATTGCACAGTTTTTAGTTACTTTTTGAATAATCATAATAATCAAAATAATAATTATTATTAGTAGTATTTTGTAAACCTTTACTTCATTACCAAATATGTAAATGCACAATACTGGCTACTTTGTTAAAATAATAATAATAATAACAACAATTAATATTATTATTTTTCAAACTTCTATTTCATTACCCACTATGTAAATGCACAATATTGGGTACTTTGTAAAAATAGTAATAATAATAATAATTAGTATTATTATTTTGTAAACTCCTATTTCAGTACTCACTATGTAAATGCACAATATTGGGTACTTTGTAAAAATAATAATAATAATAATAATAATAATAATAATAATAATAATAATAATTATTATTATTATTATTATTATTATTATTATTATTTTGTAAACTTCTATTTCAGTACTCACAGTGTTGGTTATTTTGTGAAAATATTAATAATATTTTTTTATTTTTTGTGAACCCTTTCATTGCCCACGATGTAATTGCACAGTTTTTGGTTACTTTGTGAATAATCAAAATAACAATAATTATTATTAGTATTTTGTAAACCCTTACTTTATTACCCAATATGTAAATGCACAATATTGGCTACTTTGTGAATAATAATGATATTAATTATTATTACCTTTTATGCAGTGTTGCCAGCCTACCAGATTGAAATTTACTGACACAACACCCAAAATTTACTGGCACAGCCACGTTTTTACTGGCATTTCCAAAAGTTACTAAATTACAGTTTTAAGTGCAAATGAGAGTATTTAGGCTACAAACAAATACAATATACAATTAGCAATATGATTTAAAGTAGATAAGGCAAAAAACATATTTTTTATTTTATTTTCGATATAGTAAGTAAGTTGCTCAGGGACTCTCACAGTGACACTGACAGCAGTGTGCAGCAGCACAGATGATGATGAGACCTCACTGACACAACTCATCCCCTCTTGAGTCACAGTGACAGTCTCTCTCCAAGCCAAGCGCTCCCTCCAGTCCACTCCAGTCTAAACAGCACTGACGGTTCTGG
The DNA here is from genome assembly GCA_037952925.1 of Lithobates clamitans. Taxonomy (NCBI): domain Eukaryota; kingdom Metazoa; phylum Chordata; class Amphibia; order Anura; family Ranidae; genus Lithobates; species Lithobates clamitans. The sequence goes on from JBBGZY010000142.1 coordinate 9,022,346, forward strand.
TCCCTGCTTGCCTTGCTCCAATATCGCAGACCCACACACGGGGCTCTAGCCGCTCTGCTTGGCTCCATTGCACCATGACATCACACGACATGCTCAGGCACCACCTCCGCCAGAGTCACCCGATCACACTTTAGCAGGCCCTAGGATGGTCTCAGCCAACTCCGGACCAAGCCAAGCGTCAGAGCCATTTTTTTTACTGGCAACCTTTTACTTTTACTGGCATTTACTGGCAGGAGAAAATTGCCTGTTTTTTACTGGCTGCCAGTAAAAATACTGACGGTTGGCAACACTGCTTTTATGGGGGGAAATTCTTATTTCATTACCAAATATGTACTTGCACGGTGTTGGTTAGTTTTTGAATATTATTATTCTATATGTATGATTTGTCTGTCAGTAGTTGGTGGTGTATTACCAGGAAATGACCGCTGTGTGTCGCGGTGGAGCAGTGTTGGTGTGCTGTGCTCCCAGTTTCCTGCTCTGGGGGGAGATTGCTGACATCACACTTCTTCTTCTTCTTCTTCTTCTCATTACCTCCCAGCTGATGATCGGGGATCGGGTTGTTGCAGAGGATCTCGGTGTCGGTGTTTGTGGGAAGTGGATCGGATCGCAGTGTTGTTGGTCTCCGGATGTGATCGGGGAGTTGTGTAGGAGAAGTGTGGAGTCGGAGGAATAGTTCCCTGCCTAGGAGAAGTCCCGGATGGGCTGCCTTGATGTGGATGTATGATCACCCCGGGGGGTGCCGGAGTATTGGGGGGCGAGGAGGAGCAACAAGTCAGGGTGAGTAATGCAGAGTGCTCAGTACTCCGCTCCTCTCTATGTCTGCGATATCCTGCACTGTCACTTTGGCAGAAGTTGGGGCTCTTGTTCTCCTCCTGGCACACAAGGGGTTATCAGTGTGCAGTGCCCCTGGCAGCAGACCAGTGCAATGTCCCTGCAGGGAAGATTATCAGTGCTGGGTGTTGTGTTGTCACAGTGGCCATGTTCCATTTCCTGTCACTGTGCTCTTTGCCCCAGGTATGTATTTACAGTACAGTATATACACATTATATACACTATATACAGTATATAAACTATATGCACTATATACAGTATATACACTATATGCAGTATATACACTATACACTATATGCAGTATATACATTATATACAGTATATACACTATATGCAGTATATACATTATATACAGTATATACACTATATGCAGTATACACATACACAGTATATACATTAACTGGGCTGTGGGAGCCCGTACAGAGCAGGACAGGTCTGGGGATCACAAGAACTGAACTACACTAAACTGCGTGCAAAACTTTTTACCTTGCGTTAAAAAAAAAAAAAAATCAGAATCCATTTCCAGCTGCTGTTCCTCTGCCGGCCTGTGTTCTCCTTCCTAGCAACTCGCATACATGCTGTTTTGTAGCAACGTCAGACACTTCCACACCGCTTTCCATCCCAAAGAATTAACCCTTTACAGCCGACGGGTGCTGGCCCTTTAAAAGATGCGCACTTCCCAGTCATACGATCGATCCCATTTGTAAACAGTGACCCGGCATTGTCAGTGGCAAGGACACACCAGTTGTCATTATATATATATTATGCACAGCCAGCATAATTATACCCCTGTCAGTTATTTTTTTTTTCCTGACATCTGTGTCCCATTGCAGTGATTTCCCTTCACTTCCTGTCCCATAGCCAAACAGGAAGTAAGTGCAAATCCCTCCAAAGTGAGGGAATGCTGGGTGTCCCCTACGGCAGATATTCCTTCTATTACTGTTGGGGACAACCCAAAATTTTACATTTATCTTTTACTTTCACTTTCGATGATAACAGTAAACAGAATAACTAGAGAGGGTGGGTCTCCGTAACGGGGACACAGACAGCTATAAAAACTGACAGGTGTTCTAATCCCTCTCCACTCTTTCCAAAACTTTAAAAAAGTTTTGACTTTAGTTATACTTTAAGGGGTTAAAAATGGAACTTTCGCTTTAAGTACTCGTGACCCTCTGACTTGCCACATTTGGCATGTAATTTATTTTTTTTTTTTGGGGGGGGGGGGGGTACCTAGTCTTCACAGGTACCTAGCTCCCACTTCCTCTCCTGGAACTGCAGCGCTGGAAGGAAGTTCATCTCTCCCCCCTCCCTCCCTGCAATCTTCTGGGACACATCACAGGTCCCGGAAGATTGCCCGGCCATTCATAACGCGCATGCGCAGTGCACGCTCAACTGCAAAGCCACAGCCGGGCGCCCACACTTGCAATGCTGGCACGGTAGAGAGGAGAAGGAGAGCAGCGAGACTTCAGGTGGCCACATCGCTGGACCGTGGGACAGGTGAGTGTCTGTTTATTAAAAGTCAGCAGCTATACTTTTTGTAGCTGCTGACTTTTAAATGGGTGGAACCCCGCTTTAAGCCCTCGTTCACTTTGGAGTGACTTGTCATGCGATTTGACAGGTCAAATTGCATGACCAGTCACACCCTATTGTTGGCATTGGCGCTGTTCAATTTGGGGTGATACCAACTTTGCGGTTCCGCATCGATTTTAAAAAGTACTTCCTGCACTACTTTTGGCGATTTCAGGTGCAACTTAGATAGATATCTGTGCATGAAGCCGCACAGATGTCTTCCAAGTCGCACTGACATGCAGCTTTAAAATCAAGCAATTTCATATGAAGTCGCACAATTTTAAAACCGCATTCAGTGAACAAGGGCTAAATTCTATGTATAGCCAAACTTTTTTTTTAAAGTTTTGTATAGAATAGGGAAGGTTTAAAGCCCTTGCCAGGTTATTTTTTGCTCTCTGTGTACCACCATTGCTGACATTTCCTTTCACTTCTTATACCCAGGAAGTGAGAAGAAATCTTCTCTTGGAACCGGTGTCCCCATTGGAAGATTCCTCCTTACCTGTTGCTTTGGGGACAGCTCTAAAAAGTTGGATTTCCCCTCACTTTCTTTCTGGGTGACAGAAGAATAAGAATATAATTCTACAGACAGTAATACAACTGTTACAGAGAGTCTAACCCTTCCCTACTCCTTTCAAAACTGAAAAAAGATTTGCCTAGAGTTATGCTTTGGTAACATGTGGAGGGACCACTACCAGATCCCAATTGCTGTCTGTGTCCCCACTGAGGACATTAAGGCCTCATTCACATGGGACATACATAACCATACGACTGTAGGGGTGTTCTGTGCATCCCCATGCAGACAGTCCCTTATCTGAGAGGCAGAAATTGCTCATGGAACCCCTAGCAAGCTCTGGAGGAACCCTAGAGTTCAGTGGTTAAAAACCCTGCCTTAAAGTGCCAGTAAACCCACATCATAAAAAACTATCAATTAATGATGTATTACATGATGTTCATACTCACTCAGTCACTATGCGATCCGTTTTCTGTATTCTGCAAAAATCCTGGTTGATCCTGCTGCTCTTTTATCGCCCCTTTGTCCTTGTCCCCATTTCAGCTAGGGATTTTGCAGCTGTGGTGGCAACTCTGCACATGCTCAGTTTTCAGTGGGTTTCTATACTGAGCATTTCCTCCCTATCACATCTGAGCAGCCCATGTGACTATAGAGTCACACATGTGAGCGTATCCACAGTGGTAAATAGCAGCTCACTCCCTCCCTCCTCCTCCGTGCCCACTAATTAGCTAAACACAATGGGGACTGGATATTACATGTAGATTAATGGAGGCTTCACCTCCTTCTTATTTTAAGACGCAGGCTGGAGGGGCGTGACACAGTCTGTGACTGGCAGAAATCTGCCCATACCATGATATTTCCAAAAAGAATTAATATTTGATTTCAAATATATATTTGCATAACAATTTATTGATATTAATTATTTAATTTTATTTCTGTATGCCAAAGGATTTTTTATTTTTTTTTACTTTGGGCATGTGACCAGGAGCAGAGGTATAGTAGGTATAGTAGCTCATCTTGCTTATGTTTCCCTGCAGACATGCTGGGAAAGAGCTGGGTCATGTGACAGCTGTATATCAATAAGGAAAAAGATACTTAGATGTTTTTTTTATTAAAAAAATTACAGTGCCATCATCATCCATATACAGATATAGAAGGGAGAATGCAAACTAAACAGTGTGTGTTTAGTATCACTTTAAATGCTACATACCTGCATTTCACTGCAGATCACCACATCTCCTGGCTATATTGCTGTGTGTACGGCGCACATAGAAATTAATTCTCATTTCTATGTACCCTAGTGGTTACTGGCATTTAGCCAGTGTGGAAAATGTGCGAACGAGCCCCAAATTATGGGGGAAATCCTGGATATCAATCGAACACAACTAGTGGTTTCTACCCCTTTCCCGCTCAATTAAAGTGTTACTAAACGCAGAACAGTAAAATCAGTCTGCATATGCAGTAAAGCATGCTTGTTATACTCACTGTGGAACTGAAGGGTTAATCCTCTGCATTGTGTAAAAAGGCTGTTTGAATCTGTCTTCTCTGATCCTTCCCGTCTTCCACTGTCCCCAATCCATCTCCTGATAGAACAAAGCTTTGGAGTCACTCTGCACATGCTCAGTTTGATATGTAGTGCTAGAAATTTTTTTTTTTTTTGGGAGGGTGCATGCAGGGCCGGACTTACCATTGGGCTTGACTGGGCTCAAGCCCATAGGCCCCGGCCAATAGGGGGCCCCGCCCATTTCGAGAGCTGCCGAGAGCGACCGAGATACACAGGACATCCGGCTCTGTGTCTCAGCGGTGCCATTTTTAAACTGAAAGGCTGCAATGACACTGGAGCAAGGCTACACTGACAAGTCTGCAAATGACACTGGGACAAGGCTACACTGACACTGACAAGGCTGCAATGACACTGGGGCAAGACTGCACTGACACTGAAAAGGCTGCAATGACACTGAAAAGGCTGCAATGACACTGACAAGGCTGCAATGACACTGACAAGGCTGCAATGACACTGACAAGGCTGCAGATGGACACTGATAAGGCTGCATTGATGTGCATTTAAATGTAAGTTTTTTTTCCTTAAACTTCTCTCCTAAAAGTTTTTTTCCTTAAAATTCCCTCCTAAACTTGGGGCGCGTGTTATACGCCCATAAATACGGTAATTATCATTTTATCCATTTTTATTGCTTTTATTAATCGTGGACCCAGGACGAATACCAGTACAGTATCCCCCACTTATACGCTTATATATGATCTACTTTTGTGAGTAGCCATTTGGCTGTTTTGTCTTGTCCAATTAAATAGAAGTTCTTTAATACTGCACTGAGTCTGGCGCACCTTGTCCTTTTCTATTTCTGTTTTATAGAGCTGTGCATATGTATAGAAGGTAGGGCCTGAAAGTGACTCAAGCCCAGGGGCCCCCACCACCCGAAGTCCTGCCCTGGGTGTATGTGATCAGTACAGGGCACTGTCCAGACAGGGGTCCTGCAGCAGTCAGAGGAGAATGAAAACTCCTCCTATAAGCTTTAACCAGACACTGATAGAAGTCACAAGACTGCTATATACGGCTGCATTGACTTTAATTCTCATAAGTGCATTTTCATTATTTTGTGGTCTTTGAGTGGATTGTTGTTGTGCAAAGCAATTTCTGAAATGTTACTAGGAACAGCGGGATGACTTAGAGGAAGGATCCCTGGGTGGTGTCAGGATTAAGTAAGATTGGAGCTGGCAGGAATCAGTGCAATAAAATATACCAATTATATGTCTTCAGGGTGTCACCACGTAGGTCAGGCACTGGATGGTTTTCCTGTGCTCTATCCAGCAATATTACATCAAAGAAGGCTACATGTATATGAGCGGTTTGGCCCATTGGTAATAAATCCCAGTGGGAGGCACAGGTGCCGTGTCCAGGACCCACCGCTGCCTGTCTGTTAAAGTCTATGACAGACCAAAGTATGCACAGCCGGACTCTGTACTGAGCTGTACTTGCATTTAGAACCGTATGCATTCAGAGCAGGAATTGTGCGTCCGGGCATAGGGATCGGCTGAAATTCCAACAGCGGGTAGCCCTGCCAGCTCGATAAAAGTCAATTACTCAGTCAACCTTTGTTGAAAAAGCCGGCCCGCGAAAATTGTCAGCTAGTCAGCTATAGGCATTATTTGAGTACTCTGACGGCCGCACTAGAGGCCGTGGTGCACTGCGTTTTCAAAAAAGGGTTGTTTCTTTTTTTCCCTGCGTTGTGGTGCCTTGGCAGATCATTATTATTTATTTATTTTAAAAGTTAAAAATTTTCATTGCGTACTTCAGCAAGACGGTAAATCTTACAGAAGGAAATAGTGAACAGTGCCTTGAAAAAGTATTCATACCCCTTGAAATTTTCCACATTTTGTCATGTTACAACCAAAAAACATAAATGTATTTTATTGGGATTTTATATGATAGACCAACACAAAGTGGCACATAATTGTGAAGTGGAAGGAAAATGATAAATGGTTTTCAAAATATTTTACAAATAAATATATGAAAAGTGTGGCGTGCATTTGTATTCTGCGACCCCTGAGTCAGTACTTTGTAGAACCCCCTTTCACTGCAATTACAGCTGCAAGTCTTTTTGGGGATGTCTCTACCAGCTTTGCACAGCTAGAGAGTCATTTTTGCCTATTCTTTTTTGGAAAATATCTCAAGCTCTGTCAGATTGGATGGAGAGCGTCTGTGATCAGCAATTTTCAAGTCTTGCCACAGATTCTCAATTGGATTTAGACTGGGCCATTCTAACACATGAATATGCTTCGATCGAAACCATTCCATTGTAGCTCTGGCTGTATGTTTTAGAGTCATTGTCCTGCTGGAAGGTGAACCTCCACCCCAGTCTCAAGTCTTTTTCAGGTTTTCTTATAAGATTGGCCTGTATTTGGCTCCATCCATCTTCCCATCAACTCTGACCAGCTTCCCTGTCCTTGCTGAAGAAACGCATCCCCAAAACATAATGCTGCCACCACCATGTTTTTTCGCGGTGGGGATGGTGTGTTCAGGGTGATGTGCAGTGTTAGTTTTCCGCCACACATAGCGTTTTACTTTTAGGCCAAAAAGTTTAATTTTGGTCTCATCTGACCAGAGCACCTTCTTCCACATGTTTGCTATGTCCCCCACATGGCTTCTCACAAACTGCAAACGGGACTTCTTATGGCTTTCTTTCAACAATGGCTTTCTTCTTGCCACTCTTCCATAAAGGCCAGATTTGTGGAGTGCACGACTAATAGTTGTCCTGTGGACAGATTCTCCCACCTGAGCTGTGGTTCTCTGCAGCTCCTCCAGAGTTACCATGGGCCTCTTGGCTGCTTCTCTGATTAATGCTCTCCTTGCCCGGCCTGTCAGTTTAGGTGGACGGCCATGTCTTGGTAGGTTTGCAGTTGTGCCATACTCTTTCCATTCTTGGATAATGGATTGAATAGTGCTCCAGTGAGAGGTTCAAAGCTTAGGATACTTTTTTTATAACCTAACCCTGCTTTAATCTTCTCCACAACTTTATCCCTGACCTGTCTGGTGTGTTCCTTGGCCTTCATGATGCTGTTGGTTAACTAAGGCTCTTTAACAAACCTTGTGAGGGCTTCACAGAACAGCTGTATTTCTACTGAAATTAAATTACAAACAAGTGGACTCTATTTACTAATTAGGTGACTTCTGAAGGCAATTGGTTCCACTTGATTTTATTTAAGAGGTATCCAAGTAAAGGGGGCTGAATACAAATGCACGCCACACTTTTCAGATAATTATTTGTAAAAAAAAAATTGAAAAACATTTATCATTTTCCTTCCACCTCACAACTATGTGCCACTTTGTGTTGGTCTATCCTCTATCACATAAAATCCAAATAAAATACATTTACGTTTTTGGTTGTAACATGACAAAATGTGGAAAATTTCAAGGGGTATGAATACTTTTTCAAGGCACTGTACATCTCTAATATTACAATAATTATAGAACAAGATGAATCACAGCATATTTTAGGTACAAAACGGCAAATGAAGATAAAGCTTTCCCGGCACATAAAAAGGGGTGCCATTTAGATCAAATATATCTACCTAGCGGGGGAAATACCCTTTCTAAATTACCCAGACGAAGCCGTATGCTTTGAGATTATGAAATTATGCTACCTTCTGAGGCCCCTTTCACCCTTTTACACTTGTGTGACTTTTGCTGCGGCTTTGGACATCAGTCGCATGACAAGTCGTACCCCATGATTCCCAATAATAACCATTCATAACTGTGTGACTTCAAAGTAGTCCCTGTACTACTTTGGTCCAACTTTGACGTGAGTTGAGGTCCATAGACCTCAAGTTTACACAGGCATTCCCTGAAATGGCGTCAAAATCGCGGCCGCAAAATCGTGTGACTTTAAAGTCGCGGCAGTGTGAAAGAGGCTAGTTTTACGTTTTTCCTAAGAGAAAACTTAGTTTTTCATTTTGGACAGCGTAAGGTAGGATTTTAGACCCTGTAAGATTTCGTTTTGCAATCTGTGTGCCATTTTGGAGATTTCCCTTTACTTCCTGTCCCAAAGCCAAACAGGAAGTGAAGGAAAATCACTTGGTGCCAAACCCTTTGGAATAGGAAGTGCGGCCCTCGGGCCTCAGCAGTCTGTAGTGGGAACATCGATTCTGGTAATAGCATTGATCTCTACTAGCTTCATGTAACATGTTCCCAGTTTCATATCGTCTTCTGCAGCATATCTCCAGCCAGATATGTATCCCGTTCACAGTCTCTGACCCCCATTTCATCTATTAGGTTTGCACTTTCTGACTGTCCTCTCAAGCATTACATATACAGGCAAGTCCCCAAGTTACGAACATCCAACTTGTGAAGGACTCCTACTTACGTACGGGAGGCGGCGTAACGTCTCTGCCGTTCTGCGCATGCGCAGCCACTTATAGACGGCGGGCACATCGGAAATCATCGGAAACCGACGTCTGCGCACGAGCGGCTACTTGACAGAAGATTGGAAAACAACGTCTCTGCCATTCTGCGCATGCGCTTCCGACTTACGAATATATTCGACTTAAGAACAAACCGGCAGTCCCTAGCCCGTTCGTAACTCGGGGACTGCCTGTATTGAACATTAGGTACGGTCCTTGACCTTTGGTGATGTCAGGGACCACATTTAAGGCCCCCTTTAGCTCATAAGTTGAAAGCCACTGCTCTAAAGTGAGGAAATCCCTGGTTGTCACCAGAACTAGTGTCCCCATTGGAAGATATCCCCACTATTCCTGTTCTGTAGACAACACAAAATTTGGGATTTGCTTTTACTTTCACTTGCCATTAAAATGGTAAACAGGACAAATAGAGAGAGTGAATCTCCCTAATGGGGACACAGACAGCAATAAAAACCTGACAGGTGTTCTAATCCCTCTCTCTACTTTATCCAAAACCTAGAAGAAAAAAAAAGTTTGCCTTTTAGTTATACTAATGCCCCGTACACACGGTCGGATTTTCTGATGGAAAATGTCCGATCGGAGCGTGTTGTCGGAAATTCCGACCGTGTGTGGGCTCCATCGGACATTTTCCATCGGATTTTCCGACACACAAAGTTGGAGAGCAGGAGATAAATTTTTCCGACAACAAAATCCGTTGTCGGAAATTCCGATCGTGTGTACACAAATCCGGCGGACAAAGTGCCACGCATGCTCAGAATAAATAAAGAGATGAAAGCTATTGGCCACTGCCCCGTTTATAGTCCCGACGTACGTGTTTTACGTCACCGCGTTCAGAATGATTGGATTTTCCGACAACTTTGTGTGACCGTGTGTATGCAAGACACGTTTGAGCCAACATCCGTCGTAAAAAATCCTAGGATTTTGTTGTCGGAATGTCCGAACAAAGTCCAACCGTGTGTACGCCCTATTAGTGTGTGGGGCCCTTAAAGTGTTTGTAAACCCTTACATATACCCAGTGAAGTGACTGACCTTGGGTGACACACATAGAGTAAACAAATCATCCTACGTAAGTTGTACCTGTTTATCTGCAATCTTCTCTTTTCTACATCCATTCAAAGTCCAGAATAGCTGTCAATGCTGCTATCGCCTCCCCTGTCACCTTATTTCTCTTGATGTCAGGAAAACTTGTCGGAAGTGATTTATGCTGATAATAGAGGGGCAAAGCAGCAGACAGAAATGAAACTTAGTGCTCTGGATTGAGCCAAGTACACACTATAGGGGGATATGCTTTGTTCATATTTCATGTCTGAGGTTTACAATCACTTGTAAGGAAAACATACAATGTAGCTTGTAACCAGAGGTCAGTAGACGGTGAATAGGCCTGTTTTTACAGCTTGAGCTGTTGTTCTGCATGCAGGCAGCCCATGTTAAGTGTATGGGGATGCAGCTTCTGCATGGACGCAGCCGCTTTTCCCTACTTGACAGGCATGTGGCTGCGGGTGATTGACCCTGAACTCATACTATTCACTGTCTACCGGCCTCAGCGCCCCTCTCAATGAGCTGTAAATAGTGGTAGAAAAATTAAAGAATGGGGATGATGGGGCAGCAAAGACAGATCCCTTCTCTCTACTCCCCATTACAGTTCTGAATCAGTTTAAAGGGTTTGTAAAGGTTCGTGTTTTTTCACCTTAATGCATAGGTGCATTAAGGTGAAAAAACACCTGTCGGTGACCGGCCCCCCAGCTCCCCCCCCCCCCCCCCACCGTTTTACTTACCTGAACCCTCAAACTTGTCCCACCGGGACGTGCTCTTTCTCTGCCCGGGGTTCTCGACTCTTGATTGGATAAACTGATAGCAGCGCAGCCATTGGCCCCCGCTGCTGTCAATCAAATCCAATGACGCAGGGGGCGGGGTCGTGTTCTGTATTCGGTCTCTATGGATGTCGAATGCTGGACTCGGGAGTACGCCCGCAAGGTAACCCCCCAGGAGAGCGCTTCTCCTAGGGGGTTATCTGATGTGGGGAGGAGCAGAGAGAGCCATCGGGGGACCCCAGAAGACCATGTTCAGGGTCACTCTGTGCAAAACGAGCTGCACAGTGGAGGTAAGTATGATATGTTTGTTATTTAAACAAAAAATGAACCTTTAGTGTCATTTTAAGGCTGGGTTCACATACTGTATATGTGAATTGGATGCGTTTTACACTGAATCAAATTCACATGAGTGTCAATCTGTGATAGTGTGACCGGCTTTCGATGGAGCCGGTTCACACATTTCTGAGGTGGCTGCGGTGTGAATTTGAAAAGGATCTTGTGCGTTTTTGGGTCTGGTTAAGGTGCGAATTCAGGGAAAAATTTGCAGCTGAACCAGTGAACACAAACGCACAAGACATGGGACTGTAATCCGCAGCCGTACCTGTGTGAACCCGGCCTTAATGAAATCCTGACATGGCTGTCCGGAAAAGTCTTATCCAAAATAAAGGCCATGGCGTTGTTATCCATAACATGTACAAACCGGCAACTTGTCAGCTTCTGCATAGAAAATTTTATTGTAGCATTACAGCAGTAACATCATCCAAAATGCGTTGTTATGAGGCGATTTCCTTAGAATGTCTTTCTGTCCTGTGCCATTGTATCTCCTGGTTGTGGTTGGTTTAGGTTTGTTCTTCCGTATTGGTCAGGAAAGTTCTCCTCTGTTAGGTGAAGCTGATAACACTGACAATCCCTTAGAGTAAACACTGGCCATTCTGACATATTGAGCTCTTTATAATAAAGTGGATTCTACATAACCGCACATTACACCTGTGTATGAACAAACTACATACAACTACTCGTGTCATGGCTTGTCAACAGTACGCTGCAAGTGTAAGTTATCTTGTGCACAATACAGCAACATGCACACCTTCCCCTGTGTGTACATAACCGGATTTATCATGCAACCAGGAGGTAAAGGTGCCCCGTCCAGGCCCGGTGCCTGCAGCTGGTCAAAGTCTATGACAGGCTGAAATATGCTGTGGCTGGATGCGATATCGAGTGGTATTTGTGTATAGGGCCCTATGGGGGAAATTTACTAAAACTGGAGCATTCAGAATCTGGTGCAGATATGCATGGTAGCCAATCAGCTTCTAACTTCAGCTTGTTCAATTAAGTTTTGATAATAAAACCTGGAAGTGGATTGGTTTCTATGCAGATTTGCACCAGATTTTGCATGACCTAGTTTAAGTAAATCTCCCTTGATGCATTTAGGGACGTATGCCTATAACCCAGAGTACCTGCCTTTTTGGCAAATTTGAGTGCCACTCTGTTTAGCGTCGTCCAGCCACAGCGTAGCTTAATCTGTCATACATAGACTTTGACGGGCTGCAGGCATCGGGGCTGGACGCTGCACCTGTGCTTCTCGGGCACACAGAATCATTGGGATTGGGCGCCTAGTGTGCAAGGGGCCTTCTATGTGTAGCATATAAAAAGCATACTACCAGGTAGGCTCTAGAGTAGGGGTGGCAAACTTTATTTCGTTGTAGGCTGCATCAGCATCAGTGCCGGTTCACACAGGGGTGACTTGTCAGGCGACCTAGCCGCCTGACAAGTCGCCTCCCGTTCTGTACTACGGAACCGTTCTAATAGGAGCGACGCAAGTCGCTCCGACTTAGAAAAAGGATCCTGTACTACTTTGGGGGCGACTTGCATAGACTTCTATACAGAAGTCGTTTTACAAGTCGCCGTGGAAGTCGTGTGCAGGTCGCCTCGGTGAGGCGACCTGCAAGTCATGCCGCCCCTGTGTGAACCAGGGCTTATGGTTGATCTCAGAGGACTGGTTGTATCTGAAAGACTATATAAATGTATCTACTTCTTATCATATTAAAAATTGCCTCTGCCCCCGATTATTACTGGTTTTAGTGGACAACTGTGAAGAGCAAATGCAGACCTGCATGGAAGCCTCCCACTTCTGTAGCAGATGATGCCAGTGTGAAAAGGAGGGTCACACACTGCTGGTATCATCCTCAACAAACTTTATTGGAGACTGCTCAGACAAAACATGGTTTTGCCATTGTGTTCTGTCTAAGCAGTCTCCGATAAAGTTTCTTGTTAATGATACCAGCAGTGTGCGACCCTCCTTTTTAACTGCCATAGAATTGTATTATTATCATAAGTGTTAGCAAATGTTCAGAACACCCCCCTCCCCTTACATGAGATGTGGAGAGCCCCCTCAACCCATCAGTAGTCAAGAGACCTTCATCCTGCCATACATCACCGTGCACTCCCCCTACCCTGTGCTGCTGCCGAGAGGAAGCTGGGGCGGAGATGAGAAGCAGAAAATGCAGGGTCTGGAGGAGGGCCAGAGGAGGGCTGAAATGTGATGATTTGGAGGTAGCCTGATGTAAATGGACATAAGCCATCACAGGTTGGCCACAGACCTCTGTCAAAGTGCACACACAAACTGAACACGCACAGCTGTCCCAAAACTGCGTCTGTCCATTCAGCTTCATTCAGCTGGGGGCTTTTCACAGATTCTCAGCTGAACGCAGTGCAGTGCCCTGTGCAATAGGGCCCTAAGCTCCGGTTCACACTGGGGCGGCACAACTTGCAGGTCTCCTCACCGAGGTGACCTGCACACGACTTCCACGGCGACTTGCAAAATGACTTCTGTATAGAAGTCTATGCAAGTTGCCTCAAGTCGCCCCCAAAGTAGTACAGGAACCTTTTTCTAAGTCGGAGCGACTTGCGTCGCTCCTATTAGAACGGTTCCGTAGTACAGAACAGGAGGCGACTTGTCAGGCGGCTAGGTCACCTGACAAGTCGCCCCTGTGTGAACCGGCTCTTATGGTGCGATTATCTCCTATGGTACACCCATCAGGGCATTACTTATTATAAAGACAATAAAGTTACTATATTATATAGACAAAGAAGTTAAAGAAAAAAAAAAAAAGATGGGCAGACTCGAAGGACCACTTGGTCTTTTTCTACTGTCACTTTTCTATGTTTCTATGTGAAGACACTCAATGCTTTTCTGGTGGTATGGCCCTTTACTGACAGCCTTGTAGGTAGAATGGGTCACAAGCGTACTGATTAGCATACTCTAATACCCCTTTCACACTGGGGCGGTTTTCAGGTGCTTTAGCGCTATAAATAGTCTCTGCTAAGAGCCTGAAAACCGCCCCCTATTCATTCGTGTGACATTTTTATCCCCCAGGTGGTGCGCTTGCGGGATATTGTGAAAAGTCCTGCAAGCAGCATCTTTGGGGTGGGTTGGGAGCACTGTATACAGCACTCCCAAAACACCACAGCCTATTGGAATGAAGGGGCAGCACCTTCAAAGCGCCTTAAATGCGATTTGAAAGCGCAGCAAAACTGGAATTTTTAACCCCTTTCTTGGGGTTAAAAGCGACCCCCCCTGCCCAGCGCCCGAAAAGTGGCGCAAAGGCGCCAGTGTGAAAGGGATCGAAGTGCATTCGCACTCCCTCCAGCTTGCAAACTGACAGCATGTACAGAGGTAGAGACTGAAAGCTGGACGGAGTCTGTGCAGGAGCCTGACATTGTATCCTCGATGTGCTGATCGTAGGCGCATTACTTTGCGGCTTCTGTTAAGAAAGAAATAATGAATGCACATTTTTAACCTAGAAAAAATGTACATTTATTATTTCTTAGTAAAAGGTGAATGTAGCGTTTAATTCCACTGATTTGATGTTTTTGATATATTTTTTTCTTACTTTCTTTGTTTAGGACCTCATTACAGATGCATTTTTCGGCAAATAAATAAGAGCCTCAGGCGCAGCTGAGCAGTATTGGTACAGTGCTTGTGGAAAAGCCATAGGCAGGGTATCTTTGGTTTTTGGCCAGACATACACTTTAAAGATTGCCACACACTTGTTATGTTGGGAAATCATTCTTTTTTTAATATTCGTAGTAAATGTTTTGTCTGGGTTTGAGTTTCAGTTTGTTGGGATGAACCCAGAAGACTGTATGAATCACACGCCTTCATCCCCCTAACCAAGACGCGTTGTGTCTGAAACGATGACACACAATCATGCAGTATGTACATGTATGTGTGAGACTGCTAATTGATCTTTTATTGGGATGTGGTTGCCAAGCAATTGCAATTTAATTTTGGCATAACCTAATGGTTTTTTTTTCTTTTGTACGTGAGGTGATTCATTGAAGGGTTTTCTGTGAGGAAACTTAATGAATTAGTCACACATAATAAAAGGGCAAAAAAGCCATTAGAGACTATCCTACACAGCACTATGGCTGAGATTGTGTGTGCGGCTGTGTGAAGGATGTGATCTCTAAGCATGGACATTGTCTCAGGCCACCAAGATTGTGAGAGCTGTGAACACCCTATCCTGTGGCACATGGAAGATTCTAGTAATGACTCATAAATCAATCCCTTCTCACACTTGAAATAGCTGTGAGGCCTGGACAGGCTGATGTACTTTATGTGCTAGAGACTAGAGGATGGTGGTGGGCACCTGCTACAATATAGGGGCCTCACACTGGGCCTCACACTAGACCTTCAGCTCTTCCAATACAGGTTCATTGCTATTTTTGTTTGAGATGATACCAATGCACAGCAGTATCATTTTATAGTGTATTTAACATGAAAACTTTTTTTCAACAAAATATAAAGTTCTGGTCCCCCTGCAAGTTAATGGCATAACGTGCTAGTATGCACCACATAAAAGCACTTTATGACAGACTGACCAATAAAACGGATTCCTCCAGCGGCGTAATGTCACCGCTGCCAGTCTCCCTTCTCTTTCGTGGACTTTGGCCATTCGAATGGCTGAGCCGCGATGAACTGGTGTGAACTCGCCCTAAAGCCAAAACATTTTTATTCCAATAGAGTAGAGGAGGGCTAGAAGCCCTGTTATGTTTTACTGTGTCCCCAAGAGCGAGATTCCAGATGTCCTGGTGTCCTTTTTCACTGGGAATGAAAGTGCAGGAAACCCCAAAATTATGAATTGTCACCATTACAGTAGTAATTGTGAAATCTTTCAGTGGGGACACTTGTTCTAATGAAAGATGACTAAGAGAAGATTTCCCTCATTTTGGGGAGTTCAGCTCTTGCCTCCCATTATATCTATGAAACAGGAAGTGAAATTAATTCTCGGCAAAGGGACACTAATAGCAAAGGAGCAATGACAGGGGAATTCATCTTTTCTTTTTCCAGGAGTCTCCAAACTACGGCCCACAGGCCAACTCCAGCCCACTGCAATATTTTATCCAGCCCTGATAGGGGGGGTGGGGGGGGGCTCTGATGTTTATTTGGAATTTCTTTGCTTTGTTTTACTTATTTTTTTCAGTTGTTCGAAATAATGTCACACTGATTACAAAACAATAAAAAATCTAACTGCCATATATACTTGAGTATAAGCCAAGTTTTTCAGCACATTTTTTGTGCTGAAAGTGCCCCCCTCGGCTTATACTCGAGTCAAACACTTTTCTGGTGCAAAGAATGACATTTCCTAAACTGAATTTGGGGCCCCGTATCTCGGGGACACTTGGTGTTAGGAACCCCAAACCCAGTGGAACTAGCACTACAACATATCCAAAGCTGGGGTTCCTAGCACCAAGTGGCCCCGAGATATGGGGCCCCAAAGTCGGTTTGGAAAATGTCATTCTCTGCTGCAGAAAAGTGCTTGACATTTTCCGAACTGAATTTGGGGCTCTGTATCTCGGGGCCACTTACTGCTAGGAATCCCAAAGTTGGTGTACAAACCCAGTGGAACTAGCACTACAACATATCCAAAGCTGGAGTTCCTAGTACTAAGTGGCCCCGAGATATGGGGCCCCAAATTCAGTTCAGAAAATGTCATTCTCTACTGCAGAAAAGTGCTTGACATTTTCCGAACAGACTTTGGGGCCCCGTATCTCGGGGCCACTTGGTGCTAGGAACCCCAGCTTTGGATATGTTGTAGTGCTAGTTGCACACCAAATTTGGGGTACCCGGGATACAGTGGCCCCAGGATACAGGGCCCCAAAGTCGGTCAACTGTGTCCATCTACAGCAATGTCATTTCGGGACCCTTTGGGGCCAGAGACCCCAAATTTTGGCTGCAGCTAGGGGGCATCTAGGAACCCTTAACTACCGAGTTCGGGGGACCTATGGCTGCACATGGGCACAGTGAGGCATGCAAATGGGCACAGTGAGGCTGCAAATGGGCATTGTTGACCCTCTTTTCCACTTACAGTAGCTGCGCATTTCTCACCCTAGGCTTATACTCGAATCAATAATTTTTCCCAGTTTATTGTGGTAAAATTAGGTGCCTCGGCTTATATTCGGGTCGACATATACTCGAGAATATACGGTAATTTAATTAATTTCAATTTGGTTCATTCAAAGTCTACTTTTTTCGGGTCCGCATATACAGTATATGTAAAATATAGAATGTGGCCCTCAAACTGAAAAGTTTTGGTGACTCCTGCTCTACTCTACCCAATACTACAAAAGAGAGAAAAATTGGGCTTTGGGTATTCTCTAAAGTGACCCTGTCACCACAAGCCACTTATAAAGGGAAGACCAGCACTGTAAAGACACTTATCTATATTCACTGTGTCCTAAAATGCTGCCGCTTCACTGCAAGTATTCGATCTTTCCGGGTGGGTCAAATACATGCTCCCCCCCCTGCACACAATGGTTCCTCCCGCTGGATTGTATGTCTTGTAGTGATCTACATAAAGGCAAGAGAAAATACAGCGTGCTGCGGGGGGGAGCTGGAAGTGTGGAATCCCTGCAGTGGCCTAGGAGCAGTGCAGCGATGGTGTTTCAAGACACGGGTTGCATGGGGCGGTCCTGTTATTTTTTTACGTGCATGAATTTGGAATGAGTTTCTATTCATGACAATAAGTTACCATATTCATCTAAAAATAATACGGCACAATGTACTGAGCATGCCCTGTGTTTAGATGAGTGCACTGGCAGAAAAATCTATCTGGGGCATTTTTAACTGTGTTGAAGACAGAGGCATCAAAAAGCGTCCAGGAACCCCGGCCGGCGGTATATGCGTACCATAACACCTCAATGGAAACATTATTTTCCACAGAATGGTGTTTGTTGTTATGGAACGGTTCAGGCATAGACATCCAGAGCCTTTCCTGTGGAGGTAAATACGCTCATGCTGTGCCAGCACTTACACACAGTCCAGGGCCTTGTTTTGGGAAAAGGGAAAATTCTCAGGGGCCATGTACATATTCTATCCCATCAACATGTTTCCCACAAACTGTGTTTTGGAAAGTGATTTATAGTGGAAAAAAGAAACTGGCTTAGAACATGAATGTAACAAATGCAGCATGTCTTATCACATGGACACAAGCCTGACATAACATAACACATAACACCAGCTGATATATGTTAGTGTATGTAAACCCTGACAAAGAACTTTTATTATTTGCTCCCTTTTGGTCTGCTGAATACCAAATTGAATGCGTTTTGTCATATTTGTTTAATAGATGCAAAAAATGCTTGTTGATACTGACAGCAATCTTGTCAGCTGATCGCTTCCTGTGCCATCTGTCTGTACACAAGGAGGGGTTATGTAGATAAGGGGAAGTCATGAAGTAGGCAGGGCTGACACCACTTGCTTAGGAATTCAAAGCTGTGTTGTCATGTCAAAGAGGAAGGTAGGTAAAAAATATTTTTGGCACAGCAACAGTTATTGCTCTGTACTTGCAGGGTGTTTAAAGAGTAAGTAAACTCTGCTAAAAAAAACAAAAAAACATTCCCTGCAAAGTAAAGGCATAATGTGTTAGTATGCAATGCATATAAATATATTAATATATATATTAAATATATATATATTAAATGAATTTATATAAAAAACTTTAGTGGTCTGAAGATTATTGCAACAACCCACTATAAAGTAAATATTACAAACTATATGCATGTAATCAAAAAAAATCCCAAAGTTTCCACCAAAAAACATGTGCCAAACGAAATTGAGGTGGAATTGGAAAACACGTCTCTGGGGTATAGACCAGTTCATTCAATCAAAGGGATGTATTCTGGAGCAAGGATATACACCTCACAGTGGTGTCCAAACGTGTTCCCAGTAGACTTTTCAAACATTCAATAAGGCAGGAAATAATATAAAATGCCCTTACCGGACGTGGTGGACTCACAGGCCGTTGGCGGTGAGTCGTATAGGCTTGCACCGTTTTAACGGTAGAGTTAGAGCTGCTCTCGGTCTGTAGTGGAGGGTCTTGGATGGATCCCCGAACTCGGGTGGCACCTTAGGTTCCTTTTCTGATGATCACTCACCTCAGCTTGCGCAAACTGCGCGTCCCAGACAGGCCGACCGAGGCCTTCTCGCAGCGTGTGCTATTCCTCTTCCACCCGTAACATGTCAGTACGTGTCTGGTATCCTGTACGTAGAATTTTAGGTTCTTAACCATGTCTTTTAGCAAGGAGTTGTTGGTGTGCACGCCTGGGGGTTTCTTTCCTTCTTATGGAAGTGTCACTCTGTGACACTTCTAATAAAGTTAAAAAAAAAAAAAAAAGTTGTACTGATGCGTGCAGCAGGCGCTCAGACTGAATGGTAAAACGCTGCGTTTTACCTTGCGTTCATGTGAACACAGTCTCAGTTCTTCCCAACTTTTTTTTTTTTAGTGGGAACGTTAAGGCCCCTTTCACACTGAAGCGGTTTTCAGGCGGTATTGCGCTAAAAATACCGCCTGAAAACCACCCCTAAACAGCCTCCGCTGTTTGTTCAGTGTGAAAGCCCGAGGGCTTTCACACTGAAGCGGTGCGCAGGCAGGGCGGTGAAAAAAGTCCTGCAAACCGCTTTTTTGGAGCGGGGAAGGAGCGGTGTATTCACCGCTCCTTCACCGCTCCTTCACCGCTCCTGCCCATTGAAATCAATGGGACAGCGCGGCTATACCGCGGCAATACCGCGGCTATAGCCGTGCTGTACGAGGGATTTTAACCCTTTTTCGTCCGCCAGCGGGGGTTAAAACCGCACCGCTAGCGGCCGAATACAGCTGCAAGAACGACGGTACAGCAGCGCTAAAAATAGCGCTGTTGTACCACCGACGCCCCCACCGCCCCAGTGTGAAAGGGGCCTAACATTTTGTGTTCCAAATAAGTGAACACAAAGGATTGTTTGCTTTTTAGGGATATTTGATAATTATTCAATTAGGTAAGTGCAAGGCTTACTGGAAGAAACAGGATTTTTGCTAGCATGTGATTGGGTATTCAGGGACTGGATTCACCCTTGTGCAGTCCAATGTGTTACATCAACCCAATTGAAATAATAGTCATTGTGTTGTGTTGCATTAAGATAATACATATATTCTGGCAGCGGACTAAAAGACGCACATGGCCCTTCTTTGACAGTGCAACACACCCCTGCGCATGGCTTGGGCTTTGTGATGTGCTGCCGTTTGTTTGTGGTGGTTGCTACTGCACAGTGTATTGGGTTGCGATTTACAATAATTGCCAGTGCAACACATTGGAATACATGCATTGCCATGCGTTGCAGGAAAGTGTTCATAAAGTGTGCAATACCGAGGTGTGAATGGGCCCACAGTGAACATATGCGTACCTTATTTACTAAGACTCACTCTGAAAATTGAACATACCTACCAATAAATTAACAAACTGTATGTAGGCAGGAATAGTGAACACACAGCAATCTGACTTAATCTGGGAGCAGACAAATAAGCCTTTTCCTTAAATATTCGCCTGTGTTTATTTAGCTTAAAGTGGTTATAAAGGCTTAAGGTTTTATACCTTAATGCATTCTCTCTGCCTGGAAACTCCCCTCTATGTTAACCAATATGTCCATACACACTATGGCTTTTTCAGGCTTATGCTCCTACAGGCAGAAAAAAACCCCACCAAACTCGTGTTTTTGAGAGGAGCCAGTGCTCAAAAAGAGCTTGAAAATGCAAGAAAATCTTTTTTCCAGCTTTTTGTGTTGTTTATACAGTGGTCAAGAAAATACTCTCCAGGAGGGTTTGTGAATAAAAAATGCTTATGCTCAAAAAAGCTCAAAGGAGCTTGAAGAAGCTTGAAGTAGTTCAATAAAAATGTGCAAAAGACCACAAAAAAGCACAAACTTCTCCAAGCTGAAATAAAAGCTCAAAAATAGCTTTTTTTTTTTTGAGCTGCAGTGTGCATGAGCCCTTATATAGTTATATTATAGTAACCGCAAAGTATTCCTTGTACGCAGCATAGATCAGTGAAAAGATAGGGGCTCATGCACACTGAACAGTGTTCATTTTTCATTTAGTTTTAGTCGTAGTCTTAGGACTAAAATGGCATTTTAGTTTTAGTGCCATTCTAGTCTAATGCAATTGTTTTAGTTGTATTTAGTCAACAAAATCTCCAGTATATTTAATCGACTAAAATGTCCTATGTTTTAGTCAACTAAAATCTCCAGTACATTTTAGTCGACTAAAACTCATTTTAGTCATCTAAAATCGAATGGGTGTAATTAAATTGTAATGCATTAGTTAACATTTCTCTACAATTTCCAAACTCATTATATACTGTTGGAGTGAGAAATCTAATATGTTATTTATTATGGTATTGAGGTATGAACATAATTATGTATGACTTAATTCAGACCAGTGTTAATTTTGAAGTCAAATTTCAATTTAGTCTTATAGGGCGTACACACGGTCGGACTTTGTTCGGACATTCCGACAACAAAATCCATGGATTTTTTCCGACGGATGTTGGCTCAAACTTGTCTTGCATACACACGGTCACACAAAGTTGTCGGAAAATCCGATCATTCTGAACGCGGTGACGTAAAACACGTACGTCGGGACTATAAACGGGGCAGTGGCCAATAGCTTTCATCCCTTTATTTATTCTGAGCATGCGTGGCACTTTGTCCGTCGGATTTGTGTACACACGATTGGAATTTCCGACAACGGATTTTGTTGTCGGAAAATTTTATCTCCTGCTCTCCAACTTTGTGTGTCGGAAAATCCGATGGAAAATGTCCGATGGAGCCCACACACGGTCGGAATTTCCGACAACATGCTCCGATCGGACATTTTCCATCGGAAAATCCGACCGTGTGTACGGGGCATTAGTCTTTTGACTAAAATGCCGTTTTAGGCGTATTTTAGTCATCTCAATTGTTTTAGTTTTGGTCGTATTTTAGTCAACGAAAATAGTATTCATTTAGTCGACTAAAATGTTTTTGGGAGTTTGGGCGTTTTTTTTTTAACTGCCCATAAACTGTACTCTGTGTTATCCTATGTGGCCTATGTGTGTGCACTCATGGACGTTTTTGGACGTTTTATATATTTTTTTTCAATGGGTCAAAAACATCAAAAAACGCTGGTGAGCCACGTTTTTAAGCGTTTATCAGCATTTTTTTGACGTTAGAGCATTTTCACAGCTGAAAACAGCTAAAAAACTCCTCTCAGAACCCACTAGTTAAGGGTTTTTTTTTAACGCCAAAAAATGCCCCAGCCAAAAACTGCTGATAACAGCCTACGTGTGCATGGACACATAGGATGACATGATGGGGAGTTTATTGACTGTAGAAAAAAACGTCTGAAGCCAAAAACAGCTGCTGTAAAAACGTCCAGTGTGCATGAGGCCTAAGGCTTCATTTTACACAGAACGTTGTTTAACCGCTTCAGCCCCGGAAGATTTTACCCCCTTCCTGACCAGAGCACTTTTTGCGATTCGGCACTGCGTCGTTTTAACTGACAATTGCGCGGTCATGCGATGCTGCACCCAAACAAAGTTGAGGTCCTTTTTTCCCCACAAATAGAGCTTTCTTTTGGTGGTATTTGATCACCTCTGCGGTTTTTATTTTTTGCGCTATAAACAAAAAAGAGGGAAAATTTAGAAAAAATGCATTATTTTTTACTTTTTGCTATAATAAATATCTCCCCCCCCCCAAAAAAAAAAAAAAAAAAAAAAATAAATATATATATATATATATATATATATATATATATATATATATATATATATATATATATATAAATTCCCTCAGTTTAGACCGATATGTATTCTTCTACATATTTTTGGTGAAAAAAATCGCAATAAGCCTATATTGATTGGTTTGCGCAAAAGTTATAGTGTCTACAAAATAGGGGATAGTTTTATGGCATTTTTATTATTATTATTTTTTTTTATTAGTAATGGTGGTGATCTGCAATTTTTATGGGGACTGCGACATTATGGCTCACACATCGGACATTTTTGACATTTTAGGACCATTGTCATTTATACAGCCATCAGTGCTATAAAAATGCATTGATTACTGTGTAAATGACACTGGCAGTGAAGGGGTTAACCACTAGGGGGCGATGAAGGGGTTAAGTGTGTCCTAGGGAGTGATTCTAACTATGGGGGGCTGGGCTACTAGTCACATGACAGCGATCACTGCTCTTGATGAAAGAGAGCAGTGATCCCTTTCACAAGCCAGAACGGGGAAGTGCCTTGTTTACATAGGCGCACTTCCACGTTCTGAGGCTCCGTGACATGATTGCCGGAGACAGGCACAGTCACGCTGTACGCGGCAGGCGCGCGCCTGCTATCCCCGCCTCTTAAAAGAGATTTACAGTTACACCCATTTGCCCACCGCTGCCATTGTGCCGACGTATATCGGCTTGCGGCGGTCAGCAACTGGTTAACCTCTCCTGAACGATTTAACTTGACAGCTAGGAACCGGCATCTAAAAACGTCCGTTTAGCCGCGTTTGCGTTTAGAGGTGTTTGTAAAATATTTTTTTTTGTTGAATTGAAAAATTACTGTAAATGAAACGCTGCTAAATGCGAGGTACCACGTTGAGCAGCATTTACAAGCTGTTACAGGCATTTGGCGTTTCAAATGCCTCTGAACATTTGTCTGAACCCATTTTTTTTGCGTTCCAAAAAAGGCTTCTAAACTCAACTGTCTAGAAACGACTTTAAGCGACCCTGTGTACATGTATAAGATAACATAGGGGAGAGTTCAGGGGCAGCTGAAAAAAATGCCCAACTGCTCCTAAGGCCCGGTTCACACTGATGCGAGTTCATGACGAATGTGATGCGTCAAAAACACTTTAAATTCACATGTCATACCTAAAGTCATTGTTTTCAATGACGGTCGTTCACATACATGCGTTGTGATTCCTCTACGAATGCAATGCGATTAAAAAAAGGTTCTTGTGCGAGTTTACTGCATTGCGTTGCGAATTTAGTCTCCATAGACATCAATGTAAATCGTTCTTGAATCGCATTGATGGTTCACATGTGCGAATTCCACCACACTACTCTCCACAAAAACCAGGAAGTACACAGGAAGTTAAGACCTTTTTTTTTTTTTTACATTATGATTCCATTGGTTAGACTATCAATCGCAGCTATATCCAACTCCTGAAATTCGCTGTAAAATCGCGGTAAATTTGCAACTCAAAAAAAGACAAAAAACGGAACAAAATCACAACACAGCAGTGTGAACCGGACCTAAACGTCCGTTTACCAGCAGCAGTGTACATGAGGTCAAAACTTACTTGTTAAAGCGGAGTTCCACACAAAAATGGAACTCCTGCTTTTCGGAACCCTTCCCCCCTCCGGTGTCACATTTGGCACCTTTCAGGGGGGAGGGGGGTGCACATACCTGTATAAGACAGGTATTTGCACCCACTTCCGGGCATAGAACCTCGCGGGGGTCTATGCCACTTCCCGTCCCCCCCGCGCTGTCTGCTGGGAGACACACGGGTCCCAGAGACAGCAGGGATCATTCGAATTGCACAGCGTGACTCGCGCATGCGCAGCAGGGAACCAGGAAGTGAAGCTTCAAGGCTTCACTTCCTGATTCCCTTATCAAAGATGGTGGCGGCAGCATCCGAGGACCGAGGGATGGTTCGGCCTCGGGTGCCGACATCGCAGGCGCCCTGCACAGGTAAGTGTCCTTATTTTAAAAGTCAGCAGCTGCAGTATTTGTAGCTGCTGACTTTAAAAAAATAAATAAATTTGGCGGACCTCCGCTTTAAAGTCAAATGTTAAATATCGTATTTTGTTCTTTTTGATACCTAATATGTAAAATGTATAATCACAGAGGAAACAATGGCAGAAGCTACAGAAGGAAAGCATACGATTTGATAATCCTATTCTCACTCCAGCATGTGTGATCCTAATGTGGTTGTAAACCTTAGACATGAAATATGAACAAAGCAAATCTATCTACAGTGTGTACTTCTCTCAATTAAGAGCATTAAGTGCCATTTCTGTCTGCAGCCTCATTCCTCTGCTGTCAGCATAAATCACTTCTGACAAGTGTTCCTGACACCAAGAGAAAAAAGATGACAGGGGAGGGAGCTCCTCCATGTAGCCTGTGTTTGATAGCCTCAGCTCTGTTCCTGTGTGCTGTGTAAAGGGAGAGGGGCGTGTGCCGTTTTCTTCCAATCAGCACTCTGAGCTCTCCTCACTAAGCTCTGCAGAGTGTAACTTCTTCTCCCCGCCCCCTGCTTTATCATTTCTGTTTACAGGAGAAGACTTCAGGTAAACAGGAACAACTTATGTAGGAGGCTTTGTTTCAGCTTTGTGTATCGCCTGAAGCCAGTCACTTCATTGGGTATATGTAAGCGTTTACAACCACTTTAAGCTTGTTATAAACTAGTCGATTTTCAAATTAAAATTCCTTCAAAATTCTCAGAAAAGCCAACAGCTTGGCAATAGCCATATTTGAGTAATGACAGGGATCTCCCAGACAGCAGTTAAAGTGGTGTTCCGGCCGAAATTATACTTTTTAAATAAAAATACCCCTATAATACACAAGCTTAATGTATTCTAGTAAGGTTAGTCTGTAAACTACGGTCTGTTTTGTTAGTTTATAGCAGTAGTTTGTTATTTTATAAACTTACAGCAGGCCGTGGCCATCTTAAGTGTGGGCATCTGAAGCCAGACTGTATTTCTTCCTGGATCTCATCCCTGCAGATCTCGCACATGCTCAGTGCAGCACAAGCAGTGTAAAAGGCTTCAGGTCAGGTTTCCATAGCAACGGCAGTGTCAGAGGAAGTTTCCGCCCCTTCCCAGAAGGCATTGCAAACAGGAAATGATGCGATGGGCCATGGCCAGGGAGGAGGAAGTGAAAAATGAATACAGCAGATATACAGTAGGTGCTGAGAAAAAAAAATTAAAAATATCCAATTCGTTTACAGTGCACAGTTTAGTGAGGGATGCTGAAGAGTTGTAAAAGTGGGTGGAACTCCACTTTAAATGGGGCCCTGGATGCATCAATGGTTGCTATGAGGCTGTTTGCACAGCTTCATAGCAACTGATTCTGTGCTAGTGGTGCTAAAGATGCACTGAGGACAGGATTGTCTGCAGTATGGAAACCCTGACCTCAGTGCCACCCCTCCACCATGCCTCGGATAAATTACGACAGGTACATGAATTTGTCACAAGCACATCAGACCTTTGTCATGCAGGGGGCACAATGGGATTTCTTTATGAATTCCCCAGATTGTGTTTCCAGCACAAGACATTTTTAGTAGAGGAAAAATAAGTAGACTTGGTAGGGTAGGCCGTGAATTCCTTGTATATATTTGAAGGCATTTTCAGTGACTGGAGTGTATGTAGAAGTATCTTTTAGGAGAATCCGAACCTGTCTGGTGACTTCCTGAGCTCTAGGCATGTAAATAATTGGGATTGTTTGTGCAAACAATACTTCCTGTGTGTAATTGTTCCTTTTTTTTTTTTAACTTGAGACAACAAAACTGCATAGGGATGTCAGGGTTGAATGGTGATGTATTATATTGTGTTCACTAAAATGAATTAAAGTGTATTTTTTCCTGAAAATTTGTGTTTGGTAAACCTCTGTTTAAATATAAAACACCCAGTATTTTATTCCTCAGGAACTTTGCTTTCAGAAAACATATATTGTTTTAGGGCTAAGTAATTTTCTAGCAAAAAAGACACAATTTTACATGTGATAAATGTCAGAATTGGCCAGGTTTTAAAGTGGTTAGTAGCCACTCAGTACTCGACATGACAAAATGGGTAAGTGCAGCTAAGTGTCAATTACATGAATTTGTTGGCCATCCACTGCTATGACAAATATTCAGGTCATATAACATCAAAAAACTCTCTAAAGTTTGGAGTACTCATCTAAGGCTGGGTTCACCTCTCTGTTTTTGCTTTCATGCAGTTTTTAACTCATTCTTGGTGTACCTTGATGGGCATTTTTTTCACAATTCTGTGGGCTCAGAATGCATAAAAGAGTACAAAAAAAAATCAGACCTGAGCTACTTTTAAAAACACGCACAGATATGAAGGAGCACAAAGAAGGGCGACACACGTCAAACAAAACCAAAGAAAATTCCCAGCTCAGCTTACCGACCAGCCTGCAAACAACCAAATTATCCTGTCTAATGCCCTGTACACACGGTCGGATTTTCAGACGGAAAATGTGTGATAGGACCTTGTTGTCGGAAATTCCGACCGTGTGTTGGCTCCATCACACATTTTCCATTGGAATTTCCGACACACAAAGTTTGAGAGCTTGCTATAAAATTTTCCGACAACGAAATCCGCTGTCGGAAATTTCGATCGTGTGTACACAAATTCGACGCACAAAGTGCCACGCATGCTCAGAATAAATTAAGAGACGAAAGCTATTGGCTACTGCCCCGTTTATAGTCCCGAGGTACGTTTTACGTCACCGCGTTCAGAACGATCGGGTTGTCTGACAACTTTGTGTGACCGTGTGTATGCAAGACAAGTTTGAGCCAACATCTGTCGGAAAAAATCCATGGATTTTGTTGTCGGAATGTCCGATTAATGTCCGACCGTGTGTACGGGGCATAACAGTTTGCATTAAAAACAGGGGTTTAGTTTGCACACATTTGCAAATATATGCCTTCACGGCACCCCAGTGTTATCTGCAGTCCTAACTCTATAAATTATCTATCTATAACATTGCATTTGATTGAATGTTTTGGAGGTTTAAATATTCTTCAGACCTAAAATGTGCAATTTAACACATGAATAAAAAAAAAAATACAAAAACGGCTGTGACAACTAAAAGGTTAAAAACTCCAAACTCCAGGCTAAATTAGTAATATTACTAAACTGCTATCTTTCAGGAGCTCTTCTTTAAAGGGGAGCTCCAGGCTCCTTCAGAAAAAAATTAAAGTCAGCAGCTACAAGTACTGTAGCCTCTGACTTTTAATATTAGGACACTTACCTGTCCATGAATCCAGAGGTGTTCTCACTCAAGACGATTTTTTAATCGGCATCTCAGCTAAGGGAAACCGGCAGTTAAGCCTTGCAGCTTCACAGTCGGTTCCCTACTGCGCATGCGCAAAGCGTGCTGCACTTTGTGAACAGCCCAGCGGCAGGGGAAGGGGGGGGGGTTTGAACTTTGTCATGGCGAAGTCAGATGGAGGTGGGAGCGGGTACCTGTCAAAACCAGGTACAGTACCCGCTCAAACCCTCCACCCCGAAAAGTGCCAAATGTGGCAGCAGAGGGGGGGAGAATGCAAACAAGTGGAGCCTCCCCTTTTGGGTAGAGCTCCGCTTTAAGGGCTAGTTTACACTTGCTTCAAAACAAGGCTTCGGATACGCTTTGTTAAAGCTCTCTGAAGGCCAGTCAAAGCTCCTGTTACTAAATAAAATAGTTAGCTTTCAGTCCTGTTTACACCTCCATTTGCTCGGGGCTTCGATGAGGCTTTGGTGGGGCTTTGGTCAAGGTTCGGTGGGGCTTTGATGGAAATTCGGTGGAGCATCAGTGGGCTTCGGAGAGGCTTCGATGAGGCTTCAAGCGAGCTTTGCCATAGACTTCTATGGAGGCTTTGAAGACGCTTTGGAGCACCACTGATGCTACATGGGGTATAATTTTTGAAGCAAAGCTGAAGCAAAACAAAAGCAAGTGTAAACAGGACTGTAAGCTAACCATTTTATTTAGTGACAGGAGCTTTGACTGGCATTCAGAGAGCTTTAACAAAGCATGTCCAAAGCCTTGTTGAAGCCAAAGCAAGTGTAAATGAGCCCTAAATGTGATTTCAGACCACTCTTGCTGTTTTCTTGCCATCAGACGGTGTTGCTAGACGAAGAGATGGCATTTATGTCATCCATATTCTTATGAATGATGCTGCTGATGGTTCAGAAAGTAAATGTGAGATTTCCAAATATACTGTGCAGATTGTACATTCAGCTCCTGGATGTGCCGTAAACTTTATTCGTTGACCAGAAGAAAAGTGTGTGTGACATAACCCCGGACCTCCCCCACAGGATGTGTTAGCTCAGAACTTGACAATCCACTGACTCGAAGTTACTTTCCCTTGTCTCCACCATGTCTCCCTGTACAGAGTTTATGGTGATGTCATCTGCTTGCAGAGTTCTTGTCATGCAGTCTAAGGCTGACCACTCTCCGATTGTTATATTCTGTTAGCTTTGCTGAGATTTGGAAGGGAAAAGTTGCCATGCAAGTTCTTAGTTTCAGGGATTAGATGAATACCAAACCGATTACATTGCTCCATAGTACAGTGTGACGGTTATTTTCTGCACTGTGAGCCGTGTCTTGTCTCTTGCTGTCCAGTGGAAAGGAGATTAAAGTGGTAGTAAAGTCTTTTTTTTTTTAAATAAAAAAGCTGGTTCCCCTGCAGGTTTGAGTCATAATATACTAGTATGCACCGCATACTATCACATTATGACAGACCTACCTGCAAACAGATCCCTCCAGCGCAGCGCTGTCACGGCTCCCCTTGGTCCTTTTGTGCACCCATCTTCGCCAGGTCTATCTTCCGGGTTCTCTATCTTCAACCACTTAAATGACCGGGCTGCGGTGACATCAGAGTCTCATCGCAGTGGCACACAGAGCGGGTCATAAATGTGATGTGAGCTGCGCATGCGTCAGCAGTTTTTAAATAAAATGTCTTTACTATCACTTAAACATCAAACACTAAAGTACATGATTCATTTTTCTTTTGTTCAAGTTGAGTTGACTTGATTCCCCCATTCACACACTCAGGGAATCACTCCTGCTGAGCCTTTGTATTCTGACAGTGAGGAGACTTCCCCGCCTTCAGAATACACTGATCAGCACTGCCGACGATAGCCAGTAATGCTGATCATGCAGAGATTTTCCAACAGGCTATTTGTACTGAAGTCGATCTACCGACTGACTTCTGTACAACCAGCCTGCCCATACATGAATCGATATTCGTCTGGCTATAGACAAGGTGGGTGGAGGGATCCTCCTATTTGTACCAATGTATTTTGACAGCAGGGCTTCTCTGCTGTCAGAATACACTGACCGGTGCTGGAGCCGCTGATCGATGACGTTTTCCAACAGTCGTTAAATCAACTGCGTTTGAGCGAAAGCAGCCCTAGATGGATCAAAATGCTGACCCGAAATGCTGAATGATGGACGCCTGCTGAACCAGCCAAATTTCAATTCATGTATGGCCAGCTTTAGAGAGAATATAAAAGTCATTTTAATTTATTTCTTAGATATTTATATACCGTATATACTCGAGTATATGTCGAATTTTTCAGCACATTTTTTTGTGCTGAAAGTGCCCCCCTCGACTTATACTCGAGTCAAGCACTTTTCTGCAGCAAAAAATTTCATTTTCCGAACCGAATTTGGGGACCCGTATCTCAGGGCCACTTGGTGCTAGAAACCCCAAATTTGGTATGCAAACCCAGTGGACCTAGTACTACAACATATCCAAAGCGGAAGTTCCTAGCATAAGTGACCCCGAGATACGGGGCCCCAAAATCGGTTCGGAAAATGTCATTCTCTGCTGCAGAAAAGTGCTTGACATTTTCTGAACCGATTTTGGGGCCCCATATCCCAGGGCCACTTGGTGCTAGGAACCCCAAATTTGGTGTGCAAACCCAGTGGAACTGGTACCATAACATATCCAAAGCTGGGGTTCCTAGCACCAAGTGGCCCTGAGATACGGGGCCCCAAAATTGGTTCGGAAAATGTCATTTTCTGCTGCAGAAAAGTGCTTGACATTTTCTGAAATTATATTTGGGGCCCTGTATCTCGGGACCACTTAGTGCTAGAAACCCCAGCTTTGGAAATTTTATGGTGCTAGTTCCACTGGGTTTGCACACCAAATTTGGGGTTCTTAGTACTAAGTGGCCCCAAGATACGGGGCCCCAAATTCGGTAAACTGTGTCTATCTGCAGCAATGTCATTTCGGGACCCTTTGGGTTCAGAGACCCCAAATTTTGGCTGCAGCTAGGGGGCATCTAGGAACCCTTAACTACCGAGTTTGAAGTTCAGGGGACCTATGGCTGCAAATGAGCACAGTGAGGCATGCAAATGAGCACAGTGATGCTGCAAATGGGTATTGTTGACCCTCTTTTCCACTTACAGTAGCTGCGCATTTCTCACCCTCGTCTTATACTCGGGTCAATACGTTTTTCCCATTTTTTTGTGGTAAATTAGGGCCTCGACTTATACTCGGAACGACTTATACTCGAGTATATACGGTATGTGTGTATATATATATATATATATATATATATATATATATATATATATATATATATATATCCGTATCATATCAGTCTCTGATAGTGTTGTTAAAGTATATTTCTACTTTTGTAGCCAAATGGGTTAACACCTACATGTTCCCATTCACATAGCATAAAATCAAAATTGCTGCTTTTGATCTTAAAGCTGAATTTCAGATATGGTCATCTAGCCTCTAACGCAGTCGGTGTGAACCTGTAAAACCGGTAAGGCATTCTTTTGTTGACCTTTCCCGTCCCTCTCTCCTGCGCATGGAACTCTCAGACCAGAATTGCTAAGTATATTCATAAAATTTACAGATGTCTCTAATGGATTCAGCCATGTGTTCATTTTTTGAATTGGGCTACAAGTGGCACTGTTTTGGATTCCTCTATATAGACTTTGCTTTTACACACTGCTCAAGTTTCAAGCCTTCCAGTTTGTGGTTGTTGTACTGCACCCTTTATGTATATATTACATGAATGGTTTTGCTGGATTGTCTCAATATATAGTACACATTTTGGAGTTGAGTCTTAACCAGGTTTTTATGGAATTCTTGGTGTTCATGTTACGTGAGGTACCGGTGAATCCTCCAATTTTCTTTATCCTTACAGAATGGAACTTTGAGGATTATAATGAACTTTGTGTGGACAGGGCCATGTGTACCACAGTGTAGCATCCCCTCTTCTTTTAACAACTCTCTGTAAACGTCTGGGAACTGAGGAGATCAGTTGCTGGAGTTTTGGGAGAGCAATATTGTCCTATTCTTGCCCGATATAGGATTCTAACTGTTCAACAGCTCTGGGTCTTCTTTGTCGTATTTTTTTATTTCAAGATGTGGCAAATATTTTCAGTTGGTAAAAGGTCTGGACTGCAAACAGGCCAGTTAAGCACCCTGGCTCTTCCACTACGGAGCCATGCTTTTGTAATAGATGCAGTATGCGGTTTACCATTGTCCTGCCAAAATATGCGAGGCCTTCCCTGAAAAAGACATCTTCTGGATGGGAGCATATGCTTCTCTAAACCCTGGATATATCTTTTTCTCATTGTTGGTGCCTTTCCAGATGTGCAAGCTGTCTGTTCCATACACACTTATACACCCCCCATACCTTTAGAGATGCAGGCTTTTTGAACTGACTGCTGATAACAAGCCGCAAGGTCCCCCCCCCCCTTTAGTCTGGAGGAGGAGGCACCCATGGTTACCAAAAAGAATGTAAAATGTTTATTTATCTGACCACAGAACAGTTTTCCACTTTGCAACAGACCTTTTTAAATGAGCTTTAGTCCAGAGAAGATCTGGATCATGTTCCATGGCTTCTGCTTTGGATGATGGAGCTTTAACTTGCATTTTTGGATGGCACAGCGAACTGTGTTCACAGACTGTGATTTTTAGAAATATTCCTGAGCCCATGCAGAATCATGCCAGTTTTTAATGCAGTGCTGTCTGAGGTCCAGAAGATCACGGGCATCCAATATTGTGTTTCAGCCTTGTCCTTTGCGCACAGAGTTTTCTCCCAATGCTTGGAATCTTTTGATATTGTGTACTGTAGGTGATTTTGTTGAGAAAAAAAAAACAAAAAACATTCCCCTCTGGGTGAATTATGTACATTGCAAGGATTTTAACAAACTTTGTTGCAGATTCCTACCTTTTGTTATTCTGAAGAAATCACTGTTTGTTGCTTTGTGCCCTGCAACTGCAGCAACCAGCTGCTGCAGTTGCAGGGCTCGGATTAGGAAAGCTGCAGGGTCAGCATCCCTTTAGACGTGATTTCCTATTGGGAGTCTCTTACCAAAAATGACATTTTTGTTGCATTGGATGTCTGAAATCTGACTTGTATCTTAGGGCAGACTTCTGGGAAAATCAGTGAGCCACTCACATAAGAAGGAAATTATGTTTCTGGGGGGTGTTCTCTACACATTTTGTGTACAGGACACCTCCAGATAGCCATATTGCATTGCATTCTACAGATAAAATACAGAGCTGCAGATTGAAAAGGAAAGGTGGTTTTTAATAACATTCAATTACAATATGACTTGTGTTGCAGTTGTATACTTGTGTTGCAATTTTACACAACTTTTTTGGAATTGGGCTTTTATATTGATTCAAGTTGGACCGGTGTAACAATGCAGAGAAAACCATACTTGAAATTTGGCTTAAACTGCTTTTTATTTGCTGGAAGAGGAACTCCACCCTTATCATACAAATTACAACAAATTACAATATAGGCACCTTTAGAAATGTTCAGTAATGACAATCTACAACTCAGCGGCTTGTTGACATTTTTTGTGCAATTTGAGGCAATTTTTAGACATTTTATCAAGGCATCCTGAAGAACCCAGAAGGCACCCTGATTGAAAAAGTCTGGTCTATACTGTGCTGGGAGATTTCATTATCAGTTGTAAATAAGATTTGAACACTAAGGAATATACAAATTAATACTGGACCCTGCCTGTCCAAAAAAAAAAGAAAAAAAGGTAGAGATCTCAATGCTTGGGTTCTGCATTGTATGTTAATAAAAAAAGAAAAGCTGTCCCTCACTTTGTCACCTATACAGTATACCTTATAGAATGTCTATGAATGCATTTGCTCTAAAGGAATGTATGATGTGTGAACAGGAACACATAACAGGGTGGATTAAAAAAAAAATCAAAAAAATCTCATTTAAATTTAAAAAATCTGATTTTTTTAAAATTTAAATCAGATTTTTAAAATTTTTTATCAAATATCTAAATATAGTCTAAAGATAGTTTTCTATTTAAGATACATTAATAATTTAGTTTATTCAGCATGAAACGGAGATTAGTTCTGCAGCATGAGGCTGTATAATCCGCAATATTTACATTTTTGGTAAACTCATTCAATGAATCCAAGCTCTGCAAACTAAGATAACATGCACTGCATTGATGCATACACACAAGTTCACAGTAACCATGAGATAAAACAAAGTTCAGGAATATTCCTTTATCCCATTGCAAATCTATGTACAAACTGTATGATTGAATTGGTTCTGATATCGCTGTTTTACTAACCTGACAGTTTATTATTCTAAACATGAAACCTTCACTTTGTTTACAAATACTAAAGATTCTAACTACAAGCAAGAATGAGTCCCTACATTTAAAGAGCACCTGTCATTTCAGATCCATCTTGGCAGCGCCTGTTAGCGGGCATCCACTCACCTGCTGCCGCCACGTCCCTCACCCTGTTGTGTCACTGCAGCATCACCAGCCATCCTATTAAAGTGAATGGGACTCTCTGTGAGTCAACAGCGGGTCAGAAGAGGAGCCACTGCGGGACAGAAATGACAGTTGCTCTTTAAAAATCATGATTTTAATCGAGTTGATATAAATCAAGCCTTTTTACCCTGCATAACAAGCATATAGTAGGGATTTCTCAAATTTAACTGCAAAGGTGGAAGTTTGGATTTAGGCTGGGATCACAGTGGTGCGAACACATACAGTACATGTGATTCGCACTGCATTGCTGTGCAGATCACATGCGATGTCTGTGCGATGCGAATTCAGCCATACAGTATGTATGGCTTAATTTGCATCGCATTCGGACCCAAATGATACAGGACCCTTTTTTTGGTCTGCACTGTAATCGAATTACCTGGGTGTTTACTGTATGTACCATTCTTGTACCATTTCACAGTTCACGCTGCGATCTGCGAATCAATCTTTGTGTGTCATTAACTTGGCATTGACACCCGCAGCGGTTCGCAGTTGTCAGTGTGAACTTTCTTCTTTCTTTGGCAGATTGGTCATTCTACATTAGCAGACCTGAAAGCAATGACTAGAAGTATAAGGTAGGCTGCTCTCACAACCCAGCCTGCTATCAGTTTGGTTCAGGGTGTGCAGGTAAACTACACAGTAAACTATTCCAGCAATAAAAAAAAATTATAAACTGCAAGGACATCAACAATGAGTATATGGGCAAGATTACACTGAAAGGCAGGGAGGCTGTGTGCTTACTAGTGTGACACTGATATCCTCTGTAAGTGATAAGTTAAGCCTCGTACACACGATCGGATTTTCCGACAGGAAATGTGTGATGACAGGCTGTTGGCGGAAAATCTGACCGTTTGTACGCTCCATCAGACAATTGTTGTTGGATTTTCCGCAGACAAATGTCGGATAGCAGGTTTTAAAATTTTCCGCGGACAAGCGCCTGTTGTCGGATTTTCCGAACGTGTGTACACAAGTCCATCGGACAAAAGTCCAAAGTACAAACACGCATGCTCAGAAGCAAGGACGAGCCAGACTTGGTTCGGTCTCGGTCTTGTAAACGAGCGTTCGTAATGGAGAATTAACATTCATGACGTGGCAAATTATGAAATCTCCAAATGCAGCGCACAATTCTCTTCTTCTTTAATGGGATAATAATGAAGCTGCTTTGCTGGTGATACTGATGGAGTTATTGCAAACGAGTTTTCAAAGGCTTTTTTTTTGTAGTGATATCAAGAATAATATTATTATGATTTTTTTTTTTTTTTTGGGGCAAGTTACCACAACACCATTATCCTGTGGTTTTTAAGATCAAAGATACAATGTTGGTGTCCCTTGTTAATTTTACATTGTATTTTTTTAAATGTAACTGCCTATTCCCAAACTGTCATTTAAAGTAAAACATATAGCCAAGTATTATTCTCCACAATTATTTTTATTGTGCATTAAAAAAAGAAAACAAATAAAATTAGACATTCTATCTGCCAATAGAACTTAACCAAAAAGTGCATTCTATGCATCCAAAAATATAGAAAATATACCAAATCAAATCATTATTATTCAACCAAAATATAAAATAAAATCCTCATGCATGTATCCTGCTTTTTAATATAGGGGGGCAACAATGCCAAGAGTTGGTGAAAGCAGGGGTCCGTCACCCGGAGATAATTCCGAAAACCATCTGGATTATTCTCCTGGAGCTCACGCAGCAAAGGCATATGACATAATTGGTCACAATTAATAAAGCAATCAATTTTTGGTCCAAGAACGCTTCCTCCTCCTCCTGTTCCTGGACTGGACTTGGGTCAAAGCAATAACTCCAAGGCCAATAATAAATAACACGTTATCTCCTCCGATTCTGCAACATGGCTGGTTGACGAACGGCCGTTCAGAAATGAACTGAAAAGTGCGAAATGAAAAGCGTGAATCAACACTCACCGAACTTCTACTAACCCGAAATTAGCAGAAGGAGCCCAAAGGGTGGCGCTAAAGAGCTGAAAAACAACGTAGTATGTCACTACATTCATATTTGTTGGCCGACAATTCCTTGTGGTTTGTATGCAAGACAAGTTTGGGCCAACGCTCTTCGGACAAAAGTCCATGGTTTTGTTGGCCAACAATCCGATCGTGTGTACGAGACTTTATACTTTAGAAAGTGCATAGATTAAAGACTTTCCCCCCTGAAGTATATTTCCTTTTTTGTAGTCAATTTGTGATAACACTTACTATGTACTCTATATTTGTTATATGTTCTCATTCACATAGCCTAACTTTAAAAAATAATTTACCATAATCAAGCCAGTCTGTACCGGCTTGCAGATCTTCATTATAAGATGTAAACTAGATAATTTTTTGTTTTGGATAGAGTGGAGAGGGATTAATACCCCTGACAGTTTTTATTGCTG
This sequence comes from Lithobates clamitans, assembly GCA_037952925.1. Classification (NCBI taxonomy): domain Eukaryota; kingdom Metazoa; phylum Chordata; class Amphibia; order Anura; family Ranidae; genus Lithobates; species Lithobates clamitans. Next base: position 9,059,245 of record JBBGZY010000142.1, read on the forward strand.
TCTGTGCCCCCTTTGTGCCCTGTGTCGGGGCGTAGGGCCGAGTGATACAGTCGGCGGCTGTATCACGGGAGCGCGCCCGCAAGCTAACCCCCTTGGGAGAGCGCTTCCCAGAATGAGGGTTAGCTGATGTGGGAGGAGCCGAGACAGCCGCCGAGGGATCCCAGAAGATGAGGATTGGGCCACTCTGTGCAAAATGAGCTGCACAGTGGAGGTAAGTATGACATGTTTGTTATTTATTTATTTTTTAAAGCGGAACCTTTACAACCCCTTTAATGCACCTAACAATTTGTCCTTAAGTCTGACCCCTAATTGCATATGACAGGCTATTCTGAACAATACAAGCTTGCTATAGAGCTCATATCTGGAAAGGGGAAACATTTAAAAAATAAATATTTTTAGGTATTCTGTGTTAATGGGAAAGCATAACAAACATATAGTAGGGGTTTATCAAAGTTGACTGCAAATGTGGAAACACATGGTTGTAAAGGCTGAAGGTTTTTTATCTTAATGCATTCTGTGGATTAAGGTAAAAAACCCTTTGAGTGCAGCTCCCCCTTATACGTACCTGAGCCTGATCTCTATCCAGCGGTGTGCACATAAGCAGTGCACATAAGCAGCGACTCTCTTCCCCCCTCATAGACTCAGAAACAGCAGTGGGAGCTATTGGCTCCCGCTGCTGTCAATCACAGCCAGTGAGGAGGAAGGGGCTGGACCGAGCCATGCTGTGTGTGTCTATGGACACATAGAGCCAGCTCAGGAGCAAGCTTGCATGAGTTCCCCCATAGAAAGCGGCTTGCTATGGTAGGCACTCGTGGGGGGGGGGGAGAGCCAGGAGCACCTGAGAGGAGGAGGATCAGTGCTGCTCTGTGCAAAACCACTGCACAAAGAAAGTAGGTATGACATGTTTATTATTTAAAACAAAGGGTTTACAATCACTTAAAGCCCATTCTGTGCCAAAGCTACTTTCTCTTTGGTTTTGTGTGACCTTTCACATCCCAGTTATCAATCGGCGCTGGCCAAGAGTGACTTTTTTTAATCTAAAGAATTCTCATACTCTCAGATAGATGAAGTCCCTCGAGGGAGGAGCTTGTTGTTGTTCAGTCATTTAGTCATGTCCGACTCTTCGTGACCTCATGGATCATAGCGCGCCAGTCTTTTCTGTCCTCCACTGCCTCCCGGAACTTGCTTAACTTCATGTTTATTGTTGAGATGATGATATCCATCTATCCATCTTTGTTTTCTGTTGTCCCCTTCTTCTTTTTTTTTCTTCCAAGTTTCCTAGCATCAGGGTCTTTTTCCAGTGAGTCCCCTCTTTGAGTTATTTGACCAAAGTATTTGAGTTTCAGCTTCAGGATCTGTCCTTCCAGTAAATATTCAGGGTTGATTTCCTTCAAGATTGACTGGTTTGAACTTCTTGCCATCCACGGGACTTTCAAGAGTCTTCTCCAACACCATAGTTTACAAGCATCAATTCTTCGGCGTTCAGCCTTTTTCATGGTCCAACTTTCACAGCCAAAGGTTACTACTGGGAATATCATGGCTTTGATTATACGGCACTTTGTCGGTAGGGTGATGTCTCTGCTTTTTATAATGTTGTCTAGGTTTGCCAGTGCTTTTCTCCCAAGAAGCAAGCATCTCTTAATTTCATGGCTACAGTCACCGTCTGTCATCATCTTGGAGCCTAGGAAGATAAAATCTGTCATTGTTTCCATTTCTTCTCCTTCTATTTACCAAAGAGTGATGGGATCTTAGTTTTGCTAATGTTCAAATTCAGGACAGCTTTTCCGCTCTTCTCTTTTACCTTCATTAAGCGACTCTTTAGTTCTTCTTCACTTTCTGCCATTATTGTGGTATCATCTGCATATCTCAGGTTGTTGATATTTCTCCCTGCGATCTTAATTCCGGCTTGTGATTCGTCGATCCTGGCATTTTGTATGATGTACTCTGCATACAAGTTAAATAAGTAGGGTGACAATATAATTCCTTGTTGCACTCCTTTCTCAATTTTGAACCAGTCAGATGTTCCATGTCCTGTTCTACCTGTTGCTTCTTGACCTACTATTTGTCACACCTTGTGTTCCAAACAATCACTTTACTGTAGTCAATAAAGCAGAAGTAGACATTCTTCTGGAACTTCCTTGTTTTCTCCATGATCCAGCGAATGTTTCCAATTTGATCCCGAGTTCCTCTGCTTACAAGACTATTATCTAAAATTTACAGATGGAAAAAAAAAAGATCTCTATTTCATCACTACTCAATTTTTAATCTTTGTGCTTCTTGTTATGGCACTCCATGGCACTGTACTCTGCTTGAATGAACCAAAAAGGGAGCAGCCAAACATAGATAGTGTTCAGTAGTGAGATGAAACCTCCCTATAAATGAAGTTTTAGGGGGGCTATATAGGAAATTGCACTGTAGATGTGAGTCAGGAGCTGTGAGAACACAGAAGAAAATGATAGCTGGATACAGCAAAGAATCTCTAATATTCCCTCTGTTCAGAATGCAGGAAATTGTTGTGTTGACCAAACAAAGATACTGAAAAAAGTGTCATCTCTTTAAAATGTTCCAAACAGCATTCTGGTGATTAACTGGACTCCAGCAGCAGTTCTGTTCCGGCACACTTCCTCTGCTGCTCTGTTCCAGTAACACAGTTGGCAGTGAAGTCAACGTCATTAAGATATCATTCAGTACAAGAACAGGAGGGTCTCTGGCTGCATTTTTTTTTTACTACTCAGATATAGATACGAGCCTAAAAAAACATTATAATAACTGCTAAAAAAAAAGTATAATTTTCCGTAAAAAATGAAGATACCAAAAATGATGTTATAGTTGTAAGTGGAACCTTGTAAGTTGAGTAAGCCCCTGGATTCCTATGTCTTTTTTTCCCCTGCATGCCATATTTCCATACTTTGTTCTTGACCATTTGAAAGCTCTAGAGCTTTGCTATCCATCTTTGTTATTCCAGCTCCTCCATTTTAAACATTAACTCCAGTATGGAGAACGGGGACGATCATAATGGCCACAGCAGATTTACAGACCCAGGATCTCAAGAGCAGAGATCTCGCCAGTAGAGTCCCTGAAATATATAAAAAATTGTCACGTTTAACTCTGGAATCTTCCAAAAATGAAATTATTAGTTGTGGAGGTGACTGACTGGATCAGCATGACGGCAAGATGAGTAGTATTTTCAGGTGTAAATTAGCAGTGGCAACGCTCCATATTTCTTTCAGTGTTCATTTAAAAACGGATGCAGGTGTAAAGTACAGGCTGTAGGTTTCTGCACATACTGCAAAAGCATGGCGTTATGATTAAATAATGGGCCAGTCAGACAGGCAAGGTTCCCGCACTTCTGTGTAATGCCTACCTTCCGTCTCTTGGTCACTGAATGTGATCAGCTGCCTGGCTGGCAAACTGGAATGTGCATGGACAGGAAAGAGCAAGGAAGCTTTGATACTCTTGGGAAATACAGGACAGGCTGGTATTTGAAAGTAGCTGGGTTTCTGAATGCTGCTGTAAAGTGTTACTAAACCCAGGACCCTGCATTCACTATATCTGCTCTCCCACAGTACACAGAACATGGAAATGCAATTATTTTAGTAAATATAAACTGCTAAATACCTTTTCCCATTAGCAATATATAGCAGTCTTGTGACTTCTATCAGTGTCTGGGGTTAAAGCTTGTAGGAGGAGTTTTCATTCTCCTCTGACTGTCCTATGAGGCTGCAGGTCCCCTGACCCTCTGTCTGGACAGTACTAATTGGCTGTGTGCTGGTCACATGCACCATCCCAAGAAAAAAAAAAAAACTCTCTAGCAATACACATCCAACTGAGCCCGTGCAGAGTGCCCCCAAGGCTCTGTACTGTCAGGAGATGTATTGGGGAGTTTGGAAGAAGGGGAGGATCAGAGAAGGCAGGATCAAACAGCCTTTTTTACACAATGCATATGAGTAACCCCTTAGGTTCCACAGTGAGTATAACAAGCATGTTTTCCTGCATATACACACTGATTTTACTGTTGTCGGTTTACTAACACTTTAAGCATGTAGCTGTAGGTGCCTACACTTTATACATGTGGTAGTTTATTTTGACAAAGTCTCTTCTAGCAGAAAGGGCATTCTTCTCTTACTTTACAAATGGTGTTCTATTTTACCACAGTTTGCAAAATTAATTTCTATATATATAGAGAAAGCTTACCCTAAAAGCTCACATTTCAATCTGTACAAAAATAAACTGGTTGTATCTTCCAAACGACTTCAGTCATTTATTACTAACTCTCCAGTCCCCCAGTGCCCAACCTGCAGCCAACCAGAGGACTTACTCTGGGACAGAGGAGGAAAATATTAATTAGAGCAGGGGTCTCCAAAATTTTAAAACAAAGGAACTTCATCGGCGCATGCACTCTAAAGGTCCGGCTTACAGTGCTGAACCTTCAGAGCCTATGCCAGTAACGGCGGCTCCAGCACACTTGTGCGGGAGTGATGTCATTGCAGTTTCGACCAATCAAGTAGCCGGAGCTCGCAAGACCAGAAGACAGACAGGGGGAACATGTCAGCCCTCTCAGTGATGCATACTAACACATTATACCATTGCCTTGTAGGGTTTTTTTTTAATCAGCAGTTTACAACCACTTTAACATTGATGGAAATGCAGTGTTGTTGACACTTCCTGTGAGCTGCACAGAAGAATATCTTCTTAGCTATCTTCTGTAATACATTGCCTTGTCCTCCCATGTAATGGAGAGGAAGCTGCATAGATATGTTTGTAGTCCATTTCAGGGGAGCAAGCTAGGGTGACAACCATGGCCCCTCCATAGATACAGTGAAGGAGTAATGTAGCCACCCAGGGACAGGAAGTGTGGTATTTTCAGGACTTCCAGGCAGGGTGGATTTGATTTAAATCAAGTCGATTTAAGTCATGATCATCGGCACATGTGCACTGAAGCAATGGCTCGTTTGTGCCATTGCTTCAGCTGACGTGCTGTTACCAGCGGCTCGCGCGTGCATGCACGGGAGTGACGTCATCGCGGCTCCGGCCAATCACAGCGCCGAAGCCCGCTATTCCTGGAAGTAACTACGGGAGTCGTGTCACCAGACAGAACATTGTGCTGGGACCACTGCGGGGGCTTCGATCTAATTGAGTATTTATTTCAGTATGCATCTATCTATCTATTTCACTATGCATACTAGCTCATTATGCCTTTGTCTTGCAGGCTTTTTTTTTTTTTTTGTGGGTTTACAACCACTTTAAATCAACTCAATTTAAATCATAATTTTTAAAGAGCAACTGTCATCTCTGTCCCACAGCAGCTCCTCCTCTGCCCAGCTGTTGACTAACTGACAGTCCCATTCACTTTAATGGGACGGCTGGTGAGGCAGAGGTGACACAACAAGGTGAGGGATGTGGCGGCAGCAGGTGAGTGGATGCCCACTAACAGGCACTGCCATGATGGATCTGAAATGACTGGTGCTCTTTAAATGTAAGGACTTATTCTTGCTGATATCTTTAATATCTGCAAACAAAATGAAGGTTTCCTATTTAGAATAATAAGCTGTCAGGTTAGTAAAACAGCGATATCAGAACCGATTCAATCATACAGTTTGTAGTGTACATGGATTTGCAAAACAATGGGACAAAGGAATATTCCTGAACTTTGTTTTATCTGATGGTTACTGTGAAATTGTGTGAATGCCTCAATACAGTGCATGTCATCAGTGCAGACCTTGGATTCATTGAATGAGTTTACCAAAAATGTAAATTTTGCGGATTATACAGCCTCATGCTGCATAAATAAGCTTTGTTTCATGCTGAATAAACTAAACTATTAATGTATCTTAAATAGAAAGCTATCTTTAGATAGATTTTTACTCCAAAAACATTTTATTAAAATAAATTTGATAAAAATAAAAAAAATCTTTTTTTTTTTTAAATCATTGATTTTTATCCACCCTGCTTCCAGGTCAAAATGAACGAAAAAAAAAAAAAAGGAGAGAAAACAAATCCAGTCACTCTACCAAGGACCAGTAAGCTGCAATATACTGCATTTTTAGTTTTGGGGTTAGATACACTTTAAACTGGTTCCTACCATCTAAGGCTCGGTTCACATATATGCAGGTCCAGTTTTCGTGCAAAGTCAGGTTGCGGTTTGCACTCAGCGATTCAGATGCGAATTTGACACTTAAATCACAGCTGAACCAGGCTGAAATACACACAGGACCCTTTTTAATTCACACTGCAACCTGCCCACATATACTGAAAGCCAGGCTGGTTTACATGTTATACGAATCGCATGTGGTTCAAAACGCAACCAATTTGCATAAATACAATTTGTATATATAACCAAAACTAATTGATTTATTTTATTCATACTCCCTTACCTTTTCTGTACTGTCTATTTTTTTTTTTTTTATGTAACTTTTTCTTTCTGACATTTTACAATGGATCTTGTTGAGAGGAATATAAAAGGTGGCGCAAGTAATTTTTAAGGGTGTTGTAGGGAGTGCTGACTTGTTATAGGGATTGTAATGGCACTAATCCCTTCCAGTGATTAAATAATGTTTCCTCAGCCTTTGGTAGTCTCCTGCAGCATGTTCCCAGTCTCCGACTACTTTACGCCTTTTACCATGACTGCAGTCTTTGACCATCTCCTATGGTATGCCTGCAGCCTCCGACCATTTATTGTACTTTATCCCATCTCTGATTGCTTTCTGTAGCTTTACATGCATCGTTTGGCCCTTTTATGATGTCAGGGGCTGCCCCTGAGCCCTCCTATATTAAGTAAGGTGATCATCACTGATCTAGACAATGAAGATAGTTGAACATGACACCATTAAGGAATGTACAACCTATACTCATTCAGTGGAGTACACCCTCCTAACCATACCCAGCCCCTGTCCAATCCTAAATCTTTTCTTGACCCTCTGCATTCCACACTTGCACACACTTCCATTTCTAACACCTTGCATGATGGGCTGACCCCCACCATACACAGCCAGGCAACCTACCTTCCATAGCATTGTGTGGTAGCCCTATTGAGCCCCACCAATCTTTCCATAGAGTCTTTTCTCAAAGCTCTGGTTCCCCTCAAGGGCTAGGAAGAACCTGTCTAAGAATCAAACATTTGAACTCGCTACCAATTTTGTTGTTGCTCCAACACAGTGCAGCATGTTATATTCACCGATAATGCTATGTTATCTACATACCTATATGTATGGTTTAGTCAGTGGCTGGTTAGGAGTCTTGATCAAATCCTGGGCACTCTACAAGACAGTTGGAATTTGCAGTTTTGTGGTCATCTTAATAAAAAATGCTCTGAAACTGCATGACACGCACGCTAAATTCTTTAAAGTTGTGTTCCGGACGAAAGTATACTTTTTAAATAAAAATACCCCTATAATACACAAGCTTAATGTATTCTAGTAAAGTTAACCTGTAAACTAAAGTCTGTTTTGTTAGTTTATAACAGTAGTTTGTTATTTTATAAACGTACAGCAGGCCGTGGCCATCTTAAGTCTGGGCATCTGAAGCCAGACTGTATTTCTTCCTGGATCTCATCCTTGCAGATCTCGCACATGCTCAGTGCAGCACAAGCAGTGTAATAGGTTTCAGGTCAGGTTTCCATAGCAACGGCAGTGTCAGAGGAAGTTGCCGCCCCTACCCAGAAGGCATTGCAAACAGGAAATGATGAGATGGGCCGCGGCCAGGGAGGAGGAAGTGAAAAATGAATACAGAAGATATACAGTAAGTGCTGAGAAAAAAAATAAAAAAATATCCAATTTGTTTACAGTGCACAGTTTAGTGAGGGATGCTGAAGAATTGTAAAAATGGTTGGAACTCCACTTTAAGATCTGGGAACCATGGTTGACGTATACTTTCTCTGATTCTCCCTTGGCAAGCGCGGGTAGACTTTAATTTCTATCTCTGGCAACCCCGAGTCCCTAACCCCCCTCCTCTACTCCTCACCTTACTTTCTCCTATCCTACCTTTCTCTCCTGTCTTGCTTTCCACTCTCTCCTTTGATTGTTTTTTTCAGCCCTTTTTAGCTGCCTATTGGTGTCCAGGACTACCCACCGAGGGGTCGTTGTCACACATGTCCTGGCTTCTTTGCCAATTATGGGGTTTTCCCCAAACTACATATATGTCTGTTTAAGTTAGATGTGCCTGTTTGAGAAGGAGGCCTTTCCTCCTTCACCTATGCCGTTATGTCCGCTCAAGGTTTTTTCTTCTTATGTTGCCAGTCGTAGCCCCTGCATGGGGTGGACTTAGGTGCATTTGTATTACTGACTACCTTTGCTATATTTACAATAAAAATGATTGAACAAGAAACTTAGAAGTAAGCTGGTTGTACATGAGGTGCACTTTTAGGGGTGTCTTTTGTGCTTTGCTCCATTAAGGTAAAGTGACTTATTGTCCCGTGTTCTATATTGAGCACTGAGTGGGAGCTATTATTTGCTTAGTAACGGCTGTGCCATTTAGAAGCATAGCCCACAAAGAAACCCCAGTGTTATCTCGCTGGCCGGCAGGATATGTGCGTAATTGCAGACAGGAAACCCCAAAGCTGTGACTGCTGCAGAGCCATCTGATGCCTAGCAGACGGAGTGGAAATTACTTGGAGGTTATGGTTTAGACGTTTCCTTTACAATGAATGGATCTTAAAGAAAAAACGTAGCCGCAGTTTTGTTCCCAATGGCTGAACCACAAATCCCAGCTGGTTTTGCCTGCAGCATAGTTTAGCTTTCTTTTAGAGGGAAAGGATTCATAGTCTGAAAAGTTGGATCAGCACATCTCAGATAAAGTTTTTAGTATTTATTAATCAAATTAAAAGCACGGTCGGTCATATAAATCTGCTGCTAAAATCACCATTTATAACCTGAGGACCGTAAAGCGTTTTAACCCTTTCAGTGTCTTATTCACCAAGAACTATATCTGGGATGTGCTGATCAAACTCCTGGACTAAAACTAAGATTGCTTGTAGCAAGTCCAGAGGGCTAGCCTTGTTCCCTTGCTGGTGGCCAGCACCAGCATTTTATTATACTTACTTTTTTTTTTTTTTGCCTAAAAAAAAAAAAAAAATCAATATTAAAAATCTAGTTTCCTTTATTACACCTACACAATTACAGATGATCAAATACTCACAAAACAAACTTGCAATTTTGGAAAGCACAGCTATAAACCACCTACATCCTCTTAAAGCAGAACTACACTTCATCTGAGCACCACAAACCAAAAATGCTATAAACAAAAAAAGAGCAACTTTTTTGAAAAAAACACAATATTTTGTACTTTTTGCTAAAATAAATATCCCCAATTATTTTTTAAAAAAGAATTTTTTTTTCCTCAGTTTAGGCCGATATATATTCTTCTACATATTTTTGGTAATAAAAATCGCAGTAAGTGTATATTGATTGGTTTGTGCAAAAGTTATAGCGTCTACAAAATAGGGGAAAGGTATTTATGGCATTTTTATTACAATTTTTTTTTTTACTAGTAATGGTGGTGATCAGCGATTTTTATCGGGACTGCGACATTATGGCGGACAGATCGAACACATTTGACACATTTTTGGGACCATTGACAATTATACAGCGATCAGTGCTATAAAAATGCAATGTTTACTATGTAAATGTCACTGGCAGGGAAGGGGTTAACACTAGGGGGCGATCAAAAGGTTAACTATGTTCCCTAGGGAGTGATTCTAACTGTGGGGGAGGGGACTGATTGGGTGAGGAGACCAACAGTTATTCATACTTAGTATGAACAACAGATCGCTCTCCTCATCCCTGACAGCACGGAGATCTGTCTGTTTACATTGACAGATCTCCGTTCTGTCTCTGTGTGGAGAGATTGCCAGGCGGCATGCGCATCGGCTCTGGCAGCGCCCTAGTGGTCAAAAGGCGAACCGACGTACAGCTACATCGGTTCGCCCAGGGGAGCCAACCTGCCGCAGTACAACTGCGATGGCTGGTCGGGAAGGGGTTAATATTCAAAGCATTTGACGGTGGGCGGGCGGCAAGTGGTTAAGGAGCCAGTGGGGGGCCCTTCGGGTCTGGTATGGATTTTACAGGGGGACCCCATGCCAAAAAACAAAAAATATGGGGCCCCCCCCAAAAGCTATACCAGGCTCTTATCACAGCATGTAGTCCAACAGGCCTAAATCATACCAGGCCACATGCCATCAACATGGGGGGGGGGGGGGCACTTTGCCGGGGAGGGCAAATGTTGATGAGGACAGGGGCCTCTTCCCCAAAACCCTGGGGCGGTGGTTGTGGAATCTGGAAACCTTCATCAACAAGGGCGCCCCCAGATCCTGACTCCCCCCCCCCCCCGTAAATGTGTGTAGGATACATAGTACTGATTCCAAAAGCATCATCTTTTACAATATAAAAAAAATTGGGCTAACTTTACTGTTGTCTTTTTTTTAATTTAGAAAAGTGTATTTTTTCCAAAAAAAGTGCGCTTGTATTGCAACAACCGCCATTTTGGGGGTTCTAAGTAATTTTCTTGCAAAAAAAAAAAAATGATTTTAACTTGTAAACAACAAGTCTGAAAAGTAGGCCGGTCTTAAAGTGGTTAAAAGCAAAATGGTGTTTTTTCAATAGACTTAAATGAGAAGCTGCAGAAAAGCATGTAGTGCATTTTTGCAGCGTTTGCATTTTTTAATGTGCCTCCAAAAAAAGCATAAAAAAAGCAATACACATCAAAAAATGCATTAAAAAAAAATGAAAAAAGCGGCTTTAGGACTGGTTTACACCTTTGCGTTTTTTAGTACATTTTGCTTTTTGCAGAAGCTCACCACAGTCTAATAAGGCTTTGTTTACACCTATGCAGTTTGCGTTTGATCCGTTTCTGCAGTGCTTTTTGCAGTGCTTTTTGCGTTTTTACACACATGCTTTTGCCGCATTTTTCATGTGTTTTGCATTTATGCTTTTTTTGGCCAATTTGTTGGGCAGATAACAAAACGCGGCCAAAAGCAAAAACACACCGCGTTCTTTTCTGCAGCTTCTCAATTGAAGTCAATTGAACCAAAAAAGCACCATTTTGCATTTAAAAAAAGTCTCTGACCCTTTCCAAAAATGCAGTGGCTCAAAAAAGCATAGATGTGAATGTCCCATAGGAAAACCATGTTAAATTAACTGTTAAATTAACTGCGGTGAGTTTCTGTAAAAAGCAAAAAGCACCAAAAAAGCTTAGGTGAAAACTGAGCCTTAAAGCGGGAGTCCCGTGAAAATTTTTTTTTTAAATGTCAGCAGCTGCAAATACTGCAGCTCCTGACTTTTAAAATAAGGTCACTCACCTGTCCCGGGGTCCAGCGATGTCGGCACCCGAGACCGAACCGTGCCTCGGTCCTCGGGTGCTGCCGCCGCCATTCTCAGTGAGGGAATCAGGAAGTGAAGCGTTGCGGCTTCACTTCCCGATTCCCTACTGCGCATGCGCGAGTCGCGCTGCGCTTTCTCAATGGTCCCCGCTATCTCCTGGGACCTGTGTCTTTCCCAGGAGACAGCGGGGGAGTGCGGGAGGAGGCGTGACTCCCATGGGAGTCTATTCCCGGATGTGGGTGCAGATACCTGTCTTAGACAGGTATCTGCACCCCCTCCCCCCTGAAAGGTGCCAACTGTGACACCGGAGGGGGGGAGGAATCCGATGAGCGGAAGTTCCATTTTTGGGTGGAACTTCGCTTTAACATAGTTTGCTATGGGACATGTTTACATCTATGCTTTTTTCAGCCGCTGCATTTTTTTAGGGTAGTACTTTTTTAAACGCAAAATGGTACGTTTTGGTTCAATAGACTTCAATGGAGAAGCTGCAGAAAAGCATGTAGTGTGATTTTGCTGCCTTTTTTCATCTGCCCAACAACAAATTGGCCAAAAAATGCCATGAAAAATGCAAAATGCATCAAAAACGCTTCAAAAAATGTGTGCAAAAATGCAAAACACACTGCAGAAACTGATCAAACGCACACTGCATAGATGTGACACAACACCGGGAAGCTCACGGATCCCCTACTAATTGGAGCAGACCCCACGTGTGAAAGAGTCCTTGCACTATTACATGGTAGGCTGCTGGGATTAGACGTTTTGTAAAGAAGGATAAGATTATTTTTGCTGTCCTTTTAGCCCACAGGCAGTGACAAGGACATTGCCTTTATGGAAAAAACAGTGGTATTTTCTGTACTTGCTAAAAATGTTCTTGGCGCATAAAATCCAAACGAATGCAGCTACCACTAAGCTACAATATATTACATATTTGTTTTACTGAGTGAATGTCAGGTTTAATTGAGAGAAAGTTCTGAAATCTTTAACTAGGGTGATTATACACAGTAAGTTTTGTTTTTGGAAGATTGCGGAAGCAGAATTGAAATGGCATTAAACTTGCTAGTTCTGTTTTTCCCGCATCAGATTTAAGGAAGTGAGAGGATGTTATATAAGAAATAGTAGATAGACAAGACAGTAGAGAAGTGAGAGTCAGAGCTGAAAGATAGATGTCTGCTTAAACACTGAAATCTACATGAGCTAATTGGCCGGCCAAGACCATGGGTATAGAAGAAGAAATGAGGCCTAAAGACATAACCTTGAGAAATACTAACAGATGGAGAGCGAGGAGAAGAGATAGTGTGGTAATGAGAGACATTCAAAGTCAATCCATAAAGGTAAGAGAAAATCCAGGAATGGGCAAATCCTTTGATACTTTGAAGTACATTTGCTTTTAGGTAAACTATCCCAACCCCCCTCCACCATCAGTCCTAAACTAAACTGCACTAACCCCCCCCCCCCCCCAACCCAGCTATGTACTTACCTCTGTAGCACTGCTGAACTTTACTCATTCAGCCTGTTGGACAAAATTCTCTTCTTTTGCTGGGCTGGGGGTTAGTGCTGTTTAGCTTTGGAGGCTGGTAGGTTAGGAAAAAGTTAGTAAAAAAGTACACCTGTAATTTTTTTATTTATTTATTTCAGGTACTTATATAGCGCTGTCAATTTACACAGCGTTTTACATACACATTGTACATTCACATCAGTCCCTACCCTCAAGGAGCTTACAATCTAAGGCCCCCAACTCACATTCATACATACTAGGGACAATTTAGACAGAATCCAATTAACCTACCAGCATGTCTTTGGAGTGTGGGAGGAAACCGGAGTACCCAGAGTAAACCCACGCATAACAAGAAGTATGAAGGAATGGTGTTTATATTTTGTGATAAGTAGTATTTGACATCTTTTGGGAAGTAAGTTTCAGTGGAATGATTTGGGTAGAATCCAACCAAGTTTAAGATGGTTAATCAATAAATTAGCTTCTAGGTAGACAATATAAGTATGGGAATGCAAAACATGGATTGAAATGCTGGAAGGCTCTGGATGGGGCTGAGTATCAATATGAGAGGGGGGAGGGTTTGGAATGGGTTAGGGACTGTGCAGATGACTTTAAGGACCTGTAGGGGATTAGGTCTCTGAATGGGCTGGGGAGCACCGTAGGAGGTTGTTGGGAACTATTGGAGGTTGGGAGTACTGTAGAGGGGTGGATGCTCTGCAGCAGGTTGGGGGACTCTGGTAGACTGAGAGGTTGTGGGGCACTGTTGGGGGTACAATAGAGGGCTGGAGGTTCTGCAGCAGGCTTGGGGGCTCTGTGGTAGACTTGGCAGCTCTGTGAGAGGTTGTGGGGCACTGTTGGGGGTACTATGGAGGACTGGTGGCTGGATTTGTGGTAGGCTGGGTGGCTCCATGGGAGGTTGTGGGGTACTGTTGGAGGTACTATGGAGGGCTGGATACTCAGCAGCAGGCTGGGGGGCTCTGTAGTATGCTTGGCAGCTCTGTGGGAGGTTGTGGGGCGCGGTTGAAGGTTGGGAGTACTATAAAGCGCTGGAGCCTCGGCAGCAGGCTGGGGGGTTCTATCGTAGGCTGGGCAGCTCTGTGGGACACTGCTGGAGGTTGGGGGTACTATAGAGGGATCTGTAGTAGGCTGGGCATCTCTGTGGGAGGTTGTGGGGCACTGGTGAGGCTAAGGGCTCTCTGGGGGCACTGTGGGCCACTGTGGGTGGTTGGAGGGCACTATGGTTGCTGGATCTGCAGCTAACTGAAGATCATGTTGAGGGGAGATTGTAGCCCTCTGGGCCATGGCCCGGTAGCTGTAGTGCATTCCTCTAAGCTTTATTTGGACAACTCACTGCAACAGGAAAAAGAAGTAGTTTGGCATAACACAACCCCAGGTAGGTAGCCATGAAGACCCAATAAGGGATCACACTCGGGCCAATTCCTTTCAAAACAGTGATGCTCATGAAAATGGTTTTTAGCTGATTTATTAATTACCATGTTTTTAAGGTTGCTTGTTTACAATGAAAGTTGTTTTTGCAAAGAGGAAATATTTTTAACTACTGTTCTGTAAAGGAAATATTTTGATGTATTTTTCCTGCAACCCTCTCGCTGTATGGGATGTTTATTAAATTTTGCTGCGTTTACATAGTGCCTTTATGATGGACATCCACAAAAGTCTTACTGCGTATGTTCTCGAATTAAAGTTGACCTGTCACAAAAGGAGCACTCCTAGACCAAGCTCAGAGTTTAGGTCTGCTTTTCATTGATGGAAGCTATAGTACAGCTTCTGTGAATAGAGAAGGGGGTGGAAAGGATGGGCATAGTTGGCACTTTTTCTGAAATGTCTGTGACAGGTCCAGTGCTTATATCGGGGTGGGGTGGGGGGTGTGGTAGAGGAGTCTGGATTTTAATTAGGACAGCTGACACCAGCGCAGTGGTCTCTTCGAATTAAATGTGAGTATTATCCCTTGTGCTGATTTTAAAAAAAACATACCGTATATACTCGAGTATAAGTCGAATTTTTCAGCACATTTTTTTGTGCTGAATGTGCCCCCCTCGACTTATACTCGAGTCAAGCACTTTTCTGCAGCAAAAAATTTCATTTTCCGAACCGAATTTGGGGCCCCGTATCTCAGGGCCACTTAATGCTAGGAACCCCAAATTTGGTGTGCAAACCCAGTGGAACTGGTTCCACAACATATCAAAGCTGAAGTTCCTAGCCCTAAGTGGCCCCGAGATACGGGGCCCCAAAATTGGTTCGGAAAATGTCATTCTCTGCTGCAGAAAAGTGCTTGACATCTTCTGAACCGATTTTGGGGCCACATATCTCAGGGCCACTTGGTGCTAGAAACCCCAGCTTTGGAAATTTTATGCTGGTAGTTCCACTGGGTTTGCACACCAAATTTGGGGTTCTTAGCACTAAGTGGCCCCAATGATACGGGGCCCCAAATTCGGTCAACTGTGTCCATCTGCAGCAATGTCATTTCGGGACCCTTTGGGTTCAGAGACCCCAAATTTTTGCTGCAGTTAGGGGGCATCTAGGAACCCTTAACTACTGAGTTTGAAGTTCAGGGGACCTATGGCTGCAAATGGGCACAGTGAGGCATGCAAATGGGCACAGTGATGCTGCAAATGGGCATTGTTGACCCTCTTTTCCACTTACAGTAGCTGTGCATTTCTCACCCTCGTCTTATACTCGGGTCAATAAGTTTTTCCCATTTTTTTGTGGTAAATTAGGGCCTCGACTTATACTCTGAACGACTTATACTCGAGTATATACGGTAGGTTTTAAAGTGTTACTAAACCCACAACAGTAAAATAAGTCTGTATATGCAGTAAAGCATGCTTGTTAAACTCACTGTGGAACCTAAGGGATTAATCCACTGCAGTGTGTAAAAAGGCCTGTGAAATAACTTCTAAGATTAAAGTAAATTCTAATATAAATATTATCCGAGGGTGGTTATGGATTCCCTCTATTTATTCCATATATGTATTAATTTGTCTATTCCTATGGTTAGCTAGTCTATTAAAACTCTGATAATGTTACTGTTGATAGCACAATAATATAAGGTTAGCTATGCAAACAAACACACTGCTTAATAAAACAACGTCTTATTTATTTCCCAAGTAAATAGGAAAATGCTAACATGAAAATACTATAGAGCATATAACAAAAGAACATCAAAGGTACTTATCGCAAGGCTGTCTTCTAGATATTGTCTCATCAGCTGGGCTCAAAAATGGTAACAGAGAGAGCCATGAGGCTCGGAGAACCATCGGGCAAGAGCCAAGAGTGAAAAGGGACAAAGTCCCTTCTCTGTGCATTTTTTAAACTTCATCCATACACCGTACAGACCCAACCCCATTGCCGTTCCATCTAGACCTTTGACAAATCAAAGTGTTTTTAAGGGGCAGTCCTCCTCAATATATTATATTACTGTCCGTCCTGCTGTATTGGCCTCTAGGGGCAGCATTGTCCATATATCATGTCTATGTGTCCTGGGTCCATCTTCAGTGCCTGTTGATCTTTTGATCTTTGTAACCCACCTTCATCAATCATTCTGGCAGCCGTGGCCCTCTTTGAAGCTTGCTTGCATAACGTTATTACATCAGTCTATCAGGAGCCAAGCTTTTGTTCAGCCTTGCTTCTTTCAAATGAATATTCTGATATGCTACAAAGCTTTGATGTGCTTTAACCAGACACTGATAGAAGTCACAAGACTGCTATATACTGATGATGAATAAAGGTATTTAGCAGTTTATATTTACTAAAACTATTGCATTTCCATATTCTGTGTACTGTGGGTGTCCAGATATAGTGAATGCAGGGTCCTGGGTTTAGTAACACGTTAAGCGATGATCTATACTGTATAATAACATTACTGTTATACAGGATTTGCAGTAAACTGCACCATCAGTTTGTGCTGCACTTTACAAAATAATTAGAGACAGTGCACTTACAACACAAGAGGGTTAAGAGGTAATTATTATTGCCATTGAAAGAAAAGTATGGGTTGGGGTTTTTTCCCCCATCATACTTACCTAGGTGGATGCAGCATTGGTCTGATGCTTCATATTTCCCCCGGCGTCTCTGCACTGAGAACCGAGTGATCGAACATCGCTGATGGCTCAGTTCTCTTAGCTCCCCGAGCAGAGAGCTGCTGACTGTCAATCAGCATCTCTCCGCTCTGCTCCTCCATGCCCACTGGAGCGCTGAGCAGTGGAGGGGCAGGGAGACACTGAGAGCCTGAGACGGGTATCAGTCCAGGCACCTGGTGGATGCCGACTTCCATTGTCGTGATGACGCGGTGCCTGGACTGATTCCTATGATGACAGCAGAGAGTGGACTTCAGTCTGCTCTCTGCTGAAAACGGGTCACAAGAGTACAAAACGAATTGCACTCCTTTGACTGATAGGAGAAGCTCAGCCAAACAAGCTCAGGCTGGACTTCTCCTTTAAGTAAAAATGATTGTATAATCTCTAAGGTGCATAATCTATTTTGTTGTGGTTTTTTTGTTGGTTTTTTTCTTTCTCTCATTTTTTTTTTTTTGTTATAGTAATATCATTTGTTTAGTGGGCTTGTCCTGTATGTAGTAGTTTTTTTTTTTTTTTGTAAATTCTCAATAAGAAGTATATGATTAAAAAAAGAGGGCCCTGCTCATGAGAGCTTACAATCTAAATAGAAAATTAAAAAAAGAAAAGATTTACAAAGCTAATGTGCACAATATACATTCTGCAGAGTACAATCGATCAAAAATCATTTGTATTTTTGTCCTTCCAGTCCTGATATTTACACAGCTCCATCATACAGCACAGCCCTGTCTAGCAGGGCAGGAGACCTGATTTTCTGTGCTGCAGTTATGTAACACTTACAGGTCTAGTCCCTCCCCCCTGCATGTGATTGGACAGCAGTGAAAGAAAGCAGCTGGCTTATTAGCTCATCTCTGTCACATTATTCGTTCCTCCTATCAACATGTTCCTTATCAAAACATGGGCACACAGCATACCTGATTGACTCCCAATATTTTCCCTCCCTCTCCTAGCCCGGGCTCTGCTGTACATAGACTGCAAGACATTGATACTAAGTTAAATCGAGTTACTTACACTGCTTGTATTTTTTAAAAATACAGGATTTAATGTTTCATTAAAAAATGGTTTGTGTCCTTCATATGTGCCTAGCAGTTCAGCTTTAAGAGTTTATACTTACACAAGGTAGTCAGTTAGGTAATACATAGATTTGCAGTACTGATGATTTCATTGCTCTGCTTTGCAGAAGGAAATTTATCCAAAATCCAGGCTTTAACACCACACCTGAAAAATATTAGGCATTTTAGTAGAGTGGTGTTTTCATTTTATGATTCACCCAAATATGTGAACGCCTGGCAGATATTAAAGGACTGTCAATCATTGTTTAATGGTATTTAACTCCCCAGGGGACCAAAGGTATATAGTGCTTGGTCCCATTAAAATCTGTCCCTTAGTGTATGTGTATGGACGTTATTATTATGTTACAAAAAAGTTCAGATGGCTTTGCTCATGCCACCCTCTAGTCCTTACTGTATGTCTATAGATGGTGTGTTAAACTGGGTCCCCATTGTGTTTGGAGGCCTAACTGGAATTGATCTTTATTGAATGTGCCAATGTAATCCCTGTATTATTTTTCTATGCGTACTGATGACTTTGTATGTGGCTTGTACCTTATGTTGACATACGCTATCTGTTAAAAATAAAGAATTTTAAACCAAAAAATCTAATCCTTAGTTTTGAAGCAGCATGGTCGGGCAGGTTCTCCCCCACAGTCTGACAACACTACTGGAAAGGTGACAGATTTGAGACCCGTGCTGCCATTTACAGCAAAAAATCCCACAGCCCACAGTGCTGTGTGTCTATCAGCGACTTCTTTTATACATACATGGCCAGGAAGATGATCACACAGTGCTGCACAGTTTTATGAATGAACCACCAGCGCTGCTGGGTAGTGTCATACAGTGCACTAGGCCCGACATCACTGATAGTCTATTCATGAAAGTGAAAGATCACACAGCACTACGGCACTACGGATGGACGCAAAGAGCTGAGTAATCCTTCACTTTTCTGAATGCGCAATTAGTCTCCATAAATACCTTATCATTCCAGAGATCCCCATCTGCATTCATTTCCTTAATGTATGTGTCTACAATTCATTCTGCTCTTTCCATATCTCCCATTGTAGCCACCCATTCAGATGCTCTGAGAACAAAGGCTACAAGTGTAAGTGATGATGGACGGATGAAGCTGAGTGAAAGAACACATAACAGACACCCCTTTGCACAAGCACAATCCTCCCTGCTGGCCACTGGATGGTGCAGACTTAAGTTGTGCTGTGCTGATCAGTTACTTGCTTATTGTTGCAGAAAAAAGTCTAATCAAGCAACAGATGGGAAGACTTCACAACTGAATTGTACGCCATCCAGTGCCCAGCTCCCTATCTAAAACATGCACATCTAAAGGGGATGTGCTCTTTCACTCTGGCTCAGCAGTACAGCACTGCAAGGAACCATGGAAGATGTAGTTTTGCCATCAGCACCCCCCCATGCTGGCTGGTATTAAGAGCTGTAAATACTGAAAAATAGCAGCAGCAGCTACAGGAATGGACAGAGGATATGCTTATGCCCTGTACACACGGTCGGACTTTGTTCGGACATTCCGACAACAAAATCCTAGGATTTTTTCCGACGGATGTTGGCTCAAACTTGTCTTGCATACACACGGTCACACAAAGTTGTCGGAAAATCCGATCGTTCTGAACGCGGTGACGTAAAACACGTACATTGGGACTATAAACGGGGCAGTGGCCAATAGCTTTCATCTCTTTATTTATTCTGAGCATGCGTGGCACTTTGTCCGTCGTATTTGTGTACACACGATCGGAATTTCCGACAACGGATTTTGTTGTCGGAAAATTTTATCTCCTGCTCTCCAACTTTGTGTGTCGGAAAATCCGATGGAAAATGTCCGATGGAGCCCACACACGGTCGGAATTTCCGACAACACGCTCCGATCGGACATTTTCCATCTGAAAATCCGACTGTGTGTACGGGGCATAACAGTACTAATTCAACATTCTGAGTCAGCGATTAATTCTCTTTATTAATATTTAATGTAATTATTGATAATTTAGTAATCCTTTAAATAAGCAAGCAATGCTACATTCCGTTTAAAGAGTGGGAAAAAAAGATGTTAGGTGGAGGATAATACCCAACACGTTTTGAGCATTAAGCTGAAAATGTACCAAGAAATCAGCAGGCTCTGTATTTTATGAACTAAATGTAAAGTGCAAGTTGGTATTTTCTCTCCTTTATATATTGGCCTTTTTTTTTTGTTTCATGTGGAGATTATAGTCAACTGGTTTTGTGCACCTAGGTGTCCTTTTATGAAACTGCGGTAAAATACCGCTTTTCAGTTCTCAGGCATTCTCAGAGGAGATCGCTCTCCTCTGAGTGCCTGTTTATGAAAGTGTGTAGATCACTTCTCATGTTGAGTTGAGAAGCGATCTACAAACGCCGGGAACTCCTGAGAACGGCTCCTCTCACTGTAATCGGGATTACAGTATGAAGAACCATAAAATACAAAAGTGTAACACGAATCAGCACACATTATTCCCCAACATATTAATAAAATAATAAAGTTAAATTCCCCCTACACAATATACCTAATTATAAAAAAAACCCATTGTTTTTATCAATATTTAAAGATCATACATGTCCCTATTTAAATGTGAATGGTGTATAGTAAATGAATGTAATCCACATATGTAATGCAGCTATACACCATTCATATAAATGCAAAATAAATTTATAATCATTAAAAAAATAATTTTAATAAAGTATACAAGTATAAATATGTATTAATAAAGTAAAATAAAATATATTTCATAATTGATATACATAAAAATTGATAAACTGGTGCAATGCGAGAACACTGCGAATCCACTGCGGGTTCCTGCATCGCACCGACTCGCATGTCAGTTCACACTGCCATATGCGAATCGCTGGGGAGTGTCAATACATTGTTAACGACACCCCCAGTTCAGCTTGCATATCGCACTGCGAACTGACAGTTCGGACATGAATCGGATCGCAAATGTGTGAACACACATGCGATCCGATTCTGGTCCGAACAGAAAAAAGGGTCCTGTGCGTGTTTGCACCAAATGCAGTGCGATATCAGCCATACTATCTGTACGGCTAATATCGCACCGCACAGACATCGCATGTAATGTGAATGGCAGTGTGCTGCGAATTGCATGCGATGCCTGTGCGATGTCGCACAAGTGTGAACTGGGCCTAAAAGTTAACAACACCTCCAAATCAGTTCGCATATCGCAGTGCGATCTGCAAACTCGGACAGTAATCGAAGCGCATGGGTGTGAACACCCATGCGATCCGATTCTGCTGTGGACCAAAAAAAGGGTCCTGTATGAGTTTGGTCTGAGTGCAATGCAAATTCAGCAATACTATCTGTATGGCTGAAATCGCATCGCACAGAGATCGGATGTGATTTTGCACTGCAGTTCGGTGCGAATCACATCCGATCTCGGACACCGCAGCAGTGGGAACTGGCCCTAAATCATATTGCATTTGCACCAAAATGGTACAGGACCCTTTATTTGGTCCGCACTGGAATTGGATCGCATGGGTGTGAACACCCATGCGATCCGATTCATGCACCATTACATAGTTTGCACTGCGATCTGTGAAATGATCTGGGGGTGTCATTAACTTTACATTGACACCCGCAGTGGTGCACAGATGTCAATGTAGGTGCGATGTGAAAACCCACACAGGAATCACGCTGGTTCACGCATCGCACAAGTGTGAACCCAGCCAGAGATGTGAACATCTAAAAAAATATATATATATAGATATATCTATATATAGATATATAGATATATCTATATATATATATATATATATAGATATCTATATATAGATAGATATATATCTATCTATATATAGATATCTATATATAGATATATCTATATCTATCTATCTATCTATCTATATATATATCTCTATAGATATATATCTATATATATAGATGTGTCTATATATAGATGTATAGATATAGTCAATATATATATCAATAAATATCTATCTATCTATCTATCTATCTATCTATCTATCTATCTATCTATCTATCTATCTATCTATCTATCTATCTATCTATCTATCTATCTATCTATCTATCTATCTATCTATCTATCTATCTATAGATATATACATTCATATATATACATTCATATATACACTATAAATTCCTATCCTGCTGGTTTTGGGGTGTGTAATGGTGGGGAAGATGTACTATGACTGTTTGGTGAAAGAAAGAAGTCAAAAGACTTCTTGCTTTCTCCAGAATACTCAGCCAGTTTCATGCTTCCCTCTCTGATTCTCCACTTCTGAAATGGTGAATCAGAAAGTGAGAATTCTGTCACAGATCGCCAGTGAGGTGCTGAGATCGCACCTTCATAAACTGGCTGTTTCTGTGAAGTCAGTTACAGATTCTCACTGTGCTGAGATAATCTGCGGAGAACATGTTCTCTGCTGATTATCTCAGTTTCATAAACTGGTAATGACCTGAGATCAGCGTTGAGACTCGGGATCGCCGCTGATCTCAGTTTCATAAAAGGACACCCAATTGCTTAGTGCAAATAGATGTATATTTATTGCAATTAATAACGATGTTATCACTAGGCATATGGTGGTACAAGGTGCTCCAAGACTCTTCTATTCTAGGCTTAGGGGGTAGCGGGCAGTTTCAGAATGTGACCTTATTGTAATATCTTGGCAGCTGTGGCCCAGCTTCTTCAGCCTTTCAGTTCTGCTATCTTTGTGCGCTCACACGGCTTCCTCCCAGCGTCTAAGTCATTGTTCACTTTCATTGTAATTTTTGTGGCCGGGTGATTCAGCTTTCTCTTTTAAACTCTCATTGTTGACAAAAAATAGCTTCTTTTCTTTGCAATGTTGGGGTCTGTTCAGGTTTCACTAATGAAAGCTGATGAGCTTCTTTTGATTTTTTTAATTTTTTTTTGCAAATCAAATAGTTGTAAAAGGCAAACGTTGTATGTCTCTAAGCCCTCGTCCACATTGGAGCGACTTGTCATGTGATTTGACAGGTCATATCGCATGACAAGTCGCACCCTATTGCCAGCAATCACACTGTTCAAATCGGTGCGACGCCGACTTTGCGGTGCCATATCGATTTGAAAATGTAGTTCCTGCACTACCTTTGGTGGTTTCAGGTGCGACTTGCATAGACGTTTGTGCATAAAGCCGCACAGATGTCTTCCAAGTGGCACTGACATGCAGCTTTGAAATCATAAGATTTCAGATAAAGTCGCACAATTTCAAAGCCGCAGTCAATGTAAACAAGTGCTAAAGGCTTTTTTTTTTTTTTAATTCTCCTAAAATAAACATGTTATTCCTACCTGGTCTGTGCAGTGGTATTGCACAAAGTGGCCCTGAACCCCCTCTTCTGGGGTCCCCTGCCAGCGCTCTTGGCTCTTCCTCTTCTGTGTCTGCCACCATAGCAAGCTGCTTGCTATGTAGTCAGACATGCAGGCTTGATCCCAAACCAGGATGTTTGCATCTATTGACCTACAGAGTGGCTTTTGTTATTGCTATTTGTGCCCTTTCCCTTATTACTTGTCAAACTGACAATATTGATAAATGGATAAGAACTGAGGGTAAACCTCAGAGGAAGTGACACAGACAGGCATAAGGTACAAAACCTTCCCCAATCCCCACTTTACTAAAGGCAATGTGTTTTTTTTGTTTTTTTTGTTTATCCTTCTCACTTCCTGTACTGGTGACACCTTTTTGACAGGGACACGAAATGAGGAGAAACACCATAACAAATTAAGCAGAGGTTCTAACCTTTACTCACCCTACCTCCATGTATCAGCATGAAGTCATTAGGCAGATCTTCCATGACAATGCAAAGCCAGCTTCTCTTGCAGTCCTCTACCCCCAGATAAAATTGCTAAATGAAGGATATAAAGGAATAAAAAAAAATCTAAAATTTCTGTGGGACTTCAGATCTCCCAGGATCCTGTAAGAAGGCCTAGTGGTGTCATCCTCACCTAGGCTTGCACTCTGGAAGTCGGTGTATAAGCTGAGTGCTTTTTTACCTGTTTTTTTTATATTTTTTGTATTTTATTGCTTTCTGTTAACATTATTTATTCAAGTGGCAGGGGCTTTAAGATACAGAGACCTTAGGTTTTAATGCATTAAAGTAGAATTAAACTATGCTATTTTTTGTTGTTGTTGTTAATAAATGGGCCAGCAGGAGCTTTGCCATAGTATGCACCACATATTAGCCCATTATGGCAGGCCTACCTGTGAAAAAACACCCTCCAGTGCTGCACTTTCAGCACTCCCACTGGTCACGGACGTTCCATCTTCTCCCGGTCTTCCTTCTGGGTTTGGTTTCTTCAGCTAATTGAATGGGAGGACCAAGATGATGTGATTCCCATGCGCATGTGCTCAGGAGTCACGTCATCAAGGCACAGAGGAGTGCTTTAAATGCACACTGAGATGCACATGCGCAACCCCATGTGCATTATCGCTGACAGGCAGGGAGATACATTTATAACAGAACAGATACTGTAGGGTCTCTTCTGTGATAAAAACCCTACTTGTCAGCATTTTTTTTTCATTTTGTTTCAATGCTACTTTCATACCTAATATTAGATTTTTAAGAATACAACAATATATTCCAAAAGAAGTCTTGTACATAGCAATACATAAAATTGGGTGTTATAGGCTGGTAAGTCATATGAACATATTGAAGTAATGACACACATAAACATGGATGAGATCAAGGGATTCCTCTAGAACAGCCTTTTTCAACCAGGGTGCCTTCTGGGTTTCTCAGGAGTTGCCTCGTCTAAGTGCTTCAAAATTGCTCCAAATTGACCAAAAATTGTGTACAAGCCAGTGGGTGGATCAAGCCTGCCATTTTGTTACGGAAAGCCATAGGTTTTATTTTGCAGCATTACAGCCTTGGGCACCATGCAGGCCAGTCGCTGGCATCCTAACAACCAATGATGTCTGACTTCCTATCAGCACTGGAGTCATGTTAGCTGAGTGATGGAGAGAAACGCTGGAATACTAGTCATTACCAGTGTGCAAAGGTATATTGCTTCGTGAGAAAAAAATCACCTCCTAATGTTGGGTGTCCTATGCGTATGGATGCTGCTACATATTTGTTTAGCTCGTTACATTTTCAAACAGGGTGCCTTGAGATTGTACAGAATTTTAAAGGGTGTCTTGACTGAAAAAAGGTTGAAAAACACTAGAAGACTATGGAGTGCAGTAGGTGTGGACCTGGTTCCATGTTTAGAGATTGAGCGTTAATTCAATTAAATGGCCAGAATAAATGAATTCAAATGCCAGAATATTCATTTACTCTGGCCATTGAAATTAATTATCGCTCAAGCTCTAAATACGCCTAGTATAATCAGCAGCATGAATACCCAAAAGCTTGACAATGACACGCCTAAACATGCCAGGAGAAAAAGGCATTCAGAAGAGCTGGGCAGAGTCTCCAGTGGATAAATTTGGCTCTTGTAGTTGCTTATGCTTGGTAAACACGAGATTATCGGACAAATGATCATCCGTTTTGTTTTTTTCATGCTAGTCTCATATTAAAAATGAAGAGTTTACTAAAGTTACGAAAATTCTCATACGACAGAATAAAAATTTGGAAGTGATGTAATATTTTGTATTGTATTTTTGGACAACTGTACTGATTAAACGAAAATCATACTATCTTGCGTTGTACGAGAAAAGTTTTCATGCTTGTCCCATCGGATAAACTGTCATGATCAGCATTCTAAAGCTGTGTACTAACGAGTAACGATCGCTTTGAAAGCGGATTTTTCGATTTTCTGATCGTGTGTACAGGCTATTAGGAGATCTTCCTAGTCTTACCTTGAAAAAGTATTCATAGCCCTTGAAATTTTCCACATTTTGTCATGTTACAACCAAAAACGTAAATGTATTTTATTTGGGATTTGACGTGCCAGACCAAAACAAAGTGGCACATAATTGTGAAGTGGAAGGAAATTGATAAATGGTTTTCCAAATAAATATGTGAAAAGTGCGGCATGCATTTGTATTTCGCCCCCCTGAGTCAATACTTTGTAGAACCACCTTTCACTGCAAGTCTTTTTGAGGATGTCTCTACCAGCTTTGCACCAGCTTCAGAGTGACATTTCTTCTTTGCAAAATAGCTCAAGCTCTGTCAGATTGGATGGAGAGCGTCTGTGAACAGAAAATTTCAAGTCTTGCCACAGATTCACAATTGGATTTAGGTCTAGACTTTGACTGGGCCATGAATATTCTTTGATCAAAACAATTCCATTGCAGCTCTGGCTGTATGTTTAGGTTCCTTGTCCTGCTGGAAGGCGACCCTCCGCCCCAGTCTCAAGTCTTTTGCCAAATCTAACAGGTTTTCTTTTAAGATTGCCCTGTATTTGGCTCCATCCATCTTTCCATTAACTCTGACCAGCTTCCCTGTCCCTGCTGAAGAAAAGCATCCCCACAACATGATGTTGCCACCACATGGTTCCAGGTGGGGATGGTGTGTTCAGGGTGATGTGCAATGTTAGTTTTTCACCACACATAGCGTTTTTCTTTTAGACCAAAAAGTTAAATTTTGGTCTCATCTGACCAGAGCACCTTCTTCCACATGTTTGCTGTGTTCCCCACGCAAACTGCACTTCTTATGGCTTTCTTTCAACAATGGCCTTCTTCTTGCCACTCTTCCATAAAGGCCAGATTTGTGGAGTGCACGACTAATAGTTGTCCTGTGGACAGATTCTCCCACCTGAGCTGTGGATCTCTGCAGCTTCTCCAGAGTTACTATGGGCCTCTTGGCTGATTCTCTGATAAATGCTCTCCTTGCCCGGCCTGTCAGTTTAGGTGGAAGGCCATGTCTTGGTAGGTTTGCAGTTGTGCCCTACTCTTCCCATTTTCGGATGGTGGATTGAACAGTGCTCCGTGAGAGGTTCAAAGCTTGCGATATTTTTTTATAACCTAACCCTGCATTAAACTTCTCCACAACTTTATTCCTGACCTGTCTGGTGTGTTCCTTGGCTTTTGTGATGCTGTTTGTTCACTAAGGTTCTCTAACAAATCTGAGGGCTTCACAGAACAGCTGTATTTATACTGAGATTAAATTACACACATGTGGACTCTATTTACTAATTAGGTGACTTCTGAGGGCAATTGGTTCCACTAGATTTTAGTTAGGGGTATTAGACCCCTTTCACACTGGAGGCGTTTTTCAGGTGCTTTAGCCCTAAAAATAGCGCCCATAAAGCGCCTGAAAAATGCCTCATCTGCAATCTCAGTGTGAAAGCCGGAGTGCTTTCACACTGGGGAGCTGCACTGGCAGGACGTTAAAAAAAGTCCTGCAAGCAGCATCTTTGGGGTGCTTTAGGAGCGGTGTATCTATGAAATCAATGGGCAGCGCCACCGAAGTGCCTGCAAAGCGCCTCGGCAGCTTTGCTTTGATGCTTTTAACCCTTTATTTGGCGACAGCGGGGGGGGGGGTTAAAAGCGTCCCGCTATCGGCCAAAAAGCGCCTCTAAAATGACGGTAAAGCGCAGCTAAAGCTAGCGACGCTTTACGGCCGACGCCTCCATGCTGTCAGTCTGGAAGTCCCCCTAGAGTAAAGTGGCTGAATACAAATGCACGCCACACTTTTCAGAATTTTATTTGTATAAAATTTTGAAAACCATTTATCATTTTCCTTCCACTTCACAATTATGTGCAACTTTGTGTTGGTCTATCACATAAAATCCCAATAAAATACATTTATATTTTGGTTGTAACATGACAAAATGTGGAACATTTCAAGGGGTATGAATACTTTTTCAAGGTACTGTAGATATTGTAGATATAGAAAGAGGAAAGGGGAAGGATAGAGGGAGAAGTAGAACGGTGGGCATAGGATTGGGGTGTCTTGTCGAGAGAAGATAGCTAGAGGTGAGAATATGTAGGAAAAGAAAATGGAGGGTATGGGGGAGAGGAATGGAACGTTGGCTGTTTTTGCTCCCATGGCTCCCAGTTGCTGCAAGTAGCTGGCTCATAGGCTAGGATGTATCTATGCTTTTCACTGTAGGGAGCCGCGATACTCCGAATTTTCTTTGATGTAGAGAGACACATTCTTATATGCCATCGTCATTTTATGGTAAATCCAGCATGACAGCATTTCTTAGCATAGCACCTATTTAGCACATTGTATATTAAAGTTAATGTGGATGATGAACACATTGTATTACAGAAGTGCTCAGGTTGTTTTTTCCCAGGTCTGGAAAACATTGTTATAATACCTGACCCCTGACTCACTAAAGTGCCCATGGTTTTTACTTCAAGGATCTGATCAGCTTAGCATAAGTTGTGAAATGCTATAAAAATAATAAATAAGGCATTACAGCGCCCCTCAAGTCTACAGTACAAAAGGAACTTCCCCATGGAAGGCCCTATAACTTAGCCACAACATAGAACATATTCTGTAGAAAAACTTTACATTGTGAATAAATAAATAAAACAGGTTTTCAGCATTTACCATAGCTCCCAACTGTCCCTGATTTGGGGCAAAGTCCCTCTGTCCCGCATTCTTCCTCATTTTGGTCTGATCTATAAAGTTGTATATAAAATGCACTTTTTATATATCAAAAAGTGTTTTCCAGGTCTAAGCCTTTTATCCAATTTCTAAATTGCAACATTTGTAAATTCCAACAGCCAATATGAAGGAATAGTAGTGGTAAAAAAAGCACTTGTCGGTTTAACCAATCTTGTTTTTTTGAACAATTCTCCTTTAAGGGGGCGTGGCAAGGGGTGTGTCCTATGCCCTGCATAATTTTGCTGATAGGTGTCCCTCATTCCCATCTCAAAAAGTTGGGAGGTATGATTTACTACTCACAAGCAGCCTAGGATGCTCCCTGCCTTCTAGGTGCTTAACCTCCCTGGCGGTATGATTATTTCAGATTTTTGCGTCTCAAAGCGGTACAATTATTTTGCATAGAAATTTGGCGTTTTATATTGTAGGCCTGTAATTCTTAGCAATAACACACTTAGATCTGTCCGCCAAAAGTCTAGTAGATATCCCGGGTATAATGAAGTTTGAAACACAAAATCATAAATTATAATATAATAAATAAATATAAATAATTAAAAAAAATAATAATATAATGATAATAAAATAAATTTCCCCACGATTCACTATCGCTCAATTCTGCAAGTGTTCTAATTTATTATCGCTGTTTTCTAGCTGGTCTAAAGTAGGGCTGAAACAACTAATCGATAACTAATCGATTATGAAATTAATCGATTACTATTTTCATAATCATTTAATCGGCCAGTAACATAATGGGGTTAAGAAAAACTAAAATTAGCCCTTTATAGTACAAAAAGAGCAAATAATCGCTATGGTAAATATTACTTTCACAGTTCTACAGTAAAAAAAATGAACCGCTTAAAGTATTGATTATCTGCTTTTTTTTTGTACTATAAAGGGCTAATTTTATTTTTTTTAACCCCATTATGTTACTAAACATAAGTCAGGGACTTTTTTTAAACGCAAAACGGTGCTTTTTTGGTTCAATATACTTCAATGAAGAAGCTGCAGAAAAGCATGTAATGCATTTTTGCTGAAATTAGTGTTTTTTAATCTGCCCAACAACAAGTTGGCCAAAAAAAATGCAAAAACGCAAATTGCAGCAAAATCACTTGTGCAAAAATCAAAATACACAGCAAAAAGCACTGCAGAAATAGATCAAAAGCAAACTGCATAGGTGTGTACCGAGCCTTATGCTGGCCACTCCGATCAATTTTCAGACAAGAATATTCAAACGGAAAATCTTTGTACATTCGCTGAATGAAAGAATGTTTGAAATTTTCACTTGTTTTTAACATTCTGTTTTTAAAATAAAAAAAACCACATACACTGTCTGAAAATTCCTTTGACCAAGAAGTTTTCTATTATTTCCAAATTGTCACCATGGTTGAAAATGAACGTCGATTTGACCCCACTAATGATTAGAAAATCGAACTAACGTTCTTAAAATGCCATTTTTTTTTTTTGAAGAAAGACATTGTTTTTTAAATAAAAAAAAAATTTGATCTCTGAGTCTGATGATATTTACCAGATTCACCCTTTATTAGTATATATCCTCCAATAGCATATACAGTATATCTCTCCTCTAATAGTATATATAGTACATCTCCTCTAATAGTATATCTTTTCTGTCTGTTATTCTCAGAGTGGATTAGATATTTTGCTCCCTAACCATATAGTTATTTATATTTATCACTGCATAGAGATATTTAAGAATAAATTGTCTTTTTTTAAAACTTTACATATTAACTGAATTATAAACCACACTTTTTTTTTTTTTTAAGCTTATTAATCGATTAATCAAAACAATAATCGGCCAACTAATCGATTATGAAAATAATCGTTAGTTGCAGCCCTAGTCTAAAGTCACTTTTGACGTAAAGGGACACTTTTTGGTTGCTGCGGACAATCTCAAGTTTACAAGCAGAAAGAACAGTATATATAATATAAAACTGCATGCAGGGCATGGGTCAAAGCCTTGGGGACAAAAGGGATGTGAAATAATTTCATACAGTAATGTAATCTGTAAGAATAAAAGTAAAAAAGCATGTATTATGATTTTTATTTTTTTTTGGATTTGCCGCCAGGCTCCACCCCCCGTGCGTCGCGACGCTCGCAGGGAACGGAGCCTGGCACAGAGAGGCTTTGGAGGAGGTCAGAGCCCGCAGACACCGCGGGGGACATCGCAGGATCCTGTGGACAAGGTAAGTAACCTGCACCAGGATCCTGAGATGTAATCCCGAGTGTGGCTCGTGGTTACCGCTAATGGTGCTGAAATTTAACCTCGAGCCACACTCGGGAAAACCGTCAGGGAAGTTAATGGGAGATGGGGCTTATATTGCATCCCTCCCCGAAAATCACAATAGGGTTTATTTACGGGGTATGTCTTATTTTTGGGGAAACACGGTACCTACCTTTTTACAGGAAATACTATGTTAAAACTCCTCATCCCTAGACTCCCTCCTATCTATTTTTTTGTGTTTGCACTGCTAAAATGAATAATCCAGAAAACAGTTAAAAGGTTGTAGATCAAAGCAATGACTGTGCTGTTATAATGGTTCATCACTGTACAGATGTCTCTTTTTGTACTAAGATACAAATGTATACAAGATACTCTTGTTTCCTCAGAAAAGACCTTTCAGCTGCTTTACCTTTTAATACTGCCTACAAAATTGAGGAAAAAAAATGAATTTAAGGAATCAGAGGATGCAGAATATTTTGTTCTATGAATCCCTGTGCAGGCAGCCCTTATTGATGTCACAGCTCCTCCCAATTTGACGTGTGTGGGGTGCGTGTCCCCGAACTCACGCAGATTTTATATTGGGAGCAGCGTCTGTGCACAATGGGATTACCTGCACAGGGATGCACGGAACATCTGTGTATCCCCATATGGGTAAACACAGCCTTATACAGGGATATGCATCTATACGTATTGTGTGAACGAGGCCTAAGTCTTCTGGTCGGTTTAAATATGGGCCTTCCATGTAAAAGTGTTATTTCTTAAAAAGTCCATTCTCTTGTGAGGCTTACTGGTGTAAGACAGCATAGGAGTTTGGTAACTTGGAAAATAAAAGCTGCTGCTGATATAGTATTAATAAAAGTGCATGCCCCGAGTGTTTCCTCTATTGTTGTAACTGTGTTTTCCCTGTGACTCATATCATTGGTAAAAGTAGACAAGTCTAGGCAAGTTTATATTCAGAGGGAATCATGAACCAGAATTTGTTTTAATTAAAAAGGGTTTGATAATCATATTGCTAATGAGGGGATATAAATTAGTTCTTAAGCCTCTTTTTTTTTACGTTAATGCATTCCCTGCATTAGCCCCTGTTCACACTGGAGCGACTTGTCACTCGATTTTGGCATTTGACGTTTTTTTTTTTTTAAATCTAGAGCTTTAAGCCTAGTGCACGCTAGTAGTTTTTTTTGTTAACACAGCAGGGCTGAATGGAAAAAAACCTGACAGCTCTGGAGGAGCCACTGTACCAACTTTGCGATGTTAGTACAGCGACAGAGGGACGGCCCCCCGCCAGAACACTCCGGTCAGCGCTCTCAGCCATAGGCTGATCAGGAGTCGGTCGGCAGACCTTTTTTGGTCATGCCCCATTGACAGAAGCTGGCCCAATGGCTGGCTTCTGTCGGACTGTCTGCAGGCCGAATGCCGGTCGGTTTCTATTGGACCGGCCGCTCCCACCCGACATTTGGCCCGTGTTACTAGGCTTAATTCCGCTTTAAAACCGAATTCGTTGACGCGTTGTAAACCTGTCCTCTAACACCAGGCTGCCCCCTCTATGTGTGGACAGTAGCTGAACGACTAGATGACAGTGTGTTCCTGGCACTATTTTTTTCTCATGGCATCCTGCTCACATCTGTCACTGTACATTTGTGTCTGGGATACAGAAAGGTTATTTATGTATTTGTGCGTGCAATGGGCTCACTATAATGTAACTGGAACATCTGAATCTTGACTAAGGTGAGAGCCAGCTCTGCCCTGGCAGTAAATTCCAATCTTTCTCTAATTGCATTTTCCAGCCCCATGTAATTGGTGCATCTGGCTGTACAGTTTGTAAACCTCCACAGGAACCATTGACACAAGTATTGAAAGTCAGCAGGCGGCGTGTGAGTGCTTATTTTTTCAGCTGGTGTCTCTTCATATACTTCTTGATCTTCAAACTGGGCATGTGTGCCAAGATGTGTAGACTGGACTCAGTGTTAGTAATGGATTGAAGGCCCGTTCACACCACAATTCCTTATTTTCATTCAGCTACGCAAGTGCAAGTTGCATGGGTTGACTTACATTGTATTCTTTTTATGCATTTTTTTGTTCATATTTTGCAATGTGTTTTTAAAGCGAAGGTCCCCCCACCGCTGCTGAAATTAAAAGCCAGCAACTACACATATTGCAGCTGCTGGCTTTTAATATTAGGACACTTACCTGTCCTGGAGTCCAGCGATGTCGGCACTGCAGCTGTCGGGTGCTGCCGCCGCCATTGCGTGTAGGGAACCCGGCAGTGTAGCCTTGCGGCTTCGTGCCAGGAACCCTACTGCGCATGTGCGAAGCTCCACTCCTCTCTCCTACTAGCCCGGCGGCAGGTGAAGGAGGAGAAGGGGAACCAAGCTGTGACGTCAACAGCTGCGGCTATGGCTCCTGGTAGTGGGAACAGGGTTCCTGTCAAAGATCTGTCAGGTATCCTTTCCCCCCCTCCCCCAGAAAGGTGCCTAATGTGGCGCCGGAGGTGGGGAGGAGATAAATGAGCAGAAGTTCCACTTTTGGGTGTATCTCCGCTTTAATTACATTTTTTTTTTCTTTACTGCAAAATGTATATTTTATAACCAGTAAATGGAATGGAATGCTTGTTGGGTTGTGTTTTACGTGCATATTTTTTTTCACTACAGTTCAATGCAGTGGTTTGAACTGCTCTCATTTCAAATCATTGTTTTGGACTGTCTATGTGGTGGGAATGCATAAAAAAAAAAAAAGGGGGGTCTGACAGCATCTGTTGTGAACGGGCCCTTGAAGAGGAGCTCCAGGCTCCGTCAGAAAAAATGAAATCAGCAGCTAAAATATTGTATTTTCAGACTTTTAATATTAGGACACTTACCTGTGTATGAACCCTGAGGCATCTTCAGCCATTTTTTCATTGCCACTCCCATTTCGTGTGGGTGAAATCGGAAATGAAGCCCTTCGGCTTCACAGCCAGTTCTCTACTGTGCATGCACCTACCGCCCTGCGTGTTGTGAATAGCTTGGGGAAGGAGGGAGGGGGGGCAAATTTCCGGATGACTTGGTCGCTACAAAGTATCCCGGAAGTGGTTTGGGTGGAGCTCCTCTTTAAGTTATCCATCGCTGGATCGAAATTGCCAGTCCCTGATGAACCAGCCGGATCCATGTGTGGGCACTGTGGTTGTACAGAAGCACACCGATCAACTTCTGTACAACAGGCCTGCTGGCAAATGTCCTCTCAATCAGCACTGCGGGCTCTTCCACTTATACCGTACATATTTATTTCGATTTTGTTTATTACAAGAATTTATTTAGCATCGTCAATTTACACAGCATTTTACATATTTATTAAATTCACATCAGTCATTTGATGTGATCTTGAAGGTGATCACTCGCTAAAATGAAAAAAACCAAAAACTAGC
The DNA here is from genome assembly GCA_037952925.1 of Lithobates clamitans. NCBI lineage: Eukaryota > Metazoa > Chordata > Amphibia > Anura > Ranidae > Lithobates > Lithobates clamitans. The sequence continues at coordinate 9,093,356 of JBBGZY010000142.1, forward strand.
GTGGGGTTTCCCCCCAAAAGCATACCGGACCCTATGGTCTGGTATGGATTTGAAGGGGAACCCCCACACCAAAAAAATTGACGTTGGGTCCCCCCCAAAATCCATACCAGACCCTTATCCGAGCAAGCAGCCTGGCAGGTCAGTAAAGGGGGGGGATGAGCGCCTCTCCCCCCTCCTCGATCATACCAGGCCACATGCCCTCAATTCGTTCCATAAAAATTTCTACTAGTGTATACCAAACATAACCACTTCATTTCTGCTGTACGTACAGTGCCCTTGCAAAAGTATTCACTCTTGGCTTCTTACCTATTTTGTTACATTACAGCCTTTAGTTCAATGTTTTTTTAATCTGAATTATATGTGATGGATCAGAACACAATAGTCTAAGTTGGTGAAGTAAAATTAGAAAAATATATACATAAAACTTTTTTTCAGAAATAAAAAACTGATAATTGGCATGTGCGTATGTATTCACCCCCTTTGTTATGAAGCCCATAAAAAGCTCTGGTGCAACCAGTTATCTTCAGAAGTCACATAGTTAGTGAAATGATGTCCATTTGTGTGCAATCTAAGTGTCACATGATCTGACATTACATATACACACCTTTTTGAATAGCCTCAGAGGCTGCAACACCTAAGCAAGAGGAACCACTAACCAAACACTGCCATGAAGACCAAGGAACTATCCAAACAATTAAGGGACAATGTTGTTGAGAAGTACAAGTCAGGGTTAGGTTATAAAAAATATCCAAATCTTTGATGATCCCTAGGAGCACCATCAAATCTATCATAACCAAATGGAAAGAACATGGCACAACAGCAAACCTGCCAAGAGATGGCCACACACCAAAACTCACGGACCGGGCAAGAAGGGCATTAATCAGAGAGGCAGCACAGAGACCTAAGGTAACCATGGAGGAGCTGCAGAGTTCCACAGCAGAGACTCGAGTATCTGTACATAGGACGACAATAACCCATACGCTCCATAGAGTTGGGCTTTATGGCAGAGTGGCCAGAAGAAATCCATTACTTTCAGCAAAAAACAAAATGGCACATTTTGAGTTTGCGAAAAGGCACGTGGGAGACTCCCAAAATGTATGTAGGAAGGTGCTCTGGTCTGATGAGACTAAAACTGGACTTTTTGGCCATCAAAGAAAACGCTGTGTCTGGCGCACACACAACACATCACCAAAAGAACACCATCCAGCAGTCGGGATTGGGAAACTGGTCAGAGTTGAGGGAAAGATGGATGGTGCTAAATGCAGGGATATTCTTGAGCAAACCCTGTACCACTCTGTGTGTGATTTGAGGCTAGGACGGAGGTTCACCTTCCAGCTGGACAATGACCCCAAACACACTGCTAAAGCAACACGGGTGGTTTAAGGGGAAACATGTAAATGTGTTGGAATGGCCTAGTCAAAGCCCAGACCTCAATCCAATAGAAAATCTGCGGTCAGACTTAAAGATTGCTGTTCATAAGCGCAAACCATCCAACTTGAAGGAGCTGGAGCAGTTTTGCAAGGAGGAATGGGCAAAAATCCCAGTGGTAAGATGTGGCAAGCTCATAGAGACTTATCCAAAGTGACTTGGAGCTGTGATAGCCGCAAAAGGTGGTTCTACAAAGTATTGACTTTAGGGGGGTGAATAGTTATGCAAATTGACTTTCTCTGTTAGTTTGTGCTATTTGTTGTTTGCTTCACAATAATAAAAAAAAAAAAAACATCTTTAAAGTTGTGGGCATGTTCTGTAAATTAAATGATGCAAATCCTCAAACAATCCATGTTAATTCCAGGTTGTGAGGCAACAAAATGTGAAAAATGCCAAGGGGGGTGAATACTTTTGCAAGGCACTGTATGTATACCTACAAGAACGTAGCGGTGAGGGTTTAGTCACTTCTGGTTTCAGTTTGTTTTCAAGGCATTTTTGGCTTTTAAAGCATCTTATGCCTCGTTTCCACTGAGCGGATCGGTTCGGGTCGGTACAGTTTGAATGGCCTAGAATGGTCCGGTCTATTCTGGTGAGCGTTTCCACTGCAAGTCGGACCGACAGGGGCCATACAGGGTTTAGCTGTATTTTCTGTCAGCCAATCAGTGGAATGTATTGTAGCTCCGCCCTAACCGAACTGTTCAATTTTCTATGGCCCCACATCCGAAGCAGGACCCTGAATGGAGCGGTACGGTTGTATGGGCCGCTTTCATAATGGAAACACCCAAAAATAACGTACCGTACCGTACCGAACCGATCCGCTCAGTAGAAACGAGGCATAAGCAGACCGATCTCGGTTTGATAACATGCTTTGGTGGGCACAAGAGAGATCTGGAGTCTAATAGACCCCTGGTCTCTCCATAAAGAGGATCTGTCATGGCCATGCTATCACAAGAGATGTTGTTCATCCCTTGTGATAGCAATAAAGTTCCATAAAAAAATAAAGGGAGAGTGTCAACGTATTTTTTAAATAAAATAAATAATAATAAATTTTTTTTTAAAGTCCCCCCCCCCTATCCACCTGGGCTCACCTGCAAATTCGAACACGCATGAAGGTTCTGCACGCATAAGTTAACGGTGATCATGCCACTTGTGAGGTATCATTGCAAATATAGAGCAAAAATTCTAGTACCAGACCTCCTGTGTAACTCTAAACAGGTAACCTGTTAGGACTTTTAAAGTGTTTCCTATAGAGATTTTTAGGTACCTGAGTTTGTTGCCATTCCACAAGTGTACTCAATTTTGGGTATCTATTTGCTCGGCATAACATCATCTTTTATATTTTACCAAAATATTTGGGATTGTATTGTTTTTGTGTGCACTAAAACACATTAAAGTTTATTTTTTCCTGAAAATTTGAATTTGGTAAGCTATTGCACAAATATCTGGCAACATAAAATTGCAACAACAACCATTGTATTTTCCGGGGTCTCTCCATTAAAAAATATACATATTTATATATACATATAATGCTTGTGGGTACTACGTAATTTATAGCAAAATAATCTGTTTTTTACTTGTATGAGAGAAATATCAGAGTTATCCCAGACTGGAGGTGGTTAAAGTGGAACTTAGTTTAGGTTGGCCCCTTTTGCAGGCATAGCAATGTAAAACATATACTATTTGAAATCCAGTAATACACTGTCTCACCCTTCTCTGTGCATGCTCAGTTGCTCTCCTTTTTTGGCATTGGGCCGAAAATTAGAACCACTAGAGGCCAATCTGCTGACAGCTTAAAGATTTACTGTTGCTCAGGGGCTCTGGGCTTTAGCAAAATAGCAGCCTCCGGCAAGAAGAAACAGTAGCAGTGCTGGAGGCAATTTACAGCACACTAATTTTGGTAGCATAATGACTGATGTGGAATGTATGTTCCTTGCTAAAGAACATGATTTTTTTGATCAAGTTGTTATGGGTAAAGTTCTGCTTTAGGCTGGGTTCACACCAGTGCGTATTGGATGCGGCTCTGGTGCGAATTACATAGGATCCCTGTGCGTCTTTTGGCCTGTTTCAGGTCCGAATTTAGCCCAAATTCAGACTGAAATCAGACCTGAAATGGTGAATGGAGACGCTCCCTACTCCTGCTGTGAGCCGCTGCGATCTCAAGTGTGAACCCAGCCTTAAAGTGGTTGTAAAGGAGGTTTTTTATCTTAATGCATTCTATGCATTAAGATAAAAAAACTGTGTGTAGCAGCCTCCCCAGCACCCCCCAATTACTTACCTGAGCCCCCTCTTTCTCCATCGATGTCCATGAGTGTCTAAGCCATCCGGGACACTCCTCTTGATTGGCTCAGACACAGTAGCGGCGCCATTTTCTTCCGTGGCTGTCAATCAAAGTCGGTCAGCCAATCAAGGGAGAGAGGGGACGGGACCAGGTCTGGGCTCCATGTCTGAATGGATACACAGAGCTCTGACTCGGCTTGGGTGCCCCCATAGGAAGCTGCTGGCTGAGGGGGCCCTCAATAGGGGGGAGGGGCCAAGAGCAGCAAAGAGAGACCTGAGAAGAGGAGGATCCAGGCTCCTCTGTGGAAAACCAACTGCACAGAGGAGGTAAGGATAACATCTTTGTTATTTTTTTTTTTAAACAAGACTTTACAATCACTTTAAGGCCCGTACCTCACATTCATACATACATACATACTAGAACTAATTTCAACAGGAGCCAAATAACCTACCAGCACATCTTTGGAGTGTGGTAGCCGGAGGAAACACACAAGTGCAGAAGAACATGCAAACTCCATGCAGGTAGTGTGATGGATTGATATTCAACCCCAGTGCTGCAATGCATGTAAAAATAAACATTAAAAGGTATAGATTACATTGGTTTTAGCTGTAATACAGCACAAAAAGCAATATGTTACTAAAGCTTTTCTTGACAGTTACAGCCTTAGGTATAGTTTTACCGTGTTTTACTGAGAAGGTGAATGGATGAAGTGGATTTGAATTCTCCTAATACTTCTACATTAAAGCTATGATCTCTATGAGTTTATTGTTATTTCCAGTATGTTATGGTCCCTCCATCCTATTCAGAAATTACCTCTTCACATTTTAGGTCAGAGCAAGGGAAATTTCCCTTTTAAAAATAACAGGAAATATGTCCATGTATACATTACTGTGCTAAAATTTTAGGCAGGTGTGAAAAAATGCAGTAAATTCAGAATGCTTTCAGAAGTAGAAGTGTTAATATTTTATTTTTATTAATAAAATTGAAAGTAAACAAGAGAAAGAAGAGAAATCCAAATCAAATTCAAATGCATATTTGGTGTGGCCACTTGTTGCTTAGTTTCAAATCACCATAAATTCTTCTAAGCCCCGGTTCACACTGACGTGGCTTAAAAGTCTAACATCCCAGTGCGACTTCACCACGGCTTGCATACAACTTTTTTAACAGGAGTCAATGCATGATGTGCTGAAGTCGCACCAAAAGTAGTGCAGGAACCTTTTTTTAAGTCGGAGTGACTTGAATCACACCAATTAGAACAGTTCCATTGCCGTTCATGGGGCGCGACTTGTCATGCAACTTTGAACTCTCAAGTCGCATGACAAGTCGCAGCAGTGTGATCCGGGCCTCAGTACACTTGCACATTGTTTCTGAAGGCACTCTGCAGGTAGGTTGTTCCAGACATGGTTAGATAATTGTACTCAGATCTTCTGTGGATGTTTGCTGCCTCACATCCTTCTGTCTCTTTCATGTAATCCAGTGTCCAGTCCAGCTATCACTTATGTTGGCGCTCCTATCTTTGCCTTGTAAGGCCTCATGTACACTGGTGCTGGTAAACGGACATTCAGAGGCAGTTGGCTGCTTTTTTAAGCTGTCCCCGAATCGTCAGGGAAGGGCAAGGGAAACATGCAAAAGTCAGCGACAAATGAGGAACAGGACACACAGAACATAGAGGATTTTTTCATTCTACATGATCATATTCCATCTAGGTCCCCTCTAGATATGAAGGTGGTTAACCTTACCAAATTTCCGCTTAATGTACATCATATTTCATTACTTAATAGAGGCCTTTCATTTTCCCCGAGGTCAGGGATGAACGAATTTGAGGTCTATAAGGATATCTCCCTCTATCTTAGGAAAGTAATCTTTAGGTACTGGCATTCCTCAAAACATAATGAGTCCCAATCAAATCAGTCAAATAAGGAAGAAAGAGATGCCCTAGATGCCCTTGTTTCCCTTTTACAAGAGAATGTTGACTCTGACTCAGACATAGAGACCTCTGACCATCAGTTTGCTCTGACACGTCCTACCAATATATCCATCAGATCAGTCAAAATGCCCCCACTATCCAAACATAAATCGATTGAATTCTTCTTGGCGCAAGTCAAGAGGGACCTATCTAAAGTTAATTGGAAATATAGGGGTATTGATAATCTCACACAGGAAGAGAGGAAAGCTCATAGGGAGCTTGAGGAGGCCCCGGGCATTATCATCAAGGGCAGTGATAAGGGAGGTAATGTGGTCCTCCTTACTGAGGACCAATACGAAAGCGAAGTGATGAGATTGCTCGGCGATAAATCCACTTATCGCAAGCTTGACTCAAATCCCTTTCTTACCATTGTTAATGCCCTCAACTATCAATTGAGTCTTGGCCTGGAAGAAAAGTTGATCACCAGGAAAGAGTTTAATTACCTACGGGTTTCTCAGTTCAACACTCCAACATTCTACATCATACCCAAACTTCATAAGTCCCTACATAACCCACCCGGTAGACCCATAGTGTCTGCTGTCAATGGTCCCTTGGAAAAGATTGGAAAATTAATTGATGCACTAATAAAGGAACTGGTGCACGACTTACCCTCCTATGTGCAAGATACGAGGGATGTGTTGTTACGACTGGACACTATGTCTCTACCAGAAGAAGCTCTCATTGTAGGGATCAACGTGGAATCCCTGTATACGTTGATTCCCCACATTTGGGGGCTTAAGGCCGTTCAGTTCTTCAGTTCTACCTGTCAGTTCTTGAGAGGAAATTCCCACTCCTTGGACAGCAGAACGAATTTATTGGTGAGATTCTCACCTTTCTATTGGAACATAATTGCTTTCAATTCTTGGGAACCTACTGCCAACAGATTAGAGGGACCTCAATGGGGCACCCTGGGCCCCCTCATATGCATGCCTTCATTTGGGCATGTGGGAGGAGGAGTCCGTCTACTCGTCAACAATGTACCTCGGCCACAGTCGCATGTGGCTGAGGTACATTGATGACGTGCTCATGATCTGGGAGGGCACAGAACAGGAATTGTTGCAATTCATGGATGAACTCAACACTAACGATCGTAACATCAAACTTACTTTACAGCTCATCCCCACACCCTTCCTTTTCTTGATTTAACTCTAATAGCTGAGAATGGAAAGATCAGTACCAAAACTTACAGGAAGTCCACAGCAGCTAACACCCTTCTTCAGGCTAGCAGTGATCCCCCTAAATCTCTGATTAGGGGTATACCGGTTGGCCAATTTTAGAACTCAAAGAAACTGTTCCAGACAACAAGACTTTGATGCCGAAGCTAGGGACCTATACGGCAGATTCAGGGAGAGAGGCTACTCCCATTCATGCATTAGGGAAGCCAAAAAGAAGGCTATTCAGACAGACCGTCAGAAACTTCTCATTAGAAAAGATCCTAAATCTGTGAATGATACACAGGAACCCCTTAGTATCATCACCAAATTTGGTGCCCATTGGGACCAAATTAAGGCAATATTAAGCCAACATTGGCATATTCTGTCTGAGTCGCCTATCTTGGGAGACATTGTCGGTGAGCGTCCCCTTCTCACCGCCCATCGTTCTAGGAACCTCAGAGATTGCCTAATTCATTCAGAATATAAAAGATCCCCCACTCCTAACTGGCTTACCCAACTTCCACCCTTGAAAGGTATGTTCAGATGTGGCAGATGCTCGGTCTGTAGGTATGCTGAACGCACGGACGTGTTCACCGATTCTGACGGAAAAAAAAAATTAAAATTCATAACTTTATCAACTGTGTAATAGTACTAGAGTAATCTACATGCTCACTTGCCCCTGTGGAAAAAATTATGTGGGCAAGACTAAGAGGCAACTTAAAGTCAGAATCGGTGAACAGTACACGTCCAAAGCATTCTTAGCAAAGATGATGAGCGCCCCATCCCATTGCATTTTATTAAATTTCATGGTGGGAACCCCACTGGACTCACCTTCAAGGGTATATATAGGTTTAACCTCCCCCTGAGAAGGGGTGACTTTGATAGAATCTTATGCCAGTAAAGAGAAAATGTGGATATACAATTTAAACAGTATGTCCCCCCGTGGGTTAAACAATGAATGCAATCTCTCCGTGTTCCTTACGCCCTAGCCCCCATTAGCTATAATGGGATCCTCCTCTCAGTGTCGCATTCCTGTTTAAATTTGTCAGTAAAATTAATTTATTACTTATCATTTACTATCTGGTCCATATCTTACCTTCCTTTTCTCTTGATTCCTTCTCTCCCCCCCCCTTTCTTTTTGTTCCCCCCCTCCCCTTCTTTTCTCCCCCACCTGCCCCTTTTCCTTCCCTTACCAGTTTCTCCCCCCCCCCTTTTGCCTGTCCCTTCCATCTGCTTTACTTGCTTTATTTGTTTTTGATCTCTATTTTTCTTTGATGGTTGTTGCACCTAGAGACCGGCACGCTGACTATGTATTTTGTTTTGTTTTCTGCATGTATGGCTGTCAATTAGTTGCGCTGTTGCCGAGCCAACCAGACGCCGACGTATTTACGCGATTTAGCGTTAAGGCTATATAAGGTGACTGTCTCGGCTACAGCGCATGCTCTGAAGAAATCCGAGTGACGGATGACACGCGTCAGCAAGATGCCATCATGCTTCTCATAGCGTACCCACAGACCCACCCACCAGCCTTGGGGATTCCGCCCGCACCTCCGCAAGGTTTTTCAAAACAGACCTGGGAACTGGAGGACTGTATGCACCTCACTTATCGCTGCGCCTTCCAATTCAACATTACCTTTCCCGAGTGTCACCATTTGAACCCCGCCTGCGATACCTTTTATGTGGATGGAAGTTAGCCTGTTCAGCTGCCTGGAGATGGTACGAGTAAGACACGGCTGCTCTCCCTGATCAGTGTCATATTCCGGTGTCTACAGAGGGGTGAGATCTAACCTTATATATCCCCTACACGGGATAGTTGTATTTACCTCCCAGTATTTCTCTCCCCTAAAGCACTGATGATTTGACCGATGCAGTCACATATCTAAGCCTACTGCCAATCCTCCAGTACTTATAGCGTTTCTACACAGGACATTACCCCCATGGTATTTGCTTCCTATGACATTGAATGACCTAAGTGAACTTTATAACTTCATGACTGCAGTTTCCACTGCAACATCAATAAGCTGGTTACTTTCAATTCTTTTCATTGCCATTCATACCGTGGATGTGAATTACATACGGCTGCATCACCCATCACCTCTCCTTTGTTTGCAATCTACTTGCATATTGATATATATATCAGGAACATTAGCCTCCTTTAGATGATCTACTTGGAGACATTATCTTGAAACTTGCTTGATTAGAGGTGTGCATGGTTTGTGTATGTGGTGGCCATCTGTGTTTGTCCCAGACAATGTTGTCTACTTTATAAATTGGTGGTGGTACCTGGTTTTTAACCATTTTTTTGATTGGCATTTATGTGAATTTTTTCAATAAAATGAATATATTTTTGCTAATTGCTTTCAGTTGGAATTGGTCTCCAATTCCACTTCTCTCCCCCTCCTTTTTTGATATGCTTTTTTAAGTTGCCCCTGAACTCATCCAATGTTATCTTATCAGTACATGTACACAGGTTTGTTTAAGGTCGTTTCTAGGCAGTTGAGTTTAGAAGCCTTTTTTGGAAAGCAAAAAAATGAGTTCAGACGCTGAGTTTAGAGGCATTTCAAGCGCTTTAGTCGCGTTTCGTTTACAGGCAATTTTCATTTTTGGCTATTTTGGGGAAAAAAATGTTTTTTGCAAACGCGGTTAAACGCGGCTAAATGCGGCATGAAAAAGCTGCAAAACGAACGTTTTAAACGTGGGTTACTACCTGTCAAGTTAAATCGTTCAGGAGAGGTTGTAAAAATGTCCCGTGTACATTAAGCCTTACACTCTCTGGATGTTTGAATAGCCTGGCTGTAATAACGTCACTCCTGTGCATGCGCATGAGAGTCTTTATCTTGGTACAACGCTCTGCATTCAAGGTTCATTCATGTCACTGCACATGCTGGAGCCAATGTGAATATCTACCTATAGGTACAAATTGTTAACCAGAGTTTAATGCCACGTTCAAAGTGGAAATACACTGTATGGAACTACACTGTATGTACACTGTGGAACTGCACCACAAACCAAAAGTGCCATTTAATTCATTTGTAATATTTAAAGCAAACTAACCCATCCATCCATGCCTCCATGCTTGATTTTCCAGGGAGAAATCACTTAGAAAAGCACTCCCCTAGCATTTCAGGCTGTGGCCATCTTGAGTGAGGGCAGATGATTTATGTGCAACATTTACTTCCTGGAATCTATCTGCCCTTAGCTCAGGCATACAGGCATGAGGGTTTGTTTAGCTGAGAAAACCCCTCCTCCCCTCCTGAAGACTTCTAGGATACATGACATTATTTGCCTAGGCATGAAAACTAGGAAGTAACTAAAGAAATGTAAAAAAAAAAACGGTTTAAAACAAGTAAATATGATATACTTTTCTATCTACTTACTAACACTAGCAGCATAAGGATTCAAAATATTCAATGTTGATTGAGAGAGTGAAGTTCCACTTTAAAGCGGAGTTCCACCCAAAAGTGGAACTTCCGCTCATTTTTTCTCCTCTCCCCCTCCGGTGCCACAATTGGCACCTTTGGGGGGACAGGATACCTGTCTTTGACAGGTATCCCGTTCCACTTCCGGGAGTCTGGGCCGCGGCCCGTGGCATCACCGCGAGGCTCCCTCCTCCTCCTCCTCTCCTTGTCACCGGGCCAGTAGGATGCGCAGTAGGACGCGTATGCGCAGTAGGGTTCCCGGCATGAAGCCGTAAGGCTACACTGCCGGGTACCCTTACCCGCAATGGCGGGGGAAGCACCCGACAGCTGATGGAAACATCAGCTGTGGTGCCGACATTGCGGGACTCCTGGACAGGTAAGTGTCCTATTGTTAAAAGCCAGCAGCTGCACTATGTGTAGCTGCTGGCTTTTCTTCTTTTTTTTTTTTTGGATGGAACACTGCTTTAAGATTGTTCAGTTGTTTAGATACAGAATCTGTTTATTGTTTCTCACCAATAAACATTTTTCCCTATTACAATGCAGAAATGCTCAATAAATCCCAAGACCATAGGGTGCTAAGAGAACTATTTTTAAATAAAATGTATCCTCAATTGTTCCCAGTAAGATGTTTTTGGCCTCTGTTTTTCCATATTCTTCGTCCTCACAACATTACTGTTTTTAACATATAAGCCAAGTTTTTCCGAGGAAAACAACGCTCGGCTCTAGTTCTCCTTATGTTACATATTTACTGCCATGTGAAGAAGAATTTCCTCTTACCGTAATCACTTAGTGATGTCCTTGGCCCTAAAGGCTAAACTTTTCTACAGAGTTCAGATTCAATCCTCACTAGGAAGAATGCAGTAGGTGATATGCTCAGCAAATTCCAGAGTCAGATGATTGTTATCATCAGTCCATTAACCCAGCCAGTACAGTATTAGAGACGCCACAGATTAGTGGACTTGGGTTAAAGATGTCTTTGCTGAGCCACATGGGAGGTTCTTTCAATCTAGTATTTACTACCAATGTCAGTGTCTTAGGATACCAAGTGCTAATATCCAGCAGGGGTGACTAGATCTGTGTAGCTGTACAGGGGAGACTGGACCAAAGCTAAGTGAAATTATAAAAAGATTTATTAATAACACAGCAAAAACCATCCAAAATCACAAGCAATACAATCAAGTGAAGCACACGATAACTCAAAAACTACTCAACTAACTATGATACATTATATGCAAAGCAAGGAGAGAGATTGGGTAAGGCAAAGTCAGGCCGGAGGTACGTGGAACAGTGGGTCAGGAAGTGTGCCAGAGCTGGGATCCAGTACAAGTGAAACAGGTAGAGCCAGCAGGATCAGGATAGCAGGTACAGAAGAAGGACCAGGATAGGCACAACAATATCTGGATGTTTGGCACAATGAGCAAAATGATGAGGCCCTGTGGAAAGATAGAAGAGGGGCTAAATACCTTCCCAACAACCAGCATCGGGCTCAAACGAGTTCCTGGGATCTGCTGCCTATTGGGAGGCACCCACTGTTGGACATCGGAACTACACCAGTAGGTGCTCTGATTCCTGACACAGTGGTTGCTTGCATTCAAATGTCAGTTGCTATTATTCCATGAATATCATGACACATTAATACTTTCTGATCCATTGCGTTTGATGTACTGAAAGAGTAGAGACTGTTCACTTGGCTCAATAAATAGGCTAAATCTGTATTCATTTTAATCATCCAATTATGTGCAAACAAAACATTTTTTTGCAATTCCCTTGCACTTGATTGGCTATTTATGTTAACACAGTTTTTATGTGTTTAGTAAATCAGCTGCAAAATATTCATGTTACAACACAAAGATTTACAAAGCTCAAAAAGGAAACTTGCAAAATTATTTGCAGCTCAGGTAATAAATTAATTGTCTCTGCCATCTTATAAGGAACCTTTTAGTTATTATGCAAAGCCTAAACGTTTTTTTGCTTTCTCTGTCCCATCAGGGACACTTCCCTTTACCTCCTTTGCCAGAAACTCAGGAGAAAATAAAAGGAAGGGGGCTATCCCCTGTTAAACAGTTGTCACCAGAACAGGTTGTCACCAGAACAACTCAGAAAAGGTTGGATTTGCCATCACTTCTTGTACCAGAGACAATAGTCACAAGGAGGTATTGAGAAGGGAGAATCTCCCTAAACAGCAATGATAATGATCCAGAGGTTAAAACCCTTCTACATTGTGTCCAAAGTATTAAAAAAAATTGTCACACACTTTAAGAGACTGCCTCTTTAGTTCCCTAAGGGCTCTTTCTCACGGGGCGGATCAGTGATGATCCGCCCCGTGAACACCCGCTTGCTCAGCGGGGATCGCTCTGCCGATCCCTGCTGAGCAGGAAGATGACAGGTCCATCGCTGCACACTGTGCAGCGACGGACCTGTCAGAGCGCCGCTCTCCCCTATGGGGGGATCAGATGATGACGGACCGTAGTGTCCGTCGTCACCCGATCCGATCCGAAAACGGATGGAAAAGTAGGTTTTTCCTCCGTTACACTTTTCGGATCGGAGCGGGTCGGATGTCAGCGGACATGTCACCGCTGACATCCGACGCTCCATAGGCATACATGTATGTCCGTTTTTCATCCGAAAACGGAAGGATGAAAAACGGACATACGGATCCCTCGTGTGAAAGAGGCCTTAGAGTTGTATAGGAAGAGAAGTCCTTTCTCTGATTAAATGAGACTTACCTCCAATCAGGATAAAGACGTGCTGTTTCTCTGTTAAAGCCAAAACTGTCAGTAGTCAGATAAGAAATGAACTTTCGATAAAGAACTGTAGCCACCAACCCACCCAGTAGATGCTGAAGAGGACATCTCTATCTATTCCTTTTCCATGTACTGTAGGCCTTACAATCAAGTTCAGATTTTTGGATTCACGGTGGCTTTAGATGGAAATATTTCAGGAAGTAAAGGCCTTGATTCCTTTCCTGCCATGTTTCCTATGCCCTCTGTCAGATGCTGTCATCTTGTGATAGAGTTTGAAATGGAGCTTAGTAGACAACTTCTTTTGATACCACGAGAGCAGAGACATACTGCGGGAGAGAAGCAAATCAACAACACTCAGCCTAGAGCTGGCAATATGGTTTAATCTAGCAGAACTGGCTTTACGTTTATTTTTTTTTCCACAATATTAACTGATTTTAAATTGTCCCTGGTTCTTCACTCCCACTCTTGTCAACATACTATTGAGGAAAAACATTTTCAGTACATACCTTACTTTAGACCCCTTGTGCCAACCTGTGGACAAAGGGCTGCATGTGGCCCTCGGTCTGCAGTTTGGGCACCAGGGGTCTAAAGTGAGGTAGGTACTGAAAACAAAGACCTCAGCAGTCTGTAATGGGAAAATGGATTAGTGATGAGTAATAGCATTGATCCCTACTAGCTTCATGTAACATGTTCCCAGTTACATATTGTCTTCTGCAGCATATCCCAGCCAAAAATGTAGCATGTTCACAGTCTCTGACCCTCATTTCCTCTATTAGGTCTGCAGTTTCTGACAGTCTTCCCAAGCATTACATATATTGAATTTTATGTGTGGCCCTTTGGTGATATAAGAGGCTGTATTTGAGGCCCCTTTAGCTTATAAGTTGACAACCACTTCTTTAGACCCAGATATGTCATCAGAAGGCCTGTGTTTTTCTATGAATGCAGGTCATGGCTGGTGGGAGGGTTGGCAGGGTTCTGTATATAGGTTCCTGAAAACATCACAACACCCGACCTCTGCGGGCTGCCTCTTGGGAGGTCAAATAAAATAAGAGAATTCCTTTGTGCTACCACTTGTGAATAATGGAGAAAGTAACTTGAAAATGCAGCAGCCACTCACATCGACACAATGTGTCCCCACATGTATGCATATGATTGATAATATCAAATGGCGTGGCGCTTTGCTTTTATTTAATTGGTTACAGTGTATGATTCTGTGGAATAAAAATAAAATTGGGGTATGTGTATAAATAATAGAAAAGAATGGATAGATATACTGTATGTGTATCTATTAACAAAGATTCAAATGTGCATACTCAATTCAATTCAAATACATGTACAGTGCATCCAATATATAAAGTGCTGTCCATGATATGTAATAAAAATGTATATAATATAAAGTACCTCTAAACTCATAGATATAAATTCATATTTATTCAAGTTATAACGTGCATCTAAACATAGATAATGCTTTTAGTGTTGTTGTGCAAAAAAAATTCTGTGTACCGTATATACTCGAGTATAAGTCGTCCCGAGTATAAGTCGAGACCCCTAATTTACCACAAAAAACTGGGAAAAACTTATTGACCCGAGTATAAGTCGAGGGTGAGAAATGCAGAGGGTCAATAATGTCCATCTGCAGCTGCATGCCTCCCTGTGTCCTGTGCAGCCTACCTGTACCCTGTACATGTGTGTCCTGTACATGTGTGTCCTGTGTGCATGTGTGTCCTGTGTGTATGTGTGTCATGTGTGTCATGTGTGTCCTGTGTGCATGTGTGTCCTGTGTGCATGTGCAGCCTACCTGTGTCCTGTGTAGCCTTCCTGTGGCGATCTCCTTCCTCCCTGTGGCGATCTCCATCCTCAGACAGCGGCCGTGTGATGATACTGTTCGGCGGCCATTCCACAGTTCAAAAGCCGCGCCTCCTCCTCGTCTGTGATAGGCTGACCGCTGACTGCCTATCACGGACATTCTCTCATTCTCATACCACGGACGAGGATGAGAGAATGTCCATGATAGGCTGTACACTGACAGCTGTTCAGCCTATCACAGAAGAGCAGGAGGCGCGGCTGTTGAAAGCTGGAATAGCCTCCGTGCATTATCATCACACGCCTGCCGCCGTCTGCCTGCATGACACGCTGATCATGCAGACAGACGGCGCGGACTCGAGTATAAGTCGAAGGGAAACTTTCAGACTTATACTCGAGTATATACGGTATCTAACCAACAGCTTAATGTGAACACAGTAATTTTTAAAAGTGTAAATAATCCCAAGGATAGTTGAATGTCCAATTGATTAATCTGCTGTGAATATATCTATAAAGTCCCAAAGACAGTCCTCAATACATGCAAAATTTGTTCAAATGGTGTTTTCCTTTTCCCACTTTATATTATTGTGTCACCCATTAGATCCGATACTAACTACAGTGCCTTGCAAAAGTATTCACCACCCTTGGCTTTTTACCAATTTTGTTACATTACAGCCTTTAAGTTCAATGTTTTTTTAATCTGAATTATATGTGCGTGATCAGAACACAATAGTCTAAGTTGGTCTAAGTCTATTCTATCTACCCTGTAAAAGAAAAGATGTTGATACGTACATTAGAGGTGCGCATCTTCACTGGTCTCACAATTCGATTCGATTACGAATATCTGGTCAACAAATTCAATTAGATTCCGAGATGCATCACGATTCAATCCCGATTACCGACGAGCTCCCTCTTCCGCTTGGCCCGCCTTCCTCCCTGCAATCTTCTGGGACACATCACAGGTTACAAAAGATTGCCCGCCTATGCAGGACAGTGCAGTGAGACACACGCACCCGGCTGTGAAGTTGCAAGCTGTCACAGCCGGATGCCCACAATAGTATTGCCAGCGCCGTGGACAGGTGGGGGAGAGAAGGGAAGGTTTGGGTGGCCACGTCGCTGGATTGTGGGACAGGTGCGTGTCTTTATTAAAAGTCAGAAGATATACTTTTTTTGTAACTGCTGACTTTTAATAAACAAAAAATTGACTGGAACTGTGCTTTGAATTAAAAATAACCTCACTGCCTTAAGTGCACTAATCCGGTGCACTACAGGGTACAGGCATTCACACACACTCTGCTGCTGGCAGGTCAGGAGGGATTACAATCCACAGCTGACAAACAGCCCTGTGAAGTTCCCTGTACTGTCTCTGTGCTGACCAGTGGCAGCTGGTGCTCAAAATTTTTGGGGGTGCAACGAAACTGAAAAATACTGAACCTCCCCCAAAAATTGGACTTTTTTAAATTTAAATCGGATTTTTTTGATTTTTAACAAATTTATTTTAGTAAAATGCCTTTGGAGTAAAAATCTAGAGAGTTTACTGTTTAAGATAGATTAATAATTTAGTTTATTCAGCATGAAATGGAGCTTACTTATGTTAGCATGATGCTGTATATTTTTTATTTCATTTTTTTACATTTTTGGTAAACTCATTTAATTAATTAAACCTCTGCAAGCTGAGATAACATGCACTGCATTGATGCATTCACACAATTTCACAATCACCATGAGATAAAACAAAGTTCAGGAATATTCCTTTATCCCATTGTTTTGCAAATCTATGTACACTTCAAACTGTATGATTGAAGAGAAATGCATCTATACCAGGCACTAAGTGTGAAAAGGAAGGGCAAGCAGTAAAAATGAAACTGAACCCAAGCAGCTTATAAACCTTGTGATCTTTCTGCACATAGCTTGAGTGCTTTATTCCTCCCTTGAGGAACAAAATGGCATGAGGCCGTAAAAGATACCCAGTTTAGGAATATTTACTAACCTGACAGCTTATTATTCTATTTAGGAAACCTTCATTTTGTTTGCAAACATTACAGATTCTAACTACCAGCAAGAATGAGTCCTTACATTTAAAGAGCACCTGTCATTTCAGAATCATCATTAGCGGGCTTCCACTCACCTGCTGCCGCTACGTCCCTCACCTTGTTGTGTCACTGTAGCATCACGAGCCATCCCATTAAAGTGAATGGGACTGTTGGTGAGTCAACAGCGGGTCAGAGGAGGAGTCACTGCGGGACAGAAATGACAGTTGCTCTTTAAAAATCATGGTTTTATTCAAGTTGATTTAAATCAAGCCTTTTTACTAGTGATTTAAATCATGAATTAAATCGTGATTTAAATCGACTTGATTCAAATCAAATCCACCCTGGTTATACTTTAAAGGTATTTGTAAACCCTCGTGTTTTTTCGCCTTCATGAAAAAACACCTGGCAGTGACCGGCCCCTCCCACGGCTGAGATGTGCTCTTCCTCCGCCCGGGGTTCTCAGCTCTTGATTGGATAGATTGATAGCAGCGTAGCCATTGGCTGCTGTCAATCAAATCCAATGACGCGGGCGTCGGGGGTGAGGCTGAGTCCTACATTCGGAGTCTATGGATGCAAATGCTGGACTCCGGAGCGCACCCGCAAGGTAACTCCCCGGGAAAACGCTCCTCCTAGGGGGTTATACGATGCGGGGAGGAGCCGCAAGAGCCGACGAGGGACCCCAGAAGTCGAGGATCGGGGCCACTCTGTGCAAAACGAACTGCACAGTGGAGGTAAGTATAACATGTTTGTTTTTAAAAAAAAAAAAAAGATTGAAACTTTACAATCACTTTAAGGTATAACGTGGCTGTAATTTACTGTGTATTTGTGGTCTGAACAATATTCAAGAACCTACAGCAATGATGCCTTATGGTCATAGAGAAATCATAATGGCCAGTGGTTGGGGTGAAATCTGGCCATTCCCACCTTATTATATTTAGCTAAATAGTTAAAATCATTATAGACTTAATTAATCCATATAAACAAATTTGTTCTCGTTTTTTTTTTTTTTGCCATCCTTTTGGCTCCAAGAGGTTTGGAATGAAGAGTGTATTGTCACAGTGAAGTGCACGCACGAGAGGGATTTTAGTGTTCCTGGCAGAACAGCGCTCTGTACTGTATTTTGGGCTTGGATTAGACTGGGGAAATTTCTGCATCCAGTTGGCTGTTGTGGAAGAAAACAGAACGTACATGTTGGTTTTAGGCACTTTTCCATCAACTTTGTACATTCTGCACGTTCAAACTGTACCCATAAAAAGGACCATTATATCTTTATTTTATAATTTTTTTTTTTTTTTTGACAAACACATCCAACACATGGGTTATACATGCAAATCACGTGTTTAATTGTACTCCTATGGTTTGTGTTTTTTTTTTTTTGTTTTTTTATTTCTTGGTGTGGTTGAGCAATATGTAAAGAAGAAGGCTAAGAATATTTTTATTTATTTATACAATTTGTTGGCTTAGTTTAGTTTAGGAAATATGTTTTTTAAGGGGTTATAAAGTCAGAAGGTTTTTTTATCTTAGCGCATTCTTTGCGTTAAGATAAAGAGCCTTCCATGTGCAGCAGCCCCCCCAATACTTACTTGAGGTCTCTTCTCTATCCAGCGATGTCAACATGCGTCTTGGCCTCCTAATTGGCTGAGACACAGCAGCGGCACCATAGGCTCCCGCTGCTGTCAATCAAAGTCAGTTAGCCAATCAGGAGAGATAGGGGGCGGTGCCGGGAATGGACACGCGGAGCTGTGACTCAGCTCGGGTGCCCCCATAGCAAGCTGCTTGCTGTGGGAGCACTCGACAGGAGAGAGGGGCCAGGAGCACAGAAGAGGGACCCCAGAAGAGGAGGATCTGGGCTGCACTGTGCAAAACCACTACACAGAGCAGGTAAGTATAACGCGTTTGGTATTTTTATAGAAAAAAAAACAAACTTTACAATCTCACTTTTAGGAATGTGTAGTCATTTTTCATATACTTTCTTTATTATGGTCAGGGCAAAAAAAAAAAAAAATGAAAACCTGAAAAATACTTAGTGATACTAAAGTCTCGTTTTTTTATCTTTAAAAATAACAAACATGTTATACACTACGTGCATGGGGTTTGCATGTTCTCCTGCGCTTGTGGGTTTCCTCCGGGTACCACACTCCAAAGATATGCTGGTAGGTTACTTGGCTCCTGTTGAAATTAGTTCTAGTATGTATGTATGAATGTGAGGTACGGACGTTAAAGTGATTGTGAAGTCTTGTTTTTAAAAAAAAAAAATAAACATTTTATTCTTACCTGCTCTGTGAAATGGTTTTGCACAGAGCAGCCTGGATTCTCCTCTTCTCGGGTCCCTCTTCGGTGCTCTTGTCCGCTCCTTCCTGTCAAGTGCCCCCACAGCAAGCAGCTTGCTATGGGGGCACCCGAGCCAAGCCGCAGCTCCGTGTGTCCATTCAGATTTTTTGTATTATCCTTCTGAGCCAGTAGGTGGTGCTTGAGGCTCCATGTTTTCCAGGGACTTCTTTGCCTCTATGATGTTTGCAGAGCCTAATAGTTTACTATATCTAACTAGCTTACACAAGTAAAAGAATCAAAGAAAGTACTCTTCTTTGTTCAGTTCCTTATGTACAGTTTTAACGAGAGACAAAGAAAATAGCTAATTTTGTGTTCTTCCTTAAGATAATCTATAGTATTCTAAAAATCTTTTTGCCTTTATATTTATTGGATTATTTATTTATTTGTTTTTAATTGGTTGACCTGTTGCCTTGTAATTTGCCTAAAAAAGCCTGAAAAATTGTATTGACTTGGGGAGCCCCCTCTCCCTGTTTCTCTTTTTACGCAGAGTGCTTCGTAATTAATGTATGGTTGGGGGTTTATGTTTTGTATTTGTTGGTATTCGCTATTCTCTCCTTGCACCTACAGGCAGGACAATAGAATGAGGGGTCTCTCTCTAAGGCCCCTTTCACATTTGTGCGACCTGAAAGACGCACAATTTTGCCACAATTTTACTGCGATTTTTTGGCGCGACTTTGACGCGACTTGGAGCAATGCCTGTCTAATATTGAGGTCTATGGACCTCAGGCCTGGTTCACACCTATGCATTTTTTGGTGCTTTTTTAGTTTTGCAGAAACACAATATAGTCCATTTAATATGGTTTCCTTTGGATGTAGTTCACAAAAACTAGCAGCACTTTACCGCCGCCCCAGTGTGAAAGCAGCCTAAGGGATGCTTGTTTTTCCTCCCACTGTATAGCCTATATTTTCACTCGCAACTTGGGTTCTCTTTCCTTTTTTTTTTTCTTTTCACATTTATAACGTTAATGCAGATTCCTATTGGTGATCTTGTGACTGTCAGTATGTATTCCTATGGTTTACTATTGTTGTCATTTCCAACTTAACACTTTATGCTGCCTGCATCACGGACGGTTTTGTACTTTGTTCACTCTTGGATGATTCAAGCGAGGATGATTTATAGGCCTTATTTTTGTATGTTTAGGTCTACCTTTTTAACCTTTGTAAAACACTTTCAATAAAAACTATTGAAAAAGTTTTGAAAAGTGTGCTGCAGCCAGTTGTCTTGGCTGTGTATAATGGGTGCCACCTTTTGAGGAGCTACGGACATACCGATGCTGCTTCACCTTCGTATACTTTTTATATATATATTTATAGAGATATAGATATATCTAGGTATATCTAGATAGGTATAGATATATATCTACAGTTGCAATAAAAAGTATGTGAACCCTTTTGGAATGATATGGATTTCTGCATAAATTGGTCATAAAATGTGATCTGATCTTCATCTAAGTCACAACAGTAGACAATCACAGTCTGCTTAAACTAATAACACACAAAGAATTAAATGTTACCATGTTTTTATTGAACACACCATGTAAACATTCACAGTGCAGGTGCAAAAAGTATGTGAACCCTTGGATTTAATGAGTGGTTGAACCTCCTTTGGCAGCAATAACTTCAACCAAACGTTTCCTGTAGTTGCAGATCAGACGTGCACAACGGTCAGGAGTAATTCTTGACCATTCCTCTTTACAGAACTGTTTCAATTCAGCAATATCCTTGGTGTGAATCACTTTCTAGAGGTTATGCCACAGCATCTCAATCGAGTTGAGGTTAGGACTCTGACTGGGCCACTCCAGAAGGCGTATTTTCTTCTGTTTAGGCCATTCTGTTGTTGATTTACTTATATGCTTTGGGTCGTTGTCCTGTTGCAACACCCATCTTCTGTTGAGCTTCAGCTGGTGGACAAATGGCCTTAAGTTCTCCTGAAAAAATGTCTTGATAAACTTGGGAATTCATTTTTCCTTCGATGATAGCAATCCATCCAGGCCCTGACGCAGCAAAGCAGCCCCAAACCATGATGCCCCCACCACCATACTTCACAGTTGGGACGAGGTTTTGATGTTGGTGTGCTGTGCCTTTTTTTCTCCACACATAGTGTTGTGTGTTTCTTCCAAACAACTCAACTTTGGTTTCATCTGTCCACAGAATATTTTGCCAGTACTGCTGTGGAACATCCAGGTGCTCTTGTGCAAACTGTAAACATGCAGCAATGTTTTTTTTGGACAGCAGTGGCTTCCTCTGTCGTATCCTCCCATGACATCCATTCTTGTTTAGTGTTTTACGTATTGTAGATTCGCTAACAGGGATGTTAGCATATGCCAGAAACTTTTGTAAGTCTTTAGCTGACACTCTAGGATTCTTCTTCACCTCATTGAGCAGTCTGTGCTGTGCTCTTGCAGTCATCTTCACAGGACGCCCACTCCTAGGGAGAGTAGCAGCAGTGCTGAACTCTCTCCATTTATAGACAATTTGTCTTACCATCAAGGCTTTTGGAGATACTTTTATAACCCTTTCCAGCTTTATGCAAGTCAACAATTCTTAATCGTAGGTCTTCTGACCCTTTCCAGCTTTATGCAAGTCAACAATTCTTAATCATAGGTCTTCTGAGAGCTCTTTTGTGCGAGGCATCATTCACATCAGGCAATGCTTCTTGTGAAAAGCAAACCCAGAACTGATGTGTGATTTTATAGGACAGGGCAGCTGTAACCAACACCTCCAATCTCATCTCATTGATTGGCTGACACCTCACTACAATTAGCTCTTGGAGATCTCATTAGTCTATGGGTTCACATACTTTTCCCACCTGCACTGTGAATGTTTACATGGTGTGTTCAATAAAAACATGGTAACATTTAATTCTTTGTGTGTTATTAGTTTAAGCAGACCGTGATTGTCTATTGTTGTAACAGATCACATTTTATGACCAATTTGTGCAGAAATCCATATCATTCCAAAAGGGTTCACATACTTTTTATTGCAACTGTATATCTATCTATATATACAGTATCTCACAAAAGTGAGTACACCTTCACATTTTTGTAAATATTTTATTATATCTTTTCATGTGACAACACTTAAGAAATTACACTTTGCTACAATGTAAAGTAGTGAGTGTACAGCTTGTATAACAATGTAAATTTGCTGTTCCCTAAAAATAACTCAGCACACAGCCATTAATGTCTAAACCACTGGCAACAAAAGTGAGTACATCCCTAAGTGAAAATGTCCAAATTGGGCCCAATTAGCCATTTTCCTTCCACAGTGTCATGTGACTCGTCAGTGTTACAAGGACTCGGGTGTGAATGGGGAGCAGGTGTGTTAAATTTGATGTTATCGCTCTCACTCTCTCATACTGGTCACTGGAAGTTCAACCTAGCACCTCATGGTAAAGAACTCTGTGAGGATCTGAAAAAAAGAATTGTTGCTCTACATAAAGCTGGCCTAGGCTATAGGAAGATTGCCAAGACCCTGAAACTGAGCTGCAACATGGTGGCCAAGACCATACAGCGGTTTAACAGGACAGGTTCCACTTAGAACAGGCCTCGCTACGGTCGACCAAAAAAGTTGAGTGCACTTGCTCAGCGTCATATCCAGAGGTTGTCTTTGGGAAATAGACGTATGAGTGTTGCCAGCAATGCTGCAAAGGTTGAAGGGGTGGGGGGGTCAGCCTGTCAGTGCTCAGACCATACGCTGCACACTATATTAAATTGGTCTGCATGGTTGTTGTCCCAGAAGGAAGCCTCTACTAAAGATGATGCACAAGAAAACCCGCAAACAGTTTGCTGAAGACAAGCAGACTAAGGACATGGATTATTGGAACCATGTCCTGTGGTCTGATGAGACCAAGATAAACTTATTTGGTTCAGATGGTGACAAGCGTGTGTGGCGGTAACTAGGTGAGGAGTACAAAGACAAGTGTGTCTTGCCTACAGTCAAGCATAGTGTTGGGAGTGTCATGGTCTGGGGCTGCATAAGTACTGCCGGCACTGGGGAGCTACAGTTCATTGAGGAAACCATGAATGCCAACATGTACTGTGACATACTGAAGCAAAACATGATCCCCTCCCTTCGTAGACTGGGCCGAAGGGAAATATTCCAACATGATAATGACCCCAAACACACCTCCAAGACGACCACTGCCTTGCTAAAGAAGCTGAGGGTAAAGGTGATGGACTGGCCAAGCATGTCTCCAGACCTGAACCCTATTGAGCATCTGTGGGGTATCCTCAAACAGAAGGTGGAGGAGCGCAAGGTCTTGAACATCCACCAGCTCAGTGATGTCGTCATGGAGGAGTGGAAGAGGACTCCAGTGGCAACCTGTGAAGCTCTGGTGAACTCCATGCCCAAGCGGGTTAAGGTATTGGTGGAAAATAATGGTGGCCACACAAAATATTGACACTTTGGGCCCAATTTGGACTTTTGTTGCCAGCGGTTTAGACATTAATGGCTGTGTGTTGAGTTATTTTGAGGGGACAGCAAATTCACACTGTTACACAAGCTGTACACTCACTACTTTACATTGTAGCAAAGTGACATTTCTTCAGTGTTGTCACATGAAACGATATAATAAGCACAATGAAGATTTTCTTCTCAACCTCTTGTCTTGCGGCTCTGTGCAATGTGAAAAAACAGGAGGTGGGGATTAAATACACAACTCACCTTTGTGAGCATCGCACTGGTCAGAGGTCTGTAAAAGGCACATGGAGTGGGTCCGCGGCACCCTGAGATTTTATTAAAGTGCCCTTTAACACTGATACGTTTGCCCTGCATTTTTACCAAGAAAAATGTCCCCCTTTAAATCCTACGGGACTCTTTACACCACTGCACAACTGGTGCTGTGGGTTTTGAAAAGTCCTGCATGCTGCATCTTTGGTGCGCTTTTGAAAACTGCACCAAAAACTCAGCTCCCATGAAATTAATGGAAAACGTGGCAGAAACGCTCCAAAATGCACAGTGTTTTACGTTTTGGTGCGTTTTTTGAGTCACACTCACTTTTCCAGTGCACTGGAAACACATCTGAAACACAGTAAAATCGCAGTAAAAAGACACATGCGTTTTTACCGCGATTCTGCTGCAGAGCAGTGTGAATGGGCCTTAAATCATGGGACAGTGCCACAAACATCAGGAGAGTTGGCAGGTGCATGAAATTTCATTTATTTTCATTGTAGACTTGTTTCCATCAAAATGTAGTAAAAAAGCTACTTTCCTTATTTTTTATAAAATACATTGGATGAAAATGCTTAGTGAAGAATAGTACCATTGACTCTACTGGCAGTAATCTCACCATAAATGTAATGAGTAGTTTATGGTGCGGTGCGTCGAACTGCGCCATAAACATAAAGTGTGACCAAACCCTATTTTTTAATGGAGTATAATTTATTGCAGTGAAATGTCTTTAATCACAGATTTGTCAATCAAAAGGTTTTCAAAAATGGAAAAAAAAAAAAAGAAAAATCTAGGTTGGTCAAATATGCGGTAAGGGAAAGATTAGTATGGAGCTTGCAGTGTGACTGTATATAATCGATGGCGTGCTTTCTGCTCTCTTACTGCAGCGCTCTATTGATCGCTCTCCAATCATCAGTTTTGCCTGGAGAAGCCATGACAAGGGACAGGTGGGTTTCTTTAGCTCATAGTAAGGACTTACACCGGCCTGCACATTATAACACACTGGTGTACATTGTGTAGGAGTAGTGAGGGGCATTGGCAGCACATTGTGACATGTGTGTGGTGTCATGCGGTGTGCTAAGTTGTGCTGTGTAACAATACAGACATGCTGCTTACAGACATTCTGCATTTTTATGCACCGCAACTTAACATACTATTATGGTGTGAACAGGGCCCATAGAAAACAATTGTTGTTTGTGTGCCATTCCTTTGAGACTGTATTGAGCTCTGCAGATCAGTGTAGTTCGACAGATAAAATCATTCGCTTGTGCGGCTAGGGTGGTTGAACTGCAGTTTTACCCCCCCCATCCCCAACGACCTTTCTTATTACAGAAATGTAGACACTCGCGTGGCCAAGCGATGGCAGAGTGAGGTTGCACACCTCGGAGCTCTGTGCGGGGAAGCCCTGAGAACGGACAGTAATCTTGCCCTGAGAGAGCCTGAATTCATGCCAGGGGACCGCAAACACCCGCTGGACTCGGGGGTACAGAAGGGTTCCGAAATAACCCACTATTTTCTTAGGCAACACGCTGCCTCTTCCCCGGCCACCTCGGCCAAGATGGCGCCGCCTCGAGTGCCTCCGACGAACGCTGCCGCCTCAGCTAAGAAAAGCACTCAGCCGGGAACGAATGCAGGAGGAGACCGTTCGGCTCCAGATGACAGGTCAGCATCTCCTATTCTATCCCCTGTGATCCCCATCACTGACACTCAACTTAGCTCCAGCCATACAAGGGAGACAGGGGGTAACATGGAGGAATCCCTCAGGGACATTGTGTCTGGTTTACCCTCAAGACAAGATCTACAGGAAATGGCTGCATCCATTGTCAATGCACTCTCAAGGGAATTACATGACCTGCGCCAGCAGGTAAATACAGTGGATGAAAGGGTCACTGTACTAGAGTCCTCTGCATCCACATCGGACGCCCGGATTGCCGCCATGGAACAGGAACAGCGTGGCTTCCGCCGCCATCTTGTGGACATACAACTAAAGCTGGACGACGGCGAGAACAGAAGCAGACGTAATAACCTGCGCCTCCGCGGCATTCCTGAAGCTACCATGGGAACAGATCTCCGTGCAACGGTGGCGGCTATCCTGAACCAAGTCCTTGGAAAACCACCGGCGGCAGAACTAGAGCTGGACAGGGTCCACCGTATCCCGGGCCCCAGGGTTCCCCCCGCAACATCTCAAGATCCTGATGCCACAGACCTCCCACGGGATGTTCTGTGTCGGGTACACTTCTTCACCATAAAGGAGGAAATCATGCGGCTGGCCTGGGAGCGCGGCCCCATAGACTTTGATGGCGCACTGATCCGGATCTACCCGGATGTCTCCAGGCAAACGAGAGCAATGCGAGGTCTCATGAGACCACTGCTGGAGGTTTTCCGGGCGGCAGAGGCGACGTACTGCTGGGGTCATCCCTTCCACCTAATTGTACGGAAGCAGGGGGCAGAATTTTATCTACGCTCCCCAGACCAACTTCCAGATCTATTTTGCTTCTTAGCCAAACCCCCTGTGAGTGTCCCCAACTGGTTTGAATACCTGTTGTCACCGGAGGCCCTGGGTCCACCTCTGCCCAGGCCTCAACGCTCCCGTAGACCACGCTCACGAGACACTAGCCGGGAGACTGCTAGACCTCACCCGAGGTCCGCCGAAGCGTAACCTCATATTTTCTCCTAGGACCTGGAAAGACCAGATGACCGCCTATGCTACATAACCCCACTGGGCCTTTAAAAACACTAGACCTACCTCTCAGGGGTCCCATTAAACTGGGTTGCGGGATGTTTCTCCTGGGCCTGTTTGAACTGCCCTACTTTGTGCAACCCCCGGGAAATACAACTCTTGGTTATACCTGCATCTCCCACCCCGGACCTACGGGATGTCAGCCATCACCCACAAGCTTCACCATTGAGGGACTGAACTGTCACGGTCGTGTACTAAGCCTTGTCCGGTACAACGCCTTCTGTACATGGGCTCACTATCAGTGGCGGATGGGGGGATTGTTGCAAATGGGGAGACCAACGAATTGGACCTCAGCCCTGACACTTAAAGATGTCTTTTCGGAACTCTGACACCGTCGGGAGAACTGGTCCTCCATTTCCAGATAAGTGTCCTGAGGATCTGATCTGTATATTTGTCCTCCCTCCATTTGCCCCTTTTGTTCAGTTATGTTCCCCCCCCATACATTAGTCGACTCAGTAGTCGTACAGGGCACCCCTGGGATCCCTTGCCCTCCCCAGCTTCATTCTGAAGGATGTGCAGATGGTCATGCAATGGGAGGGGGAGGGAGGCACAGGGCCTTAGTGGGTAACATTCCCGGGGACATGACAATAGTTGGCGATGTACTTTCTCTATGATATGTTATGTTTTGGTGTTTAATTTCTTACAGTTTTTACTACATTATTATTGTATTACTATATTGGGTTATATCTACGCTATTGGTGGTAACCTCGTCCTTCATGATCCGCCCGGACACCCCCGGGTGGGGGGGTATGGGACTCCAGATACTGAAGTGGCGGGCCTTGCCATGGGGCATTGGGGCGGTCCCCACTGGTAACGTCTATTGCCTGTGTTGGCAGGGGGGATCGGTCTGGCGTCCATGAGTTTCTCCTGGGGTCACCTACACCTAACAGAAGGTGTCTATCAGCTATGATGCAGGTACCAATTACTAATGGGTTTTGTCGTTTGTTATGGTTCTCATGTTTAGACATTCTATATTTCTCAGAGGCACTACTCCCCACACATCTCCATACATTTTGACTAATTTGAACTACTGCCTAAACTCTACTCACTTTTAGAGTAGATTACAACGCTCCTACCACCCCCACATTAGGGCGGACTCCTGTGTAGACCCTCCTAGTGTGTACCAGGGGCCCATAGTTAGTCTAAGACAGAAACCGTTCACCTCCCTTACCCCATCCTTCCTCCCCTCCTCTTTCCCTCTCTCTCCATTCTTCCCCCTCTGGCCTACCTTCTTTTCTAAACTCCAGCCCTCTGCCTGTAAGGGTGACTGCTTTTGTGACTTGTACACACGCATATTGACCTCCACTTCCCCGCCAGAAGACATGATGGGTCACTTAAAGATTACCTCTCTGAACGTGCGTGGCCTTAATGTACCAGAGAAGCGCTCGCAGCTATTGGCTGACCTGCGCAGGGGCAAAACACATATCGCTTTTCTGCAGGAAACGCACTTCCGTGCAGATTCCATACCCAGGTTGACCAGCGGGACCTTTCCGTTGGCATACCATAGTGTCTCTCCGGTCTCCAAATCGAAGGGGGTTAGCATTATATTGGCAAGGTCAGTTCCCTGGGTGTTCGAGGCACAGCGGGCGGACGAGCAGAGTCGTTTTCTACTCCTAAAGGGAAGGGTGTCCGGCCTGCAGGTCACCTTCGCAAATGTATACTTCCCCAATGCGGGCCACTCCCAATTCCTTCGTAAGCTTCTTTCTGAGCTCCTAGAGTTCTCCAGAGGGGATGCTTGTTTTTGGCGGAGACCTCAACTTTGCCATGGATCCAACCATGGACGTCTCGCGGGGTGCCTCACATCTGTCCTACTCCTGCCTGAGGCGTCTCAAGGCAGATCTGCACACCCTACATCTTGTTGACCCTTGGCGACTACTCCACAACCAAGATAGAGACTATTCATTTTACTCCCAAGTACACCACACCTACTCGCGGTTAGACTACATACTGCTGTCACATAAAGATCTTGCCAAGGTAGTCTCGACGTCTATTGATGTCATATCTTTCTCTGACCATGCCCCAATTCACCTGACCCTCCGGCTGGGGCCAATGATTCGGTCTCCTCCCTCGTGGCGACTGAATGAGGCATTACTCCAATCGGAGGAAACACGTGCGGAGCTATTGAGAGCGCTCCGGGAGTATTTCTCCATCAACGAGGGATCAGTTCCCAACCCCCTTGTGACATGGGAGGCTCACAAGACGGTTGTGAGAGGGATATTGATCAAAATAGGGGCCCGACTTAAACGAGACAGACTGAAACGTACAGAGGAACTTATTGTACAGATTCGTAAGCTAGAAAGTGTACATAAGGCTAGCCTTGCTCGTACAACCTTTCGGGATTTACAGAAGGCTCGGGAGGAGCTTTGCTCACTCCTTTTCCAGAAAACCAAACAGAAGCTAGCATGGGCACGTCGTACTATGTTTGAGTACTCAAACAAACCGGGGTCACTCCTTGCCAGAGCCCTGCAAGGCCCTCGTACGAAAACATATATCCCACACATACAATCGTCTACAGGACAGAAGCTAAATACCTCCCCAGATATGGCGGAGGAGTTCCGCACCTTCTACACAGGCCTCTATAACCTGGACACGGGCCCACCTAGGGAGGGCGGGCATCCCCCTCAATCTTATGTGGCTGCCTCAGGCATGCCATCCTTACCGGATGAGATAAGGGAAGAACTAGAAGAACCCTTGACTGTAGAAGAACTGGGAGTTGCGTTGGCTTCTTCGAAGCCGAAAAAGGCCCCTGGCCCCGATGGCCTAACTCCAGTGTACTACAAAACCTTTTTTGACTTACTGGCGAAACCCCTAGTTTCTGCCCTCAACACCCTCACTGAGGGGAACACATTCCCTGTAGACACCCTTAGGGCCTATATCTCCCTCATCCCGAAGGAAGGTAAAGACCCACAACTTTGTGGGAGTTATCGCCCGATTGCTCTTCTGAATTCGGATCTCAAGCTCTTCGCAAAAATCATAGCTAATAGACTGCTCCCCCACATACCGAACCTGATCCATAGAGATCAGGCTGGTTTTGTACCGCTACGAGAACCAAGGGACAATACCATAAGAGTCGTCAACCTGATTCACTCGGCAAGGACCACCAAACGAGCCCTTCTCCTGCTGTCAACTGACGCGGAGAAGGCCTTTGATCGCGTTGATTGGTCCTTCATCCGGGCAACCCTAGAGCACATTGGCCTTCGTTCCTCTATGCTACAGTGGATCCTCTCCCTATACACGCACCCCACCGCATCGGTTAGGGTAAATGAGACAAGATCGGACTTCTTCGACATCCGAAATGGCACGCGTCAGGGATGCCCCCTCTCCCCCCTGATCTTTATCCTGTCCCTAGAACCTTTTCTGTGCACAATAAGGGCAAACCCAGCCATATTGGGCTACCCGAAGCCCTCGGGATCCCACAAGGTGGCTGCCTTCGCAGATGACCTTATCTTTTTCCTAACAGAACCCCTTACTTCTCTCCCTAACCTACTTGGATCCCTCCAAGAGTATGGCAAGCTCTCATCATTTCAGATCAACCTGACAAAATCCTCCGTTCTTAACATAACGGTAGATAGAGGGAATGTCCAACGCCTACGCTCAATTTTTCCACTGAAATGGGCAACCAAACATATACGGTATCTGGGAGTAGACATCACCTCAGACCCGGCTGAACTGTATTCGGCCAATTTTGCCCCATTGCTCTTACGCCTTAAAACTGACCTCTTGCACTGGCACTCTCTGACGCTGACCTGGTTCGGCAGATGTAGCGCCCTCAAAATGACTTTGCTACCAAGGGTGTTATACCTGCTACAGGCGCTTCCCATCCGACTTCCCCCAGCGTTTTTTAAACAAATCGACTCCATGTTCCGGGCTTTCGTCTGGTCCCACCGCAAACCCCGTGTGAGACTCCAACTCCTTTACCTGGCAAAGAACAGGGGTGGGGTCGGTCTACCGGACATAAAAGCCTATTACAGAGCAGCTCACTTAACTAGGCTGGTGGACTGGCACTGTCACACAGAGGCAAAGCACTGGGTCGCCATGGAGGAGGAGGACTCCGGGGGGTCAGCCAAGAGTTGGCCCTGGATTACCTCACCACTCCCTAAGGACCTTGTGGAGCATCCTACCTTGGGCAGCACTCTAGCAGTGGTTAGAGAAGCTTTTCGGCGCTCTTCGGTATCCCCACAGCCATCTCCCATGGTTCCGATTCTGGGCAACCCGGAGTTCCCCCCTGGTACACAGAATCCACAACTTAAACGACTGGCAATGGGCACAAAATGGCGCCTGTATGATTTTCTGGGACCCAATGGCCAGCTTTCTTTAGAAGCTGGAGCATTGGTGACAGACCCCCCCTTAGACTTTTGGAGTGGCTTGCAGCTGCGGAACTTCCTACGAAGCTGTCTGCGGAAATCAGGCATTACCCGTAAACTCACTGAACTGGAACTCATTTGCCATCGTGGGGAACCGATCCGACACTGTCTCTCATTGATGTACTCATCCTTAACCCAACCAGAGGAGGGGTACATCCCTCAGTTCATCTCCAAGTGGGAGGCGGAGCTTGGAGTCCAATTCACTGGGGTGCAGAGCAAGAAAATTCTTTACATCGCTCAGAAATCCTCAATTGCCACTAGAGTACAAGAAACCTGTTATAAAATCATGACACGTTGGTACAGAGTCCCTGCCATCCTGCATCGTTTCTTTCCCCAGGTGTCCGGCCTTTGCTGGCGCTGCGGCTCCGAGGAGGGGACGATGTTACACATCTTCTGGTCCTGCTCCAGGCTCGCCCCATTTTGGCTCGGGGTGGCGCACACGGTCGGACACCTCACCGGTGTTTCCCTGGAGGGCGATCCTGCGGCCTGCCTGCTCCACTTATCAAAACGACCCATTAAGAAATATAAGACCTCCCTCACCATCCAACTGCTGAATGCCGCAAAGGCTTGTATTCCTCTTTGCTGGAGATCGGAGAGACCACCGACGTTATCCTTGTGGTTTGCCAAAGTAAACGAATTAAGGGACATGGAGGATCTTACTGCCACCCTGCACAATAGAGAGGAGACCTTTCGAGAGACCTGGAGACCCTGGCAGCACTTTATATACACGGAAGCCTATCTTCAGGAAATGGCACAATCTAACTAACTCAGCGAGTTGGCGCCTGCCTCAGGCAGAGGGCTTCACCCTTTACCCTGTCATACTGCACCTACACATTCTGTCTTTACCTTTCCTCTGTAGCTAACCACTTATATCACTTCTACTTTCCCCCCTGTTCCCCCCCCCTCCCTCCTGAACCCCTCCACTCCCTCCTACCCCTTTATATTTCCCTCCTACCCCGGGGGACTCCCATTTTTGTATAATGCATTCTCATACCTGGGTTCCTTCATGGCCCAGATATAAAGAAAATCTTGTCAATCATTACTTGCTCATTGTGTCCCATGTATGGGTTCTACAGTTCTTTAGTCCCCATTTTACCAAATATATAGAAAACATTGTATCTCACTGAGTGACAACTACTAATAGACAAGGAAGTTAGTTATAAGCCAAACAACTCAGAACCTAGAGTGCCTTCCAGGCCTCATTTATCGACAGTATTGATATCCCGGGGAACCTTCCCCACAAACTTTGACTGTGATGCTTGTTTTAATAACCTGAAATGTCGATTCAGTTGATTTTTGTCATAACTGTTTGCAACCACTTACCTGTATCACATTTACCTGTCTCCTACAATGTTCTACAACAGATTCTGTAATTGTCTGCATTTGCTCAGTGTCAAAATAAAGGAATTTAAAAAAAGAAATGTAGACACTCACCCTAGGTTCACACCTATGCGTTTTTTTAGTGCATTTTGCAGTTTGCAATGGTACAAGCTCACATCTATGCGTTTTGCAGCCGGTGCGTTTTTGGAAAGGGTCAGGGATTTTTTTCCCTCAATTTGCGGGTAATAGATTTCATTGGAACTGCAACCAGAAATGCAAGTCCATGAAAGGCCCTTCTGGTCTAGTATGGATTCAGAGGGGACCCCCCACGCCAAACGCCAAAATGTAAAAAAAAAAAAAAAGGTGTGGGGTCTCCTCCAAAATCCATACCAGTCCCTTATCCAAGCATGCCGCCCGGTAGATCATGAAAGGA
This sequence comes from Lithobates clamitans, assembly GCA_037952925.1. Classification (NCBI taxonomy): domain Eukaryota; kingdom Metazoa; phylum Chordata; class Amphibia; order Anura; family Ranidae; genus Lithobates; species Lithobates clamitans. The sequence goes on from JBBGZY010000142.1 coordinate 9,126,040, forward strand.
AGGTGGACGAGCGAGTGCCCCCCCCTCCTCCTGAACCATACTAGGCTGCATGCCCTCAACATGGGCTCTGCACCCCCCCCACCCCAAAGCACCTTGCCCCCACGTTGCCAGTGGTAGTCGGGGGCCCGAGATCCCGGCCCACCCCCCGATGTGAATGAGTATCGTACCACTACCCATTCACCTAAAAAAAAAACGTGAAATCTTAACAAAATACAAGAGCCGGTTATTGACAAGTCCTTTTTTTAAATAAGAAGCCATCTCCCGGAGATGTCAAAAAAGCCGGTCTGGTCCTAAAGCTGTCTTTCTCCCTTGTGATGTCCCCGCTGTCCGGCACCTCTTCTATAGGCATGGGGCGTGGCCATCCAATGACTTTGCCCAGAGAGCCCGCCCCTTGTGATGTCACTGATGGGTTATTGGAGGCTAAAAGGAAACGTGTGTTTAAAATAATATGGCCTTCATTGCTAACCTCTTTCAGAAATGCTAGTTGCCTGGCTATCATGTGATAGACTGGCATTAGTACAGTTTCATCAGCTAGAAGTGTGAAGATCAGAAATTTTGACGTTAGTGTTACTTTCTGATCTGCATGCTTGTTCCAGGTCAGTGGCTCAGAAAGTATTCAAGCCAGAGACAGCCAGACGTGCAGCAGTCTTTCAATGTGTTGAGCATAACACTCTACATAATTCTCAGGGTACAGGTTTCCTTTAAAGAGTTACTAAACCCCGGACCCTGCATTCACTATATCTGGTCTCCTATACAGACCAGGGAAATGCAATTATTTTAGTAAATCTAAACTACTAAATACCTTTTCTCATCAGCAGTATATAGCAGTCTTGTGACTTCTATCAGTGTCCGGCTGAGCACTGGTTAAAGCTTGTAGGAGGAGTTTTCATTCTCCCCTGATTGTCCTATGAGGTTGCTGGCCCTGTACTGATCACATGCACCCTCCCAAAGAAAATAAAACCTTTCTAGAAATACACACCAAACTGAGCATGTGCAGCTTGCCCCCAAGGCTCTGTTCTATCAGGAGTTAGATTGGGGACTGTGGAAGAAGGGGAGGATCAGAGAAGACAGGATCAAACAGACTTTTTACACAGTGCAGAGGATTAACCCCTTAGGTTCCACAGTGAGTATAACAAGCATGCTTTAATGCATATGCAGACTGTTGTGGTATTAGTAACACTTTAAAGGCAGATATTGTCCTGCAGAGAATGATAAATGAAGAAATGTGGACAATACAGTATGAAGCCTATACAATAGGAGATAGTGTAAATATTTTCCGTTCTACACCGACCAAGCTAGAAAGTATTCTGTGCAAAGTAGGCGAGTCTAGTGTGCAGCGGCCGGGGATCACGTGCGTAGACGGCCCTGTCATGTAAACCGGGCCCTGGTGACAGGCAGAACACACAAACATGGAACAAATCTTTGGACTGAAGGTCATTAACTGTGTTTGGAAAGAAAATATAATACTTCAAAATCTGTGACAATACCTGAAGGCTGTCTCAGTGTCCTGCTTCTGTGCAGCCTGGACAACATACTAGCCATTACACACACTGTAGTTTGATCCAAATCTTCTTCATGACAATTTTATTTCTTATTATTTATTTATTTATTACAGGTATTATATAGTGCTATCAATTTACACAGCGCTTTACATATATTTCATACATTCCTATCAGTCCCTGCCCTATAGGAGCTTACAATCTAAGGACCCTAAAACCCCATACACACTATTAGTTTTTCTGCAGATTTTTGTCTTCAGATTTACCCAAACCATATAATATGAGGTCAAATCTTAAGAGTTGCAATTTGTATGCAATCAGGCAGGCCCTTGCACTACATAGTTTTGGGAAATCTGAAGACAAAAATCTAGTGTGTATGGGGCTTTAGTTACTCTGAACTGATATAAGGAAATATATAACAATAATTATCTGTATTGCTGTAGCTTGCAATTTAAAAAAAAAAAACAATTCTCAAAAAAGCAGATCTGCAGCCAAAAATTTAAAAATAGCCCATTAGAAGATAAATTAAAAAAAAAAAAAAAAAAAACTGCTTTTGTAGCAGAACTTAGCATTAATCTGGAGTCCATGCATTTCTTCATTTCCACATAAGATGTCATCATTCTTTTGGGTTGAATGACCACCAGCATCATTTAGCCTGCTTCCTCTGAGGCCAGGTAATCATGGGCCCAACCCACTCCGTGACTTGACAGTGAAGCAGAATAGTGATGAGCTCATCAATTTGCCACTCTGCTTTTCTCTTTCTACCAGCATTCTCCTTGTTAGGACATTATTGGCTCCTCTCCCAGTCTGAGCCCTGCTATACAGTGGACTACAAGAAGCTAATCCCAGGTCAGGTATTTAGACCGTGGTAACACAGGTTGTAGCAATACATACACCCATGTGAGGGCCATCTTTGCATGCGTTCCATGCATCTGCGTGCGGGCAGTCCCATTGATGTCAATAGGGATGCAGCAGCTGCATGGGCACACCCACTGGTCTCAATTTGACATCTGTGTACGTGCAGGTGCATGTCCCTGAACGCAAACAGTGTGTTCCTCGGGATCCACCTACATGCCTGGACTGGCACCCGGCAGAGCCTCTCAGCAAGCCACTGAGATCCTGAGCCGGTCGCTTCCACCCCCTCCACAGCCCAACGCTCCAGTGAGCAGTCCAGTGACAGTCACCAGCTCTCTGCTTATGGAGCTGTGAGAACCAAGCGATTGGTGGTGTTTGATTGCTCGGTTCTCAGTGTTAGGCCCCTTTCACACTGGGGCGGGGGCAGCGTCGGCGGTAAAACACAGCTATTGTTATCGGCGCTTTACTGTCGGTATTCGGCCACTAGCGAGACAGTTTTACCCCCCCTAGAGGCCGAGAAAGGGTTAAAAACCACTGCAAAGCGCCTCTGCAGAGGCACTTTGCCAGCGGTATTGCTGCGCTGTCCCATTGATTTCAATGGGCAGAAGCGGTGGAGGAGCGGTATACACACCGCTCCTTCACCACTCCAAAGATGCTGCTAGCAGGACTTTTTTTTACCGTCCTGCCAGCACACCGCTCCAATGTGAAAGCCCTCGGGGCTTTCACATTGTAGACAAAGCAGCGGCACTTTCAGGTCGGTTTGCAGGCGCTATTTTTAGCGCAATAGCGCCTGCAAACCGCCCCCAGTGTGAAAGGGGCCTTAGAGTCGGCGGAGGACAGATGCAGCATCGAATGAATGCTGCAACCACCTAGGTAAGTATGATGCAAAAAAATTTAAAAAAAACATCTCTTTTAACCACTTGCCAACCGGCTCACGCCGATATACGTCGGCAGAATGGCATGTACAGGCATATTAACGTACCTGCACGTTACCCATTAAGATGCGTCATTGTGGGTGCGCGCGCCCGCCCGCCGCGGGCTCCATGAGTGTGATCGCGGGTCCCGCAGACTCTGTAAACAAGCATTTCCCCATTCTTCCTAGTGACAGGACTCTGATCGGGAGCGGTGATCAGTGTCCTGACACACGTAGCCCATCCCCCCCACAGTTAGAGCACATCCCTAGGACACACTTAACCCCTGCAGCACCCCCTAGTGGTTAACCCCTTCACTGCCAGTCACATTTACACAGTAATCAATGCATTTTTAATCGCATTGATCGCTTTATAAATGTGAATGGTCCCAAAATAGCGCCAAAAGTGTCCAATTTGTCACGGTAAAAATTGCAGATCGCCGCCATTACTAGTAAAAAATTGTTAACAAAAATGCCATAAAACTTAACTTTTGCACAAACCAATCAATAAATGCTTATTACGATTTTTTTACCAAAAATATGTAGAATAATATGCATCAGCCTAAACTGAGGAAAAAAAATGTTTTCTATATATTTTTTGGGGATATTTATTTACGCAAGAAATAAAAAAATAATGCGTCTTTTTCAAAATTGTCGCTCTTTTTTTGTTTATAGCGCAAAAAATAAAAACCGCAGAGGTGATTAAATACCACCAAAAGAAAGCTCTATTTGTGGGGAAAAAAGGACGTCAATTTTGTTTGGGAGCCACGTTGCACACCCGTGCAATTGTCAGTTAAAGCGATGCAGTGCCGAATTGCAGAGTGCTCTGGTCTTTGGCCAGCCAAATGGTTCGGGGCTGAAGTGGTTAAAGAAGTCCAGCCTGAGCTTGTTTGGCTGGGCTTCTCCTCTGGGTCACAGGAAATATGTTTTGCACTCCTGTGACCGTTTTCAGCAGAGCGTGGTCTGAAGTCCGCTCTCTGCTGACATCACCAAGATCAGTCCAGGCACCGCTTCATCGCGACTTCAAAAGTCTGGATCCGCCAAGTGCCCGGACTGATAACAGTCTCAGCCTCTCAGTGAGCTTCTGAGAGCCTGAGCCGGCCACTCCATGCCAAAAGCAGTACAATTATTTTGCACAGAAATTTGGCGTTTTATATTATAGGCCTGTAATTCTTAGGAATAATTCACTTAAAGAGGGAGTCCACCTAAATCCACCTAAAAAAAATATTAAAAGCCAGCAGCTACAAATACTGCAGCTGCTGACTTTTAATAAATGGCCACTTACCTGTCCCAGGGTCCAGCGATGTCGGCAGCCGACGCTGATAACCCGCTTTATTCTCAGCAGCTGCCGCCGCCATCCTAGGTGAGGGATTCATGAAGTGAAGCGTTACGGCTTCACTTCCAGGTTCCCTACTGCGCATGCGCGAGTCGCGCTGCGCATCGTAACTGGTCCCCGCTATCTCCTGGGACCTGTGTGTTTCCCAGGAGACAGCACGAAGGGACAGGAAGAGGCATAGACTCCCGTGGGAGTCTATGCCGGAAGTGGATGCAAATACCTGTCTTAGACAGGTATCTGCACCCCCCTCCCCCCTGAAAGGTGCCAAATGTGACACCGGAGGGGGGGAGGGTTCCGAAAAGCGGAAGTTCCATTTTTGTGTGGAACTCCACTTTAAATCTGTCCAAACAAGAGTCTAGTAAACATCCCAGGTATGATAAAGTTTGAAAAACGAAATAAAAAATTATAATATAATAAATAACTATAAATAATTATACCAAATAATAATATAATAATAATAAAAATTATTCAATAATGTAATCAAATCAAAAACACTGAAATTTGCTCAGTTGCAGAATTGTCGCTTTCGTTACTTTTAGTGTTTGGTGACGGATTTCCCCACAAATCACTATCACTCAATTCTGCAAGTCATTCTAATTTATCGCCACTTTTGATGTAAAGGGATGGTTTTGGTTGCTATGGACAATCTCCAGTTTCCAGGCAGAAAGAACAGTTTTTATAATATAAAACTGCATGCAGGACACTGGACAAACCACTAGGGACAGAGGGGATGTGTAATTATTTGATACAGTACTGTAATCTGTAAGATTACAGTATACTGTATCTGTACTGTGTGTTTCACTTTTTGAATTTGGCGCCGAACTCCGTCCCCGTGCGTCGCAACGCTCGCAGGGAATGGAGCTCGGCACTGTGAATCGAGCGAGACACGGCGGCTCGCCGATCACAGTGGGGAGACATCGCAGGATCCAGGGGACAAGGTAAGTATCCTCTACATGGATCCTGCGATGCGATCCCGAGTCTGGCTCGGAGATACCGCTTTAGGTTTTGAAAATCCACCCTGAGCCAGACTCGGGAATACCGCCAGGGGGGTTAATAAAAGTGGGCCAAAGAGTCTTAAAACACAATTCGGACTGGCATGGGCACACCAAGATCACAGATCTGAGTGAGGGGTTGATCCCGGCTGTCAGTGTGAGGGAAAAAAAAAGCTAATCACCGGCTTCTGTCAGAGAGACATCGGTGGGCTGTGCCCACCAGTGTCACCTTCCAGTGCCCACTGTGCCACCTACCAGTGCCACCTATCAGTACCCACCAGTGCCACTTACCAGTGCCCACAGTGCCACCTAGCAATGCCCACCAGTGCTGCCAATCAATGCCCATCAATGTCTAATCAGTGCCACAGATCAGTGCTGCCTATCAGTGCCACCTATCAGTGCCTATTAGTGCCAGCTTTTCAGTGCCTATCAGTGCCGCTTATCAGTACCCATTAGTGCAGCCTCATCAGTGCACATCAGTGAAGGAGAAAAATTACCTGTTTTCAAAATTTATAACAGATTATGAAACCGTTTTTTTTTTTTCAAAATTTCGGTCCCTTTTTGTTTTATTTAGCAAAAAATAAAAAACCCAGCAGCAATTAAAAAACACCGAAAGAAAGCTCTCCCTGTGTGAAAAAAATGATAAAAATTTCATTTGAGTAAACTGTAGCATGACCGCGCAATTGTCATTCAAAGTGTGACAGCGCTGAAAGCTGAAAATTGGTCTGGGCAGGAAGGGGGTTTAAGTGCCCAATAAGCAAGTGGTTAGGTATTGGTAAGCTCATATCTGTGCACATTTATTTCGTTTACATTTGCATTTCCTTTTTCTGTCATTGTACATTAGTCATTCATAGCCTCTTAAAATTGCATCATTAGTAGTTTATCTTCCCTGCTATATGGCAGAGTTCACTAAAGGAGAATATGAGGAAGTCTCTGCTACACATAAATTCTTCAAGGTTCAGGCTGTCATTATCACACATTACAATTTTTACCGTTCAGGAGGACACGTTTATTTACTTTGTGTCAGAAATCATGAATCAGACTGAGACAGAAGTACAGTTAAATCACACTTCTTTAAAGACACTCTGGTAGGTTAATTAGATCCTGTCAAAAAAATTGGCCAAATATGTGTATGTTGTATGTGCATGTGTTTGTAAGCGTGTCGGGACCCCATGGGGCAAAAGGACCGCGCTATACCGCAGATGGACACCTGCGGCAAAAAGCGCCTTGAGGCGATTCAGTTCGCATAGGTAGCGCTATACAAGTCATTCATTCACATTCATTTATTCACTTTAATAATGATAAAAAAAACATAGTCAAAACATAGCCAGAGGAACCGGAACGGATAGTCAAACAAGCCAAAATGTCACGGAGCCAGAGATGAGGGTAGTAGAACAGCAAGCAGGATTTGGAGCCAGAAGGAATGTCAGTCAAGCAAGTCTTTACCAGGAAAGCATCTCTAGAGATGTGACCAAGGTGAAGGTAGAGATCATCTGGACTGGACAGCTTAAGTATGCAGGACTGACGAGCAGGATATCATCAACAGGTGAGTCACTGTGGAGAGATAGGAGCTGGCAATTAGCTGACAGCTGAGCGGCCAGCTTTGAGAAGAAATGGTTGAGCCCAGCCCTGATACTTTGCAGCTTGATTTTTTAAAAATATATTAAATGTTTTTTTTTTCCTTGGCTGTAAGGGATGACTGTGATAGCTTTATGCTGTCATTAGCTGCACTGTTATGACTAGTTGTCTCCCTAGTACACCTGCTAACTGAACAAACTAAAAACAGCAAGCGAACTGACTTTGCACCAGGAATCCTACCACCCATGATCCAGATCATATTTGAATAGCTACATCCCTGGCCAGGGCTGGTGCAAGGATTTTTGACACCCTAGGCGAAACCGAATTTTTCCGCCTGCCCTGGCTCCACCCCCTTTGCCCTGCCCATGTATACCCCAGCTTTTTAATGACGCGCCTATCAGATGCAGCCCACCAGCACCCATCAAATGCAGCCTCACCAGCGCCCATCAATGCAGCCTCACCAGTGCCCATCAAATGCAGCCTCATCAGCGCCCATCAAATGCAGCCTCGTCAGCGCCCATCATTCATTTGGGAGTTGGGGCACGGACACAGTCCTCCGCCGCTGCTGTGCCTCTGCTGATGTCGAGACTTAGTTACTTGCTGCAGAGAGAAGAGGGTAGGACCACCAGTGGCCAGGTGCCCTAGGCAGCAGTGCGCCCTAGGCGGCTGCCTAGTTTGCCTAGTGGTAGCAGCGGTACCGTCCCTGGCTACACTAGCTGAGGAATTAAAGCTATGACCCTGAAAGTTATGCAATACACAGTGCTTCCAGGGTCATTGGCCGCGGGAGAGATTGGGGCTATTCCCAGAATTCCTCCTGCTATAGAGGAAGGGGGAAGCCCAGGACCCACTGTAGGAGGCCAGCAGTGGGGAAGGGGACACACTTTGTGAGCCCATAAAAGGCAGGAAAGCCCTTTGCTGGCTTCTAAAGCCTGTACTAAGCTCCCAGGTGCAGCAGCCATGAGCTTGATTTAAACACTTGCCTTCCATGCTGTTTATATGCATACCTTGGTAGATAAGTGGTTAAGGCTGTAAATGGAAAAAAACAATAAAGAATTGTAAGTAAATACATATCATATTTTAATGGAGTCATTTGACTGTTCTCCTTTATATTGCAGATTGAAAGCGTACTGCCGAACCGATACTCACTGGAATGCGGACCTGATAGAATGTTAAACATGGGTGAGTTATTCTTTTCCTTTTTTTCTATCCTAGTTGTTATTGTTGTTTCAGTAGTCCTGTTTCTGTGAAGTTATATTCCTTAATTCATCGAATTGAGGATAATACGGACATAATCATCTGTAACGAGATGCAATCTTTTTGAGTCAATATTTAGCCTATTAAACCACTGCACACTGGTACCATTAGGACATACTGCAGTCATTGATGTTACAATGGTGAAGCCACAAACAAATTGGTAATGGGCAGCCCATAGAAGATCCTTTTTTTTTTTTTTTCTTTCAACCAGCAGGTTGAACGGAAAAAAAGTCTTAATTCCACCATCCACACATTCAGCTCCATGCACATTAGCGTTTTTTTAAGCGTCTAGAAGCTATTATAAGCATTTTATTTTTCTGCTTCTAGAAGCTAATAGTGTTATGCACACTATTTTATGCTAAAAACATTTTTGGGAGCATTTTCTTGACAGAAAAAAATGTTAAATGCTACTAACATGCTTTTTTAGAGCTTTTTTTTTTCTTTGTGTACTGTAAAAGCGCTAATAAAACGCTAACGCTCCTAAACACTTCTAAAAGCTACTAAAACGCTACTACAAGCTGGCACAAAAACGCTATTATCAGCATTTTTCATCCAGTGTTTCTTTTTCTAGCGGTGTTGGAGCTTAGAAAAACTGCTAGTGTGCAGGAAGACTTAATGTGGATGGGAGAATCCTCCCGCTGAGCTATTGCATTATGACAGTGGGAAGACTTCACTGCCGTCAGAAGACACTGATCAGTGCTGCAGCGCTGATTCAGCATTAAAAAAAACAGGACAGTTGTACAGAAGTCGATCAACTTCTATATAACCACCCTGCCCATACCTTCCTGCTGAACTGCCTGATTTTTGATCCATGTATGGCCGGCTTACTGAGAGACGTCCTACACTTGAATGGCTTACTGAGAGACGTCCTACACTTGAATGTCAAAAATTGGAGTTTGATTGGTTTTAATGCTATGCTCTAATTGCTCCCAAAGGGCCCATTTATACAGTGTGATTAGGTGCGCTCATTAATGCACATTTTTGTGAGCTAATTCACATTGTATTACAGCAGTCAGTTTATCAAACGGTAGGTGTGGCCAAATTGCACAGTAGGAGGATCTGAAAGGAGCAATAAATACCAGAAGTGCATTATGTGCAGAGTTCAGGGATGTGCTTTGTACAGAGTGTAGTTGTAGGGGTGCCCTATGCACAGAGTGCACAGTTCAGGTGTGCCCTACGTAGAGAGTGCAGGGTTCAGGTGTGCCCTACGTAGAAAGTGCAGAGTTCAGGGGTGCGCTACATACAGAGTCCAGGGTTTAAGAAGATAGATTCAGTGAGTGTATCCTATAATAGTGCCACATTCAAAATCTTTAGAAAAGAACTGAATACCCCTAAGCACACCTGAACCCTGCACTCTATATGTAGGGCACACCTGAACCCTGCACTCTGTACGTAGGGAACACCTGAGCCCTGCAATCTGTAGGTAGGGCACACAGGGCTCAGGTGTGCCCTACGTACAGAGTGCAGGGCTCAGGTGTGCTCTATGTACAGAGTGCAGGGCTCAGGTGTGCTCTATGTACAGAGTGCAGGGCTCAGGTGTGCTCTATGTACAGAGTGCAGGGCTCAGGTGTGCCCTATGTACAGAGTGCAGGGCTCAGGTGTGCCCTACGTACAGAGTGCAGGGCTCAGGTGTGCCCTACGTACAGAGTGCAGGATTCAGGTGTGCCCTACATACAGAGTGCAGGATTCAGGTGTGCCCTACGTACAGAGTGCAGGGTTCAGGTGTGCCCTACGTACAGAGTGCAGGGTTCAGGTGTGCCCTACGTACAGAGTGCAGGGTTCAGGTGTGCCCTACGTACAGAGTGCAGGGTTCAGGTATGCCCTACGTACAGAGTACAGGGTTCAGGTGTGCCCTACGCATGAACAGGGCACATAGAAAACAATTGTGGAGAGTTGTGTTTTTTCTAGCGCGCAAGTGAGAGCCCCCTTTTAGTGAAGTTGTTCTCCCAGCCCTTGGCCACCTAATGCAATACTTACCTTTTAGCCCTGGTCCCATATTCTACACCTATGGCAGATCCAGCCATCCAGAAGAGTTTTGTCCCAGCCAATGGAATAATTGAGCTGCAATGCGTAGTAGGATCTGGACGCGACCAGAACTTCTTTTTACAGAGACTGTGCAATGCCAGGCAGGGCACAGCAGAGAACTGAAGAGTGGGGCTGAAGGTAAGTACTTTGGCTGCTGGGGGGAACATTTAAAGCACAATGATACCACTCTAGCAGTTTGAACTATTCAGAATAAGTCTTGGTGCCGGAGTGCACTATATCTGTCCATGTCTTTGCTGATGATGTGTATTTTTGGAAAATGGTTTACATTTTTATTTCCTCTCGAGCATCTTGTCTGTGTTATGTAAAGCTTGTTGTTTAGTTGGCTCTGCAGCTGGAAGGTATATACAGCATGTACTCCAGCAAAGGAGCTGAATTCCTCTGTGCTGCTGTGTTATCAGAGAAAACTCCTCATCCATCTGCTTCTTCTTCTCACCTTAGGACCCATAACTAAAGCCCCTTATACACAATGAGATTATCGCACAAATAATTGACGTTTTTCTTCATTTGAGTCCTCTGGACATTTGTATTGGAAGCAGTATAGGCATTGCAATGGAATTAGTGTCTGATGAATAAGTGCACATTCTGTTCTGTTTCTTGATGTCACTGGAAAGTGGATGTGTACACAGGGGACAATGTTACACACCTATAGATCATTTGTCTTGGCTCCATGCCTGGAATGCAGCAATGCCATAATATAGTGTGTCAGCATTCAATGTAAGGAGAAATCATTCACCACACCTTGTCTGTGGATACAACAGTGATACACTATCACAATAGGATATTTTTACTGAGCAAAATACATAAACGGCTATTGGTGATCAATCATTATGAAAATGCGAGGTGCCTGGCTACCAGGCAGTAATCTGTACAGAAACAAAATGACTACATAGCTGTAATTTAAAGTGGCTCTCCAGCTTTTAGATACAATCTGTCAGGGTATTAGTATACAGTATCCCTTTTTTGGAGATTCATTTTCTGTCCTGATGTCCATTGCCATAAGTGAATAAAGATAAGAGAAATCTAAAAATGTACAAAAGTCACTGGGGTAGAGTGTGGGAATCTTCAAAAGGGAACACCTGGTCCAGTGACAGCTTGCAGAAGTGGGATTTCCCCTCACTTTGAAGAGATCTCTCTAATACAGCAGTTGCCAACCAGTATGGTACTTTGGACCACTGATAGTCCACAAGAAAATGTTGGTGGTTCCCAGGGGTTCTGCTGCAAATCAACGTTGTGGCGGATGTATACCGCCCAATGTTGTTTTTCAGTGTTGTTCTCAATGCGCGCTGAAAGTCAATACTGTCAGAGTGCATTGATACCCGACGCCTCTTCTGTAGCCTTGGCTCCTGTGAGCTCAGAGGGAGGTGGCAGGAGTAGTGCAGAGAGTGGGAGGTGAAGAAGGAGGGGACTTCCAATGGCAGCGCTGATCAGTCTGTAGGAGGGAGCACAGAACTCGAGCAAATGGCTGGATAAGGAGGTGAGATCCAATGATGAGTATGTGTAAGGCAGCAGTGTGATGCAGAGTGGGGGTGGGGGATGGGCAGAGAGTCAGAGGATTGTATAAGGCAGCAGTGTGATCCAGGGGAGGGGGACAAGAGAGCCAGAGGATTGTATAGGGCAGCAGTGTGATCCGGGGGGGGGAGAGAGCTGAAGCATTGTGTGTATAAGGCAGCAGTGTGATCCAGGGTCCAGGGGGAGGGGGGAAGAGTGCCGCAGCATTGTGTGTATAAGGCAGCAGTGTGATCCGGGGGAGGAGGAGGATGGGTGGAGGCAGAGAGCCGAAGCATTGTGTGTATAAGGCATGTAATATTCATGTTAGTGGTCCGCAGGATTCAAAATTGTGAGTTTAGTGGTCCATGAGATCCATCAGGTTGGCGACCACTGCTCTAATAGATCTGCAGGCATCAATAGAAAAACCTTCCCTAAGCTACACAAAAGTAGACATTTTTTTTTTATTAACAATTTCCAATTTGAAATTTGATCAGGCGATGACCACATTAAATGAAATAAACTTAAAATCAGGGAAAGATGTGCATATAGTAAGGATAACCTCCATCCGGAAAGCTCTGTCTTGAGGTGCCCTTCAGCTCACCCTTGTACTGCCACTGCAGACCTCCCACACTTCTCCTGTATGGAAGCAATGTGCTGCCACAGGGACCTTTGGTTTATGGGAAATGACGTTCAGCCTAGAGCAGAGGCAGCAATAGTAAATTCCCCTTCAGTGGTGTCAATGTTATTTTAGTTTCACGTGGTTGCCGAACCATCACTTCCCATGCAAAACTGAAATATTGTATTTGGGGACGAAGTAGGCCTTAAAGCTGAATTCCAGGTATTTTTATATAGTTACTTTGGTCCAGCATACCTGGCCGTTCCCATGGAAGCTGGAAATCACTTTCATTTTTTTTGGGTCCTGTGCTGAGCAGCTGATTATTGAACCCAAGAGGTCACTCGTTTGGCACAGATGCCATTCGCAGGACACTTTGTATTTTTCTCAATAAATGCAAGGCATTCTCTGATTGGACGAGGTGGAGAGGCAAAGCCATGATGTCACAATCTTCACCTCTTCTAAATAGAGAACGCTTTGCATTCATTGTCAAAATTCAATAATGTTCTCTGAATGGTGGCAGTGCCGAGTGAGCGACTTTCTGTGTTCATAAGCAGTAGGTCAGCCACTCGATACAAGACCTGGAAGCCAGCAGCAATTAGTGTAGAAGTGGTGCCTATTACAGTGATTTGCAACTTCTATGGACTCAACCAGGCATGGCACATTACTTTTATTGGTTCAAGCTGAACCGATGTAACTACCGTATGTAAAATAGCCATACCTGAAATCCATCTTTACAGCATTCCAAAGGATATGACAGAGTGAAAAAAAGCTGGGTATCTCACCTTGGGTTTTATTTCTGGAGAACTTAAAAGCTCACAATAAGTTCCTTTTTTTGAACAAGGAAGCAACAAGTTAGGAAGTGACTGTTAAAGTTCTCAGCAGCAAGGGGGGGGGGGTTAAAAAAAAGCTTTGTCATTTTATTAGATCTGTCATATTTTTGCACATGGGCTGTGAGTTTTATTGCGAAAGCTGTAAAAACCCCAAAAATCACATGTTCACAACAGCAATTATGTGATCGGGTGCCCTCTTCTGAGTCTGACGTGTCTTTAATTGGGACACATTTTCTCTATTCAGATGTACACAGCAGGAGGATTTCTTGTATGTGCACACTGGTGTGTGGCCTCCTGAGATTATCGGACATCACTTAGAGGTCGTCTGTGCAGATGTTCACAGGGCAAACCTAGTGAGACCAGCTAAGCAGCTTGCTCAGCCTCCATCTATTTTAGAGACACAAGAACGTTCAGGGATTCCTCTGGTACATGCTAGTTATAAGCTATAGACCGACCGCACACTTATGCCCCGTACACACGGTCGGATTTTCCGATGGAAAATGTCCGATCGGAGCGTGTTGTCGGAAATTCCGACCGTGTGTGGGCTCCATCGGACATTTTCCATTGGATTTTCCGACACACAAAGTTGAAGAGCAGGAGGTAAAATTTTCCGACAACAAAATCCGTTGTTGGAAATTCCGATCGTGTGTACACAAATCCGACAGACAAAGTGCCACGCATGCTCAGAATAAATAAAGAGATGAAAGCTATTGGCCACTGCCCCGTTTATAGTCCCGACGTACGTGTTTTACGTCACCGCGTTTAGAACGATCGGATTTTCCGACAACTTTGTGCAACCGTGTGTAGACAAAACAAGTTTGAGCCAACATGCGTCGGAAAAAATCCTAGGATTTTGTTGTCGGAATGTCCGAACAAAGTCCGACCGTGTGTACGGGGCATTACTGTAACTAATGAAAAAAATAGACGCGTGTTAGACCTTATGTACACTGCTGCTGCTAAACGGACATTTAGGAGCAGTTGGGCATTTTTTTGAGCTGCTCCTGAACTCTCCTCTATGTTATCTTATCAGTACATGTACACAGGGTCATTTATAGTAGTTTCTAGGCAGTTGAGTTTAGAGGCCATTTTTGGAAAGCAAAAAAATTAGTTCAGACGCTGAGTTTAGAGGCATTTCAATCGCCAAACGCTTCTAAACGCGGTAACTCGCGTTTAGCCGTATTTCATTTCCAGGCGTTTTTCATTTTTGGCTGTTTTGAAAAAAAAACTTTCTTCTAAACTTGCTTCTAAACGCAAACGCGGCTAAATGCGGAATGTAAACGCGGCAAAACAGACGTTTTAAACATGGATTCAGGAGAGGTTATAAAAACGTCCGGGTACATGAAGCCTTACACTGGTGGTAGCAGGCTCTTACACATACTGTGGTTACTGTGTATAGTTGGGTAATAAAGAACTCCTCTGTCATGAGTACTGCAGGAAGAGAAAAGTGAACGTTTCCTAAAAAGAAAGATGGAAAGCCATGTGTCAGTATGTACACATATACAATACTCCATTAAGAGTAGATTATACCATGTATATTTTAACCCTTACGCTGCTGTTCAGATAGCTCAATTATTTATAGACTTTGTCGAGTTATTAAACAACAAATATGTGTCAATTTAAAATTGTGTATGCAAAACGGTAAAAATCAAAGGTACATTATGTGAAGGAGTTAAAAAATTGCTTACATGATTCTACTTCATCTGATATGATACCACTTGACCTCCGGAAGATTTACCCCCCCCTCATGACCACACCATTTTTTGCAATACGGTATCTGACAATTGCGCGTTCATCCAACGCTGTACCCAAATACCCTTTCCTTTGGTGGTATTTGATCACCACTGCATTTTTTATTTTTTGCGCTATAAAAAAAAAAAGAAAAAAAGAAAAACATTTTGAAAAACAAAACACAATATTTTTTTACTTTCTGCTATAAAACATATCCAATAAGAAAAAAAAAACACATTTTTTAAAACTTTAGGCCAATATGTATTCTGCTACATGTTTTTGGCAAAAATAAATCCCAATAAGCGTATATATTGATTGGTTTGTGCACAAGTTATACCGTCTACAAACTATGGGAGATTGTTATTTATTTACTAGTAGTGGCAGCGATCAGCGACTTATAGCGGGACTGTGATATTGGGGTGGACATTCTCACACTAACTGACACTTTTTGGGGACCGATGACACTAATACAGTGATCAGTGCCAAAAATATGCACTGTTGCTGTACTAATGACACTGGCTGGTAAGGGGTTAACATCAGGGGCGATCAAATAGGGTTAACTGTGTGCCTAGCTAGTGTTTACAGTGCCTTGAAAAAGTATTCATACCCCTTGACATTTTCCACATTTTGTCATGTTAAAACCAAAAACGTAAATGTATTTTATTGAGATTTCATGTGATAGACCAACACAAAGTGGCACATAATTGTGAAGTGGAAGGAAGATGGTAAATGGTTTTCCAATTTTTTTACAAATAAATATGCAGGGTGGATTTGATTTAAATCAACTCGATTTAAATCATAATTTTTAAAGAGCAACTGTCATTTCTGTCCCACAGCGGATCCTCCTCGTACCCGCTGTTGACTTAGCGACAGTCCCTTTCACTTTAATGGGACGGCTGGTGAGGCAGAGGTGACATAACAAGGTGAGGGACGTGGTGGCAGCAAGTGAGTGGATGCCGCTAACAGGCACTGCCATGATGGATCTGAAATGACAGGTGCTCTTTAAATGTAAGGAATTATTCTTACTGGTAGTTATAATCTTTATTATTTGCAAACAAAATGAAGGTTTCCTATTTAGAATAATAAGCTGTCAGGTTAATAAAACAGCGATATCAGAACCGATTCAATCATACTGTTATGTACATAGATTTGCAAAACAATGGGATAAAGGAATATTCCTGAACTTTGGTTTATCTCATGGTTACTGTGAAATTGTGTGAATGCATCAATGCAGTGCATGTTATCTCAGCTTGCAGAGTTTGGATTTATTGAATGAGTTTACCAAAAATGTAAATATTGAAGAATATATATACAGCCTTATGCTACATAACTAAGCTCTATTTCATACTGAATAAACTTAAATTATTCATGTATCTTAAATAAAAAAAAAACGATCTTTAGATCTTTAAAAGCATTTTGTTAAAAATATTAAAATAAACTTGATAAAAATCGAAAAATTTGCTTTAAATTAAAAAAAAATAATTTTTTTTGTTTGTTGTTTAAAAATCATTGATTTATATCCACCCTGTAAATATGTGAAGAGTGTGACGTGCATTTGTATTCAGCCCCCTTTACTCTGATACCCCTAACTAAAATCTAGTGGAAGAAATTGTCTTCAGAAATCACTTAATTAGTAAATAGAGTCCACCTGTGTGTCATTTAATCTCAGTATACAGTAAATACAGCTGTTCTGTGAAGCCCTCAGAGGTTTGCTAGAGAACCTTAGTGAACAAACAGTATCATGAAGGCCCAGGAACACGTCAGAAAGGCCAGGGATAAAGTTGTAGAGAAGTTTAACCGCTTCAGCCCCGGAAGAATTGGCTGCTCAATGACCAGGCCATTTTTTGCGATTCGGCACTGCGTCGCTTTAACTCACAATTGTACAGTCGTGCGACGCTGTACCCAAACAAAATTGACGTCCTTTTTTCCCACAAATAGTGCTTTTTTTGGTGGTATTTATTCATCTCTGCGGTTTTTATTCTTTGCGCTATAAAAAAAAAAGAGCGACAATTTTGAAAAAACACAATATTTTGTACTTTTTTCTGTAATAAATAACCCCAATTTTTTTTTAAAAAAAGATTATTTTTTCCTCAGTTTAGGCTGATATGTATTCTTCTACATATTTTTGGTAATAAAAATCGCAATAAGCGTATATTGATTGGTTTGCGCAAAAGTTATAACGTCTACAAAATAGGGGATAGATTTATGGCATTTTTATTATTATTATTTTTTTTACTAGTAATGGTGGCGATCTGCGATTTTTATCGAGACTGCGACAATATGGGGGACACATCACTTTTGACACATTTTTGGGACGATTGACAATTATACAGCGATCAGTGCTATAAAAATGCACTGATTACTGTATAAATGTCGCTGGCAGGGAAGGGGTTAACAGGTGACGATCAAGGGGTTAACTGCGTTCCCTATGTGTGTGTCCTAACTGTGGGGGATGGGACTGACTATAGGAGATGATAGATCATGGTTCCTAGCTTGTAGGAGCTCACAAACTCTCTCTCCACTGCTCACAGAACGTCCCTGTTCTTTCTCTCGTGCCCGCGATTGCTCATGGCTCACGGTCATCGTGACTGCCGGCCGCGAGCATCGGCACCCCCCGCCATGCAGCGGGCGCACGCGCGCCTGCTATCCCAGTTAAAGGGACCGACGTATAGCTACGATGGCTCGCGGGATCGTGCCGACCTGCCACAGTATAATGATGGCGGCTGGTTGGCAAGTGGTTAAAGCAGGGTTAGGTTATTAAAAATATCCCAAGCTTTGAACATCTCACGGCGCACTGTTCAATCCATCATCCGAAAATGGAAAGAGTATGGCACAACTGCAAACCTACCAAGACATGGCCGTCCACCTAAACTGACAGGCCGGGTAAGGGGAGCATTTATCAGAGAAGCAGCCAAGAGGCCCATGGTAACTCTGGAGGAGCTGCAGAGATCCACAGCTCAGGTGGGAGAATCTGTCCACAGGACAACTATTAGTCCTGCTCTCCACAAATCTGGCCTTTATGGAAGAGTGGCAAGAGGAAAGCCATTGTTGAAAGAAAGCCATAAGAAGTCCCATTTACAGTTTGCGAAAAGCCATGTGGGGGACACAGCAAACATGTGGAAGAAGGTGCTCTGGTCAGATGAGACCAAAATTGAACTTTTTGGGCTAAAAGCAAAAAGCTATTTGTGGTGGAAAACTAACACTGCACATCACCCTGAACACACCATCCCCACCGTGAAACATGGTGATGGCAACATCATGTTAAGGGGATGCTTTTCTTCAGCAGGGACAGGGAAGCTGGTCAGAGTTAATGGGAAAATGGATGGAGCCAAATACAGGCGGTCCACTAGTTACAAACATCCGACTTACAAACGACTCCTACTTAAAAACGGAGGGAGACAACAGGAAGTGAGAGGAAATCTACCCCTAGGAAGGGAAATTCACACCTGTAAGTGTTATTATGGGAAAAAAGTACCTCCACTGATGCTTTATCAGCATGCCTTGTTTCCACAACAACCCAAAATTTTTAAAGTCCAATTGTCATTGGGACAGAAAGTGAGGTGAAATCTTCTGAACAAGGGCACATACAGCAAAACAAACATTACAGGGATGTTAACCCTTCCCTATGCTATCCAAAAAGCTTAAAAATTGTTTTTTTGGCTGGAGCTACACTTAAAAAATTTACCTGTTCCGACTTACAAACAGATTCAACTTAAGAACAATCCTACAGACCCTAACTTGTTTGTAACCCGGGGACCGCCTGTACAGGGCAATCTCAGAAGAAAACCTGCTATGTCGTGTACACACGGGCAGACTTTTTGACCGGACTGGTGGGCTCCATCGGACCTACAGCGAACTTTTTCTGTCGAAAATCTGACAGACTTTAATCTTTCCAACAGATTTGAGTCCGGTTGAAAAATCCGCTCGTCTGTGTGCTAGTCCAACGGACAAAAACCACCGCTAGGGCAGCTATTGGTTACTGGCTATCCACTTCCTTATTTTATTCCGGTGTACGTCATCACGTACGAATCCATCGGACTTTGGTGTGATCGTGTGTAGGCAAGTCCGTTCATTAGAAAGTCAGTCGAAAGACCCTTGGAAAGACCGCCGGACCTTTGTTGCCGAAAAGTCCGCCCGTGTGTACACGGCATTGAAGTCTGCAGAAGACTTGAGACTGGGGCAGAGGTTCACCTTCCAGCAGGACAACGACCCTAAACATACAGCCAGAGCTACAACAGTTTAGATCAAATCATATTCATGTGTTAGAATGGCCCAGTCAAAGTCCAGACCCAAATCCAATTGAGAATCTGTGGCAAGACTTGAAAATTGCTGTTCACAGACGCTCTACATCCAATCTGACAGAGCTTGAGCTATTTTGCAGATGAAGAAGAAGAATGGGCAACAATTTCACTCTCTAGATGTGCAAAGCTGGTAGAGACATCCCCAAAAAGAATGCAGCTGTAATTGCAGGGAAAGGTGATTCTACAAAGTATTGACTCAAGGGGGCTGAATACAAATGCACACCACACTTTTCAGATATTTATTTTTTTTTTTTTAAATTGAAAACCATTTATCATTTTCCTTCCACTTCACAATTATGTGCCACTTTGTGTTGGTCTATCACATAAAATCCCAATAAAATACATTTACTTTTTTGGTTGTAACATGACACAATGTGGACCATTTTAAGGGGTAAGAATACTTTTTCAAGGCACTGTATGTGAACCATGTGAGGTGCTTTTACTAGGGAAGCAATAGAATTTTTCCCTCCTTTGCAGAGAAACAAGTTCCATCCCTTCCCCGTCATAACTGAGATATGCCTTGTTTGGATAGGCAGATCGCAGTTCTGTGTCTCTCCTTGATGATCGGCAGGTACCTGACGAGTACCTGGCACCTGCCGATCAGTTTCCGCTGTGTGTAATCAAACAGGAAGCAAGCCCCCGGCACCCCCTGCCCAGAAGTGTGGGATCACGTGTATATACACATGCTGCCAACCTGTAGTAGTAGTAAAACCGCTATAGGGTGCAAGACAAGTGGTTATTGTAGTACTGAAGTGTATGTGTATTGTAATGTTACAAAGGCTGATGTATTCCTATGCATCCTAATGGTGTATATGTGTACTTTATGCGTGTGCATGTGTGTGTTTATATTGGTTTTTGCATTTTTTTTTCATTTATTCATTTTTTTTCATGTATCTTTGCTATTGTCTCTATGGGGCTAAAGCAGAGCTCAGATGATGTGTTTTCTTTTAGTCTCTGGATAGCTTTAATATGCACTTCTATAATAAGAGCATAATACTTAGAGCTGCACAATTAATCGTCAAGAATCGTTATCGCGATCTTTACTAAAGTGTTTCACAATTCTTTCTATGCAAAGAATTCTCTCTGCTCTTCTGAAGCCACAGCCCTCAAAAGAAAGAAAGAGAAAAACTGGGCAGTCTGCCAAGAATCAAAACATTCTTTATCAGTTGAACTAAGTTTAAACATTGTAACAATTTGTCAATGGAATAGACTGTGTGTGTAAGTGAAAAAAGTTTAACCAATTAAACACTAAACCCTTTTCTGACATTTGTTGGTTTCAAGTTGAAATCATTTTTTTTTTTGCTAGAAAATTACTTAGAACCCCAAACATTATATATATATTTTTTAGTAGACACCCTAGAGCAGTGAAGGCGAACCTTGGCACTCCCAATGTTTTGGAACTACATTTCCCATGATGCTCAACTATTCTGCAGAGTGCATGAGCATCATAGGAATTGTAGTTCCAAAACATCTGGGGTGCCAAGGTTTGCCATCACTGCCCTAG
Source organism: Lithobates clamitans (assembly GCA_037952925.1). Classification (NCBI taxonomy): domain Eukaryota; kingdom Metazoa; phylum Chordata; class Amphibia; order Anura; family Ranidae; genus Lithobates; species Lithobates clamitans. The sequence continues at coordinate 9,146,977 of JBBGZY010000142.1, forward strand.
AGAATAAAATGGTGGTGGTTGCAATATTTTATGTCACACTGTATTTGCGCAGCAGTCTTTCAAATGCAATGAATAAAAAAAAAAAATAAAGATAAAAAAAAAAAAAAATAATCAGTAAAGTTAGCCCATTTTTTTGTATAATGTGAAAGATTTTACGTCGCGAGAATCGTGAGAGAATTGTGATCTTTTTATTCTAAGCAAAAAAATTGTGATTCTCATTTTGGCCAGAATCGTGCAGCTCTAATAATAATATAATAATACTGTGCAGTCTCAAAGACCTGTGGTTACAGTTGACATACCCATTTTATACAGTATGTAGCACTCATGGTACCCCAAACCGATTAAGTTTATGCTCATACAAAAAAGTATGGGAATGCAAAACATGCATTGAAATGCTGGAAATAATTACCTGACTTGTAATAAAAGAGGATCTATACCTACCTGTGGGGTGATATAGCTAGGCACAGGAGCAAAGGCAAAGGTGAAGCATTCACATTTCTGTGAGTATTGGATTGTATTCCACTGCACACTGTGGACCCAGGACCTCAGGCACAGAGATTTTACCAAAAGAGCCCATGAAAAAGAAATAGAAAAATGTTTGGGTTAATTTTAGTCTCCTGCATCTACTAAATACTAAAGCAGCACCTTCCTGAGGAGCGGGTCATATAAAATATTAACCAATTATTTTTTCTTACATTTGAGGTTTACAAACTCTATGACTACGAAGACCCCATCATTGGTGGCAGTGCAGTAAAAATAGTCTATATATGCACAAAATGAAAATCCAGCCAGGTCATATTTTCCTGCTAGTACAACAAGTTCCTTGTAACATCATTATGGCATTCTGTACAGATTGCCTCATGACTAAGTGATGTTTGTTCTAGGATTCTCTTGAGCTACAGAATGTCTGATTTCTCAACAGGGTTTTGGGCACTGTTTAGCAGCTGGTCTGAGACCTGTGGAATTAGACCATGGCATAAGTCTAAAGCATTTGTAGAGAGATGCATGCCATCCCTTGTCTTGTTGACTTCACATATTTAGTTATGTCCATCTTTAGGGAAGGAATGGTGAGAAATTAGCATTTCATCACTAGGTGCCTGCTAACATGAGATGTTTGGCCAGACCGTGTCTCATTTCTTAAAGGATGAAAGCTGCCAAACCTCATGGGAGGAAACCATTGGATAGATGAAAAAACATTGCCCAGATGCTGTTGTCTCTTTGAGACAAGTCTGCTCAGGAACAGTCTGCAGTAGTCTCCGTCCCATATTCCCAGGTATAAATGCACACTTTCAGACAGTTTTTTATGCAGGCTGTGCCTGAGCATTTTGCGTAGGATGTTCACATCATTCCAGCATGTCAAGCCGCCCTATTAAGGGCTGATGTCGATGGCATGATTGAGATCAATTTGAGATGCTCCTAAATTCAGTGACTGGTGAATTTGACCTGCAGTTGAGCTCCTTCTGACCTGCTAATAACTTGCTTAAAGCAGGTTTTGCAATTCCATAGATTGGTACGGAATTGTAAAACCCAACTGATACAAAAGCTGTCCACAGAGGCCCTTCGTCTCTAGACAGCTTTATAATACATTGAATATATAATTGACATACACATTATATACAGTATATAGTGGTCATGATGCATCAGACCAGTAGTTCTCAACCTTTTTGAGACCAGGGCCCTGTAAATTCTTCCAAAACCTGGCATGCCCCAACAGTAAAATAGTTATGTTTATACTCATACAAGAAAAATAATTGGGAATGCAAAACATGGATTGAAAAGTTGGAAGGCTCTGCATGGGGCTGGTTGTCACCGGGGGTGTGTGTGTGACCCTGCAGCAGACTTGATGGCCCTGTAGGAGATGAGGATTCTGGAGGAGGTTTGGGGTCACTGTGGGACACTGTTGGAGGAACTATGAAGGACTGGAGGCTCTATAGCAGACTGACAGGTACCGTGGGACTCAAAGCAGCACTGTGGGCGCTTGGAGGGGGGCACTATGGAGCTTTCAGGGAACCTGGGCACACTGTGGGCCATTATGGGAGGTTGGGTAGCACTATAGGAGCTGGGAGGCACTGTGGGAGGTGAAGGGATCTGCAGCTGACTGGAGGCCCAAGAGAGGACCCAGCCAGGCACATGAGAATCACTACCCTAGACATATCTGAGTGATGATGTCCTTTTGTATTTAAATTGGTTGTAAAGGCACAAGGTTTTTTACCTTCATGCATACTATGCATGAAGTTAAGAAACCTTCTGTGTGCAGCAGCCCCCCCTAAAACTTACCTGAGCCCCATCTCTATCCAGCGATGTGCACAAGAGCCTTGCCTCTCTGAGGGGACTCACACCCCTGATTTGCTTTTGGCAGCAGCGGGAGCCATTGGCTCCTGCTGCTGTCAATCACAGCCAGTGAGCCAGTCAGGAGACAGAGGGGGTGGGGCCGAACCACAGGTCTGTGTGTGAATTAACACACAGCCGCGAGTTGGGAGCACACCTGCTTGGGTGCCCCCAGGGCAAGCTGCTTGCTGTGGGAGCACCCGGCAGGAGGGAGGAGCCAGAAGCGCCAGCATGGGACTCAAGAAGAGGAGGATCTGGGCTGCTCTGTGCAAAACCACTGCACAAAGCAGGTAAGTAAAACATGTTTGTTATTCAAAAAAAAATGAAAAAAACAAGGCTTTTAATATCACTTTAAGTGTTCCACAATCCAATTGCTTTTATCCAGTCTAGAGAACAGCAAGATTATGCTTACATAGTCTTCAGCTGTATAAAATCATACATAGGCGCCATGCACATTGGCCCTAAAAAAGCCAGTTCTCTTGGTAGAAAAAAACGCTCACATAGAGCATTTTTTTACATAGTTTTGGCGAGTTTAGGAGAGTTTGTGTTATTTCTGCCAGAAAGCTCCAATCAGAAACACAAACCAGAAGGTTTTTTTTTTATTCCTACGTTGAGCTCAAAATATACCTGTAATCGTCCTAATGTGCATGAACACATAGGATAACATTGAGCTGCTTCTACAGGCAGAACATAAAACTCCTGTAGAAGCAGCGATTTTTAAGCCAGTGTGCACAGACCCTTAAGTGGGGTACACACCATAAGAAAATCGGGCGAACGATCGTCCGATTTTCCTCATTGTTTCACAGCACGTCAAAAACCCAGGAAGAAAATAATGTACAATTATTCTCGTATGACAAAGGCTTTTTTTTTTGTTTATTATTTCTGTTCATGTGCAGTCTTTCATTTCTGATTTCTCTCATAAGAAAATGGTACACATTAAATGAAAATGGTTTGTTTGCTTCCAGTATGAGAAAAATTTTAGAGTTTGACCCTTGTTGTTTACACACTATCAGAAAATTGTATGATCCTAAACCTAGGAATTGTACGTTCCCCGGACGAAAATGTTTGTCCGATTTTTCTTGGTACACATTTTTTAATTTTACACATTAAATGAACATTGTTTGTTTGGTTCCAGTATGAGAAAAATTTTGGAGTTTGTCCCTTGTTGTGTACACACTATCAGAAAATCGTATGATCCTAAACCTAGGAATTGTACACTCCCTAGACGAAAATGTTTGTCCGATTTTTCTTATAGTGTGTATAGCCATTAGAGATGCTTTGCTGTTGAGTTGATGCATCTTATCTTGTCATACCTGACAATGTGCTCAGTGATTATGGATTGCTATAGACAAACCTTTCAAAGGCCTGGTTCACACCTATGCAGGTTTAAGTTTGCCTATTCCAGGTGCTTTTTGTATTTTTTCAATTGACGTTTTTGATCCATTCTAAGTCTATGGAACCAAAAAACAGAAAAAAGTCCCTGGCCCTCCTATAAAATGCACAGATGTGGAAGTGACCCAAAGGAGACCATGGTAAATGGATTGTAGTGTGTTTCTGCAAAACTGAAAATGCAAAAAAAATGCATATATGTGAACCAGTCCTTAACCTTTTCAACACAGAGGAACCCTTAAAATAACTTTCCGATCTCAGGGAACCTCTGCTACAAATTACTAGATCTACAACTCATAATAGATTAGTGTGATGGTCAGTGGGAAGAATGCTACTTACATTTGTGGTCATTGGGAAGAATTATACCCACATACAGATAGCTAAAAAGATCAATGGTGTCAGTGGGAACTTATCTGAGATTCAGAAATTGTTCCTTACTCAAGGAACCTCTAGAAATCTCTGAAGCAGTGGCGGCCCGTCCATAGGGGGCACACAGGTGCCGCCCCCCCATTTATTCATCTGGCCCCCTAATCTACATTCGGGGTGCCGAATGTATGGATAGCTATGGGGGGGGGGGGGGTTTAAGCACGTGATTAGAGCCAGAGGCTCTAATAGGCTTCAAAAAAGGGTGGGCACAGGGCACTGCGCTCCGAGCCCACCCAGTTGTATGACAATAGCGAATGAGGCCTGCCTCCAGGTTGGCTGAAAGGACAGGCAATCCTATTGGATGCCTAGGACAAGGAGGGAGGAGACGCATGGTGTAAGCCGCTGTGATGCAGAGGAGGAGGAGGAGACGCCCGCCTGTCGCAGCGCTGCCCGCCCGAAACCTAGAAGGGGGAAGTGCTGGGTCACCGACCGACCACTAGACTCACCAGCCGCCACTGCTCCGGAGGAACCCTGGTTGAGAAACCTTGCTATAGACCATCGCTATATAATAGACTGGAAAATAATCAGTTTCTACTAAATGCAGATTTTTGGTGAATAGTATAGGGCCCCTTAAGTTTTAGTAGCTTATAAGGCTAGATCTGGCAAAAAATTGTAGTTGTCAAAAGCAACCACTCAAGTCTCACCGTTTGTTGGATAAAAAAAAAAGGAAGTGTGCTTTCAGCAACAACGTGTGTTGTCATTTCCTTTTCTCCAGTTTTAATCATTGTGCCCAATAAAAATCAAACATTTTTTGGTGGTCATGCCCGCGGGCATGCAGACTGTGGGTCAGGGTATACACCCTTCTTCGTAACCTGTTTTCAGATTAATCTTAAGCGGGACCCTTATGAAGCTCTCCTTGGTAAGCCTATTGTTGAACTACTGCGTCCGGAACGGCAACTAGCCCAACATCTTTTCACTGCAACTAGATTGACAATTGCAAGAGCATGGAAAACCCCCACACTCAGTTTTGAGGCAGTCAAAAATCGTCTGAATGATGTCATGGTTAATGAGAAACTGACGGCTGTTCTTTCTGATACGCATGACAAGTTTCTCAAGGTCTGGCAACCTTGGATTGCATTCCAACCTTGGATTCCAGGTTTGATGCAGCATTACTGTCGATATAGGACTCCTCCTGCTCACACCTCCTGAACCCCACCCCCCCACCCCCTTCCTCTTTCTGCCTCTCTTCCTTCCCTACCCCCCTTCTCTTCTTCTTCTACTCCTTCACCTTTTCCACTTCTTTCTCACCTCTTTCTTATCAGTCAACTTTTTCTTTTCTTTTTGCGAGGATGCTAAATCTCAGGTTCTACTGTTGTGTATTGTACACTCATGTTACAGGTTTACAAGTAGCCGGGCATGGCCCGGGCTCTGGACCAACTGGTTCCTATAACTTTCTCATTTGAGTTTTACATGAGATCACGACTCCTGATTCCGTCATGCTGGTGGAGGCCTCTGGGCCCTGATTTGCTTTGTATATTATATGTTATAGACAAAAAAATATAAATATCGTTGCGCTACTAGAAAAAGGTCATATAAACAAAATAGCAGTCAGCATCACCAGTGTAGTAACCGTGTAAAAATATAAACAATAAATAAATGCAGCGCTAGGTGAGGTGAGAACAAAAGGGTGAGCTACCACCCCAGATATACCGGTATATAGTGTATATAGTAACCAATATTTCACGTGATAATGATTACAAACCACAATGAAAAAAGATGAAAAAACAGACTCCAATTGCTAGGAGCAGTGTCCATGGTGAAATAAAAGTCCATCAACAAAAGCAATATAATATTTCTAGTGAAAAGAGGGGACATATGTGAATAATGTTCTTAAATCTTAAGAACATTATTCACATATGTTCCCTCTTTTCACTAGAAATATTATATTGCTTTTGATGATGAACCTTTATTTCACCATGGACACTGCTCCTAGCAATTGGAGTCTGTTTTTTCATCTTTTTCATTGTGGTTTGTAATCATTATCACGTGAAATATTGGTTACTATATATATCTAGGGTGGTAGCTCACCCTTTTGTTCTCACCTCACCTGCATTTATTTATTGTTTATATTATATGTTATAATACTCTATTGTAAACCTGTACTGTTGGCTTATATGACAATAAAACTTTTGTAAAAGAAAAATCAAACATTTTGTCAGAGATCAGAATTTTCCAAGGACTTCAGAACCTTGGACTGTTAGCATAAAATCAATATCTCTATTTATTTCATTTTATATATATATATATATATATATATATATATATATATATATATATATATATATATATATATTATATTATAAATATGCTGTAGACATAAATAGTAATAATATATGAAATGAGGTTCTCCAGTGACGTGCGCTGCCGTATCACACATTTACTGAAGCTTGCTGTTCAGTACAAAGTTCACGCTGAGGTTAGAAAAAAATGAGCCTCTTAAACAGTTCTAAACAAATCCCAGAGATTTTCATCACAATGGAAGAACGCAGTAAAGACCTTCTAAGGCAGACTAGAAAAAGTGTGCCTGTTCCAAAATAAGCAAAGTTGGGGATATTACAAACAATGCTGTAGAAGTGTTTTTTATATACAAAAGTGTCAATAACAAGTAGAAACAATGTGTACAATTTTGTAGTGAAAGAGGAGATTTAAGTTTTCCTGTGCACAAGAAAGGAGCGCCAGAAGATATGACAGGGGCCAGTATGTGCAAGAGAGGAGAGCCAAGGGTATGGCAGCGGGCAGAGTGTACTAGAAATGAGAGCAGAGGGTACCACAGTAGGCATTATATGCAGGTTGGCAATGTAGGTATGGCAGTTGGCCATGTATGCAGGAGAGGAGTGCATAGGGGATGGCAGTAGGCAGTATATGCAGGAGATGGGTAAGGAGGGTATGACAGTTCACAGTATAGGCAAGGGAGGAGTGTGGAGTGCATGTCAGTATTGAGTAAATGCAGGAGATGAATGCAGAGGGTATCACAGCAGTCAGTATCTGCAAGTGAGGAGGGTATGACAGTAAGCATTATATGCATGAGAGGAGTGCTAAAGGTATGGCAGTAGGCAATGTATACAGGAGAGGAGTGCAGAGGGTATGACAGTAGGCAGTGTAGGCAGGGGAGGAGTGTGAAGGGTATGAGAGTGGGCAGTACATGCAGGAAAGGAATTTGGAGGGTATGACAGTAGGCAGTATAGGCAGGGGAAGAGTGTGAAGGGTATGTCAGTAGGCAGTGTGTGAACGGTATGACAGTGGACAGTACATTCAGGAAAGGAGTTTGGAGGGTATGATAGTAGGCAGCAGTGACGGCCGGTGTAAAATTTTTTTTGGGGGGGGGGGCAGCAAACAGTATGCCAACCCCCCCAGGTCGGTAGCACTTACCCCATCACTGGCAGCTTCCCCTGCTCTCTACGGGTCATCACGGCGGCAGCGGCTTCTGTTTTCCTCCCTCCTCCTTTACGGCCAATCGGGAGTCTTCTCTTTTCGGAAAATCGGTAAACGGGTCTCGCACCCGCTTCTGATTGGCTGGATTGAGGATCCATGTTTCAACAGCAAATATTCATTCGCTGTTGTAACTCACCTGGGTGGGATCAGAGCGCATCCTCCGCGGCCCAAGCCCACCCTATTTTTAAGCATATTAGAGCCTCTGGCTCTAATCAGGTGCTTAAAAAAAACCCAGCCGTTGTAATTCATGCGCCGGGTGCCCTGAAAGGCCAGACACATGAATAGGGGGTGGTTGTGGCGGCCATGGATAAATTCATGCTATGCATGAATCTATCCATTGCATATAGGGGGTGGCATGGAGAGAGGGGGCGGCGCCCGGGTGCCCCTAATGGACGGGCCGCCACTGATAGGCAGTATATGCAAGAGAGGAGTGTGGGGGCATGACAAAAGGCAGTATATACAGGAGTGGAGTGTGGAGGATACGACAATAGGCAGTATATTTAGGAGAGGAGTGTGAAGGGTATGACAGTGGGCAGTACATGCAGGAAAGGAGTTTGGAGGGTATGACAGTAGGCAGTATATGCAGGAGAAGAGTGTGGGGGTATGACAATAGGCAGTATATACAGGAGAGGAGTGTGGAGGATATGACAATAGGCAGTATATACAGGAGAGCAGGGACGGTCCATCCATTGTGGGCGCACAGGCACCACCCCCTATACATGCCCTGCCACCCTCCCTTTCCTTGTGCCCGGCCCCTTTGAGGATATGACAATAGAGTGTATATACAGGAGAGGAGTGTGGGGGCCTTACAGTAGGCTGTATATACAGGAGAGGGGCGTGGAGTGTATAACAGTAGGCAGGATATGCAGGAGAGGATGTAAGGGCATGACAATAGGCAGTATATGCAGGAGAGGAGTGTGTGGGGTATAACAGTAGGCAGTATATGCAGGAGAGGAGTGTGGAGGGTACGACAGTAGGCAGTATATACAAAAGAGGAGTTTCGAGGGTATGACAGCAGTATGTACAGGAGAGGAGTTTGTAGGGTTTGACAGTAGGCAGTATATACAGGAGAGTTGTGTAGAGGGCATGACAGTAGGCAGTATATACAAGAGAGGAGTTTGGAGGGTATGACGCAGGCCGTATGTACAAGAGATGAGTTTGGAGGGTTTGACAGTAGGCAGTATATACAGGAGATGAGTGTGGAGGGTATGACAGTAGGCAGTATATACAGGAGAGGAGTGTGGAGGATATGATGTAGGCAGTATATACAGGAGAGGAGTTTGGAGGGTTTGACAGTAGGCAGTATATACAGGAGAGGAGTTTGGAGGGTATGACAGTAGGCAGTATATACAGGAGAGGAGTTTGGAGGGTATGACAGTAGGCAGTATATACAGGAGATGAGTGTGGAGGGTATGACAATAGGCAGTATATACAGGAGAGGAATGTGGAGGGTATGACAATAGGCAGTATATACAGGAGAGGAGTGTGGAGGGTATGACAATAGGCAGTATATACTGTATATACAGGAGAGGAGTGTGGAGGGTATGACAGTAGGCAGTATATACTGTATATACAGGAGAGGAGTGTGGATGGTATGACAATAGGCAGTATATACTGTATATGCAGAGGAGTGTGGAGGGTATGACAGTAGGCAATATGTACAGGAGAGGAGTTTGCAGGGCATGACAATAGGCAGTATATGCTGTATATACAGAGGAGTGTGGAGGGTATGACAGTAGGCAGTATATACTGTATATACAGAGGAGTGTGGAGGGTATGACAATAGGCAGTATATACAGGAGAGGAGTGTGGAGGGTATGACAATAGGCAGTATATACAGGAGAGGAGTGTGGAGGGTATGACAAAAGGCAGTATATGCAGAGGAGTGTGGAGGGTATGACAGTAGGCAGTATATACTGTATATACAGAGGAGTGTGGAGGGTATGACAGTAGGCAGTATATACTGTATATACAGGAGAGGAGTGTGGAGGATATGACAATAGACAGTATATACTGTATATACAGAGGAGTGTGGAGGGTATGACAGTAGGCAGTATGTACAGGAGAGGAGTTTGCAGGGCATGACAATAGGCAGTATATGCAGAAGAGGAGGTCAGAGGATATAACAGCAGGCAATTTATTCCACCAAGGAGTACGGAAGGTATGACAGTGGGCAGTATGTGCAGGACCTTTGCAGGTAGAATAACATTGCACAGCTAATGCCCAGCACACTGGCTTACAGAGAGGCCTAAGCGACTAATCTCCAGACCTCAGTCCAGTCACATTAGGGCTGGTGGAAAGTCTATAGCCATGGGTAGGCTCTGACCAGAGTGACTTGGACCTCCCACAAGGCAACCACAGGTGAATGAAATGGTAGTGGAGCAAGGAAAGAGTAAACATAAGCAGCGGAAGGACAGCAAAAAAATATATCTATTTAAAGTTACTTTGCAGTTCCATCATCAAAATGAAACACTGTATATTATTATGAAGATTATTTTGGAAAGAAAACTTATATTAATGTAACATTCATTACCTATTCCAGTTTTGTCACTCTGATGCTATTATCCTTTAGCATGCAGATTTATGAATCACGGCCATTGTACTTATTTGCGACTCTTTATTCTATAGTGGTGAGTGCATTCTTCACAGCGTATGTTTTAGAATGTTTTCCTAAAGTAGAGCAAGTTCTGCATAATGTCTGCGTTTCATGTAGTGTTCTCCCAGGTCACAGTGTCATACTCCAGCCTGAGAAACAAAACCCCTGCCTGCTTGTTTAGAGGGACAGTCCTGTCCTGCTTATTGTATCATGTCATGATGTACAGATCTCTTCTGTCAGTGTTAGTGGGTAAGTGAAAGGTTGTTTCCCTATACAACGTAACTTATTACTAAACTTGAGAAAGAATTATGTGCTTTTCTTAGTCTGGAAAAAATTTACATTGGACCTCTCTTGGAGGTCCCCAGAGTGAGGAGTAACTCATTTATTTTCAGCCTACGCAGCATCTCTTGGATTGCAGTCACTTAAAGGTGTAGAAAATCATTTAATCTTGTGCCAATTGCACTAGTATGATTGAATAAATGAATGCTTAACTGTACCAGGAGGAATTTTATAATGGCAGTTTAATCTGTTTGCTTGTGAATAATGATAAAGATCCAACGTTTTGATGTGAGAGGTTTAAATTAGAAATTTATTTACATTTAAACATGATAGGAGTTAAATGGTCAAAGGGTCAGTCCACCTTAAGTGCTCTCTATTTAGGTTGAGGCTGTTGATTCTTTAATGGTTTTGAAGGACACAGCTGCAGGATCTCTGCATTTAAATTATGTTCCCAACTCCTCCCACTTTCCATAGCGATAACATCTGACCCTCCCTGTCTGAATTTCCTTTACGGGCCTTTCCACACAACTGTTCAGATCAGGTCGGCCCATCAGTGTTTTAGGTGGATCTGATCAGACAATCCATTGAACCCTATGGACCGGTGGGTGTAAACGGACTTGTGTCCGTTTACACCTCTTACCTCCAATCCAATCTGGTCCACTAAAAACAAACAGATGGGGACCAGTCCTTTTCTGTGTAGGCAGATCGGAGGTAGTCAGAAGTAAATGAACAGCAAAGTCCATTTACACCCGGCTGCCCATAGAGCAGAGTGAGCTCTGTCCATGTACCCTCTGCAGAAACTGAGTGGACATGGATTTGTCATCCACCCTGCTCTGATCATCTAGGGATCTGTGAGTGCATCGCCTGCTGATCACTGCTGATTAGAATGGAGTCTGTCCCATGTGAAAGGGGCCTAATTATACACCATCAGGAATAAAACTAAAATGATGGAATCTCAACACATTCAGCAGGAGATAAACTGGCCCTATGCACATAGATTCCTCCACCCATTCTAAATAGTTCAGATGGACAAATCTCCCCTGCCTTCTATTGTATTCTGACAGGTGACACTCACGGCTGTCAGAATACCTTAAAGTAGAACTTTAAGGTAAAAAACTTTTTGTTTTCATTTTGGATAGAGTAATGACGCGTACACACGAGCGGACTTTACGGCAGACGTTGCCTGGCGGACTTTTCAACGTACTTTACGATGGACTTTCTGAATGAACGGACTTGCCTACACACAATCCACCAAAGTCCGTTGAATTCGTACGTGATGACGTACGAACAGACTAAAACAAGGAAGTTCATAGCCAGTAGCCAATAGCTGCCCTAGCGTGGCTTTATGTCGGTCGAACTAGCATACAGATGGCAGACTTTTCGACCGGACTCGATTTCAATGGATTAATTTAAACATGTTTCAAATCTAAGTCCATCCAACTTTTGAGAAAATAAAGTCCGCTGGAGCCCACACATGATCGAATTGTCCGACCAAATCCCGTCCGCCGGGCAAAGTCTGCCGTAAAGTCTGCTCGTGTGTAGGTGGCATAAGGGTTATAACCCCTGTCAAATATTTTTTTTTTGCCCTTTACTCCTGGCTTCACAAACAGACACCTCAGGAGACTAGGCCAACAGGGAAAGTCATGCCTTCTGGATTTTTGGCCCCATGTTGGGTTTCCCTCCCCGGTCAACATCACCATACTCTCGGAACATCCTTTGGACTGTGGATTACCGTCTAGCTCAGACTCTACTTGCAGACTTTTCAGAGATTAAATTACTCACCATGTTCACTTACACAATATGAGTTGCTCTGCAGGAAACCGGAGACGTCAGACACACACTCTCTTTACTATATGGTTATCTGGCTGCACTCTCTGATGACCCATTTCTGCCATACTTACGTCAATGGGAACTGGACCTGGGGAGTACGTTTTACGCCCTTTTAATCAGACAAGATTTTTCTCTTGGCCTATAAATCATCCATAGCTAACCTGTATCAAGAGGTGGGGCTATAACATTTTCTCGAGATGGTACTGCGTACCTCACTTGTTCCACAAAATGGATAGCAGTGTTCCAGACATCTGCTGATGTTGCAACCAAGCAGTGGGTACGATGTCCTTTGTCTTCTGGCAGTGTCCCCTTTTAGGGGCTTTTTTGGAGGATGTGATGGCTACTATTAAACATCTGACGTTGGTTGACCTAAGTGGGAATCCAGCGACCTGCCTCCTGCACCTGACCGAGAGAACTATCTGGAAATACAAAAAATCACTCACTATACATCTGGTAAATGCAGCTAGAGTTTGCATTTCTTCACTCTGGTGGCAGACACATCACCTGATGAAGGTCCTGTGGTATGCTAAAGTCAATGATATCCTTCATATGGAGGAATGAACTGTCACCCTAAACAATACAGAAGAAGCTTTCAGGGAGCGTTGGAGGTCCTCAAGAGATTTCACCTGCACAGATTGTTATTTGCAGACTATGTCCTAATCTGAGCCAGTTGCTGGCCAAGCCACCTGTTAGCTTCACTGTGGGTGATTGGTGGTGCCTGATCCCTGAAGGGTGACACCCTGGTTTCCTGTCTTACCACTCTCCCCCCTCTCCTCCCCCCTTCCTTCTTTCCTCCTCGCCCATCCCACCCTTTCTTTTAAAATGGCTATTCCCTTTGCCAAATAATTTACTGACCCTTTGTCCTGTATAAGATAATGCCATGCTATTGCTACACTTGGACTTTAGTTATCCCCTGAAGCTAGATTGTATTTCTCCGCTATCCTTTTCTTGTGTTATGTGTGCTTATTACACGACAAGTTTAGAATATTTGCTTTACCCAGGCTAGATGGAACAATGACATTAGGCATTCCCAGTTAGTCCTATGGTGCAGATTTACCAGTTATGTTGCCGCAGTGGAAAGTCTTGGTTTGCTGTGTTTTTTGCTTTTTGATCAGTTCTATGTTCTGTAGGACTATTCCTTCAACTGTTTACATATGTTGGCCCATTCACATGATATGTATGGCTTTTCCAAGTAATGTTTTTGGCTATGGTCTACCACATTCTTGTTCAATCCTATGTACCATGTATAGCCATCAATACAGACTTAATATTTAATTATATTCATATATATGTATATATATATATATATATATATATATATATATACACATATTCTGTTATTATTTTTTTTTTCACCATCTGTGTCCCATTTCAGAGATTTCCCATTACTTCCTGACCCATAGCCAAACAGGAAGTGAGAAGAATCCCTGCATATTGAGGAAATCCCTTCGGGACCTCCAGGTCATCAGAACGAGTGTCCCCATTGGAAGATTTCCCCTCTATTACTTTTCTGGGGACAACCCAAAATTTGGGATTTTCAGTACTTTTTTACTTTCAATGATAATGGTAAACAGGACAGATAGAGAGGGTGAATCTCCATAACAGGGGCACAGAAAGCAATAAAAACTGACAAGTGTTCTAATCCCTCCCCACTCTATCCAAACCTAAAAACAAAAGTTTTGTCTTTAGTTATACTTTAAGCGGATAGGCTGCCATCACTGTTCAGCTGACAATTTTCCACCTGGCTCCTTCGGTCATTAAAGTTTGTCAAACCAGGTTGTGAAAGCGGGGCGACCCACAGATCAAATTTAAGATCTTCTTACTTTTCTCAGTGACTCTGAAAGTTTTGAAGCCAGTCATGTATCTAGCATTTTCAGGAGTGAGCATTGACAGCCCTCATATACCTTCCTTGAAACGATGGGAATAAAAGTTGACAGTTTTAAACACATCTGGTAGCATTCTAATTTATTTCAATCCTTTTCACTCTCACATCTGAATCATTCAGATGTTCATTAGCAACCTTCAGATGGGCCAGTGCATGTGCTTTCTTGAGCAGTGGGACCTTGCAGGCGCTGCAAGATTTCAGTATTTCATGGTGTAGTGTGTTACCAATTGTTTTCTTGGTGACTTTGGTCTCAGCCGCCTTGAGATCATTGATAAGATACTCCCGTGTAGTTCTGGGCTGATTCCTCACCGTTCTCATGATCATTGAAACTCCACGAGGGGAGACCCTGCATGGAGCCCCAGACCGAGGGAGATTGACAGTTATTTTGTGTTTCTTCCATTTGCGAGTAATCACACCAACTGTTGTCACCCTCTCACCAAGCTGCTTGGCGTTGGTCTTGTAGCCCATTCCAACCTTGTGTAGGTCTACAATCTTGTCCCTGACATCCTTGGACAGCTCTTTGGTCTTGGCCATGGTGGAGAGATTGGAATCTGATTGATTGATTGCTTCTGTGGACTGGTGTCTTTTATACAGGTAACAAGCTGAGATTAGGAGCACTACCTGCAAGAGAGTGCTCCTATTCTCAGCTTGTTACCTGTATAGAAGACACATGGGAGCCAGAAATCTTGCTGATTGGTAGGGGATCAAATACTTATTTCACGCATTAAAATGCAAATCAATTTATAACTTTTTTTAAATGCATTTTTCTGGATTTTTTTTTGTTTTTAGTTATTTTTATTTAGTTTTATACAACACATATTATAGCAAGCCACACAGTGTGGACAACAACTGGCCATAACATTGCTGGCATACATTATATAAACAATACAACATAAAAGTTATATAACACTTTGTTTTTTCTTTGTTTACAAAAAATATGCAACATAAAATTACATTCTACATTTTTGATTTTTTATTCACCTATTTCTTGTATATGTTGTCTGTTTGTTTGTTGTTCACCTCAGAAGGCCTGTACTTCCAAAGGACAGCCCCCCCCCGAAGAAGCCCGATCTATGAGTGAAACGTGTTGGGAATCTATATTTTGCAAAAATTATACAAAAATCCCAATTTTTCTTCCTTAGTTTTTATACTAACCTGGGGTTTGGTGTCATTATCTAGCTGAATTATCCACGACCAAATAATCTGTTCACCCGCATATTGTTACGCCTGAGGTGATTCTCAGTGTCCTCTGAACGGGCCATAAGAGTTTTAACCTGTTGCTGCAGTTCAATCACTGATTGTACCATGGAGACAGCTGAATCTTCTACCACTGAGATTCGGTGTTATGCTTCAGTAAGGCGGCCTCTAAATTTGTCCATGTCTTGTCTTATTAGCCTGCATTCAATAGTCAGTGTATCAATTTTACCCTCCACAGAGGACTTACTGTCAGCGATGGCCGCCAGGATCATCGCGGTGGACTGTTCCCCCAATAGCTCTGGGTCCGCCTGAGGTGCTGCCGAGGCCCCCTCCCGGGCCGGTATCCCGAGAGCTGCCATCGTCGAGTCCTTCTGTACTGCAACAGATGCTGGAGGCAAGGAGGTAGTGGGCAAGATGGCCGCCGCACGAGTGTTCGGCGGTGGGAGCCGGGATGTCTGAACAGCTGCCTTCTTGGTGGAATTGCGCTTTCCTGTCATGGGAAGGACCGGGGTTGCCCCCAGACCACAGGGAGATGTTTGCTCAGCAGGATGGCCGGGGAAAAGGTAGGATTCAGGCAGATTAGGGAGAAGGATGGCGGGAGCCTGAGCTGAGCACATCCTGCCTTGTTCACATCGCTGCGACGCCCCCCCCTTTCTGGATATTTTTGTTGTTATTCTGTCTCTCATTGGTAAAATAAACCTACCATTAAAATTATAGACTGATCTTTTTTTGTCAGTGGGCAAACGTACAAAATCAACAGGGGATCAAATACATTTTTCCCTTACTGTATACGGGTTTACACATGCCTTAACCGCTTCAGCCCGGAAGATTTTACCCCCTTTCTGACCAGAGCACTTTTTGTGATTCGGCACTGCGTCATTTAACTGACAATTGTGCGGTCGTGCAACGTTGCACCCAAACAAAATTGACGTCCTTTTTTTCCCCACAAGTAGAGCTTTCTTTTGGTGGTATTTGATCACGTCTGTGGTTTTTATTTTTTGCGCTATAAACAAAAATAGAGCGACAATTTTTGAAAAAACCTTAATATTTTTTACTTTTTACTATAATAAATATCACCCAAAAATATATAAAAAAATGATTTTTTCCTCAGTTTAGGCAGATATGTATTCTTCTACATATTTTTGGTGAAAAAAAAATCCCAATAAGGGTATATTAATTGGTTTGCGCAAAATTTATAGCATCTACAAAATAGGGGATAGTTTTATGGCATTTTTATTTTTTTTATTAGTAATGGCGGTGATCTGCGATTTTTATCAGGACTGCAACATTATGGCGGACAGATCAGACACTTTTGACACTATTTTGTGACCATTGTCATTTATACAGCGATCAGTGTGATAAAAATGCATTGATTACTGTGTAAATGACACTGGCAGTGAAGAGGTTAACCACTAGGGGGAAGTGAAGGGGTTAAGTGTGTTCTAGGGAGTGATTCTAACTGTGAGGGGGCCGGGCTTCAACACACAGGACAGTGATTACTGTTCTCGATGACAGAGAGCAGTAATCTCTGTCCTGTCACTAGGCAGAACAGGGAAATGCTTTGTTTATGAAAGCATTTCCCCATTCTTCCTTTCCGTGACATAATCGTGGGCACCCGGCGGACATCAAGTCCGCGGGACCCGCGGTCCCATAGACCGCGGCGGGCATGCGCGCACCCGCTACACCGCTTCTTAAAGGGGACGTACCTGTACGCCCTTTTGCCTACCAGTGCCATTCTGCCACCTTAAATCGGCGTGCGCTGGTCGGCAAGCGGTTAAAGTGATTGTAAAGGTAATTTTTTTTTTTTTTTCAAATAACAAACATATAATACTTACTTCCACTGTGCAGCTTGTTTTGCACAGGGTGGCTTTTCTGGGGTCCCCCGGCAGCTCTCGCAGCTCCTCCCCACCTCTGATAGCTCCCTCGGAGAAGCGTTTCCCCGAGGGGGTTACCTTGTGGTAGCTCTCCCGGGTCAAGCATTCGGCGTCCATAGAGGGGGAGCCAATGGCTGCGCTGCTATCAATCTATCCAATCAAGAGCTAAGAACCCCAGGCAGAGAGACAGCGTGTCCCGTGGGTCAAGTTCGAGGGTTCAGGTAAGTAAAACAGGGGGGCTGGGAGTTGGTCACTGACAAGTGTTTTTTTACCTTAATGCATAAAATGCATTAAGGTGAAAAAACACAAACCTTTACAACCCCTTTAAGTGTGTGCTCATTTCAATTAATAATAAAAGAGTTAAAAAGTCTGGCTCTTCCTGGAAGTGATCAGACTTGTTCTCTGTGTTCCAGAAATCACGTAGGCAAATCCCATGTTCATTTGTGCAGCAGACATAAATTTATTGGGCTTGCGTAATACTATGATGTGAGTGTGCAGAGTGAGCAGAGTGAGCTAAGCGCAGTTCACTTAAAGTGTATGTTGCCCTAAATATATGTATTTTTTCTACCTGTGTGTTCTCATATGGGTATTTTGTAAATCATAGTCTCTATCGTTTTCATGTACTCTTTCCAGCCGTAATACCTGCTTGATCCTGCCAGTCACCTTTCTTCCTTGTTCTAAAATGACCACACAAGGCACAGAAGCGGATCTGTGTTAAGCTGGCCATATATTATCCAATTTTCTTGTTCAGTTTCCATTATGCCCCGTACACACGGTCGAATTTTCCGACGGAAAATGTGTGATAGGACCTTGTTGTCGGAAATTCCGACCGTGTGTAGGCTCCATCACACATTTTCTATCGGATTTTCCGACACACAAAGTTTGAGAGCAGTCTATAAAATTTTCCGACAACAAAATCTGTTGTCGGAAATTCCGATCGTGTGTACACAAATCCGACGCACAAAGTGCCACGCATGCTCAGAATAAATAAAGAGATGAAAGCTATTGGCTACTACCCCGTTTATAGTCCCGACGTACGTGTTTTACGCCACCGCGTTCAGAATGATCGGATTTTCCGACAACTTCGTGTGACCGTGTGTATGCAAGACAAGTTTGAGCCAACATCCGTCGGAAAAAATCCTAGGATTTTGTTGTCGGAATGTTCGATCAATGTCCGACCGTGTGTATGGGGCATTAGATATACCTAGAACTATGTAGTGGAAGGGCCTGCCTGATTGCATACAAATTGAAATTGTTTAGGTTTGACCTCATGTGGTTTTGGTAAATCTAAAGGAAAATTGTATAATGTATGACCAGCCTTAGCCTGGTGAGTTTTTGTCCTTGGGTGGCAACTGTGCAGATACACACCATGCCTGCATTGGGTACAACCCCATTTCCAAAGAAAATGGGACATTGTGTAAAATCTATTAAAAAATAGAGTGCAATGATTTGCAAATCTAATAAACCCATATTTTATTCACAATAGAAAACACATCAAATGTTTAAACTGAGAAAATTAAGCATTTTAAGAAAAAAAACAATATACTTTTGAAATTGATGGCAGCAATCAAAAAAGTTAGGACAGTCATGTTTACCACCATGTAGCATCCCCTCTTCTTTTACCAACACTCTGTATATGTCTGAGAACTGGGGAGACCAGTTGCTGGAGTTTTGGGAGAGGAATGTTGTCCCATTCCTGCTCGATATTGGATTCTAAATGCTCAACAGTCTTGGGTCTTCTTTGTCGTGTTTTTCATTTAAAGATGTACCAAATATTTTCAGTTGGTGAAAGGTCTGGACTGCAGGCAGGCCAGTTAAGCACCTGACACAAAAACAAAAAGTTGTCATGGAAGTCTCACCTAATACATATTTCTGGGAAGGGAAAGGAATTAGGTAAATAGTAAAACAAAATAACAATTCCGCAATCCAGTAATACAAACCATTCACCTATATAAATACAATTAAGTAATAGGCTCCATGCACACTGGAGCTGATAAACTGCAGTTTATTGGCGTTTGGGCATTTTTTTTTTAAAAGCCCTTAAACTCCACTCTATGTTAGCCTATGTGTCCATGCACACATGGACGTTTTTTAGCTTTAATGAGCAGTGGAGTTTATCGTCTTTTTTCTGAACGCCAGAAATTTGCGTTCAAAGTGCCGTTTTTTTCACCACCAAAAAAAGCCAAACACCGATAAACGCTCATAAACGCGCGTTATTAGCTTTCGGCATTCTATTTTTTAAATGCATTGTGGGAGTTTGGAATGCCATGTGGGATTTTTGGAGTGTCCTCTGTGTATTTTTATTAAAAACGCCCATAAACGCTAACGCTAATAAATGCTTATAAACGCTAGTACAAAACGCTGTTAGAAGCAAGTTTTTCAACTAGTGTTTTCTGCCAGCAATCTGGCGTCCAGAAAAAGCTTTTTTGAGCTTCAGTGTGCATGGAGCCTTAGGGTGTGTTCCTCTGAATCAAATATCTGCATATAAAAAACATGTATTATCAAAAAAAAATCTTTATTAGAAAAATCCACCATATAATAATTCAAAACAGAAAACAATCCCTCCACCACATGAATTCAAATATGATAATGTTATCAAGACACAGATGGCCACAACAAACACTCAACCCTCATTCCGATTGTAAGCCAGCTGGTAAGTTGATGAGTCCCTAGATTCTTCACATATTAAGAAGCTGACCGCTATTTAATCAATGGAAAAGTTCATAGGGAATTCAGCACACTTCTGCTGGAGACACCAGTACCGTGTATGAAGTACGATTCCAGGCAAAACTGGATGTTTCAGAGAGAGTAGCCCTATTATGGGGCTTGCAGTGGAATTCCAGAAACGGAATATGTTTTCAATATAGCAGAGACAGTTCATGAAAAATAGATCATAGTAAATGATGATGAGAGACTAGCCGGGCTATCAGTGCAATATACAGTTCTCTTTGTGGGTACAATAGTCCTGCCATTCACCGTTATCTTGCCAAAGCCAACAATGTAGCAGTAGATTAAAGCAGACAAAGGAATTAGAGTAGTGAGGAGTACAGTCCCGTCACTTACCCAGCTAGTTGGACATACACACAGATGAAGGCTCACCACTCTCCCGATGTCCAGTGATTCAGGCAAATAGATCCGCTGAAGAGGATAAAAACTCTCTGATTGTAAAGGGGGGAGAGGGGATTTTTTTTGCTGCAGGTAAAGATCAACGTGTCTACGTGTCAGCGTATCTGCTTGTGTAGCGGTCTCTCATACTATTGCCTCCACTAGGAATTCAATACACTTCTGCATTCCAGGAGTCCTCCTGGCTTCCGTGGATGTCTGGAAGGGGAATAGATGTTGCGATCGATCTGTGTATAGACTACAGGTGGTGTGGTGACGTCGTGCTGACGCGTTTCACTCAGTGATCGAGTTTCTTCAGAGCATGCGTCAGCATGGTATGAGGGTCTCTTAAGTAATATGCAAGTTAGTCTAATAACACAAAGACTCATTCATCACATGCCCACTCTTTTCAGGAAACCAGCAACATCTAAACAGCTGTGGGGATACCCAGACCTAAAGTGCAGTGCTCATATGTTTAAATACACACAACCTCAAAGAGTTATGAAAAAGTTAAAGGAACTTCATATTAGATATACCTGCGAAACCCATTATTGTTACCGGCCCAGAGTAGGATAGAAAATAAGAAGAAAAGTATATAGATAATATTTAATAAAGAAAGAACAGGAGGATTACTATATTATATAAATACTAACAGTCATAACTGTTCCAAATACCAACATGAATTAGACATCTATATAAAAATATGCCTAGATTCAGTAAAGTGGGAAGGTTCTAATCCGTGAGCATCATGAGAGAAAAGTTCAGGCCAAAACACTACCTATATTTAGTCAGGGCTTCAGATATTAGCAAAGAAGAGGTTCTATTCTGTGGACCAAACTGCAGGGGATTTAGACATCTCTCAAGGGCTAAGGTTCTAGGAAAACCGACAGATTACACTCATTGTTTAAGCCTAGGGGCTGTAAGGCATTTAAATAGAAGATCCACATCTTCTTTTTGAAGTAGGATTCTGTCAACATCACCCCTTCTAAGGGGCAAATTAAGCTGATAAATGCCTTTGACGTGTAGTCCAGTTCACATCCCCACCATGATAGTTTAGAAGGTGCATTGCCAATGGACATTCATCATCCTTTTTGGCAATGCTTTGGATGTGTTCACTGATTCTGATTTTCAATTGTCTTTGTTTTACCCATGTATACCGTATTTTGCCACAAGGCAGGTTATCATGTAAATCCCTTGTGTGGTAGAACAGTTAATAAAGTCCTTGATTTTAAATTGCTTCTTTCCATCAGAACTAGAAAACACATTCGTCCTGTCCACAAATTTACAGATGGAACACCTTCCACATGCAAACATGCTTTTTAGGGGGGTAAGTCTGCCAGCCAATTTTTTTTGGGCGACCTCTGATATTCTGAGTGGGTGAGAACATCTTGCAAATTCAGAGATCTGCACGCTGTCAGGACGACCTCCTACATATTCCAACAAAATTGGCGCATTCGAAAGAATGTGCCAATGATGATTAATGATACTTTTTACCTGGTCCCATTGGGATCCATACTTAGTAATAATCCTAATAGGGGCTTGTAGTGTATCATTCTGCTTATCACAGGAGATGGTGTCAAGGAGTTCTTTCCTATCAGGAGTTTTTTCCTATCAGTTGTGATGGCCTTTTTCTTGGCCCTTCTAATGCATTTGTGTGAATAACCCCTTTCCCTGAATCTACTGTACAACTCAGTGGCCTCAGTACGGAAATCTTCATCCAGTGAGCAATTCCTTTTAATTCTTAGGAATTGACCCACAGGGATTCCCTGTATAAGAGAGTGGGGATGATGACTAGTGGCCTCCAAAAGTGTATTAGCCGCCATTTTCTTACGGAAGGATTTGGTCACAATCTGTTCTTCCTGCACACCTATAGTCAGGTCAAGAAAGGGTAGTGTCTCATGATGGTGGGTGTACGTGAAACAGTACCCCCAAGACTATAAGTACATCATCAATGTACCTCAGCCACAACCTGCTGTGGCTGAGGTACAGGGGAGACCTGTAGACTATCTCCTCCTCCCAGAAGCCAAGATGGAGGCAAACATATGAGGGTGCCCAAGGGGCTCCCATTGAGGTGCCCCTTAGCTGTGGATAATAATTTTCCAGGAATTGGAAACAATTATGTTCCAACATGAATTCCAGGATATCTATTATGAATTCATTTTGTGCACCTATGAGTGGAAATCTTTTCTCCGGGAAATGCTTCACTGCTGACAGTCCCCATTTGTGGGGAATTGACGTATATAGTGATTCGACGTCAATACCCACTAGAATAGCTCCTTTAGGAAAAGAGAGATCCTCAAGTCTATGGAGGACATCTCTAGTATCCTTGACAAAAGATGGTAGGTCCTGTAGTAGTTCCTTAATCAAAGCATCTGCATATTTACCCAACTTCTCTAATGGGCCTTTTATAGCAGACACAATGGGCCTGGACTCTTCTACTATAAAGCCATGCTGTTGTCATAGATGCAGTATGCGGTTTAGCATTGTCCTGCTGAAAAATGTAAGGCCTTCCATGAAAAAGACATCATCTGGATGGAAGCTTATGCTTCTCTAAAACCTGGATATATCTTTCAGCTTTGGTGGTGTCTTTTCAGATGTGCAAGCTGCCTATTCCATACACACTAATACACCACATACTATCAGAGATGCTGGCTTTTGAACTGGGCACTGATAACAAGCAGGAAGGTCCCTCTGCTCTTTAGTCTGGAGGATGCGACACCCATGATTACCAAAAAAAAAATCAATTTTCAGTTTGTCAGGCCACAGAACAGTTTTCTGCTTTGTCTGAGGGACAAAAGATCATAGGCATCCAATATTGTTTTTCAGCCTTGTCCCTTGTGAACAGAGATTTCTCTAGATTTTCAGAATCTTTTTATGATATTATGTACTGTAGATGATATATTTCAAGTCTTTGCAACTCTACATTGAGAAGTATTCTTCTGAAATTGTTGACAATTTTTAGACACAGCTTTTCACAGAATAAATCGGATTTGGCATGAATGGGTATCCTCCGCACCGCATCCCTAACAACAATAAGTGTGGAAAAATATCAGAAAAATGTGAGACTTTTAAGATGCTTTTACTTCAGCCTCAGGAATAAAAAACATCCTTCATTAAAATCGTATGTATTTTATTGTATGAAGCACATTAAAATCAAGGTAATAACTAAAGAGTGTACATCAACACTCCACACAGTTAAAACCTAACATCAGACAGAAAAGTATAAAATCTGGCACATCTTGATATAAAAACTGTTACTTTATCCAGAAACATAAAATGGAATCAATTTCTGTAAAGATTAACGTGTTTCAGCCTCATACATAGGCCTTAGTCTTAACATCAGACACCTTTAGCATCCCTCCCATTCCATCATTACAAATACACGGAATAAATGTAGATTACCCATCATTAGGAAAACTATAATATTCCAAGGAAATGGGATAACACGGGATGCTGTTCACTTTTTTTACCGAAAATGAAAAGGTGAACGAACACCCCATGGTCCCCACTGCACCTTCCTCCGTGGGTGATTAGCTGTCACTGCCCATGCAGAATTTTAATTCCCCACTCTTCTTCTCCATCTTTCCTTAGAGCTTCCGGGACAGTTCAGAGGGCTTCCAATTGGTCAAAGTGGTCACGTGCTCAGATTTGCTCTGATCTGTCCCAGAAACCCTAAGGGAAGACAGGAAAGAAGAGCAGGCCTTCCAATCCACAAACCAATACACCAGCTGTGTAGGCAGTGACAGCTAATCACCCATGAAGGTACAGTCAGGTCCATAAATATTGGGACACTGACACAATTGTAATCTTTTTGGCTCTATACACCACCACAATGGATTTGAAATGAAACTAACAAGATGTGCTTTAACTGCAGACTTTCAGCTTTAATTTGAGGGTATTTACATCCAAATCAGGTGAACAGTGTAGGAATTACAACAGTTTGTATAAGTGCACCCCAGCACTCACTGGAGTGCCCCTGTACAGCTCGGCACTCCAGTGAGAGCTGGAGGTGCAGAGAAGGGCAGAAGACCAGGAACAGAGCTATCAGCAGTCTTTGATAAAACTGAACCATGTTTTTTGGTGAAAAACGGATGTCAGCGGACCAAATGTAAGTGGATGTTGTCCGCTAACATCCGTATTTTGTCCGTTCCGTTTGTTTTTTAAATGGAAGAAAAATAGAGTTTTCTTCCATCTCAAAAAACAAAACTTGAAGAGAAGGTCCGCCTACCCCTGCAAAAATTCAAAACCAGCAGCTACACATACTGCAGCTGCTGACTAATAATAGGACACTTACCTGTCCTGGAGTGCAGCGATGTCGGCACCAAAGCAGATGTTTCCATCAGCTGTCGGGTGCTGTCGCTGCCATTGCGGGTAAGGGAACCCGGAAATGTAGCATCACGGCTTCACGCTGGGTCCCTACTGCGCATGCTCGAGACACTGCTGCGCTCTCCTACTGGCCCGGCGACAGGGGGAAGAGGAGGAGGGAGCCGAGCTGTGATGTATTGCGCCGCGGCTTGGACTCCCGGAAGTGGGGACAGGATACCTGTCATAGACAGGTATCCGCTTCCCCCTCCCGCTGAAAGGTGCCAAATGTGGCACCGGAGGGGCGGAGGAGACAAATGAGCGGAAATTCAAATTTTGGCTGGAACTCCGCTTTAACGGAGGGGGATGTTAATCCGCTAATGTCCACTAGCCCATAGACATGGATGTTTGTCCATTTTTCATCTGCCAATGGATGGAGGAGAAACTGACATACAGCCCGTGTGAAAGGACCCTTAGGGTCTGAGTGTTTGTATATTTTGTGGGTAGATTTTAGGGTCAGACTTAAGGTTAACATTTTAGCACCTGAAAAATATTTTCTGTTCTGGATTTTCTATGCCAAAAATTGTAACCAATTAATAAGGATGAGCTCAGGCGTGTTTGCATGTCCACATGCCTGCGCCCGCCAGGAAGCTGACACTCTGCAGCGCTTTTCACAGGCAGTGAGACATTTCCCGATCTGTGCAGCCGCGGGCATAAAGACTTGCGAGCACGCCTGAGCTCATCTTTACTAATTAACTTGATTGTTACATGCACAGCACTCTGCCAACTGTGTGCACTATATGATCCAGCAATGATTTAGACATGCTTTATATACTATATAATGCTAATGTATTCCTGACTATTCTGCTTCTCATGAGCACAGTACATGGGCTCTGCCTTATATGAACTGGAGCAAGGAAAAATATCTCTGTTGCCCAAACTGTTCTCGTAGGCAAATACTGTAATCAACATCTGCCAAAGTCCCAGGTATTGGACAGTGATTATCTAAATGGAATGAAATCCAGCTGGCAGCCCTCCTATCCTTTTTTGGCCCTTTTTGCCTGGGCATAAAATAATCTCATCAGCTGCTTTTCTTTACTTTCTAAAACCAATTTTAAAGAAGTTGGTGAGCATGCTGAGATGAAAAATGGCAAAAATGGGTTTAGTTTTTTAGTCCTGCCATGTTATCATTGCTGCTTTACTCTATTAATTTTACAAATGTTATCATTACTACCATTCCTGTACCTGAGTAGCACAGCTTTTGGTCACATTTTCATTTATTTATTTTTACAAATGGGAAAAAAATAGCAAAAAAAAAAAAATCTAATATACAATTACGACACAAGTCATATTCTAATTGAATGGTATTAAAAATGGCCTTTCCTTTGTAATCTGCAGCCGCTATAATTGATAACAGATGGTGCACAGAATGCAACCTGAAAATAAAATTTCCTGCTTAAAGCGTAACACTTTTGTTGAGAAAAAAAAATTCCCCTCTGGGTGATCTATGTACATCACAAGGATTTTAACAAACTTTGTTGCAGATTCCTACCTTTAATTATTCTGAAGAAATCCCTGTGTTTTTGTCTGTGTCCATGTGGGAAAGTGAATCTAATGGGAGTGGTTTCATAATTGTCAACCAGCTGCTGCACCTGCAGGGCACTAATGAGGAAAGCTGCTGGGCCTGCATCCCTTTATGCTGGCCATACACTATACGAAAAATCGTTTAAACCCATTTTCGAAAAACGAACATTTGGCAGTGAGAGCAAACGATAGTGACATCATGTAATGACCAATAAATAGTTCAATGGACATAAATGAATCAGTTTTTTTTTTTTTTTTTCACATATACCTAGTGCAAACAGTTTGGACGGGAAACACATTAACCTTTCAATTTATCATTCGTACAGCAGAAAATTTCCAAACTTGTCCTTCGTTTTTTTCCGCTTAAAAACGTCCCAACTGATTACCGATTAGTGCCCATTAACTGGCCGAAAAACGAACGAACTGTATAAATGACCGAATTTCGGCCAAATCTAACTTGTATCTTAGGCAGACTTCTGGGAAAATTGGTGAGCCACTCACACAAGCAGGAAATGATGTTTCTGGGGACGTTCTGTACACATTCTGTAAAGTCAGAAAATTACAGAGCTGGAGATTTAAAAGGAAAGGTAATTTTTAATAACATTCAATTACAATATGACTTGTGTCACAATTGTATACACCAATGTTTCTCAACTCCAATCCTCAAGGCGCCCCAACAGGTCATGTTTTCAGGATTTCCCTCAGAAGAAACAGCTGTGGTAATTACTAAGGCAGTGAAACTGATCAAATCACCTGTGCAAAATAATGGAAAACCTGAAAACATGACCTGTTGGGGCGCCTTGAGAACTAGAGAAAGACTTGTATACGCTATATTATATTTTTTCTTAATTTGCTATCCCCCCCCCATGAAGGTGGAGTTACCATTTAACTTGCAGGGATTTTGTCTCACTTATTATTTTGGCTATGGAACTTGAAGTGAAGAGAAATCTCTGCAATAGGATACAGATGGCAAAAAAGACAGGGGCTATAACCCTCCCTTGCTCTATCCAAAATAAAAAAATAAAAAGTTCTGTCTATAGTTCTACTTTAAGGCCAGTTTCTAAGACATATACAGCATCCACAAAATGGCCACTAAGAAGATCAGTGCCTTAAATGAAAGAACAACATTAAGTTGGCTATCCTTTTAATAGGGTTTAAAGTTCAGCAATTCAACACGTCCATGTTTGCAGTGTCAACATCCTGCAGAATACAGACTTGCCGTGTTGTATGTCATGAGTATAGTAATGGCCTACTAATTGATGGCTGTGATCTTTTTCAGATGAAGAGGAAGCCCTCGATCTAATCATGAAGGACCTGGCAGCGCTGGGGAGATGTGGAGGATTACTGGACAGTAATCGTAATAAGAATAACAAACAGGTGAGTTTTGTGTTACTTTGTTTCTGAAATATTTTTACTGACAAATGGTGGCTCTTTATGTTCAGGGTGTACACAAAGGATGGTTCTCAAAGGAAACCTTTCTTAAAGTGGAGTTCCACCCACTTTTGAGAGGTTATCTTAAATGAAAGAGCACAGGAAATCCCTGAAGAAGGAATTACATCCATAACAGTCCGAAACATGTTGGATTCCTTAATATATATCATGCATGCAGGTGTTCCTTGTCACTCGAACCTTCATTATCATGATATAGTGCAGTAGTTATATGCTACACTCTTTGCTTTTAAACTTTCAATTTATGTGCATTCTTCAATAAAGTATATATATTTACATATTTTGATTTTTTTCACCATTGATTATATCTCTACTCCCTCTCCCCCTCTCACCTATATAATCCCTGGGGCATCTCTTTCCAATATTTTTTCCTTAAATGAAAGACCACTTCTCCACCCCACGTTTTTGGCTAGTTAATAAAATGTTTTTTCTTCTAACTTACCTTTTTATGAAGTACAGCCTGTACTTCCGATCCATCCGGTCTGCAGCGCAGGACGTCATATCCTCTTCTTCCGCGAGCCCCCCCGATGTCTTCTGGGACATGTGTGTGTCCCAGAAGACAGCCGGCCATTCACAAAGCGCCGCGCGAATCGCGCATGCACAGTAGGAAATGGGCAGTGAAGCCGCAAGGCTCCACTGCCAGTTTCCCTTAATTAGATTGCGGCTTCTCTGCCAGTTTCCCTTAATTAGAATGGTGGCGCCTGCACCCGATCCGATGGCCTGACATCGCAGGCTTCCTGAACAAGTAAGGGTCCTTATTAAAAGTCATCAGTGTTTGTAGCTGCTTTAAAAAAAGAAATTTGCGGGTGGAGCACCGGTTTAAGAAAAACGTAAAAAGTGCAGGCTTGTATAGTTGACTCATTCTACATATGCTAGTTACCTGGCAGTCGTTGTGACCCATTAGCTTTAATATTTTGTGTCACTGATCCACAACAATAATGCAGATTGGGGCACCTATCCTTAAAGGGGTTGTAAAGGTTCGTGTTTTTTCACCTTAATGCATCCTATGCATTAAGGTGAAAAAACACCTGGCAGTCATCAGCCCCCTAGCCCCCCGTTTTACTAACCTGAACCCCTTCATTCCAGTCGGCGGGGATGCGATGTCTCTCTCTCCACGGGCTCACTGCTCTTGATTGGATAGATTGATAGCAGCGCAGCCATTGGCTCCCACTGCTGTCAATCAAATCTAATGACGCGGGGGGTGGGGCCGAGTCCTGCATTCGGCCTCTATGGACGCCAAATGCTAGACTCGGGAGCGCGCCCGCAAGGCAAGCTCTTCTCCCAGGGGGTTATCTGATGCGGGGAGGAGCCGCCGGGGGACCCCAGAAGAGCAGGTTTGGGGCCACTCTGTGCAAAACGAGCTGCCCAGTGGAGGTAAGTATGATATGTTTGTTATTTAAAGAAATAAATAAATAACCCTTACAATCACTTTATTGTACTGAGAACGCTCTAATGCATAGGCATGTTTTTAGCAAAAGTCTGTGAACTAGCCTGCAAAAGAACCATTCTATTAATGAACAATCCAACAGGCAAAAAATACCGCGTGAGAGCTATGAACAGTCTGTTATTTGTGCTAACATCAGAAAACTGCATTACTTGGGAAATTGGGTATACTATTAAGGATATATACGGTAGTTTGTTTGGCACTTCGGAAACATGTATACCATACTGTTTCTGCTTCCTCTCCTTCCTGTCCAGAGACCTCTGTGGTACAATGTTTTTTGGAAAGGAAAATATTCTTGCAATATAATTCTGATAAACCTTTTTTTATGCTCTACTAACGTGTCTTAAAGCGGAGTTCCGCCGTTTTGTTTTTTTTTAAACCTGCAGCTACAAATACTGCAGCTGCTGACTTTTAAAATAAGGACACTTACCTGTCCAGGGCGCCAATGATGTCGGCACCCAAAGCCGATCTGTCCCTCGGCTGTCGGGTGCTGCTGCCGCCATCCTCGGTAAGGGAGCAAGGCTTCACTTCCTGGTTCTCTACTGCGCATGCGCGACTCGCGCTGAGCTATCCCACTGACCCCTGCTATGTTCTGGGACCCGTGTGTATCCCAGAAGACAGCGGGGGGGGGGGGGGGAGTGACATAGATACCCACGGGTGGCTCGTGTATCTATGCCTGGAAGTGAGAGCAAAATACCTGTATTAGACAGGTATCTGCTCCCCCCTAAAAGGTGCCAAATGTGACACCGGAGGGGGGAGGAACCGGAAAGGCGGAAGTTCCATTTTTGGGTGGAACTTCGCTTTAAACCAAAATACCTGTCTCAGGGGCTTCTCATAGAAGTCACTCTTTGACTGTTGTCCAACATGCTAATTTCAGGCATTGCAGTTTATCTAAATATGTCCACATATATATAATTTTTGTTTGTGGGACTCACTTCCACTTCCTTAATCTTCAGCTAGGCAACAATGACGTCTGCTTGGGCCCCATCCTACCATGCTCATAGCCTCCTGAGATCACATCACACATGCCCGGAGGCTGTAGGACCACTCTCCCTGTACTGATGTGTCTCACGTGTGCAGTAGTGAGCCAGCGGGTACACATCATGAAGTGACAGAGAGCTCCCTAAACCAAGGTGGTAGCTGCTGGCATTTATTTTTGCCATATGCAGGTGAAGTTCCCCTTTAAGGCAGGTACTGTTTAAAGCGGAGTTCCAGTCTGGGGAAAAAAATAAACAAAAGTCAGCAGCTACCATCACTGTAGCTGCTAACTTTTTATATAAGGACACTTACCTGTCCAGGGATCCAGTGATGTTGGCACCCCAAGCTGATTCACCCATCGGTTTTGGGTGCAGGCGTCAGCATTGCAAGTATGCATGCGTGAATTGCGCTGTGCTTTCTGAAGGATCCCGACCTTTTCTGGGACACATACAGGTCCCAGAGGGCAGCTGGATGAAGGAGGAGGGGCTGGACATGACGTAGATCGCCATGTGGTGATCTTACCAGGAAGTGGGAGCAGGTACCTGTCAAAACCAGGTACCCCCCCCCCTCCCAAAAAAAAAGTGCCAAATGTGGCAGTGGGGAGAGGGGGGGGGAGATCGGTGCGAACAAGCGGAGCTTCCCCTTTTGGGTAGAGCTCCGCTTTAAAGCTGTTTTAAACCTGAAAACAAAAATGTCATATATTGCATCTTATCAATTCTTTGAAGCCGTTGTAAATGTTAAAAATAAACCCTGTAAGGCAAAGGCATAATGAGCTAGTATACACCGCTAGAATACAGGGTTCAAGAATGCGTTTTGCTCAGAATACAGGGTTCAAGAATGCGTTTTGCTCAGAATACAGGGTTCAAGAATGCGTTTTGCTCAGAATGCAGGGTGCAGAAATGCATTTTGCTCAGAATACATGGTTCAGGAATGCGTTTTGTTCAGAATAAAGGGTTCAGGAATGCGTTTTGCTCAGAATAAAGGGTTCAAGAATGCGTTTTGATCAGAATGCAGGGTTCAAGAATGCGTTTTGCTCAGAATGCAGGGTGCAGGAATGCGTTTTGCTCAGAATACAGGGTGCAGGAATGCGTTTTGCTCAGAATACAGGGTGCAGGAATGCGTTCTGCCCAGAATACAGGGTTCAGGAATGCATTTTGCTCAGAATACAGGGTGCAGGAATGCATTTTGCTCAGAATACAGGGTGCAGGAATGCGTTTTGCTCAGAATACAGGGTGCAGGAATGCGTTTTGCTCAGAATACAAGGTGCAGGAATGCGTTTTGCTCAGAATACATGCAGGAATGCGTTTTGCTCAGAATACAAGGTGCAGGAATGCGTTTTGCTCAGAATACATGCAGGAATGCGTTTTGCTCAGAATACAAGGTGCAGGAATGCGTTTTGCTCAGAATGCGCTGTACAACATATACTGACCTACCTGACACATACACTGACCTACTTGACATATACACTGACCTACCTGACACATACTTCCTGCACTACTCACACCCCCTCATCCCCCCACAGACAGTGCAATGTAGATCGGAGGATCCATCCTCCTCCTTATCTTTCCATGGCCTCATCCAACACATCAGGGCTCTCCCAAGCACCAGGCAGGCAGTATTGCAGGAGTCCCTGCATTCCAGCCGCTCCTTGGTGTCCCAGTAGCGAGAGGTCATCTAGCAGCCACTGCACCTCTCCCATGGCCATGATCTGCCTCTCATTCCTAGCGTGGAGCAGTTTAAAATAGGAAAGGAGAAGGACTGGCAGGAACACCAGGTTTTCACACAAAGGAAACAATACAAAGAAGAGAAACATTGCAGAGCCAGTGAATGATATTGAAGTCTACAGTATTAACATTGACTGTAATGTGATATCTCGATTCGCTCATAATGTCATCACAAGCAGAGCCGTTAATAGAGCCAATGTGTCTAAAGAGGCCATTTTCACAGTGGATTTGCCAAAAACAGCTTTTATAACAAATTTTAGCATGATAATTGATGGAATAACATATTCAGGGGTGATTAAAGAAAAAGAAGCAGCAAAGAAACAGTATCAGACTGCCGTTTCAAGGGGTCAGACAGCTGGACTTGTCAGAGGGAGCCATTGTGAACAAAGCCATCTGCATACTCGAATCTGGGAAACTATTGGGATAACCAGCGGGAACCATCCTGTAAAGTCCGCCAGATCAGCGTGGTAAAGAGATCGTGAAAGAGACACCCTATGCTGGTTGCCCCTTCACGGGGTTGTCGTATCTGGTGAGTGGGGACCTGAAGGGGGAGCACTAAAAGTCACAGGAATCACCCAAGAGCACCTAAGTCACGGAAAAAATTTTTTTTGGAATATTGGACTTGAACTAATTTTTCTATTTAATTTATTTTACTTTATGGACTATTAACACTAATTACTGGTCCTTTTGCACTTAATTGGATCACATTTACGTTTATTTGATTACTATATGTACTGTTTGGGTAACGCACATTCTTTATGCATGTTTATATGTATTTGGGATTATTTTGGATTATTTTTGCACCCATAAGGTTACACACACATGATTACTCACTGGTGGTATATTATCACAACCACAGGGGCTCTAGCCCATACCCCTTGTAATTAGGTCTAAATTGAACCAGGCCACACTTCCTCTAATAGGTCTGGAAGAACCATTTTCAGAATTATAATTAATATTATCATTATTTTTGCTGACACAGGCGGGTGTATATGGATGTATGTGCCTATATCTAATCATAGACACACATACCCGTACGGTAACATATTTGCCCCTGGTAGTTACCAGGTATTTGTATTGGGGTTCATTGAAGGAACCCTCCCATTCAGTACCCCATAGGAAGCGCCACTACCCTTGCTTATACATATATGATCTGCTCTGAGCACTGCCCCTCTGGCTCCGCTGTCAGGTCGCAGTGCATTTGCCATACGGACGGGCTGTACCAAAGTAGTCCTGGGGTAGGGGGAGCTGGAATAGGGTGCTGCAGAGAGGAATGCCGAATGCCTCACTGGAGGTGTAAGCAGTGTTGCCAACCCCCCGAAGTGAAATTTACTGGCAGGATGCCAAAATTTATAAACGGCACCAATTCTTTTTGCTGGCAAAAATCATGACATTTACTGACAGAGCCGCATTTTTTTACTGGCTGATAACAAGTAACTAAAATGGCTGTTTGCAGTGCTAATCAGTGCAAATATCAATATTTAATCTATAAATGTGTAGCTAGTGCTATTAGTAATGTGTTTCATTTAAACAAAAGTCAAAAACCATATTTCTCCATTTATATGAAGGTCAGATTAATATAACCCAGCCAGCACAGAGTTCCCCCTTACATCAGAGTCTGCAGGATTCCCCCTTACAGTGCAAGGGAACTCTGACGTAAAGGGGAATGCTGCAGACCATGATTTAAGAGGGAACTATGATGTAAGGGGAGGGGGGCTCTGGTCACCAGAGACCACCTTACATCAGAGTCCACTGCATTTCCCTTTACATCAATCAGATTTCCTGCTTACATCAGGGTCTGCAGCATTGCCCTTTATATCAGAGTTCCCCTTTACAGCAGGGTCTGCCACAGAGTTCCCTCTTACACTGTTAGGGAGAATCCTGCAGGCTCTGATGTAAATGGGAATGCCGGGAACTCTGATGTGGGGGGGGGGGGGCTCTGGTGACCAGAGACCACCATCCGCAGATTGAATACACTATGGTAAGGGGGGTTACTAATTCAAGGGGGAACCTTTATATCAATGCCCCCTTAAATTATTGTATTCACTCCCCCTTGCATCTGTGACCTCAGACTTTGGTGTTATCCTATAATCTCCTCTCCAATGTCCACACACATCTGACTCCTCCTGGAATTCCCATGCCGGTGGCGCTCCCACTCTTGCTTTCCCTCCAGACTCCCCCTCACAGACTGCAGACCTGATAAAAGACAAGACATTGTCAGAGGTTGCAGACATGATACAGGAGATGGTCAGAGACTGAAGACATGATCCAAGCGATGGTCAGAGACTGCAGACATGATCCAAGAGATGGTCAGAGACTGCAGACATGATCTAAGAGATGGTCAGAGACTGCAGACATGATCCAAGAGATGATCAGAGACTGCAGACATGATCCAAGAGATGGTCAGAGACTGCATGCATGATACAAGAGATTGTCAGAGATTGCGGACATGATATAAGAGTCGGTTAGAAGCTGCAGATAGGATACAGGAGGTGGTCAGAGGCTGCGGACAGGATACAAGAGGTGATCAGAGAATGCGGACAGGGTACAGGAAGTGGGCAAGATACAGGATGGAGCAAGACAGAGATTGTATACAATGATTTTGTACAATCTCATCACTGTCATTTTTGTTTGGTAACTGCTGCCTGTGCCTGTCTGTGGCCATCTCCATAGATAACAGCCAGTCAGGCAATGCATGGATGTTGCAGGCCAGGGGTCCTGTGGTGGGACTCTACATTCAAGTTGAAGCTTGCATGCATGCATGCATGCATGCTTACTTACCAAGTCGTAGGGTAGGAGGATCCATACCATCTGGTGAGTGGACATCTATAACCTATCCATTTATAGGACCCATATAGGAAGTCTTTATCTGGACCACACAGGATTTTGTTTTTTGGACTTATTGTGACCAGTGGTTTTCTTAGGATTTTGGACCATCTTATATATAATTACAATAATTTTCATTTCCATGAATTATGTATTTCCTCATATATATCTCCATAGAGAATAGTTGTTTTTTTTTTCTCCTCCAGCGTTTTTGGAGCTTCAAGCTAAAAAAAAAAAAAAAAAAAGCTGAGGTATGAATGGGGCCTAATACAGGAGGTGTGTTACTGGCCAGATCACCAGGTGAAAATAAAGGAGAAAAGAGCCTAAACAAGATAAAACGAATGTAACCAACACATTTAAGGATCGGTAAGCTGCAATATATTACATTTTTGTTTTTGGGTTTAATATGGCTTTAGATCTTTGTGACAGATAAACCCAAAACAAAAATGTAATATATTACAGCCTGGGTGATTATAAAGCTGCACACATAGGGTGCCTCCCATCTAACCTGCACCTAACCGCTGACCCAGACACTTCTTTCCTGCATTACCTGATCACATCTGCACACATTTATTTGTTTTACATTTGCATTTCCTTTTTCTGTCATTGTACATTAGTCATTTACAGCCTCTTAAAATTGCATTAGTAGTTTATCCTCCCTGACGTACAGTAGAGTTCACTGAATGAGAATATGAAGAAGTTTCTGCTACACATAAATTCTTCGAGGTTCAGGCTGTCATTATCACACATTACAATTCCACCGTCCAGGTGCGTGTTTTGCTTCTTTACTTCTCAGCCTTTTCGTATTGACATCGGAAATCTAATATCTCCACAAATAGCTGAGTGGTTCTGCGAAATTGCTTTCCAGTGCAAAAACACGGTTGTTAACCTTTTTGGCGAGCAGAAAACAGCGGAAAGATGTCATCCAGTCTGGGGACAAGCTGAGGAGGAAAGGCCTTCTTGTTTTGATTAAGTGAAGAGCCTTTCTGAACCTTAACCCAAAACAATAACGCGGCGTCTACAAGCAAACAGAAGGAATTCAGGGAGTCTGAAAGGAAAAAGGAAGCCCCACAACAAAAACAGCCAAGAGAATATCAGCTTTATTGATTGTGCTTTGGAATTTAATGTCGGCCTGTGGACAGCAACATGTTTTTGTAAGTGTCCGGGCAAATGCAGAACTTTGATAAGAGAACCAAAAAAGAAAACATAAGCATGTTTTATTTTTTAGGTTTAAACCAGAACTTCAGTTAAAAATACCAAGATAAAACTGAATAGCCCATTAAAATATAAATTAAGAAAATCAGCCAATCCAGAGATTTTCCCTGGAATAGTCTTTTTCACCCGCTAGATGTCTTCAATCGGATGACTGGCATCATTCAATTATAGTATGCATCAATATATTCAATTAATTAATAATACCTGGTGTATGATTAAATATCTGAAATGACTAAATTCATCAAATTACAAAGTGCATATTTTCAAAGGTGTAAATAAATGTCAAATACATTCCATTAATTAATAGTGCACAGTGTATAAATAAACATGGTAATAACTAAATTCATCAAACACAAAGTACATTACTTGAATCAAACATATAATCATAAAATCGCAATTTTTATGCCTAAGCGTGAATGGACACATAGGCTAACATAGAGGGCATTAGAAAAAAAGCCAAGCAACTGCAAAAGTGTTTTTTTTTATGCCCAGTGTGCACGAGGCCTCAGGGAGGTTGTGAAATATTTTTTTCTTATTCTGTCATGTTGGTGTCTTGGGAATATCTTTTGCAATCATTTTTACTTCATACTGTTGATATTATCATTAGAACTACAGTATGGTGAGGCAGTCTCACTCTCTGTATTACTAGCTAAAGCAACCCTGTTCCCAGACCATGAAAACGCATCGACTAAATACGACTGAAACAATTGCAGAAGACTAAAATGAGACTAAAACTAAAATGCCATTTTAGTCCTACGACTAAAATTAACACTGGAGGCCAGCTACTGAATGGGCAGTTGTGAGGGCACCCTCCCGAGCCAGGTGGTGTGCATCTATAGACACACACAGTGTAGCTTGGCCATGCTCCCTGCTCCCTCCTCACAGGATTTGACAGACAACAGCAAGAGCAAATGGCTCCTGTTGCTCTGAGAGACAACTGCAAATATGGGGGGGCAGGCATTGGAAGGTTGCATTTAGAACCATTTTAACAAAAAATTACTATAACATACCCCTTTGTGTTCAGTCTTCAAGGATAGGATAAAGAGGGTCACAGAGGTAGGTTGAGATGTTTGCAGGTTGAGCATCAGCAGTCTAATCCAGGGGGTCTCAAACTGGCGGCCCTCCAGCTGTTGCAAAACTACAAGTCCCATCATGCCTTTGCCTGTGGGAGTCATGCTTGTAACTGTCAGCCTTGCAATGCTTCATGGGACTTGTAGTTTTGCAACAGTTGGAGGGCCGCCAGTTTGAGACCCCTGGACTCTAATCTGAGGGACCTTTCTCTGCACATTGAGGGATCTACACACATTAATTGTTCAAATACGTGGTCATTGTATCTTCAAGGCTCTTTAGACCACCGTCAGAATCTTCAGAAGCTTCAGCCAAAATGTTATTTCTGTTTTTGAAGGAGTGGGGAGGGTTAGAACATTGCTGTCTATCTTACTTTTGCAGTAATGTCCCCTAATTTCTTGTTCCAGAGATACCCAAAACCTTCCAGATTCTGTTAAAAAAAAAAAAAAAAAAAGATTTGCCTAGTTCCACTGTAACTAATGACAATAATAAAGCCTATATTGAGAATGCTGTGAGACATACACATATATCACAAGACAAGTAAGGTCAAGACACTGTACTCAGTAGAGTGAATCACCTTCATCCGTATTTCCAGATGTGATCTTTTGATCACCATATTAGTTGTGGCTCTTGTTATTGACCACAGTGTAAGCGTACTGTGAATGGATATGATCTGTCTGACTTAAAAAATAAAACAAAGACACCGTATCCAAAATACTGCTCTAAACTTAACTAATCGGGTGTAAGTACGTATTTTCACAGTGTAGGAGCTTTGATAATAATGCAGATTGCATAACTCTGAGTTACTGTCTAGAAAGTGAATGTCAGGTTCTCTTTTTCTAAAAATGAAAAAACTTTACTGGTAAAATATAATGCTGATACGTCTGCTTTTAGGACCTTCTTCACCCAAGAATCTCATATTTTATGACTGCATAGAATTGGACACGCTCAGATTGTCAGAAGAAGGGTGTGACCATGTACTTGTACCCAACAAGTATTGGAAACATCTGCTAAAACATGTGTCTTTTGTAGACTATCCACAGATCAGATGTACGCTGTACTACAAATTGATAACACTTGTTCCAATTATTTTCACTAATTATTATATTCAATATTTTATACTTTAACATAATTGGACCTATTTATAAAAGGTGCAAAGGTGCCCATCTTCTGATGAACTTTGTTCACTCTCCATTTATAATATTTAGCTTACCACTTTGGTTTTTCTTTACTTCATACATTTCTGAAACTTATTTCAGTGTTTTCTTGTTTATACATTAATTCTTTTCCAGAGAATAAAATACAATTGTTTGTTCAATACATGTGCAAGGTTGATTGTTTTTTTGTTAGGAGAGGCCAAACATCATTTTGACAGATATCTGCACTTGAAAAAGTCCTTCACTTTTTGTTTTCTGTTTGCAAAAGTTCTCAACCCTCCATTCCTTCATTTTTCAAAAGTGCTCTACTTTCTGTTGACTGCTTGGAAGAGTTTTCTTCTTTCTGTTCACAGTTTATTACTGACAGATTCTCCTGGACTGTTCACCACTTTGAAGAAATCCACACTTTCAAGCCAGTTTCTCAGCTTGGAGTACACTGGTTTTAAGTAGTATGGAAGTTCCATTTTATTTATTTTTGATGGTAGCATAAAGAGTATTTCTTAGTATTGCTCTGCATTTTCAGTGTGTGCTTCTTTTACAAATAATACAGAAAACCTAGTGCAAGCTTTATTCTGAAAACGGCAAATGGGAACACAGACGTACTTGTAGTTTGCAATATCTGTAAGCCCCAATGCTTTCACTATATATCCACACAGGGTTTTTTTTTTTTTTTTCACAGAGCATGGGTTCAGGAACTCCCCTCTCCCAAGTCACCCATTGTCTCTGCCCCCTACCCATCTCCAAGCACTTGTTTCCTCCCAGTACCACCCCCAAGTATAATTTTGTGGTCCTAAGTAATCTGTATGGAATTTGGTAATTATAACAAGAAAAGCTGTAAAGTGGATACCAAGCAGCCAGCGACAATACCCCAACCCCCCAGCAAAAACAGATCCCCCTGCAATAATAGACACACCCAACA
This sequence comes from Lithobates clamitans, assembly GCA_037952925.1. Taxonomy (NCBI): domain Eukaryota; kingdom Metazoa; phylum Chordata; class Amphibia; order Anura; family Ranidae; genus Lithobates; species Lithobates clamitans. The sequence goes on from JBBGZY010000142.1 coordinate 9,185,981, forward strand.
ATAACAAATCCCCCCCAGCAACAATAGACCGCTTGCAACAAAATACTGCCTCACAACAGTAGACCCCACCAGCAACAATAGCTCTCCCAGCAACCAGCATTAATAGACCCTCCATCATATATCTCTATCTATCTATCTATATATAGATATATATCTATATCTATATATCTATATATATATATATATATATATATATATATATATATATATATATATATAGATATAGATATAGATATATATATCTATATCTATCTATATATATATATATATATATATATATATATATATATATATCTATATATAGATCTAGATATATATAGATATATATATATATATATATATATATATATATATATATATATATATATATATATATATATATATATATATATATATAATATATATGGGTTTTTCAAAAAAGTTTCCACACTTTTTTTTAACTCTATTAAATAAAAAAAAGTTTTTTTGTTTTAACTAGGTATTAGTTTGGTTATATTCCCTGTGTTTTTGGTTTGCCTTGCCCTGAAAAAATGGCTCACATGTTGCTGCGGTTTGTGGTGTCATCACTGATCAGTTCCCCTATGTCCATGTATTCATTCACCTAGCATGTCTCTATTCATTAAGGGTACAAGCAACTTCCTTTTCCTGGTCAGACAGTGTCCAGTCCCTGCCTCCCCATTACTCTGTGTTGCATGACAAATGTGGAAGCGCTAATGTGATGGAAAAAACCCTTCCCTTCATTGCTCTGACTACTTGTGGCTGTGTCAGATATAATTACAATGCAGTTCTCACCTGCAGAACAATAGACAAAGAGACCCGGGGATTGTGGGATATGTATTTTCTTCATAGTGTCAGTTGTAGACTGCAGACAGTTGTTGTGCATTAACCTGTGCAATGCCATGGTGCATGCCTCATGTTTGAACACAAACATAAACTTCTGACAAAAGAATGTGAAGATTTACTGTACTCTAGGCTGTGCATATAGGGTACCCAATGACACCATATAACTACATGATCAATGCACATCTTATGCTGATGAAAAACACAAGGTGCAAGTACGAAGGATAATAATGCCTTTAAATGCTCTCTCTCACACCAATTTTGTTCAAGAGAGGAACATGGAGGCTGCCATTGCTGTGTTCTTATTCTAAGAATGCTAATTACCTGGCTGCTATACTGGCATGAATGGAGCATTGTACATTCATGTGAGATTGATTGCTCCTGTGCTACTACATGCTGCTTGTGTAGCTTACTTCATGGGGAGCTTTTTGTTCGATTTGTTTAGCGATCATGTGCTACACATAGTGATTACACGCTAGCGATTTGAGAAGGAGCTTCTAATGTAGCTGTGGCCTATTTTGGTGACTGCCAGTAAGTGGTTAAATCTCTGACTAGCAGGAGACTAATATCACCCATGTACCTTAGCTCTAATTGCATCACGCTGTATAATAAATGTGTTGGCATAAAAGTGTCTTCTAAATGATAAAAACAGATTCCTGAGTTTCCATCGGATATGACGGATAAGAAACAAAGATTCTTGAAATCAGGTCAGATGTGGGCTCCCAGCAGCCCTGTGTCCTGGCTAGCAGTTCGTTCCCCTCGTGTAGCATGCAGCATGATTATTGCTGCCTCTCTCTAGCACCTCTTACATTTGTCGTTGAGCAGGCTGGAGGCTGCATTGAATAAAGGCTTTACATTCTTCTGGATCTGGAGAACTGTTGGCTGGGCTGCAGCTGTTTCTCCCAGTAAAGGACCCTGATGAATAATATTCAATAATCTCTAAAGAATTTTATCCCTAAAACCTGTGTTGTGCTGGACGCTGCAAGCAACAAATTGGAAGCAGTGATTGGACGCAGGCGTGTGTGCCGCTTGTTTGTATATGTTTCTGGTCGTAACCAGGCAACCGCAGCACGACCTGAGTTCTGCATCTAGTTAGCGAGCAGCCCACTGCCTCACATTCTAGGGGAAGTATCCGATTATGGGGTTCCTCAAGCATCTCCAGATGTGGCTCCATGACTAGCAGATAGACTTTATCAACACCTGCTTTTCACCCCGCCCTGTGCAGCGTGCTCTGGAAAATGTGTACGGCTTAAGGTGGGCACATGTCCATTTATTCGGATCCTGTGAGAAATAGAACTCTCATTTACTAATCTATAGTAAAATAAGTAGATCTAATCCCTACATGGATTACATTTAGTTTGCCAAAGTGATGTTTATCATAAACAATTGCCATGTCTTTTTTTTTTTTTTCTTATAAAATACTCTTTTCACTTTTTTTTTTTATCTCATTGCTTTTTTTAGCCCCATGCTGGATATATGCATGCCTTCCAGTGTCAGCTGCACTTCATTGCTTAGATTTCTGATAGTGACAACTGCAAAATATGCCTGAGCAATGTGTGTCGTCTCAGTGACAACTCAGGAGGCAATTGGAGGATAAGTTGTCACATTGTTTAAACAAGGACATTGAGGGCTGGAGCAGCAAGTACTATTTTCATTTTAGTAGCGCTTTTCTCCCTGCAGACTCAAAGCACTCACTAAATTGGTTTTGAGATAGGCTCTTTTAAAGAGGGAGTCCACCTAAACCGCCTAAAAAAAATATATTAAAAGCCAGCAGCTACAAATACTGCAGCTGCTGACTTTTAATAAATGGCAACTTACCTGTCCCAGGGTCCAGCGATGTCGGCAGCCGACGCCGAGAACCCGCTGCCGCCGCCATCCTAGGTGACGGAATCAGGAAGTGAAGCGGGAGTCTATGCCGGATGTGGGTGCAAATACCTGTCTTAGACAGGTATCTGAACCCCCCTCCCCCCTGAAAGGTGCCAAATGTAACACCGGAGGGGGGAAGGGTTCCGAAAAGCGGAAGTTCCATTTTTGTGTGGAACTCCGCTTTAAGCTATGCTGTGATATCTGGCACCAAGCCAACAGTAGCGAGTCCTAGCTTGTGAGATGGGGTCTTCATGGATCAGACTTGTTTTTTCCAGCACATCCCACAGGTGCTTGATTTGATTGAGATCTGGAGAATTTGTTTGGAAGTCAACAATTCACACTCGTGTTCCTCAAACAATTCTTGAACCATTTTTGCAGTGTGGATTATCCTGCTGAAAGAGGCCACTGTTGTCAGAGAATACCATTTCCATGAAGGGGTGTACTTGGTCAGTAGCAGTGTTTAGGGTAGGTAGGTGGTTTATGTCAAAGTAACATCCACATGAATGGCAGAACCTAGGTTTCCCAGCAGAACATTGCCCAAGCATCACACTGCCTCTGCTGGCTTGCCCTTTTACCATACTACATCCTGTCTCTCCAGGTAAGCGATGCTTATGTACCCAGCCATTCACATGATGTAAAATAAAACATGATTCATTGGACAAGGCCACCTTCTTCCATCGCTCCGTGGTCCAGGCTGACACCTTAAAAATTTTTATCTTAAAGGGGTTGTAAAGGTTCTATTAAAAAAAAAAAAGTCATACTTACCTCCTCTGTGTACTTGGTTTTGCACAGAGTGGCCCCGATCCTCCTCTTCTGGGGTCCCTCAGTGGCTCTGGTGGCTCCTCCTCTTCTCGAGTGCCCCGTCAGGGAAGCGCTCTCCTTCGGGACACCTGCGCGCTTCCGTGTCGTCCTGCTGCTGCGTCTGTTGACACAGACAGCAAGACTCGGCTCCGCCTCTGGCGCCCGCATCATTGGATTTGATTGACAGCAGCGGGAGCCAATGGCTGCGCTGCTATCAATCTATCCAATGAGGACACCGGCCAGAGATGGTGTGCTCGTTTCCGTTGCGGGAATTACAGGGCTCAGGTAAGTATAAGGGGGTCTCGGGGGCACTGCTGCACTAAAGAAGGTGTTTCACCTTAATGTATAGAATGCATTAAGGTGAAAAACGCTGAGGGTTTACAACCCCTTTAATGCAAGGAATGCATTATGGTAAGAAATATTTAGGCTTTACAACCACTTTAAGTTATGCCTATTTGGCATTCTGGGCTGGCACATAACGTGTCCTTCTTATTCCTATTTTTCCTATAACAAAAATGTAACAAAAATACAATTACAAAAAAGTGTATGAAAACCCTAACCCCTTTATTTTCTTTTTTCTCTCAAATACGCCAGAAAACGGTTGTATTATATCTATTTGATAAGTACAAAAAATGCATGTTGATCTTGTCAATTAACCAGTGGGCTCTGAGCACAAGTTTCTTGCGCCCCGTGCCTCTGCTACCCTGTTATTATTTAGCATTGCTGGCACCAGGGGCGTTGCTAGATCTGCAAAAGATCTGGGGCTAGAGCCCATAGCAGCGGTCACCAACCTTTTTGCATGCCCGCCGGGGGGGGGGGGGGGGAGACCTAAGCAATATTTCACAGGCGATGGCTGGTGTTGGCGCTTCAAGCACCATGGCACCATGGTTGATATGGTGTCAGGGTGATTAAAGTGCATTATTTCTATTGTTAAATTCTAATATATAATGCAGTGGTTCAACTCACCATACTGCAGTGGGAGCCCTGAGTGTGCCACTTACCACATCTCCTGCTACCATTTGCAGATTGTCACTTGCCACGTCTCCTACCACCATTTGCAGATTGTCACTTGCCACGTCTCTTGCCACCATTTGCAGATTGTCACTTGCCACATCTCTTGCCACCATTTGCAGATTGTCACTTGCCACATCTCTTGCCACCATTTGCAGATTGTCACTTGCCACGTCACCTGCCACCATTTGCAGATTGTCACTTGCCATGTCTCCTGGCTCAATCTGCAGATTGCCACATCTCCTGCCACAATTTGCAGATTGTCACTTGCCACCTGATGTGGATTGTAACTTGCCATGCCAGCCAGTGCCACCAAATGTGCATTGACGCTGCATTGGTGGCAGGCTGACAGCACCGGTCCATTTAGTGAGAGCAGGAGAGCGGTGATGCAGGGTGGGCAGTGAAAGATGATGTCATCTCGCTTCTCCCAGTTGCACCTCCGACATTGAAGCAAGGGGGTCTGGCTGCAAAGTGGAGGTCCACGATGACAGGAAGCACGTGACCTCCACTCCACCGTGCTGTGAGGGTGGAAGAGCGCTGATGTGTGATGGGCAGTGAGAGATGATGTCATCTCTCTGCTGCTCACCGCACCTCGCTCCCAAATTGAAGAGGCCCGGCTGTGAAGAGCGCTGATGTGGAGCAGGCAGAGAGAGATGTCATCTCTGCTCGTTTGCCCGCTCGCTTCTCTCCTCTCCTCCAGCCTCTCTCATGCAGCCAGCCTGCCCGCCACAGCAGCCGCAACCCGCGGGTTAGGCAGGGACCCTGCAGCAAGAGACTCGGGGCTATGGGCCCCAGATTCGGGGCTATAGCCTCAATAGCCACCCCCTTAGCAACGCCCCTGGCTGGCACCAAGCCAACAGTAGCGAGTCCTAGCTTGTGAGGTGGGGAATTCATGGATCAGACTTGTTTTTCCAGCACATCCCACAGATGCTTGATTTGATTGAGATGTAGGGGGAGCTCTTAGGGTGTAGGAACCCCTAGACTGTACTCCTCTGTAAGTACAGTACGGCATAAGAGTGATGTCACCCTAGCACAGGAAATTACTGGCAGGATCACTAGGTGAAAATAAAATATTGCAGCCCGCACATCTAAGAAATGGTAAGCTGCAATGGGTTTAGCTACACTTTAACCGCTTGCTGACCAGCGCACGCCGATCTACGTCGGCAGAATGGCGCTGGTGGGCAAAAGGGCGTACAGGTACGTCCCCTTTAAGAAGCGGTGCTGCGAAGAATACATATCGGCCTAAACTGAGGAAAATTTTTTTTTATATATATATATATATATATTTATGGGGGATATTTATTATAGCAAAAAGTAAAGAATATTGCAATTTTTTTTTTCAAAATTGTCGCTCTTTTTTTGTTTATAGCGCAAAAAATAAAAACCGCAGAGGGCCATTAAATACCACCAAAAGAAATGTCTATTTGTGGGAAAAAAAGGCGTCAATTTTGTTTGGGTACAACGTCACACGACCGCGCAGTTGTCAGTTAAAGTGACGCAGTGCCGAAGCGCAAAAAGTGCTCTGGTCAGGAAGGGGGTAAATTCTTCCGGGGCTGAAGCGGTTAAAGCTTATCTCCAGGTTTTGGTGAAATTTAAATAGTTGGTTTGGACAAAGCTGGTCTAAACAAACTATTTACTTTTGCTAATAGATGCAGCAGCTGTGTGTGCTGTTTACACTGTACATAGCCTCATCTGCACTGGAACTGGAACTTCCTGTCTCTCTCCCAGGGCAAAATTGAGTCGGACTGAGCGCTGCTCAGCCATTCTAGGGAGCATATGCATTCTATAAATGAATACAAAGCTTCCTCTGATTGGCTGAGGCGGAAAGGCAGGCAAATGACATCATGATTTCCAATCAGAGGAAGCTTTGGATTCATTCATAGAATACAAAGCTCTCTGTGAATGGCTGAGCAGTGTTCAGCTTGACTCTATTTTGTTGCAGGAGCGAGATCAACTTTAACATTAGCTAGTAATTGGAGAAGTCAGATTGTAAAAGGCCTGATTCACACCTATGCTGTTTGCTTTTGATCCGTTTCTGCAGTGCTTTTATGGTGCATTTTGTGTTTCTTGCACAAATGTTTTTGATGCGTTTCGCTTTTTTGTGCTTTTTGGTCAATTTGTTGTTGAGCAGATTAAAAATTCGAAACAAGTCAAACGCATCAAAAACACGCTACATACTTTTCTGCAATGTCTCCATTGAAGTCTGTTGAACATAAACGCACCATTTTACGTTTAAAAAAGTCCCAGGCGCTTTCCAAAAACGCAGTGGCTGAAAAAAGCACAGATGTGAACGTGTCCCATAGCAAACCACATTTAATGGATGTGGCTGAAGTGCGTTTCTGTAAAAAAAAGCACCAAAAAACGCATAGGTGTGAACCAGGCCTTAAACTGCCTGGACGTAATTACATTTATTTATGTTCTTAATTTGCCCTGTTTTGTTTAAACCATTTAAAGGAAGCCTGTAATCATAAATCAAATTTGTCATTTTAGAGTGCTCTTTCTAAAAATGTTGCCTGCTCATTGTGTTAACCCTTCTACTTCAATCATCGCTACACAACCTGTATGCAGATAAGGTTTTCAGATTTTCCTGATGTGTCTTCTGGGTCAGCATAGCAGCCAGGCAACATGTATTATCACAAGGACATCAGTTGAAGCCTCTGTATTTTTTCTCATGACAGGTTTACTTTAACCACTTGAGCCCCGGACCATTATGCTGCCTAAGGACCAGAGGTCTTTTTCCAATTTGGCACTGCGTCGCTTTAACTGCTAATTGCGCGGTCATGCAATGCTGTACCCAAACGAAATTTGCGTCCTTTTCTTCCCACAAATAGAGCTTTCTTTTGATGGTATTTGATCACCTCTGCGGTTTTTATTTTTTGCGCTATAAACGGAAAAAGACCGAAAATTTTGAAAAAAAATGATATTTTCTACTTTTTGTTATAAAAAAAATCCAATAAACTAAATTTTAGTCATACATTTAGGCCAAAATGTATTCGGCCACATGTCTTTGGTAAAAAAAATGTCAATAAGCGTATATTTATTGGTTTGCGCAAAAGTTATAGCGTCTACAAACTAGGGTACATTTTCTGGAATTTACACAGCTTTTAGTTTATGACTGCCTATGTCATTTCTTGAGGTGCTAAAATGGCAGGGCAGTACAAAACCCCCCCAAATGACCCCATTTTGGAAAGTAGACACCCCAAGGAAATTGCTGGGAGGCATGTTGAACCCATTGAATATTTATTTTTTTTGTCCCAAGTGATTGAAAAATGACAAAAAAAAAAAAAAAAAAAAAATATTTACAAAAAGTCGTCACTAAATGATATATTGCTCACACAGGCCATGGGCCTATGTGGAATTGCACCCCAAAATACATTTAGCTGCTTCTCCTGAGTATGGGGATACCACATGTGTGGGACTTTTTGGGAGCCTAGCCGCGTACGGGGCCCCGAAAACCAATCACCGCCTTCAGGATTTCTAAGGGTGTAAATTTTTGCTTTCACTCTTCACTGCCTATCACAGTTTCGGAGGCCATGGAATGCCCAGGTGGCACAAAACCCCCCAAAATGACCCCATTTTGGAAAGTAGACACCCCAAGCTATTTGCTGAGAGGCATATTGAGTCCATGGAATATTTTATATTTTGACACAAGTTGCGGGAAAGTGACACTTTTTTTTTTTTTTTCATAAAGTTGTCACTAAATGATATATTGCTCACACAGGCCATGGGCATATGTGGAATTGCACCCCAAAATACATTTAGCTGCTTCTCCTGAGTATGAGGATACCACATGTGTGGGACTTTTTGGGAGCCTAGCCGCGTACTGGACCCCAAAAACCAATCACTGCCTTCAGGATTTCTAAGGGTGAAAATTTTTGATTTCACTCTTTACTGCCTATCACAGTTTCGGAGGCCATGGAATGCCCAGGTGGCACAAAACCCCCCCAAATGACCCCATTTTGGAAAGTAGACACCCCAAGCTATTTGCTGAGAGGCATGGTGAGTATTTTGCAGCTCTCATTTGTTTTTGAAAATGAAGAAAGACAAGAAAAAACATTTTTTTTTTTCTTTTTTCAATTTTCAAAACTTTGTGACAAAAAGTGAGGTCTGCAAAATGCTCACTATACCTCTCAGCAAATAGCTTGGGGTGTCTACTTTCCAAAATGGGGTCATTTGGGGGGGTTTTGTGCCACCTGGGCATTCCATGGCCTCCGAAACTGTGATAGGCAGTGAAGAGTGAAATCAAAAATTCACGCCCTTAGAAAGCCTGAAGGCGGTGCTTGGTTTTCGGGGTCCCGTACGCGGCTAGGCTCCCAAAAAGTCTCACACATGTGGTATCCCCGTACTCAGGAGAAGCAGCAGAATGTATTTTGGGGTGTAATTTCATATATTTCCATGGCATGTTTGAGCAATATATCATTTAGTGACAACTTTGTGCAAAAAAAAAAAAAAAAAAAAAAAATTTGTCTCTTTCCCGCAACTTGTGTCGCAATATAAAATATTCCATGGACTCGACATGCCTCTCAGCAAATAGCTTGGGGTGTCTACTTTCCAAAATGGGGTCATTTGGGGGGGTTTTGAACTGTCCTGGCATTTTATGCACAACATTTAGAAGCTTATGTCACACATCACCCACTCTTCTAACCACTTGAAGACAAAGCCCTTTCTGACACTTATTGTTTACATGAAAAAGTTTTTTTTTTTTGCAAAAAAATTACTTTGAACCCCCAAACATTATATATTTTTTTAAAGCAAATGCCCTACAGATTAAAATGGTGGGTGTTTCATTTTTTTTTTTCACACAGTAATTGCGCAGCGATTTTTCAAACGCATTTTTTGGGGAAAAAACACACTTTTTTTAATTTTAATGCACTAAAACACGCTATATTGCCCAAATGTTTGATGAAATAAAAAAGATGATCTCAGGCCGAGTACATGGATACCAAACATGACATGCTTTAAAATTGCGCACAAACGTGCAGTGGCAACAAAATAAATACATGTTTAAAAGCCTTCAAAAGCCTTTACAGGTTACCACTTTAGATTTACAGAGGAGGTCTACTGGAAAAATTACTGCACTCGATCTGGCCTTCGCGGTGATACCTCACATGCATGGTGCAATTGCTGTTTACGTTTGACGACAGACCGCCGCTTGCGTTCGCCTTAGCGCGAGAGCAGGGGGCGACAGGGGTGTTTTTTTTTTTTTTTTTTTTTTTCTTTATTATTTTTTTGCTTTTTTAATCTTACTTTTAAACTGTTCCTTTCATATTTTTTTTTTTAATCATTTTTATTGTTATCTCGGGGAATGTAAATATCCCCTATGATAGCAATAGGTAGTGACAGGTACTCTTTTTTGAAAAAATTGTGGTCTATTAGACCCTAGATCTCTCCTCTGCCCTCAAAGCAAATGACCACACCAAGATCGGTGTGATAAAATGCTTCCCCAATTTCCCAATGGCGCTATTTACATCCGGCGAAATCTAAGTCATGAAATACTCGTAGCTTCCGGTTTCTTAGGCCATAGAGATGTTTGGAGCCACTCTGGTCTCTGATCAGCTCTATGGTCAGCTGGCTGAATCACCGGCTGCATTCTCAGGTTCCCTGTTGAGACAGGAGAGCCAGAGAAAAACACGGAAGACGGTGGGGGGGGGGCATTCCCTCCCACGGCTTGTAAAAGCAGTCTAGAGGCTAATTAGCCGCTAGGATTGCTTTTACATGAAAGCCGACCGCTGGCTGAAAAGAATGATACCAAGATGATACCTAAACCTGCAGGCATCATTCTGGTATAACCACTCAAAGTCGTGAATGGCGTACCTGAAGACAAAAAAATGGTTAACAATGGTTAACAATAAAGCACAGTAAAGTGTAAATAATTACACACCTGAAAAACAAACATGATAAAACATAATAACAATAACAATAACAATAACAATCAATAACAATAACAATAACAATAACAATCAATAACAATAACAATAACAATAAAACATTGCAGAATAGAATACAGTAAAAAAGAGCAGAACAATAGAGAGAGAGAATAGAGAGAGAGAGAACAATAAAACAACAACTATTTTTTTTTATTTCATATTTTTTTTTTTTTTTTACACTTTTTTTTGTAACTAACTTTTATAACAGTAACCGGTTCCAGGTTCGGGTCTCTCAAAATGCGATGGCATCTTGGGAGACCCTGTGAAAGTGTGCCTAGTCTGTGCAATGCTGTACCCTACGCTAATACTCAACTAGTGAATGGTAGCGTTCAAAACATTCACCAATGCAAAGACCAGGATTGTCAGGACAGGAGGGACAATAATAGCGGGTGTCACGCCTATATCCGCGCTTGCTGCAGACACGACATCTTTTTTGGGGGGTTCGCTGGGTAGGGGTACTCGGGAGGACATAAAAATGCCTCTCATGCAGCCGACTGCATTTGGTTGGGGATGTGAATGGGGGAAGTACGGGCGCTGCAGAAGCGGTGGGTTCCCAATTAGGATTGGCGAATGCAGCAGGAAGGGCACTATGGGCACGACGGGCCTGTGTTTGTCTTTTTGGTGGCAGCGGGACACTACTTGTGCTTGCCACCTCACCAGCTTGAACTGCACTTATGGGACTCGCCACGTCACCACGTGTTACTGTAGTGCTGGTTTGACTACGACCGGGGTGTACTAGGCCGCTGGCGCTTGCCAGTTCACCAAAACACTACCAAAAAACTGTTAGCGATCGCAGGGATCAGGCCTGACTCTGCGAACGCTGCAGTTATGCGTTTAGTGTTTTGTAAGTGACAGTGATCGATCGATACCGCACTTGGGTGGGCTGGGCTGGGCCGGGCGGAGGGGCAAAACGCAGGTGCTAGCAGGTATCTGGGCTGATCCCGCTAACACTGCGTTTTTGGGAACCCTAAACTGCTGGTGACGCTAGTATAGATCTAATCGGATCAGATATTGATGCGATCAGATACTATACCACTAAGGGAGGTGTACAGTGCGTGCGTGGGTGTTAGCGGTACTGGCGCTAATCTGACGCTGCCTGGGGCTGGTGCTTGCCAGTTCACCAAAACGCTACAAAAAAAACTGTTAGCGATCGCAGGGATCAGGCCTGACTCTGCGAACGCTGCAGTTATGCGTTTAGTGTTTTGTAAGTGACAGTGATCGATCGATACTGCACTTGGGTGGGCTGGGCTGGGCCGGGCGGAGGGGCAAAACGCAGGTGCTAGCAGGTATCTGGGCTGATTCCGCTAACACTGCGTTTTTGGGAACCCTAAACTGCTGGGGACGCTAGTATAGATCTGATCGGATCAGATATTGATGCGTTCAGATACTATACCACTAAGGGAGGTGTACGGTGCGTGCGTGGGTGTTAGCGGTACTGGCGCTAATCTGACGCTGCCTGGGGCTGGTGCTTGCCAGTTCACCAAAACGCTACCAAAAAAACTGTTAGCGATCGCAGGGATCAGGCCTGACTCTGCGAACGCTGCAGTTATGCGTTTAGTGCCTTGTAAGTGACAGTGATCGATCGATACTGCACTTGGGTGGGCTGGGCGGAGGCACAAAACGCAGGTGCTAGCAGGTATCTGGGCTGATCCCGCTAACACTGCGTTTTTGGGAACCCTAAACTGCTGGGGACGCTAGTATAGATCTGATCGGATCAGATATTGATCCGTTCAGATACTATACCACTAAGGGAGGCGCATGCTGCGTGTGTGGGTGTTAGCGGTACTGGCGCTAATTTGACGCTGCCTGGGGCGACGCATATCGCCGCCGGGCGATCGGGGGGCTAAACCTTTATTCGGTAATAAACGGCGGGTGCCCTGACACTATAAAAAATAAACAAACTAACCAGCGTCACCCGTATCGGTTATACGGTGATCAGTGGTGAAAGGGTTAACTAGGGGGCAATCAAGGGGTTAAAACATTTATTAGATAGTATATGGGGGTCCCTGACGCAATAAAACGCTGACGGCGAACCTAAATATTTACCTCACTAACTAGCGTCACCAGCGACACTAATACAGCGATCAGAAAAATGATCGCTTAGCGACACTGGTGACAGGGGGTGATCAAGGGGTTAAAACTTTATTAGGGGGGGTTAGGGGGGTACCCTAGACCTAAAGGGGGGTAATATACACTGTCCCAACACTGTCACTGTCACAAACTGACACTATGCAGTAATCAGAAAAAAAAAAAAAAAAAAAAAAAAAAAAACTGCTGGTGTCAGTTTGTGACAGGGGGGGGGGGTGATTGGGGGGGGATCGGGGGGCGATCGGGGGGGGGATCGGGGTGATTTGTGTGCCTGGCATGTTCTACTGTGTGTGTAGTGTTTGTGCACTCACATACTTGTCGTCTCTCCTCGGGCCGGAACGGAAAATACCGACCCGAGGGGAGATGACATCACTTCCTTTGCTGCTGTTTAGCATACAGCAGCAAAGGAGTGTTTTCATTGGCCGGCGGCGATCGCGAGGGGGGGGCCACGAACGGATGGTCTCCCCCTCATCACCGATCGCCGCTGGACAAACGACGACCGCCTCGGGCACCGGGGGGGGGTCCGATCGGACCCCCCACCCGCGGAAGGCAAATCACGTACATGTACGTGATTTTGCCTGTCCGTGCCACTTTGCCGACGTACATCGGCGTGAGGCGGTCGTCAAGTGGTTAACCACTTGCAGACCAGCCCCCATCTTTGTACTGCAGCAGGTCGGCTCATTCCTGCAAATTGGTGTATTTGTACGTCGGCTCGGGAACTCTATTTTGTGGGCACACGTGCACGCGCCTACTGGCCAGCGGGGGACCCAATCAGCAGTTGGACTCTATGTCCACCGGCCACCCGCGATCGTTTCCCGCAGTGACAGAATGGAGATCTGCCTGTGTAAACAAGGCAGATCTCCGTTTTGATAAGGGAGATCACACAGATCCTGTCTTTCTGCTATGCAGGAAGACGGATCTCTTTGCTTCCCCAGGCAGCCCATCCCCCATACAGTTAGAACACACCTGCAGGAAACACATTTAACCTCTTGATCGCCCCTGAAGTTATAACCCCTTCCCTGCCAGTGTCATTAATACAGTAACAGTGCATATTTTTAGCACTGACTACTGTAATAATGTCACTGGTTCCCAAAAAAGTGTCAAAAATGTCAGTTAGGTTTTCGATCTGTCTGCCGCAATGTCCCAGTCCTGCTAGAAATCGCAGATCACCGCCATTACTAGAAAAAAATAAAAATGCCAATAATCTATTTCCTATTTTGTAGACGCTATAACTTTTGCACAAACCAGTCAATATTATTGAAACTTTTTTTTCTTCCAAAACCATGTAGAAGAATATATATCGGCCTAAACTGAGGATGAAATTATTTTTTTTATTTTTTGGGGGGATATTTATTATAGCAAAATGCAAAAAATATTGCTTTTTTTTTTCCAAAATTGTCACTCTATTTTGGTTTATAACGCAGAAAATAAAAACTGCAGAGGTGACCAAATACCACCAAAAGAAAGCTCTATTTATGGGGAAAAAAAGGACATACATTTTGTTTGGGTACAAAGTTGCATGACCGCGCAATTGTCAGTTAAAGCGACACAGTGCTGTATCGTGAAAAATGGCCTGGTCATTAAGTGGGTAAATCCTTCAGGTCCTTAAGTGGTTAAATGCCTTATAGACACACTTTTAAAGTTTAATCTACACTGTTGGCCTGCAAAGTACAAAGCAGCAGCATTTCCATCAGAATATTCTGATTGTAATTGATAATGATCATTACTTTTCACTGGGGAGAAGAAAGTGAAGAACTAAAAAGTGTCCTGGTTCTTCCTGCAGCTGTGATGTACACATACATTGCTTTGTGTATATGGAAACCGCTTCATATATACAGTTGTAAAACATTCCTGGTTTCCAGAGGTAATCCCTGATATAAAATCCTCCCTGGTTTTCATTAACATTCAGTTATACCAATTGTGCTCTGATCCTGAAAGAGTGCGCTGTATAATACATAAAATATAAGAATGGGTTTAAAAGGGAGAGTCAACACTTGATTCAATTGTAAATGGGGTGAAAATTCAACTCACCCCTATTAAGGGGTGGGGAGTCCCGGAGTTAAGTGACAAGCTGAAGGAAAGGGGAAGACTTGGCTATAGAAATATCAATAAAAGGTAACTCCAAAGGGAGACAAACAGTAGTCATAAAATAGAAAAAAATTATTAAGAAATTTCCACCAAAAGGCAACCTTCACCACACCACAGTAAAACCATTTGAGACAACGTTGTCAAAAATTTATTAAAAACAAAAAAAAAGACCCGGGCTCACATGCATTACCCACTGTCACACCAGCAGACGACCCTATGCAAAAAATGTGGCACTTAGTTGGAGGCAATGACCAAAGGCGTTGCTGAAAATGAAAAAAAAAATCTCTAGCTAGACTAGAAATTTGGACACATCAAAACTAGTCCTTGAGAACAATAAGGGGAACCGATCCGTCTGTATTGGATGGACTGCTTGCTGATTAGGCATATACCTGCAGGCACTTGGTGGAAGGTGAAAAATTAGTTCAGCTCACATGTAAATGGGCTAACAAGGGAGCAGAGTCAGGGGAGACTAGCTGTTAATGTTACAGCCTGGTGTGTGAAGGTGAAGGGACAGCCACTCAGCAGTGGTAGCGGCAGTGCAGTGAAGGGTGGAATTATTCGGGAACAGCGTCCCTGGAACAAGCTCACCCAAAGCCGTGCTGGTGCTCCGTCCTCACTGACAGGTTTGTTCACGTAGGTGGCGGGCCGCCAATGAAGTCTCTTGCAAAGTTCCACGGAGCGCCGGGTCAGCGTTGAAGCTGATACAAATGTGGAGATGTGTGAGATGCTGGCAGTTCTTCTCCACTGCTCAGAGCCCAGACAGTTTGGTGCGCGCCGTAAAATCAGATGGCTGTACGTACTGCGAGCTGTTTAGGTGGGGAGGCAGTTGGAAAGAGCCATACAGGTGCAGCTGAAGCCGGGTCAAATGACGTTAAAACGCCAGTGCATTTCACTCACATGATGTGAGTTTCATGAGGGCACTGTGAAAGTCCAGAACTGGAGTTTATACCGGGTAGACTAGATACCTCTCATTTTAACTGGCTCCATCACTTAGCACAGACTTAAAGAGACACGTCAGAAAAGGACTTTTCTAATAGTTCATGAAAATGGTCACACATATAGCAATGCAACCCATAGAACCTATGAGTGGCTTGCTTGTATAGACAAAAAGTACAGGTGTATAACATAATGCTAGTTACCGCATATGTAGTAGGAAGGTAAATGATACATAAATCTAATTATAAAAAAGCACCTAACCTAAACATCCACACTTTATTAGCAAAAATAGGTTTTTGATATCCACAGCAAAATTGAGGAATGAATTTAAATTAAATTAAATTATTGAATTGAAAAACTAAATAGATAGTTGATACCGGTAAATAAGGGCCCAGTGTAATAATCAAAGAAAAATTGTTATTAACAATAGGTGGTAGTCTGGTGTATATTATAGTATGTACAAGAGGACAGAGCAAAGAGAGCACAGTCAGAGGAGAAAAGCGAGAGCCAAGCACTGTGAAGTGAAGGTGTTCACATACCACAATCATTATTAATATATCAGGTTTCCAAAAATACCTGTAAACTTAGTTCTGTGTTGAGGCCCCTAGGGGTCTTGATTTTTAAACAAAATATCCACTCTTTTTTTCCTTGCGGATGAGGGCCGTGTCAAAGTCCCTCCTCCATTTGGATAGAGTGAGGGCAAAAAATCCCTTAATTTTGAGACCTTCAACAGACGACCGATGGAACCTATCGAAATGTTGGGCTACAGGAGGATGTTCGAACTTGTCATTATATTTGGGGTTCCTAATGCTGGCAAGATGCTCACTGATGCGGATGCGCAACTGACGCTTAGTCTTTTCCACCTTTACAGGGACACTTAAGGATGTACAACACCTTTGAGGTGCTGCAATTTATAAACTGCCTTATGGGCAAGATTTTTGCGCATCAGCATCAGTGAAGCTAGCTGTACAATCGACAAAACGGCAGATATGGCAACGTCGGAGTCCAAACAAATTCTGAATGGACTAAATTGCTTTGAAGATTTCTAGCTCTCCTAGATACCAGAAGGTGAGGACCAACAATTTGTGACGAAGCATCAGATCTATGCAAATCATTCCAGTGTTTGGCTAGGATGGATCTGACCCCATTCCACTGAGAGCCGTATCGAGTTATGATACGAACAGGAGAGGTATCAGCTGACCGAGGTCTACCTTCTATTGGCTGGATAAGATTTTCCCTTTTGGCAGATAATGCTCTTTTCCGTGCCCGTCTAATTGTCTTATGAGAGTAGCCCCTATTCCTAAACCTTCTGGACAGGTCCTCCGTTTCTGACCTGTAGGTTGCCTCATCAGAACAATTTCTCTGAATACGGAGAAATTGACCTATAGGTATTCCTCTAATAAGTGATGGTGGATGATCACTAGAGGCCAGAAGTAAGGTAATTAGCAGCTGTTGGCTTTCTAAAAGTTCCGGTCTCGAGTCTACCGTTGACGATAAAGATGGATAGATCTAGAAAATATAAGGTTTTAGTATGAAAGGTAAACGTAAGTTTAATGTTTTTGGCCTTTACGTTATGTTCTGAAATTAACTGATGCAGTTCTTCTTTAGTCCCACCCCAGATTAGCAAAACAGTTGTGGGTGAGAGCAAAGTCGAGTAAATCCAAAATTAACTCATTTTGGGACCCCCTAGAGGGATATTTCTCATCTAAAAAGTGGGCTACAGCATAGAGATACCACAGTCATATGAATTTGAGGTGTAGAGGGACTCAACATCAATGCTAGCCAGCATTGAGCCCTCTGGGACCTCCCCCCCCCCCCCCGCAGTCTTATAGAAGACGTCCCCGGTATCCTGAATGAAGAATAGCAACTCCTTAAAGCGGGGTTCCACCCAAATTTTGAACAATATCTGTATGTATTCTCTTCCTTGCCTAGATGCTGACGTGCCGTTTAAAAAAATTTAAATTGCCGTAATTACCTTTTTTTCTTCTTTGCACTTCCTGGTTCTCCTCCCGTGGGAGTAGGCGTGTTTCTAGCCTCTCACAGTCTCCTGGGAGCTAGTCTCAGGCTTCCCAGGATGCCACTGAGCATGTGCGGGAACGAGCGGTGAATGCTGGGAGCACAGCATTCACCGCATCCAGGAAATAAATGCTTGTGGGCTTCAAATGCCCACAATGAAGATGGAAACCGCCTGCAGTGAATAATATAAGTTATTATTTCCGACAAAATCTGACACAGGCGGACATATTACACACAATATGTGAGTATGTAATGCTGAGAAGAAAAGTTTGTGAATGAACTCAAAAAAAAAAAAAAACGATAGATAGGTGGACCCCCGCTTTAACCATCCCACTGATCAGGGCATTGAGGAACTGACCAATCCGTTCCAGTGGACCTCCTTTGCCAGAAATTATCGGCCTTCCAGGTGGTTTAGTTAAACTTTTATGGACCTTGGGGATCACATATATGGTGGGAATATTGAAATCTTTAACCATAATAAAATCAAATTCTTTTTTAGTGAGTAGTTGAGCTTCATAGGCGAGTGGATTGAATGCAAGTTTAGAGTAAGTTAGTTGGTCACCTAGTTGTCTCATCTCGGCTTCATAATCCTGCTCTGATAGGAGCACGACATTCCCCCCCTTATCGCTAGATTTAATGACTATGTTAGGGGCCGCACTGAATTCTTTGAGTGCTACTCGTTCGTCTGGTATAAGATTATCATTGGTGATTTTGTCCCAGTTAATCCCAGTAAGGTCCTCCTGGACTAAGTCAAGAAAAATCGCAAGCCATCGATAGTTCCTAAATTGTGGCATCTTGGTGGATTTGATGTTGAGATTCGCTTGTCTCTTCCATGGATCATGAGAAAAGTTTTCCTCGTCTGAATCTAATGGGGATTCTCCTATCAGAGAGACAAGGTCATCCAAAGCCTGCTGTTCCCTGGTGTCCCTGAAGGGCTCCTGTCTGGTACAGTCATGTGATGTTGTATGTAAAAGTCTGTAGAAGATCTTCCTGAGGAAGAGGTTAATGTCCTTAAAGACCTTAAAATGGTTCATATGGTTAGAAGGTGAAAAATTTCTTAATAAATATTTTCTATTTTGTGACTATTATACTGCTGTGTGTTTCCCTTTGGAGTTACGTTTTCTTGGTATTTCTATATCCAAGTCTTCTCCTTTCCTTCTACATAAAATATATACATTTTAAAACATTGCTTATATAGTTCTCTGAGGTTCCAAAATCATATGGAACATGAGGAATTTATTTACAGAGGTCTAACAACAAATGGTTGCCGTGATTTATTGCGGAATTCTGTCAGCATGGTGGGAAGTTCAGCAGCCAAAAGGCCACTCAACCTAGGAGCCAGAAGGAGTTTGGCTTGGGTGAATTTTCTAAGGCGGCTTTCACACTGATCCATTTTTCTTCCTCTTTTGCGTTAAAAAAGCGGGAAAAACGTATAACCTTCCTATGGAACTCATCACACTGATTATTTGCGGGTCTGCTGCGTTTTGTAAAATCCTACTTGCTTGCATGTCTGGTATGGTAAAAAAACACATCATAAACACGCCTCCCAATTTAAATGAATGGAAAATGCATTAAAAATGCGGCAAAAACGCACCCGCATTTGCTTTTTTGGTGCAGTTTTTGAGTTACGTGCACTTTTTTCACAAGTACAAAACACACCAGAAACGCGTTTTTGCAAGGGAGCAGTGTGAAAGTAGCCTTAGCATTGGGCTGGTTTTAGTAGTTTAAAATTATTGCTAGTGCTTTAAAACTTTTGTTGATTCTATAGAAGATGTGCCTTGTTTCAGTTCCCTCTACTCCTTCGTTGTATCACTGACTGCCTTGAAGATATATCTTTTCATGAGAACCCAGACAGACAGATATCACCGCTTAATCTCAGTGCTAGTTTGACATGCATATGGTGATATGGCTGAGCCATGATTAAGGCCTGATGGCCGAAAGGCATTGGGTTTTTTCATTGTTGTTCACCTTCATTAATAAAATGTTTTAGCCGACTTCCATGGCACCAGCCTTTCTCCCTTTTTTGCACAGATTGCACATGGAGGTTTGCAGAGACTTCCCAGGCTGAGTGCTGTGTTCTTGAGGCTGAGCAGGCATTGCACAGGAGGTAGTAGCTCAGATGCACCTATTTCATGGTGATAAGGTGGGGCTGCTCATGTAAGAGGGATCAGTTTTAAGTAGACTTTTTGATCATACTGGGAAACATGTACTATCATGCATTGGATTCATGGATTTGGCCCGTCCTGAGCTATGTACTGAACTTATGCCCAGCCTGATGTCTATACTCGCAGTGCAAGCTCTCATTTGAAACCTCTTATACTAGGTACCATGTTCAGCTATCAGACAAATGCTGTCCTTATACAGGCCAAGCTGCACTTAGTCTCAAGGCCATCAGTTGCAGTTAGAGTATCTCCTTTAACCCCTATAATGTATTGAGGTTAAATCAAGGCAGATAACCTACCATCAAAGTTGAGCACATCAACAGGCCAAATGTGCTGTTTTATGTATTTTAAAGCGGTAGTAAACTGCAGTTGTTGGAAAAAAAAAATCCCTGCCAGGCAATGTCATAATGTGCTAGTGTGAGCATGTGCATTATGAGAAGCTTACCTTAGAATAAAGCCCTCCAGTGCATGCGCGCGGGAGCTGCCATTTACCGCACGGGCTCTGAAGGACCGGCATACAGTGAAGGTCCGGCTTGAGAGCGCATTCCCACGGTGACATCATCGGCTGCATGCACTCGGAATATTTGCTAAACAGTGCAAGTTTAGGAGATATTCACAGTACCTACAAGTAAGACTTATTATAGGCTTACCTGTAGGTATACTGTAAGTGGTGTAACTAATGATGGTCTTGGGCATGTTGGGATCGTACTAACCAGGAAGCCACCACTGAACACCACCAATCATAGGTAGCGTGTGTATATGCAGCTGCAGGCCAGGTAATGCCTCACTGCCTCTGATTGGCGGTGTGCAGTGACGGCTAACTGGTGGGTACGATCCGAACATGCCTAAGCCCATCCCTATTTTCTACCACTTTAAGTACTCTGGTACATGGATGTGTGTTGTCATGCAAAATACATAAAGATAAGCGCATTCATGATAGAGGTGAACAGAGGCTCTTTGATGGCTGTCAATGTAATCAGATTAGTTCCTTTAACTTGGATCACACAAAGACTCTGGTTGCTATTGGCAAAACTTCCACTTTTCTTTATGATGCTAAAAAACAGACAAAATATGATTTAACAGTCGCATATGTACTTTTTGTAGGAGAGATAAAGGAAATATGATTGACTATCTCTCAGCTATAAATTCAAATTGCAGCCAACATTTCCAGAGAGAACATCTAATTAACTAAGAGGAGAACCTGCAGACTGCTGTCTCATTAAGCTGCGTGTTAATCTCCAGAATATCTTACTTTAGAGAATTTATGCTTGTGTGTCCAGGCCATAGTGTAGACTTTCTATGAATTCTGCAATGTGTCATTATTCACTTCATTCTGGGCATCAAGTCCAGCTCGTTCTTTTAATCGAATCCAGTCCAAACACACACATGCTGCCTCCCCCCATATGTCCCACTGGAAAACAAAAATTGGCAAGATGCATAAGGGTGTGTTTTAATGCAAGTATTTCTGCTTGGAAAGAGTACTCAAGATTTTCTTGTAATTTTTTTTTATCATATAGATCACACATAATTACCCTGTGGCCCTGCAGGTGTTAAGGGAAAATAAGAGGTCAGTCCATCACCGAAACTTGATGTTTCACTTTCTGATGCATGCTGGTTGGTTTTACCACCTATTGGTTTATTATAACACTCAAATGGCCCATATCAATATTTCTGGTTCTACTTCCTCTCAGCTGTATGTGTCCATCGGCTGAAAACTGATACACAGCTTTTTGATGGATTATTCATTTAAAGGTTTAAGGAAGCATACAACATAGCAGACAGCCCTAATAAACATTTTTTAGAGGCCTACCATTGCAGACTTGTATTTGATAGTATATGTTGTGGGGATGTTATCCTCATGTACAAGTTAACATATGAGGCCCGAGGCAGTCCTAAGAAATTTGAAAATGTCTGGTCCACCTGGGTAAATACATAAGCCACAATACCACTGGGTTAAAAGGGTATACAGCTGTATATAATGATATAAAGCTATGAGCTACTAGAGTTACCTTGGCTCTCCCATTGCAATTTAATATACTGGCTTATTTAATATGTATGGCTGGAAATCTGCACACACATATCCTTGATCTGTATGGCGATAATATGGGCTCATTACCTATTTTTTCTCTGTTCCTTTTTCTGTGTTTAAGCTTGGTACACTGTATACTTCTGTGCCTTTGTATTAGTGTAAGAAAAATAAAAACGCACAAGCAAAAATATGTGAGTAAAAACGTGACAATATTCCGTGTTAAAAAAAAAAAAAAAAAACGTGACAATATGCTATCAACAGTGTAACTTTGATTAGACACTTGGTGAAAAAAGGCAATGAAAAAACCCTTATGTTTTATAATCTGAAGACTACTGTGAAAATAGTGTCCAAAAAAGTAGATAAATATTACCAACAATGTAGCAATGTAACAATACAACAACATAGATGTGTTTTTAAACACTTAATGGAGATATAGTTTCCTATATAATATAGTCCACAAGCTGCTGTAAATGTTATATCCAGAACTTCATAGGGCATCAGGAAAACATTAAACAATTAAAACAATGATATTCTATTCCTCAAATATTCCAAGCAAACAGCGCCGCTTACCAGATCAGGTGGATCTCAAATTATGGAGATCATACGCTTAAACTGGAACATAGACCCTTACTTGGAGTACTTTACCTTTGGAAGATCCAGGAAATTAATACTGCAACAGCGTGGAGCAGGAGTAGGAGGAAGATTCCTGTCATTGATGATCGCTTTCATCTGCAGGCGATTCCATCCTTCCTGTGTATGCCCGTATGATCTCTATAATTTGAGATCCACCTGATCTGGTAAGCGCCGCTGTTTGCTTTGAATATTTGAGGAACAGAATATCATTGTTTTAATTGTTTAATGTTTTCCTGATGCCCTATGAAGTTCTGGATATAACATTTACAGCAGCTTGTGGACTATATTATATAGGAAACGATATCTCCATTAAGTGTTTAAAAATACAGCTATGTTGTTGTATTGTTACATTGCTATATTATTACATTGTTGGTAAAATGTATCTATTTTTTTGGACACTATTTTCACAGTAGTCTTTAAATTATAAAACATAAGGGTTTTTTCGTTTCCTTTTTTCACCAAGTGTCTTATTAAAGTTACACTGTTGATAGCATATTGTCACATTTTTACTCATATATTTTTGGTTGCACATTTTTCTTTTTCTGACACATTTCTATAAGGTAGATATTCTGTTTTTTGTTTGATACTGCACCTCCCCTTTCCCATTCATTATTGCATTTTTTCCAATTTTTTTTTATATGCACATACTTAACCACTTCAATATCGCACGCCGTCATATGACGTCCTTGAATTTGTGCGGGGATAACTGAATGATGCCTGCATCTAAAGGCATTATTCAGATATCATTATTTGCAGGCGGCGATTCTATGCACGATAAGAACAATCATAGCGGCAGTTCCATCGCTTTATCGTTCTTTTAGGCGATGGGAGGGATGTCCCCCCCCTCCCGCCGCCATCTGGTGCTTCTCCGGGCTCTCCAGTGCCATCGGGGGCCCGGAGAAAAAATTGGATGCCGCTGGATGATGACCATCGAGATTTCCAGTGACCAGATGGTCACCAGTCATCTCTATGACCATCGTCATGCCCGGACCCTGCATGTAAACAAAGCTGCAATCGCGGCTGTCAGCATGAGATCGGTGAATTTTTTTTTCCAA
This sequence comes from Lithobates clamitans, assembly GCA_037952925.1. NCBI lineage: Eukaryota > Metazoa > Chordata > Amphibia > Anura > Ranidae > Lithobates > Lithobates clamitans. Next base: position 9,209,433 of record JBBGZY010000142.1, read on the forward strand.
TCTCATGCTTTACAGCCTGGAGGAGAGATGGGGGATCTTATTGACCCCACATCTCTCCATAAAGAGGATCTGTCACAATAGATTCCTATTACAAGGGATGTTTACATTCCTTGTAATAGGAATAAAAGTGATCAGAAAAAATTAAATGTAAAAAAAATAGTAAAAATAAAAAAAAAACATAAGGTAAAATAACATTAAAAAAAAAAAATTTAAAACGCCCCTGTCCCCGGTAGCTCACGCTCAGAAGTGAACACACACTTAAGTCCCGCCCACATTTGTAAACGCCATTCAAACCACACATGTGAGGTATTGCCACGTGCGTTAGAGTTTTTAAAGCATCGCCTATGGAGATTTTTAAGCACCGAAATTTGCCACCCTTCCATGAGTGTGCGCAATTTTAAAATGTGACATGTTGGGTATCTATTTACGCGGCGTAACATTAACTTTCAGATTATACAAAAAAATTGGGCTAACTTTACTGTTTTTTGTTATTTTTTTAACTCACGAAACTGTTTTTTATTCCAAAAAAAAAATGTTTGAAAAATAATTGCGCAAATATTGTGCGAGATAAAAAGTTGCAATGACCGCCATTTTATTCCCTAGGGTGTCTGTTAAAAAAACATATATAATGTTTGGGGGGTTCTGAGTAATTTTCTAGCAATAAAATTATGATTTTTACATGTAGGAGAGGAGTGCCAGAATAGGCCCGGTATTGAAGTGGTTTAGTGCAGATGATCCCTTTTTATCTCCCTTGTATTCGTGTTTGTAAAATAATATTAAAAACAATAAATTTTATCATACAAAAGCTGGGACTTTTTTTTTTATCGCCCCTCACCTAAACACTTACCTGATTCCTGTATTGATCCAGCGCTGTGCCTGTCTGCAGCTCTTCTCCCCATAGGATAAGGTCAGTGGTTCCCGCTGCTGTCAGTCAAATCCTATAAGCAGAGACAGGATTGAGCCGAATTGAGCTGTGTGCGTCTATGGACACACAAGGCCTCTTTGTGCAATACCATTGGACAGAGCAGAGGAATATAAAAATGGTGGTTTTGACAAAGCACCTCTATAGTGTGAAACGCGTCAACCTACCTACATTTCCCCTACCTGTACCCATCCAGTGCTTTTTAATATCTATGCTTCAATAAAGACTTTCTGTGTGGGTGTGCTGCCAATCCGAAGATTCTCTGTTCCAGAGGAATATAACATGTTTAATATTTAAATTAAAAAAAAAATGCCTTTAGAAATTATTTAAAAGGTGTTGCTCTTACCATGGACCTTTAAAGTAATATTAAACACACACTGTTTAATTTACATTGTTCCTTCTATTTCTGTATGTGAATGATGGCACTGTAAATATTTTAAAAAAAACAAGCATTTAAGTACCTTTTTCCTAATCGATATACAGCTGTCGCATGACCCAGCTCTTTCCTGTCTGCAGGGAAACATAAGCAGGAGGAGCTTCTAGTCCTCTGCTGCTGGTCACATGTTCAAAATAAAAAAACAGCCTTAGGAACACTGAGTAAAATTGTCATTCCCCCCCAGCCTGTGTCTTAGAATAAGAGGGAGGTGAAGCCTCCATCAATCAAGATATAACATCCCACCCCCATTGTGTTTAGCTGGTTAGTGGGCATGGAGGAGGAGGGAGAGAGTGGGCTGTCATTTAACCCCAATCCCACACAGGCAGCAAAAACCGATAGGGGTTTAAACCTGCTGTACTCTACCTAAAGCTAAAAAAAACTTTTGGCAATACATACACATTAAAGCGGTAATAAACCCTAGTTTATTCTACAGTTAAAATAACAAACGTATCATAGTTACCTGTATGCATTAAACCAGATAAGGTTGTTGGCATCAGCCTGATCTTTTACATGTACAGTCAAGTTTGGAAGACCGTGCTTATTTTTTTTTTTAAAAATGTCAATTCTTTAATTCTCCTGTGTGTAATTGGGCACTTGAAATTAATGTGGGTTCTATTAACCAAAGATGAAAATGACTCCATTCCTAAGTAAACCAATTAATGTTAGATATTCCTACTTATAATAGAAAATCCACCATGCACATTATAAAACTTGCTTTCCTGTTCTGTCGCCGTGGCACCTCCATATCCAGTATTGCTGCAAACTGGGTGTTCAGCCAATAGTTCTATAACTATTTGTGTTTACATGTGACTGAAGTACATTTCTGAAGCTGAGTTTATTGTGCTTGGATCTTAGCCACCGCAGATTGTCGTACTTGGTGGACCGACAGAAGTGGGCGGAAGTTTTGGGACCTTGCAAAGAATGAAATGTAGAGAAAAAAGTTAGCTTTTTTGGCCCAGCTGCATGCACATTACATGTTCAGTGTTTGTGCATGTGTTCCATCACGGCTCACCCTTCAAGTACTGGAGGGCAAGGCTACATAAACTGACCACTATGGAAACAAAACTGGGTTTGTACATGACAGGGCATTCTCACTGCAGTAAAGACAGAGGCTTGGCCAGTATTAGTAATGTTATAGTCAGTATCATTATAGGCATTTACACAGCACTTTACATAATTTTCAATTCGCATCAGTCCCTGCCCTAAGGGAGCTTACAATCCAACATCCCTATATCACATGCGAGCCATATATGCACACATATGCTAGGACCAGTTTACATACCAGCATGTCTTTGGAGTGTGGGAGAAACCTCATGCAAGTACAGGGGGAACATGTAAACTTCATGCATATATTGTTCTGGTTGGCATTTGAACCAATGAGCCTACTGCTGCTCAGATGGAAGTGCTAACCACTAACCCACTGTGCTGCCCCAGAAGTTAGTGAATCACATGGTCTTGCACTGCTGCCATTGCCTGGCTCCCTGAATTATAATGGAAAGGGGCAGTGGACAGTATTTGGAGATGCATGGGGAAGACCGATAAAGGCTAATTTCACCTTTGGAATATGTTGCATGTTCCACCCGCATTTATTCTACTGATTGCAGGTGTAATGCTTTCCAGGGTCCTGCAGGATAAAGTAATACATGCACATTTGTTTTCTCTACGAAAATATGTGCATTTATTATTTTTTCTGTACAGGTGAACGTATCCTTTAAATAAGAGGTCAGAGGACACCAGCATAATGATTCAGTATATGTTTTTCCAGGGGTTCCTGTTGCACAGCATTACCTGAAAGAAAAACAGAAGCCTAAGGCAGGTGGTCTCTGCACTTTGTATGTTTTAAAGAAACCCATGTGATGGGTATATATGGGCTGCCATTAATGACCTTTTGAAAATGCTAACTGCCTGGCCAGCTCACTGATCAACCTATCATCCCAGACTTTAAAGCTCACCCTACGTGTTACAGTCTGACTGTACAAAATCTTTTAGCTCTACCAGCACCTGTATAGTACCTGACTGGCTACAAAATGAGTGGTTTAGGTAGGCATTCATATTACATATTTAAGTAAATAAAAAAGAGATCGTACAAAAATTGTAATGCAGCGCTAGGTGAGCTTAAATGTATATTCACTTTATGCATTTGGAATTCTTGCGCTGAGAAACAACTGGAGGTTCATTGCTGACATCACTGGGATAAGTGAGGATATATCAGTCAGATATTATTTAAGTCAGTGCTTCCGACCTTCTTACTTTGTCTGGAGCATTGAAATTACTAAAGCTAGTGAATAAGTATGACAGCCAGATAATAATTTTCAGGGGAATAGCAATGGTGTTTTTCCTGTATAATGATATGTTTCCTTTAACTCTCAGTTTTAATGACTGGACTTGTGACATGTAGAAGATCTTGACAGTTGTAAGATTATTTCACATCATGTGGTTTTCAAAGATGAGTTTTCATTATTGCTGATCCAAACTGATACCAATGGCACACCAGCACTGGGTATGTTCCAGCATGTGGCTTTATTCACAGGCTCCTCTGGAACTGATGACAAGACCACCGTACTGAACCACCTTTCACAGCTGAAACATAGGGCACCATGTGGGAACACAGGTGAAACGTGAATGTCATTTCAGGTTCACTTTAAAATACGGTTTTGCTGAATTTCTGAATCGGCCGACTTTTGGTCAGTGTGTACAGCAGTTTGTCTGACAGAATGGCTGCAAGCACTGAACAGTGTATTTAGGGGGTTGAACGAAAAAAAATTGCAGTGTGTACTGGGCTTTAGCTGTACAGTATAGGACACAGACTCTTTAATCACTACTACTGGGTTATATGCAGGTGATTAGACACAGGTAAAATGAGAAAGCTGTAGGGACGCCCCCTACATAACCCACTTCCAGCCAGCCTAGGTTTTTGCTGCTGTTCTCAGGCGATAGACCTTTTCTCTCTACTGAGATTCTTACCTTCTACCATTGGATGTTTCTCTCTATCTCGGTCGCTGGCTTTAATTGCGTGGCCACAGTTGAAGTCACAGTCCTGAGGAACAGGAAGGAAGGCTAGGAAATCTACTTCTTGCAAAGGATACCATCAGACATGGAAGTCCTATTTGGATTGGTACAAGTCAAGGAACTTTCATCCTCGAAAGTACTCTCTGGGATGTGTTTTGTCCTTCCTTCAGGCTGGTCTGAATCAGCATCTGGCCTTGAGTACCATCAAAGGACAAATCTCGGCATTGGCCATTCTGTTACAGAACCCTTGGTCACTCTCGCTCCCTAATTAAGGTCTTTATTCAGGATGTAACACACATGTCTTCCCCTGTGTGCTCTCCTGTTCCCTTCAGGACCTTATTATTTTCTGTTGGCTCTTCAGAATCTACTTTTTTACTGGCTAGAAATATTCCCTCACCTTGCCTTACTCATAAGGCGACTCATAAGGTGCCTCAGCCAGTTGGTTTCCATCTTTGTACTTCCTGAGGGTTCATGCAGGGGGTCTCCCTGCTCTTGCTCCGCCATTATGTGAAACTTGCCTGCAAACAAAGCCTTCGTTGTCACCGCTGGAGGCCGCATCCATTTTCGCTCATCTTTCTTTCTGGGTCATGCATACGCGGGAGCCGCCAGTCACAACACAGGGCTCTGAAGAAAAGGCAAGGGTCACTGTTCCTTCAGAGCGCATGCACCAATGACGTCATCGGCGGCGTAGACAGTAAATATCTCCTGAACGGTGAGGGTGTAGGAGATCTTTACATTACCTATAGGTAAGCCTCATTAAAAGTATACAAAAAAGCAATGGACCATTTTTATGAACATGCTACATTCATTTCAGAAAGTTCTTCGGTACATATAGTTGCAAACATCATATGACTCCACTTTTTTTATACCCAAACAATACAAGGAGGTCTACTTCCTCTTTACGACACACGCTTCAGATCTGTTAGTGCTTTTTGGGCTCTTCAACATCAGGCATCTATTTCTCAGATTTGCAAGGACACATTTTTGTTAAGTTCTACCAGGTGGATGTTTTTTAAATTTTGGATGTAGTGTGGAAGGGCTACAACCTCTGTCAATTTTATATTGCTGAAGAGAAGGTGAGGGGAGTGTCCAGAATAGTAAATGTCTGCTGCATCTAATCTGTAAAAGGTGATACTTAGCACAATTTTAATTTAATTGCCTGTTATACTGAGTTATGATAACTGTCCTGACCCTAGTCCATTATTTTTTCAGCCCTGATTAGATAACCTTCCAAGCTCCTGAAATGCATTGGCTGACCCTATGGAACATAACATTTATTATGTACACTTACTAGTAGAGCGATGCTTTCATCCCCCAGGTTCTTTTCATAATTTCACAAAGTCTGCCCAAAGAGCTACTTGGGATTAGAGAGCTGTCTGCAGAACCCCACAGACCATCACCAAAGTATTTACTACAAATATTACCACACCTAGCAGTCCATCGCTCCATCTCTCTACAATATAACTTTTTATAGCTGCCTTTGTCCCCATACTAGGGATTTCCCCTTGGTCCCTATTTGACGGGTGCCACACAGAACAGGGTATGAAAAGAAATCCCTTCAAGGGGGATACAGGAAGAAACAAAAACACAAGAAAGGTTTAATACCTCTGTCAGGATCAAAGATCACCAGTGTGAAGTGGTCAGAAGTATTTAATGTACAGAGTGTAGGGGTATGCAGTGTCTAATATACAGCGTTCTGGGGCCAGCATGTAATGCATAGAATGCAGGTACCCTAAGTGTGTAACATACAGAGTGCAGGGGCTAGTGGTGTATTACGCCCAAAGTGCAGGGGTCAGGGACATGTTATGTACTGAGTACAGGGGTTAGGAATATAAAATGTAGAATGCAGGGATCAGGATTGTGTAATGTGCAGAGTGCATGAGCTCAAAATTGTGTAACATAGATACACCCACCCACATACTTACATTCACTCACATATATACATACATACTGTGGCAAGTTGGGGAATTTGTAGCTCATTGGTAGCGCCAAACAGAGAGTTTCTCCACATTAGAAGTACGTTTTAGGGCTTTTTCTGCCCACATTTATTTAAAACAGAGCAAAAAGTTCACACTTGATTAGTTTCCCATGCAGGGGATCCTCACTACCAATGCAACAAAACATAGAATTCAGCCTCAATGCTCTCTTTGCAGCTTCACTGCTCAGGCCTCATGCCTTGGTCCTCCAGACCATCAAACACACAGTCCCAGTGCTTGTGCACAAAACGCTGTACCTTTGTCAGCTTAGTTTCTCCTGCAGCTTCTAGCTGCTACATTCTCACAGGCTCGGGCCTTCGTCTGTCCTAACCTAGACAGTATGGTGCAATATTCACCTCACAGCTCCCTTCACACACTGACCGCCTCGGGAATGTGGGGACACTGACCTCTAACTTTGTCTTTAACATACTGTAAACCCAACACACATCTGCATCATTAATGTGCCTGTTTCCTGAAAATTCTGGCATAGACCGCCATTTTAAACAGTGGCAGCACGGGCTCCACCTGCCACTAAAACATACATACATACATACACACACACACAAACACACCAAACACCACAGCGGTATGGTACTTTATCCCAGGCACGTTTATATTAGACATTGGCTTATTAGGCTTATTGGTTTTTACACTATATTTGGTGGTGGTGACTGAGCTCAAACTGTTTTAATGTTGGACAGAAATGTTACTTAATGCTTTACTATTTCTGCTTGACTATTACTGTAAAAAAATGTTAGTTGGTCACCCCCATACTACATACTGTAATTATGGCAAATAACATGGAAATAGTTGTTGAAGTGAGTGGAAAATGGCACCATGTTTAGCCAAAATTTCACTTCTATCTCTGCATCTTTATAGACCTTGACTGGTGTTTCTACTTGCGTAAAAAGCAGATGGTACTGCACGTGTTTATATTAAAAAAGTAAGTCTATTAAATAAAACCTTACATAAATAATCACAGTTAAAGTATATTTTAAAGATCAAGTCCACACAAATACGGCATTTCAATTTTATGCACAGAGCAGAGGTTTAAATCACCTCACAGTTTCTTATATCTCAAGGGCACTTCAGCTGTGAGAGGTCCCTGCCAGAACTCCCTGCCATGGGCACTATGAAGCCACGTCAGATGAAATATAAGAGGCCAGCAGGTGCTTTAGGTTGCCAGTATCACCCATAAATGAAAACTGTTTTGTATAGAATGAAAAGACTCTTATAAGCAAAAAAGTGACATATGTGTTAGGGAAAAGAGGCACCAGTAACACCTACAACTATGTATGTAAAAATACCCAAAGCTGTATGAAAATGGAGATATTTAAAAATGTTGCGATGGTGCTGTGTAATCCGTTACTTTGTTGAATCCACCACTGTAGACAAAAAAGAGGAAACAGAATGACAGTTGACCATTGATTTGACAGATTAGGGCTTTTGTATGATAAGAGTTCAAGAAGAACATTGCTTTTTGCCTATAGCAACCAATCGGAATCCATGTTTCACTTTGAACTGTGAATGGTAGAGGAGACACTGATTGGTTGCTATGGACAGCAAGAAATGTTCTTGTCAGCACATTCTTCATGCATGACCCCCAAAGTCAGCTGTGTGTGGGAAAATACGCCCTGCTCTGTACTACTTGGATTTGAAATATTTTCTTTTCTAATTGTAATCTCTGGGAACATTCTGATTTAAGCCCAGGAATTCTAATAAGATCTATTTTGCATAAGCCAGTTTAAGAAAATGATGTAATTTAGGTATTGTGTCCCTCTAAACTTTAAAGCTTGGCTCTGAGAAAGGCATCTAAAATGTGGCTTGGTGTAAGGTAGACAGCTTAGAGCCAAACCTGCACACTACAGGGGAGACACCCTGGATCACATGAGATGCAAACTGTGCTCAGTGCAGTGGTGACTTAGGTAGCAGGCAGTGGATGGGCACTGCACCGGAGGAGTGTGATTGCTTTCATTTTTGTGTGTGTGTGTGTGTGTGTGCACCTATATTTGCCAGAGGCCTTGGGTATACATGTGCCATTTTATTAAACCTCAAAACCACTTGTTTCCTGATATATGACAGTAGGAATGCAAAAATAATATAAAAAGTCAAATGCAAGTCAGAAAGATCAATTACAGGCCAGAAGGAGATCAATGCAAGTCAAATGTGAAGAAACTCCGTAACATCTCAAACACAGACTGAGCCGTTGTTGACACATATGCGATTCTGGATGCGTTTTCAAACACACAGATTTGCATGACAGACAAGACATGATTCCCTATTGATGTGGTTCACACAGATGCGATCCTCATAGTTTAGTGCCATTCGGAGACAAGTGTTCATATATTGTTGCCATTCACATACATTCTTGCATTGAAGTCAATGGAAGTGATTTCTGCATTGAAGTCAACAGAAGCTGTTTCTGCATTGAAGTCAATGCGTAAAAACGCAAAGGTATTGACACACAATTGCATCACTGAATCGCAGTGTGATTTCTACACGCAGATATGTGAACCTGGGCCTAAAAGTGCATAGCATTTGCCTATATACACAAGCCCTGAATATAAACATTCCTAAACCAGTCTTGGCAAAGTGTAGCTGCCTATACAAATATGGGCCGATATGATTTTTTAACCCAAGGCTGCCTTTTGATGCCATTTGTTACAAGTCCTCTATAACTACAGTAAATATATATTCATTATCACTGCTTCAGGCCAAATGCATTATAGTACATATAGTAGTGTAGGGATTGGACTGGGAACTGAAGTTGTTGGTGTGTGTTTTACTATACTGTCAGGTGAAATTCTCTATACCATTAGGGCTGAAGCAGAAAGTTATATTATTGGGCAGAGTGAGCTCAGAAGCTTGTGATAATCAGGGGAAAAGGACGTATGAAGCTCAGATTCCAAGCAGCAAGTCTCCTAAATCTATAGTATTTAAACAGCATTACTGTGATTGAACATACGAACATTCCTCCATTGCTGAGTAACTACCCAATACGATAATAAAATAGAAATTTTAATATAGTTATTCTAACAGATTAAGGTAATTTTAAGAGAAAAATAGTGTAGAAAGTGCAATATCTAATTTAAAAGCAACTACGGTAATCAGAAACCAAGAACTCCTCGGCATAGAACGGAAGTCTGATTAGCTGCTTTGGTACAAGTAATATACATCTAAATAGTAAAAAATCTTGCGAGGTACCATAAATATATACCAATTATTTAATCTAGACACCTGCTAGCACTGATCATGTCCCATATGACTGCAAACAAACAAAAATAGAGGAAATCTTGATGTAGATATATGATAACCACAATAAATATTCTATTTCCGTGTGTACTTCCACCAATCACTATAAATCATATAATTAAGAATATTAAATATTAGAAAATTGTCCAATGCTTAAAGTGTCCTAATGACAATAAAGTGATTGTGTGCAGAAATATAATACAATGTATAAACTCATATCATCCTATTAACAAAATCCTTGTAAGTGGTCAAATATTATACAAAAAAGTGTTCCAGTGCACTAAAGTGCTACGTGCAAAATACTTCATGTGATAACATGCGTTGATATAAAAATAATAAATATAAAGTCCATTCCAATTTAATCGGATCCAAAGAATATATTGGTGATGAACAAACGTGTTCTTGTGTCCACTCAGGTGCTCCCCCCTTCAATGTGTGCGCTCACCTTAAAGCGTGTGACCTTGCAGTTAAGCTTGGTCAAAACACGCATATGAATTTTTTTTTTTTTTAGATTATCTATATACTTGTGAGATAAAGTGCTTACAAGAAAGCATATAGTAAAACCCCAAAACATTATATATATTTTTTAGCAGAGACCCTAGAGAATAAAATGGCGATCATTGCAATATTTTATGTCACACGGTATTTGCGCAGCGGTCTTTTAAACACATTTTTTTGGGGAAAAAAGACACTTTCCTGAATAAAAAAAAACGAAACAGTAAAGTTAGCCCAATTTTTTTGTATACTGTGAAAGATAATGCTATGCCAAGTAATTAGATACCTTTGAAATTGCGCACATGGAATGGCGACAAACTACGGTACCTAAAAATCTCCATAGAAAACGCTTTTAAAAAAAAATAACGGTTACTGCGTTAGAGTTACAGAGGCGGTCTGGTGCTAGAATTATTGCTCTCACTCTGACGATTGTGGCAATACCTCACATGTGTGATTTGAACACCGTTACATATGTGGGCGCGACTTACGTATGCGTTTCTTTGCCTCTCGGAGACGGGGGCGCTTTAACATTTATTTTTTTCTTCATTTTATTTTTATTTTTATTTTTTACACTGTCTCTGTAAAAAAAAAAAAAAAAGTGTCTCTCTAGCCGGCGGAAGTGTGGGATCGTGGCCCAGGTCTCCCCGTAGGACGGGAGGCCCCGGAACAGTGGCAGAAGGCAGCGGGAGGGGGGGACGTCCCTTCCCACACCTGTGGAGTGGCTTTTACCCGCAACGGTTGTTATCCCTAAAGAGCTGACCTCCCGTTCTAAAAAACGGTACCAGGGTGATGCATGAAGCTGCAGGAATCACCCCGGTATAACCCCTGAAAGCTGAAGCCGCATATGTGCATACGCTCGGCGCTAGGTTAATCAAATGCAAATACAAATACATTAAAAAATTCTATAGTAAAACAATACATATTGTGGTCATAACATTTTATTTATCGTATGCAACATAGCTGCTATATGAACAAAAGAGGATACATATATGTACATTATACTTGATAAAAATGGGTATGTAAGAAGTATACACGGGCCAATATATAATAATGAATAATAAGCCAGACTTGACCATTCACCCTAAAGAAAAACTACGTGTTTCATGGCTTGTGCCATTCATCAGGAGTTAGGTGCACAGATAAACTGTAGAAACAAATAAATAGACAAAAGTTGTTAGGTTTTTCTCCCTTTGAGGGGTAGAATATACTATTAGGGAGAGTGGGATCTATGCTCACAGGTCGACTTGGCCTGTGTTGAAGTGGATGGAGCCCAAGACTATATGTCCATCCCGTAGTTGAGGCGTGGTACCCCGCCCCAACCGGAAAAACATCCCCACAGCACGCCCGATCGCCATGACACACTCCACATGTGTAGAGAGGATCTCAAACATGGTGTTCTAAAAAAATGTGAGCCTGTGAACGTTTAGGAGATATTCAAAGTACCTACAAGTAAGCCTTGTTATAGGCTTACCTGTAGGTTAAAGGAGTGTCACAGGGTTTACAACCACTTTAAACCCCCGGTTGGGGCAGGGTACCTCGCCTCAGCTAATAAATAAACCTTCCTTGGTACAAAATATATAAAATATGTTAAGTAACTGGTGCTTTAAATCCGGCTAGTGATCTAGCAATTAATAATAACGTTTTCTATATTCATATGACATATGGTGACATTTGTGCCATCTTAAATAGAGTGACTAGTGCTCTGGTGAATCTTTTTTTTTTTTCTAGACATACACAATCCTTTTAAATACATAAACACAAAGCCTTTTGGAAAAAGTGACAGGTGCTCTTCAATCTTGTATGCCTTTGTGCTGGTGCTTCTCTCCCTATAGCTGTTGCACTCACCAGAGATATTCACCCCTTGAAGGGGTATTCCACATTTCCAGTGTATGCCACTGTGCAGCAAATCCCAGATCCACGCCTTTAGATACCTTTCCTCCGTCTGTAAGTGTCCGCCTGGAGCGCTCAGTTCCCCACTCAGACTTCTCTGATCCAAACTGAACACTTAGACTGACCAGCAACACAAATCTCCCAGGACACGGAAGAACCCAAATATGCTCTGTGCTTAGTGGCTTCATGTTCATTCACAAACTGAAGCATTATAAACACAGTTTACTAGACTTCAGTTATGAATGGACACAGTGAGCGAGTGTGCTCACTGTATTCATTTAGAAAAGGAAGGGACCGGTAATTTACATATTTACTAGCCTCTTCCCCTGCTCTCCATCCTGAAACATCCTCCTTAGCAGCCAGAGGGAGAGGAGAGGAGAGGAGGGAAGTCATCAGCACTGCGGGGCCAATTAAGAGGGGGGGGAAGCCTGGGCAGTAGAGGGAATCAGAGCACTGCACATAGTGATTAGGGTGTGCCCAGGCACACCTTGCACACCCCCTGCGCACGCCTATGCCTACCCTTCTCCTTTATGACAATAGGACATTTTCTTTTAGTACATTTTTGAGGTGAACCCTCCTACTCTTCCTGGATTTTCACCAAGCCAAGAATCGTATACAGTTACCCTCAGGCTTCTGAAATTCTCATGTCACGCATCACAGCATGCCTCGGGGTACTTTATAGCACATGCACCACCACACATACATCATCAGGGGGCAGCTGTTTCTTCCTGGTTCATGCATATTGCCCCTCTGATGATATACTCCCAGAGACATAAGAGAAGATGACAGCCCGAGACTGGGTTTGCAGCAGTAGAGTGGCAGATCTCTACAGAACACTGATCACAGGTCAGAGCCTCCATCCCGCACCACCATCTTGGTCCTCTTTGAAAGACTGCCTCTTCCTGGTTCAGGACACCCGCCTACCACCGATGACATGCTTCTAAACCCCCCACAACCCCCTGCTGCACTGTGAGTGGGCTCCCCAGCCTCTTAGTATGGACTCATAGTATGGGCCCAGGGTGGATGTGGTTGGGAACTCTTATCATGTATTACAAGCAGGAGGTTCACATATAACCACATTTCCTGCGAAAATGAGCGTGGTACTCTGGGGTGCTTCTGCAGTGTCTGAAATACTAAAGGACTAAGCTGGTAAGCTGTGGTTCTTGTATGCAAGCCATGGTTTCATTTGCAGTTTCTTCTGCAGCTAGCTGGGCCTTCTGTAAAAGAAAAAGAGAGAGGCTGTAGCTGACTCAACTGACCGTGGAGGGTTAAGGCTTTATTATTCAAAGCTCCACAGGAGCAGATTGGGGAACTCTGTCCCTTTCCTCGTCATCTAGAGAATGAGATGATGGAAACTTGAGGCTTTTATGTCCTCGGCTTTCAGACAAGTTGTAAATACATGAAATTCTTCAGCCCGCCCACACAAGAGTGATTATTTTCCAATCAAGTGAAAAACTGAGGTGTGTCACTGACGCACGAGCAACCAGTGCAGTTTAACAAAACGGCTATGCAAATCTGGACACAGACTACAGTATATGGCTTTCCTCTATGCTGCCTTAATAAGTGTAGGGAATTCTGCACATGATATATACTACATTGCACATATACACATATGCTGCATAAATGCAAGTTAAACTCGTGAACTTAATGGAGAAGTATGGGTTTGGGGTTTTTTCCCTAATCATACTTACCTAGGTGGATGCTGCATCTGTCCCCTGGCGTCTCTGCACTGAGAACAGAGAATCCACTGACACGAATGCTGGATTCCCCCCCCCCCCAGCGCCTGCGTCATTGGATTTGATTGACAGCAGTGGGAGCCAGTGGCTGCACTGCTATTATTCTATCCAATCAAAAACCCGGACCCCCTGGAGAGAGGGACAGCATGTCCCCGCCGAAGAGATGAAGGGGCTCAGGTAAGTAAAACGGGGGGGGGGGGGGGGGTGACTGCCAGGTGTTTTTTCACCTTAATGCATAGGATGCATTAAGGTGAAAAAACACGAGGGTTTACAACCCCTTTAAAAAGGTTGTAAACTTCAGGCATGAAATATGAACAAAGCATATCTCTCTATAGTGTGTACTTGTCTCAATTAAGAGTACTAAGTGCCATTTCTGTCTGCTGCTTGCTTCCTCTGCATCAGCATTAGTCACGTCTGACAAGTTTTTCTGACACCAAGAGAAAAATGGTGAAGGGCTGGAAGCTCCAGCAGATTGTCAGCCTCAACTCTCATTCTGTGTGCTGCGCAAAGGGGGCTGCGTCTCTTCCCTCCAATCAGCTCTCAGAGCTTTCCTTGCTGAGCTCTGCAGAGTGTAATTTTAAAGAGAATGGGACTGTCAGTGAGTCAACAGCGGGTCAGAGGAGGAGCCACTGCGAAACAGAGATGACAGTTGCTCTTTAAAAATTATGATTTAAATTGAGTTGATTTAAATCAAGCCTTTTTACTGGTGATTTAAATCAATTCCACCCTGCTTAACAGCAATACTCTGAGACAAGGACTACTTTAAGGATGGCTGGGATGACCTTTCATTTTAATTGTTTCTATATGTGTCTAAAGTTAGTGCCCAGCTATAAGCCCAGATGCTTGCCATTTCATTTCTTCCTCTTATTACATTTGTGCGTATTTCTGACAGATCTGTCATGAAACTTTATTGTCCTGTTATTACATATTTACATTCTTACTAAGAAATATGATAAGACTATTAAGTAAGCTATAGCCCATCTCAAATTTGGCTACCTTGGGCTCTGTACTAAACCTGTGCCTGGACATTGTACACTAGAAGGGTTTGTTCAGCTTCATACAAGTATGCTGTTGAAATTCCAGCAATACTAACTTTCTTATCTAATAAATGTTCAAGATATATAGGATCTGTTTATTCATACATATATCTAACAAGTTTAATATCTTCTCTCCAGCAGGACGCCAGGATCAAGTTTGAATACAATGGAGAAAAGAGGTAGGTCGCTGCATTGAACGGCTACATGCTGCTAATTTTAAAATCATCATCTTTAAATTAAAGGAGAAGTTTGGGGTATAAAGAACAAACAAACATACATTCTCACCTCTATGCTGCAGCATCAGTGTAATGCTGTAGCTGTCCCACATCCGCTCTGATCGCTCAGTTCTCGGTCTGCTCGAGTTGGAGAGCAGTGACTGTCAGTCACTGCTCTTCGCTCTGTTCCTCCCATGCTCACTTGAGCACAGGGAGGAGAGAGAAGCGCCAAGCCTATCCTTTAGGCCTGATTTACACCTATGCATTTTTAGTGCTTTTTGCATTTTGCAGATTTTCACTACAGCCCATTTAACATGGTTTCCTATGGAACACGTTCTGTAGAGCAAATCTGCAAAATGCAAAAAGCACTAAAAATGCATAGGTGTGAATCTAGCCTTAAAGCGGGATTCCGGCCAGGAATTTTTTTTAAAAAAGTCAGCTACAAACACTGTAGCTGCTGACTTTAAATAAGTACACTTACCTGTCCTGGGTGCCCGTGATGTTGGCCGCCTGATTCCGACCCGTCCCTCGGCTCTCGGGTCCCGGCACCGCCATCCTAACTAAGGGAAACAGGCAGTGGAGCCTTGCGGCTTCACTGCCAGTTTCCTACTGTGCACGTGCAAGCGGTGTGGCACTCTGTGAATGGCCCCGTGGTTTTCTGGGAACACACACAGTTCCCAGAAGGCAACGGGGCCGCTCACCGAGGAGCAGGACACGCCGTGGAATAGGAAGAGGCAGATTAGGAAGACGGGTTCAGGTAAGTTTAAAAAAAAAAATTTTTTTTAAATGTTTTTTTTACGATTTTTCATGCTATTTTTTATTTTAGGGTGGAACTCCACTTTAAACAGCTTAGGAATTTATTCAGTATATAAGTATAATATAACACTAAAAACTTGCATGAAAAATTGAAGCTCCCACCCGCTCTAGCACTCTGCAAGTGCTCCAATATTTTTCACACAAGTTTTTAGTGTTGTTTTATACTTATATACTGAATAAATTCCTAAGCTGTTTAAAGGATTGGCTTGGTGCTTCTCTCTCCTCCTTTTGCTTTCCTTTTGTTCACAGTGATCGGGTCCCCCCAGCCTGCACCCGAAGCAACCTCGCTCCCTTTACAGCCACCATTTAGAGACTTTTTTTAGGGACTAAATTTTAGGGGTTCATCCCCCAGAACTTTCAATCCACTCACCATTCACATGGTTGCACCTTCATTTATCAGCATGCAGATGCATGCCTTTTCATTTAAATTTTAAACTTTAATCTTTTTCGTCAGATGGTTTAGCGCTGAACATTATACCTATATTGTGTATGTTCCACTTGAGCACTGGGAGAGCTGGTACAGCTGGCTTTGGCTTCAGCTGTGCGCTCAGCAGAATCAGGCAGCTGGGTAAATCAGTCGGGATCCTTCCAGAGCCTGGAGACTCTAGTAGACAATAGCCCACTATAAGCTGACTTTGGGTCACAGGAGAGCAAAAGTGCACTGGTGTGACCCACAGAAGAAATATGGTCAAACAAGTTTTGGCTATGCATTTCTTTTAATTAAAAGTAGTTTACAGCAGATGTCTGTTTTGCATGGAATTGGACAGGGAAATATCCACTGTGGGTATTGCTATCTGAGACCCCCCGGGACTGGCTGTTATAGGCCAAGCTCAGCTTGTAGTGGTTAGTCACCTCTGTCTAGACTTGTTTTGTAATACTGAAGCCATTATTCCACTCATCCAAGTGGCTTCCTCAGTTCAAATGAGTGTTGGGTACACACCCCAGCATATATAGCCATGCGAGCACCCCAGTTACCTTAAAGTGGTGTTCCAGCCTAAATTATACTTTTTAAATAAAATACCCCTATAATACACAAGCCTAATGTATTCTAGTAAAGTTAGTCTGTAAACTAAGGTCTGTTTTGTTAGTTTATAGCAGTAGTTTGTTATTTTATAAACTTACAGCAGGCCGTGGCCATCTTAAGTGTGGGCATCTGAAGCCAGACTGTATTTCTTCCTGGATCTCATCCTTGCAGATCTCGCACATGCTCAGTGCAGCACAAGCTGTGTAATAGGTTTCAGGTCAGGTTTCCATAGCAACGGCAGTGTCAGAGGAAGTTGCCGCCCCTTCCCAGAAGGCATTGCAAACAGGAAATGATGCGATGGGCCACGGCCAGGGAGGAGGAAGTGAAAAATGAATACAGCAGATATACAGTAGGCGCTGAGAAAAAAAATAAAAAAATATCCAATTCGTACAGTGCACAGTGAGGGATGCTGAAGAGTTGTAAAAGTGCATGGAACTCCACTTTAATCCAATTACCATGATGTCAAGAATTGTTTTAAAGTTTATTGTCCAAGAAAATGAGTAGTGAAACTTCTTCACCATTACAAGACAAGTCCAGGGACTGAAGGGGAAGCCACCCCCCGCCGGGAGAAGACAGTGGTTATCGCTAGCAGCGGATCCGGCAAGCTGGGTTGTACCCAAGTTTATTGATTTGATCAACTTGGTACATTCAGCCATCCCATTAAAGATTCAAATCTCAGCTGGTTTCTGCTAAACCGGCCAAGATTCGAATCGTATACGGCTGGCCTAAGGCTTTTATAGCCAGGACTGCTTCAGGGACATCTCTCTGTCCAGCTTAGTATACAAAAGGAACTGTTTCATGTTTTAAGACTTGTACTGAACAAGTGTCTTAATGAAGATAGGTACTCAATGAAGCCATTGCATCTCTACATACTGCATTACATTACCAGTAGGATAAAAGCTTTAGCTGTCAATTTCTCTTCTAATTAAAATAAAATCTAGACAATACATCAACCAAACTGCAATATCTTTTCATGTGACAACACTGAAGAAATGACACTTTGCTACAATGTAAAGTAGTGAGTGTACAGCTTGTATAACAGTGTAAATTTTCTGTCCCCTCAAAATCACTCAACACACAGCCATTAATGTCTAAACTGCTGGCAACAAAAGTGAGTACACCCCTAAGTCAATTTCATACATCACATGTACAAAAATCTGAATCAACTTGGGTACAATCAGCCTGCCCATACATTAATTGAAATTCGGCCAGTCCCGGCTGAACCAGACAAATTTCGATCTGCATATGGCTGGCTTAAGATTTATTAAAGGGGGAATCCTGAACACAATTATTCCTAACTCCCTACAGTGGTAAGAAAAAAAATGTGATGTGCCTGTGGTTACAAAGAAAACTAGAAAAACTAAACTCTAGGTCTTAGTGGACAGCTTTTCCAGTCTGCCAAATTCTACCCCCTGGTGTATTTTTGTTACCAGTCATCACTATCAATATAAAAAAAAGGTTTTACGTGCCACAGCCAATAGACAGTAATAAATCTGGACCAGCTGCTTCAGACAAAATAATACTTCAAGTGAATTATGGAATTAGTTACAAATGATCTGGGTGAGAGGATAGGCAGATGTGAGTCACCTAAAGAAGGCCAAAAACAGGAGAGGCCAGTGCCAAAGACAGGCCAGCTTCCGCCACATCTTTAGAAAGATTACTCAGAATAATCCTTTGTACGGCTTCTTCATTTCAGTACAGCATATATATAGTATGACATTTACTGTAGTTTTTAAAGAGTGTTCCTCATATATATCAAACACAAAGTACAACGCGATTTAATGTTGCCTAAAGAAGCACATAGATTATGTGATTTTCCTTACTTCCACTGTGAGTGGAAGGGAAGAAAAGCTCTTGATTCTCCCATCCACACTGTAAGTGTGAATAAGAGAATTGCTCCCACAGTGTTGTGTTTTGCCGGTGGGGAGCCTCCTGAGCCATCAGAACACAATGATTACTGCTAGCAGCAGTCGATGGATCAACTTTGGTACAACCAGCCTGCCCGTAGATGGATTGATTTTCGGCCTGTCCCTTATGAACTGGCCAAGATTTGTTCCATCTATGGCTGGCCTAACTCATCCAATTATTCCAATAAAAATTGAAGTACCTTTGTATACTTTTTCTATTGCAGTTAATAAGGAACACGTTACCTGGGCCCATAGAAGTACTTGTTGGCTTCTGGGTGCCACACAAGGGCTCCTTAATTTTGTTCCTTTTTTCAGGTTATCTGCTTGCAATACTAGTTAAAAACCTTTTGTAAAAATATCAATTTTTTTTTTCACATGTGTTGTGCAAAATTGTACAGTACAGTGGTAAAGAGTATGCAAATATTATTTAGTTGGGGATCTAGTAATGTTTAGACTCCCGTCATTTTTTAATTTAACTATTGCAGAGACAAAAAATCCAGAAAAAAAACACGATACAAATATAAATTGAGTTGCAGTTCATTGAGTAAAATAAGTATTTGATCCCCTACCAACCAACAATAATTCTGGCTCCCACACACTGGCTACAGTATGTGCTCATGTGGTACACAGATTAGTCCTGTAAATTTAAGGAGGTGCTCCTAACGACCACTCGTTATGTGTATAAAAGACACCTTTCCACAGAATCTTTCTTCCATTCAATTCTCGCCATCATGGGGAAGACCAAAGAGCTGTCAAAGGACATCAGGGACAAGATTGTACACCTGCACAAGGCTGGATTGGGCTACAAGACCATCAGCTTGGTGAGGAGACAACTGTTGGAGCAATTATTTGCAAATGGAAGACATACAAAAAAAAACCAGAACTACAGGGGAGGAGCTTGTGAATGATCTTAAGGCAGTTGGGACCACAGTCACCAAACAAACCATTGGAAACACAATACACTGCCATGGGTTGAAATCCTTCAATGCTTGCACGGTCCCCCTCCTTAAGAAGGCCCCCCCCCTTTTCTTACCTGAACCCGATCTATCCAGCGACGTGGACGAGCACAGCAGCTCCAACTGCTGTCTCGGGTCCTCATTGAATAGATTGATAGCAGTGGAAGCCATTGGCTCCCTCTGCTGTCAATCAAATCCAGTGACACGAAAGCCGGGGGGTGGGGCCGAGTCCTGCCTATAGATGCAGCAGCAGGACTCGGCAGCACGTCCGCACGAGTGCCCCCATGGAAAGCGGCTCTCCGTGGGGGCACTTTAGAAGAATAGGAGTCAGGAGCGCCACGGGGGGACCCCAGAAAAGGAGGATTGCGGCCGCTCTGTGCAAAACCCTTGCACAGAGCAGGTAAGTATGACAGGTTTGTTATTAAAAAAAAAAAAAAAATCTTTACAATCACTTTAACTCGACTCGCCGTGTTTGGAGGAAGAAAAATGCTGATTATGACCCTAAGAACACCATCCCTACAGTCACGCGCGGAGGTGGAAACATTATGCTTTGAGGCTGTTTCTCTGATAAAGGTACAGGCCAACTTTGCTGCATTGAGGGGCCAGTGGACGGGGCTATGTATTGTAAAATCTTGGATGAAAACCTTCTTCCCTCAGCCAGAGCACTGAAGATGGGTCGTGGATGGGTTTTCCAGCATGACAATGACCCAAAACATATACCGCCAAGGCAAGAAAGGAGTGGCTCAAGAAGAAGCACATTAAGATCACAGAGTGGCCTAGCCAGTCTCCAGACCTTAATCATATAAATTTATATAGGGAGCTAAAACTTCAAGTTGCCAAGTGACAGCCAAGAAACCTTTAAGTGGTTGTTAACCCACTTCTATGAAATCTTATTATCCCCTCTGTGTCTTAATAACATGTGCCTGTGTTCTTAAAAAAAAAAATGCCAATCTGTATTCATTAAAGCTCCACTCCAGGCTCACAGCTGATTCCGCTCCTCTCTTTTCAAGCAGGGAGGGGAGGGGGAGGAGGACAGAGAGAGTAGGGCTGCGGATCATGCATGGAATCAGGCAAACGGACCATGATGTCAGGTCTCAGCAGCCATGATTATCATGGTCTGTTTGCAGAGGGGAGGGTATAGCCAGGCAGGATCAGACAGGTTTTTTAGGGTATACAGGGGTCCAAGTGACACAGCACAAGCACTGTGCTGTATAACATGCTTTAAAGGAACAGTATCTGTTTTTTTGTTTTTTGTTTTTTGGGGGGGGGGGGGGGGGCGGTTAAGGATTCAGAGAAGATCTGTAAAGAAGAGTGGACCATAATCCCTCCTGAGATGTGTGCAAACCTGGCAACCAACTACAAGAAACGTCTGACCTCTGTGCTTGCCAACAAGGGTTTCTCCACCAAGTACTAAGTCATGTTTTGCTTGGGGATTAAATACTTATTTTACTAACTGAACTGCAACTTAATTTATAACATTTGTATCATGTGTTTTTTTCTGGATTTGTGGTTGATATTCTGTCTCTATCATTTAAAATACACCTATGATAAAATGATAGACCCTTCATTTCTTTGTAAGTGGGCAAACTTACAAAATTTGCAGGGGATCAAATAATTAATTTCCCCGCTGTATGCCGGTAATGACCTAAAGGATTATGAATCCATAAAATCAGCATCACTCCTCAAATCCAAGTGTAGAGTCATGTACACTGCGAAGCATTTTTTGGGATTTGATGCACATTTTAGGGCTACCTTGAACCCCAGAAAAGGTATATATATGATTTATACACGTTTAGAGCCCTTTCACACTGGGGCGGGGGGCGGCATCGGCGGTAAAACGCTGCTATTATTAGCGGCGTTTTACCGTCGGTATGCGGCCGCTAGCGGGGCGGTTTTACCCCCTGCTAGCGGCCGAGAAAGGGTTAAATACTGCAGAGGTGCTTTGCCGGCGGTATAGCCGCGCCGTCCCATTGATTTCAATGGGCAGGAGTGGTAAAGGAGCGGTATACACACCGCTCCTTCACCGCTCCGAAGATGCTGCTAGCAGGTCTTTTTTTACCTTCCTGCCAGCGCATCGCTCCAGTGTGAAAGCCCTCGGGGCTTTCACACTGGAATGCAAGCAGCGGCACTTTCGGGTCGGTTTGCAGGCGCTATTATTAGCGCAATAGCGTCTGCAAACTGCCCCATTGTGAAAGGGCTCTTATGGACAGTGGCTGTTTCTTTTATAATATAACAATGTCTTTGTTTTTATTTTTTGACAATATTTTAAATATTTCAGTTCCCTAACTGAGGGGTTTTAAACATTCAGTGCAGTGAGGGAAATGCACCTAAAATTTCAGTACAGGGACTAATTCTGAGTGAAGTGGGGAAATCTGCAATCATCTGAATTCCTCTGCACTAAAACTGTATACAGGCATACCCCACTTTAAAGTACACAATGGGGTTTATTTACTAAAGCTGGAAAGTGCAAAATCAGGCTCACTTCTGCACAGAAACCAATGAGATTCTAACCTCAGCTTCTTCAGTTAAGCTTTGGTAATAAAACCTGCAAGCTCATTGGTTTCTATGCAGAAGTGAGCCTGATTTTGCACTTTCCAGCTTTAGTAAATAAGCCCCATTGTGTACTTAAAAGTGAGGTATGCCTGTACTATTTTTATGCAAATGTTTTAATTAATACAGCACAATTCTGTATTGTAAAGAGATACTCGCCAAACGAGATCTCAGTGGCTCGTAGCTGCATTCCCACGATATTGTTTTGTGAATGTACGCAGAATTGCGTTATTTTTCATGTGGTAACCAAACACACGAAAAGCACGTGCCACGCTTGTGGAGCTATTCATTGCTGGTGGAACCACAAACACAACAAAATATACAAGCGATTTTTCCACAAAAAACATACAACAAATGTGGAAAAACATGCAGGTAAAAAGCGTGCAAGGCTCGCAAAGGTGCATAAGCTACCGTATTTATCGGTGAATAACACGCACAGGCGTATATCGCGCACCCCCAATTTTAGGAGGGAAGTTTAAGGAAAAAAACTTACATTTTAAATAAAGAAGTTTGAAGCAAAATTTGGGTCACAGCTCATCAATGCACCCTGCTCAGTGCCCATCTGCAACCATTGAATTGCCCAACAATGCAGCCTTTTCAGTGCCCATCTGCAGCCTCACCTTTCCCATCATTGAAGCCTCGCCAGTGTTGGATTATCCCTGCTGTCTCCGAGGGAAGAGAAGGAGCGAGCGCCGCTGAATTACACAGAGCCACGATCTCCTGTGTACCCGGCGCTCCGTCACTCACAGCCACGCCTCCTGGCCCTGCTCATATGATAGACAGAACAGTGGCCCAATGCGGGGCCAGGAGGCGTGGCTAGGAGGCGTGGCTGTGAGTGACGGAGCGCCGGGTACACAGGAGATCGCAGCTCTATGTAATTCATTCCCACGATTTTCCAGTAATTTTAAGGGGGAATAAATGGTGTGTTGTACACCGATAAATACGGTACTTTGAAATAAATATTGTTCATTACGTATTTTTTATTACATGACTGTTTACTGCATAACCAAACAACTTCCTACAACTATTGATGTTCTTCATAAGTGTAATAAAAAATGATTACACAGTTTAACAGTTGTAACGTGTTGTTTGTGCGGTATATTACATAGTACATGTGGCTATTTTTTTGTGCAGTAACACAGATGGTTTCCACCTGTCAATCTCTCCTTTTGAAGAAGAGCCAGGCTATTAGTGTTGGATGGCTATTGAACCAACAAAAGGGTTCTTCAATTGGCAGGAACCCAAACTGGATACTCACAATGTAAAATGTACAAATATAGATAAAGTATATTGGACATTTTAATATCTAAAAACTATAAATCTGGTAAATGCATTATGTATGTTGCCAGCTAGGTACATGGGTTATATATAATCAGCATTGACAACTATAATACATTGCAGGTTGTAGACCCCATCATGTATGTTGATAATGTATCTGATTTTAGGCATCCCCTCTTTTTTCAGGATTATAGAATTCCGGAGGCCAGTAAAACTCAAAGATGTGCTGCAGAAAGTTACAGATGCCTTTGGGCAAACAATGGACTTGCACTATGCAAACAATGAGGTAATGTGTACTTTGTTCCACTGGAGACTCACATGTCAGTTCCTTGTGCACAGTCTGCATGTCCTGGTCTGTGTCAGACTCCATTTTAGTATTAGATAATATGAGAAAAAGTTAGGGCAGGCTTTAGTGCTGTGTCTGTTACCCCAACAAGAAAATGTTCTATCACTTCCTGTCCCTGTGATAAAAAATAAGGGGGTAGGAAGACACAAAGAGCAATAAAAACTTTACAGAGATTCTAACCTTTCCCACTCTACTAAAAAGGTGGTTTGGTTGCAATCTGTGTCCACAATGGAGAGATCTCATTGCTTCCTTTCCCTGTGACACTGTGGGAGGGATTTACTAAAACTGGAGCGTGCAAAATCTGGTGCAGCTGTGCATGATGGCCAATCAGCTTCTAACTTCAGCTTGTTCATTTAAGCTTTGACAAAAAAATCCTGGAAGCTGATTGGTTTCTATGCAGGGCTGCACCAGGTTTTGTACTGTCCAAGTTTAGTAAATCAACCCCTTTGTCACCAGGATAGAAAGTGAGATGAATTCTGCCCAGTGTGGGAATAGCAATAGAAGCCTTACAGGAGCTGCAACCTCTCCTTTTTATTCAGTTTGGCTTTAAAGGAAATCTGTGGTCACAGCATACACTTTCATTTTATGACATCAGTATTGTAATAACAATACAAACAAAAGTTATTTTTGACGATATAATATATACTCACCGGCCACTTTATTAGATACACCTGTTCAATTTCTTGGTAACACAAATTGCTAATCAGCCAATCGCATGGCAGCATCTAGGCATCTAGATTTGGTGAAGACGACTTGCCGAAGTTCAAACCAAGCATCAGAATGGGGAAGAAAGGGGATTTAAGTGACTTTGAACATGGTATGGGTGTTCAGACGGGCTGGTCTGAGTATTTCAAAAACTGCTGATCCACTGAGACAACCATCTCTAGGGTTTACAGAGAATGGTCCGAAAAAGAGAAAATATCCAGTGAGCGGCAGTTGGGTGGATGGAAATTCCTTGTTGAGGTCAGAGGAGAATGGGCAGACTGGTTCCAGATGATAGAAAGGGAACAGTAACTCATATAACCATTCGTTACAACCAAGGTATGCAGAATACCATCTCTAAACGCACAACACTTTGAACCTTGAAGCAGATGGGCTACAGCAGCAGGAGACCACACTGGGAGCCACTCCTGCCAGCTAAGAACAGGAAACTGAGGCTACAATTTTTCGTATGCTAAATCCTGTCTGATGAATGATTTTTTAGAAACTGTCCAACCTTGATTACCAGACATAAACTAGTCATTACACACAATGCATTTCCATCCACCCTATACACGATATGTACGATTGATTGGAGCAGAGGTCGCCAACCATTTTCCGGACCTCATAGACCACTAAACTCACAATTTTGAATCCCGTGGACCACTAGCATCAATTTTTCATGCCTTATACGCACAATGCTCCATCGCTCTGCTCCCCCCCCCCCCACTCTGCATCACACTGCTGCCTTACACAGACTCATCATTGGATCTCATCTTTTTATCCAGCCACGTGCTTGAGCTCCGTGCTCCCTCCCACAGTCTGTGATCAGCGCTGCCATTGGAAGTCCCTCTTCTTCTTCACCTCCTGCTCTCTGTACTAATCCTAGCGCCTCTCTCTAAGTTCACATGAGCCAAGGCTACAGAGGAGGCATTGGGTATCTACGTGCGATGACAGTATTGACTTCAGCGAGAACAACACTGGGGGGTATACATCTACCACAATGTTTATTCATGGCAGAACCCCTGGGGACCACCAACATTTTCCTGTCCACTGGTTGGTGACCGCTGGATTAGATCAGGGGTCTTCAAATTGCAGCCTGGGGGCCGGATGTAGCCCTTTGCTTGCCTTTATCCGCCCCTTGGGGTACTATTCCTTCCAGTGATAGAAGGCACTATTCTTTCCACTGACACCAAAGATGGGGCACTATTTCTCCCACTGACACCAGAGACGAGGAACTAATTCTCCCACTGACACCAATTATGAGGCACTATTCCACTGACACCAATAATGTTTTTTTTTTTACTCCCACCAACCCTTTGGCATTGTTTACTCCCTCCGATGCCAGGGCACTTTCTACTCCCACGGCCAAAGTCCAGCCCCCTTAATATTTGAAAGGCAGTAAACTGGCCCTTTGTTTTGAAAGTTTGGAAACTCCTGGATTAGGGGACACCTCTCACATCCACAGAATGAGATGTCTATGTTCGAGTTCAGGCATTGCAGATAAAGAAACTCCACTTACTGTTCACACAACTTGATGTTCTGGAGGTTTAGGCTTTGGCGTCCTTTAAACTAGGCATGGCATTGGAAAAAATGGCACCATTTCAATAGTATAAAAAAATCACTTTAAATGGATATTACATTATTCTTCCCAGTCTGAGCACTCTCTGTGTGCAGTCCTGGTGATTGAATTGGTCTTTTCATGAGACAATGGCCTGTTCCATTTTCCCACTTACTTTTTTTTATTTTGATTGGCTTAGTTTGATCAGAGCAGTGCAGAGTAATCAGATTGCAAGCCAGGATTGCCTTAAAGCAGACTCGTCCCTTACACATGATGGAAGCAGTCATTATTAGTCTCATTTATGAAGTGTCTGACTGTCCTTACATATAGAAATTATGGATCAACACTCTGGGCGCTGCTATATATCCTTTCTAGCAAACTTTGCAAAGAAAAAAACAGCGATTTTTAGTTCACACATATTGCAATGAATCAATATAAAATATGTTGGTGCGCTTATCAAGCTATCCCCATCTGTTGGAGGGGTGCTTATATATAAAATCCTAAACCATAAAAACACCCTGATATAATCAGTAAAGTGAATAAGTGCAAATAAATAATCAATCAATAAAGTGAATAAATGAAAAAAAATGCATCAACAAAAAACATATACCCTGATATCACAATCAGTAAAGTGAATAGGTGCAAATAAATATGTCAATCAATAAAGTGAATAAATGCAAATAGATGCATCAAAAACATATAAGGGAACACACATCCCTAGATATAGCAACCGATGGTAACACTATACAGAAAGAGAAACTGACATTGTTCCTCTCTCTCTCTGTAACCCGGTGTAAACGGGAAGCATCAAGGATTTAGTCACTTCTGTTTTTGGCTCTTTTTATATCAGGCCATTGGTGGCCAGGTAAGCACCCGATTAGACCGATCTGTGTCTGATAGGCTGCATTGGAGGCCAGGGGAGATATTTGGGGTCTAATAGACCCAAGATCTCTCCATAAAGAGGACCCGTCATGGCCCATGCTTTCACAAGGGATGTTAAAGCAAAAATGAAACCTCCTCCTATGCTTACGCACATACGTGAACGGCCGCATATGTAAGTCCTGCACGCATATGTAAACAGTGATTGCACCACATTTGTGAGGTATCATAGCGAACATCAGTGCGAGGATAATCATTTTAGCTCCAGAGTTAACTCCTGTGTAACTCTAAACTGGTAACCTGTAAGAGCTTTTAAAGTGTTGCCTATGCAGTTATTTTAACAAAAAAAATTGTTATTATATAGTGTTTGTGTGGAATTAAATTCATTCAGTGTATTTTTTTCCAAAAAAATTGTGTTTGAAAAAACCCTCCCACTATTTTATTCTGTAGGGCCTCTGCTAAAAAAATATATAATGTTTGGGGGTTCTAAGTATTTTTCTAGCAAAAAGGTAGGGAAATGTCAGAATTGGCCCCTAAGGAAGTATTTAAACCAGTGTCCTTATATCTTGTGAAATAAAAATTTTTTAACTACCACTATTTTAGTCTCTAAAGTTTTGGGGTTTTTTTGCAATGTTTAGGCCTAAAATGTGTGTAAAAAAACACAAAAACGGCTCTGGCAGCGAAAGGGGGTTTGTGTGTACACAGAGAAGCTTGGAAAGCTGGTACCTGTAAATCTGACCATATATAGAGTATCTCACAAAAGTGAGTACACCCCTCACATTTTTGTGAATATTTTATTATATCTTTTAATGTGACAACACTGAAGAAATGACACTTTGCTGCAACAAAAGTAGTGAGTGTACAGCTTGTGTAACAGTGTAAATTTTCTGTCCCCTCCAAATAACTCAACACACAGCCATTAATGTCTAAACCACTGGCAACAAAAGTGAGTACACCCCTAAGTTAAAATTTCCAGATTGGGCCCAAAGTGTCAATATTTTGTGTGGCCACCATTATTTTCCAGCACTGCCTTAACCCTCTTGGACATGGAGTTCACCAGAGCTTCACAGGTTGCCACTGGAGTCCTCTTCCACTCCTCCATGAAGACATTACGGAGCTGGTGGATGTTAGAGACCTTGCGCTCCTCCACCTTCTGTTTGAGGATGCACAATAGGTTTTAGGTCTGGAGACATGCTTGGCCAGTCCATCACCTTTACCCTCAGCATCTTTAGTAAGGCAGTGGTTGTCTTGGAGGTGTGTTTGGGGTCGTTATCATGTTGGAATACTGCCCTGCGGCCCAGTCTCCGAAGGGAGGGGATCATGCTCTGCTTCAATATGTCACAGTACATGTTGGTATTCATGGTTCCCCTAATGAACTGTAGCTCCCCAGTGCTGGCAGCACTCATGCAGCCCCAGACCATGACACTCCCTCCACCATGCTTGACTGTAGGCAGGACACACTTGTCTTTATACTCCTCACCTGGTTGCCGCCACACACGCTTGACACCATCTGAACCACATAAGTTTATCTTGGTCTCATCAGACCACAAGACATGGTTCTAGTAATCCAATTTCTTAGTCTGCTTGTCTTCAGCAAACTGTTTGTGGGCTTTCTTGTGCAAGGCGAGGCCAGTTCTGAATGGAACCTGTTCTGTTAAACCGCTGTATGGTCTTCTCCACCGTGCTGCAGCTCAGTTTCAGGGTCTTGGCAATCTTCTTTTCCAATCACACCTGAGACCTTGTAACACTAACGAGTCACCTGACACCGGGGAGGGAAAATGGCTAATTGGGCCCAATTTGGACATTTTAACTTAGGGCACTTTCACACTGAGGTGCTGGGGCGTCGGCGGTAAAGTGGCTGTGGTTTTAGCGGCCCTTTTCGCCTGAAAAAGTGTTAAAAGCGCCGCTACAGCGGGGTTGCCCATTGATTTCAATGGGCAGGGGCGCTTTAGGAGCGGTGTATATACCGCTCCTAAAGCGCCTGAAAGATGCTGCTTGCAGGACTTTTTCTAGCGTCCTGCCAGGGCACCGCTCCCTTGGGCTTTCACACTGAAGTGACAGGAGAGGCAATTTGCAGTCGCTATTTTTGCGCTTTAGTGCCTGTAAAGTGCTTCAATGTGAAAGAAGCCTTAGGGGTGTACTCACTTGTGTTGCCAGCAGTTTAGACATTATTGGCTGTGTGTTGATTTATTTTGAGGGGACAGCAAATTTACACTGCTATACAAGCTGTACACTCACTACTTTACATTGTAGCAAAGTGTCATTTCTTCAGTGTTGTCACATGAAAAGATACAATAAAATATTTACAAAAATGTGAGGGTGTACTCACTTTTGTGAGATGTCGTATGTGTATGTATGTATATGTATATATATATATATATATATATATATATATATATATATATATATATATATATAATGTAATGTCCTCCAACTGAAAGGAAAATTACAGGTTTTTTTTTTTCAAACATATTTTTATGGTAAAAATAGTTCAGATTAGTAACTGACAGTGTCTGAAAAGAATACCTATTTACTATCAACATCTCCCTTTTCTCTTTTGCTGCCGTACAGAGATCAATCTGTTACTGTTGAGATTGCTATAAAAAGGCCTAGCGATGGTTCCAACACATACTCATTGCTATTCTTTCTATAGAGATACTTTCACAAGATTTTTTTGTAATCTTTTAGCTAAAAATAAACATGCATATATTTAGTTCAGTTCTAGTGCAGAGTGGGCAGCAATGTTCCATCATAAATCCTTTATTAGTAGTCCAAGAAACAAAATAATAAAATATCTGTTCTAGTTAAGCAAGTAAACGTTTGCAAATCATAGCCTTAGTTACAATTTGTGGCACATTTGGCAGATCTGCAGGAAAGTTGATTTGGCCTCAGCAGGCATTTTCCATTTAGCGGTGCCTAGCGTGTACCATCTTTGTAATAATACCCGCACTGTAAAAGTACTGTAAGGAACAAAAAAAAGTTTTCTTGTAGTTCTGTAGATAGGACTTTCATGATTGCTATTGTCAGAGTGCCCTCTAGTGCTACAATCACAGAATACATTGTAATGGTATATAGTTTGGAATTTCCTTACTCACAATTATTACAATTACACAGCTGCTTGTTCCGCTCAAGTACCAAGATGACTTGGACAAAGCCATAGAACACATGGACATGAACCCGTCTCACAGAAGCTTGAAGATAGTAGTTAAAGCACCGAGTAAAAATATAGTGAGTAGATTCTTGCTTACCATTATTCATCTTATTCCATACCTTCAACAGAAGTGCATTCATTATGTATTGCATTGACTCTATTTTATGTCTACTCTACACTTTCTTCTATGTACATCTTACAATGTAACTCATGTTATCTCCTTCCTAGCACATTTTAGCAATCTGTCTCCTCACACAGCACATTCTCATAGCACATTTAAACAATTCCTGGCACATAAATTATTCCCAGATTGCATCCATTATCGATCAGTTTTTTCTAAATGGTCAAATATGGGATAGTAAAAGTCATACGAATGCAATAAACTCTGTCTTCACATTACAGCACTTGCAACCAGTTGGGACAAAGCAACACCATGACATGAGGATATCAAAGTCAATGGGGGATATTCTGGGATCACTATATAAAGATGCTGGAAAGAACAGAAAATGTTCTACAGGTAAGTACCTGGATAGGTTAATCCCTGAAATCTGATCAGATATGTCTTCCACTCCATTTTTCTGATACAGAATGCTTACATGTGCATTTATGCTTGTATATAAACAGCATTTATCGCTAAGATAAGAGAGGCTGTAATGCAAAGTAAAGATTATTGCATAGCACATCTTAAGCTGGATACACATGGGCTGAATATTGGGAGACATTTGCCGGTTCAAAAAAAAAACGTCCGACATTCGGCCTGTCCCACAGAAGCAGGCCATTTGTCTGGCTTCTGTCAGACGAGCATGCTGGAAAACCAGCAGCCAACTGATCAGCTTTCTCAGCCAATGGCGGAGAGCACTGATTGGAGTGTCCCCTTGTTAGAACACAATTGCTCAGCGGTGAAGATCGCTGTACTAATGTTGGATGGTTAAAACAGTGTCTCGGACCGAAGCTGTCAGTTTTTTTTTCGTGAAACCCAAAAACACCATAGTTTGTGCCCGGCTTTACAATTAGCATGGCGGTTTGTGCTGCTTGTGCACAATGCCATGTGTTACTGCTGTGACCCTGCTATGTGTGTAATATAGATAGTGATTAGCATAGAGGTAAATGTATGCTGAAACACATCAAAACCATCAGTGGCACCTGTTAAAGACACATCAATATGCCTTTGTGCAAAGGGACTACAATATTTATTAAATGCTCAGTAGGCAGAATAGCCTTAAGATGCATCATAAGGCCTTTCCCATTTCTTTCCTTTTCCTCCATATCTGGAAAAATCTATAGAAGGAGGTCTAGGGTGAGGCATATGCTAAATAGAGATATAAGACTCTGCACCAAAAGAATACAGTCTACCTTTCTCTTCAGGCCCTGTTTGGTAGACTGTATTCTTTTGGTGCAGAGTCTTATATCTCTATTCAGGATATGCCTCACCCTAGACCTCCTTCTATGAACCGGCAAATGTCTCCCAATGGACCCTCACACACCAACCAGATGGCATGCTATCTGCAATACAGAGTCTTTGTGTTATTGTTTGTGTAAATGATCACATGATTTAGGTTACAGGTAGAGGAAAGAAGAGGTGAAATCTGCACAAATAGGTGTCATCACCTACTGTTAGTTCAGCATGAAATCTGTTCAGGGTCAGCACACACCATTGTGATATCCTGGCAACTGTGCCTGCCAAATACAAGCTTTAAGGATTCACACATGGAAACCCTTGTGAGTGATGGATACAAAATGATTCTGCCAGTCAAGGCCGGACATAATACAAAATTGTACAACAGGAGAACAACTTCAATCAGAGGTAGAACTGTGGATTCACATTTGAGTGATTATCAAAGGGAGATATGCCAACTCAGCAATGTCATTAATAGAATTCTATGTGTTGATGCACCAGGTGTGAAAAATCACTTCTATTATTGTCCAATAAAGTAAGCATTTGTACTAATGCTCTAAGTTAAGTTATTCTAAAATGTTCACCTTTACCACAGTGGGTAAATAGTCAATATATTTTAGAATTTACTGAATGGTTTTAGCTTTTAATCCACAGTGTTTGGAACCACATGATAATTGCAATAATTATTCTTTTATTTTCTGCCTGCACAGGATCTCTACACACTGGCCGGAGTTCTCCTCCACCTGGAAGTGTTCCTGATGAACAGCAGCAAATTGCCCGTCAGAAATCCATCACCAGTATCAACAGTGAGGGGGAATTCATTCCTGAGGTATTGGCTCTATTGTGATAAAATTCCAAGGACAGCTTAAAAGTGCACATTTACACAAAGGGGTTTTTCTGAACATATACCTTTAGGAAAAATGTAGTCTTTTTACTCTTTAACCACTTCAGCCCCGGAAGGATTTACCCCATTCCTGACCAGAGCACTTTTTGCCATTCGGCACTGTGTCTCTTTAACTGACAATTGCGCGGTCGTGCGACGTGGCTCCGAAACAAAATTGACGTCCTTTTTTTCCAACAAATAGAGCTTTCTTTTGGTGGTATTTGATCATCTCTGCGATTTTTATCTTTTGCGCCATAAACAAAATAAGAGCGACAATTTTGAAAAAAAACGCATTATTTTTTACATTTTGCTATAATAATTATCCCCAAAAAATATATAAAAAAAACATTTTTTTCCTCAGTTTAGGCCGATCCGTTTTCTTCTACATATTTTTGGTAAAAAAAAATCGCAATGAGCGTTTATTGATTTGTTTGCGCAAAAGTTATAGCGTTTACAAAATAGGAGATAGTTTTATGGCATTTTTATTAATATTTTTTTTTTTACTAGTAATGCGGCGATCAGCGATTTTTATTGTGACTGCGACGTTATGGCGGACATGTCGGACATTTTTGACACATTTTTGGGACCATTGTCATTTATACAGCAATCAGTGCTATAAAAATGCATTGATTCCTGTATAAATGACACTGGCAGTGAAGGGGTTAACCACTAGGGGAGGGGTTAGGTGTGTCCTAGGGGAGTGATTTCTAACTGTCAGGGGGATGGGCTGGTGTGTGACGTCACTGATCTCTGCTCCGATGACAGGGAGCAGAGATCGAGGGACACTTGTCACTAGGCAGAACGGGGAGATGCTGTTTACAACGGCATTTCCCCGTTCGTCCTCTCTGTAAGGCGATCACGGGTTTTCATTTTGGATACAAACGGCTAGGGAGGGTTATAAGCTCTGTCAATTTTTTTTTTTTTTTCATTATCTGTGTCCCATTGCGGAGATTTCCCTTCACTTCATGTCTTATAGCCAAACAGGAAGTGAGAAGAAATCCCTGCAAATTAAGGGAATTTCTTGGGGGACCCCCAGGTCACCACCTAGTGTCCTCATTGGAAGATTTCCCCTCTTACTTTTCTGGGGACAACCCAAAATTTGGGTAATTTCTTTTACTTTCACTTTCAATGATAATGGTAAACGGGACCAATAGAGAGGGTGAATCCCCTTAATGGGGGCACAGACAGCAATAAAAACTGTTAGGTGGTCTAATTCCTCTCCACTCTATCCAAAACAAAAACAGAAAGTTTTGCCTTTTAGTTATACTTTAATTGAACAAGTTGATTGGCTACAACGCATAGCTGCACCAGGTTCTGAGTGTTCCGGTTTTGGTAACTCTCCCCCACTGTACTTTAAAATACTCATCTGTTTGTAAAATACTTATTAACATTGTATTGGTTCCCAGTGATGAAAGCTAGTGCGCTCAGTATAGCTGAGCAATGCTTTGGAAAGAAACAATATATCCCCTGCATTTAACACCCCCCACCAGAACACTTCCCTAAAAGGAGCCCTCAACCCTAATTTCTAATTGGACCCTTAACATTAAAACTGCTCCCAGCTCTTAAACCCTTAAAGCCGAGTTCCACTCATTTTTGTGTTTATTAAAAGTCATCCGCTACAAAAAGTGTAGCTGCTAAATTTTAATAAACACACACTCACCTGCCCCACGATCCAGCGTTGCGGCTGCCTGAACCCTTGCTTCTCTCCAGCGCCGGCATCACAAGTGTGGGCACCCGGCTCTGACAGCTTGCGGCTTCACACGTTACGTCACGCTGCGCCTCCGCAATGTCCGGGCAATCTTCTGGGACCTGTGATGTGACAGGTGGGAGTTGGAGAGGAGAACTTCCGCTGGAGTCACCTAGGTGGTCCGAGCAGAAGTGGGAGCTGGGTACCTGTCAAAACTAGGTACCCACTCCCCCCCAAAAATAAAATTACATGACAAATGTGGCATAGAAGGGGATGAGGAGTCCTCACAGCGGGAGTTCCACTTTTGGGTGGAACAACGCTTTAAAATAAGTCTAAAGCTGGCCATTCAAGGAGTGAATTTCCTGGTGAACTGGCCCAAATTCAAGCCACAGGTTGTTCTGTTGGCACCCTCCTGCCCACCATCCTTCCATCACAAAATTAATGGAGCCAGGCAGAAAATCGATGGCCGAATAGACAGCTGTATCAAGTCAGATGCAGTAACTATTTGGGTGTTCTGACAGCTGCGGGTGCTGTCTGTCAGGGTGCTGTCTGTCAGTAGCTGGCAGGGAAGATTCCTCCGTCCACATGGGACTGAACAAGAAAAATCTTATGGTGTATGGCCATCTTAAGGGTCCTTTCACACATACGGGATCGTTCAATCCACCAGTTCAGTTCATCCGTTTCTCATCAGTTCAGTTACCGGTAATTCGTTTTTTTATCAGTTCAGTTCATCAGTTTTTTTTTTTTACATCCACTACCAATGCAAAAACGGATGAAAAACTGATTTGTCAGTTAACATCTGTTTTTCATCCGATCCGTTTTTTTGACAGATGAAAAATAGAGCTTTTATCCGTTCAAAAAAATGTATGTTGACGGAAGCGGAACGGATGAAAATAGATGATCATCCGTTGTCATCCGTTTTTCCATAGGAATGGATTCATGTCTGTCTTTCATCCGTCAACGGATGGATAAAAAACAGATGAACGGTCCATAGGTGTGAAAGGGGCCTCACACTAACCTGAAATGCCACAATTCTCTTTTTGTTCTAGGTTTAGTGGTCCTAGGTTATTTGCACACAGTGATAATTTCTCCTGTATTTTTATTTTCACATTTTTGCCAAAATATTTAGGACAGGCAACCAGTGACCATCTCTAGGGATCAAGTTCTCTTTTTGTGTCTCAGGGATGAAATTATTTTATTTCAGTGTTTTGTATTACCTTCCACAGGTGCTGGACTCCTTTATTAGCCCAAATGGCTCTCTCTCCAGTAGCTGTCATTCACTGGATCAATCTCTGGACAGGTACGAATGTAAACTGAAAATTGTGTTAGACTTTGATCTTGTTAGTTTTTTTTTGTTAGGATACCTCTCAGGGCTTTCCTGTATCCTTCCCAAAACCTCGATTTTATTATACGAAGAAGTACAAATTATAGTGCTTTTCTCGTTGGGGATCAAAACACATTTGAGAAAGGCAATCTGGAATTTTAAATTATCCTTAGTTTGACAAGTTTACAGGGCTGAAACCCTTCACAAATGAGCAACAGGCCTCCAGGGGCGACCTAGCCGCCTGACAAGTCGCCTCCCGTTCTGTACAATGGAACCGTTCTAATAGGAGCGACACAAGTCGCTCCGACTTAGAAAAAGGTTCCTTTACTACTTTGGGGGCGACTTGAGGTGACTTGCATAGACTTCTATACAGAAGTCGTTTTGCAAGTCGCCGTGGAAGCCATGTGCAGGTCGCCTTGGTGAGGCAACCTGCAAGTCGTGCCGCCCCTGTGTGAACCGGGGCTAAATGAAACAGCAGAATTCCGTCTCTGTAACATTGTATCAGTTGGTGAAGGCTCCCAAGACTCCAATTACTGTTGGTTCCCAAGACTCCCCTCTTCATTGCCGGTGGGCAATATAAGCTGGTTTGACCTATAGAGCGTATGCTCTTTTGGGTTCAAACTTTTTGGCTCACACCTGTCCAAACCGTTTCAAACGTTCCGGTAAGCCTCCCTATTGGTGGTGGTGTGTCTTCAGTCCAGATGTTTTCTGCATATTGACACGTTTTAACATGAAGTCCTACACACATTGAGGACTATTATCCTATCATTTTGCATGACACATCCTTTGAGGACTTTCAGGACTTTCATCATCCTTGGATACACTTTTTTATGTCCCCCCCCTTTTTATATTTTGAATGTGTGGATTTGAGGAACCTAATGGTCTTCATATTACATAACATATGGTTGTGTCACATTAGAGCTACGCTTTTTCTGTTATTTCATTGTAAAATAAAGCTTGCTATACACTGATTGAAATTCAGCTGACCCAGCTGGGTGTGTCGGTTCCCCTGCTCAACAGAAGTAATTTGTTTAATTGACTTCTGTCAAAGGGACATGTTGGATAACTTCCAATCAGCAGTGGCAGCCAATCAGCTGCTTCCACTGATCAGTGTATTCTGACAGCCACAGGTCCCACTGTCATAATACAATGTCCTGGCAGTGGGATTCCTCCATCCACCATGTTTGCGTGGATGGAGGAGTCTGTTAGTTTTGTTTTTTTTATGGCCAGCTTAAAATGAAAAAAAAAAAAACATTTTTGCTTGTACATAATTGGATGATGGAAGTCAGCAGAACTTCCCCTCATTTAGGGCACTTTCACACTGAGGCGTGGGGGCGTCGGCAGTAAAGCGCCGCTAATTTTAGCGGCGTTTTACCGTCGTTTTAGAGGTGCTTTTTGGCCGATAGCGGGGTGCTTTTAACCCCCGCTAGCAACCAAATAAAGGGTTAAAAGTGCCCGAGAGCCATTCGCGACAATTCATCTGAAATTATCCGAAAGGACAAACATGAAAAATGTTCTTGTATGATACCAGAATGCATTATTATCGTTTAATCAGTTAATTTTTCATCTGAAGATACAATGCAAGTACCATACAATACATTACATCACTTCTGGATTTTTATTCTGTCGTACGAGAATTTTCGTAGCTTAGTAACCTCTTCATTTTTGATATGAGACTAGCATGCAAAAAAAAAACAACAGGCGATCATTTGTCCAATAATCTCATTGTGTGTACCAGGCTTTCTTAAGCTCTAGACTAGAGCAACTGCACTTGCACAAATCAAAGTAGAATAAGATTTTAAGAATGAAGAATATAAGAAAAGTCCAGTTAAAAATAAAATTGTCAGAATGTAAAGCTGTGTAATGTGCTTTTGTTGTAGATCCTTTGGATAGAGGCAAGAGTACACTTGCAGACATTTGCAATCACATCTCTGGCCTCAGTACATGATCACTCATGCCACTATTTACATTGCTGAATGTTCATATAGTGTGATGTACTTTTTTTGTATTTGTAGTGCACAAACACATATGCTGCTCCTATTATTACATATCTTCCTGCATTTGGTTTAGGCTGAACTACAGGTAGATATTAAATAGAAGGTTAATGCAGCTCTGTATTTATTAATACATCCTTAGACTTATTTTAATAATGCAAGCAGTGTAAGCACCTGAATTTGGCTTAGTATTATCATTTCGCAGTCATTGTACAGCTGAGCTCAAACTGGGGAAGGGAGAAGCAGCACAAGGAGCCAAGCAGTTGTGCTGTAGAACAATAAACATGCTGATAGGAAGAAAAAGTAGAATGGCAGAGAGATGAGCTGATCAGTGCGCAGCTTCTCCTTTCACTGTACAGTCAAAGGCTGAGGAAGGGAAAAGACATGAATTGTATTGGTTGACTGCAGAAGGTTCTGGTCCTCTGCCCTACCAGGTAGGGTTGTTCTCTGTGGCAGAGCTGGGAACTGGATGGACAGAAATACAAATCAGTTGACAGGTAAAATGGCTCTCTATGTGTTTCATCCATGTATTTAGCTATTTGCCTGGGGTGCAGCTTTAATACTCAAAGGATCTTTGTAAAAATGAGAAAGAGTTTACATCTGAATGGATCTGATAAGCTAAATTTCTTTTTAATACATCATGGGAAGCAGAGTCAGGCTAATATTCATTACCTGCTGGGTTATACTTCATCATTAGGTGAATAGACACTGGTAGATCAAAGGTCTTCAGACAGGAAATGATCCCCTATATAACCCCTCCCATACAGGAAGTACTTTAGTTTTTTTTACCAGTGTCTGCAAGGTGGATGGCACAGTTTGAGCTCTCTGAGCTCCAGGTCTCTAGTCCCACAAACGGTTCCAAAAATGAATCGAGGGATTGACCAATCGGATCCATTTGCTTTTATGCTTAGATAAATGTTACCTGATCCTCGCAAAGAAGACTCAAGATCCTGCGATGTTTTGCCTGTAATGTGGCCTCCGGGCGCTGGACCCTGCAGAGTGGAAATCCTGGACACTACAGCGCTAAGGCATTTCCTGCAGTGTGCTGTACAGGTCCAAGGGAGTGGACCATAAACATAAAAGGGTACCCAGGCCTTGAAGGTCCAAGTGACAGGAACCCGCTGTGAAGGGTGAAGATTGGGCCTTTAGTACCTAAGTGGCCCTGTGCCTAGACGGGTAAGTGAAACCCCTTTATTTTATTATTGTGGGGTGTCCCAGTGATTGTAGCAATCAGTCAAGCTAGCTAAAGGCTGGATACCTGTGTGCGGTGACTATATGGGGGAGTTCTAGGCTAGGTGTGGGTGTTTGCAAAGTGTACCTTTTTTGCTTGTGTCTGTTTTTTACCTGTACCCATTTCGCCTTGGTTTGCCATGGCGCATGTGCATTCACAAGAGCGCCGCTGGGCTCAGCAGTTTGTTCCTTTGTCGGCCATGGCATACGCGGATTCGCCGCACATGTGCCGTAGCATTTTTCTGGGCGCACGAAAATTTGTGTCGTACGCAAATACAGTCACGCCCACTCGCCGGGGCCGCACGCATGCATAGGACGTTCCGGCGCACACCTAGCTTATTTAAGCTGTGCAGGCCAAGCATGTGGTGCTCCTAGAAGGCAGCTGTGGGACACAGAGCAGGCTCTGAACAGACACTTGCAGTGGTTCATTTCTCCTTACCCGGGTCACGTGAGTCACCAGGTGTTGCTTGGCAGGCTAAAGGGGCTTAGCAGGATTGTTGCATAGGGGCTTGGTGAGCCCTATTAAAGGGTCTCCCTTCTGAGGTGTTTTAACTACACCCAAATACTCTTTGTTTGCGGCATTGAATGTCTTCCAAAAAGAGTAGTGGGACTAACACCACAGGGAAGGGCACACCTATGTCATCAGTAGTGCCTGATGAATCTAGTCGTATCTCTAGTGTTAAAACCAGAGGCTCCCGGGCTATCTGAGCCACTGCGCCTATCTGGTATTGTGCCTAAAGTCAATGCTGCTGCTTCACCCTTTATCACTAAGGATGAACTGTCCTCAGCCCTAGCTGGATTAGAGCACAGGATTGCCAGCATGATTTCCTCCATCCCTCAGGGTGGCAGGAAGTCTCCTAGTCTGGAGCAGGATAGGGTTGAGGATGGGGAAGAGCTTAAAGCTCAGGATTCGGTGGAGTGCCCGGCAGATGAGTCTGCTTCCGAGCAATCTGGACAAGAAGATATCCACTCGATGTCTGCCTGTCAGTCGCAGAGGTTTTTGATCCTAACTCTGACTTTGACCGAAATGGTTCATTCTGCCTTTATGTTGCCTCTTGCAGAGGTGACTGAGTCCCCCTGGTCCTCTTTGGGATCTCTGAGACCTTTTCAGGCGCACAGACTTTCCCACTACACTCCCTTTTGGAACAGGCGGTGTATGCTGATTGGGAACATCCTGACAGGACTTTTTTGCCTCCTAAAAGGTTTTCCCTTTTATACCCCATGGATGAAAAGTTCATAAAAAAATGGAGCATGCCAGCCGTAGATGCAGCAGTCTCTTCCTTAAACAAGAACTTAACTTGTCTGGTAGATAACGCACAGGGCTTGACAAGTTTACAAGAAATTGGAGTTA
Source organism: Lithobates clamitans (assembly GCA_037952925.1). NCBI lineage: Eukaryota > Metazoa > Chordata > Amphibia > Anura > Ranidae > Lithobates > Lithobates clamitans. Next base: position 9,249,433 of record JBBGZY010000142.1, read on the forward strand.
TTATTAAAGGCTTCCTTTTCTTTGGCCAGTTCAGCTTTTCAGCCAGCTGTTGCAGCAGTTGGTATTTGCCAGTCTGTAAAGGAACAGGTCAAACTGCCGGATAGGCCTAACCAGGAGGATGATCTGCCTGAAAATAAGACAGATATTCCTCGAGTGCTGTGTTTTGCTGTTGATGCTTTAAAGGGTTCAATACAGCAGGTTTCTTGTCTGGCTCTCTTGTCTGTACATATGCGCAGACTTTTATGGCTTAAGAACTGGTCAGTTATTGGCAGGTTTCCCGTTTCATGGGGAACGTTTATTCGGTGATCACTTGGACAAATATATCGAAAAGATTTCCGGAGGGAAGAGTTCTCTACTTCTTGTGAAGAAAAGCACCAAACGTCCCTCGTTTAAAAACCCAGGGACTGCTTCCTCAAATGTCTCAGCGTCAGGGCAGTTCCGCTGCCAACAGGGCACTAGGGCCAGGGGCAAGCCACAAAGCCAGTGCCAGAAAAGGCCCTGGATCCAAAATTCTTCTAAACCCAGCACCGGGCCCTCCTTTTGAGGGGACGCCCCCCACTCCATCGGGTGGGGGGAAGGCTGCTGCACTTTACGGACATTTTGAAACAACAATTCAGGACGAGTGGGTCACCTCAGTTATATCTCGCGGTTACAAGCTCAAGTTACGGGGGGGGGGGCCCCCTCAGAGGTTTCTAAGATCCAGCGTTCCCTCGGATCCTCCAAGAAGAAACTTATTGCTTCAGGCACTACATCATCTACTGCATCAAGGAGTGATTGTAGAGGTTCGAATATGAAAGGGGCACAGGGTTTAACTCAAACCTGTTTACGGTTCAGAAACCAAACGGAAACACAAGGCACATTTTGGACCTAAGGTCCCTGAACAAGTATCTATTGATACAGTCCTTTGGGATAGAGTCTGTCCGGTCAGTAGTAACCTCACTACAGAGGGGAGACTTTTTAGCCTCCATCGATATAAAGGATGCGTACTTACACGTGCTTATCTTTCAGCCTCATCAGAGGTTCCTACGTTTTGCAGTAGAGGAACGTAATTTTCAGTTTGTGGCTCTACCCTTCGGGCTTTTTACAGCGCCCCGAGTGTTCACAAAGGTCCTAGCACCAGTACTGGGTCTTTTAAAGGCCCAAGGGATCCTGGTGCTCCGGTATCTGGACGACCTCCTGCTCAGAGATCACTCAGTACAGGCTCTAGAAAGAACCTGTGAAAGGGAAAATCCTTTCTTCCGGTAACTTGGAGAGTACTGACTACAGATGCCAGTCTCTCAGACTGGGGAGCGACCCTAGACGGGCTCACAGAAACCAAACGGAAACACAAGGCACATTTTGGACCTAAGGTCCCTGAACAAGTATCTATTGATGCAGTCCTTTCGGATAGAGTCTGTCCGGTCAGTAGCAACCTCACTACAGAGGGGAGACTTTTTAGCCTCCATCGATATAAAGGATGCGTACTTACACGTGCCTATCTTTCAGCCTCATCAGAGGTTCCTACGTTTTGCAGTAGAGGAACGTAATTTTCAGTTTGTGGCTCTACCCTTCGGGCTTTTTACAGCGCCCCGGGTGTTCACAAAGGTCCTAGCACCAGTACTGGGTCTTTTAAAGGCCCAAGGGATCCTGGTGCTCCGGTATCTGGATGACCTCCTGCTCAGAGATCACTCAGTACAGGCTCTAGAAAGAACCTGTGAAAGGGAAAATCCTTTCTTCCGGTAACTTGGAGAGTACTGACTACAGATGCCAGTCTCTCAGACTGGGGAGCGACCCTAGACGGGCTCACAGCCCAGGGGAAATGGTCAGAGACAGAGCAGACCCTGCCCATCAACGTCCTAGAATTACGAGCAGTCTGTCTGGCCCTACGATCCTGGAAGGTGGAGCTTCAGGACTGCCCCATCAGGGTTCAGTTCGACAATGCCACGGCAGTAGCCTATATAAACCACCAAGGCGGTACCAGGAGTCGTTCAGCTCTGAAGAAGGTGAACTACATACTAGCCTGGGCAGAGGGACATGTACCAATAATATCAGCAGTTCATATCCCGGGAGTAGAGAACTGGAAGGCAGATTATCTCAGGCGCCAGCAGATCTGCCCGGGGGAATGGTCCCTATACTCAGAGGTGTTCTAGGTAATTTGCCAACGTTGGGGATGGCTAGAGGTCGACCTAATGGCATCCAGGTTCAACAACAAGCTACAGCAGTTTGTGTCTCCAACAAGAGATCCTCTGGCAATTGGAGCAGATGCTCTGATAGTTCCATGGAGCCAGTACTCCTTGATTTATGCTTTCCCTCCGATCCCTCTCCTTCCACATTTGTTGTGCAGGATTCGGAGAGAGGGGATTCCAGTCATTCTGGTGGCACCAGCCTGGCCCAGAAGGCCCTGGTTCCCGGAGATTGTGAGACTGACAATAGACAGGCCATGAACTCTTCCACATCGCCCCGATCTACTGTCTCAAGGTCCTATATTCCACCCCAATTTACAGTCTTTAAATTTGATGGCACGGCTATTGAAGCCAGGGTGTTAAAGGACCATGGCATCTTGGGACCAGTGGTGTCTACTCTAGTGAATGCTAGAAAAGCTGTCACTAGGAAGATTTATCATAAGGTCTGGAAGATTTATATTGCTTGGTGTGAAGCCAGAAAATGGCATCCTCGGAAATATGTGATTGGGAGAATTCTCTCTTTTCTACAGTCAGCTGTGGAAATCAAATTGGCTTTGAGTACAATCAGAGGTCAAGTTTCGTCCCTATCAGTATTCTTCCAACGGCCTTTAGCCTCCCATTCACTGATCCGAACCTCTATGCAAGGGGCAACTCGTTTGCTTCCCCCCATTAGATCACCTATGTGTCCTTGGGACTTGAACTTGGTGCTGTCTGTGTTACAGAAACAACCATTTGAACCTATTAAGGAAATTCCATTAGACTTGCTGTCATGCAAGCTAGCCTTCCTGATGGCTATCACCTTGGCTAGAAGGGTGTCGAAGTTGGCAGCCCTTTCATGCAGGGAACCCTACTTGATTCTTCACCATGACAGGGTCGTGTGACAACCTGTTCCATCCTTTTTGCCAAAAGTGGTGTCGGCCTTTCATTTAAATGAGGACATTATTTTGCCTTCTTTTTTCTCTCAGCCTCGTTCGGCGGAAGAGAGACGACTGCATTTCTTTGGACGCTGTCCGGGCAGTCAAGGTTTATTTGTCTAGATCTGCGGAGATCCGACAATCAGACTCTTTTTTTTGTTTTACCAAAACGACCCAAGAAGGGGCAGGCAGCTTCCAAAGCTTCTATTGCCAATTGGGTCCGTCAATTGGTCATTCAAGCCTACGATCTGAAACATAAAGCTCCTCCCTTTAGGGTGAGAGCTCATTCTACCAAGGGTGTAGGAACCTCCTGGGCTTTTCGCCAACAGGTATCTGTGGTTCAGATTTGTAAGGCTGCTACTTGGTCTTCAGTGCATATGTTCACAAAATTTGGATGTTCCAGCAGCCGAGGATTTGGCTTTCGGCCGCAGTGTACTGCGGGCTGCAGTATAAGTTCTGATGGCTGTTGTTTAGCAGGGTGTCTCCCTCCCCTCAAGGCTATTGCTCTGGGACGTCCCAGCAGGTAATGAATATTAGCCTGACTCTGTGTCCCATGATGTATGAAAAAGAAAATAGGATTTTTATGTCATACTTACCTGTCAAATCCTTTTCTTTGAGTACATCATGGGACACAGAGATCTGCTCTTTTTAGAGGATTTAGTGCTTGCTACAAACTAAAGTACTTCCTGTATGGGAGGGGTTATATAGGGGATCACTTCCTGTTTGAAGACCTTTGGTCTTCCAGTGTCCATTCACCTAATAATGAAGTATAACCCAGCAGGTAATGAATATTGGCCTGACTCTGTGTCCCATGATGTACTCAAAGAAAAGGATTTTACAGGTAAATATGATGTAAAAATCCAATTTTTTTGTTCCTTTACTCATTTATCAGTAGTTATTTGTTGTGTATTATGTATAGGTCTGTACAGAATGTGTGTGTGTATATATATATACAAATATATATATATATATATATATATATATATATATATACACACAGTGGGGACGGAAAGTATTCAGACCCCCTTAAATTTTTTACTCTTTGTTATATTGCAGCCATTTGTTAAAATCATTTAAGTTCATTTTTTTCCTCATTAATGTACACACAGCACCCCATATTGACAGAAAAAACTATCAGAAAAATATCACATGGTCCCAAGTATTCAGACCCTTTGCTCAGTATTTAGTAGAAGCACCCTTTTGATCTAATACAGCCATGAGTCTTTTTGGGAAAGATGCAAGTTTTTCACACCTGGAATTGCCTCTGCCATTCCTCCTTGCAGATCCTCTCAAGTTTTGTCAGGTTGGATGGTAAACGTTGGTGGACAGCCATTTTTAGGTCTCTCCAGAGATGCTCAATTGGGTTTAAATCAGGACTCTGGCTGGGCCATTCAAGAACAGTCACAGAGTTGTTGTGAAGCCACTCATTCGTTATTTTAGCTGTGTGCTTAGGGTCATTGTCTTGTTGGAAGGTAAACCTTCAGCCCAGTCTAAGGTCCTGAGCACTCTGGAGAAGGTTTTCGTCCAGTATCCCTGTACTGGGCCGCATTCATCTTTCCCTCGATTGCAACCAGTCGTCCTGTCCCTGCAGCTGAAAAACACCCCCACAGTATGATGCTGCCACCACCATGCTTCACTGTTGGGACTGTATTGGACAAGTGATGAGCAGTGCCTGGTTTTCTCCACACATACCGCTTAGAATTAAGGCCATAAAGTTCTATCTTGGTCTCATCAGACCAGAGAGTCTTATTTCTCACCATCTTGGAGTCCTTCAGGTGTTTTTTAGCAAACTCCATGCAGGCTTTCATGTGTCTTGCACTGAGAAGAGGCTTCTGTCGGGCCACTCTGCCATAAAGCCCCGACTGGTGGAGGGCTGCAGTGATGGTTGACTTTCTACAACTTTCTCCTATCTCCCGACTGCATCTCTGGAGCTCAGCCAGTGATCTTTGGGTTCTTCTTTACCTCTCTCACCAAGGCTCTTCTCCCCCGATAGCTCAGTTTGGCCGGACGGCCAGCTCTAGGAAGGGTTCTGGTTGTCCTCAACATCTTCCATTTAAGGATTATGGAGGCCACTGTCTCTTAGGAACCTTAAGTGCGGCAGAAATTTTTTTGTAACCTTGGCAAGATCTGTGCCTTGCCACATTTCTGTCTCTGAGCTCATCAGGCAGTTCCTTTGACCTCATGATTCTCATTTGCTCTGACATGCACTGTGAGCTGTAAGGTCTTATATAGACAGGTGTGTGGCTTTCCTAATCAAGTCCAATCAGTATAATCAAACACAACTGGACTCAAATGAAGGTGTAGAACCATCTCAAGGATGATCAGAAGAAATGGACAGCACCTGAGTTAAATATATGAGTGTCACAGCAAAGGGTCTGAATACTTAGGACCATGTGATATTTCAGTTTTTCTTTTTTAATAAATCTGCAAAAATGTCAACAATTCTGTGTTTTTCTGTCAATATGGGGTAATGTGTGTACATTAATGAGGAAAAAAAATGAACTTAAATGATTTTAACAAATGGCTGCAATATAACAAAGAGTGAAAAATTTAAGGGGGTCTGAATACTTTCCGTCCCTACCGTATATATACACATACACACACAGAACAAGAAGAGCCTCTATTTAGTATCCATCTCTCCAGATGTGTCTTGTTTCCTCGGCACCCAGAGTACACAGTTTCTGATGGGTCTGTGAGGCCGAGGCAGAGCTTGTTAGCAGAATGTTTTCTTTTACGTCTTGTGGTTATTTTATTTTTGGGAAATCCCCATGTAACATAATGGTTCTTGTTTTGGCCCACAGCCCAGCTTTTTCTACGCCAGTTCCAAGAAGAAAAGGTCAGCTGAAAGACTGCTTTGAATGTTTAGGTAATAAAGTTCACGAAACTTATGAAAAGTATAACTAGTATAACCTCTGTGTCTCTCTCTCCTTGTTAACCCCTTATGTCCATGGGGTGAGGGAGTCAAATATTTACTTCGTGCTGGTTGCATTTTCATGTTGATAGAAAATAAGAGAGGGAAAGAAGGGGCCTAAAAGTGGGAAACGTCATGGTCCTCATATAGGGGTAGAGGAGAGAAGGAGTTTGTGTTATCTGTATAATCGAGTCAGATTGCTGCTTAAAAAGTCCATCCTAGACTTGAGGAATTGCAAGTAGAATCTGGTCTGTTGTTGAGCACAGATATTTCCGCAGTTTTAACACAGGCCCACTGTAGAAATCCCACTAAACAGTATATTGGAAGCCAAAGGGTTACTAAAAGAGCATTTCTCTCAAAAATCATAGTGGATTGGGTCTCACCACTGAGTATCAAGAGTATTCATCTGACTTTCTAGTGTTCAAAGTTAATCACAAAAATTATGTTTAATTACTTTTTATCATGATTTTTCATCAGTGCTGTTCAGTGATTTATTTGGCAGTATTTCAATAAACCCAAACTAGTTTACACTCATATTAAATTACTGCATTAAGCCTGCCATAGACGGTTAGAATCTTCAGTTCAGCTGGAACCAGCCTAGATTCAAACAATGTATGAGCAGGCTGAATGTACCCAAGTTGATTGATCAATCAACTTGGATACAGCCAGCCTATCGTATTTTACATGCAATTATTGCTAGCGGCTGTAATAGAAGCTAGCAATAATCACTGTGTTCTCCAGGTGGGGACTGCAACCTGTGCTTGCAGGAAAGAAAATAATTTCATCTATGGCCAGCCTTAAGCCCCGTACACACGGGCAGAATGTCGGGATACATTTGCTGGTTAACAAAACAAAATGTCCGACATTCTGCCCGTGTGTATGTCGGCCTGTCGGTCATGCATGCTGGAAAACCAGCAGCTGACCGACTCCCGATCAGCGCTCTCAGCCAATGGCAGACAGCGCTAATCAGAGTGTTCTGGTGGGATGGGGGGCTGAGCTGTCAGAACATAAAAACTCAGTGCGGGAGATTGCTGAACTAACCTCGCATGGTTAGTACAATGTCTCCGACCAGAACTGTCAGTTTTTTTTCATGCAGAAAAAAAAACTTTTGGTGTGATCAGAGAATAATTTCATTTCTATTGGGCCCCTGCACAGACACCAAACAACCAGGCTTAAGAGGAACATTCAACTAGTTACATACCTCTCCCAAATGCTATTGTTCCTGCACCAGTGCCCCACTCCCTTCTTTATCCTTTCCCTGTTCCATTGTAATTACCGAGTCATTTAAGCCAGCTATAGATAGTTCAAATCTCAGCAGGGACCGGCCTAGATTCAAACCATCTATGGGCAGGCTGAATGTGCCCAAATCGAGTGATCGACCTGGGCACAACCAGCATGTCTGATTTTCGGCATCCTATTATTGCCAGCAGCTATAACCACTAGCAGTAATCATTGTTTTCTCCTGACGGGTGGCTCTCTGTGCCCCCCTGCCGGGAGAACACATTAGCTCTGAGGGAAGGATTCCCCCATCAACACTGACTCTGTTGATGGGGAATTTGAGCGATTTTCTTTCCTGCAATTCGTGGGTGCAGGTAAGGAAAATCGCACCATGTATGGCCAGCCTTTTGCCCCGTACACACGATCGGACATTGATCGGACATTCCGACAACAAAATCCATGGATTTTTCCGACGGATGTTGGCTCAAACTTGTCTTGCATACACACGGTCACACAAAGTTGTCGGAAAATCCGATCATTCTGAACGCGGTGACGTAAAACACGTACATCGGGACTATAAACGGGGCGGTAGCCAATAGCTTTCATCTCTTTATTTATTCTGAGCATCAGGCCCGGACTGGGACAAAAAATAGGCCCGGGCATTTTAGACTGAGCAGCCAATTTTTCCATGGACCGGGGGGGGGGGGGGTGTATCGGTCCTCCACGCTGTAATGTGCAGGAACACTGATATAAATATAAAGGGGATTGCACTGTAATGGTTACCCCCCTTACATCAGAGTCCACACAGAGGTGTCTTACATCAGAGTCCGCACTGAGCCCCCTTACATCAGAGTCCACACTGAGCCCCCTTACATCAGAGTCCACACTGAGCCCCCTTACATCAGAGTCCACACTGAGCCCCCTTACATCAGAGTCCGCACTCAGCACCCTTACATCAGAGTCCACACTGAGCCCCCTTACATCAGAGTCCACACTGAGCCCCCTTACATCAGAGTCCGCACTGAGCCCCTTTACATCAGATTCCGCACTGAGCCCCCTTACATCAGAGTCCGCACTGAGCCCCTTTACATCAGAGTCCGCACTGAGCCCCCTTACATCAGAGTCCGCACTGAGCCCCCTTACATCAGATTCCGCACTGAGCCCCTTTACATCAGAGTCCGCACTGAGCCCCTTTACATCAGAGTCCGCACTGAGCCCCCTTACATCAGAGTCCGCACTGAGCCCCCTTACATCAGAGTCCGCACTGAGCCCCCTTACATCAGAGTCCGCACTGAGCCCCTTTACATCAGAGTCCGCACTGAGCCCCTTTACATCAGAGTCCGCACTGAGCCCCCTTACATCAGAGTCCGCACTGAGCCCCTTTACATCAGATTCCGCACTGAGCCCCCTTACATCAGAGTCCGCACTGAGCCCCCTTACATCAGATTCCGCACTGAGCCCCCTTACATCAGAGTCCGCACTGAGCCCCTTTACATCAGAGTCCGCACTGAGCCCCCTTACATCAGAGTCCGCACTGAGCCCCCTTACATCAGATTCCGCACTGAGCCCCTTTACATCAGAGTCCGCACTGAGCCCCTTTACATCAGAGTCCGCACTGAGCCCCCTTACATCAGAGTCCGCACTGAGCCCCCTTACATCAGAGTCCGCACTGAGCCCCCTTACATCAGAGTCCGCACTGAGCCCCCTTACATCAGATTCCGCACTGAGCCCCTTTACATCAAATTCCGCACTGAGCCCCTTTACATCAGATTCCGCACTGAGCCCCTTTACATCAGATTCCGCACTGAGCCCCTTTACATCAGAGTCCGCACTGAGCCCCCTTACATCAGAGTCCGCACTGAGCCCCCTTACATCAGATTCCGCACTGAGCCCCCTTACATCAGAGTCCACACTGAGCCCCCTTACATCAGATTCCGCACTGAGCCCCCTTACATCAGAGTCCGCACTGAGCCCCCTTACATCAGAGTCCGCACTGAGCCCCCTTACATCAGAGTCCGCACTGAGCCCCCTTACATCAGATTCCGCACTGAGCCCCCTTACATCAGAGTCCGCACTGAGCCCCCACTTACTGTAAGGGGGAGCTCTGTGGACTCTAATGTAAAGGGGAACACTGATTTAAGGGGGTCTCTGCTCACCAAAGCCCCCCTCTTGTATCAGAGTCCACAGAACACCCCTTAAATTAGTTTTCTATACACATTGGAAGGCTGGAGAGAGGGTGAGCTTACTCACCCCAGAATGAGGCTCAGGAGCGGGCTGCCTGCAGCTTTTAAATCTTTCTTCCTTCACCCCATAGATGTGTGGGCGGGGCAGACGCAGGGGGTGTGGGCGGGACAGACACAGGGGGTATGGGCGGGGCAGACACAGGGGTATGGGCGGAGCAGATAGAGTAGAGGGGCGGGAAGAGGAGGAGCAGTGGAACTGTCAGCGTTGGCTGAGCTGTGTGTGAGAGAGACACACAGCTCAGCCGCTATTGTAGTTGCGCCGGAGCCCAGAGATGACACAGGCACGGCCGCATAGCGGTGGGTGAGCGGCGGCCGTGGCCTGTGTTAACCCTGTCAAGGCCGCGGGCGCCGCTTACCTCCCGCTGTGCGGCCTGATCATCAACAGGCTATGGAGCTGGAGGTCCCAGCCCACCGGGCAAATGCCCGGTCTGCCTTATGGCCAGTCCGGGCCTGCTGAGCATGCGTGGCACTTTGTGCTTCGGATTTGTGTACACACGATCGGAAATTCCGACAACGGATTTTGTTGTCGGAAAATTTTATAGCCTGCTCTCAAACTTTGTGTGTCGGAAAATCCGATGGAAAATGTGTGATGGAGCCTACACACAGTCGGAAATTCCGACAACAAGGTCCTATCTCACATTTTCCGTTGGAAAATCCGACCGTGTGTACGGGGCATTAGAGTTGTTTGCTAACACGGTGCAATAGAGTGGCCAAGTGCAGATATAATTTTTTTAAAGTTGTTAGATAAAATGCTAAAAATGCTCCCATTGCAAGAAAAGTTTAAATTATTTAGTGATTTCAACAGCTACGTATTTTAAAACAACATTCTCTTTTTTTTAATTTAATTTCCCAGTTCCCATGCTAAAACAAACACTTTGATGACTTCATTCAGAATGGTTTACACTCCCCCATAAACCTTTTCCAGAGCAGGCCATTGATTTGTTTCCTGCAATCCCTCCCACAGAGCTATTATGTTCTCCCAGCGGGGGGTTTAATGGGGAGCCGTCCCTGCTGGTTGAACACAGCGATTACCGCTTGCGGCTATAGCCGTTGGCAATAATTGCATGCTAAAAATCCGACAGGCTGGTTGTACTTAAATCGATGGATGGATTGACTTGGGTACAATCAGCCTGCCCATTGATGGATTGAATCTCCCATGGTCCCTGCTGAACTGTCTGAAATTTGATCCATCTGTGGCCTGGTTTATGGAAGGAAAGAAAATTGCTCTGTTCTCCCATCAACACAGTGTTGATGAGGGGAATCCCTCCTGCAGCAGTATTGTGTTCTGTTGGAGGGGAGCCTTCCTTGCCAGCAGAACACAATAATTAGTGTTGCTGACTGTACCTAGCCGCACTAATCATTTGGGAAAAACCCAACAGGCTGGTTGTACACAAGTCGATCAAAATTGCGTCATGATTTTACCACGGTTTTGCGGCTGGTGATCAAAACGTTCCTATCCTGAATGCAATTCTTCCACATTCAGGATAGGGAGGTTGAACGCCTAACTGCAGCAGCTCCTAAACGATCCTAAAAGCCTATGTGTACATGGAGTTTAGGAGCTTTGGCAAAAAAACGCCAAAAGCTCCTAAGTTTAGGAGCTGCTAGTGTACATGGAGCCTTAGCTATCAGCTGCATGTTATTTGTTTTATTCCTACTGTAAGTCAGCTAACGTCATAATTCCAGCCCTTAATATTTGTATTGTTTTCTTAAATTCATTGTTCTAATCATTGTTACTGTTTTTAGATTTTGAAGTTCCTATGTATGAGAGGTTTGGTAAAGGAGGCACTTTTCCCCGTCAGTATCACTTTTCCCAAAGTCGGAAGGAATACACTGATGGTAAGTGGATCAAACTAACCCCGAAAAGAAAACCATCTGTAATAATGAATATCTGTTCAAACAATACACATCATATTTAACCATTTTTACTGGGACATTTCGTATTTAGAATTATTTCTATGCCTTATCTCATGTTCTACAGAGCTTAAAGAGTAAGTGCACATTTATCTGTAATAAATTCCAGAATATCAGCCTTTTCTATGCCTTCTTGCCCAAAATTAATGTATGCTTAGCTGTTCAGTTGCCAGACATTGGTGCCTCCTGGGTACTTCTGCATTATAGAAATTACAATTATAAAATTGCAAGGTTCTTGGTATCAACCACATATGATTTAAAACACAACAGTTACTAATTTTTACAAAGGGGCACTTATTCTCAAAATTTTGTTTTTACAAACTGTGGTTTTACTTGCAACACATGCGTCCCAGTGCAAGACTCAAATACTCCCTACAACATGACCACACCATTACCTACAGTATTTAAAACTCCCAACCTACATAATCTCTCCTGCACATATAACAATCCCCCAGCTCTTATGACCCCATCAACTTTGCATATATTGTCCCCTCAGGGGAAATGTCTTCTCCTCCAGGGCTCCACCACCTCCAGTCACAGCAAATGTACTATGTGTGCCCATCCTCTGATTCATATGCTCCACATAGGCTGTACATGTAACTAGCCCTGGAGGTTACACCAAAAATATGCAGCTACACACTTAAGCTGGCGGTAGATGGTTCAGCAGGAACTGGCCGAGATTCGAACCATGTATAGGCAGGCTGAATGTATCCAAGTTGATTGATTGATCAACTTGGGTACAACCAACCTGCCTGATTTTACATGTGATTATCGCTAGTGGCTGTTATACCTGCTAGCAGCAATCATTGTGTTCTTCTGGCAGGGACAGCTTCCTCCACGGGAGGGATTCTCCCATCAACACTGACTGTGTTGATGGGGGGATCGAGCTATTTTCTTTTGCAGGAATGAAAATCACTCCATCTATGGTCGGCCTTATTTGAGGTGATAGGGAGCCTGGTTGCAATCACACCCTCTACGTCTTCTCTTGTTATATCACATTTCAGTCATTTTCTTTATACAACAGATTGTTGGTCTTTTATCACTGTGTTGTGTAGGTCGCCAGACATTTCCTAGAAGTTACGTACCCCCAGAAAATTTGTTCCAGCTGGGTCCCAGCAGCAGAACGAGAAGTGTTAATGGAGACAGCACCATGCAATTTGATGAGTCCAGAAAGAAAAGGTGGAACAGCTCAGAGAAAAACTTAGCATTTATACATTCCACACCTGCCGATCCCTGCAAGAAATGTATGTATTCAATGCATATATATATACGTGATAAAAAAAAAAACAAAAAAAAAAAACAAAGCTCAGTACAGACCTAATGTGCTTCTAAGAGACCTGGTCTGAAACACTCCCTCTCTTCCTTTCCAATACATGTCTATATGAGGACCATTGTGATAAGTGGTTTTGCTGTTACTCAGCTCTGCCAGTATTGGAGAGGAAGTATAGGAACTGCATTTCCAATAAGAGTAAAGGGTATTTTGAGGCATTTACAATTAATGAAAAATGATAACATAAGTCAGTATATAGAGACAAAAGGTGGGATACTTTATATGGGCTTGTAAAATACAGTACAATGATAATAGCATCATCAATTTTGTTTGCCAATAAGTATATCAAGCCAAACATAAAGTAATAAAAAGCATTGTGTTACAGCCCCACAGGCCCCAGAGAATTGGAGGTTGGGTAAGCTGCTTGGGAGAGGAGCATTTGGGGAAGTCTACCTTTGCTACGATGTGGACAGGGGGAGGGAACTAGCTGTCAAGCAGGTGCCATTTGACCCGGACAGTCAAGAGACAAGCAAGGTGAGTGCCTTCCAAACTTACCTTTTTCTGGTCTTTTTGATGTTTTTCTTTGAAGGTTCTGAAAGATTATGGTAGAATAAATGGCTTTGTTGTTTATTTATGTCTCTCAGTAGTTGTCACTAATTTGGGATTACAAGCTTCACATTGATGTTGATAGCCTGATTTACTAAAAGGGTTGCGAGTGTTAACACAATAATTTGTATCTTATAGCGGGAGGAAAACTCAGACTGTGTGTGCTATATGTCCACACCCCAGCAAATCATGTAAAACTATGGACATAATATGTAGTTTGTGTGGACATATAGAAGAGAAACTGAGTACCATTATTATTATTATTATTAATAAACAGGATTTATAATAATAATAATAATACCATAAAAACAACTTTATTATGTACCATTAAAAATCTATTACACAACATTAAAAATTACTCTCCACATAAGCGTTCACAATATCCAAAGATTCCGATTACAGTTCACATGTGATCAATGCGTTTCGGGAATCCTTTAGGATCACGTGACAGAATCAGTACACTGGATCGCACTCCTAATCTTTATTAGAGTAATAGAAATGGGTGCCTGGGGTCACCTCAGAAATGCCCCTGGAAAGCGAGAAAAGGGTTTGGACTATCTCGGTACCTCAAGGACATAGACAAAAGTATGTATAATTTGTATAAAAACTGTTTAATAGTATATAGAATATAAAAACATGGTGGAACAAAACCACATTGACAGAATTAATACAGTTGATAGTTACAGCCTTACGTGCTGCTTCAAACAATTGTACAGACAATAGGATGAAAATGACCCCCAAGGTGGAGGTGGGGTGTAAAGTATGATGCGTCTTGGCAAATGTCCTTTACTAGTTTTGCAGCAAAAGCTGCTTCTTCAGAAGGAGCCAGTTATAAGCATCTAGTAACATAAATTGCAATTGTAATTACAAATTCAGATCATCCTTAATGTTGTTGATACATATTTCAAGACATGGAAATTATTTTCTTTAATGTATACATTCAATTTCAATTGAGAAGGGTACAAAGACACTGCTTACCTAGACAATAGAGAAACTGGGACAAAAAAGAGGGGAGGGAGAAGGGGGGGGGAGAATAGACAGAACAGTGAAGGTTTAGTATTTTAGAATAGACAACAGAAGTAATTAGAGAGTAGATATATTAGATTACCGACCTAATTTATTAGAGTAATATCAGCTAGTAGGGTAGACTGGAATTCATAGCATGTGTATGTTGCCCATAGAGGTGTAAATGAGTAAGCCAAGGTGAAACCACTGCCTCTCTGGAGGGAAATTCAAGTGCAATCATTAAACAGCCAATGGTCTTGTACACATAATCCTAAAATAGAAGGATCAACTTTCCAATGGGGAACCGTCCAGACCTAATGTGAGTAAATCACCATAATGATAGCATGGTAGTCAAGACATATATATTGCAAAGAGGAGGCTCTTGATTAGTATCTTAAAAACAAACTCAGTTCACATCAATCCAGCCAATAAATTGTATAAAAGGTTCACTTCAGTTATATAAATGTATGAAAGAAAATTCCAGTTTACCTATTGCAGGGGGTCAGCAACCTGTAGATCGTGATCTACCAGTAGATCGTGTACAGGTGACTGGTAGATCGCGGTCTGGGCTTGCTGACCCGCCATTCCAGAGCATCAAACAGAGTGCAGTGCAGAGGGACTACTTAAAAAGTTGGAGCTATAGTAGGGAGCAAGATGCCTCCTCTATTCCTGGCTCCTTTCCCATGCAGAGTGATACCAACTGCATTTAACCTCTTATCCTGGCTAGTGATCTCCAGAGTTGTGCCAGCAGCAGGAAAGAAGAGATCAGGTCAGTGTGAAGCAATATACTGAGCATGATAGTATAGGGCTGCTTTTACAGTGATGCGCTGCCGAATGCCACAAAGGGCTCATTCACAAGTGCAGCAGGCACTGCTGCTCCTCTGAAAAGCAATCCAAGTGTGTGTTGAGGAGAACAGGTGGTGAGGAGGCGATATGTTGCCTCCTCACCACCTGAATTAAACCTATGATTGCCATGCAGTGCAAACATTTGCGACACGGTAGTTTGGCAATTAGAAGTTTAAATCAGTTGTCAGGGGGTGAGACTGTGCCCGCTGATCTTTGACTTCTCCCATGCTGTTCAGGTAGATCTCCATCTCTGTAAGGTTGCCTACACCTGACCTATTGCATCTGCATGTGATTGGATAATTTACACAGTTGTGTGAACATTCTCGTCTCCTTTAGTAGATCACTTTTATTCCTGTCTAAAGTTTTCTAATATATGCTATAAGACTAAAATCTATGAACACAGTCAATTATGTTTTTTTTATTAGTAGGTGAATAAATGAATGTAGAATCGTGAAGATGTTTGTAGAGAGTAGCAGTAAATTTAATTCCCACCATGGAGTGCAATGCATGTTCCTAACCTACTGAGCTTTCTCTGAGACCCAGGGCAAAAACAGCATATTGAGCTGAAAGGCATAGCACATGAGCACTTAGAGACTGTGGCTTTCACCCCTCTTCTGGGTGGGCTTACCTTACAGTTCAATAGAATATTGACAGTGGGACTTGTGAAGGAAGTTTTGGCCCAGGTTGCAGGGGTACGTATAACCCCTTTGGTCATCAACATGTATTTCCACCAAGAACATAAATATTAGGAGCCAGCTATAATATTTAGGTGCATTGCCTATCTAAGTTGTGGGATTTGCCCAGCGTTGTTACTGCAATAGTTGAGTGTTTGGAAAAATGACCAGCCTGTGTTTTGGTTCCAGGAAGTGAATGCTCTAGAGTGTGAGATCCAGCTGCTGAAGATTCATAGACATGAAAGAATAGTTCAATATTACGGCTGCTTGCGGGACCCCACGGAGAGGAAGCTTTCCATCTTTGTGGAATACATGCCAGGGGTGAGCTAGATATTCTATGTAAATCATATGAACAATAGGACCTATACTTATCTATGTACAGTATTACTTTAACCATTTCAGTAACAGCCTACTGCCACTTTATGTCTTTCATATGGGTGATACTAAAGTCTTGTTTTTCTTTTTGGTTCAAAATAACAAATATGTTATACTCACCTGCTCTGTGCAGTGGTTTTGCACAGAGAAGCCTGGATCCTCCTCTTCTCGGGTTCCTAGCCGACACTTCTGGTCCCTCCCTCCTGTTGAGTGCCCCCACAGCAAGCAGCTTGCTATAGGGGCACCTCAGCCGAGCCGTAGCCCAGTCCCCTCTGTCTACTCATTGGCTCACTGACTTTGACAGCAGTGGGAGCCAATAAGGCTTCACTTTTGTCTCAGCCAATGAGAAGGGAGAGTCCCGAACAGCCGAGTCTCTCATGCAACAACGCTGGATCGAGATGGGGCTTAAGTAAGTATTAGGGGGGCTGCTGCACACTGAAGGCTTTTTATCTTAATGCACAGAATGCATTAAAATAAAAACCTTCTGCCTAACCTTCTGATAAAAAGCAATTACTTTAAATACATTTTTGGATGTTTTCAACAAAGATTATGATTATTTTAAATATATAAAGCCTTTCAGCACTTACCCCAGTGAATTGTAAGCAAATCCGTAGAACTAACCATGGTAGCCCGTCTCTAATCCTAACCTTAAGCCAGCCAAAGGTGGATCAAAATGCTGCCTGTTCAGCAGGAACTGGCCTTATTTCAATCTGTGTATAAGAAGGCTGGTTGTACTAAAGTTGATTCATCATTCGACTTCAGTACAACCACCCTGTCTGATTTTTTTTTTGATGTGATTACTGCTGGTGGCTATAGCTGCAAGCGGTGATCATTGTATTCTGTTGGCTGGGAACCCTCCCGCTGTCAGAATACCATAGCTCTGCGGGAGGGATTTCCTCATCAACATACAGTTGTGCTCATAAGTTTACATACCCTGGCAGAATTTATGATTTCTTGGCCAATTGTCAGAGAATATGAATGATAACAGAAAAAAACATTTCTTTCACTCATGGTTAGTGCTTGGCTGAATCCATTTATTATCAATCAACTGTGTTTACTCTTTTTAAATCATAATGACAACAGAAACTAACCAAATGACCCTAATTAAAAGTTTACATACCCTGGTGATTTTGCCCTGATAACATGCACACAAGTTGACACAAAGGGGTTTGAATGGCTATTAAAGGTAACCATCCTCACCTATGATCTGTTTGCTTGAAATTAGTGTGTGTGTAAAGAAAAGGTCAATGAGTTTCTGGACTCCTGACAGACCCTTACATCTTTCATTCAGTGCTGCACTGACGTTTCTGGATTCTGAGTCATGGGGAAAGCAAAAGAATTGTCAAAGGGTCTACGGCAAAAGGTAGTTGAACTATATAAAGGGAAATAAAAAGATATCCAAGGAATTGAGAATGCCAATCAGCAGTGTTCAAACTCTAATCAAGAAGTAAAAAATGAAGGGTTCTGTTGAAACCAAACCACGGTCAGGTGAACCAACTACAATTTCAGCCACAACTGCCAGGAAAATTGTTCGGGAAGCAAAGAAAAACCCACAAACAACTTCAGATGAAATACAAGACTCTCTGAAAACATGTGGTGTGGCTGTTTCAAGATGCACAATAAGGAGGCACTTGAAGAAAGATGGGCTGCATGGTCGAGTCGCCAGAAGAAAGCTACTAGACAAATGCCACAGAGTATCCTGCTTACAATACACCAAACAGCACAGAGACAAGCCTCAAACCTTCTGGCACAAAGTCATTTGGAGTGATGAGACCAAAATTGAGCTTTTTGGCCACAACCATAAACGCTACATTTGAAGAGGAGTCAATAAGGCCCATGATGAAAGGTACACCATTCCTACTGTGAAACACGGAGGTGGATCGCTGATGTTTTGGGGATGTGTGAGCTACAAAGGCACAGGAAATGTGGTCAAAATTGATGGCAAGATGAATGCAGTATGTCATTAAAAAATACTGGAGGAACATTTGCATTCATCAGCCAGGAAGCTACGCATGGGACATACTTGGACAGTCCAACATAACAATGATCCAAAACACAAGGCCAAGTCGACCTGTCATTGGCTACAGCAGAATAAAGTGAAGAATCTGGAGTGGCCATCTTAGTCTCCTGACCTCAATATCATTGAGCCACTCTGGGTTCAGTTCATGCAAGACAGCCCAAGAATTTCCAGGAACTGGAGGCTTTTTGCCAAGAGGAATGGGCAGCTTTACCATCTGAGAAGATAAAGAGCCTCATCCACAAATACCACAAAAGACTTCAAGCTGTCATTGATGTTAAAGGGGACAAATCATGGTATTAAGAACTGGGGTATGTAAACTTTTGATCAGGGTCATTTGGGTATTTTCTGTTGTCATTATGATTTAAAAAGAGTAAACACAGTTGATTGATAATAAATGGTTTCAGCCAAAAACTAACAACAAATGAAAGAAAAGTTTTTGTGTTATTATTCATATTCTCTGAAAAATGGACAAGAAATCATAAATTCTGCCAGGGTATGTAAACTTATGAGCACAACTGTAGATTGTGTTATTGGGGGAATCGAGCAATTTTCTTTCCTTCAACCTGTGGTGAAAATTGGTTACTGTATGGCCTGCCTTAGTCTCCCGTACATATTTTAAAAGTAAACCAATTAAAGCTCTCACTGTAGCCAGTTGATTGATTACTGCACACTTAGTAGTAGCCAACTAGCCATGTGAATTTAAAAAGTAAAATTGATTCCTAATTGCTCTGCAATACTGTGATATTTGTTAATATATGTTGCATTGTCTAGCATGTGGTGAAGTCATGTATGTTTTCATAGAAATATCAGTTTGCAGTAGTTTAAACCTCATATTAGCTCAGCTTTACAACTGCTTTCACATCTGTCTCATGTTCTGATAGCGACCCGCTTGTTCCATTGTCCAGCTGTCTGCACTCCATGTGAAGAATGCACTCATTTTTCTTTTACCTACCTTTTCTTACAGGGATCGATCAAAGACCAGCTCAAAGCTTATGGTGCACTCACAGAAAACGTCACCCGGCGGTACACACGGCAGATTCTGCAAGGAGTGTCATACTTACACAGTAATATGATTGTACACAGAGACATTAAAGGTAAGTAAGTGTAAGAAGATTGTTACAGCATTTTCCTTTGAAGTCAGTGGCACTAATAAAACCTTATAAAAGACCAGAACAGTGAAGAGAAATGACCTTAAGTGCATTGCCCTGACTCTTGGATCTAGAGAATTTCTTCCACTCTCTATCAAAAAATAAAGAAAATGTGTACTGTTGTATATATTTTCTTTATCATGGTTAGAACTAAAATACAAATGAGAACATGATTTTAGTCATTAAATATAAAAATGTTATTCAAACTTATATGTACTTGAGAGCTTTAGGCTCCTTTTTACTACACTAACAACTACCGTATATACTCGAGTATAGGTCGTTCCGAGTATAAGTCGAGGCCCTAATTTACCACAAAAAAATGGGAAAAACTTATTGATCCGAGTATAAGACGAGGGTGAGAAATGCACAGCTACTGTAAGTGGAAAAGAGGGTCAACAATGCCCATTTGCAGCCATAGATCCCCCGAACTTCAAACTCGGTAGTTAAGTGTTCCTAGATGCCCCCTAGCTGCAGCCAAAATTTGGGGTCTCTGAACCCAAAGTGTCCCAAAATGACATTGCTGCAGATGGACACAGTTGACCAACTTTGGGGCCCCGTATCTCAGGGCCACTTAATGCTAGGAACCCCAAATTTGGTGTGCAAACCCAGTGGACCTAGCACCATAAAATATCCAAAGCTGGGATTTCTAGCACCAAGTGGCCCCGAGATACAGGGCCTCAAAAATCGGTCCAGAAAATGTCAAGCACTTTTCTGCAGCAGAGAATGACATTTTCCGAACCTATTTCGGGGCCCGTATCTTGGGGCCACTTGGTGCTAGGAACCCCAGCTTTGAAAAATGTTATGGTTCCACTGGGTTTGCACACCAAATTTGGGGTTCCTAGCACTAAGTGGCCCTGAGATATGGGGCCCCAAAGTCGGTTCAGAAAATGTCAAGCACTTTTCTGCAGCAGAGAATGACATTTTCGGAACTGATTTTGGGGCCCCGTATCTCAGGGCCACTTGGTCCCAGGAACTCCAGCTTTGGATATGTTATGGTTCCACTGGGTTTGCACACCAAATTTGGGGTTCCTAGCACCAAGTTGCCCTGAGATACAGGGCCCCAAAGTCGGTTCGGAAAATGAAATTTTTTGCTGCAGAAAAGTGCTTGACTCGAGTATAAGTCGAGGGGGGCACTTTCAGCACAAAAAAATGTGCTGAAAAACTCGACTTATACTCGAGTATATACGGTAAGTATAACTGCAAAACGGTTTTGTTTACTGAGCTAATTGACATGTAAAGTGGAATTCCAGTCAAATTCTAACTAATCCTAAATCTTTTCCCACCCCCATTCTAAACCTATTCTATATACCCTGTAAAAGATGTCTATACTTACCTATTCTGAAGCGCCTCCAGTCCGGTCACATGATCAGGTCCCAGCGGCAGCTTCAGCGTAGAGGAGAGGCAGCAACAATGGCTACAAAGCCTGGGCGATGACATCACCCATAGGCGTACTATAGGACATTCGTTTTCAGCTGTCCCTCCTCCACACTGAAGTCAGCGCTAAGACACAATCATGTGACCAGATTGTAGCAGCTTCAGAATAGGTAAGTATAGACATCTATTACAGGGTAGACATGGCTAAACATGACGTAAATCACGTCAGTGCGCTGTAGTATTCCTTTAGTATTGTAGAAGGGATTATAGTATTTGTAAAGGAATTTCCATGACTCAAGGGTGTTGCACTGTGGAGTAATGTCATTTCTGGATCAGTCTGAGAGGCAATATTCAAGAAATAGTATGTACTATTACAGATATACTAGATACCACAGCATACAAGCAATGAGAGATACCACAGGAAGGCTGAGTAAGAGAGATAAAGACCCAGCTCCCTCCGCTATGGCACATTGCCTGCCCGTTTCCTGGATTTACAAAGCCTGTACTCGTTTATAACAATGGCAAGGGAGACAGGATTCTCTTGTGAACACATGATATTACAGATGTTTTATCCATTATGTGCAGGTGCCAATATTTTAAGAGACTCAGCTGGGAATGTAAAACTTGGTGACTTTGGGGCCAGCAAACGCATCCAAACCATCTGTATGTCTGGGACCGGAATTAAATCGGTGACAGGGACCCCGTACTGGATGAGTCCAGAGGTGATCAGCGGAGAAGGATATGGGAGGAAAGCGGATGTGTGGTAGGTATTCCAGAATAATTCCTAGTGACAGATGAACTGAATAAATGTGAATACATATGAATAGCCAAGGCAATAACCCGTCAACATGACTTAGAAATAGCAATACAAAAATGAAACCTTCCAAAACAAATGAATGCACCCTTTACTAAAATACTGAACCTTCCAAAACAGTATTTATAAAAAAATAAAACCATGTTATCTATGCCAAAAAATACAGCCCACTGTAGATAATGATATATAGGGTGTTAATTAAGCACATAAACCACCCTGTATGAATTTGGATCTGTCTGTCCGTGTTCATCCAATCTGACCCAACCCTTATCGCCATACGTCTGTTTTCAGTGAATCTTGTTGAATCATATGCCAGGCGGGTGTCAGCGGACACATATCTGCTGAGATCCCCCTCCCCATAGAAGTCAATGGGTGGCCCGATCGGATCCGTCTGAAAAACAGACAGGCGGATCCAAATGGTCCGATCGTAAAAAAAAGGGCCTTAAGCTAAATTTAAAAAAAGTTTGATGTTCAGGAGGACTGTTGTTCGAAGTGTAACCCTGTTCTTTTCTTCTGTTTGTCCTAAAGGAGTGTGGCATGCACGGTTGTGGAAATGCTGACAGAGAAACCACCATGGGCGGAATACGAAGCCATGGCTGCCATTTTCAAAATAGCTACCCAGCCAACAAAGCCCAGACTCCCGGACAATGTTTCAGATTCCTGTAGAGATTTCATGAAAGAAATATTTGTGGAAGAGAAAAAGAGGCCCACAGCAGAGGAACTTTTAAGGCATCCTTTCGTTAGTCATAGTATTTAATTTTTTTGTCAGTGTAGACAATGTAAACAAATGAAGGATTATACAGTGCAAAAAAATGGAATCCATAAAGACATTGCAACTTCCTGCTGCTTGTGTTCATCAAGAGGCCACAGAGTCTTTAGACATCCCTGGGATATAATAGACACTGCTGGAAGGACACATACCATCAACACACTGCCACAAGTCATACAAATGTATCAAGCAATATAGTACTGGAGGACGGTCGGAGGTCAAAGAATGTATCTTGCCCATAACATTTTTTATTTGGAATTATATTGGACATTTTGTTTCATAAAACACTAAACTCAAGGCAGATCTTAAAGTGGTTGTAAACCTCAGACATGAAATATGAACAAAGCATATCCCTCTATAATGTGTACTTGTCTCAATCCAGATCACTAAGTGTAATTTATGCCCACTGCTTTGTTCCTCTGCTATCAGCATGAGTCACTTCTGACAAGTTTTCCTGACACCAAGAGAAAAATGGTGACAGGGGAGGGATCGCCAGCTGATTTTGACAGCATCAGCTCTGTTCCTGTGTGAAGGGGGGGGGGGTGTCCCTTCCCTCCAATCGGCTCTCAGAGCTCTGCTCACTGATGTAACTTCAGCTCCGCACCCCCTGCTATTCAGAACTTCGAGATCCCGTGTTTGTCTTGGTGGGATCCACACTTGCACATGACATCATACATCTGAGAAAAAGGGAATGGGGCTGCTTCCTTGGCTGGCAGGTTGACGAAGCTGGCAACATTTCAAGTTTGCAAAAATGTGCTAATCTACTACGTACACATAAAGGATTTATCTAACAACACTTCATGTCAGCATGGGTTAGAAGTGGCTTCCAAAGAAAGTCTAGGTCGAAGGACTAAGCACCTTCATACATGGGCCCATTGGTTTCTGGTTATCCAGAGAGTACCACAGTACTAGTGTCAACAGGCTTGCAGTTTGGTTTAAGAAAAAAGCAGAATCATTCCTAAACAGTCATATTGTGTATTGACAGCTTTAAACGTTTATAAAGAGAATGGGATTTGAAGGTCCATTATGGCCACTCTAGTCCATTCTATATCTAGTATATCGTATAGATTATCTGAAATGAATCACCAGTGTTATAAATTGTAAATCAGGCAGAGTGGCTACAATAGTCTACAATGCTGTGTTCTTGTTAGCACACTTTTCAAAAGCCCCATTCTTCCTTCATTACTGTAAGACTCTTGGGGGAGATTTACTAAAACTGGAGCTCTCAGAATCTGGTGCAGCTGTGCATAGCAGCCAATCATCTTCTAACTTCAATTTGTTCAGTTAAGCTTTGACAATAAAACTTGGAAGCTGATTTTGCATTCTCCAGTTTTAGTAAATAACCCCTAACTCTATTTGCTGTCTATTTTTTCACACATTTCCCTTTTATGGAGCAATGCCATTACACCAGCACAGTGCCTTTAAATGGAAAAGGTAATTTATTTATACAGTGAACCAACGGCAAAAATGGATTTCCTAAAAAGTGAAATTAAGAAAAAATACACACATTATATTTTAAGCAAAAATGGAATAGGAAGTACTAGAGAAAAAATAGCATATATATTATTAGGCTATTGCCAAAGACCAATATAATGGAGGAAATTATACCTGATCAATTTCCTTAATATCTAAAATATGCCAAAGGAGGGTGAACCATATTCTACCATTGACCACTGACCATGCCGAAGATTAGTGCAGATTAGATATGTGTATTGTTATGTACATCATGTTGTAGCAGGAACATTCATTCCCCTATAATTATCCGTTCGTTTTCTCTAATCGATTTTCCTGTTTCAGAGCTCACCTATTGGTTTGTTTTTGGAAAGTAAGATGTTGTGGGCACCATAATAATGGCAGCAAAGTTACGGGGAGAAGCACCAAGCCTCAACATTTACAAACTGATCATTTGTTTCTATTTTGGCTACTACAGAACATCTATAGCTACATTCAGCAATAAAACTGCAGAGAAAGTGGAAGAAAAGTGGATATTTGCTATAGTTCAAAAAACATGAAGCCATTTTTTGTTTATGTTGTTTTTCGGATATAGTTAAAAGGTTGTTATGAATATAAAGAAGAAAGCAAAATCCAACAGCAGTTTCAGAGAACATAATGACACGAAGCAAGGCATGGAGCTTGTTCACAATAGCATCTTTATTCAGGTGAGGGCAGCATTGTATGTGGGTTGCCATCATGGCAAGGATTGCAGCACTTTTGAACCTGAACTTCCTGTTTAGTTTGTGCCTTTTGTGAAATGTGATATTGAATACAGGACACATCTTTATTTCTGCAAAAAAAAAATAGGAAATAAACCTCTAAGCAAATGCCTTTGGAAGCTGATAGGAAGTGATGGGGACTTGGATGTGCTAATAGAAAGGAATAGCCTCCTAGTAAGTGTAAGCAGTGTGCTGATTTACAGACATAGTCTAAAGGACAGGCACAGAATTACATACAATAAAAAGTGTAGTCCCATTCATGCCAAGCAAGAGCACAGCACAGCAGGGGTTGCCAATACTTTTCAGGCCTTATATACAGTTCAGCTATGAATAAGCCTTATGGCCTTTATGGTCCACCCCTTAAAATGAAAGTTTATGGAAGCTACAAGAAAACTGTATTGTTGATGTCATTGGGGTTGCTATGGGCAATGCCACATTTTTTCATTAATAATTACTTTCATAAATGACACAAATACATTCTGTATATGTTCTTTTGGATTGAGAGTAGGGTCAATGAACTCAGACTGGGATTAATATTTGAGTGAGTCCCTGAATATGAAAGACAATTTTGTATACACCACTGACCAAACTGACTTGTATTTCACTTTTGTCTCTTTTGATAATAAAAATAGGAGTAATGTATTATGTGATAATGTTTTTGGTTGCTTGTACTTTATTTTTGCACTTCCCCTCGTTGTAGGAAGACTGCAATGAGAGGGAAAAAAAAGCTTAATTGTAACCAGCCACTGTGAATTTCATTCTTTTTGCATAATTTTTGCTATGTATGGTTAAAATTATACAAAATGTGGAAATAATAATGTGAAGGAGAAGAACGTGTGCACCTTGCTTCAACTACCATTGTCAGTAGCCTAAATTAGCTCTGTATATTCTGACAGTCCACTAGAGGGCGAGTCGTGCAGCAATTGTTTTCTATTGGTACTAACTAAGGCCAGTGGCATTTGTAGCACTGGAAGACAGACGCACACCTTTTTCTCTCACACAATGTTATTTCCATAATCTTTTTAGTTCATCTTAACCGCATTAAAAGAGTGACTAGGAAGAGGAATTCACTCGGGCTGATGACCGCAACGATTCAGCTGAAGAGGCCTCAACTGTAGCCTTTCACTACTGCTCCAGAGTAGGGAGATCTCCCCACCTGGGTCCTGAAAAGTCATAGGCACAGGGGGTTGCCCCATTACACCTTAAAGAGATCCATTTGATGTAGGTGGCGTACTTTTAATAATCACTTTTAGCAAAATACTATTAAATTACTTACAATAAAATTGATGCTTATATGTTCTAACTACAGCTATGACATCCTTTATACAAAAGTGTTATCCAAAGAGTTACAAAATGTGTAATGACAAGTGGAAAATTGCTGCTTTTCTGTAAAAGTTCTGTAAATTATGTGTATACGTTGACTCTGTTATAGGAAAATTGAGCAAAGAATTCGGAGTTCTGATCACTAGCAGCCTATCAGAAGAATCCATGTTTTATTTCTCATGGAGAAACTGGCTGCCCTGGGGAAAGCCCTATTTCGGAGGGGAGTGGGTACCTGGTATTGAAAGGTACCCGCTCCCACTTACAGCTGAGCTAGCTGCAGCAAACTCAGCCAGAAGTTCAGCCCCCCTTCTCTTTCCACCGCAGGGTCATTCACACAGCAAGTTTTGTGCATGCGCAGTAGGTAACAGGCTGTGAAGCCGCAAGGCTTCAGTGCCAATTTCCCTCAGCCGAGATGGCGGCGGCAGCACCCAACAGCCAATTGAAAAATCGGGGCGGGTGAAGACACTGCTGGATTCGTGGACAGGCAAGTGCCCTAATATTGAAAGTCAGTAACTACATTATTTGTAGCTGCTGACTTTTAATTTTTTCCGAAGGAGCCTGGAACTCCCCTTTAAGGAGCCAGGTGGCACTTTCATGCATGCTGCTCTCCAGTTTACTGTGCTGCGGGTACCTGCAAAGGTCCCTTGACTTTCAGGAAGTTAATATTTGCATAAAGTTTGGCATGCCCCTGCTTCACACCTGATAGTGCTTGGGCCTGGTGAAAGAGTATCCAGACTCTGTATAGATACCTGGAACCTTATGATGCAGTATAATTCTGACTTGGTAACTAAAACTATCATGCAGAAAGTTAAGTCAGATTGGAATCAAAATACCTGATCTGAAAACTCGTTTCAGGGATAAGTCAGAGGTACCAGCCTACATGGCCCAATCATGCATTTTGGGTTAAGGCACTGCCCCTAATGTACATTGTGTCACTTATTATTGTGCATAGTGATAAGCAGGCCATAGATTATACGATTTTCATGGTTGCAGGAAAGAACATCACTAGATTCCCCCACCAACACAGTCCGTGTTGATGGGGGAATCCCTCCCGCACAGACACTGTGTTCTCCTGGCAGAGGGGGGGGGGGGTACTAGGAGCCATCCCTTCCGGGAGAACACAGTAAATACTGCTAGCAGCTATAAGCGCTGCCAATAATTGCATGCGACGATCAATGGATCGACTTCGGTACAATCAGCCTGCCCATAGATGAATTGAATTTTGGCCAGTCCCTGCTGAGCCAGCCAAGATTTGATTCATTCATGGCCACCTTTAGGGCATTCATTTTTAATGGGTTGCCAACATACAAGAATGGACACAAAATAAAAATAAATTCTTCTGGTAGTACATTATTATCTGGTGGGGTGCGTTGCAATGCTTGCACAGCTGAGCTGGTGTTCCATTAAAAATATATAGAACCCTAACCCATATTACCACATACAAAAGTGTGATTTGACTTTACCACAGGTTTCCTTTATATTAAATCTACTTTTCAGTGTAGGGTCTAAAATGACCTGATCAGAGCATCTAGGGGTTAAAGCCTTCCAGATAATAGTAGATCCTAAACCTGTATTTTGTTTTTGCCATATAAACTACATTGGATTAGGAGTAATTGTTACCAAAAAAAGTCTTAGTGGGCTGCATGTGGCTCATGGAATTCTGGGACAGCTGTGATAAAAAATGGAAAAAACATATTCAGAACACTCATCGCATTCGTGTTTAGATACAGAACTTGGGATCTCTTTGATGTGGTCTTTTGCAGGCCATACATGGGTCGAATTCCGAACAATTTGACGATCAAAAATTTGTGTATTTTGTGATTCGATGGTGCCATTGAGTTTTGAAATTCAACCAACCAAGCCTTCAATTTAACCTCATGTTGTTATGTAAAAGAAAATTCATGGCTGGGAATCTTCTTTCTTTTCCAGGTCACAGCTTATGCACATTTCTTTGATTATATTTCTCGCACGATTCTCCCACTATTGATTATAAATTCGTTAGTTTTTCCAAAAATTTCCAACATGCCCGATCACTCAAATTCGATGGCCACACAAAAATTGTCTGTTGCGGCCCACTAATGGTCACAAATTGAAGTATTATTCAAAGGTGCTATTTTTGAATGAAAAATCATTCAGAATTCGACACGTGCATGGCTGGCATTAAATCAAGCAGACTTATTTCTGTGATCTTTCATTTCACATGACAGCAGATCGCAGCTTGATAGGAGTAACAACAAAACAATGAAAAGGGCAGAATATGACTTGCTACAGACCAAAGATGACTTGCCTTGTATATAGCTGAGCTGTAGACACATATGCCTGTACAAACAGAAGCTTGTTCCTAATATTAGGACAAGTCATAAATATTCTATTGTAAATCCAGAGATCACAATTTTGCATTTTTAAATGTCAATTATTGTTTATATATTTTTATCCTTTGTAATCAAGATTTTTTTAAATAAATTTAAATTTGAGAAAACCGAAACAATCTCTCCAAAAATGAAGTATTTGTTGCAGGGGATGCCTGAAATCTGACTTGTATCTTAGTGCAGACTTCTGGGAAAATTGGTGAGCCAATCACACAAGCAGTAAATGATGTTTTTGGGGAGTGGTCATTACACACTGTGTACAGAACAACTCAATGTAGGGATATTGCAATGCATTCTCAGAAAATTACAGTGGCTGTAGGTTGAAAAGGAAAGGTCATTTTTAATAACATTCAAATACAATATGATTAGTGTCGCAATTATATGTGCTATATTATTTTTTCTTTATTTGCAATTTTTTATTTCCCCCACGAAAGTGGAGTTACCCTTTAAGTCTTTACTTTTCCTGAAGAATTGCTGCTGTAAGCTCCCTCTAGTGCTGGTCATGTCACCAATTCCAAGCCATTAGTCATGTGATTTAGTCTCAAATGACTTAGGGAAGGCAGAGGTCAGACACATGATCACTGATCTGCTCTTTCAGTTAGGGATCTCCGATCACATGCTGAAGTCCTTGGAGTTTCTCCTACGCACTCTGGAGTAGCTCCAAATTCCTTCATGTGAATTGTGTTTCCTGAATACCTTTAGGGATACCCTAAAAACATGACCACTAGTAAATTAATCTGGAACTAATGCCGCGTACACACGAGCGGACTTTACGACAGACTTTGTCCGGCGTACTTTTCAACGGACTTTACGACGGACTTTCTGAATGAACAGACTTGCCTACATACAATCCACCAAAGTCCGATGGATTCGTACGTGATGACGTACGACCGGACTAAAACAAGGAAGTTCATAGCCAGTAGCCAATAGCTGCCATAGCGTCGGTTTTTGTCCGTCGGACTAGCATACAGACAAGCGGACTTTTCGACCGGACTCGAGTCCGTCAGACAGATTTGAAACATGTTTCAAATCTAAGTCCGTCAAACTTTTGAGAGCACAAAGTCCGCTGGAGCCCACACACGATCAAAATCCGGTACGCCAGACCAAGTATGCTGTAAAGTCCGATCGTGTGTACGCAGCATAAGGGGCAGTGAAGCTGATTGACAAAGAACAGAATGGAGCCCAGGGCAGAAGGGGCCACAGTGGATGGGAGGAACAGTCCAAAACACAGCAGGAAGGGAGGAGCCACACTGGAGGAGTGTAGAGTTGTCAGGAGGAGAACAGAGAGGGGTAGAGAGATAGCAAGAAAGTTGATAAAGAACAATGGAGAATGATCCAAGATGGTATAAGACAGAATGTGTGCAAAACCCTTTCATTACTACATTAGCAAATGCCTCCTCTCACTTTATATTATAAAGGATAAAAAAATATATACTTATCAGGAGACAATACTACCCAAAGTAAGACATTTTTATTCACCTACTTTTTTAGTGTCATAACTACTAAAAAGGTATTGCCAAGTCAAAAGACCCATAGCTGAAATGTGAAAACTGCTCTAGTGGAGGGTAAGGAAGCACCTTATCCATCCATCCATCCCAATGTGGTTAGTTTGCTATCGTGTTTGGTAGCTACAGGATGTTGTGCTGATGCATAGCATGCCTGTACTCTCGTAGTCAGATGTCTGCTGACATGCCCCCATGTGCATTCTCTTTGCTATGAAGATCAGTGTACTGCTCTCCCTCATGCTGACACTCACTCCTGCACAGCTCTTCAATGGGAAGACCAGTGTACTGCTCTCCCTCTGACTCCTGCTGGCATGCCCCCCCACCCAGCTCTTTTCTGGGAGGATCAGTGCATTGCCGTTTCCTTACCTCTGCTAACATGCAACGTGGCTCAGTGTCTGAATGGACACAGGGTAGAAGCTCAGGAGCTAGCCTGCTTGGATGCCCCCATAGCAGGCTGCTTGCTGTGGGGGCACTCAGCAGGAGAGAGGAGCCAAGAGCACTGCCGAGGGACCCAAGAATAGGAGGATCTGAGCAGCTCTGTACAAAGCCACTACACAGAGCAGTATAACATGTTTGTTATTTTTAAACAAAAAAACTCAAGACTTTAACCAGTTTCTGCCCGGCCTATAGCATCGATGAATCGATTTAATTCAGTAGAATGTGTGCATATAGCAATTTAATGCACTGCTATACGCAAACATAATGTGTAAAAAAAAAAAAAATACTGATCACTTTCCCAGAGTAGTACAATGTTAACATTATATTGCTCTGGTCAAAGTGTTTATAAAAAAAGATTAAAAAAAAAAGAGAAAACACAAAAAAAGAAGAACTTCCTAACTGACCAATACCCTGTTAGGAAAAAACCCCCACCACTGCCAGTCTCCGCTCTAATATATTCTAAAAGGTGTTCTATTGGGTTGGGGCAGGCCAGTCAAGTTCCTCCACCCCAAACTCACTCATCCATGTCTTTATGGACCTTGTTTTGTTCACTGGGCCAAATCATTTGGTGAAGGGGGATTATGGTGTGGGGTTGTTTTTATGCTCCCAACTTTGTGGGAACAGTTTGGGGATGGCCCCTTCCTGTTCCAACGTGACTGCGCACCAGTGCACAAAGCAAGGTCCATAAAGACATGGATGAGTGAGTTTGGGGTTTGCATGACCGCCCAATTGTATGTTTTGTTGGCCCTCTTTCACACTAAGGCGTTTTAGCGCTAAAAATAGAGCCTGTAAAGCGCCACTCAAGCCTCCCCAGTGTGAAAGCCCAAGTCCTTTCACACTAGGGTGTATACACCGCTCCCAAAACGCCCTGCCCATTGAAATGAATGGGCAGAGCTGCCGAAGCGCCTGCAAAGCACTTAGTCAGCCCCGCCGTAACATGGGCGCTTTTAACCTTTTCTTCGTCCGCTAGCGGGGGTTAAAAGCGCCCAGCTAGTGGCCGAAAAGTGCTGCTAAAACTACAGTAAAGCGCCGCTAGTTAACCCTTTCACCCCCTGTCACCAGTGATCACCGTATTAGTGTTACGCGTGATGCTGGTTAGTTTGTTCTTTATAGCATCAGGGCACCCGCCGTATATTACCCAATAATGGTTTGCCCCCTGATCGCCCAGCGGGTGATATCGTTAGGTTCAGTCAGTCAGGGTCTGCATTGCCCCAGGCAGCGTCAGATTAGTGCCAGTAGCGCTAACACCCAGGCACAATACACCTCCTTTAGTAGTATAGTGTCTGAACAGATTGATATCTGATCAGATCTATACTAGCGTCCCCAGCAGTTTAGGGTTCCCAAAAACACAGTGTTAGCGGGATCAGCCCAGTTACCTGCTAGCACCTGTGTTTAGCCCCTCCGCT
The DNA here is from genome assembly GCA_037952925.1 of Lithobates clamitans. NCBI lineage: Eukaryota > Metazoa > Chordata > Amphibia > Anura > Ranidae > Lithobates > Lithobates clamitans. Next base: position 9,280,947 of record JBBGZY010000142.1, read on the forward strand.
CAGCCCAGCCCACCCTAGTGCCGTATCAGTCGATCACTGTCACTTACAAAAACACAACACACATAACTGCAGCGTTCGCAGAGTCAGGTATGATCCCTGTGAAAGCTATTGCCCTGTACACACGATAGGATTTTCCGACAACAAATCCATGTTTTTTTTCCAACGGATCTTGGCTCAAACTTGTCTTGCATACACACGGTCACAAAACGCGGTGACGTACAACACGTATGACGAGCCGAGAAAAGTGAAGTTCAATAGCCAATGCAGCTCTTCTGCTTGATTCCGAGCATGCGTGGAACTTTGTGCGTCGGAATTGTGTACACATAATCGGAATTTCCAACAACGGATTTTGTTGTCGGAAAATTTGAAATCCAGATCTCAAATTTTGTGTGACGGAAATTCCTATGGAAAATGTGTGATGGAGCCTACACACGGTCGGAGTGTCCGACAACAGGATCCCATTGAACATTTTCTGTAGGAAAATCCGACCGTGTGTACAGAGCATAACAGTTTTTTGTTAAGCGTATTATTTAGAAGAGTGGGTGATGTGTGACAAGCTCCTAAATGTTGTGCATAAAATGCCAGGACAGTTCAAACCCCCCCAAATGACCCCTTTTTGGAAAGTAGACACCCCAAGCTATTTGCTGATAGGCATGTTGAGTCCATGGAATATTTTATGCAAAGGGTGTGGCTGCACTACTGCTGATCTCCTGAGCTCCAGAGAGGCCTACTGATCCAGGGAGCTTGATTACTTCCTATACCCAGAGTGGATGCAGGAATCTGGGGTGGACCCAGGGGAGGATCCCCCGGATGGCCAGAGTACCGGTGCTCCCATACCAGTGTTTGAGGACCTGGGAAATGGCCCAGCTAAAGGTCAAAGCCTGTCAGCCTACAGAAAAAAGGTTTGTGCTAGGATTGCGAGAATTGCCAAGGAGGAGGAAGTACTGGCAAAGTTAAAGTTTGAATTCAAGCATAAAAAAATTGCAAATGACCGGCTTCACAGTTCCAAGAGAAGACAGATGCGGCCTGAGTTAATGGCTTTGGAGGCCAAAGTGGAAAAGCAGAGTCTGCTGGTGGCCGCATTAAAAGAAACCAGCGGAGCTTTTAAGGAGAAATATGGCAATGATGATCGCTTCCGTACAATGCGCAGAGGGGCCATAGAGTCCAGTGGAGGAGAAGCATCACCAGAATGCAAGAAGCCAAGGTCAGTGCAAAGCCAAAAAGTTACTGTGGGCTCGGACTGTGTTTCTGGCCAGCACGCTGGTTATGCCTGCAGAAGGTGGAGAAAGCTCTGGCACACAGGCTGCGGGTGATCAGCAGTCAGGTGTTTTGGCTGACAGTATGTCATCGGGCCAAGGAAGTTCTGCGCCCTTATCACTGCAACAGGAGGCTATGGAGCAAGATGATCCATCTGAGCCTGTGAAGGGAGCAGGTATGCTAACGTTAATCACAGAAATGGAATCACCTTTGCATGGTCGCAAGTTTGCTGTGTCTGAATCATCTGAGGATGAAGAAGAGGATAATGATGTCCCCCCAAAACCTTTGAAACAGGTGGCAGAAAAAGCTGTTTTTGTTTATGACTTGCCTATACAACATAATGGAGGTGTAGTTCCTATGGATGGTGCAGTAGAGGGCAGTGGAGAGCAAGCTCATCTGGCTGAGACTCCCACCTGTGTACAGAATGCCAGTGAAGGGTGTGCAGACTCTGCAGTGAAGAGTGCTGATAAGGACATCTCCACTGTTGGTATTCCTTTAGTTACTGATAATGAAGTAAGAATTACCAAGGGTAATGTAAATGATATTTCTGTGTCAGAAGTCCCTGCTCCATCTGTTGATGATAATGTTGTTTCTATCTAAAGAGGGGTCTGTAACTAAAAGTGATGTGCGGGATGTTGCAAGGAGTGCGATTATTTCTTATGCTGCAGTGGTGGCTGCACCTGTCCCGAGGGCGAGTAGGGCCAGTTATTCTGCGGTCACTAGGACTGATGTGAGCGAAGGTAAGGCCAATCTGACACCATCTGGTAGCTCCTTTAAATGCCGCAATGTGGTCCAATTGAGGTGGACTGGAGAAGGGCCCCCTCCCCCCCCAAATAGGAGAGATGTGGTGGACCGTATTCTGGGGATGGATTTTAAAGCGGAGGAGATTTTTGCCCTTATCAGCCCAGGTGGGTCATATTAAAGTGGCAAGTATTAGGTAGGATATCGGTGAATGGCAGTTGGACAAAGAACTCTGGTATTGGAGATTTTATTCCATCTTTCTGGCCAGAAAAGAATGGACACTCCTGACCCGACTCGTGTCTACACGTCAAGAGTGTCAGATACAGTGAATACAGTGTAGATATATATTTTCAGCATATTGCGTCACAAGCGAACAGGCGGTACACTTCTGTTTTAACAGACATTCTAATCTTTTAAAAATCAACCTATGTATCCTAAAACCAGACAAGTTCCGCAAAACCATATATATTTTTAGCCTTATACAAAACTCGTCTCTCTGCAGTATGCTCTTGCAGGTTCCTTCATCTGTCTTAAATGATGTCAGCAAGCAAGCTTTTGCACATAAAGAGGAATGTAGCAGATTTCTGTAATGGGGAAGTCACAAATAGCTTCAACATGAAATACAAGAAATATGATTCTTAGCTGAAATTCTAAATCAGTCTTACTACACACATAACTATGGCCATATAAACTGACCCCCGTTCCTACTTCATTCCCCCCTTTGATCATAATCATAGCAATTAATATGAGCGAGATTAAGCATCACTAAATAGCATACAGTTTTGTTTTGTTTTTTTTTGTTTTTCTATGGTGACCTCACTAGCAGGCACAAAACATTCTTCTACCGAGATTATTCCCCATTGTCGGCTCCAGCCGGGTCTCTCATTAACTTATAAAACACTGGGATAGTGACCCTTGTCCCATGGTAACAATAAGAATGCAAAAGAGTAAAAATATTAGCACTCCATACACTATAGGGAGAATCAGAAAATAATTAAAACTTGTCTCTGCAATACTTGAGTTGGTGATCAGGGTATGGTTTACCAGCTTACCGGTGGAGCTAAAGCTCAGGATGGTTAGCCAAGTTTTATAGGGAGCATAAGTAGGGTTATAACAGGTTATCTGATTTTCAACGGAGCACATTGAATAGGTAGTCCCATTATGTATGCAAGTACCAGTCTCTGTGCCCTTGCATTGATAATGAGAGTGCCACAGTAACATCTTGGTAGCTATGGATCCTACTCTGGTGGTCCTTATACAAGGGTCACATGAATCACCCTCCCCCCTTTTTAGCTCGGCCAGTATCACTGCTATGACTATTAACAGTCTCGTTATAAAGATTTTAGTAAACATTACACCGATGAATATCCTCAGGCTTCAGCTTGTGCGTAGACCAACCAGTGTCCGGGGTGTGGTTGGAGCAGAGCTTAGTAGATATCCTTTATCTTCCACCGTGCGTTGAGCCAGCAGCTTCCAGGAGTGTGTTGGCCGCAGGGCTGAAGTCTGTCTATTTTCTGCCGTGCGTAAATTCAGCAGCTTCCAGGGGTGTGCTGAACACAGAGCTGGAGTTCTTCCTTTTGACTTCTCTGGTCAATCTCAGTCTCAAAGGATCTTGGGGATCTACTGTACTGTGCCAGAAGTCTGTGAGGTCAGCAGCTCGTTTTACCCTGGAGTGGTGTATCCAGGGTGTCACCTCAGCTAAATTAATGGCTGTTGGGGTAGATAGCAGAACAGTGTAAGGACCCCACCATTTTGGCCCTAGTGGGGTTAAGTTCCACTCCTTTACCCACACTGTGTCTCCTGGTTTAAAGGGGTGTACTGGGTTCGACACGCTTACGGGCAGTTTTCCTTGAACCCATTTCCCTATGTCTTGCTTACTCTCCCCAAGTCTCTGTATCAGTTCACGGTTAACTACCCCTCCTATCTGATGAAAGTCTCCTCTTATCCCTCTAATGATGGGTGGGGGCCTACCATACAGTACCCTAAAGGGGACAGATTTGTCCTCTTTGTTGGGGTATCCCAAATTCTCAGTAAAGCAATGGGCAACATCAAGGTCCATTTCATTTGGGTTTCCTGACAGAGCTTGGCCAGTTGTGACTTGAGCGTACAGTTCATTCGTTCAACTTTTCCAGAGCTTTGGGGCCTATATGCAGTGTGTAGTTTCCAAGTAATCTTAAGTGCTGTTGCTAATTCCTGGAGGCACTTGTGGACAAAAGCAGGGCCATTGTCTGAGCCTATATCTGGGGATAAACATCTTTTACAAAACTGCTTCCGTCAGTAAAGTACTCAACGTTTGGATTTTCCAAGGGGCTGTCTTTCAAGTCTGGTCGGCTTGCATATCCATTACCTGGAGACTGTCATGAGTTAGGGGTTTCTGTGAGGTGGGGAGCAGAGTGGCTGGGTTTAAAGTGTTTACAGTCTCTACGTGGATACGAGCATTTTCACACAGCATAGCTTGATATTTAACCATTCGACTGTTAGTAAACCAGTAATTTCCCTTGTAATCCATTAATGCCTGTACTTGGTGTGGGACTCGGACATAAGTCTCCTGACTTAATGACAAATTGTCAGCTTCGGCCACAAGGAAGGCTGTTGCTGCGATGGCCTGCAGGCAGGATGGCCATCCCTGAGCTACAGTGTCCAGTTGTTTTGAAAGGTATGCTACAGGGCGCTGCCAAGACCCAGAGTATTGTGTCAGGACTCCTACTGCTATTCCTTGTTTTTCACTGACATACAAATGGAAGACTTTTTGGCTATCTGGCAAGCCTAGCGCAGGAGCCTGCATTAGGGAGACCTTAATGTCTTGGAATGCTCTGTTTTGTTGTTGTCCCCATTGAAAGGGTTCCTTTTCTCCCCCCTTTGTGGATTTATAGAGGGGTCTGACTTTTGTGGCAAAGTCCGGTATCCAGATTCAGCAGAATCCTGCCACCCCCAGGAATTCACGTACTTGCCGTCTGGTAGTCGGGGTGGGAATCTGACAAACAGCTTCTTTCCTGCCTTCTCCCAATTGTCTCTGTCCTTGTGATACTCTGAATCCCAGGTACTTTACAGTCTCTTGTTAAAATTGCACCTTTCTCCGGGACACCTTATAGCCTGCCTCCCACAGTAATTGTAACAGTTCATTAGTGACCACTGGGTGCATGGTCATTACAGCCTGATTGACCGCTCTGAGGTCTTGAACAGGACGACAGTGAGCTGTTTCGGGTTTCTGCACTGGGAGTAGAGGTGTATTCCAGGGAGACTGACAGGGTTTTAGAATTCCATAGTGTAGGAATTTGTTTAAGTACTTTTGTATTCCTACTAGGGCTTTTAGAGGGACTGGGTACTGTTTCAGGCTGACTGGAGTGGCTCCTGATTTTAATTCAGTAAGGATTGGGGGAACGTGTCTGGCTAATCCTGGTGGGTTGTCTTCTGCCCATAGTCCCGGGATGTCTTGCAGTATGCGGGCTTCAAAGGGATGGGGCAATGTTAGGATAGCCTGTCCGTCAGATTGGAAGTATATGTATGCTCTGAGTTTAGCAAGTAAGTCTCTGCCCAGCAAGGGAATAGGGGAATCCGGCATGTACAGGAACTGATGTTGGACTTGATGCCCCCCCAAAACTACAAAGTCTTTCTAATAGGAAGGATCTTTTGCCTTTATACTTCTGCACTGCTTGGTTAATTCTGTGTCTCTCCTCAGTATTAAAAAGGGTCAATAAAAGTTGCTGGCAGTCCGACCAAGTGGGGTTAAGGGTCTGAGTTATTGACCAGAGCAAATCTGTGATGGCTTGGGGCTTCTCAGAGTAGGCAGTAGGCGGGGTTATGGATCTTCCAGTTCAGTAAATCTGTTGTGGTAAAAAGAGGTGTAAACTAAAGTCCGATGTTCCTCCACTGCCTGTTTTCTTAGGGGCATTTGCAGAGGTATGTTGAAAGACGGGGCAAGGGTCCGGCTGTTTGCATCAGGATTTCTCAGAGTGGAAGTGGACACTTGATTGGGGAGCCCATTGACTATTACTGAGTTCTCTATTTCTGTCCTGCCTATACCCAGAGTGTTACGGTTCGGAGTATATTTACTGAGATTTGGCATTGACAAACTTGCTGAATCTGATGTAGGTGGACAACAACTCCCAACAGTCCCCTTGTTTACTGGACGGGGCATTTGGACATGGCTCTGACCTGTCTCTATCTGAGGTCTGTTCATCTACATACGGGGGAGGCTGATCTGTCTCTTCGGGTTGAGAATATATGTGTTTTGTTTGTTTTGTTTGTTTTGTCAGTGGTACTACTCTTGTCATAACCATAATTCTACACTGTTCCTCTTTTTGTGGCTTCTATCCACTGCAGGTCTTTATCTCCCATTTGTCCAAAGGATGCACAATCATCCAGACGGACGTTTTCTCCTAGCTGACTGACTGACTGACTGGCTGAGGATTTATCCGAGAGATGCACAATCATCTGGACGGATATTCCTCCTGACTGGCTGGCTGAGTATTTATCCGAGAGATGCACAATCATCTGGACGGATATTACTCCTGACTGGCTGGCTGAGGATTAATCCGAGAGATGCACAATCATCTGGACGGATATTCCTCCTGACTGGCTGGCTGAGGATTTATCCGAGAGATGCACAATCATCTGGACAGATATTCCTCCTGACTAGCTGGCTGAGGATTTATCCGAGAGATGCACAATCATCTGGACGGATATTCCTCCTGACTGGCTGAGGATTTATTCGAGGGATGCACAATCATCCGAACGAACAGTCCTCCTGGAAGGTGCGTCTTGGTCATGTTTCTGTGATTCTGACACAATATTCTCAAATAATCAGTCAATGGTCTCTAAGTCAAGGGTTCCCTGTGGGGGCCACCGCGCTCCATAGCGGGGCCAATCTTTCTCACACAATGTTATCAATTTCTCAGGGCTAAGTTTTAAATTGCAGTTCTTAGCAAATCCCTTCCTAAAGTTGGAGATCATGGATTGTAGGGGAGATTCAACACTATATTTCCCACCCATACTTATAACCTAACAGACACCAAGACAGACACAGAGGGTAGGGTAAATGATGAGAATTCAGTAAGGGGTCTGAATCCTCGACACAAGTAGGGACAATAGACAGCGCTTCCCTCGGTCAGTGGCCTGGGCGCGGTCTCCCGGCCAGGAACCGCACTTAGAAGAGGACCACGGTCACCTCACCACAAAGTGATGTCTCATACACACATCAATCATACCAGACACTCCCACCCAAAAATTACTGACTGACTGAGGATTCGTCCGAAAGATGCACAATCATCTGAATGGACTTCTCTCGGAAGGTGATCAGGCTTCCCTTCTCTCGATCCATAGAGAGGCTGGCTGGCTGTCTGACTGTTATCCAAAAACAGAAGTAAAAAGACTCTCACCTGTTCCCGTTGGAGCTCGAGCTATCTTTTTCTCAGATTCCCAGGTCCTTTTGACGCTACCAAGGTCGTCCACAGCAGGCCACCAAATGGGACACAGCGCAGTCTCCTAGATAACAGTTCTAAAAGGTGCCTTTTGAGACTACGATATAGCCCGCAGGGCTGGCCTCTCGGACCACTCCTTGTAGGTCTGGTGGAAAACAGTGCCACCTGCCTCAACAGGTCACACCGATATTCCCCCTTCACGGCCAAATGCATTAAATAAAGTAGCAAGTATTAGGTAGGATATCGGTGAATGACAGTTGGACAAAGAACTCTGGTATGGGAGATTTTATTCCATCTTTCTGGCCAGAAAAGAATGGACACTCCTGACCCGACTCGTGTCTACACGTCAAGAGTGTCAGATACAGTGAATACAGTGTAGATATATATTTTCAGCATATTGCATCACAAGCGAACAGGCGGTACACTTCTGTTTTAACAGACATTCTAACCTTTTAAAAATCAACCTATGTATCCTAAAACCAGACAAGTTCCGCAAAACCATATATATTTTTAGCCTTATACAAAACTCGTCTCTCTGCAGTATGCTCTTGCAGGTTCCTTCATCTGTCTTAAATGATGTCAGCAAGCAAGCTTTTTGCACAGAAAGAGGAATGTAGCAGATTCCTGTAATGGGGAAGTCACAAATAGCTTCAACATGAAATACAAGAAATATGATTCTTAGCTGAAATTCTAAATCAGTCTTACTACACACATAACTATGGCCATATAAACTGACCCCCGTTCCTACTTCAATATGAGTATGACCTCTCCTTTGTCAAGGTGGAAGGATTAGATGTCTTTTGGGAGAGGTATGAGCAGAGGTGGAAGGAGTCCCCAAAATGGGCAGGTTTGTCACCCAAAGTAATCTTTCGCCAGCCATTATATAAGAACGTCACCATTCTAGTACGCAATTAGTCCATTCCTGCTGTGGATCTGGTGGTGTGGTTGGGGAGATATGCTGATGTCCAAGCCCCCTTGAGGAAAGTTGTAGATAATAGGGGGATATGGACAAGAGGATGGACAGTGTTAGTAAAACTGCATGTCACAGGTAATGTTGTTAAGCACATCCCTTCGTCTGCCTTTATAAGTCGTGATAGGATTATTACTTTCTATGCAGGGCAACCAAAGTTGTGTCATCGCTGTGGTGAAAAGGGGCATTTTTCAAGCTCATGTTCTGTGCAGAAATGTTCCCTCTGTCAGGGCTCAGGGCATGTTGCAAAAGACTGCAATAGTATTCGTTGTAATCTTTGTAACAAGTTAGGTCTTTGCCCTGAAGCCCTCCATAATCAGCCAGAGGTGGTGGAAGAACTTCTGAGGATGGAGGAGGAGGAACGTGGGGGGCAGCAAGAGGTAGGTGGAGCTGTTTCAGCTAGTCCTCCCAGGTGTCATTTTCCCAACCTGAAGGTGTGACTCCTATTGTGTCTGCTCCCCAGTCTGTGCTCCCTACTGTGTTGGTGTCTACTTCTGTTGTGTGTTCTTCCCCAGTGTTTCAGGTGCCCAGTGTTCCAAAAGTAAATAAGTCATCCAGATTGGCTGAGGCTGCCAAAGGGGCAGATTCGTGCAGATCTGAGGTGGCAGCTTCATCAGGGCCTTCCCTAAGGCAGCGTAAAACCTCTAGTGGAGGTTCTAAGGTGAAGAAGGGGGAAGTTGCCACTGCTAATAATGTAGATGAGGTCTTTCAGGGTAAGGTTTCAGGGGAGGAGGGAGAGTGGACAAAGATGGGGAGAAGGAGGAATAAGGTAGTCCTGACCTCTGCCTCCTCGGTTTCATCTTTAGAGGTAGATGATCTACCGCTGGGAAACAAGTTTGGGTCCTTATCTGAGGGGGAGGAGGAGTCTTCTAATTCCGTGTCTCAGATGGAGGAGGATGAGGTAGAGTGTTCTCTAAAGAGGTCAAGGTCTCCAGTAAGGGGGGAGGGAGCTCAGGCTAAGAAACGATAACCTCAATCATCCTGATGGCAGTTCCCACTCCGATAAAGGTGGCAACGATCAATGTTGCCAGCATAAAATCTGTAAGGGCTCGTAATATGGCCCTATTTTTGCTCAGCAAGATGGATGCTGATATTTTATTTTTGCAAGAGACCCGGCTAAATAGACTTGCCGATGTCCACCTGGCAAAGAGGGAGTGGAAGCGTGGGCCCTCCTTCTGGTCTCTTGCGGCTGAGCCTTACAGAGGAGTTGCAGTACTTTTTACTGGCATGGTAACGTGTTGGCGGCGAGGTAGAGATTGGAAGGTGTATGGTCATGGACGTCTCTGTGAAGGGGCATGATCTGCGTTTAATAAATATTTATGGACCACAAACTAGATGGGAGAGGAAATGCCTCTTTACAAAGATTAAGCCTTTCCTTTTTACATCTCGGCAAGTTGTCTTTGGAGGTGATTTTAACACCGTTACTAGGCCCAAGGACAGGAAAGGCTCCATTGACAGCCTGAGATATGATCGCGTTTTTCTTAATACGATAGCCAGGGAAGCAGGTCTGGAAGATGCGCATATTAAGCGTTGCCCAGACAGCATGGGGTACACATTTAAGCGAGGCAGTTGTGAGAGCAGGATAGATAGGTTTTTTTTAAAGGGCTACTATGCCTTTTTGGCTCCTGAGTGTAGTATGGTGGAGTTCTCTGATCACCTTTTGCTGTCTGTTATTCTCAATGCTTCAGATATGCCACCTAAAGGAAAGGGTATTTGAAGGATGAATTCAGCTCTGCTGGATGACGAGGAGGTAAGACAATCTTTTGAGGATTTTTTTCAGGCTCAGGTAACCATCCTGGATTTCTGCAGCAGTAAGTCGGAGTGGTGGGAGCTTGCCAAAAGCCGGATTAGTGGGTTTTTCAAGGCCATAGAAAAAAGGAAACTGCTTGGTAAGTACATTGCCTACCAGTAGCCGCGGAGAAAACTTGATCACCTTGTCTCGAGTGGTGGAGATTCTGGGGCAATCTCTGAGGTGAAACTTCTCCTTAGGAAGTATCAGTATGACCGGCACGCTTCTTTGGTTCTCGAAAGGGACTACGGGAAATATCACTCGCCTGACCCTTATCAGAACTGCAAACAAAACGCAGCAGTTAAGACGGTTGTTGGGCTAAGGGATAGTACGGGCTCTTTGACGAAATCCAGGTTAGGGATCCTGGAGGTCTCAAGGTCTTTTTATGTGGATCTTCTGGGGGAGAAGTACCTCGATCTGGCAAAGATGTCGAGTTCTCTGGATTCTACACCAGGTCTGGGAAATAATATTCCGCTGGCAAGTTTGACAGGGGGAATCACAGCAGAAGAGGTAGTCAAAGCTATAGATGGTCTGGCTATTAAAAAAACCCCTGGGCCAGACGGATTGACGGCTGAATTTTATAAGACTTTCAAATCCAGCTTGGTACCTTATCTTGTGGAGGTATTTAACGGCTGTCTGCAGGAGGGTTCGCTCCCTCCCTCCATGAGACATACTGCTGTGATTCTGTTGTCAAACGGCAAGGATCCCGCAATGATTGAGAATTGGCGCCCCATTAGCCTTCTCAATGTCGATAGAAAGATTCTGGCAAAGATAATTTTCTGGCGCTTGTCGTCAGTATCAGACAGATTGCTTTCTCGTCAGCAGCACTGTTTGGTCCAGGGCAGAAGCACTTTTTCAGCGGTGTTAGCTGTCCAGGAGGCTCTGGAACGTTGCAGGGCTGAAGGCTGGAGAAAGTATTTGCTGGTACTGGATCAGGCGAAGGCTTTTGATCGTGTCAATCATGAGTACTTCTGGCTTCTCTTTGACAAGTATGGCCTGGAGGGTGGGTTTATTGGATGGCTTAAGACTTTATACAGAGAGGCAGAGAGCTTCATGCTTGTTAACGGTTGGGTTGGACAGCCCTTTGGGGTTGGATCGGGGGTGCGCCAGGGGTGTCCGATGAGCCCTTTGCTATACGTGTTTGCAATCGACCCCTTCATCGTTGTGCGGGGTGCCGGTGGGCATTACTGGTGAGCCGCCCTTGAGGGTTGTAGCCTATGCTGATGACGTTTCTGTCTTTATTTCTGGGACAGAGGAGGCACAGGAGGTGGTTTCAGTTATAGAGCAGTATTCCAAGGCATCAGGCTCCAAGGTCAACCGTGATAAAAGTGAAGTTTTTTGGATGAGCGAGGGAGGTGAGAGCTTTGCACTTCCGGACACCTTCCCGAGGCCTCAGCAAAAAGTCAAAGTGTTAGGCATCGAGTTTGGCCCTGATGATTACAGTAAGTCAAATTGGGAAGCCAGGCTGAATGATGCTGATGTCAAGGTAAAATGCTGGAAAGGGTGGCTGCTCTCCTTGAGGGAAAGGGTGGACTTGATTAAGACCTACCTGATTCCTACTTTTCTGTATGTCAGCTTTGTTTGCATCTTGCCAGAGTCTTGCTATACCAGGAGTTATAGTTGTTTCTTCCAATTATTATGGGGGAACAGGCTGAATCTTGTGAAGCGGAATGTGACTTACCTATCTAGGTGGAATTGTTTTGTGAATGGCCAGGAGAAGAGGAAGGTTGAGACATGACCACAGTGCTGGGGTCTATGAGACCTGCAGCTCCAAATAACCAAGCAGCCCAGAAGTACAGAGGAAGCCAATCTCAACATGTAAACAAGCACATTAGCCAGATGTTGAAGAAAACCTACATTACAAGGGGTTACTTTTGAGGAAAAGGGGTGTTTTATTGCTTTAAAGTGTTCTAAAGCCTTTTTTCACTTTAATGTATTCTAAGCAAAAACCTTCTGTGCTGCAACCCCCCCCCCCCACCACCACCACCACCAGCCCTCCTTATACTTACCTGAGCCCAATCTGATCAAGCGATGTGCATGCCTGCCTCCCGCTGCTGATAATCAAATGCTTTGGTGAGTGAGCCGCCCGCTCTGTGTCAACAGACGTAGACAGGGCAGCCTGGAAAAGTTACCCCCATGGAAAGTGACTTCTTACAGTATATTTCTGTCTGCATTTTACATCTGTGCATGTGCTCTGGCTGGACTGCTGTTGCCATGCCGTCCCCTCCCAAATCAGCAATAGGAGTCTCCACCCCCCATCTCTTTAACCTCCTTATGCACTATCCTATATACTTTATATACATTAGGACACTGGGAGAATTTCATCCCATATGTTCCTTTACTGCAGCTTTGTGATTGCTTCTTCTTAGCTGCATATGGGCTTCAGTTATATGTTCCCTGTATTATTGGTTAATATTTCAATCACACAGACTATAATCAGGCGTCTCTTGTGAAAGTGTTGCAGCGCTAAGTCTCACACTTGTGGATGTCCATCTCACGTTTTGTGGACTTTCCAAGCCAGCCTGCTCCACCTCTGATGTTCAATTTCTGCTTTGTCATTATTCGTTTGTCCTTTTTAATCAGATTGATGTAAGTATGACTAGTCTTTTAAACTTTTTTGGCTTTCTCTTGTACTATATGGATGGATGGTGCAGCGCTAATCCTGTATATAAACCTCTGGTGGTTTGAAATTAGGTCATATTATAGTTCACTATAGTGTGTATAAATAGTCTGGAAAGCCAGTGACGTATTCTTACAAGTGATGTATCTCACTAAACAAAAATAAATTAATAAATAATGTGGGTGTAAACAAAATATCAGCCTAAAAAACTTAGATCATCATATCAATAACTAGTTCACCATAGATGACCATATCAGTGACTGGTTCAGCATAAGTGACAAAAAAACAATTTTAAATAAAGTGCAGCGTGAATTATACTAAATAATTAACAATCCAAAATTGGCAAATTGCATTGTGCAAAACACTGTGCAACATAAATAACTACATCACATATTGGCTTATAGTGTTAGACAACAAACATTCCGTATAAAGTGCAAATGTGCAAAAAAACTCCAAACTATAAAATTATGAAATATTAGTGAATGTCCCAAAAATTATGATACATAAAAAAAGAAAATTCACACAGAAAAAACGTCCTTATTCATGATGAAATCTGTGACAGTAAAGTGCTGACATGCGCATGTGGCAGTTGAAGTGCCTGGTGACTCAAAAACTCATGCAGCTTCGTGTGCAAACACTACAGTGGGTAGTGGCCCCTTACCTCAAAGTAATGGGGCAAAAGCATATGACCAAACAGGTTCTTTATCTCTTCCACCTAGGGGCTCCTGCGCTTTCCTCACCGTCCTGGGGTAAGGTTCCCTCAGATATGATGCAGGAAGGTATTTATAAATAAAGTAGAGTAGAAAAGAACCCAATAGTGTAATTCCGTTTTATAGGTAACTGGTTTATTAGGCAAAGAAACAGGTATCACATTGGCAATTATATGATACAATGTTTGTATCCGACGAGCGGCGAGCTCGTAACCTTCTCTCAGTGTGTCCAGCCTATCCCGTCCCTACGCGTGACGTCACACCACACGTGACTTCTTCAGGGGAAGTCACGTCACGCTACACTTTATTTAAAATTGTTTTTTTGTCACTTATGCTGAACCAGTCACTGATATGGTCATCTATGGTGAACTAGTTATTGATATGATGATCTTTTTTAGGCTGATATTTTGTTTACACCCACATTATTTATTAATTTATTTTTGTTTGGTGAGATACATCACTTGTAAGAATACGTCACTGGCTTTCCAGACTATTTATACACACTATAGTGAACTATAATATGACCTAATTTCAAACCACCAGAGGTTTATATAACAGGATTAGGACTGCACCATCCATCCATATAATATCTATTTAGGTCAGGTGTTTACCCTAATAGGTGCATGCAGCTGTTCCACCCCTAGCCACCTCCATATTCGATAGCGCAGGAATATCTTTACTAAACATTTCTCTTGTACTAGCTTCTACAATTACAAAACCTTGTCAGTAGTCGCATATAATTATGACGATACTACTTTACTATTTTGAAATTTATATTACAGATAGAGATTTGATCACCCAATTGTAAATCCCTTGATGAAGGAGTAATACATATCCATTTCCGAAACATGTCGGTTACGTGCTGTACACTTCATCCGCTTAACCTTATACCCTTAGGCTGCGGGCTGTAGGCACCGGGGTGTCATATCTACTGTACACAATTGGATGTGCATATTATGTTTGTACCTGCACTTTGTATAATTGTATTTGTATTGCTACTTTTTATATATTTTTCTACATGTTTAATAAAGTTGGCACTGCTGTGCATTTTTATATAAAATATTGTTGATATCAGTTACTTCTTGCCAGTAAAATCCTCCAAGGGCGACCTCGGTGTACTTATAGTGCACATTTTTCTCTTGTTCCAGTTTTAAGGATGTTGGCATTTTGTACATACCTTACTCTCATTTCAACCTTCATAACCTCCTTATGCAGTTGAGAACAGTGGTCACATGACCACTGAACTTAAAAAAGAAATATCCGCAACCACACCACAAAAAGAAGCAGACAACGAGCCAGCATTTGATAAGTGTTTCATAACCTTAAACTTGTAAACAAATCACAAAAAAAGTGCAGCTCTATCCAAAATGGTATAATTGTGTATAACAAAAATGTCATTTACAAAATGTGTATCAACAAGCTTCATGAACAAAAGTGGACTAAGTAAATGTGTATCAAACAATCTCTCATGCTATTATGCGCAAAAGAAAACAGTAGAATTTTAGCGCCATTAAAGGCAACTGGAAAGTGCAAAGTGTCCTAAATAAAATAAAAAAGTGACAAGTCCACAGATGATCTTCTTAACCACAAACTTTTCCAGTGCTACCAATAGTGCTCCCTTCGCCACCTTGTGACAGCCGTGTGATAACATTCTACAAGCGGCATTCATGGAGTATTTCTATATACATTGCATACAGTGTATCTGGGACATTGTTCTCTTATTATTATACATTTTATACTTCATACTTTATACTTCACTAAACAAAAAGTCAGAGACTAGCAGCCTAACAAGATAATATATTTTTTATCAATAATAATTTTTATAATTAAGATTGCTTTAGAGCTGTGCGTGTATTTATGATGATGGATTACCTTCCCCTTGAACCTGCAGGAATTGTGGGGAGTTGAACTCGATGAGATTTCCTTTTTTATTTTAACTTTAATAAATATGTAATTACATGTGTGTGCATAGATTTATGGTATATTTAATATATGTTTTTGTTTTGTTTGGGGGGGTTGGTAGTAGTGGGCTGGTATATTGGAACTTTCCTTTTTCTTTGGTAGTGGTGATCTGTATGTTATGGGCCCATACAGCCTCGGTAATACTGTAGGTACAGTATAGTAATATTTTACAGCACATTGTAAAAAGCACTTTTACATGTATTTATTCTTTAGAAAACTGATGTATTGTGAGTTATGCATTTAGTAGAACTTCATATTTTTCATCATAGGATCCTCGCCCTCTGATAATTAGTTTCTGTGGCTTCTCTCCCAGCATGCCGTGCACTGTCACCACTGTCTCATAGTCAGCGTTTGTCCTGAAGAACATAAGGCACAACAGAATTACAGTAGAAATATACTTATGTAGAAATATCCTTTTTAGTAAAAAAGATAAATGACAAACAATTCCATGTATTTGTCATATTAAAGTATCAAAATATTCACAGGCAATAAAAATTAAATTCTCTAATTTGCTTTAAAATCTGGAAACCGCACAGGTTTCAGGGTTTCTATTTAGTGTAACCATATTGTTTAAGGAAAAGCCAGCGTTTGAAGACCAAACTATTTGTGAGAATCTAGTGCTTATCTAAAGAATTGCAATGTCTTGTATCTGAAGCCAGCAGAAATCTGTGTAGGGCAGTGTATAATATAGGCCTGTTCTGCCTTTGGCAGTTTATAGTTGCTGGTAGTACACATCACCCCATTATGTTTTCTTACCTTGCTGTGAAGGTGACTAGTAACATCTCTTTACTAGCAGATGTGTGGCTGACATGAGCCTCCAGCACTCCACTGCTGGGAGAGATGGAAAATACCTCTGCGTTGCTGTGTCTTTCTTGCTTGTCTAAAATAGACCAATATGCACATTGTTAGCTATTATTACATTACATTCTATTCTTGAGAATAGTCATAAAAATATCAAAAATGCCTTGATGGGTGGATACCAGTCTGGAGGAATGGACATTGCCAGACAGAACATTTCTGTGCAGACTGTCCTTGGGTAACACCCATTTTGATGCTGATTGGACAAAAGAACTGAAATCCAATAAATGCAGCTCTGCTCCCCCTTCAGATCATATAGTCCAGCAGCTCTGCCCCCCCTTCAAATCACAGCCCCCCCACAGCTCTGCCTCCCTTCAAACCACAGCCCCCCACAGCTCTGCCTCCCTTCAAATCACAGCTCTACACAGTTCTGCCCCCCCCATCACATCACAGACCCCCTTCAGCTCTGCCTCCCTTCACATCACAGCCCCAGGGTGCAAAACTGTTCTGCCTCCTGCTCTCTGCCCTGCTGTGATAGTGACAGCAGTGGAGGCAAGGGTAAAGACCGTGGCAGTCCAGATGTGACAGTGACTCGGTCCTGATCCAAACCATGGTCCACCATTTAGTGAAGCCTAAACTAGACAATGCTGGATGTCCTCCAGCCAGGAAAAAGAGAGGCTCTATCTGTCTTGCTGCAGCTTCTAGTGAAATCAGAGTAAGCAATTTCAGTACAGTAGTACAAATGTGTACAACCTGTACAACTGTGCAAGACAGGTGAGACTGGAGTTCAGCTTTAAGAGCAATAGCAAGAACAAATCAAGGCATCTAATGTCTGTACGTGTTTTTTGGAATAAAGCCTCCTGGTGTTCTACCTTTGAGGACTGTACTTGTGTTTGTGCATGAAGCTCGAAGCCTGGTGAATCTGGAGAGTCGATCCATAAAGGAGGGTATACACTATGAAAAAATTTGAAGAAAAATTCCATACGAGGCACGATCGTTCAATTTTTGTATAGTGTATACACAACTTTCAACATCCAAATCAGACTTTCCATACGAAAACTTCCGAAGGGACAAACTCCGAATTTTTTTCTCGTACGTGAACAGAACTAACAATTTTCGTTTATAGTGTACTGTTTTTGTATGAGAAAAATTGGATACAAAAGACTGCGCATGATCAGAAACCATAAATAACAAAGAAAGGCTTTGTCGTTCGAGAATTTTTGTATAATTAGTATCATTCTCAGTTTCGACTTGCTGTGAAACATTTAGGAAAACCGGACGATCCTTCTGGTTTTAAGCCTCGTTCATATAAGTGTACTAAAGAATACACCCGGGTGAGGGCAGTGTTTGCCTGCACAGGTGTTTTGTGCATCCATGTACAGGCAGTTCCATTCATGTCTATTTGACATCTGTGTGGGTGCATTTCCCCAAACTCACACTGTTGTGTTCGCAGACATGCACCCGTACAGATGTCAAATTGGAAACAGCAGCTGTGTCTGTGCGCAGGTGTACGCATAAGTACATCTGTGTGAACAGGGTCTTGGAGGTATTGGAATTGCTTGCCTGTTCTCAAACAGCAGCTGCTGTTATTGCTCAGGAAAAATTTGTGTTTGCCGCATTTTTTATTTGACCCAGTTAAATGCAGAACACCTGCTAAACCACATGTGTCTGGTATGAATGAGTTCAGTTACACTTCTGCGTGCCATAAAATATCATCCAAAGACCTTGGGTGTGCTTTTATGCCCAGAAATTTGCAGGGATCTCCTCTCACTTCCCGTTTGACTATGGGACAGGAAGTGAAGGTAAATCTCCCCAATGGGACACAGATGGCAAAACAACTGACATGGGTTATAACCCTCCCTTACGCTATTCCAAAATGAAAAAAAAATGTGCCTTTAGTTCTACTTTCAAATCTTCAGGAAAAATCTGACATTCTGTAACCCCCAACACATATACTAATTCTGGGACAGCAAAACTTAATCTGTTTAGATTTATTGTGAGTGATGCCCTGTAACTACCATGGAACCCAGGTGGCAAAGATTGACAGCTTCCCTCTAAAGCTTCTCACACTTTTTTTGTGAAGCATCCATTTTACCTTATATTATATAAGTGATTATCCAAAGGTTCTGTAAAAAAAAAACACCTGTAACCAGCATCTAATTAATTTGTATTAGAATTATTTTCTGATATATATAAAACTTACCCAGCAGAGCCATCCAGTAGCTCTTTGATCCACTTTTATTGAGGAGGAAAACCTCTCGTGTTCTTGTCTGTCCAACAAAGCATGTACCAAAATCCACTGTGCCACTTGAAAACTGAAGCACTGGCACTGTGACATACGCATTCAGTGCAACTTGCTGTAGAAATAAACACATGGCTGGGTCATAGGATGAACTGTTGTACTTCCAGCTAGAACCAATTAATGTTTTTACTATTCTGCCCAATTTCTCTCTCAGGAAGGGCAGTACTCACCTGTGTGCTCTTATTACTATACTCTATAAGTAACTGCTGGGAAAAGTGCAGCCTCCTCTCTCCATTCTCTGACTGCAGCAATGTCACTCCTGGCAGCATCTGATCCTCTGGAAAATGTTGGTAGGTCAGCAGTTCTAGTGTGGTGCAGAAGGACACTTTCACCTGTACAGGACCCAGAATACAAGAGCAATGTCAGGGAACAAGTAAACCAATCAGTGATTTACTAATACTGCCCAACAAACACTGCAACTGTGCTAAAGTGTATATATATATATATATATATATAATTTTTTTTTTTCTTCTTTCATAAACTTGAAAAAATTAAAGATTGCTGCTTACCTTCTTTATTTATTTTTTTGTTGTTTGAAGTGTTACTAAACATACGATGTTCAATTGCCAGTATCCCTTCTATTCATATTTAAATACCATGCCACTTTATTTAATTTAATATAAAAGTATGTGAGTACTTTATTTAATTATTGCTGTTCAGTGGTCTCATGATGTTTTCCAGGTCTTTCCTGTCTTCAGGGAAAGATCTGAGGGAGGAGTTTTTAGTACTCTGCTGATGTATGCTATATAGCAGGGGTCCCCAACCCCCTGTTGATGACCGGGCTGCACAGCGGGAGGTGAGAGGCAATCACGGTCCGCACAAGGCTATCACAGACCGCAGTCGCTGCTCACCACCTGCTGTGTGGCCATGCCCGTGTGTTCTCTACCGCCCTCCTCCAGCCGACGATATCATCCTATTAGCACGGAAGGGGGCAGGACCAGCTGCAGACTGGTATAGAGAGCTATTCCACCCCCTGCCATGCTGATAGGATAACTGGTAGGATAGGTTGTCAGGTGGGCAGGGGAGCCAGGAGAGGACACACGTACTGAGCACAGTCTCTGCACTGCCAAAGGTAGGAGTCCTTTGCAAGGGAGACAGAGATTAGAATGGGGAGAGAGGCAAGGGGGGGACTGCAGGGGCACTGTGATGGAGAAGGCTGTGATTGCTAGGGGCACTGTAATATAAAGGGGGCTGCACTGTAAAGGGACACTGTAATCATTACAGTGCAGTCCCCTTTACATCACAGCTCCCCTTTACATTATAGTGCCCCCTTTACATGTCAGCCCCCTCTTTACATTACAGTGCCCCCTTTACATCACAGTGCCCCCTTTACATCACAGTTCCCCCTTTACAGAGCAGTCCCCTTTACATCACAGTGCCCCCTTTAAAGAGCAGTCCCCTTTACGTCAGAGTGCCCATTTACAGAGCAGGACCCTTTACATCACAGTGCCCCCTTTACAGAGCAGTCCCCTTTACAGAGCAGTCCCCTTTATTTAAAATGTATTTAATTTTTATTTCATCTTTGTGCATCACCTGAGGCCAGTCACTTCACTGGATATTGTAAGGGTTTACAACCACTTTAAGTTTAAACAATTTCCTACACTGAATCATAAGAAGCCTGGCTCCATGCTCTGATATAATAACAGGTTGTTTTTTTTCTACTGAGCATGTTTAAAGTTGTACACCTGGTGTAGATTGTGCACCTGAATGTTAGACTTGAAACTTTGCAAACTGCAAAACTTTCATAAAAAAGAATTTATTAAAAAATGCATAGCTTTAAAAAAATATAAAGTATTTCCTTTACCAATGTATTTTGTTGTGGGTGGAGCACCATCTGCCCTCCCCACTCTTCGCGGTCACTCTGGGATGTCCGGACGCTTTTGTTTGGATCAATGGCAGAAACAGAGAATGGTTTGGACAGCAGTAGCCGGAAGTATAGAGGAGTCTCTGTGCAGTTGATCAGTTTCAGGCTCCGAGTGGTTTCAAAGTCAGTTAAAATCTAGGGAAGAGATATAACAACATGGGAATTAATTTTATCTGATGGCTTTCTGCTCAGGACCTATGGGGTTGATTTACTTAAACTGGAGTGTGCAAAATCTGGTCCAGCTGTGCATGATAGCCAATCAGATTCTAACTTAAGCTTGTTCAATTAGGCACTGACAATAAAACCTGGAAGCTGGTTGGTTTCTATGCAGAGCTGCACCATATTTTGCACGCTCCAATTTTAGTAAATCAACCCCTATGTGTAATTGGAGAATCATTGCAACACTGATTTCAGACTTCAGCAAAGCTGCTTGAAACTTGTCAAAAGCTTTAGAAATGTTTACCAAATGCTTGCTGTACACAGTGCTCTGATACAAGCCAACACCTGTGAGAACAAGGCCTTACTGTGCTCACCAACAAACACGCTGCTATGTTCTGAGCATGTGATAGGCAGAAGAGTGCAGCAATGATATTCTGCATCTCATCCTTGATACAATGGGCCAATGCTCTAAAAATCTGATCTCTCAGTCTGCATTTCCTCAACTCATGGCGTGTAAATATCATTCCTCGCAGCTGTAAATACCCAACACACTCTGAAATAATCCTCCCAATCCAACAAAGCAAAATCGTAAGCTTTTGGTTTCAGGCCACTTGGAGTTACAATCTGCAATCCGCAGGTGGCTGGGAGGGGATATGTCCTCTCCTCATCACCTTTTTTAACCCTGTAAAGCCTGTACCACTGCGCTACAACTGCATGCACTGTAACAGTTGTAGGGTGGTTGGGACGTGGCCTCCCAAGGGGTATAATTTTTGCTATGGCTGTGGTATTTGTACAACTCCCTCCAGTTGCTGCGATAGATAAAAAGGGTGGTCGGGGGGGCTCAACTGGCTTTTTTTTTACCACTACCCAACTGGAAGTGTAAACCAGGCCTAAGTGTCTATGGTTGCATGAAACTTAACATTGATAAAAGACATCAGTTTTGATACTAACAGGAGAGGTTTTCCTATCTGGGATGAGGTCACTTGCTATAGAATAAAACACCAGCCCTTCCTCATCATCGTCTTCCACTTCTACGGTGAGCCTGCAAAGGAAGAAAAACACTCACAGTATCAACAATATCAATCTGGCAGTTAAGTGTTGGTTCTAAGAAAAACTAACCTACTATTCAATGGTTCAGTTCATACCTACGTTTCAAAGTGGAGGAGGAATTTAAAAAGAGTCCAAATCTGAGGAAGACTGGCAACAAATTTGGCCCATGTTTACCACCAGTACTCTAAAGTTCTTACCCATTGGTACATGGTACCCTCCATATTGGCACATCTCCACCCTGTGCAAATTGATAACTATGATAAATCCCCTTCTCGCAACACCCCCGCTCTCTTTTCTTATTCTCCTTAGTTCCTTTATTGTTATTTTTTTCTTTCCACTTACCGCTTAAGGTACTCTGTGGGACTTTATTTCAAGCTCAGCATTTTACACTTCACCACCATGATGTGCCTTATCTCCCTTATTCTTGGTTTTCAATATTTCTTGCTTCATAAGATGGAGTTTTTTTTAGCATGCACTTTACCCAACATAAATTTTGGACAAAATGTGATAAATGTGACCGTTATTTTCCCATTTGCACGCCCAGATCAGACAGGCTAGATACGGACCTGATTGAAAGCATCAACACATTTGCATTTTATGCTTGCGGCCATGTGCACTGTTATAGGGCCCACCCCGCTGATGCCACAGGCCAAAATCTGGTGGGGCACAGCCCACCTCAGCACCCCCCTAGATCCGGCCTGCTGTCCAGACTCTAAGCTTATACATTGTATCTCTGTAAAATGCTTTCAAAAACATAATAAAACAATTAAAACTTAAAACAGAAATGCTCATATAAACAAGGCAACCATACTGACAAAACAATGGCAAAATGTGTGTTTGTTTGTGTGACATTAAAACCCAATTCCAGCCAACCACTGTCAGATTTTTACTGCTGTTATTGTCCCTGTTGGGAAGATTTCTCTTCACTTCCTGTTCTGGTGAGAGTTGGATCTGAGGCTAGGAATAGATGAGAAATCACTCCAGTGGAGACAGTAATGACTATTCACTCTCTTGCTACAAATAAATGGGTTACCTTAACACAATACATGTTAATTTGTGACATAACATGCATTAACACATGTGCGTTTAATGCACCACAGCAGACTGGGCTAATGTAAATAAAAGTTCATTAAGTATTACCAGACTAACTGAACAAAATTCAAAAATCCTTTGGTAGATAAAACAGCTTCTATATACTGTAGATCATGTGGGCTGATTTCCTTTAGCCCAGCTTTAAAATAATTACGGCAAAGTAATATATATAATCATGCACAATCTTACGAAGCTCTGTCACACATAATATACAGTAATAAGGTTAAATTGCAAATAGAACATTACTGAAGGGTTTTACATGTCAAATTATAATGTCCTAAATAGACTTCAGAGTCCCCCAGGAGTCTGGTAAAAGTCTGTACTCACAATGCTGGCTTCACAAATGCCTGAAGCTCCATTTTGATTGGCTCTACCCCATATCCATGCTGTCTTTTTATTCTCCCAGGGACCAGTTTTGCTGACTGAAAGTCAGAGAAAAGAATGTACATGCATAGTTAGATGCGTTTTAAAGTTATGTGATATCAGAATTATGAAAATATATTTACCTTGTCATCCAAGCTGAGAAATCCCAGGGCATATCCACTGCATTCTACCTTTTTGGTGACCCCAGAGAGCATAAGAGGAGTGAAAGATACGTGTATGCTACTGTAACCTCCAGAAGGAATAATCTGCAATATAACATACAAAGTCTAGATCTACCACTGTAAGGTGTAACATAAAATGAAAACTAGTGATCAACAACAACAACCATAACATCTCCTAAGGCCCATTTCACACTGCCGCGACCTGAAAGTTGCGCGACTTACAGTGAGACTTTGCCAGGAGTACTACTTTGAGGCGCAAAACCGATAGAATTCGCCTTGAAGTAGTACAGGAACCTTTTCTAAAGTTGGAGCGACTTCAGTAGTGCTAATTAAGACAGCTCTCATTGACTAACATGGGATTTCACATGTCACATGACTTGGGGTCTCACAAGTCAGATCCCAAGTCGCGGCAGTGTTAACCAAGCCTAAAAAAAGAGTGAGAATGCTTCAGCTATGAATTTAAATGCATCTAAACCCAGGAACAAAATTGCAATATATTGAAGCTTACTGCTTCTTAAATGTTGTGGCTGCTTTAGATTCCTTTGCTAGGCATTTTCCCTTTATTTTCACCAGATGATCCTGTGAGAAACATGAGTGCTGTCAACCTAGGACAAGAAGTATAATACTGTATCTATGGAAAACAGTGTTATCATCCTCAGAAGGAAGTGTGTTAGGACTACAGAATGCCTCCCCATCTCCTAATTTCCATATTTTAGAGAAGGGTAATGTTCTGAAGTTCACAAACATGGACCATCTGAGCTTCCAGTACAACATTGTTCCTAAAGGAAGTTAGGAGTTTGTTGGATTTTTGCTGGAAAATAGTATTATTCCTTTAGAATTTTGACTTACCTGTAAGGTCCATATCTTTGAGTACAGTAGAGGACACAGGTCTTTATAAGAGAGAGCCACCAGCTTATAAACATAACTGACAGATGTGGCAGCAACTAAAAAGCTATTTTGGTCTTGGGAGTAAG
The DNA here is from genome assembly GCA_037952925.1 of Lithobates clamitans. Classification (NCBI taxonomy): domain Eukaryota; kingdom Metazoa; phylum Chordata; class Amphibia; order Anura; family Ranidae; genus Lithobates; species Lithobates clamitans. The sequence continues at coordinate 9,305,200 of JBBGZY010000142.1, forward strand.
CCTCATCCCACAGAGCTTTCAAAATGGGGAGGTTGTTATTGTTCCCAGATCTCCAAGCTAAATTTGCATTACCCTTACACATATTATTTTACTACTTATGCAGCGTACACACGGTCGGACTTTTCGGCTACAAAAGTCCGACAGCCTGTCCGACAGACTTTTGACGGACTTTTGTCAGACTTTTGGCAGACTTTTGGCGGACTTGCGGCAGACTTTCTTACGAACGGACTTGCCTACATACGATCACACAAAAGTCAGACGGATTCTTACGTGATGACGTACACCGGACTAAAATAAGGAAGTTGATAGCCAGTAGCCAAAAGCTGCCCTAACGTGGGTTTTTGTCCGTCGGACTAGCACAAAGACGAGCGGATTTCTGGGTCCGGCGTAGTTACGACATAAAGATTTGAAGCATGTTTCAAATCTAAAGTCCGTCAGATTTGCGGCTGGAAAAGTCAGCTGAATATCCGCTGAAAGTCCGTGGAAGCCCACACACGATCGGATTGTCAGCCAGCTTTAGTCCGTCGGCGTCCGTTGGACTTTTGTAGATGAAAAGTCCGACCGTGTGTACGCGGCATAACAGTTAGCTCATGCAGTCAAGGCGCAGGGTGAGATGGCAGAATGGGTGCTTATACCCACTCCCATTTTTCATTCACTTCAGAAAGTGTCTGAAACAAATGGCTTTACCACATGTTCCTGACGGAGTTCCTGAGGGCTCACCCTACTAGGGCAATGTCTCAGTGGGAGGAGAATGTGGGCACATTAACAGGAAATCAGTGGGAGGAGGCCTTTCAGTCGGCTAATACATCTCTTAATACATTCTCTTAATGAATCACAGAAGGTACCCCAGTTATACGTTCTATTCAGAGTACACTACACCCAAGTAAAAGCTTTGTTGGATGGGCAGGCTACCTGACTCGCTATGTGGTAAATGCAGGTGTATGTCTGGGGATCTTATCCAACTCCTCTGGCGATGCCCAAAGCTCCACTGTTACTGGAGCAAGGTACTCTCCACACTTAATGAAATTTTCCAAGTGTCTATGAACCCTTTCCACTGTTTGCTCCGAATTCCTAAGGAGGTAATCTCAGAGGAGATTACAAGAATAGCTTTCTCTAGGGCCCTATTTCAAGCCAGGAAGGATATTCTCCTGGGCTGGAAGTTTGCGCCCCCCAGATAAAACGTGGGTGACTCATATGGGTGGTACAATTCTCCTGGAGAGATATATCTATCAACACAGGGGCCGGCTCCATAAATGTAAAAAAGTGTAGCTAGACACTCCTGGGATGTCCCCAAGGGAGCTTGTCCTGATGAGAACTTTGCAGTGTCCCGTGGAATGAGTGCACCCTGGGGGACTCCGGGGAACCTGGATGGGGTGTAGAAGTCACCATTGTCTCTCCATCGGTCCAATGTTCTCAAGTAATGGTGTCTAACTGTCTATGTACCTGTTTGTGCAGACTGTTGTGGTATATTTGGGGTTAAGTTTTGTTGAATATGAGAGGTGGGGGATGCAATAAGTCTCTGTAACTGACGTTTTCAAACTGTAAGTTGTAAATGTCTTTATAATTTGATGTACTGGAATGACAAGCTTTACTGAATTATTTTCATTTTATGTACCATGTGTTTTCTCAATAAAACTTTTTTTTGATAAAAAAAAAAGAGGCTACTTTACAGGAGAAGTCATCTAGGGCGATATCCTTGATGGGCTCAAAGGGTGGTTTCTGCAGGACAGAGAGAACCAATTTGAGGTCCCCAGGAAACATAGGGTGATGTGAGGGAAGCCTGATCTGATATACACCTTGAATAAAAGTTTTGATGAAGTAGAGGGAGGCCAGAGATTTTTTGAAAAAGAATGGACAAAGCTAAAATCTGTTCTTTCAGTGTTTTAGGTCAAGTTCTGGGCAAGTCCTGATTGTAGGAAGGCCAGAATGTGAGGCAGAGTGTTCTCTCTGGGACTTAAGTGTCTGTGTTCACACAAGGCGAAGAAGAAATTTTAGGTTCAATTAAAGATTTTTCTAGAAGCAGCTTTTATTGCTTTTAGCAAGGTGGGAATGACAGACTCAGAGACCCTTATGACCTGGGCATCAACAGCCATGCCACAGGTCTAGTCTGTTGGAGAGACCTAATAATCTTAGTATGTCAGTGTACCAGGTTTATCTAGGCCAGTTTGATGGAATGAGAATCACTTCCTTGCTCAGCTTCATGGAGCAGGCAAAGTAGAATTCACGCTGGATGGAAGGAATAGATTAGCCTGAACTGAGACCAGGGGGCTATTAAGGCATCTGATGCAATTGCTAGAGGATCCTTGGTCTTGGCCACAAACAGAGGTAGCTTGTTGTTAAATCTAGAGGCCACATCTGGGGTCTCCTATCTCTGACATATTAGGTTGAAGATGTCAGGGTGAAGGGCCCATTCCCCTTGGTTCAGGCAGTAACAGTGGAGGTAATCCGCCTTCTAGTTGTCCACTCCTGGGATGTGGACAGTAAAGATCATTAAAAGGTGAGTCTCCATCCATGAGATGATCTCGCTTGCTTCCTTCAAAGCTACGTGACTCTTGGTACCCCCTTAATGGTTAATGTAGGCCACAGCCATGACATTGCCTGATTGCACCCTGATGGGGTGTCCATGCAAAAGGGGGGGAAGTGTTGCAGAGCCATCTTTATTGTTCTGAGCTCCAGGATGCTGATGGGGAGCCTGACTTCCACTGATTACCATGTTCCCTGGACCGTGAGGGACTGGAACACTTCTTCCCAGCCTGAAAGACCAGCATCTGTTGTTATCACTGTCCAGTGATAAAGAAAAAAAGACTTCCTCATTGTCAAGGCTGGGCTGAAGATCCACCAGGCTAGGAAATTCCTTGCTTGGCTGGGCAGAAGCATAAGTAGGTTGAAAGAAGGAGCATTTTTGTTCCATGTCAGCAAGATGGTTTTTTCGAGATTGGTCTCAATGATATTGGGGGAAATGAAACAGCCTAGAAGGAGGCTAAGATGAGGCCTGTGAAGAATCTCACCAAGGGATGTCTCTTTAACCTCAATTCCCAGGAATGAGAACATTTTTTTCTCTGGAAGGAAAACCTTTGGTTTGGATGTATCTAGAGTAACACCAAAGTATTCCAGGTAAAGAAACGGCTGGAGAACAGATTTTTGGAAATTGATCACTCAACTGAAAGCCTGGAGTAGTTGAATTGTCATGTGGATGTTTGCATAAGGAAGAGAAGTCCTTCAGGAGAATTCCCACAGTTCTTTAGAAGGGTTAAATAAAAGGTGGTAGGATGTGAATACTCTGGTAGCAGAGAATAGGCCAAAACACAACAAACTGAAGGTGATTGTTTCCTACTGCAAAATGCAGAAAGTGCTGATAAGGTGGATAAATGGGAATATGTGTCATGGTTTAGCACAGGAATCACTGACGGACCACGGTCCGGTTCCGGCCCCAGTAGCCATACTACCCGGACCGCAGCCTCGCCAAATAGTTGCCTGTGTGTCTTCTCCCCGCCGCCGGCTCGCCTGCCTTGTGCTGCTATGTTCACAGTATGGCAGGCGCGCCACGCACGGGTCTGTCCCTTCGATAGGATCACTGCACTGCCCCCTCCTCACACTGCCTGTCTTAGTCACACAAGATGAGAAGAGCGACCGCTCTGGACAAAGGGCTACGCAGCGGGGGGGTCCTAGCAATCAAAGCAATCAATCACTGCAGGACAGGAATCTACTATCAAGGGGATCTGTAATGGGGGGCCAGTCTGTGATGGGGGGCTAGTCTGATAGTGGGTCCAGTCTGTGATGGGGGGTCTGAAATGAGCGGTCTGTGACGTGCACAGGAAGCTGCTATGTGGAGGATATCATGCGGAGTCATAGCACCAATATGACATTCGGACCTCCACTAGAAGAATATTTTTTTGACTGGACCCCCGTGAATTTTAATTCACTACCCCTGGTTTAGCATGAAGTTATCTGCCTGTGTAATTCTTACCTCCTTGCTGCAGTGGATCTGCTAGACCTTTTTGTTTTTTTTTTTAAATATGTTTATTAAGAATTTCTATATAAAAGAAGAAAAATATCATAAACAAGAATTATATGTTAGCGAAGCCTTCACAGAGTTAGGCTACGAGAACATCGGTAAACAGTCTCATCAGCAAGGCTTAGAGTCAAGAAGCATTCGTAGGTTAACTGGCATACAACATATCTGTACAGACATATGTAGCCAACTAGGAGTTCTACCAAGAACGCAACCCAAGGAGTGGAAGCGGGTAAACCTAACCGGATAAGGGAGAAGAAATTATTAATTGAATAAAGTAGTAGATAAACATGTGAAGTATACGGAATGCCTGGGGGGGGGTGAAAGGGGTCTGGGTTTTCTGAGTTTGCCCAGTGTGTTGGCAAGGTCTACATGTAGATACCAGTCCGTGTATCAAAAAGATGTCATGTGCATAGAGCTCTCTCTGATGACAAGGACTGTTCCATGAAATTACACCATCTGGCAATAAAATGTTTCAGAGACTTATAGTATGATAGTGTCCAACTTTTCCAGGAGAAATAGGGTATGCGGTGATTGTTTCACCGAAGTGATTTGAGGTGGGGTGAGATTGATCCAGGCTTGCATGAGGACTCTGCGAGCTATTAGAAGGCAGATATGTACACAGTGTGGGAGAGAGTCACATGAAGATGATGAGGAGGAGGCCCTTGAAGCTGAAAAGACATAGTAAGGGGTCTTTGGGAAGAGATATCTGCTGAATCTTGTCTATATATTTCAGAACCTGATCCCAGAGGGTGGAGGTAGCTCAGCAGGTTCACAGTCTGTGGAAAAGAGATGGCCAGGAGGTGGTACACCAGGGGCATGTAGAGAGAGAGGAGTCCTCTTTGCTGTGATGAAACGGGATATATGCCTGATGGGCGATTTTGAATTGGGTTCCTTGCCAAACTTCGCAGACCACCAGAGAGCGGATTTTTTGGTATCCTGCAAGGATCTTTGCTGGTGCGTCCTGGTTGTCAAGGATGGATGACCAGGGGTTAAAGGAAACGATGCAGTATTTGGAAGCCTGGTATGTGATGAGGTTAGAGTAAATCTCTGAGATAAAATATTGGTTACGTTGAAGCATTGCATCCATTAATGAGGGCTGGCAAGGGTTTTGGTGTGGGCTGAAGCAGGATTTGAGGTAGCTGATTAGCTGATAGTAATGAAACACCTGGACCGGTGGCAAGGAATACTGGGTAGCCAATTCTGAGAAGAGTCTGAAGGTTCCTTGGGTAGGATTGATGAGATTGGAGATGGTCAACAAGCCGGAGGAAGACCATTGCGCAAAGGCTTTGTGTGCCCTGGAAGGAGGGAGTATTGGGTTGCCAAGTATGGGCAAGTGGCTAGAGATGTTGTAGGGTAAGCTGCACCTCTCTCCAGGCTATGACAGTGTCTCTAATCAGTAGATTAGATCTTAAAGGAGGAGGCAGAGAATATAGTCTAAAATGAAAAACAGCCTGGAGATTGAACGGGGACACAAGGGCGGCCTCCAGCATGTACTTGGAGTAGCGTGAATTTTTGGACAGCTAATCGATACCCTGCCGCAACAGGCAAGAGATATTATAAAATCTAATATTGGGCAGGCCTGCGCCACCCTCACTCTTCGGGAGACTTAGTTTTTGAAGCGCAATTCTTGGCTTTCTGCCATGCCAGAGAAATGTGAGCAGAGCAGTATGTATTCTTTGAACATCTATATGTTTTAGCAGAAGAGGAAGAGTCTGCATTGGGTACAGTAATCTTGCAAATGAGACCATTTTGAAGAGATGACATCTCCCAATCCCAAACAGCGAGAGGGGCAGGGTCGCCCATGCTTCCTACTCCCGTACAATCTTAGCTATCACTGGAGGGTTGTTTAGACTATATAGAGAGGAGGATTCCCTACCAAACAGCGAGAGGGGCAGGGTCGCCCATGCTTCCTACTTCCGTACAATCTTGGCTATCACTGGAGGGTAGTTTAGACTATATAGAGAGGAGGATTCCCTACCAATGCGAATCTCTAGGTAGGTGATATGTTGCTTAGCCACTATAAACGAAGAAGAGTCAATCCAGTTTCGAGACAGCTGTGGGTTGAGTGATAATATTTTGCCCTTAATGAAATTGATCCATAGCCCTAAGCAGGCCCGGAAGGTCGCAAACAGTTCTTGAAAGAAGGATATATCCGAGGAAGGGTTGGTAGAGAAGAGAAGAATGTCATCGGCAAATAGCGCCGAGTGAACAACTTGACTGCCTACCACTGACTCCTGAGGGGGATTCTGGAGAGCGGTTCAATAGCTATGTTGATGAGAAGAGGGGAAAGAGGGCACCCTTGATGAGTGCCTTTGATGAGTGGGATGTCAGGAGGCAAAGTCGGGGGTAACAAGGCGGGCAGTTGGAGAGGCGTACATCTTTTGAACAAAATGTAAAATGGGGCCTGACATGCCGAATGCTCTCATGACCATGAACAGCCAGGAGAAGCTAATGTTATCGAAAGCCTTTTCGGCTTCTAGAGATATAGTGGCTGTGTCCTGGTCAGAGTGAGTCCGAGAAAACTCTAGGACTAGGAGGATTTTGCAGATATTAAGGGTGGCAGAACGTCCCGGGATGAAGTCTGATTGGGCCTGATGGAGGATTACTGGAAGATTGTGGGCGAGGCGGGATGCAATGATCTTGGAGAGGATTTTCGCATCGACGTTGATAAGGGAAATGGGCCTGTAGGAACCAGGGAGAATGGGATATTTCCCCTTTTTAGCAATGAGTTTGATGTGTGCTTGAGATCCGGAGGGTAGATATGGGCTTTCGGCCCACATGGATTTGTAGACATGGCACAAAGTATCTGGGATGAAGTCCGACGTGAGCTTGTAGAATTCCATGGAGAACCCGTCCGGGCCAGGGGCTTACCCTATAGAGATGGATTTAATAGTAGAGCGGATATCATCTTGGGAGATGGGAGCGTTTAGAGATTCCAGTTGTTCAGGGGATAGAGCAGGTAGTTTGATTCCCGCAGGCAATTTGTTTGCCACTTCCATATTGATAGGGTCCTCTGAGTAAAGGGTTGGAAAGTATTTCGTTATGAGGGCACTGGTCTCAGAGGGCGCGTTAACAATAGCACCATTAGGTGAGCGTAGAGCTCTAATATGCGTCAGAGGGTGGCGGTCCAAGCATAGTTTTGCTAGTAGCTTGTCCGCCTTGTTGCCAAATCTGTGGAGATGAAGAGTAGAGTATGATTGCTTAGTGATCTCCTGCTGTGCAGACCAATGGTCAAAGTTGCGTTTAGCCGCTTGCCAGGAGAGTGCAGGGGTGCGGTTTATAGACAGAGCACGGTGGGACAATCGTAGAGAATCACTGGCTTTAAGATACTGTGTGTGAGTTTGCCTTTTGAATTGTGTGGTGTAAGAAATAATGCGCCCTCTGAGAAAAGCTTTCCCAGTTTCCCAAAACTGGTTAGGGGTAGCAAGGTGGGCCCCGTCGGTTTCGGTGAATTCTGCCCAGGCAGTGCAGAGGGTGTGTTTAAAATCATTGTTCCCAGTCAGAAAGTAGGGGAAGCGCCAGGTACGTGCGCCGCGAGGGGATGTAATTCCAGAAAATTAGACACTGATGGGAAAGTGGTCAGAGATAACCATGTCTTCTATGGTTGACAAAATCGCTAAGGGTAGTGCCCCTGGGGAGCAGAAAAAGTAGTCAATACGAGAGAATGAGCCATGGGGAGGGGGAGAAGATGGTATATTCCTTATCTGTAGGATGAGAGGTACGCCAGATATCTGTGAGGTGGAGGGAGATCGATTGGGCTAGCATAGTGGGAGTGTCAGTAGAAGAGGAGCATTTAGCAGGTCCCTGGGTGCGGTCCTCGGACATGTGCATAACCGAGTTAAAGTCCCCCCCAATTAAGATGAAAGTGTTCTGGAGTCTGCAGAACCCAGGAGTTTATTTCTTGAAAAAAGGACTGCCCCGGGGAGTTAGTGCCATAAACATTAGAGATAGCGATGTCACGGAAGGCAACCATTAGGTGAAGAGTAAGTCTGCGACTAACCGAGTCCGTCTCTATGGAGCGAATTGTGTGGTGGAGGTTTGTGGATTAAGATAGCAACTCCTGCTTTATGTTTTACTGCTGGAGAGCCATTGGCCTTACCTACCCATAATTTACAGAGGCGAGAAAGTTTGTTTGTGGCCAGATGGGTCTCCTATAGGACAGCAACATCTGCCCGCTAATGCTTGAGGTGTCTCAAAATTTTCATGCGCTTGTTAGGGGAGCGCAACCCCTTGACATACCATGAAATTACCTTTAGGTGATCCCCAGCATCCAAAGGAGCCATGACTGACGCAGTAGATAGACTTGAGGTAGCTCAATCGGGGGTAATACTACCACAGACATCGCCCCGTCTGATCCAGTATCAGTGAGGCTTTGGTAGAATGCCAACAATAAACAGGAAAATGAGAGAACAGTTAACCAGATGCATAAAACATGGATAAAGGGGAGGGCAAGCCTCCAAAAACATTTCAGGGACTTCACTTTTTTCCCCATGTAGTAAGCTCCCAAAATTCCCCCACTCGAGAGTGCTTCCTCTGTGTATGCAGATGTGAAACAGCTCAAAGAAGGGGGGAGAGGGGATGGTCTTCAATAGACAAATTCCGCAAACAAAATTTTTGAAGTATGGCGTGCTAGTCCGCATAGTATAGATATCTGACAATCACTGGTCGAGGCTTGGAGCGGGTTTCTGACGGCTGACCGATACGATGGGCATGTTCCACTAGGCAGGGAGTGCGTTGGCCCAGTTGTTCCAGGATGGTGGCAGAGCAGATGGCGGTCAGCGCCATAAGGAATAGGATTCAAGGAGTCCTATGATGTGGAGGTTGTTGCGTCTAGAGCGATTTTCCAGGTCATCCACTTTTTCCTGGAGCTCCTTCTGCATGGTGGACAGCCTGGCTACAGCAGCAGACATTGCAGCTGTATCATCCTCTATGAAAGAGATTCGCTCCTTTACGTAATCCACTTTCTGGGCTTGATGCTGGATGTCCTTGTGCAGGTGTTCTAGCCCTTTAAGAACCGCTTGGTCTACTGCTTCAGTGAGGAGGAAACTACTGCCTGTGCTATGCTTGAAGGAGAGGCAGGGTCCATCTGTGTGGGTGCCTGCGTGTCAGTGTGTGCCTGCATTGTACAGAGCTCAGCAGAGGGGGCAGGCACCATATTGGCTGCAGCGTTTCCCATGTGCCCTGTGTCTCCTGTGTCCGAGCGGGGAGCAGGGGCCATTCGGGGAGCGGATCACTACAGAAAATGATCCATGGTGGTTCCCCTGGCAGGAGAGAGGTAGGAGATAGGGTTACCTCGGACACTGCGGGCTTAGAAACGGGTATGAGAGGAGCGCAGTGGGAGCTGTAATCTCCTAGCGTCTCTCCATGCGGCGCCGGAACCGGAAGTTCACTTGTGTTTTTTGGCTTCTGTGCTCACCTATGGGCTATACCTGCTATATTTTGGGTTTATATTTGCTTCTCTTCTATCACTTCCTGGACCACCTTCTAATTTGCTTCTCTCTCTGAGCTCCTGTTTGCCTAGTGTTTTGTGTATTTAGTATCTGACTTCCCGTGTACTGACCCCAGCTGTGTTTTCTTCTTGTACTTGTCTGCTCCTCGCCCTGACCTCAGGGCTCATTTCCTGGATCCTCTTCTGTCTCCTGCCATCTGTACTCTGCACACACGATTGGTCTCTGTATCATCAGCTGGGCGTACCTGGGGGCCACTAACTGGTTGTAGCTTGTTGTACAGTAAGTCCATCCCCACCATCAGGGAAAGAAGCAAGCTGGGGCTTAGACACCGCACCCTGGGGAACCCTGTGTTGGCGTTCTACAAGGGCTCACTACCACAGAAATCTGACAATATGCTAATAGGCACCCTGGATGTCTACAGATGCCAAGTATTCCCCTTAACAATAACTAACCTTGTAGACGTCATGCAACATTTTTGAATTTTAAGATAATTTTTGAGGGATTTTAGGTCCAGGAAAGAATGATTCCTCCCGCTGAGCATTGGTAGCGTGAACAGGTTTGAATAGAATCCTTGGAGCCTGTCTTGTGGGGTTACTGGCATAACTACTCCCTTGGACAAGAGATGGTTCAGTGCGTTGTGCTAATGTGACTGTCCTTGGACAGGTTTTGATTGATTTGAGAGAATAAAGCATTGAGAGCGTAGAGTTTGGAACTCTATTTTGTATTCCTTTGAAACCACCTATTGAACCCACAGGTCTGGAACGTCTGTGACCCAGAGAGAAGCATACTGTAACAAACATCCCATACTCCTAGGAGTGAGAGTGCTGCTCCATTGGACATTGAAAGAGATCTTTAGGGTGGGCTTTGTGGGCCAGGTCATTTGCCAAAATGAAGAGCTGAACACAGGTTTAAGCCTGGGTAGAGTGATGATGAGGTGCTCTGTGTTTGGAAGAGGTAGCTGTTCCTGTGGAGGGGGTGCCTCACCAAAAAGACACCCTCCTTCAAACAGCAAACATGTGAGGTGTCTTTTACAGAGAGCCTCAGCTGACCAGGCTTTGAGCCACAACATTCTGTACATGTGAATGGAGATTAGAGCCATTCTGCAAATTTGTCTTATAACTTGTTCTAGTGCATCCATTCAAAACAGCATAGCAGGAGGTAATTAACTGTAATTTCTCAGTTAAAGTGATACTAAATGTTAATTTTGTTGCTTTAAAATAAAAAAGATATTATACTTACCTGCTCTGTGCAATAATATTGCACACAGGAAACGGGCAGAATGACATGACTGTCGGTTTGCATGAACAGGCCCAGCAGTGCTGGAAAGAGGAAGAAGCTGGGAACAGCGATAGGTAAAGCTTGGGAAAAAATGTTTTAATATTGGAGGATGGAGGAAACATGAAAAAAAAAATAGTATTTTTTGTGACACAAATGTAGACCACCACCTGCACGATGAGGTTAAAACATGGGGGTTATTTACGAAAGGCAAATCCACTTTGCACTGCAAGTGCACTTGAAAGTGCACTGAAAGTGCACTTGGAACTGCAGTCGCTCTAAATCTAATGGGTAGATCAAAAATGAGTGGAAGCTCTGCTGATTTTATCATTCAATCATGTGCAAGCTAAAATGCTGTTTTTTATTCTCCTTGCATGTCCCACTCGGATCTACAGCGACTTTACTTCCAAGTGCACTTTCAGTGCACTTTTAAGTGCACTTGCAGTGTAAAGTGGATTTTCCTTTAGTAAATGACCCCCATGGTGTTGTGTCTGCCAATATACGCAGAGTATAGGATTCTATGGTATTTATAAACAAGTAAACTTTTGGCTTACTGTCTGTCTTGGAGTGATGCAATATGGATAATCAGAGGCCACTCCTTCATGAGGTCTCAGAATGACAGAAATTAATTTATGTTCCGGAGAGAACTCTCTTTCTTGGTCATTGTAATTGTCACTCAATTCTTCAGCCTCCGTGATCTGTTCCATACCAATTGTTTGCTGAAGGAAGAAGATTCACATTATAATCCACATCTTAACAAAAACATACATTTCTAATAGTCATTAGAAGTAATACTTAGTAATATTGTTTGTCTTTTTCTGAAGTTGGAAGGACTGCTTTTTTTCGTGAAAAACAAATTTCTTTTACCAAACACAAGGCATGCTCTCCCTGCTTTAGGATCATTGTGGGTTAGTAGCCTCATGCTTTGTTTGTGTTCATCTCCACTATTGGATCTTTTCCAAGTGATGCATGAAGAACAAAAAGTAAAAGGTCCTGATGAACGCTGGGAGCAGAGATTTTTATTTTGTTTGAATTTGAACATACTCCGTCAGGACATGCTAAAGAGGAGCAGGAATGGCCTTTTACAGGCCCAGATTATTTTTAATTCTAGAATGTGTATCAGGGACATGCGGTGAGGTCAGTGGCTGGTGAGGCACTGGCTAGTATCAGAGCCACACAGCTTACATACGCCGTGAACGTTTGAGCGAGAGCAATAATTCTAGCACTAGACCTCCTCTGTAACACAAAACATGAATCCTGTAAAAAATTTTAAACGTCGCCTATGGAGATTTTCAAGTACCGAAGTTTGGCGCCATTCCACGAGTGTGCGCAATTTTAAAGCGTGACATGTTATATATAATATATATATATATATATATATATATATATATATATATATATATATATATATATATATATATGTGTGGGTTCTGAATAATTTATTAGGAAAAAAAATGATGATTTTTACATGTAGGAGAGAAGTGTTAGAATTGGCCTGGGTGGCAAGTGGTTAAATACCATAAGTAAGTAATATACAAAAAAACTATTATATATTGTTTTTAAGGTAATTTACTATACTTTCAAAAACTGTACTTAAGCAGGTGATTTAACCGTCAAATTACTGAAGTTTGAAGTTATAACTTCAAATCAGTAATTTTACGGTAAATAAATAATAAATTATTATGTAATATCATACAGCATAATAATATGATTTAGCTTGATTAAAATAGTATCTTTTCAGCAGGCAGCAGATTCTCATTCTCCCTCTTAACTGTGTGAGAAAAACATGGGATTATAGGTAAATCTTATACCAATAAACCCATGGTTTTTCCTTCTAGTTAAGGGGGCTGGGCTGGAAGGGAGCATTTGTCTTTTAGACATATGCCCCCTTATATGACACTACAGTGAAAGGAGAGCCTCCACTGCAGAATTTTTTATTGGACAGCTTGTTCCAATGGTGCTTTACCATTGGTCCAAGCTTTCCATTAAGCTCAGTGCTTCTAACAAGAAGTGAAAGGCACTGTGAGCTCATCCTCTCAGTCTGCTGCAAACAGAGTGTGCCAGCTTGTATTTAAACTGTCCGTTCTGTATGTAGCTTCTGACAGGCTGCACAAGAAGCCCGTATTTCTGGAACTATAGGTGACAGGAGCCCCAAATTTTGACCAGTGGTGGGGTAGGACTCCAGCTACCTACCTAGTCACCGAGCTACGACCCTCGAAGCTCCAATGCTTTTTTTGTTTTTTTGGTATTTTTTTTATGTTCATGGCTCATGGCTCTGCCTCCCCTGCCTCCCCTGACTGCATGTCCCTGATGTGTATGACTGTTTAAACCCATAAGTGTTATTCTGTCACAGAATAGGTTGCTGTGTTTCTAAAATTGCATTGTGGTTAGGTGGTGTGGCCGTGCAGATGCAAATCTTTTTTTTTTTTTTAATAATATTATTGTTATTATCACTGGTTTTATTATTAATAATAATAACAAAATTAATAGCTCACAGAATCCAAAAATGTCAGCAAGCTGCTTGAATAACACAGCAGCATCTTCTGCTTCTTAGGGTATTTCATGTCATCACTGGTCATAAATTATGTTGTTCACCCATGACAAACATTACAAGGAGGTCTCAAGCTTATGTTAATTCTCATGTATTTTATATTCTATAGATAAAGTGGTTGTATACCCACTTTTTAAAATTTTACCTGTATGGTTTAGGAGATATTCACTTTGCATGCAGCCGCTGACGTCAGCGGCGCATGCGATGTGAATACCCAGCTGAAGGGCCGGCAGACGCTGCTGAACCTTGTGGGGAAGAAGTCTCCCGCGCACATGCGTGGGAGTGACATCATCGTGGCTCTGGCCACTTACGGCGCCGGAGCCACGAACCTGGAAGACACGTCAAGGGAAAAATGTCAGCTCCCTTGGCGTGGACGGGCCTGCGTTACAGGGACCTCATTCTAAGATAAGTATTTCATAATGAGCTAGTATGCGGTGCATACTAGCTCATTATGCCTTTGCCTTACAAGGTTTCTTTTTTTTTTAACAATTTCTTTTTTTCTGAGGGTATACAACCGCTTTAAAGTGGCCATTCACCTGAACATGAAAAGTTAATCTTCCTCCCCCTAAGCTATTAAGAAATGGAAGTTTGTTTATCAGGGAGTAAATATCTTTTTGGTGAAACCTTCTCCAACTTCCCTAAACGAGGATGATGTCACCTTGGCCCGCAACACCCATCCCATCCTCCTTTACCTGCCCCCAGCCTCCTGGGATAATTTCACACATCCCAGGAGGCTACAGCACCAATCCCACATCAGGTCACCAACTCTTGAAGGCATAGAAGATAGTGACAAAGACAACTATAGTTAAGTTTTATTTTTTTTATTCCCAAGATATATAAAATGCTATGGTTTGGTTGACCAGAAACATTGATAATTGTAACAACATTTTTGGGTAGAGTGATTTTTTATTTCAATACTTACACTGGGGCTTCTTAGAGAAACTGATAATGATGACTCAGATGTACTTGGAATTTTATCCCAGTCTTGAGATGAGCTGCCACTTTCTGGGGTATCCAGACTGGAATCCACAATTTCATTCCCATCTATGTCCTTTAGAGGGAAAGGGTCTCCATACAAAAGCACGAGGTCTACAAATTTGGAGCTATCGTCTTCTCGATTGTATGTCTCCCAATCTAGGCGGATGTCTGAAAGTCATGAAATGACAGAAGTGATTTCTACACACTTATTATCAATAAATTATCAATTCCAAATCAATTCCAATGGCTTATGGAAAGATTAGACAGATGACTGGATAACAGAGTTGAAAACTGGATGTATTAACAATAACAGCAACATAGAACATTGGTATCCGAAAATGCACACCCTGGGGTTGATTTACTAAAGGTAAATAGACGTGCTCTTTGCAAAGTGCAGTTGCTCCAGAGCTTAGTAAATGATGTAAAGGTTCACTTTGCAAAGAACACCCATTCACATGCAAGGAAAATGTTTGCTTTGACATGATTGAATAATGGAAGTCAGCAGAGCTTCTGCTCATTTACTAAGCACTGGAGCAACTGCACTTTGCAAAGTGCACAGTCTTCTTACCTTTATAAATCAACCCCTTATTGTCATTGATTTTATTTTTTTAAATGTCTTTAATTAAGCTAGCACAAGTACATTCAGAGGCAAACATTTGAAAGTCTCAGGTGCTGCTAAGGGATACATTATTGAGGTGTAGGCCCCTAACCTACCACAGATATTACATATAATACATTTTTGATACTCTTTCCCTGCAGATTTTCTTCTGATTTAAACCTTGCCTTTGCTATCCCTGAGTATCAGCCATTTTATGTATCAAATAAACAGAAAATCTGCCTGTACCTATGGTGTCCAGTATTCATTAGCATGAACTATTAACTAACCCTAACAGGATTGAGACAAAAACTCACCCAAGCTCACCTACCGCATGATTGTAGAATGATGAGCTGAATAACGGTGCTCAGGCTTGTTGTATCCCATAAACATCAAAATAGCAAGAAAGGCGGGCAACTCGATTGCGTGTTCTTAAATCTTTATTGAGCACTAACAGCAGTGCGACATCTAAAGTGCTATCATGAGAAAGCTCCGGCCGAAACACGTTAGCGCTTTAGATGTCGCACTGCTGTTAGTGCTCAATAAAGATTTAAGAAGAAGCAATCGAGTTGCTGGCATTTCTTGCTAACAGAATTGAACCTGGATTTACCCAGTAATAAGCCAAGGTCTTTCTCAGGAGCTAAGGAGAGCCTACCATGGGCAGAGGGGCCCCTGTGGGGAGCAAAAAGTGAAGGGAATAGGAAGAGGTAGAAGAATAGTGAGAAGAAGAAAAAAAGGGGGTGGGGTGGATAAAGGGCAACGGGGGGAGGTGTGTGTGTGATTTTTGTGTTGGATGGGGCAAGATTGGGGTCATTGACTTTATTTATATACATTTCACCTATGTGGTTGATTTAGTAAAGACAAATAGGCTGTTTATTTTGCAGCAGAAGTTGTCCTTTCTCTGATCTTTCTTCTGACCTCCAGTCCCAGAGGATGCCAATTTTGTGAAAACGCATCAGTCCGAGTCTGAGTGTGACTTCAACACGTGGCGGCGTATGGGCTGATACTGCGGCCGGATGGTTTTATGCCATACTGCTTGTTTTTACCTGCTTAATTGCAAGTGCAATACTTCTTTTTAATAAAATTGTGTTTAAATATACTGCACTATGGAGGCTTCTCCTTGTTTGTGCTTCATAGATTGAATCGTGGTGAGCTACATCTGATGTTAAGGCTGATACTCGGTCTGACAGCATACTCCATCAATGAGGTAATTTAACCATCCGAGGGTCCGACAGTGAGAGTACCAACTTGAGTGGGGATATTAAACGCTTTTTGATCTCTGTAACTCAAAATGACTACTATTTGGCAAGAGGCCCCCTCTTTTTAAGGGGCACATTTTGAGCACTGGAGCACTTTTGTGTGGAAGTTTACAAGCATGGAGCACTTTGTCACAAATGATTCAATATAGATTTTTAGCTTATATGAACTTTTTTTTATTTTAATTTTTTTATTAGAATGTTTTATTGCACATATTAATTGAGTTGGATCATTTCACATTTGTTTATTTGCACTATTTAATGGATTTATCAATTATTAGTACACTTGTGATTTAAAAGGGATATATGATTATTTCATATTTGCCATTTGCACTTATTCATGCATTTGTTAATCACTTGTATATTCATGATTTGAAGGGACAGCACACTTTTTTTTAAATGTAGAAGTTGCCCTTTGCAAGGGAATTTTTCCCAGAGTTTAGTGCATGTGGTGAAGTTTCACTTTGCAAAGAATACCCACAGTACAAGGAAAATAAAACATCATATTTGCTTGCACATAAATAATGGATGTCAACATTGCTGCACCTCATTCACTAAACTCTGGGGCAAATTCTCTTGCAAAGTGCAACTTCCCTTGCAAAGTTAACCGTCTATTTCCCTTTGAAGTAAACCACACATGTCTAGCCCATATTCTGCTAACCTTTATGCTAAGTGATGGAGAACTAGAGATCTTTGTGCTGCCACATGTTGTGCAGTAGGACATGATACATTGGATGCCAAATCTTGAAAAAGGTGATCTACATCATAACATTCAATTATTAGCTGTAGACAGTAGCAGTGTTTGTTAATCCACATCAAAATATAATGCTCATTCACAAACAGAATGCTCACCAAAGGGACTTGGATTGTTAATACGCAAGCAGCGAGAAATGGTGTCTCCACCAGACACATGTGTACCGAACCTTAAAAAGATAAACAGATTATTTCTACTATATTACATTTTAAATAAATAAATAAATAAATAAAACCATTAAGATCTACCAGTATTCTAGTATCTAGTATCTACCACTAAGTGCAGGGCAATTAAAAAATAAGTACTACAGTTTATCTAGTGGTTTTAAATATAGATGTAAATTGTAATAAAAACAAAACAATGCCATCAGTGTGTGCTAAAATTTTATAGCCAGAGACCGTGTGATTTTTGCCTAGTCTCAGCAGCCAAAGTTTTTAAAATCATGGCAAGAAATGAGTACTCTTCTATTCAACATAACGTAATATTTTTTCATGCTGATGTGTTCTGTTGGTTCATGTGAAGTGTGATTTTTAATGACATGTACACTGTAATTTGATTGGAAGTTTAAAACAAACACAAGTTTATATAACATGACTTCACACTATAGTAAATCAAGCCAAATATGTGGTAATACATTCTAGGCAGATATGTTCTAAATCTATATCTACCAGACAAATGCGTGGCTAAAGCTGGCCATACACTGTTGGAATTTCAGCCAGTTCAGAAGAATCATCCAAAATTCTTACAGTGGGTGCCCTGCCAGCCAAGCAAAAGCAGGTTGACTTTTGTCAAAGAATCTGGGCTGAAAATTGTTGGCCAATCAGCTGCAGGCACTGTAAGGGTATTCTAACAGCCAGTGCTCTCAGCTCTCAGAAAACAATAGCCCAGTAAAGGAAATTTGTCCAATGATTCTCTTTGCGTTGATGGTAAAAACAGTTTGATTTCTTTTGTTTGGCCCACATAATTTTGATAAAAAGAACAAAAATATGGAGACATTGTTGGACGCAGAGAATATGTTACATGAAAAATATAACACATTTAGCCTTTTGTATATGTACAGTATACTCACGCAAGTGAAAAAATGAATGTAAGTACAGAAGGTATGCTATTCAACAATATGAAATGTTGTGCGTTCATGGATATAGTGAAGAAAGTTTAGACAGATTTGTATCTCTTTCAATTTTACCACGCATGCAAATATACAGTCATCCCTGCCTCTAAGATGCCCTAAACATTATGAAATATATTTTTTTCTTCCAAACAGTGCACCCAAATACAGCACACACATGTAAATAGGCTTAAGGCTCCTATAAACCTACGAGGGAAGCTGAATGAGACATGCCACACAACGTGTGTCATGTTACTATGGAAGGGTAGAAGAAAAGCAGCTCTGGCAAACTCTGCAGTTATTGCTTATTGGAGGGGGCAATAGCTATTATGCCAGGTTTGGTTACCCTTCTCATCCATTGTTCCGCCCAAGAGTGGGCATGCAACGGACAGGCAAGGAAACTACATACATAAGGTTATTGTTGAATCCAGCCAAAAACAGTAAGGTCAGGCAACTGTCATCTCATATTTTTGGGAAGCTGTAGCTTTGTGCCTTACTCGCAGTCCTGCTACAAGTTACTCATTTGGCTTGGATGTTAAATACCTTAATGCAGGACCTTCTGTCTGACGATTAGGTCTTGGCCCTGCCATTTGGAAGTAGAGAGGACATCCCTTTACATTCATTTTCATAGGAATCTCCTTAGGGATTAGATCTCCAACCTAAAGAAAAAAAATGAACAGAGTTACATCATTATCAAAACACTGAACTGCAAAGACCAAAATGCAAATCCTAACATTCATTATTCTATATATTCCCCAGTATTTCTTTGTTATGTTCATACAAAAAACACTTAGGCCTTTGGTACACATATAGTAACACATACCGTACAAACAAGTTGATCTGAATACTCTCCCCACATATTGTTATAAGCAGTCACATTAATCGATATCTCCTGGAATGGTCCAAGTATTCCCGAGCTTGGCTGAGCAATAAAAGCAACTCCTTTCCCATCTGATAATATTATTGATCTTGTATCTAAAAGCACACAACAGACCTACATTATTTTTCTCTTTTTTCCAATATATCACAGGGTCTAAAATTCACTAAATATATTATGTCTTACACTGCATTTAGGAGAAATATATAGTATTTTCTTTTCCATGCAAAATTAAAAGAAAGCTGCCATTAAAACAATAACTGTCATTGCATGGAACAATCACATTAGGAGACTTTTGTATGGATACCTGTCTTAACAAATTTGTTTGTCTATGCAGTAAAATAGGCTGGTTATATAATACTGTTGATTAGTTTCAATTTATTATTTTTTACTGACTTCTCGTTTGTGGCCGTTCCCCTTCACTAAAAAAAAATCTCGCATTTATAAACAACATAAGGTAAAAATGAAATGCAACTATGCTGTACTGGTTAATATACAGTGCCTTGAAAAACTATTCATACGCCTTGAAATTTTCCAAAGTTTTTCATGTTACAACAAAAACGTAAATGTATTTTATTGGGATTTTATGTGATAGATTAACACAAAATGGCACATAATTGTGAAGCAGAAGGAAAATTATAAATGGTTTTCACATTTTTTACAAATAAATATCTGAAAAGTGTGGTGTGCATTTGTATTCAGCCCCCTTTACTCTGATACCCCAAACTAAAATCTAGTGGAACCAACTGCCTTCAGAAGTCACCTAATAATTAAATAGAGTCCACCTTTAATTTATTCTCAATATAAATACAGCTGTTATGTGAAGACCTCAGAGGTTTGTTAGAGAACCTTAGTGAACAAACAGCATCATGATGGCCAAAAAACACACCAGACACGTCAGGGATAAAGTTGTGGAGAAGTTTAAAGCAGGGTTACATTACAGAAAAATATTCAAAGCTTTGAACATCTCACTGAGCACTGTTCAATCCATCATCTGAAAATGGAAAGAGTATGACACAACTGCAAACCTACATGGCCTCCCACCTAAACTGACAGGCTGGGCAAGGAGAGCATTAATCAGAGAAGCAGCCAAGAGACCCATGGTAACTCTGGTGAAGCTGCAAAGATCCACAGCTCATGTGGGAGAATCTGTCCCCAGGACAACTATTAGTGGTGCACCCCACAAATCTGAAGAGTGGCAAGAAGAAAGCCATTGTTGAAAGAAAGTATAAGAAGTACCGTTTGCAGTTTGAGAAAAGCCATGTGGGGGACACAGCAAACATGTTGAAGAAGGTGCTCTGGTCAGATGAGACCAAAATTGAACTTTTTTGCCTAAAAGCAAAAAGCTATGTGTGGTGGAAAACTAATGCTGCACATCATCCTGAACATACCATCCACACGGTGAAACATGGTGGTGGCAGCATTATGTTGTGGGGATGCTTTTCTTCAGCAGGGACAAGGAAGCTGGTCAGAGTTGATGGGAAAATGGATTGAGCCAAATACATTGCAGTCTTAGAAGAAAACATGTTAGAGTCTGCAAAAGACTTGAGACTGGGGTGGAGGTTCACCTTCCAGCAGGACAACGACCCTAAACATACAGCCAGAGCTACAATGGAATGGCTTAGATCAAAGCATATTCATGTGTTAGAATGGCCCAGTCAAAGTCCAGACCTGAATCCAATTGAGAATCTGTGGCAAGAGTTGAAAATTGCTGTTCACAGACGCTCTCCATCCAATCTGACAGAGCTTGAGCTATTTTGCAAAGAAGAACAGGCAAAAATGTCACTCTAGATGTGCAAAGCTGGTAGAGACATACCCCAAAAGACTTGCAGCTGTAATTGCAGTGAAAGGTGGCTCTACAAAGTATTGGGGGGGCTGAATACAAATGCACGCCACACTGTTTAGATATTTATTTGTAAAAAATGTTAAAAACCATTTATCATTTTCCTTCCACTTCACAATTATGTGCCATTTTGTGTTGGCACATAAAGTCCCAATAAAATACATTTATGTTTTTGGTTGTAACATGAGAAAATGTGGAACATTTCAAGGGGTATGAATACTTTTTCACGACACTGAATCTTTTTTTTACACTTTTTTCCTACTCCCCCCTTATACCCCCCCTTTGCCCTTCCATCTTCCTACATCCCTCCCCCCACACACACACACACACACTTTTTTGCCATATTCCTTCAATATCTTCTCTCTTTTTTTTCTATTTTTGTATTTCTTTGGACGCTGCCTTCCTTTTGGCTTGTCTGTTCTAAAAGATAAAATTGTGGGTCCTCCCATGCAGCGGATAATGGATGGGGGACAATATTTTGTGTTAATATGCCCCATATGTTGCTATGGTTGATGATTTACATTGCCCTTTGGCTAGCCTATCGTTGGTTATGTTTCTGCTGTTTTGTTTAATTATTTATTTTTTATTGTGCTGGTCACCTTTTGGATTCTAGATGTACGGGACCGTTGATTACCATTACTCTGTATTTTTTGGCTTTGTGGTTGGATTCAATAAAAGTCTACATTAAAAAAAAAATTAACTATGTTGACTGTGTAAGCTGAAAAGCAGGCATCCGTACCCAACAGTGAGGTTCATAATGCAAGAAGGGTTCAGCCCAAAGCGCTGGCTTTAGAGGTGAAGTCAATGTCTCTATTTCTTGCTACACACATATCAGTTTTGCATATTTTTTCATTTGGGAAATTTTACTTTTTTATTGTTATTCTTGTTGACAGTACACTCCTAAAATATATCCATACAACAAAACAAACAATTACTCAATATCTGACCATGTGTCATATTATATGTCTCACTGAAATATAATATTACCACTAAATATTAGATGTCTCAATGAAATACATATAGAGTCACATACCAGCTTCTGCTCGTTTGACTGCTTGCTCTGCAAACCTGGCCATCCTTTGCATGACAGACACTGTAGAACTGAAAAAGAACCTAAACTGTAACTCAGGATTATAGAACATGAGGAGACCAATCAACCAAAGTTTACAAAAATGTAGTGAATTAGCAATCTCATAGTCCACTGAAAAGAACCACTGGGACATCTGTAGAAGAGATTGAAGCTTCTAAAATTAATACATTAATGATTTTAGATCCAGGAATAAAGTAACACCACTAGAAGCAATGATGTAACTAAAACCAGAGTAGGCCATCGTCCTCCTATAATCTAGCAACAAACTGTCAGCCAAATTAGGGTGATTTATACCTAGTTTCTCATTAACTAATCTAGGTATAGGAAGGAAAACATTACTCTTGCATGATGGCCTTTTGTCATCTCAAAAATGGTCACACAGTAGAATCTGTGGAACAATGGCCACAACTACAATTGTAGAGCTTTGTGTGGGTGCCAGACATCTTTTTCTCAGCATGGGCAGCTGTAATTGCCAAATGATTTGGCTGTTTAAAGTGTATGTGAACCCTCACCTTGTGAAGCAACCCATTAAGCTTAAAATAGAAATGCAAGGGAAAACGTTTGTGTGCATATATATAAAAAACATTATAAATACTTTTTTTTTTGTTTAATAAGTGATCACATAAGCTCTGTTCTAGGCTGTGTAAGTGGTTTAGAGATGTGTGGGTGGAGACTGCAGAAGGCAAGGAAAGAATCCACGTGTGGTCACTGCAGTTGAACAGACATCAATCTACTAATCGACTTCTGTTCAATCTCCCTGTCAATAAAAGCCACTCAATCAGTGGTTGCAGCCAATGATTGCAGCACTGATCTGTTTATTCTGACAACAAGGGGAAGTCTTTGTCCTGTCAGAATGCAATTGGTCAAGCGGGAGGATTCCACCTCAAATTGAACAGTGTATGGCTAGCTTTAGGCTGTGGTCAAGGCACCAGAATAAAGACTAGTTTGGGAGAAAAAAAAAGAGATGAGACTTGCTCTGCAAACCACCCAGTGTGCATGACCCAGGGCAGCTATGTTATTGCTCATCCTCTATGAGTGTATGAGTGGAGAAAAGGGTGGCGGTCACTGAAGGGTGTATCTATCTATCTAGATTTATACTGCTGTTATGAAGCTTTATAGAGAAACTAACACACAAGGTCTCTCAATCCTTGGGGGATAATTCATTTTATTTTTATAAACAGAATATATACCAATCAGGTGATTATAACAACATATAATGCAACAATAAAGGAAAAGAAGATTAGTCTGTAATCCCATTATGCATCCTTTGGGGGTGAAGCATTGTAGGCTACTTTTTTTGGTATTGATACTTCACTATTTAAAGACTTGTTTTGTTAAGGTGAATAAAAATAAAATGTTCTGGTAGGGCTTAGGCACCACATAAGAAAAAGTATGGAAAGAGAAAACTTACTTTTCGCTTACTGATACCTTTGGAAGGGGA
Organism: Lithobates clamitans; assembly: GCA_037952925.1. Taxonomy (NCBI): domain Eukaryota; kingdom Metazoa; phylum Chordata; class Amphibia; order Anura; family Ranidae; genus Lithobates; species Lithobates clamitans. The sequence goes on from JBBGZY010000142.1 coordinate 9,328,433, forward strand.
CATCCAGTGAAGTATGCTGCTTGAACAGAGAATGGAGCAGATATACCAGTGTGATTGGTGATGATAAGTGTCTGTTGCACTGTGCTCTGCAGAACCACCTCTGATCCAAAATCTAACAGCAGTTCTTGTGGAGACGAGGAAGCTGCATCTTTAAAACTAATGAAATTTATGTTAATTCTTGAAACTGATTTTAGGGTTAAGTTTCCAAAATGAAAAGATGAAAAAGAAAATAATTGTCTACACTATAGTTATTAAAAGTTAAAAAGTCTTTTTTAAATTAGTACATCCTCCATAACATGCAGGAACCAAGACTGATATTTTGTGAGACATTTGCCACTAAAGATTACAATGGTTGAAATGTCTATCGAATTGGATATTCAACATAATGTTTACTAATTTGTTGTATTTATACTGTGTCAAAATATTAGCATTTTTCTACATTTAATTCATACCAGCCTCTGGCCCAGAGGATTTTATAATTAAATATCTCTAGCATGGCTACACATACATAGAACACAACTAATTTTAGACAAATGCCAATTAACACGACAGCTGCTGGGTGCAATTTAAACTCAAGAATTTCAAATTCAGAACATAAAATCTCCATTCACATAGTGGTCTTGGATCTCAGTGCTAACATTTCTTTATCATTAGGGTCCAGATGAAATGGAAATTGCCAGATTACCTATGAAAATTCCACAGCAGGTGACAGAGTCTCCTGCTAGCCTCCCCCTGGACCTACTTAGATTGATTTAGTAAAACTGGACAGTGCAAAATCTGGTGCAGCTCTGCATAGAAATCAGCTTCCAGTTTTTTTGTTAAAGCTTAATTGAACAAACTGAAATTAGAAGCTGATTGGCTGCCATGCACTAGATTTTGCACTCTAGTTTTAGTAAATCAACCCCACTTTGTCATGGACAAACTGGAGAGTGAACCCTCTGTGCTATTTGCACATTTAGAGTTAATACCTGACATTATACTGTATCTTCACCAAATATTTTTACTTATTTTCTGCAAAACTGTTTAGTTACTATACAGTACTATGTGCAATGGAAAATCGAACTCAGTGAAGAGAGTTTTGTGTGCTTTCAAAAATACATGATTCATCAGGAGACTGGCAGAGCCCAGTCCTCACCTCTCTTGTTCGAAAGGAAGGGAGTAGGTGACATGCAATCCTTGGGCTTTAGCTTTTACATTCAGGACCAGAGGATCCTTCATATCTTCTACATGGCAGCACAAAGGTATGTCATTCAGTTCATCCTAAACAGCAGCACAAAATTGGTTAGGGGGTTTGATAATCATCATTATCTAACATTACTGTTTTCTACTCATAAAAAATTAAGTAATTTTCGTTTTAAATAAATGTGGGTAGCCACACAAAACCAACACTGACAGTTTAATGCAACAAACAAGAATCAGTCAGTATAGGGCTGATAGCAACAAATCAAACCGTTGAAGCAGTCAGTACTGCCTGCAGGGATTTCAGACTTTTTACGGAACCTCTGTGCACTGGGGCCTTTCCTTCTCTTTAGGGAATGCATCTTTTTTTCTCATTGGTATAATAATATTTTAGCAAATAGTAACCTTTAGAAAGTTGTTTTTTTGCATATTAACCCTGGGGATGTCCTGGATGTAACTAAAGGAATAAATGCTGTATAAATGCTGTCAGTTTATGCAGGTAGCTGTATGGTCCTGCTATCAGTTTTGTACTCCCAAGTGCCAACACATCCACCCATCTTCACACAGGCTCTCATTTAAAAAAGAAAGCACAAACAAAAAAGAATTTATGGTGTCTGGTACTGGATATTACTGGCAATTCACCTAGCTTCAGAAACTGGGATACTGGTTTTTTAAGTAAAATCACTGCTATTAAAAACTAAAATAGATTTTGTCTAAACGTGTGTTTTTATATTATTAAGCATTAAATTAATTACCAAACAATTGAATCTTAAAACCAGGAAATAGCAACATCTTAAATTTCAGTTAAATTACAACTCTATTCTTATTCTTCTTTAGGCTAGCCATAGATGGATCGAAATTTTGATGGTTCAGTGGGTACTGGCCATATTTCGATCAGTGTGTGGCTATCCCTGTTCGACAGAAGTCATTTGTTTGATCTACTTCTGTCGAATGAAGAAGTTTGAAAGCTTTGCTCGATTAGAGGCAATGACCAGGGTATTGTGACAGCAGCGAAAGCTGCCGTCAGAACATAATGTCCCGACAGGGGGATTCGTCCATCCACCTCGTTTGCTTGAACAAAAAAATACAAACCGTGCATAGTCATCTTTAAAGAAAATGGCAGACAAAAAGTTGTATGGGTTCCCTTAGTGGTACAGATAAACCACGTTTTAGTCAGATGACCACACACTAATATTTAATTTTTTTGTGACTGCCAGATAGTTAAATTACCTAATCTTACATCTCTTATCTTATATATAGCTCCCTGATGGATTTTTTAATTTATTTCATATCACAGAAAATGCAATGAGAGGCGTGGGAACCCCTCAAGGTGGCAGGAACCTCAGGATGCGCCAGAAATTGTTGCGTGTTAATCTTTTTTGTTGGAGTCCCAAAAAAATATAAGACCATCAGGTGACTCCATCTACCCAACTATAAATGAAATATAATTTTTTTAGTAGACTGACTGTTTGAAATGACCAACATGAATAGGTTTAAGAAAATAAAGACTATAGCAGAATAAATGTAGTACAATTTGAGAATGGTGGCTTACCAATGTATGAAGTGTCAGAGTCACGCACATCTCAGCCTCTTCGTTAGGTCCTAACAGACCACTTGATGGAGTTACAGTAGCTGAATATATTGTGGGATGACTACTAGTCAGCTACAGACAAAAAATATTATTATATATGTAGGTGAGAAAATAAAAAAACGTCAATCAAATCTATGTATTTCATATTCTTTCATGTAAAGTTCTTTGAAACATGCAGCTCAGCTTGTAACTTATTATATCTTTAAACTCAAAATTATTATCACTCTTATTGCTTCATGCAGCAAATCTATTCATTAAAGCTTGATCAAGCCAAGACTTAAATTGACATTTATATTTAAATTTTTAATAGATACCAAAATAAAGAAAAGTATGTGGCGCTAATCGATCCTAATTTACCAATTTCCAAATACGGAAAAATCACAGACTGCTGCAACAATATATAAATAAATGAATAAGCTTCCTATTACAAGTGCAATGTGCATATATGATGATGATACCTTATAATCAATTCCAACTGCGGAAAAAAGCGGACACTAAGAATCTTATTGCACGGAATAGCGCATGTGTGGACATTATTGCACAAACTGTCACTCTTTAGGTTACTTATTGCCTATATGTGGATGTGGGGCTTGTAGTCGCATCTTCTGTCGCATATATGCAATTTTTAATATTTTTTGCACATTGTGTGTGACTTTATATTTCAGTTTTATGAATTGCAACAGGAGTTGTATTTTGCAAAAAGCACTTTATGTATGGTCATAAGCACGAGGAATTTTAATTTGAGTTATAATTTTTGGTTATATAATTTTTTTTGTTGGATTTAAGGCCAAGTAATGAATCATAGATATAATAACATAGATAGAGTTGCATTTTGCACTAAGCACTTTTAGTTAATTTTGATGTTTATTAGCACGAGGAATCACATCACAACAATTATGATGCAGTGGTTGGCATAAGGTATGGTGACTTTATATGCACATTGCACTTTAAAGAAGAAGTCATTATTCATTTATAGTATTGCAGTATTTTGTGGCTTTTTTCCGCAGTTGGAATTGATTATAAGGTATCATCATATATGCACATTGCACTTGTAATAGGAAGCTTATTCATTTATTTATATATTGTTGCAGCAGTCTGTGATTTTTCCGTATTTGGAAATTGGTAAATTAGGATCGATAAGCGCCACATACTTTTCTTTATTTTGGTACATATTTGTCAGGGTGTGTGAGTACACTCATCTATCTTGGCAGCTTATCATCTGTTACCACTTAAATTTTAATCTTTATTTATGTAAGTTGTGGTTTTGCGCACTAGTTCCTATATTATAATTAATTTTTAATAGATGCTGTAGAGATAATTCACTGGTTTTCTATGTTTTTGAGGATGGAATCTTAACAATCATCCCTGCTGTGACATCACAAAAACTGAATTTTTGGCTTACCTAGAAAATCCCTTTCTTATGCCATGTACATACGGTCGGACTTTCCAACGGAATATGTGCAATCGGAGCTTGTTGTCAGAAATTCCGACCGTGTGTGGGCTCCATCGGACTTTTCCCATCGGAATTTCTGACACACAAAGTTTGAGAGCATGCTATAAAATTTTCTGACAACAAAATCCAATCCTTTAAATTCTGATCGTGTGTAGAAAAATCTGACGGACCAAGTGCCACGCATGCTCAGAATAAATTAAGAGACGAAAGCTATTGGCTATTGCCCCGTTTATAGTCCCGACGTACATGTTTTACGTCTCCGCGTTCGGAATGATCGGATTTTCCAAAAACTTTGTGCGACTGTGTGTATGCAAAACAAGTTTGAGCCAAGATCCGTCGGAAAAAAATCCATGGATTTTGTTGTCAGAATGTCCGATCAATGTCCGACCGTGTGTACGGGGCATTAGAGTACATCACAGGACACAGGAGAGTTAATTCTTAAACCACTGGAATATGCTCCATCTCCAGGTGATCTGCAAATGGCAAAGCTTGACTCAGCCCTGCATTCCCACCCTCAGCTCTGAAATTTCCTGAATAGGTTCAAATGGTGGCCTCTGAAGGACTAACAAGACCAAGCTGAGATCCCACTGAGTCATCAGAGAGCATACTCAACCCTTGTACAAAGGCTCCGATCAAGGGATGGGAAGCTAGCAGTCTTCAAAAAAGCATCACGAAGGTAGAAGCCTGACCCTTAATACGCAGCAGGGCCAAGGACTTCTCCAGTCTTGACTGAAGAAAGGATAGAATTAAGCTTTCCCTTTTTGCAAAATATGCTTTCCACATGCAAAGGTACGAGGTGAGGGTTTTCTGGCCTTTAGCAAGGTTGGAATCATGGAGTCTGATAGACTCCTATCCCTCAGGATTTGGACTTCAACAGCCAAGACTTCAAAGTCAGTGACTGTGAAGCAAGATGGAACACAGGAAGGTCTACTTGATCCTGTAAGGCCCATGGAGAGTCTAACTATGTCTGAGTATCATGACTTCCTGGGCCAATCCAGTGCCATTCTCTGAAGCAAACAAGTCTGGATGCTGGAAGGTCTACATTTGGCATGAAGAATGGAGGGACCATTCTCAGCACTCCAGCCTTTGGCTGCTCAAGAAGTCTGCTTGTCAATATTCTACTTCTGGAATGTGCACCATGGACAAGGAAAAAATGTAAAGCTCTGCCCAAGTCAGGATAAACTCTGCTTCTTGATTATTTATGTATAACACAGCTGTTGTGTTGTTGGATTGGACCATGAACAGCAGTCCCCAGAGTGGGGGGGGGGGGGGCGGGAATAAAAAGCGGAAGGGCAAACCATATAACCCCGAATTCCAGGGCATTGATCGACACTTGAACTTCCTCTGATGACTACATCCCCTGAATTGATAGGGAGTCCAGAACTCCTCACCAGCCTGACAGGTTGTTGTCTGTTGTCAGTACCTTCAACACCACTGGGAGAAAGGATTTTCCTGGCTCCAGCCCCAGGCTGGAAGTCCACCAGTCCAAGGCTAACCTGTTTTTGGTTCTCAGACATCCTTGGTGATCAATGGACAGAGTTTGTTTGTCCCATTCTGCCAGGATGTAGAGTTGCAACAGTCTTGAATAAAACTGAGCATTCAGAACTGCCTCAAAAAAGGCTACTGTCAAACCCCAGCACCCTCGTGCATAGGTGGATAGAGGGGCGTTGCAGGGAATGTAGCGCCTATACCTTGGACTGAAGACTCCTACATTTTTTCTGGTAAAGAAAAACTTGTGTTGCAGCCATGTGCAGGACAAGGTCTGGGTAATCCAGACTGAGTGATGGTTCTAGGGTTGTCTTTTTGAGATTAAGGATCCAGCCAAAGTCCTACAGGACTTGTAACCTTCTGTTGCACATTGGCCTTAAAGCGGAACTAAAGTCTCCATTAAAAAACTGTGCAATAAAAAAAACCTACCTGCCTGCTTGCAGTCTCCTTTAGAATATCCACTGAGCTGCACATACACAGCTCAGGTTACATTCCAGCACCGATCCCGTGTGCCAGGATGAATGAACTATTGCACATGCGCAGGAGTGACATCATCCCGTGCCAGCCAATAAAGATTGCTGTAGTGGGACACTCAGAAGAAGCTGGATAGAAGATAGTAGAGAGGCACCTTGGACCATTAAAGTAAACTTAGGTATTGTGACCTTTAGTTCCACTTTAAGGCTGTTTACCAGTTGTTCCCCCCCAGAAACAAATCATCCAGATACCCAAGAATGGGTTTTCCATAGCACTGCAAAAAAGACAACATTTGGGGCAGCATCTTCATGAATACTTGTGGTTCCATGGTCAGGCTGAAGGGCAGACACACAAACTGGAATTGGTGCTCCTCGCCTGCAAACCGCAAATAACGCTGATGAGGTGAAAAAAACAGGGATATGTAGGTAGGAATCCTTCATGTCCACCGAAGCCAGGAATTCACCCTGGTGGATAGATGTAGTCACTGACTGCACAAATTGCATACGGAACTTTTGAACATGCAGAAAATTTTTCAGGTATTTAGATCTAGAATGGGTCGCACTTCACCATTTGGCTTGTGCACTATTAAAATTTTGAATAGTAACCATGAAACCTTTCTAGTTCTGTAACAATGGCAATGACTGTGTGAGCACAATAGTCCAGCACAGAAAACAAGGTTGCTCTTTCCTCGGATGAAGCAGGTACATTTGGTGGCATGAAACTTGGTGGAGACAAAACACAAAACTCCAGCTTGTAGCCTCTGGACCAGGCAAGACAGTTGTCACAGTAAATCTCCCAACCCATTTACACAAAAGAGTAATGCCCCGTACACACGGTCGGATTTTCCGATGGAAAATGTGTGATGGGACCTTGTTGTCGGAAATTCCGACCGCGTGTAGGCTCCATCACACATTTTCCATCGGATTTTCTGACACACAAAGTTGGGGGCAGGCTATAAAATTTTCCGACAACAAAATCCGTTGTCGGAATTTCCGATCGTGTGTACACAAATCCGACGCACAAAGTGCCACGCATGCTCAGAATAAATAAAGAGATGAAAGCTATTGGCTACTGCCCCGTTTATAGTCCAGACGTACATGTTTTACGTCACCACGTTCAGAATGATCGGATTTTCCGACAACTTTGTGTGACCGTGTATGCAAGACAAGTTTGAGCCAACATCCGTCGGAAAAAATCCTAGGATTTTGTTGTCGGAATGTCCGATCAATGTCCGACCGTGTGTATGGGGCATAACACTTTGGGGAAGAGCTCTAAGTGTTGCCTAACTGAGGAATCTGGCTTAAAAACCCCAGGTTTTTTAGCCATGCTCTTTGCCCAAATTATCTAAGCCTGACAAACCCCCATAGATGCTATGGCGAGTTGCATAGTCGCACTTGCCAAGGAAAAGGATGCCTTGAAAAGAGACTTATGCCTCGTACACACGATCGGAATTTCCGTCAGAAAAAACTTGGATGGTTTTTCCGACGGAATTCCGCTCAAGCTTGCCTTGCATACACACGGTCACACAAAAGTTCTCTGAACTTTCAACTGTCGAGAACACGGTGACGTACAACACTACGATGAGCCAAGAAAATAAAGTGCAATGCTTCCAAGCATGCGTTGAATTGTTTCCGAGCATGCGTCGTTTTTTGCACGTCGGAATTGCATACAGATGATCGCATTTTTGGATAGGAACTTTTTCCGACCGAAAAATAGAGAACCTGCTCTCAATCTTTTGCTGGCTGGAATTCTGCCAGCAAAAGACCGATGGAGCATACACACGGTCGCATGTTCCGACCAAAAACTCTCAACGGAGTTTTGCTGGCGGAATTTCCGATCGTGTGTACGGGGCATTACATTTTTTGTATTTGGTCCTTAAACACTGGTACAACATCCACTGTGACTGTAAGGTTCTTTTTCAAATAGGACACCCCAAGGTCCACAGCTGGGTCCACAGCCAGCACCACCCACATTCTGCGGGAGCTATCCCTTATCAGGTATTTTTGTGCAAACACCTTGTCAGGATAGGCCCAGTCCTTGTACAGCTCCTCTCCAGTATCATGGTGCAAATTAAAGGATTAGGTGCTTTCCAAGACCCAAAACTCTCTCTCCTTGGACCCAGAGAGTTCTTATAGTGACAGCTATTTTTTTATGGACCACCTCCGTAGAAAAAGAATCACTGTGGACCGTTGACTTTGGGAGACATTTCAGGCTGAGTTTCCTCCTAAGAGGATTCATCTACCTCTTAGGAGTCCAATTCCTTGGACCTTTCCTCCTCTTCAAACCCTAGAAAGGGTGAGAGGAGAAACTCACAAGGTAGCTCCTGTGGTAACGGAGACCCTGACCATTTATGGTCGTCTCGCCATAAATGCCTACAGATATCTGCCAGTTGTTCCAGCACAGTAGAAAGGCAGCTGAGAATTCCTCTTTGAACACAAATAGTACCAGAGGAAGCCAGGAGCCAGGCGGAGTGAGTGAAAACCAAGCCAAAGCCAGTCTGATACCCCAGAAATAAGTTTGTGGAAGAAAGATTGCCTCCAACAGTGTGGGAGCTTAGTCCCCCCACCCCCCATCTCCTGTTCTTCTAGTAACAGATTCACTATGCCTGCTGTACTAGCAAGGGTGTGATTCTCATGGTACGGAATCAGTAGGGGAGGGGTAGCCTCCTAATGTACTAGATTGTGCATCATAGTGGAAAGACTCTCACAACAAAGAGAGACAGCTCCTTCACCTATGGATGCTAGCAAAAAAACTGAGGCAATGCTGGGAATGGAAAGGGCTAGGCAGGGCTGAGTCAAGTATTGCTATTTGCCAGGGTCCAATCACCTGGAGGTGAAGCATAACCCAATGGTCCAAGAATGAACTCCTGTGTCCAGTGATGTATGATTATCAAAAAATCCCACTCTCCCTGCTGAGTTTTTATTTTATATTATATTTCATATACTAGAGAATTTAAAAGGAATGCAAGTACTCTCTGCTGTAGCGGGGGGAATGATATGCTAAGATAGGTGGGAATTGTTATAAAACCTTCAAGAGATATAAGGATTTATCAGAAAGACTTTTATGTCACTTCTGAGGGGACTAACCCTTTATTAGATGTGTTAAAGTGGTTCTAAAGCTAAAACATTTTGTAACCTGCTCTGCCCCCCACAAATACTTACCTTAGTTCTGTATCAGTTCAGCGCTGTGCCTGGCTGCAGTTCTTCTCCCTTGTCTTTCTCTTCTCACAGGAGGATCCTTGCACAGTGGAAGCTATTGGCACATGCTGCTGTCAGTAAAATCCTGTGAGCAGAGAGCAGGGCTGTGCTGGGCTGTGTGTGTCTATAGAGGTCAACTTTTGCATCGGGCCCACAAGCTTCATGCTACGCCTCTGTAAACGTGTCTGTCTAATGTGTGTCCCGTTAGTGAGAATAGGGAATGTAGGATATATATCAACATATGGTACTGAATACTGACAGCATTATATTCCTTACTTTCTGCCTCTTTCAATATGTTACATAAATCAACCTAGATCATGTTATATCATAAAACATTATAATAAAAATTACCTCTTCCCATGTAAAAGATGCTGGCAGTCGCCCTTGATTGAACATTTTTACTGTAGATTGAGCTGGGACTCCAACATAGATCTCAGGAAAAACTAAGCAGCTTTTAAGGAGACAAACCTGGGGCACCTGTACATCAGCAACAACCGGCAAGTAGCTGGAATAAATACAAATGCAATAACTGAACAAGTATTTTTATGTAGTGGCAGCATCCACGATGTGCTTTTTGCTGTACTGGCTGTCATAGATAAAATCAAGCAACAAAGTCCTAATTTGGCTGATATTCAAGGGCTTCAGGTGTTCATGTCATTGCTCATGCTCATTCTACTAGGAAATAGCTGCAGTGTTGTATGCATCATTACAAATATATAAAGCTAGCAGGAAGCAACACGTTTATACACTAGAGTGTTGCAATACAATACTAATTCAAATGGTTGAGACAAAGGGGTTGATTTACTAAAGACAAAGAAGTTATTCACTTTGCAAGGGAATTTTCACTTTGTATGGAATCTTCCTCTGGCTTAGTGAATGTGGGGAAAATTGCAAAGAATATCTAATCATATGCAAGGACATAGGTGTGCGCAGCCTATTGCATTAGGGTGTGCACCCCAAAGCTCAAACACATAATACCAATCATTCACGATGAAAGGGAAGGGGCCGGTGAGTTACATATTTACCGGCCCCTTTCCCTACTCATCTTAAAACATCCCCACAGCAACAGCCGGAGGGAGAGGAGAGTTGGGAAGCCGGAAGCAGGAGGGGGGGAGTAGGGGGGTACTGTGCTGCACAGTGTGATTAGGGGGAGCCTGGGCACACCTGGCACACCCAGTGTGCACACCTATGTGCAAGGAAAATAAAGAATTGTATTTTTGCTTGCACATGATTGAATGATTTAAGTTCTCAGAGATTCACTAAGCTATGGGGATAATTCCCTTGCAAAATGAGCGGCAAATTTCCCTTTAGTAAATCAACCTTAATATGTATGTGGGTATGTAGATGTATGTATGTGGGATTTAAGATCATGTAAATGCCAGCTAAATATGTGCATTGTTTTGCACCTTATTCATCACTTACCTCCCTTCACCATTCTCCACCTCCAATTCCAAAACTGTCCTTAGCCTCTGACAGGTCAATGGTTTAAACAGGACTGAAACTTGTGCTGTACTCAGAGGGGCTAAAACCCCACAGTCAGGAGCAATGGAAAACTGGGACTCCTGCAGGTGTAAACAATGTACATAATATAGATCAATTATGACACAAGACAATGGCAGGGCGTGCTTTTTGCAAAGGATAATATTTTACAAGGCTGTAAAAGGAAGTTGCTCTATTAGTTTGTTAGCATCAAGGCTATCCTTGTGGAAGTGGACAAAATAAAGCTATAAACAGCAATCAGAGGTATATTCTGTATCCTATAAGCAGTTAGCCTACGACTAGGTTCACATTGCTGTGTTTGTGTAGGCTCATTCATCTTAATGGACTGCTGCATCAGCAGGAAAAGCAGGGAAAAAGTCCCTGACCTTTTATTTAAAACGCATCATGCAGTTTTACACACCCAAAAAAGCACCACATTTTCGGATGCGTGGGGGTGATATTTACAGTTAATGACACATCTGCACGTTTACAAAAGAGCAGTGCATTTTGCCTGCAGGTTAGAGAATACATGCAATTTGCATACATTCTCTGACCCACATGCAGTATACAGTGAGGGCGGAAAGTATGCAGACCCCCTTAAATTTTTCACTCTTTGTTATGTTGCAGCCATTTGCTGCACAGCACCCCATATTGACAGAAAACACAGAATTGTTGACATTTTTGTAGATTTATTAAAAAAGAAAAACTGAAATATCACATGATTCTAAGTATTCAGACCCTTTGCTCAGTATTTAACAGAAGCACCCTTTTGATCCAATACAGCCATGAGTCTTTTTGAGAAAGATGCAACAAGTTTTTCACACCTGAATTTGGGGATCCTCTGCCATTCCTCCTTGCAGACCCTCTCCAGTTCTGTCAGGTTGGATGGTAAACATTGGTGGACAGCCATTTTTAGGTCTCTCCAGAGATGCTCAGTAGGGTTTAAGTCAGGGCTCTGGCTGGGCCATTCAAGAACAGTCATGGAGTTGTTGTGAAGCTACTCCTTCGTTATTTTAGCTGTGTGCTTAGGGTCATTGTCTTGTTGGAAGGTAAACCTCCGACCCAGTCTGAGGTCCTGAGCATTCTGGAGAAGGTTTTCGTCCAGGATATCCCTGTACTTGGCCGCATTAATCTTTTCCTCCATTGCAACCAGTCGTCCTGTCCCTGCAGCTGAAAAACACCCCCACAGCATGATGCTGCCACCACCGTGCTTCACTGTTGGGACTGTATTGGACAGGTGATGAGCAATGCCTGGTTTTCTCCACAAATACCACTTAGAATTAAGGCCAAAAAGTTCTATCTTGGTCTCATCAGACCAGAGAATCTTATTTCTCACCATCTAGGAGTCCTTCGGGTGCTTTTTAGCAAACTCCATGCGGGCTTTCATGTGTCTTGCACTGAGGAGAGGCTTCCGTCGGGCCACTCTGCCATAAAGCCCCGACTGGTGGAGGGCTGCAGTGATGTTTGACTTTCTACAACTTCCTCCCATCTCCCGGAGCTCAGCCACAGTGACCTTTGGGTTCTTCTTTACCTCTCTCACAAAGGCTCTTCTCCCCCGATAGCTCAGTTTGGCCAGACGGCCAGATCTAGGAAGGGTTCTGGTCATCCCAAATGTCTTCCATTTAAGGATTATGGAGGCAACTCTTAGGAACCTTAAGTGCAGCAGAAATTTTTTTGTAACCTTGGCCAGATCTGTGCCTTGCCACAATTCTGTCTCTGAGCTCTTCAGGCAGTTCCTTTGACCTCATGATTCTCATTTGCTCTGACATGCACTGTGAGCTGTAAGGTCTTATATAGACAGGTGTGTGGCTTTCCTAATCAAGTCCAAATCAGTATAATGAATATATGAGTGTCACAGCAAAGGGTCTGAATACTTAGGACCATGTGATATTTCAGTTTTTCTTTTTTAATAAATCTGCAAAAATATCAACAATTCTGTGTTTTTCTGTCAAAATGGGGTGCTGTGTGTACATTAATGAGGAACATATGAACTTAAATGATTTTAGCAAATGGCTGCAATATAACAAAGAGTGAAAAATGTAAGGGGGTCTGAATACTTTCCGTCCCCACTGTATGTGAACCTAGACTTAACAGAGCCCAGTAGTTGTAAACTCCCCCCCCCTTTTTTTTAAATAAATGAATGCTTCACATGTTGAAGAATGCACAAGCGCCATTCACAGAACACCTTGCAGTTTTCTGAATGAATGCAAAGTGCTCTCTGATTGGACAAGGTAGAAAAGTGTGGTGGTGATGTCACGATATCAACCAAATGCAATGCGTCTGTGCGTAATTCACATTTGCATAATTTACTAGTATTTACTAGACCAATGTATGCAAAAAAATAAATCAATAACTGGAATTCAGTTTTATTAGCTTCAGGTCCTCTATGAGTTTTAGGAAAAAAAAAAAAAAAAAAGTATGAGGGGGACCCACCCCTTCTTCCCTCTCATTTCATTCATTAAGTATAGCCCATGCATAAAGTACACTGCATGTAAAATGATCTCTGAATGGAGGAGAATCGACTAAATGACAGGATCCTCTCCCCTGTTCTCCCTCATACTTTTTTTTTACTAAATTTCAGCTTCAAAGTGGGATAACACCTACTTTGTATTTTTACATGTTCAAATTCACATATAATAACTTGGGAAAAAAAAGCATATTTAAAAATTGCTGCTTGTATTTTTACTTGATCTTTTCTGAAAACTCCAACACTGAAGTTTTTACCTGCTATGTAATGTTAAGGATGGAGCTGGGAGGTTTTGTTTACCATAAATTAAGTAGATCTGAACACTATGCTAACAAAGAGTTAATGATCTCAAGGCTTTAGATTATATATCCAAGATATTGGTAACTGCAATGCCCTGTGCACACGGTCGGACATTGATCGGACATTCCCACAACAAAATCCATGGATTTTTTCCGACGTATGTTGGCTCAGACTTGCATAAACACGGTCACACAAAGTTGTTGGAAAATCAGATCGTTCTGAACGTGGTGACGTAAAACACGTATGTCAGGACTATAAACGGGGCAGTAGCCAATAGCTTTCGTCTCCTAATTTATTCTGAGCATGCGTGGCACTTTGTGTGTTGGATTTGTGTACACACGATCGGAATTTAACCGATCGGATTTTGTTGTCGGAAAATTTTATAGCCTGCTCTCAACTTTGTGTGTCGGATTCCTATGAAAAATGTGTGATGGAGCCTACACATGGTCGGAATTTCCGACAACAAGGTCCCATCACACATTTTCCATATATCCAAAATATAAGGTTCTTGCTTTTTATCAAAAACCCAAATTTGGTACAATAACAATCTACAGGAAGTTTATGGCCATCTGGATTCTAGGTGGTGGTCAGGTCATGGCATTCTACATTCACATATCTTTCTGAATAAAACCTTTTTCTCTTTTGACCAAAAAAACACTCTTCGTTGATTACAAGTAAGCAATTGGAATGGTACCTCACTCTACATCATGCAGTTCAGTCTCAATTTGGGTCACTAAGTACCTCCATGGCAATTTCACAGCTGGAGACATTTATGAATATGGAAACTTTGAACAATCTCATGTCAGATATACTGTATATTCCTATTTTCCTCTTCTTATCTTCAATCTAAGGACTCTTGTCCATTCCAGGCAACTCTGCGTAAATGGAAGCGTAAATGGAAGTGCTAAATACCATTACAGCACGGCTGATAAACATATCCAGTGTAAAGGATAGGTTCACCATGTTACATTTTACACCTGTATTTAGGGTATAAAATGTAACATACTCCTATTCACATGGCTCCTGCCCCCAGAGCCCCTCTCCCTGTGACAGCAGTTCTGTACCTGCTGCCACATTTTAAAAACTGCGTGGCTGTGCAGGCGGATTTAAAGAGATCTGTTAATGAATGGATCAACGCCCTCATAGTTCATTGACTCTTCCTGCAGCTCAGTAACAATCTGCCTGCACGGAGGTACGGGCAGAGAGCTGTACTGAGTGTCTTCCTACAGGCAGGTGCAATTTGTCCTACATCTTTTAGGTGGCGCTGTGTTACTATGCAAATGAAGCAGAGGCTGAGTAGAACATTGTTCCTGTATGTGTCACCATTGGAGCAACTGTCCAATTGGACACTGCAATACTAAGTAACGTTTGGCAGCCATCTTTAGTGTGGGCAGAGTTAATAAATATCAGTACCCTGTTGGATTTGGTGTGCATTTACGAGTGTCTAGAGTATGGTAAGCAACCCCGCTTTTCAGGGAGTGTGAATCTTAGAGAAAGGTTCCTGTGCAAGACAGTAGGGATTAGGGACACTGCTGCATGCCTACTACTTACGGTACCAGGACTACTGAATAGGACCTGTATAGTTTCCTCAAGTGCCGTAACCCTGCCAGTCAGCCACCCCTCTTGCAGATGCTGTCCCAGTAATGTAGGTTGTGCCAGTGGGATACTTTGTGGTGCTGACGATATATCACTGTAGTACCAGCATTACATTGATTGTTACCCCCAGTACCGCTGCATCAGTTACTATTAAGGCCAATTCACACTGACTTTCCATACTAAAATATATAGAAACTGCATGTAAATTTCCATCCATTTTTGTCATGTTTTAACGCACACTGACATCCGTTGACATACATTTTTATGTCCATTGACATACATTTTGATGCCCATTAAAATGCATGTGCAGCATTATGGTATGTATAGGACACATTGGAAGTTATTGTTTTACAGATGTCCTTCTGTTGATCTGCGTTTTACAGCTGCGCTAAAACACAGATCAATGCACTGGTGTGAATTGGGCCTTAGTGGTACTGAGTGGTACAAGAGTATCTGGAACTGGAACTTAAAGTGCTTCAATATTACTAGTGCTAGTGATTGCCGTTTATTATTTACTTTACCTGCAACTCATCAATACATTAACTGTTCAACCTTTTCTGGACCTTTTTGTGCCTTTTCTTTAACCTTGGTACAAACTCCCTACCCCTGCCCACATGCAGGAGCCTGGCATTGCACCTGTGTGCCTTTACAGGCTCCATTGTAAAAAAAAATAAAAAATAAATGCACACTTTTTTCCTGCAAAATATGTTCATTTACAATTTTTTTCACAAAGGTGAACTTAGCCTTTAAATTCTATCACCTCTATTATACCCCAGAGATTACGGAAAAAAACGGGTATAATCATTATAGCTACATGTCAGAGATGCTCTATGTCACCTGCGAACACACTACATATGTTCTGAATGTGTACATATGCAATTGAACTTTGGGACCAAGTGTTTAGATTCACGAACATTCATTGGACAGCTTTCAGGGGGACCTAAAAGTCTAGAGGTTGGTCTGCTTGGTCTATTAGACAACTTTGAATTGCCCATCATAAATCTGCTCTATACTGTTTTATGCAAGAAAGCTTATTTTTTTAATTGGAACAGCAAAACCCCTCTGTAGAGGCTCATTGATGATCTCCTACCCAAATTTAAAATATATAGTAATAGGTCCTGCCCCCCAAAAATCAATAAGTTTTGGCAACTTTGGAACAATGTACTTGGTAACCTAACTTGGCAGATTACTCTCAGGAATGTGTATCCTCCTTTTTCAGGGACTAAAAAAAGCTCTCAAGGCTTAGGTGGTGTATTGCATATTAAAGCTTTTTATCTTAATATGGCCCCAGTTTGTTCTTTCACTTTCACTTTGAAATTGTTCAGAATACCTTTTAGTCCTGTGAATAAGCCTACTCCAAAGAAACATCTAAAAAAACACATGAAGAATGTTGTGTGAATGGGAACACATAACAAACATATTGTGGGTGTTTGTCAAATATGACTGCAAATGTGGAACCACACTTTAAAGTAAAACAATGCAATGCTGTGCTATCTGTGTGAGGTAAGGCCTCTAAATTACTGCCTCTACAATGTTGCTTGCACACAGAGAAGAGGATGAACCAAGAGCACTGGCAGGGGAACCCAGACGAGGAGGATGAGGGCAGCTCTGTGCAAAATTGCACAGTTTGTTGTTTAAAAAAAACACAAACTAACTATCGGTATATTATCATGTTAAAATGGCTCTTTGCAATGGACAAAGTGAATGACCACAAATCTAAATAGGTCCACAGTGAGTATTTTATCATATAAAAATAAATTCCCCTACATACACACTACCTCTTCTCCTCGCTCAGTAAGACAGGCTCTGCTCTCACACATCTTCCACTTTGCAGCCAGTGAACTCATATTTTCAATGATAAAGGTGCTGAGAACTTTAGTGCCAAGCTTTATGAGTTCCAAGTCGAGTGATGGGATGGTTATTGAAACCACTGGGCCCTGCAAAATGATTACAGTATAAAGCAATATAAGTTTAAGGATAAAAATAACTGTTACTAAACTGCACAAAATTGGAAAAAAAAACTAGCTGGAACTTTTATGCCGCGTACACACGAGCGGACTTTTCTACTGGACTGGTCCGACAGTCTATCTGTCGGACTTTCGGCGGACTTCCGACGGACTTTCCCAACAAACGGACTTGCCTACACATGATCACACCAAAGCCTGACGGATTTGTACACGATGACGTACGACCGGAATAAAATAAGGAAGTTGATAGCCACTAGCCAATAGCTGCCCTAGCGTCGGTTTTCGTCCGTCGGACTAGCATACAGACGAGCTGACTTTTCGATAGGAACTGGGTCCGGCGTAAAGATTTGAAACATGTTCCAAATCTAAAGTCCGTCAGATTTTCGACCGAAAAAGTCAGCTGCAGGTCCGATGAAGCCCACACACGGTCGAATTGTCCGCCAGACTCGGTCCGTCAGACCAGTCCGGTCAAAAAGTCCACTCGAGTGTACGCGGCATTAGAGCTCGTTCACTTTAGCAGTTGGGGGGGATGTTACCCTGTGGTTAAGCCCCACTTTACCAACCCCTAACAGCTAGTCCCTTTAGCTGCAGAGGCCACGCTTGGGGGTGTACACATGCCGTGGCCAAATGGTCTGTGGCCACGGCAGGAATATACAACTGCAAGAAAGGCACACAGTAGTGGTGCGCTAATGTGAGGTTTAAGGAGTTAAAGCAGAAGGCGAGGAGACGATACATCACCTCCTCACTGCTTGTCAATAACTCTCTAAAAATCGATCTGAATGCAAGCTCTAAAACATTGCCATATAATCATCAAAATGGATGTTATGTTAAAGTGTGTGTTGAGAACCGAAGTGAGAAAAATCTCCAACAGCAAAACAGACAGGAAAAAAATGTTTTAGAGCAGGGGAGGGCTAGAACCCCATGGATATTTTATTGATGTTTGTGTCCCCGTTGCAGATTTTCCCTCACTTTCTGTTTGATGCAACCTTGGTCACTGTTACAGTAAGTGAGGGGAAATCTCTCCAACTATCCCCAGATAGAAGTAAAAACCTGAAAGGGGGTTCTAATTACTCCCTACTCCCCCTCCCTCAAAAAGTAAAAAAAAAAGTAAAAAGGTTTGGCTGATCATACATTTTATTACACAATATGAACTAGTAAACAGTATGATAATCCTTGGCAGTTGGCAGTTGGATTAAATATAATTTGCTAAGAATACTTTGCAGATGAAAACCACTATTAACAATTGTGGTGCTTCCTATATCATACTGTATAAGGAAAATCATGCATTGGTGACCAAAAATTTATTAGTAAACATGTACATAATAGGGGCAGCACATGTTCCAGTATCTTTACCAAAACGTAGCGTATTTTTGTTAATAGAAAGTGCATGAGTATAACAAGATAAAAACCTTAAAATTGGCTTCCACGTGTAACACCACGGGCTCCGGAGAATGTAATATGTGGCAATTCACATTCTCCCTACAGAATCCAGTCTGTAATCCAGTGAAGATCAGTTCAAATTCACAGAACTTACTGTGCTCTGAAATTGAGAACAATGTCACCAGCTGTAAGAGAATACTGCTAGAGGAAGTGACTTAAATTGACATAATCTCTGGTTTAAAAATAAAAAATTCTATTCAAGTATGTATTCTTAACCAAAAAAGTCCCTTCTATTGCTCTCAGCCTTCTCCAAATTTCCCACATCCTTTTTTTTGCTGCCATGATCTGACTTTCTGTTAGAAGGTGTCTACGTTCGTTCTCCTTTATCCCACTGTATGTAGGAATGTAGCTACTTGCTCCAGAGATGGACTTTGGACTATGGGATTTGTAGCGTACATAGAGCAGTGCATACTAACCTGCAATGCTTGTTCCACACAGTATATTACAAGGGTCAGAAAAGCACAGTAAGACGCCATTAAAGACTAAGTTCACCTTGAGGCTGGGTTCACACTATTGCTAATCGGATGTGGGTTTCCCCGCATCCAATTTGCATTTCAGAAGCCTGTGACCGGTTCTCAATGGAGCCGGTTCACCTAGCTCCGGGACGGCTACGGAGTCCTGGTCCGTTTTAGGTCTGAATTCAGCCAAAAAGTCGGACCGATATCGGACCTGAAATGGTGAACAGGGACGCACCAGACCCCTGCTGTGAGCCGCTCAGCACGGAGATGTAAACCCAGCCATAAAGTGTTTGTAAAGTCAGAAGGTGTTTTATCTCAATACATTCTATGCATTAAGATAAATAACCTTCTGTGTGCAGCAGCCCCCTCAGCCCCCCTAAAACTTACCTGAGCCCATCTCGATCCAGCGATGTTGCAAGAGTGTCTCGCCTACCCGGAACTCTCCCTCCCCATTGACTGAGACAGCAGCATGGTGCCATTGGATCCCACTGCTGTCAATTAAAGTCAGTGAGGGTAGATAGGGGGTGGGGCCGTACTCCGGCTCTGTGTCTGAATGGACACACAGAGCAACGGCTTGGCTTGGGTGCCCCCATACCAAGCCGCATGCTGTAAGGGCATCAGCGAGAGGGGGGTTTAGGCGCCAAAAGGGCCCGTGAGGGTCTCAAAGAGGAGAATCTGGGCTGCTCTGTGCAAAACCACTACACAGAGCAGGTAAGTATAACATGTTTGTATAACATGTATAACATGTATTGTCTTTAAAAATAATAATAAATGCATATTTTTTGCAGGTAAAAAAAAAAAGAAGTGCACTTAACATTTTTTTTCTTAGGAGTCTGTGAAACTTTGCGCCCGCGATTAGCAGATCGCGCGTGCAATGCCAGGCTCCTGCAGACTGTCAGTAGAGCTGAATAACTATCCCTCCAATACAGGTAGGCAGATACTGAAGTCCAGGAAGATCAATGGACTATGAGAGTGACCACCAGCGCCCTCACAGGTAAAGTAGAACAATCTGCCTACCTGTATTGGAGGGATAGTTATTCAGCTCTACTGACAGTCTGCAGGAGCCTGGCATTGCACGCGCGATCTGCTAATCGCGGGCGCAAAGTTTCACAGACTCCTAAGAAAAAAAATGTTAAGTGCAAAACCTTTTCCATTTTGGATAGATCAAGGGGAGCTATAACCCCTGTCAGATTTTTTTCGCCATCTGTGTCCCATTGTGGCGATTTCCCTTCACTTCCTGTCCCATATTTAAACAGGAAGTGAGAGGAAATCCCTGCAAATTTAGGGAATTCCTTAGGGATGCCCAGGTCACCAGAGCCAGCATCCCCATTGGAAGATTTCCCTCCTATTACATTTCTGGGGACAACCCAAAATTTGGAATTTTCTTTTACTTTTACTTTCAACGATAACAGTAAACAGGACAAATAAAGAGGGTGAATCTCCCTAACAGGGGCACAGAAAGCAATAAAAACGGACAGGTGTTCAAATCCCTCCGCACTCCATCCAAAACAAAATTTTTTTGCCTTTAGCTATACTCTAATTGAGAACTAAAAGCCATCGGCAGAAATAGATGACAGTAGTTGTGGTTCATTCATTCACAGAACTCTATAAATCAATGATGTGGCCTTGTGGGTGGAGCACCGCACGACCGCATTGTTTTCAAATTGTGACAGCGGATGTGGGGAGAAGAACCCCTGCCTGCTGTCAGAGGAGGAGGGGGGGGTCGGGGAGTGAGCTGGTGGATGCTCAGTGTGTTACATGTTACACTCTAACTACAGGTGTAACATGTAACAGATGGAACCAAAAGTGAACTTATCCTTTGAGTGTGTATATGGATTATTTTTGGAAAAGAAAGATTTTGTAGAGTGTCACTTTACTGCGCCCCTAATTGGTTGGTTAGTCTTGCACATGGCTGAGTATTTTTATTTACTTTTTACTTTTTATTTACTTTTATTTACTTCCATGGGTTTGCATCAGCTGACAGTGGACTTTAGCTCACTGTAGGCTGAATATGGGTCACAGGAGTGCAGAACTAAGTGCACTCCTGTGACCCACAGGAGAAGTAGGGTCAAAATAGCTTTGGCCCTATTTCACCTTTAAATGCAAACCTTGTATTTGTTGATAGATGCACGCATATTAGGTGACATTCAGGGCTTTTTTTCAGGGGGAACTTGGTGGAACTCAGTTCCACCACCTCTGGCTCAGACCCTTTGGTGCCTGCTCACCACAATCACTTGTAAACACAGAAGTCTGGTTTCTGTGTTTACAAGTGAAATCCCTGCACTCTGTATGTAATGCAATCCTGGTATTTAATGCCCCTTTAAGACCCTCCTACTATTTTCATGAAATTTGACTGAACACACCCACTATTTGATGTGATTTGGAGGGTGTGTGCAGGGGAAGGGGTTTTGTGGGGCCGTGGTTGAGTTCCAGCACCTATTGTTTGAGAAAAAAAGCTCTGGTGACATGTATTATATATACTAAAATTTACATACTACTAGATGAGAAAATGAAAGAAATAAGGGTGGTAAGATAAGGAGAAGGGTATGGGTACTGACAGAAATAAAAGCACAATTAATAGGAAAACTATATGATTGCTGTGGATCAAGCTATGCTAGTTAAGACCCTGATCATTACTCAGGATCATTTGTGTTTTGCTAGCTGTACATAAATCCCATTTTTTATTTAAATATTGTGTGTCAATTACCGTAGTATCTTTGGCCTGTTAAATATACTGTTGAAACTATTTTGTTATATCTGTTTAATCAGTGCAAAAGAAATACCTGTTGATCCTGCAAAAAAATCTAGTTTGCCTGCCCAAGTTTTCTGCCTGTGCTGCAGTCTTTTTAGTTACACTGTTCTCAGTTATTCCTGAGAACTACAGAACCCTTTCTCTCTATGTTATGGAGAAGAGGCAGGGGAGGGGGTTTGTAGTCTCCTGCTAATGTGGCAGATCTGCTTCTTTATAGAAACAGCACAGTGAGTGAGCATTATCACCCTAGAAAGGGAAGAATCACCAGGCGAAAATACAATTACATTCTTATTCCTTGGTTTAGATAACTTTAAACTATGTTAGCTAAGAGCAAAAAAAGTTTGCATATGCCATAGCAAAATGAATAGACCTCCCTCCTGGCAATGAGCGATCCAAGGACACATCACACCTACTCCGGTGTTGTGGAGCCCTGTCCTTCCCTCCCCTGCACAGAGTCTGTACACCGATCAGCCATATCTTTATGAACACTGACAGGTTAAGTGAATACCATTGGTTATCTTGTTACAATGCCATCTGAAAGTTGGTGGGATATATTAGGCAGCAAGCAGACATGTCATCCCTGAAGTTGTTGTGCTGAAAGCAGAAAAAATGGGCATCACAGTTTGTTGTTTCTGTGGCTGTATAGCCACAAACCGTTCAGGGTTCCCATGCTAAACCATGTTCACAGCCAAAAGCGCCTACGATTGGACCATGGGGCAATGGAAGAAGGTTGGCTGGTCTGATGAATCATGTTTCTTTTTGTTTACGTAGGGAAATGATGGCACCAGAATGCACTATGGAAAGAAGGTAAGCCGGCGGAGGCAGTGTAATGCTTTGGGCGATGTTCTGCTGGGAAATCTTGGGTCCTGCTATTTATGTGGATGTTACTTGGCACATACCACCTGCTATATCATTGTAGCTGACCAAGTACACCCCTTCACAGAAATGGTATTCCCTGATGGCAGTGGCCTCTTTAAGCAGAATAATGTGCCCTGCCAAACTGCAAGAATGGTTTGAGGAGCACAACACTGAGTTTTAGGTGTTGACTTGATCTCAATCCAACTGAGCATCTGTGGGATATGTTGGAAAAACAAGTAAGATCCATAAAGGCCCTAACTTAACATAAAGGCCGCAACTTACAGGACTTAAAGCGGAGTTCGGCCGAATTTTTTTTTTTTTAAAGTCAGCAGCTACAAATACTGCAGCTGCTGACTTTTAAAATAAGGACACTTACCTGTCCAGGGTGCCCTCGATGTCCTCACCCGAAGCCAATCTGTCCCTCGGCTCCTGGGAGGAGGCGCCACCATCTTCGGTAAGGGAATCAGGAGGAGAAGCCTTGCAGCTTCACAGCCTGGTTCCCTACTGCGCATGTGCGAGTGGCACTTTGTGATCCCACTGGTTCCTGCTGTCTTCTGGGACCTGTGCATCTCCCAGAAGACAGCGGGGGGGGGGTCGGAGGAGGCGCTGGATATGTTATAGATAGCCGCGGATACTGCGGCTATCTATGCCCGGAAGTGGGAGCAAATACCTAGATTATACAGGTATCTGCTCTCCCCTCCCCCCTGAAAGGTGCCAAATGTGACACCGGAGGGGGGGATTCCGAAAAGCGGAGGTTCCATTTTTGGGTGGAACTCCGCTTTAAAGGATCTGCTACTGACAGCTTGTTGCCAGATACCAGAGCATACCTTCAAAGGTCTAATAGCATCCATGATGGGTCAGGACTGTTTTGACGGCAAAGGGGGGACTTACTCAATATTAGGTGGGTGGTCATAAAGATCTGGCTGATTGGTATGTATTCTTTCTATATATTAAGATTCTTGGCAGTTAGGACTAGCACTACATTGATCAGTTTGGATCCAGGGTTGCTCCAAGGCCACAGACTTGTCATTTGGCAAAGTAATAAATAAAATATACAGTAATACACAAAATAGCCCAACAAATAAAGGCATTCCACAGATACCAATGCTTCCATTATGTGGCTCAATCTGGATGATGTTCGGATCTGTAATGTTATCCCACTCAAACTGGATAGAGGATATGCTGTTATTCCACATCTACAAGACAAAGTATATTTTATGTGCGGTTGTAATACTTTCCTAAAAACAATGCTTTATGCTATTTTCACATTTTTATGTTATTTGTGCCATATTTGTTATGATTGCATTTAATAAATTAGTTGTTAGGAGTACTTACTATCAGCTATCTGTATAAGACAGCACAATCAGCATCCTTGCAGAACGACTAAAGTCAGAAAATGTAAGTTAAAGTGGTTGTAAAGGCACAAAAATTTTTACCTTGATGCATTCATTACATCAAGGTAAAAAACATTCTGTTTGCAGCAGCCCCCCCTAATACGTGCCTGAGTCCCCTCTCAATCCAGTAATGACCACGAGAGCCTTGCCTCTCCGAGGACTCGCA
This sequence comes from Lithobates clamitans, assembly GCA_037952925.1. Lineage (NCBI taxonomy): Eukaryota > Metazoa > Chordata > Amphibia > Anura > Ranidae > Lithobates > Lithobates clamitans. The sequence goes on from JBBGZY010000142.1 coordinate 9,352,692, forward strand.
CTCCTGATTGGCTTTTGGTACTGTCAATCATAGCCAGTGAGCCAATAAGGAGGCGGAGGGGGCAGGGTTGAGCTGCCGCTCTGTGTGTGTATGGACACACAGAGCCACGGCTCAGGAACGTGCCTGCTTGGGTGCCCCTAGAGCAAGCTGCTTGCTCTGGGGGCACCTTGCAGGAGGGAGGAGCCAGGATCGCCGACGTGGGATCCGAGAAGAAAAGGATCTGGGCTACACAGAGCAGGTAAGTAATCATGAAGAGGTTATATACTTATTTTCATTAAAACTCTATTAACAAGACTCACACTCCTGATTGGCTTTTGGTACTGTCAATCATAGCCAGTTAGCCAATCAGGAGGCGGAGGGGGCAGGGTTGAGCTGCCGCTCTGTGTGTGTATGGACACACAGAGCCGCGACTCAGGAACGTGCCTGCTTGGGTGCCCCTAGAGCAAGCTGCTTGCTCTGGGGGCACCTTGCAGGAGGGAGGAGCCAGGATCGCCAGCGTGGGATCCGAGAAGAAAAGGATCTGGGCTGCACAGAGCAGGTAAGTAATCATGAAGAGGTTATATACTTATTTTCATTTAAACTCTATTAACAAGACTGTCTATACACCTGAATTGAGATAGGAGTTGCAAAAAGGCAGGCTTTCAGGTTAAATGGAAACAGGTAACAGCTTTCCTGGGTTTTTAAGATGTATGCTGCAGGGCTCTCACCCTAATGCTTACATCATCAATTAGTCCCTGACCTGGAACAAAACCACATTCACTAATCGTTGCTGCAAATTCCCTTGCAAAATGCAGAGCCTATTTGCCTTTAGTAAATCAACTGCGCATGTGTAGTGTCTTCTCTAGCTTGTCCCATTATTAAGCTCTGTTCTTGTGATATACCATATATGCATTGCACCCCTTACGACTGACCTCAAGTCATTTTAGACAAGGCTAAGTTGAATATTAATAAACATTGCTTAACAAAGTTGTTGAAAAATAACAAATAAAATTTCATACAATGTCTCCAATACATATTCCTGTACACAATCTTCTATGTGCCCCTTAGTCCACTGGTGCCCCTAATTGCCCATGAGGATGAGAGTTGTAGTCATCTGCATTTTGAAAAAAGGGTCATGCATGTGATTTCATCTGTTGTGGTGTATTGGCAGTCAACAGAATGGGCTGCCTAATTGTAATGCATGTTAATGCATACCATAACACATTTGCATGCACTAACGCACCTCAACATATTGCTTTAGTGTGAATAGGCCCTCAAAAAGATAATAGATGTAACTTAAATGGAGTAACTAATATGTTTAGAACGTAAAAAACAAAACTTACTATAAACTTCTTCCTCATAGTGGTGTCAATAAAACTTTCTCCAGAAAAGATGATTACATAAGGCTCCAGAACTAAATGAAATGGCTCTGTGGTCCCCTTGAACTCTAGATCGAGGACAATGACATCGTTTAGTGTAGGAGTCAGTTCTGCAATGCTCATGGGATGTTTATTTGTACTATAAAAAAAAGAGAACACATACACATAAAACAGAATGTAGAGTGACCTATATAGACATTAAAGCAGAGCTAAAGGATACAAAACTTACCTTTCCTCCAACTGTCCCCGTCCCTCGCCGGCATCTTCTTCTGTGTGCCATTCTTTGGCTGACTTCACTGGCATGTGCAGGTCCAGTCATCCTGATACACAGGGATCGGGCCAGCACTGTAAGCTGAGCTGCGTATTCGCAGCTCCTTTTACGTGCCGCGGAACGCTGCAAGCAGGCAGGTAGGTGGATTTTATTGCAGAAGAGACATTGCTAATGTCTTCTCTAGCTTGTCCCATTATTAAGCTCTGTTCTTGTGATATGCCATACATGCATCGCACCCCTTACGACTGACCTCAAGTCATTTTAGACAAGGCTAAGTTGAATATTAATAAACATTGCTTAACAAAGTTGTTGAAAAATAACAAATAAATTTTCATACAATGTCTCCAATACATATTCCTGTACACAATCTTCTATGTGCCCCTTAGTCCACTGGTGCCCCTAATTGCCCATGAGGTACTCATACCTTATAAAAAGGTGAGAAAGTCCTTAAAGAGGTTGTAAACCTTCCTGTATTATTTGTACCTATAGGTAAGCCTAGAAAAAGGCTTACCTGTAGGCAGTGGCGTCGCTAGGGGTTGTCTTTTGGGGCTATAGCCCCGAATCTGGGGCCCATAGCCCCGAGTCTCTGCAGCGGTCCCCAAGGGGAGGGGAGACTCTCTGGGGACCCTGATTTAAGAGGGAGGCTCTCTGGGGACCCTGATTTAAGGGGGAGCTCTCTGGGGACCCTGATGCAAGGGGGAGGCTCTCTGGGGACCCTGATGCAAGGGGAGGGCTCTCTGGGGACCCCGATGTAAGGGGGGGGGCTCTCTGGGGATATACACACACACACACACGTATATTATATACATGTGTATGCCCGCCCAAGCTTATGACTTTCTTTACTACGCTGCTATGGGCTCTAGCCCCTGATCTTTTGTAGACCTAGCTACGCCCCTGCCTGTAGGTACTGTAAATATCCCCTAAATGTGTACCATTTAGGAGATATTTACTGTATACTGCGCTGATGATGTAATCAGCGCATGTGTCTGAAGGAACGGCCGCCCGTGCCATTTTTTCAGAAGTCAGTGCCACGACTGGCTGCTCCCGGGCACATGAGTGGCAGTGACATCATGCTGCTCGGGGCCTGTCACACAGTGGTAGTCCGTGGTCCCGGAAGGAAGACGGGCAAAGATGGATGCAGCCTCCAGAGGGGACGACGCGGCTTCGTTTGCAGGTAAGTGTCACATAATGTGCTAGTATGCAATGCATACTAGCACATTATGCTTTTACTTTGCAGGGAAGGAAAAAAATAAATATCAGATTTTACTTCCTCTTTAAGTCCATTTAGTAGTGGCGTAAGTCCATATCCTTGGAACCCCGACTGGGCTCCCACAAGGGGTGGTAAAGTGCAAGAAGTAGTTCACATCCTTAGCAGCATTCTGTTCCTTACAGTGGTTGTAAACTTCAGACATAATATATGAACACAGCATATCCCTCTATAGTGTGCACTTGTCTTAATCCAGAGCACTGTGTCATTTCTGTCCTCTGCCTCGTTCCTCTGCTTGCTCTGCTAGCATGAGTCACTTCTGACCAGTTCTCCTGACACCAAGAAAAAAATTGTGACATGGGAGGGAGCTCCAGCTGATTGACAGTCTCAGCTCTGTTATTGTGTGCTGTGTGAAGGAGGGTGTGTCCCTTCCCTCCAATCAGCTCTCAGAGCTCTCCTCACTGATGTAGCTTCAGCTCTCTGCCCCCTGCTTTTCAGAGATGAGGTATCCCATGTAAATTCTGCACTTTGAACGGATGTAGGAGAAAGACAGCTGTAGATAAACAGGTACAACTTATGTAGGAGGATTAGTTTCCTCTCTGTGTATCACCTGAGGCAGGTCACTTCGCTGGGTATATTTAAGGGTTTACAACTACTTTAAGTGGGGAGACCTGGAACCATACCTACAGTCGTTTAACTTTAGCTCCCCCGAGAGGTGTTTCCCTCCCCCAGAGTTTAATTATCACAGTCACAAGGAAACAATCAGTGATTATAGGGTTGGATGGCCTCAGAAGTATGCATGTCACAACCTTTAATAAAATACAGCACAGCACTCTGTTTAAACAAATAAAAACTTCTGTGGTCACTCTGTTTATTATAAGGTTATAGCTTTGTCACAAATATACCAGCAAAGATGAAGTGTTATCAGAAGCTAGCTTCTTACCTTGGATTCCTTGGGATGTCACTTAATACCATCTGAGCAACACTGTGATATTCAATTAGCTATGCATGGAAAAAAATATACATATATTTCAGTAACAGTTTAAAGCTTAGCTACAAACATTTTGTTTTCCAAAAAATTATATCCTATTCATCTTGTTAGCCCAACCTCATCCTATTTATTTATTTATTTTTAACACGCACCACTGCCAAGGTTTGAATTGGTGGTTGTAAACCTCTGAAAGCAAAAAGAACGAAGCATATCCTCTTATAGTGTGTACTTGCCTCTATTCAAAGCACCTAGTGTGCTTTCCGTCTCTTCTCTTTCCTGTATCGGCATAAGTCACTCCTGACAGTCTATGCCAGCCTTTTTAACCAGGGTGTTGTGCCTTCTGGGCTCTTAGGGGGTGCCATGGCAGAATGTCTAAACATTGCCCCAAAATTGTCAACAAGCCAGCAGGTAGGTCAAGCCTGCCTTTTTGGTTACAGAAAACCACAGGTTTTTATTTTGCAGCACTACAATCTTGGACACCATGCGGACAAGCTGCTAGCATCCTAACAACCAATGACATCACCAAATGATAAGGAGGATGTTGGGCGCCTGAGGACGTCCTTGTTTGCCCCTCCCTTGCTCCACCCATCAGTACTGAGAGGTTATATTAGCTGAATAAGGGAGAGAAACTGAAGGAGAAGAGAAACACTGGAATACTAGTCAGTACCAGTGTGCAAGGGTATATTGTTTTGTAGAAATAAATCACTTCTAATGTTGGGTGTCCTAGGCTTGTAGATGCAGCTGCATAATATAAAACTATTAGTTTCGTTTTTTACATCTTAGAATGGGGTGCATAATTTGAAAAGGCTACCTTGACTGAAAAAAGTTGAGAAACACTGGTCTATGCCGACAACAGACTGAGTCCCCTCAGTCTATTATCATTGTGCCTCTTTGCAGTAACTTGGACCATATGCCCATGAAGAACATGGACTTCTGCACATATTAGAAATAAGCGGTCCTCTTCTGACACTTAGGCTGACCATAAATGATTCATTTTTTCAATAAGCCAGAAAGCTGATGGGTAAGAAAATGGATTTCTCCATCCACACAAATGTGAGGTGGATGGAGCGATCCTCCCCACTTTTAGAATACAATAGCACAGCGGGAAGTATTCCTCGATCCACCACCTCACTTGTGTGGATGGAGAAATCCATTTGTTGAATCCTCCACTGTCAGAATACACTGATCACTGCTACAGCCGATTGACTGCAGCTGCTGATCAAATAAAAGTAGTTATACCAAAAATCTGGCTGCTTGTGAATGTACCACATCCTATTATCTTTCAACAACTAGAACCAACTTTATGAGAGGACTTTACTGGTACAGACGGAACAGACACTTTATTTGAAAAAAAAATATACAAAAATGTATTATCTTAAAACCATCAGAAATATTTAATGAACAAAAATAAAAACTTAAATCACATGACCCCCACCCCATGTGAGGGACCAATGTGACATAATAGTACTATTAATTTTTTTATGGACCCCAGAAGAAGAATTCGACCAAGAGGTTAAAGGCCCCAGTTCCCGTGTTTTAGGATAATACATTTTTGTATAACTTTTTTCAAATTAAGTGTCTGTCCCATCTGTACCGGTTCTCTCATAAAGTTGGTTCTATTTGATCAAATAAAAGTGTTTGACAGAAGTTGATTGTTAGGTCAACTTCTGTTGGGCGGGAACAGTCGTACATGGATCGAAATTTGGTCCCTGCTGAACCGGACAAATTATGATCCATATATGGACAGCTTTACCCCACTTACTGCCATTTAATTGTCATATGTTAAAACTTCAGTTGGCAGTAGGTTCTGGCATTTGTTAAATGAATGACATAGGATGGGGCTGTGTGCCCAGAGGGGGTGGAGCTTTTTCTTGACTTACTAGGCAGAAATCAAGGCTCTAATTACAGCCTGGGCCTAGAATCCAAGGAGGCAATTTAAGAACTAACACTTGCAGGCACTACAAATGCAGCACTTGAACACTGTTGTTACCTTAGAAACAGTGGAAGCTGGTGCTAATAAAAAAAAACCCCACTAGGGCCGCACTCACCCCATGTTCAGCTAATCCGGTCTTAAGAACCACCTCCTATCCCGATTGGCCAAGAGGAGAAGCCGGAAGACAATAGCGATTATTAATTCGCCAATGTCAAAAACTGGTGTATTATCCTGCGTTTCCCTAAACTATACGGTGAAAACAACAAATAAATAAATAAAATAGGATGCAAATCCCAAAAATTGTGCTCCCACAACTACCAAAAAAGAAAAGTGAAAAAATTGGCTGCGCCTACTACACAATATACAAACATCCAGTGACATGATTAACCGTATAATACCAATCTTCATATACAGTGAATATCAAAATTCATATACAGTGTATATCCAATGTTCATATATGTCCAATTTTTCTTCTATATTTATAGTTCAAAGTATGTGATCATTATATTGTGCTTTTCTTCACCCTTGTGGGTCTTAAATGGCACAAAGTGAATCCCACCACCGTATATGAATTTTGATATCCACTGTATATGGAGATGGGTATTATACGAGTAATCACATCACTGGATGTTTGTATATTGTGTAGTAGGCGCATAGAAACCTATGAGTACGGCGCCCCGCATAGAAATTAGGGGGCGGCGCCCCTATGGACCGGCCGCCACTGCTTAGAAACGATTTAGGCAGGTTGGGTATGTTAGTCTTAATTCATACCTTAGTGGGAGTGTACATCACTGTGAACATGTGGTCTTGATGAGGCTGCAGGACGCCTTGCAGGGGGCTGATCATGAAAGCAGTATTTGCATCAACGTTATTCTTAATTTTTGCCATATCCACAGCTTCTCCTGGTTGTAAAGTTTGTAAATATGGCTTCATAATCTGCCAGTAGAATGGAAGCTCCACATGCCTGATAGGTCATAACATACAATTACAATACAAATTACTGACACAGTCGAATAGCATGGACTATAGTGATTAAATCTACTTACGTTGTGTTTCTAATGACAATGCTCTTTTGCACCGTGGAATGTAAATTTGTACTGGGGAAACATATTAAATGTTCAGCTTTGCCATCAGTAAGCTCACCAGGACATGAAGTGCTTTTACCATCACTGACAGACACCAGCTCTAAGCCCACAAGCTGTCCATATCCTGGTAACAGAAGGAGAAACAAAATAGTGACAAAATGGCACCTTAGATTTATTACACATACATAGGCAAATAATGTGTAATATATGATATATTTGACCATTATTGCTCAATTATGCACTGCCAGAGTCTATGACAATCTTTTGCCCTGATATAAACCAGCATATGAAAGAGGCAGTGACTATTATATGGAGATTAGGAATCTTGCTGAAAAATCACAGAGATGTTCCAAAACTATAAATAATTATTGTGATAACATTTGTTTTTCTTTTTGTATAGAGTGGTGATGGGTTAGAACCTCTGTGTGGTTTTTATAGCCATCTGTGGACAAGCTAGAGATGCACTCTGTTTGTCCTGGTGACCATTATCACTAGGACAGAAAGTGAAGGGAAAGTAAAAATTGTGAATCAGAACAAAACCAGAGGTAAAATCTTCTTTTAGTTTGTAGGCAGGTGCAGTCTACTTTAGATACTGCAGGTGGTACTCAATTGCAGCTGCATTGCCAGGGGAGAGGAAGTCAAGAGGAACATGGTTCCTCTATGGTTTCCAGGGTCACTGGGGAAGCTATCAAATTGGATGCTACCGCCCCATGTGACTCTAGCAGCCATCTTGGGTCAGGTAGAGCCTATATAAGGCCCTGACTCCCAGCCTTGGCACGCATTTCTTGTGTAGGTTGTGTCATCTGACAAAAACAGTGATTAGTGGCAGCAGGGCCATCTTTAACGTGGGGCAAAAGGGGCAGCTGCCCCGGGCCCAATCATTGGTATGAGGCCAAAAGCAGTTGTTCCTTAGAACCCGTGCTGCCCACATAGTTGTTATGATTTTCCCGGAGATTTCTGCAGCAGCCTGGCTCCCGGCAGTGTCACCTGTGTGGGCAGCCTCCAGGCTGCCCACACAGGTGTGAGTACATCTCCCACCATCGATTGGCTCCCTCCTCTTTCCATCCCTAGGAGAGCAGGTTCCAACCGGCAAGTCCTCCGGTGGTGTGAGCGGCTCCTTGATTATGTTCCTCCGGCAGTAGTTTGACTCCCGGGAATGCTATCCCTGGAGTTTCCTCACCTGTCATACCAGTGATATCTTGGGCAGCTCTAGTTTAGAGACACATGTGGCTGCACATTAGGCTCAAGCCTGGGTCTTATGGGCTGCAGTGGATATCTGACAGATTTCATCTGGCTGTGTATGGGTGGACTACAACTTTGCTTCATCTATTGTGGACACTATTGTTACCTATCACTGACTGGTTATTTAAGATGTTTTGTCATCACCATACAAGAGGACTAAAGTGCTTTTAAGGTGTTTCTAGACAGGTTTAGTACGTTCTTCATTAAGCTGTCCCGAGCTAAGTCATAAAATTAGGAGCTGCATGTACAGCAGCAGCCCTGTCTGCTCTCTCTTCCAGCTGCTGCACCTTCCCCCACCGCTCTGTCTCTCTCCAACATCTCCACCCACCACAATTCTCCGTCGCCAATCGTGGGCATGTAGTATGCCATCTGGACCCGCGCCTGGAAGAGGGGGACGCGGGATGGGGGAGATGACACTGGAAGAGGAGGACATGGAACGGAGGAGGAGGAGGACATGGGATAGAGAAGATGGGAAGGAGGAGGGTGAGGACATAGAATGGAGAAGATGGGACTGGAGGAGGACATGGGATAGGGGGGATGGGACTGGAAGAGGAGGACATGGAACGCAGGAGGAGAAGGACATGGTATGGAGGAGGAGGAGGACATTTGATGGAGAAGATGGGACTGGAGGAGGAGGAGGAGAACATGGGATGGAGAAGATGGGACTGGAGGAGGACATGGGATAGGGGGATGGGACTGGAAGAGGAGGACATGGGATGGAGAAAATGAGACTGGAGGAGGAGGAGGACATGGGATGGGGGAGATTGACCTGGAGGAGGAGGAGGACATGGGATGAGAAGATGGGACTGGAGGAGGAGGGCATGGGACTGGAGGAGGACGTGCAATGGGGGAGATTTAACTGGAGAAGGAGGATGTGGGATGGAAGAGATGGGATGAGGAGATGGGACTGGAGGAAAACGTGGGATCGGGGAGATTTGACTGGAGGAGGATGTGGGATGGAGGAAATGGGACTGGAGGAGGAGGAGATTGTGGGATGGGGAGACGGGACTGGAGGAGGAGGAGGAGGATGTGGGATGAGGAGGAGGACATAGGACTGGAGAAGGAGGATGTGGGATGGAAGAGATGGGATGAGGAGATGGGACTGGAGGAAAACGTGGGATCGGGGAGATTTGACTGGAGGAGGATGTGGGATGGAGGAAATGGGACTGGAGGAGGAGGAGATTGTGGGATGGGGAGACGGGACTGGAGGAGGAGGAGGAGGATGTGGGATGAGGAGGAGGACATAGGACTGGAGGAGGAGGATGTGGGATGGGGGAGATGAGACTGAAGGAGGATTTTTTTTGGCTAAATTATAATTCCTTACTGTTGAATCGTGAAAGCACTGATAACTTGGAACAAGAGTGTTAAACTAAAAGTGGGTACACTGAAGGACTGGGTGGATTCAGTGAGTTGGCCAGTGGGCGGGCCCTGGGGAATGCTTAGTGGTCAGGCCCAGGGGGGCCCAGGTCTAAAGCTGTGTAAGGGGCCCCAACATTTCTGATGTTTGCCCAGGGTTCAATCAGTATTAAAGATAGCCTTGAGTGGCAGGGAGAGGTTCCAGATGAGTAGGGAAAGGATAGGGACACACCATCCTTCTGGATACTTCCCCAATTGGTCTCAGACTGGCCAGGCCACATTCTGCCACTCAAGACCAATGCTGTCGGCAAATCTACGGCCAGCACATTGCTGTTATATGCCGTAAGTGTTCCCGGTCAGCTGCCTTCCCACTGGGTTTGATACTGGATTCTGCATTAATATAAGTTCTGTTCTCTGCAACTGGACTTTTTGTGTTTACTGCCACCACACCACACTGCACCTCCCCACCAGTTGTTCTGGTGACCACTATCTATGAGGGGATTTCGCTATGGAGGGCATTTACAATCACTTCCTGTGGTGTATACAGGGCAGGAACTGAAGAGAAAGCTCTCACACGGGACAAAGATGGTGAAAAAAACTGACTTGGGTTTTAACTATTCCCTATCCTGTCCAAATTTTAAAAAAAAATTTGCAATGGCAGCTTCCATTTTTCCTTGTAAAGCTTTCCTTCAAGTAGAAGGGAATCAGGAAAACATGACATCATACAAGCAAGCAACCTATTCACAGCCCTAATGTTTAAATTAATAACTGATTTTAACAAAGGAAAAGTGTGCCATATATGGCTAAATTTAGTCAGGCAGTACATTGGATTATCTTTCACCCCTTTCAAATGAAAAATTGTGCCCCCTGACACAGATGAACATTTTGGTGCAAGCGCAATAAATCATATGAACTCTGGGATAAATGAAATATCCATATTTTGTGACCTTTTCTTGCATACCAAAATGTGTAAGTATTACTACAGATTTTGCCAAAACATGATGATTTTCTCATTAACGCCTCACAAGTTAATCAGATTGGTGCATCATTAGTAAAAATGGGTGGTAGATGGACAAAATTACAAATTGTCTCTTAACCCACCTGTCAGTGTAAGGTCATTGACCTGGCAGTTATCACAAACAATGGTAAAAGCCTGGCTGTAGGTCTCCAAGGATGAAGGGAAGAAGACAACCTGTAAAGGACAATAATGAGATGTAAAATCTTTACATATACTTACATATATTCCTAAACCTAATGCAATCAGTCTAATGATGGCCACACACATAATGATATGATCATTCAATTGAACAGTTGATGGGAATAAACAGATTGCATTACATACAAATACAACTGCACACAAATCAAGCTATTAAAATGCACCACCAAACCAATAATGAAAAGAATTGATCATTTTTGACTGCAGCATGTTGATTGACCATTCTGGAAATGTACTGATCATTGTTCTAACTATTAGAGAACTGATTGACTATCAAAACAAATAGCACTGTTTGAGATTGATATTGAAAATTGGCTGATAGCGAAAGGAGTATCCATGTGTGCTCAGTTGTGCAATAATTCAATAGAGTAGGATCCCCATTATCTAAATTAAGCCTAAATCATAATATGTATGGTGCACATCAGCCTGACAGAATCAGATTATAATCAAGTAAGCAGAGCACGTGAAGTGAGGGTTTCTACACTAACCTCAATAACAGTTTCTTGTCCAGGATACAGTTCAAACAGGGCCGGGTGGATTCCGAAGGGTGCCTGTTCAACAAATCCCGCTGTTGCTATACTCTTCAAAAGACATTATAAGTGTTAAATGCTATAGTAAATGTCAAATTGAAACATTTAATGTTATTTTTGCTTTCTATGATTTAGAACTAAAGGCTTAAACTGAGTGGATAACCTGCCAGACTGTTTCGATATTTCTCTGTTACACTTCCACCAGAACCTAAAAATGCAAAACTTTTCACGTTATCTTTGAAGACAAGGAGGTTATCTGGAACACAAATCTTTCTACTTTCCATATGCTTTAGCTCAGGGGTAGGCAACCCCCGGCACTGGTGCCGCAAGCAGCACTCAAAGCCTCTTTTGCTGGCACTCGACTCTCTCCCCATCAGCAGAGCAGCGCAGGGAAGAGTCAGAGAGACTCTAATGCATTCCAATTTCAGAATTTACCACGCTACACCTGCACTGAGGGGGAGGCACTGTGCCCCCACACATTGTAAAAGATGGGAAACATTGTTTGGTTCTCTAACTTTGCTGTAGTTGCGATTGTCAGCTTTGGTGATGGGGAAGAGATTGGGTGCAGTTCTGCTGGGGGGGGCTATCCCTGTTTCCAGGTGGAGGAGGACTGTCATTGGCCATTACTAAAGCCAATCACAGTCCTGCTAGCCCCATCCACCATCTGGAGGAAGATGACTCGCTTGGTTGCCACTACCAACCTCAGAAAGAAGGGATTTCACTGTGATTGAGAAAACCACAAATCAGGTGACAGTTTGTGGAATTACAGTTGAGCTTCTGGGAACTTTGTTAGAAATTATTCCTGAACCTTTGCATCACCTACTACTGAACCCCTGCACTCTGTGACCCTTTAAGCCACAGCCAGTATTCAGCGCAATGAAAATCACACCCAACTCTTGCAGCGGCGCAGAGCACCGCACTTTTTCTCAGCTGCGGGGGGCCCAACTTATGATCCTGCACACAGGCCCACTGCTTTTAGAAAATACCCCTGACCTGAGCTCATCATTGCGCATCCTGTCCAGATGCATGTATGTGACATCACAGACATCACATACATCCCATACAAGCGTGTGGGCTGGATGCGAGAGGTGGATCAGCAGGATGGGTGTGCCAGGGCAGGTAGATGTGTCTCATCTCTGCTTCCTTTCACCACTCTGCATATGACACATAGCATAGAGGAGAAGAGGGTACAGCAGTGGAGCAGATGAGGAGGAGAGTACAACGGTGGGGAAAATTAGCAGAAGGGGTTCAGAGGTGGGACAGATAAGCAGGAGGGTACGGCAGTGGGGCAGATGTGCAGGGGGGGAAAAGTGGTGGGGCAGATGAGAAGGGGCTTCAGCAGTGGGACAGAAGAGCAGGGGGTACAGTGATGGGGCAGATGAGCAGGGCGGTTCAGTGTTGGGCCAGATGAGAAGGGGGTTACAGTGGTGGGAAAGATGAGCGGGGGGGGGGGGGGGTTCAATGGTGGGACAGAAAAGCAGGGGGGGTAGAGCAGTCGGCAGATGTGAAAGAAGGTGTATTGGTGGGACAGGTGAGCAGAGGGAACAGAGGTGGGGCAGAAGAGCAGGGGGTACAGAGGTGAGACAGATGTGCAGGGAGGTACATTGGTGGGGCAGATGAGAAAACGGGTTACAGTGGTGGAGCAGATGGGCAGCAGGGTTACAGTGGTGGGACAGAAGAGAAAGGGGGTACAGTGGTGAGGCAGATGTACAGGGGGTACAGCAGTGGGAGGGAGGGAGGGATGAGAAGGGGGTTCAGCTGTGGGACAGAAAAGCAGGGGGGGTACAGTGATGGGGCAGATGAGCAGGGGGTTACAGTGGTGAGACAGATGAGCAGGGGGGGGGGGTTCAGTGTTGGGGCAGATGAGAAGGAGATTACAGTGGTGGGGCAGATGAGCAGGGGGGGATTCAGTGTTGGGGCAGATGAGAGGGGGGTTCAGAGGTGGAACATATGAGCAAAGGGGGGTTTTAGTGTTGGGCCAGATGAGAAGGGGGTTACAGTGGTGGGAAAGATAAGAAGAAGGGGTTCAGTGTTGGGGCAGATGAGAAGGGGGTACAGCAGTGGGGCAGATGTGAAAGGAGGTGCATTAGTTGGACAGATGAGCAGGGGGTTACAGTGGTTGAGCAGAAGAGCAGGGGGTACAGAGTTGGGGCAGATGTGCAGGGCGGTACAATGGCAGGATAGAGGAGAAAGGAGGTACATTGGTGGGACAGATGAGCCGGGGGAACAGAGGTGGGACAGATGTGCAAGAGGTACAGTGGTGGGGCAGGTGAGAAAGGGGTTTACAGTGGTGGGGCAGATGAGCAGATAAGTTCAGTGTTAGCACAGATGAGAAGATGGTTCAGTGGGGAGACAGAAGAGCATGGGGATAAGGCAGTGGAGCAAATATGCAGGGAGGTACAGTGGTGGGGCAAATGAGAAAGAGGGAACATTGGTGGGACAGATGAGCAGGGGGTTACAGTGGTAGGACAGAAGAGCAGAGGGTTACAGTGGTGGGGCAGATGAGCACGGGTTTACAGTGATGGGACAGAAGAGCAGGGGGTTGCAGTGGTGGGACAGATTTGCAGGGGGGGCAGTGATCTGAGGTGTGAAGGTGCATGAATTGGGGCTGATCTGAAGTGTGGAGTTGCAGGAATTGGGGCTGATCTGAGGCGTGAGAGTGCAGGATGTTAATTTCTCACTACTCAAGTAGTTTACAGCGTATACCTTATAAAAAATCCTTTTCGTGATTGAGAGTGTGACGTTGACTCTTGTTATAAAATCGAATTTCTTTGAAAATATTTTTCGGCACACTGTGCTAAAAGGTTGCCTACCCCTGCTTTAGCTTCAATAGGCAAAATGTATACAGAATGAGATGTTATTAATGTGACCAGTTGGATTTTAGTTTCCAGTTTCTAACCAGTCTTTGGAAAATAGCAGCTGGAATCCCATTAGTTGTTACAGACAACATTTACGGTACATTTTCCGTACTGCTACATTTCATACTCAACAGTGCACCTGCACTCAATATGTCTATCCAAAGTGTTTCTATTGAATGTTGCATTTCCCTATTTAGGAAATATCAGTGTTTGCTGGTTGTGACATGACACCATCCAAACCTTCTAAAAGAGGGAGAACACAGTGAGGTTGATTTACTAAAACTGGAGAGTGCAAAATCTGGTGCAGCTCTGCATAGAAACCAATCATCTTCCAGTTTTGTTTGTCAAAGCTTAATTGAACAAGCTGACGTTAGAAGATGATTGGCTACCATGCACAGCTTCACCTTTTGTATTCTCCAATTTTAGTAAATTAACCCCAGTGAGTAAAATTTTCACACGAAGTGAAGACTATCTGAGAGTGTAACTCTGAAAGAAATAAGGAAAGAGGTCTTACTCTGAAGTTTGCTGGAGGCCAGACACTTTTTGGCATAATGCAGAAGCTTCCACGACTCAGCCCCTCATTCTTGCAGAGACATTCAAAGATTTTTACTCCTCCGACTAGGCACGGACCACAGTCCAGGATACGAGGCACTGTTTAAACAATCAACAGTAACTAGTCAAAACTTGAAGTAAAACTCAAGACAAAACATTTTTTGGTGATTTGGACAGAGTGGGGAATAATTAAAACCTCTGTCAGGTTTTTATTGATATCTGTGTCCCCATTACAACCTGCCTTTTTGACCACAAAAATAACAGGAATCTACTCATCTGGGACACATATGACAGGAGTGCTAACCTACCACATTATACACAAAACTGCTTTGTATTTCTGTCTGTCTACAGTACACCATTCCACCTACTTCCTGTTCTGATCATCACACAGGGCATGAGTAGAAATACACTGTATGGTGAAAGGTTTGTGGACACCTGACCATTACACCAATATGGACTTATTGGACTTTCCAAAACCATGAGTATTAATATGGAGCTGCCGCCCTTGGAGGCTTTAAGTGGCTACAACATTCTGGAAAGGCTTTTTACAAGAACTTGGAGTGTGTTTGGGCACATTTGTACCCATTTAGCCAAAAGGGTGTTTGTTGGACAAGAAGCCCTGACTAGCTATTAATCCCAAAATTGTTCAATAAGGTTGAAGTTAGGGCTCTGTGCACTTTGTGCACAGGGACACAGCCTTGCTGGAACAGAAAAAAAACATTCTCCACATTGTTGCTACAAAGTTGGTAGCACATGATTGCGTATGATGTACTGCATGCTGTAGAATAACAGTACATTTCACTGGAAACACCACAATTCAATAATTTGGAGGGTGTCCACATATTTTTTGGCTATATAGTGTATCAATAGTAAAGACAGCAATAAGCACATGAAAAAGCTGAGGAATAAAAGTTACCATTTAAAAAGAAACAAAATAGAACATTTATCCATGTCCTTAACCAAATAGAATAATCCCAAAGAGGCTATTTGATAATGAAATAGTTTTTATCTAAAAAGGTGAGAATTATAGAGTGCACATATAATTCTTTTCCTTACATGTAAGTATTGGAGGTGGCCTCATTGCTTCAATAGGGACTAAAACTGGATATGGTGCTTGTGACTCCACCAATATGAAATCCTCAAAGTTAGCCAAAGAATCAGGAACAAAACGCACTGTATACTGACAACTCATACCCGGGGCTACAATTCCACCTTCTCCAGGAAACTTCCCTAGAAGCACAAATATAAAATATAGAACTGCGGACATACATTAGGTAGCATGTTTACTGTGTAAAGATTACAGCCACATTTTAACAGACAAATACCTTGAATAAGAAATCTGAACTACTACTAATATTTAAGGCGCTGCGTAAACTATTGGCGCTATATAAATCCTGAATAATAATAATAATAATAATATTTATAACAAATAGTATTGTAGAACATTATGTTCTTATCAAACAGCTTTTCTGTATCTGGTAGGATTTTTTCCCTGTTGGAGGATAGTTCCCTGTTGCAGGAAATTGGACCACATTTGTTTAGGATTTTTTTCTTCCTTTGGACCTACTTTACAGATTCTGAGGATGCAAGGTGTTTTTTTTTTATGTTTTTTTTAAATGGCATGTCTTTTTTTAACATGACTAAATAAACGTTAAACTTTTCCCCTAAGGCCTGGTTCACACCTATGCAGGTTGCAGTTTGCATATACCAGGTGCATTTTGCGTTTTTCAATACACGTTTTTGATCCATTGAAGCCTATGGAACCAAAAAACAGAAAAAAGTCCCTGGCCCTTTCCATAAAATGCAGAGATGTGAACTACATCTATAGAAAACCATGTTAAATGGACTGTAGTGTGTTGCTGCAAAACGTAAAATGCACAAAAAAATGCATAGGTGTGAGCCAGGCCTAAATGTTTGTTAAAAGTCGCTCTCAAGGAAGATATAATATAAAAAGCTGAGTTGATTGCCCATCAATTTATTACTGCTCCATCAGTGTACATCCAGCAGACTAGTGTTGTCATCCAAGCTGCAGTGAAGGTTAAGGACTTGACTGTGCTTGCCTGGCTGGAGTGCCTGAATCAAACAATAGGCTAAAAGAGAATTATACATACTGTCATAATGGTCAAAAAATTAAGACATGCGTTGATTTTGATGTTTTACTTACCAAGCCCAACAGAGAAATATGGAGTGGAAGGGGGGATGATCCTCACGTGACGACTTGATGCTGTCATGTTCCTTAACTCCACCGTCATCTTTATGTATTTAAACAGAGATTGAATCAGTTGTATGTTGTAGAAGACCTCTAGCTTTATTAATGTCTTTTTAAATATACTGTGCATGTAAAAAAATCAACCAAATGCAATAATAACGACTAAATATACTATACTTTCCCTTTAAAAGTTATAACATGTCTGCATGGAGTTTGCATGTTCTCCCTGGGCTTGGGTGTGTTTTCTCTGGGTATTCCAGTTTCCTCCAAAGACATTTTCAAAAGTTAATTGGTTCCTGTCTAAATTAACCCTAATATGTGTATGCAGGGGCGTTGCTAGGTCTACAAAAGATCTGGGGCTAGAGCCCATAGCAGCGTAGTAAAGAAAGTCATACGCTTGGGCGGGCATACACATGTATATACAGTAATATACGTGTGGGTGTATATATATCCCCAGAGAGCCCCCCGTTTACATCAGGGTCCCCAGAGAGCCCCCCCTTACATCACCTTACATCAGGGTCCCCAGAGAGCCTCTTCCCTACATCAGAGTCCTCAGAGAGCCTCCCCCTTCCATCAGGGTACCCAGAGGGCCCCCCCACTTACATCAGGGCTCCCAGAGAGGCCCCCTTACATTAGGGTCCCCAGAGAGCCTCCCCCTTAAATCTGGGTACCTAGAGAGCCTAGGCCTTAAAAGCAGGGTCCCCAGAGAGCCTCTCCCTTACATCAGGGTCCCCAGAGAGCCCCCCCCACTTACATAAGGGTCCCCAGAGAGCCTCCCCTCCCCTTGGGGACCCCTGCAGAGACTCAGGGCTATTGGCCTCAGATTCGGGGCTATAGCCCCAAAAGCCACCCCCTAGCAACGCCCCTGTGTGTATGTATGAACGTGAGTTAAAGTGTCACTAAACCCAGGACCCTGCATTCATTATATCTGCTCTCCCACAGTACACAGAACAGGGAAATGCAATTATTTTAGTAAATATAAACTGCTAAATACATTTTCTCATCAGTAGTATATAGCAGTCTTATGACTTCAATCAGTGTCTGGTTACAGCTTGTAGGAGGTGTTTTCATTCTACTCTGACTGTCTTATGAGGCTTCAGAATCCCTGACCCTCTGTCTGGACAGTGCTAATTGGCCCTGTGCTGATCACATGCACCCTCCCCCCCAAAAAAATAAAAAAAAATATTCTCTAGCAACACACACCAAACTGAGTATGTGCAGAGTGACTCCAAAGGCTCTGTCTTATCAGGAGATGGATTGGGGAACAGTGGAAGAAGGAGAGTATCAGAGAAGACAGGGTCACACAGCCTTTTTTAACACAATGTGGAGGATTAACTCCTTAGGTGCTACAGTGAGTATAACAAGCATGCTTTACTGCATACACAGAATGATTTTGCTGTTGTGGGTTTAGTAACCATTTAAGGACCTTAGATTGTAAGCTCCTTGAGGGCAGGAACTGATGTGAATGTACAATATACATGTGAAGTGCTGTATAAATTGTTGGTGCTATATAAATACATGTAATAAATAAATAATACAGTTTTCAACTGTTCAAAACCACAATCACACGGCTAAATCACCTCATACATCTGTCCAATCTCATATTCTGGGAAGAAGATCACAGGCGGGTTAGCTAGAAATATTGGTATTGGCTCATTTGGATCACTAGTAAAAAAAAAAAAAAAAAAAAAGAACAAAAAGGTTTAAATCAGTAAAGGTTTAATAAAAAAATTCCCCAACACATTATCCATTTAGTGATCACAAAAAGAACTAATGAAAGAGTTTCAACAATGTTTAAAACAAAGGTTTTTTCGTATACAAGCACAAATACATTTAAAGCAACACTGCCATAATTCGGTATCTTTGAAAGGTGTGGTCCCTACTCTAAATTACGGGTTATTTAGACTAGTTATACACTAGTGTGGGCCATGCGTCCCGCATTTGCTTGGGCACAGCAGTCCATCCGTTTGAATGGGCTGCTGTGCCGGTTCCTGCACCTGCAATTGCACTGCACGCTGAGATGTGTAGGGGTGCCATTCATAATTAATGGCAGCCCCGCACGTCTAGCAAGAGCAGTGCAATTTGACTGCACGTGGTTGCGGGTGCGGGAATCGCATCGAAAAGCACACTGCGGGCTAGTGTGAACCTAGCCATATAGGAATAAATAACCTAAGTGCAGGCTTACCTTGGAGGTAGCCCCACCCTCCTTAACACAAGACACCAAAAGCCTGGATTCGCTTAGGGAAGCTGAAGGCTTCCAGTATGCATCTGCACCAAAACACAAAATGGCAACCCCCTAGATTAATTTATATTATTTGGATACTGAAATTACATTAAAAGGAGTTTTAATGATTATTTCCCCTAAAGCGGTATAAAACCCAAAACCAAAAATGTAATATATTGCAGCTTACCAATCATTAGATGTGATGGCTGTGTTTTCTTTTTGTTAAGCTTTTTTCCTTCTGTTTTCACCTGGTGATCTGGCCAGTAACATACTTTATTTGAGTGCTTACACTCTGGATGAAGGAGCAACACCTTTGGTCAGCAGTATTCTCAGTCTTGGGGAAGGGGAGTGTTAGATGCACTAGCAGATTTAGATACACTGACAAATTTAAGCCACACTCCAGCTAGTGTTTGCATCAGCAATGTAAATACCCCAAATCCTTCACATGCACAACATTTTTAACAGAGTGACACTGATTGTAGGCCTTATGCACATAGGCACTGAGACTCTATAAATATGCCCAGCATAAACTTCAGCGCGTTTTCTCATTCCTGAAGAGCTGCAGGTGGCGCTTACAGCCTGCCATACAAGTGAATGGCTGTGGGTGGTCGTACTCTTGTAAATGACTATGCTTTTCGGCACAGTTGTTTATCCACGCATCCACCTGCAATGTACTTCCAGAGTACAGATGCTCACTTCAATGACAAGCTGTATGCAGCACCTGTGGCTCCCTGGACGTGGGAACCCCATGTAATTTTACACAGGGCATATTTTCAGCTCCTCACCATCCACATGCATTAGACTTTACAGGCTTAATTCCTTTTGTCACCAAACATTTGACATCATTCTAGGGCCCCTTGCACATTTGGGGCATTCAGCTGCAGTGCATCCATCTTGTGGCTTTAGTGTGCCCAGGGGGGGACTGGTGCAGCGTGTGCCCAGGGGGGGGGGACCGGTGCAGCGTGTGCCCAGGGGGGGACCGGTGCAGCGTGTGCCCAGGGGGGGGACCGGTGCAGCGTGTCCCCAGGGGGGGGGACCGGTGCAGCGTGTGCCCAGGGGGGGGGACCGGTGCAGCGTGAAGCCCTGCTGCAGGCAGGCTGCGTCTAGAGGGGGCTGAACGCTGTCTGAGTAGTACCAGTGTTTAAGACCCTGTCCATTCAGGGATGAGGTTCTGGAATGCAGGTCTTCTTGTTATAGTTGGACTGCTAAGGCAATGTTCAAAAAGTGGTAAATGTGCCTTACCTCCTTTCACCCTGCTGCACTAAACACTGGTTATTTTGTGCCCTATGTAATAATGGTTCTGGCTCCAGTCAGCCACCAAGAGGGTACTGGTGCAATATTCTACAGAAGCAGCAGAATGAACATAATGGAATTACATTTCTAAACATGTAGCTGACGATTAAGTACCCTATTTCTAAGAGCATACCAAGGCCTCACTTCCTTCCTCTGAACCTGCCTTTTATTACACCTGAAATAATAGCTTACTGGTCGTCGATCACTCTTTTCCTTCCAGATATCAATGCTTCTCTTTTCTTTGGAGGTAGAATGAGAGACCGTCCGCCATGCAGGCTGTTTGGTGGTAAAAAGCGTGGGTTTTTTAGGAAATTGTGACGCTTCTCTAGTTGTGCCAACTGAGCACGCTCAGCCTCTCTGTCCTCAGCATTCATCTCTGTCTTCTGTAATCTCTTTTTTGATTGTGCAGATTTCTAAAAGAATTCAACATAAGATACAAACAGGAAAAAGCTACATCAGCCACTAGAGCTGCACGATTCTGGCCAAAATGCGAATCACAATTTTTTTTGCCTAGAATAAAGATCACGATTCTTGCGGCGTAACATCATCTTTCACATTATACAAAAAAATTGGGCTAACTTTACTGTTTAGTTTTTTTATTAATTCATTAAATTGTGTTTTTTCCCAAAAAATTGCATTTGAAAGACCGCTGTGCAAATACAGTGTGACAAAAAATATTGCAACAACCGCCATTTTATTCGCTAGGGTCTCTGCTAAAAAGAAAAATATATAATGTTTCGTGGTTCTAAGTAATTTAGCTAAAAATCTAGCAAAAAATACTGGTTTTAACTTGTAGGCAACAAATATCAGAAAAAGGTTTATGCCGCGTACACACGGTCTGACTTTCCGACAGGAAATGTTGGATGTGAGCTTGTTGGTGGAAAGTCCGACTGTGTGTGTGCTCCATCGAACATTTGTTGTCAGACTTTCCGCCAACAAATGTCTGCTAGCAGGTTCTCAAATTTTCCGCCAACAAAATTTTGTTGTCGGACTTTCTGATCGTGTGTACACAAGTCGTCGCACAAAAGTTCACGCATGCTCAGAAGCAGAAGCGGCCGGTCTTGTAAACTAGAATTCGTAATGGAGAATTAACATTTGTAACGTGGAAAATCAGGAAATCTCCAAATGCAGCGCACATTCTCTTCTTCTTTAATGGGATAATAATGAAGCTGCTTTGCTGGTGATACTGATGGAGTTATTGCAAACGAATTTTCAAGGGCTTTTTTATTCAAGTGATATCAAGAATAATAATAATAATCATAATAATAATAATAATAGCACTAAATGAAAAACGCAAAAAGAAAAAGTGCAAATCAACACTCACCAAACTTCTACTAATACAAAATTAGCAGAAGGAGCCCAAAGGGTGGCGCAAAAGAGCTGAAAAACCACGTAGTACGTCTAGTACGTCACTACAAATGTAATTGTTGGCCAACATTTGTGTGACCGTGCGTATGCAAGACAAGTTGGAGCCAACAACCTTCAAACAAAATTCCACGGTTTTGTTGTAGGAAAGTCCGATCGTGTGTACGGGGCATAAGTCTTTAAGTGGTTAAACTTCGCTCATTTACAGATAGAAGTGCATTCCTTTGATCTATAGACTAAGTGTTACAATGTTTCTCTTTATCTTCATCTAAGTGATGCTGTCATAAACTTGGCAGGCTGTCTGTTTTTTTTTGGTTTTTTGACAGCTGTGAGCAGAGAACTCTGCACTGAATCAGGAAAATGCTTTGTTAAGATCGCGAGGGGGGTAGAATTGCGATCTGATTCTTTAACGATTATTCGTGCAGCTCTACCAGCCACTAATATATATATACAAGATCTAGAAGCTGGGTTTCTGCATTGTATGGTTATGAGGGGAAACTTAGCGTGTAGGTGTAGAGTAGGTTTTTATTTTTTTTTTTATTACTTTTTTGTATGCTCTGTAAATAGGAACACAAATAGCATACATACATATACCCCAGTTGAAGTCATTTAGGATGAAACGCGTTGGATTGCTGTCAGTTAGCTCCTTACATTGCGCTTGTTTTTTGGATTTCTTTGTGATCACATCAATTTTATCTGTACACATCATCAAGATGTCAGTACTTTTGTTTTAATAATCCCATCCATTTTTGATCTACACTATGTGGAGTCCTTTTTGTTTCTTGACCCAATTTTATGATCATCTGTCGGATGAGACATCCGTGTATGCCATCTGGAGTTCCAGTGATGGGCCGTCAGAGTTCCAGTTTCCACCTTAAGCGTGTTTGACTCACTGCCGCTGGTACATGAGTACACAGTCTTTGGTAAGAGTACCTACCCTCCTCCCTGGGTGGCAGACGCACAACCTTGGTAACCTTGTTACAGATGACTGTCCACTACTGTCTCCCTTGTATAGACTTTTTGTCCCCAGTCTTCTATCATCAGATTTGTTCAGCTTGCTATGTGAACATTTTTATGTGGATACAGGTGGACTTTTTATCAGCTGAACCTCAAAGTTGCTGCTTATGTTTCAACCCAGTATGGCTATTGGCAATTGATTTTGCATTCATGTCATTTTAGCATTTATGCACACCATTATCGGTATCTAACTGATTTATTGGTCCCTTATGTGTTTTACATCGTGGTGGTGTTACATATATTACCTTGTCTCACAGATACACTGTGGTTAGCTTACAATCGATTTTTCACATATGTTGTATTCAACAATTATTCACTTTATTGGTACAAAACCAATCCTATCACAGCACTTACGTGCTCATATTATGTTGGTGTCACATATATACAATATTTTTTTTATACACACTTGTTTCTTAGCGCTGCACTTTTTACTGTACATATAAACATATAGTTGGGTTTTCTCAATATTGACTGCATAAGTGAAAATACACTTTAACTTTATTTTCTATATGAAAATCTCTGTTCAAACATTTAGTGAGGATCTATTGGTATATCTATATCCGCTAATAAAAACAAGAGCAATAGTTACCTTACTTGACTTCTTCTGACTTTGTTCTTCAGAATCACAGGTAGATGATAATGTCAAGCTAGAGGAAGAAGCTCCAAGAAGGTCCCTTAATCCTATTTCTGGAGCTGATGGCTCACAGTAACCATCATCTACAGGGCTTCTGGATACGTGTTGATGGAAACTGACGGTCTCTTTGTAAAATGAGGGATCTGAAAAGCCTGAAATATGAAAAATAATAATACTCATCAATAACTCCTACTAAATCCTGTGGAATTTAAAACAGAAGTCATCAAAGCTATGGGGGGAAATTATTAAATGCGCTTGAAGCAAACCTGACAGAATACAAAATATCCAAATCCGCCCCTCTACCTTATCCCTCCAAAGCATATACTTTTTATCTATCGCCGCTCAGATTGCTGCCACCTCTCTCTGATTGTAGCAGCTGGTGACTTTGTAAGAAAGGCATTGATTCAAGCAGTGGAAAACGTATGTAAAGGTACTGTTATAGTCTAATAAATTGCATATCATTAGATTACATAACAAATGAGTAACTTAGTAGTAGGGTATAAAAAACACTGAAAATGGCAATTATACAGCGGGCTAGATACCAGATATGGGGATGAATCTTAACTACACACGCTTGTGATTTCCCTCAGACACTAACACTGATTGAAAGCCATGTGAAATAAACAGAATCCCTCAGACATACTATCATCACAATGTACAGTCTTTTGAATTATCCTACCAAAAATGTCACCTATTTGTACTTGACAAAGTGGAAACATGACCTACAGCTCCAACTAACCAGCTGAAAAAGAAAAAGCAAATCTTTTATGCCAGAGCTCCCAACTGTCCCTGATTTCGAAGGACTGTCCCTGAGTTGGAACAAAGTCCCTCTATCCTCCTCAAATGTCCCTCATTTTGGTCTGATCTATCTGTATATAAAGTGCACTTTTTATCTTTGCTGTACCTTTCATCCATTTTCTAAATTGCTGCATTTGTACATTTCAAAAGCCAGTATAGTAAATGAATAGAAGGGGTAAAAAAAGCACTTGTGGGTTTACAGTAACTAATCTTTTTTTTGTATAATTCTCCTTTAAGGGGCGTGGTAGGGTGTGTGTCCTATGCCTATATATCCTTGCTAATAGGTGTCCCTCGTTTCCATCTCAGAAAGTTGGGAGGTATGATTATACACATAAAACTTTGACATTTACAAAGTACCAAGAATCAGGCTCAAGAATCAAGCAAGATTTTTACCTGCTGGTACTGAAGAAACCCAAGTACCCCAACACTTGTTCACATCAATAACATGTGCCTGAGATTTGGACAAGACAACAGAGATATTCTACACATGTTCTGTTCTTGCAACTTCCTGAAACTATTCTAGAAGGAGGTCATGTGTCTCCCAAAAATGTACAAGATGAAATTCATGGAGGACCTTACTTCATCTGGTAGGGGAGCACATGAAAATGTAGTCAGGCCCAGTTTTATTGAAATGATTTCACCTCTACCTTAGTATAAAGATCTCTTGCACAATGACCTTGAATAATCAGTTTTATGATATACATTTGATACACTGCTGCAAACAGATTGTTGGCCCTGGATGGGGGAGAGGTTCTTCTCCCCACTCATTCCTTCTTCTGATCCTCCTCTTCCCCGTGATGTTCAGGTTTCCACCCTCTTACCCCTCAGATTCTCCCTTTCAGGACATATCCCAAAAATGAATGCACTGGACGACCTTCTTCATTACATCTGGACACTTTCAGAAATAAAGAAGAAAGCAAAAATTTTTTAAGGTTTTTAAATGTCAAATTGCCGAATGAATGGAACATGAATAATTGGACACATTGCCCAAAGCTGTACTATATGATCTGAGGTTCTATGGAAATACTTTTTCAAATATTTGTCAAGGTGTTCCCATTTTATGATCTAAAATTTTGCAATATAGCAACATAGGGGTTGCCCTACTAAACTTTCCAAAATCTGGGATGCTTGGCTGGCAATTCCTAGCCTAGCCCCTCTGGACAGGTTACTAGGGTGGCCCTTACTTTTGTTCGGATGGGGGTCATGCAATATGCAAATAATTGTACTTATATCTGTTTTGTCTCATTTTGCTTGGGAGTACTGATCCTTAGACTGCTGTTACATGTTATGGGATGTTTTTCCAAAACCCTTATTGTAACCGATTGTAATAGCTGTGATGATGGTTGCTGCCTTTTGCCGTGTACACACGACCAGGTTTGCCGTTGGAATAAACTCTGAAGGTTTCTCAGACGGAACTCCATTCAAGAGGTCTTGCCTACACACAGTCAAACCAAAGTCCGACCAAAGTCCGAACGTCCAGAACGAGGTGACGTACAGCACGTACAACGGGACTAGAAAAAGGTAGTTCAATAGCCAGTAGCCAATAGCTTCCGTCTCATACTTGCTTGAGAGCATGCATTGTTTTTGGTCTGTCGGAACAGCATACAGACGAGCGGTTTTCCCGATAGGAATTGGTTCCATCGGAAATATTTAGAACATGTTCCATTTCTAGATCCGTCAGAATTTTCGAAAAAAAAAAGTCCGATGAGGCCTACACACGATCGGAATAAACGATGAAAAGCTTCCGTCGGACATTCCGCTCGTGTGTACGCGGCTTAAGATGCCTTACTGCTGGAGAGTTTGATGGATATGTCAAAGGGGTAATACAACTTCTATAACTAATTGAGTCTCACTGTACACATCATATGTGACGTATATTGTCACATATGATGTGTCACATATATTGTTATGTATGGAGCACTCCTCCACAATTGTTTTGCTCTATCTGTAATGTGGTTGTACTTTGCACTTCTGCCCCTTTTCTCTATTACTGTACGTGGTTTTTTGCTTTTTATAAAAAAAGTTTCCGCACTATTTTTTTTATAACTTTCGCAGCCATCTTCAACACAGCATGACAACTCTTTTGCCGCATACACACGGTCAGATTTTCCAACGGGAAATGTTGGATGTGAGCTTGTTGTCGGAAAGGCTGAACGTGCGTATGCTCCATCGAACATTTGCTGTCGGACTTTCCGCCAACAAATGTTTGCTAGCAGGTTCTCAAATTTTCCGCCAACAAAACGTTGTTGTCGGAAAGTCCGATCGTGTGCAGACAAGTCCGTCGCACAAAAGTTCACGCATGCTCAGAATCAAGCAGAAGGAGCTGCACTGGCTATTGAACTTCCTTTTTCTCGGCTCATCGTACGTCTTGTACGTCACCACGTTCCCACGTTCATAATTGTTGGCCAAGATTTGTGTGACGTGTGTATGCAAGACAAGTTTGAGCCAACAACCTTCGAACAGAAATCCACTGTTTTGTTGGCGGAAAGTCCGATCTTGTGTGTATGGGGCATTGTACTAAACTGCAAGGTCAGGTGGCTTGCCAGACAGACTAGTCACATGACACTCTCAGGCACAACCAAATACTACTTCTCCCACCCTCACTATTTCCAACGAAAATATATAAGTGCAGAAACTTGAAGACCCTTCATACAAAAAAAAGTGAAAGAAGTATCTAAAGTGCGCACAAAAAAGCTTAATGTGCTTATGATGCTTATACCATGCACCATGGTACCTCCTCAGTACCAAAACTTTAAAAAAATAAAAATGCAGAGAGGTTGCAATAAAAGAAAAAAATCACACATACCAAAAGTTTCTGGGCAAATGTGTTCACCAAAAAGTAACCACAATAAGTAATCTGTGACAACAATACTGCTCAGGCTTAAAAAGCCTGTAATAGATACAAACACTTCTATTGTAACTGTGACATCCTTGTAATACACCTTATGCAGTACATACCTTTAGGAGCCTTGCTTTTAGGAAGCACATCAGTGATGTAGTCTTCAGGAGAGATGAGCTTGTGTTTTTTGAGCAGATCATTATCAACACACCATCTGAAATATGACTCAACTGTAAAGCAAACAGACACTTATATGGGCTAGTTCTAGATATGCATAACAAGTATACATATTGTAAAAGGAATGGGGTGTTATAAATGATTTAAGAAACATTTGATCCAAAAAAAAAAATATGACTGCAGTTCCTTTCATCGGTACAAATGTAGTTGATTTCCTGCGGCCCTAGTGCTAGAACCAGATCCAAGAACAGTGTGTGGCCTGCTCTACCATTATGGTGACTTTGGGAATCTGAACAATTAACAGAATAATGTCATCAGTGCCAGATTTATAGACCTTGGGGGGCTCTAAGCATTTCATGTTTGGGGGTGCCTCGACATAGAAACTAAATTATATGACAAATACAAAAGTAAGGGTTCATGTACACAGGATGTTTGAAAACCTTTTCTGAATGCTGGAAACTTGACAGCCATTAACTGACGTTTAAAAACATCAGTTTTGCCGTTTTTATGCGCATTTATGAGCGTTTGCGTTTAGAAGCAATTTTTAAAGATAACATCAGAAGACCCTCCCAAATGCCCACGATGCATGGAAAACAAGTATTATTAACTATTTCAGCCATTCTGTGAGAGAAGAGAGAGCAGTGTGCTTTAACAATGGATCCAATCTCTCTCTTTCTCTCGCTCTCTCCCTATCTCTCCCTTCTCACTGCCTCTCTCACCCCCTCCCCGATAACACACGATAGCCTATTGAAAAATCTGTTTGGGTGAGGACACCGCTGGATTCCTGGACAGGTAAGTGCGCTAATATTAAAAGTCAGCAGCTACAGTATTTGAAGCTGCTGTTTTTTATTTTTTTTCTGAAGGAGCCTGGAGCTCCTCTTTAGGCACTGACAAAAAAACTTGGAAGCTGATGGTTTCTATGTAGAGCTGCACCAGCTTTTGCACTCTCCAGTTTTAGTAAATCAACCCCTATGATTTCCAGGCAGTGACTTTACCAGGTTTATAAGTTTTTCCCTTGCTTATTGTGGAAATGACAGACCTGTTTCCCATAAGTTGACTCAGAGTGACTAACCAACCTGGCTTTAATCAGCACTGAAAAAGAATTCCTCCTAAAGTGTCTTCCTTTCTTACATTTCTGTGTACTAGGCCCTATACTTGAGTCTAAGGACGCCAAAACCCGGTGCGGGAAAAGCACGCTCTGTGCGCATTTCTCACAGCACAGGCAAATGGACTGCCCCTGCAATCTGTATGTGGGTGCCAATGTATTTTTAATGGCACCCCAAACACAGATCGCAAACAGACTGCTACTGCAGCCAAAGTACCATGCGGTTGGCTGCAGTGCGTTTTCAAAAAGTAGTGCTTGCACTGCTTTTTCCACGGTCCACTGCATTTTGTAGCCCATTCAAATGAATGAGCATTCAAAAAGCAATGCAGGGAATCGCATAGGAATGCAGGCTTTCCGGTGTGAACCAGGCCTTGAGGGTCATACCATCAAGAAGTTGGCCCCAGGCATCACCAAACCTCTGCACACCACTGGGATCACCATATGTGCTTATATAGAGTAGCTTAATGTCTCACTTTTGACATGAAAAACTTTGCACAGCTTGATAAATCAGGCCCAGAGTGTCAGCGGTGATCCTACCTGGAGGCAACCCTAGGTTTTGGTATGTATCTTCTGCTTCATTCTTCAGGCAGTGAAGCATTCGTTCCTCCTCTGCTGCAGCCCGTGCTCGTGCTTGGATGATGTGACGCTCTACCATATTACACTCCTCCATTCTGCGATCATACTCTGCACGAACCTAAGGCATCAGCAACAACACAATAACCATATGGAAATGCTGCAGAAGGTCACAATGTATGTAATGGAACCTGTGCCACTGTAAATTTTGTTCCAAGAACCAGGTACTTCTTCACTTAAGGGTCCTTTCACACTGGGGCGGTTTGCAGGCGCTATTGCGCTAATAATAGCGCCTGCAAACCGACCCGAAAGTGCCGCTGCTTTCATTCCAGTGTGAAAGCCCCGAGGGCTTTCACACTGGAGCGATGCGCTGACAGGACGGTAAAAAAAGTCCTGCTAGCAGCATCTTCGGAGCGGTGAAGGAGCGGAGTGTATACCGCTCCTTCACCGCTCCTGCCCATTGAAATCAATGGGACGGCATGGCTATGCCGCCTGCAAAGCGCCTCTGCAGAGTCGCTTTGCGGTGGTTTGAGTCTTAAACTGAAAGCATGTTTTAAAAAGTGTCCTCCCAGAGCAGAGTTACAGTGTCTATAGACAGGCCACGCTCACAGTTAGGTATAATCATTGACCCACACTTCCTCGCTGCCTCGGCATCAGGAGTCCACCCTGATAAAGCACCAGTGTCAGAGCTTAGCCCGATGAATGATCTCCCTGCACAGTGTTTAGGCCTGGAGATTGGCCACTCAGCGCTGCCACATGGGGGAGGTCACATACTTCTCCATACTGAAAAATGCTGAAAGAGCAAAGTGACAGTAAGCTGATACTTAGTTTAACACCACAATCACACTATGGGATCACATGCATTATATCTTTTAATAGCAGCATACCCCAACATACAGATGGTTCACATCAGTACATTACGGTGTGATACAATGCTAGTGTGTTGTGCTGCGGTGCCTAGGTGTATTGGGGTGCCATTTGCACTAAAACGTAACCCTGAAATATGACCCTAGACTTTAACCCATAATTCAATCTAACATTGATTAAAACCTATTATCCTTAACCTCTGAACCTAACTGGCCATCTAACGCCTAACATTAAATCCTATTACTAAGCCGTTCGGCCAGCTTCTGTCGAAGGGGCATGACTGAAAAAGGTCTGCCGATCGGTTCCCAATCAGCACTCTCAGCCAATGGCTGACAGGAGTGTTCTGGCAGGGGGGCCATCCCCCTGTCAGAATACAATAGAACAGCAGAGGAGATTGCTGCACTAACATAGGATTGTTAGTACAGCAGCTCCGATGTGAGCTGTCAGGTTTTTTTTCGTTCAGCCTGCTGGGTTGAAAAAAAAAAAAAAAAACTAGCAGTGTGTACTAGGCTTTATTCTTAATAAGTTAACTGATCCAGTGCTTCAAGACATGCCGCAGTCTTCCTCTTGATTCCACTTTTGGGGGATAAGCCATGTAAAGCCCTTATTCTTTTTCCAACAGCAATCCAAAGTGCTTGTTGCTGCAGCTCTACTCAGCCAAACTGTTGCAAGCAGTGCTCAAAGTAGGCACATTGCTTTCTTTTATTGAGTCATGAGTAGCCACCTAAACGTCTCCTTTATACACACACACAAAGAGGTCAATGCCCAAAAAAACAGCACCTACCTGCTGCAGCTCCTCCACAAACTTCTGATGATGAGGGTTGTCTCCTCCCTTAGACCGAATCAGATTAGCTCCTGTATCTTTACCAATTATTTCCCCAGTGTATACATTTTTGAAAAGGCTTGTCAACAAATGAGAAATATCCTGAAAATGATATAGAGATTTAATTACTAATAAAAACTACAAACATGAATTATAAAAGAAGTATAAGACTAGTCTAAATTGTCATTTTACCAGGGAAGATACGGGTTGGACTTTCAGATTTTTTTTCTTGTATGTGTCCCCATTAAGGAGATTTCCCTTTACTTCCTCTCCTGGTGACACCTGTCTCCCAAGAAGGGAGGTCAAATCTCACTAATAGAAAATCAGAGAGTAATAAAACCTAGTAGAGGTTCCAACTCTTCAACACCCATCTTTTAAGAGAATAAAGGCACATCTAATATATATCGTAGATTTAGATTTTCTGATGCCAGGAGGAGATACAGAAAGGATGATGTCATTGAAGCAATGTTTCATGCAGCTCTTGGCTTCTTTCAGACAGGTGCTTGTACGCGTTCTGCACCCAAACCGCCATCTGCACTCGCCCCAAGCTGTTTGCAGGAAGCCTGTAAAAGTAGATGCAGATGCAGCGGTTGCAGAGATACAACCACGCTTCAAAGTTTGCTGTTCCTGCATGGCCCTGAACACATATTGCCTGCGTCGGGATGTGCAGCCTCTCCTGCATGGCTGTCAAATTTTGGCATGTGGCCATGATTGTGCAGCCAGTTGCAGGGCAGATACAAGTGTCATCACAGTGATCAGACGGCACAGAGCCATTCTGTGTATTTTTCCTGCGACCTGCACTGTCTAATGACAGCATAATTCACAGGCATTGTGGATGCTCCCAATACATGCACAACATTTAAAATGCGATCCAGAACACACCTTAAAATGTACAGCAGAAGTGAAGTGGTTAGCAACTTAAACCTTGTAATACACATGGACATCAATAGAGAAAATATTTTCTTGCATCTAGCATTAAAGTGAACCTCTGGCCTTTCCCCTGTAAAGCAACCACTTGCTGCATATAGTCTAGGCTTCCCCTGGTGTCTGTATGCACAGTTGCTTTTGCTGTAGAGCACCTTGTCTACCTCAAAGTGCATCTAAGCAAAACCAATCCTTAGATGTGGTGGCTGCATTTGTTTTCTTTTTCAGTATTTTTCTTTCTTTATCTTCACCTGCTAATCCTGCCAGCAACACATTTCCTGTTCTAGGGTGACAACATTCGTTCATTGTACTCAATCTAATGCCGCGTACACACGAGCGGACTTTACGGCAGACTTTGCCCGGCGGACTGGATTTCGTCGGACAATTCGATCGTGTGTGGGCTCCAGCGGACTTTGTTTGCTCAAAAGTTGGACGGACTTATGCTGCGTACACACGAGCGGACTTTACGGCAGACTTTGCCCGGCGTACTGGATTTCGTCGGACAATTCGATCGTGTGTGGGCTCCAGCGGACTTTGTTTTCTCAAAAGTTGGACGGACTTAGATTTGAAACATGTTTTAAATCAATCCGTTGAAATCGAGTCCGGTCGAAAAGTCCGCTCGTCTGTATGCTAGTTCGACGGACAAAAAGCCACACTAGGGCAGCTATTGGCTACTGGCTATGAACTTCCTTATTTTAGTCTGGTTGTACGTCATCACGTACGAATTCGATGGACTTTGGTGGATTGTGTGTAGGCAAGTCCGTTCATTCAGAAAGTCCGTCGTAAAGTACGTTGAAAAGTCTGCCGGGCAAAGTCTGCCGTAAAGTCCGACCGTGTGTACGCGGCATAAGGAGGAGCAGCATTGTCACTCTAGAACTAGAAGTGTGTTAGTTCTACAGAACAACTCCTCCTCTCCTCATCTCCATAACAAAGGGGGTGCTTTAATCCGCATAGAGAACTGGGAACTCAGCAGAGCCATAGAGCACAGGATTTATCTGCTCACTGGATTCCTGGCAGGATAAATAGGTATTATTTTCTCACATTTATCACAAAGATACAGTATAACAAAACACTTTCAACTGTAAACTTAACAGACCAAAAGGGAAAAAATATGAGAATTTCGTCACCAGGGTTTACATACACTTTAACTTCTTTGGGACCGCCTACCCACATTGTACTGCGGATGGGCGGCTTCTACAGACACAGCAACATGATCACTGTATTAGTGTCACTTGTGATGTCAGTGGCAATTAGTCAGTTCCCACCCATTGTTAGTTAGTGTCAGATTTCCTGCCGCACTATCACAGTCCCACTATAAGTTGCTGATCACCGATATTGCTAGTAAAAAAAAAAATTCCAGTTTCTATTTCCATAGTTTGTAGACACTATAACTTTCACACAAACCAACAATTTACACTTTTATGGGATTTTTTTTTAACCAAGATATGTAGAAGAATAATTGTTTTTTTTTTAATTTTTAGTTTTTTTTCATATATATACACCGTAATAAAAAATAAAAAAACTCAGTGGTGATCAAATACCACCAAAAAAGCTCCATTTGTGTGAAAAAAATGACTCAAATTTCGTTTGGATATAGTGTTGCATGACCGCGCAATTACCAGTTAAAATAGTGCAATGCTAAAAATAGCATAGTCATGAAGGGGGTAAAACACCAAGCACTGTATTCGGGGAAATGTAACCAAGATAATACCGTAGTCTACCCCTTTCTCCTTTCCTCTTTTACCCACTGACTACAGAATATGACAGACATCCTTGCAGGCCAGTATTTAGGTTATGTTAAGACTAGGTTCACATCACAGAGGTGCAAGGGCGCATACTCTCATATTTTTGCACGTTTTCCATGCGTTCCTGCACGTCGAGTGTAGGGCAGCCCATTCATTTCAATGGGCTGCCCTATGCGTGAGAAACGCGGAGCAAAGGTCCCTGACCCTTTTGCAAAATTGCATCGCACCGAACCACATTGTGCGGCAGCACCATGCGGTTTGGCATGCACAAAAACATGCATGTTAGCAGATGTGTGGGGGAGCCATTAACAATTAGCAATTTCTTTTGCATGTTGGGAAAGCATGCAATTTTGCGCACGTTCCCAACACACACAAGGTGTAAACCAAGCTTTAGTGGTTCTAGCATATCTTCATATTTATACAATACCCTTCCTTTAAAATAGACCAGCTTACCTGTGTCTTTTCAGAGGATGGTCTTGGCCTGTACATAGCAGGGTCTGGAGACAGGGTGACATTGGGGAGAAAGTCTTCTCTAGACATTTTGTATTTGTGTCCGGCACCTGTAAGTTTCATAGAACACAATAAAAGCTGATTAATAGAAATAATGCATACTGTACTATAAATTTGTTTTGTGAGGAGTAAAGTTGATCTGCTAACTACCCCTAAAGAGAAGCCAGTGTGACCCCCCTAAATTGACTCTGTGTTGAGATGGGGCGCAGTGCGTTGTACAAAAATACAAACATGCTGCAGTTTTCTGCGATGTTCCGCAGCTCACCTGAACTCAACGTCAATCACTGTACTGCAGCAAAACCATGGTGCAAAGGAATGAATGAAATAACATTTGTGACATTGCAGTAAAACAATGAGAAAATGTAGCAGGATTTGGACTTCTTCTCAAGCCTTCCTTCATTTTGTCATTGTCTTACCCCTGCTTTACACCTGTGTGGGTTTACGGCCCACGTTTGCACGGACATGGCAGCCGATTCATTTGAATGGGCAGCAGTGCCTGCGTTTTCCACAAAAAAAAGATGCTGCCCATCTTGACCTGACTACCATCCAATCTGATCCACCTAAATGGAAGAGGAAGGATCGTCTTCTGTTTTTTTTTTTAGCAGACCAGTTCGGACCCGGAGGTAAGTGGGTGTAAACAGACACAAGTTTACATCAACCTGTCTATAGGGCTGCATGGACCTTCTGATCGGGTCCATCTGAAAAACTGACAGTCACTTGATCGGATCGCTTGTGTGAAAGGGGCTTAAGGCTGGCCATACATGTTCAATCCACTTGTACAATTTTCCTTTAGATTTACCAAAAACCATATAAAACGAGGTAAAAACGAAACAACTTTCAACTGTATCCAATTAGGCAGGCCCTTTCACTACATTGTTTAAAGGATCACTAAAGATAAATTTTTGTTTTAAAAAAATAACAAACATGTTATACTTACCACCACTGCACAGCTCGGTTTGCACAGAGTGGCCCCGAACCTGGTGATCTGGGGTCCCTCGGCTGCTGTCTCGGCTCCCCCCTGCAAGGACTCAACACTTTCATGCGAGCTCCCTCGCATGGTTTTGAGTGCTTGCAGGCGTGCTCCTGTGATACAGCTGGCGGCCATAGCCGCTCACTGTATCACTTGGCCCCGCCCCCCAGCGCGCCGCATCTTTGGATGTGAATGACAGCAGCGCGAGCCAATGGCTGCGCTGCTTTCAATCCATCCACTATAGCCAATCAACGGCCAGGCCGAGCGACAAAGAGGATGTCGGGGGCGAGCCCGGGACTTTCGAGGGGTCAGGTAAGTAAAATGGGGGGGCTGAGGGGGCCGGTATTGTCAGATGTTCACCTTAATGCATAGAATGTATTAGGGTGACAAAAAACTTTTACCTTTACAACCCCTTTAAGGTAAATCCAAAGGAAAATTATACAAGAATATTGAACATGTATGGCCTGAAGCCTCGTACACACAGTACGATTGTTGGCCAACCGATACACAATTGTTGTGCCACAAACACGAACTTAGTGACATACTACGAGGAATTTCAGCTCTTGAGCGCCACCCTTTGGGCCCCTTTTGCTAATTTCATGTTTGGTGAGCATTGATTTCGAGCATGCGTGTTTGTACTTTCGACTTTTGTGTGACGGATTTGTTTACTGACGATACGAAAATCTGACATCAAACCGTTGTCCGTGGAAAAATTACTAACCTGTCATCCAACATTTGTTGGTGGAAAATTGGACAGCAATTGTCAAAAGGAGCGTACTAACGGTGAGATGTTAGGACAACTGTCTGTCAACAGACAATCCCCTTCCAACAATTGTACCGTGTGTACAAGGCTTAAGGCTAGGTTCACAACTGACCGCACTTGAGCGGGGGCGGAAATGACAGCTGTTCTCGCGCTCGCAACCACCCGCAGCCAAATCATGCTGCTCCGTAGAGACACGCAGGGCTGCCATTCATTCTTAATGGTACCCCCACGCATCTCAACCGGCAGTGCGTTTGCGGGTGCAGGAGCTGCACAGTGTATTTTCCTGCGGCCGCGGTTTTAAAAAAGGTGCAAGGACTTTTATTGGGCGGAAAACGCAGGCATGGCAGCCCTTTAAAATGAATGAGCTGCCGTGTCCATGCAAACGTAAACCCGCACAGGTGTGAAGCAGGGGTAAAACAATGACAAAATGTAGGAAGGCTGGAGAAAAAGTCCCAATATTGCTACATTTTGTCATTGTCACAAAGATATTTCATTCCTCTGCACACGACTTTGCTGCAGTACAGTGAGTGACATTGACTTCAGGTGAGCTGCAGAACATCGCACAAAACTGCAGCATGTTTGCATTTTTGCACAATGCACTGCGACCCATCTCAACGCAGAGTTGTGGCAGCAACAAGGCAATTTGAAAGCAATTATTTCTGGTGTGCCCTGGCAGGGAACCCACATGTATCTGTGCATAATAAAGCGGACCTTCACCCTATATTTCGTGTTGTGCTGCCCTGCCTCCTCACCATTTCCTTTCTTACGAATGGACTTTATTTTTATTTTAAAACATTTTTACAAAGTATTTTGTTCTGCAAAGCATCACTTCCGTGTTTTCAGCCTACGCCTGCAGTTCTCCCTGCCCTCTGCACATGCACAGCTGTACCGCAGCGATCTGCCCTGAGAGAGCAACACAGCATATATGTGCATGCGCTGGTTTCCCCGGCCATCCGCGCATGCGTAGGGTTTCCCCGCACATGCAAAGACGACTGCTACCAGGAAAGTCCAATGCCCTCGCTGTCTTTGCGCATGTGAGCACAAAATCCCTTGCACGACGCAGATTTGCAGACGAGGTCTCCCAGGACCCGAAGGCTGGGCACAGCCCCTGAGTATATCTGTGAATGCGTCATAATGGTGGCATCTGAGGGGGCGGAGACACCTTGGGAGGTGGACTGAGGTTTCACTTTAGGGTCTCATGCACACAAGCGCTTTTTAATATGCAAGGTAGATCGCAGGCGTATTTCCACACCTGGTATACACAGCTACTGCATAGTAATGAATGGCTGTACGAGGTTGTACGTGGGTTTACACCGCGAATCGCATAAATGTGCGCATACGTGGAGGAGCGTAGGGCTTTATGCATGCACTATTCTATGCAGGTAGCAGCATAAACCTGCGTACAGACAGCCACATACAACCATCCCTTACTATGGTCAGCTGTATGCAGCAGCTGTGTATACCGGGTGCGGAAATACCACCGCAAGTCACAATGGATGCCAAAAAGCGCCCGTGTGCATGAGACTGTACACAAAACACTGCACATGGGGTGATCCAGCTATACAGTGCACAGCACACATCATATACACAGAGAAGAGGGAAGAAAGACCACCCTGCAGATGGGAATAAGTTACTGACATCCCAGGGACTCCACTCACCTCACCAGTGAAGAGCTCTGTACACAGGAACACATATAACAAGAAGAGCAGTCCTCTATCGCGTCCATGTGGTTACCATAACAACACGGGGCGGGGTATGAGGATCAGAGCTGCCATTGACAAGCTTAGGACTTACGCCATGAGGAGTCAGCGCCCCCTAGTGGATATTTTATATACTGCTTGTACAGTAACTTTCACATCTAGTGCTGCTAAGAGAAAGGAATTGCTAGTTGTCCACAAGAGATTTGGATGCACTGGCTGACACCGGGCTGGTTTGCATTGCTGTCTTTTTACAGGTTGTAATGAACATTAAAAAGTTATTTGCTAACGCCCACGTAAGATGGAATTCCAGGCTAAGCCTACTAATCTTAAGCCTCGTACACACAGCACGATTGTTGGCCAACCGAGTGTCTGATTTTTGTCAGAAGGGTGTGTGCCAGGATCTTGTCTTGCATACTAACAGTACATAATTGTTGTGCCACAAACACGAACGTAGTGACGTTCTAAGAGGAATTTTCAGCTCTTGAGCGCCCCCCTTTGGGCCCCTTCTATTAATGTCGTGTTTGGTGAGCATTGATTCCAAGCATGCATGTTTATACTTTCGACTTTTGTGACAGATACGTGTACTGACATACGAAAATCAAACTGATGTCTGCCAAAAATTTACTAGCCTGTCATCCAACATTTGTTGGCGGAAAATTGGACAACAATTGTTAAAAGGAGCGTCCTAACGGTAAGATTTTAGGACAACAGTCTGTCAACAGACAATCCCCTTCCAACAATTGTACCGTGTGTACGAGGCTTTAGGCTGCTTTCACACTGCAGCCACCCGAGGGTTAGCGGTAAAGCGCCACTCATTTTAGCGGCGTTTTACCGCAGTTATAGCGGCGCTTTGGCGCCACTATTTGGGTCGTAGCGGAGCGCTTTTTTTATGTCCAAGAAGGGGTTAAAAAGGGGTCAAAAGCGCCCATGTTGCAGCACGTTTTTGAAGGTCACATGACTCAAAAGAATAATTTTGAGATGCTTTTGAAGCACTTTTTGGGCCCTTTTCAGGTGCTTTTAAGGCACTTTCCATTCATTTCAATGGAGAGGGGCGCTTTTGAAGCGCTTTTTTTAGCTCTTCAAACATGCTCCAAAGATGCTGCTTGCAGGAGTTTTTTCACCGCCCCGCCAGCGCACCAGCCCAGTGTGAAAGCATTCATAAATTTTTATGGAAATAGTTTTTCATGAGCTTTTCAGGAGCTTTTTTTTAGCCCAAAAGTGCCTGAAAAGCGCCTCATTGTGAAAGGGGTCTAAGATCATAGCTCCAAAGCTGGCGTTAGATGAGAAGCCTGAACATCCACCTGGCAGAACTTAGACCCCTTTCTCACGGAGCCACAGCCGCATTAGCGCTAAACCGCCCGTGTTGCAGCGCTTCCAAATCGCTTTTCAGGCACTTTGGAAGTGCTGCCCATTCATTCCAATGGGCAGGGGCAGTCTGGGAACACTGTATACAGCACTTCCAAACAGCACTTAATATACTTCAGCTTGTTGCTTTCCAACACAGACCTATGGTGATAACGACACCTACGGACAACAGTGTGGAACTGCACGCAACACAGCCAATGCTGGAACAGAGGCTAATTTGGCCATAGATTAAATTTGAACTATATACTGAACAGATGACCCGCTAAATTTACATATAAGCGGTAGATTAGAAATCTACCAGTGCTACATATATATACAGTATCTGACAAAAGTGAGTACACTTGAATCACATCAAAGTCGGACCAGAGTAGTGCAGGGACTGCTTTGAAGTTGCTGCAACTTGAAGTTGCACAGATGTGAATGGTGCTCATTGGAAGTCATGGGGAATGACTTGTCGTGCGACTTTGCAGTCCCAAGTGATGATAGGTTGCACTAGTGGAAGCCGAGTTTTAGTTTGATTTTTTAGCCTTTTTTAGCTCAGTATGTGCTCTGTTTTGCATCAGCTGTCAACCTTTGTAAACCCAACTATTTATAATCTACTATTTTTCTGAAATTCCTTCATCCCATTGCCTCTGGTCCGCTGACCGTTGTAGTTCTACGGCTGCGGACGTCATGCCCAGGAGGGTGTATTTAATGATGCTCTCTTCCAGAAGGAGCTGTGAGCTCCGAGTGCATAGCCTTTCATTCCACAGAGACAGTCCCAAGGCCGATCCCAGGCGGGTGCTCGGGGTGCAGTGCACCCTCCCCCTCCCTCCTCCTGTGAGAGAAGGAGAGCAGCCGGAGATGAGAACAGAGGCGGAGCGGCTGGTCTCTGTGTGGAGAGAGACCAGTCGTGCAGTGACGTCGCTGGGGGGGGCGGTCTGTGCCTGACACATTCTCCTCCTCCTCTCTGTGTCTGTCACTCCTGCCTGCTGTGAACTGTTCTCCACCCTGGCGGTGCAGCTGCACACTGTCCTCTCCTCTCCAGCTGCCGCCCGGGTGTTTTTATGTACCCTAATGGAGGGGGGGGGTCTGTCCTGGGGGGTCTGGGGGTCTGTACTAGTGGAGGGGGGGTCTTCCTGGGGGGGTCTGTACTAATGGAGGGGGGT
This sequence comes from Lithobates clamitans, assembly GCA_037952925.1. Classification (NCBI taxonomy): domain Eukaryota; kingdom Metazoa; phylum Chordata; class Amphibia; order Anura; family Ranidae; genus Lithobates; species Lithobates clamitans. The sequence goes on from JBBGZY010000142.1 coordinate 9,392,340, forward strand.
CTGTACTATTGGAGGGGGTCTCTGTCCTAGGCGGGGTCTGTACTAATGGAGGGGGGTCTGTACTAATGGAGGGGGATCTGCACTAATGGAGGGGGGTCTGTACTAATGGAGGGGGTGTCTGTCCTGGGGGGTCTGTACTAATGGAGGGGGGGTCTGTCCTGGGGAGTCTGTACTAATGGAGGGGGGATCTGTACTAATGGAGGGGGGTCTGTACTAATGGAGGGGGGTCTGTCCTGGGGGGGTCTCTACTAATGGGGGGGTCTGTACTAATGGAGGGGGGGTCTGTACTAATGGAGGGGGAGGTCTGTTCTGGGGGGTCTGTACTAATGGAGGGGGGGTCTGTCGAGGGGGGGCTGTACTAATGGAGGGGGGTCTATCGAGGGGGGACTGTACTAATGGAGGGGGTTCTGTCAAGGGGGGGTCTGTACTAATGGAGGGGGGTCTGTCCTGGGGGAGCTGTACTAATGGAGGAGGGGTCTGTACAAATGGGGGGGTCTGTACTAATGGAGGGGGGTCTGTCCTTGGAGGGTCTGTACTAAAGGAGGGGGTTTGTCCTGGGGGGGTCTGTGCTGGGGGGTCTGTACTAATGGAGGGGGGGTCTATACTAATGGAGGGGGGTTTGTCCTGGGGGTCTGTACTAATAGGGGGGTCTGTCCTTAGGGTGGTCTGTACTAATGTAGGGGGTCTGTCCTGGGGGTCTGTACTAATGGAGGGTGGTTTGTCCTGGGGGGGTCTGTACTAATGGAGGGGATGTCTGTCCTGGGGGGTCTGTACTAATGGAGGGGGGTGGTTTGTCCTGGGGGGTCTGTACTAATGGAGGGGAGGTCTGTACTAATGAAGGGGGGGTTTCCTGGGGGGGTTTGTACTAATGGAGAGGGGTGGTTTGTCCTGGGGGGTCTATACTGATGGAGGGGGGTCTGTACTGAGGAAGGTCTGTACTGAGGGAGGGGTTTATACTTAGTGCGGGTTCTGCACTGATGGAGAGGGGTCTATACTTAGTGGAGGGGGGTCTGTACTGAGGGGCGACTATAGTTGGTGGAAGGGGGAGTGACGCCAATGCAGCTGCTTTCCCCCCTCCCTCCCCCTCTCCTCCTCCTTGCCAGCACAGCTGCCCACTATGTTTCTTCCCCTGCCTTCATATCAGCTAGGGAAGAAATAGAATAGAAAAAGGAGCAGAGAAGAGGATTGTGGGACATATAGTCCCGAGGACTGGCAGCCCCACTGTAACATGGAAACTGCAGCCCACACAGCATGCTCAGCTGAATGGGAGAGAGAGAGAAACAGGAGCCTGGGGAAGCTTTCAGGGAAGTACACCCAGGACTCCAGAGGGAGAGGACAGTGCTGAGAGAACTCCATCAGAGAGAGAACCCCATCAGAGAGAGAACCCTGCTGCCCTGCGCCACAAGAGGGAAAGCCACACAGACTAGCGCCATCCCTGGCAGAGAAAGGAATGGAGTCATTGCCAGAATACAGATCTGGGTGCTACCCAGCGGAGTCGCCATGGGCAATTCAGCGTGAGCTGACTCCTGATCAGAGGAACCGTTGCTGTATCGCTGGGTCAGGTGAGAGGGCCGATCGGCCATTATCTACTAACGTCCATAGGAACTGCAGTCTCTGACCATCTCCTGTACTCTATCTGCAGTCTCTGACCATCTCCTGTACTATGTCTGCAGTCTCTGACCATCTCCTTTACTATGTCTGCAGTCTCTGACCATCTCCTTTACTATGTCTGCAGTCTCTGACCATCTCCTTTACTATGTCTTAAGTCTCTGACCATCTCCTGTACTATGTCTGCAGTCTTTGACCATCTCCTGTACTATGTCTGCAGTCTCTGGCTGTCTCCTGTAGTATGTCTGTAGTCTCTGACTGTCTCCTGCAGTATGTCTGCAGTCTCTGACTGTCTCCTGTACTATCTCTGCAGTCTCTGACTGTCTCCTGTAGTATGTCTGCAGTCTCTGACCATCTCCTGTACTATGATTGCAGTCTCTGACTGTCTCTTGTATCATAACTACAGCCTCTGACCATCTCTTGTATCATGTCTGCAGTCTCTGACCATCTCCTGTACTATGTCTGCAGTCTCTGACTGTCTCCTGTATTATATCTGCCGTCTTTGACCATCTCCTGTACTACGATTGCAGTCTCTGACCGTCTCTTGTATCATAACTACAGTCTCTGATCATCTCCTGTACTATGTCTGCAGTCTCTGATCATCTCCTGTACTATGTCTGCAGTCTCTGACCATCTCCTGTACTACGTCTGCAGTCTCTGACAATCTCCTGTACTATGTCTGCAGTCTCTGACCATCTCCTGTACTATGTCTGCAGTCTCTGACCATCTCCTGTACTATGTCTGCAGTCTCTGATCATCTTCTGTACTATGTCTGCAGTCTCTGACCATCTCCTGTACTATGTCTGCAGTCTCTGACCATCTCCTGTATTATATCTGCAGTCTCTGACCATCTCCTGTACTATGATTGCAGTCTCTGACCGTCTCTTGTATCATAACTATAGTCTCTGACCATCTCTTGTATCATGTCGGCAGTCTCTGACTGTCTCTTGTATCATGTCTGCAGTCTCTGACCGTCTCCTGTACTATGTCTGGGGGCTCTTTCTAACAGACTCTCTAACAGAAGCCCTCTCTATGTGCATCAGGGAGACTCCCCTCCAGGTCTCATTAGTGTATGCTCTTCCTGTTATTACTTAATGCCCTGTACACACGATCGGACATTGATCGGACATTCCGACAACAAAATCCATGGATTTTTTCTGACGGATGTTGGCTCAAACTTGTCTTGCATACACACGGTCACACAAAGTTGTGGAAAATCCGATCGTTCTGAATGCGGTGACGTAAAACACGTATGTCGGGACTATAAACGGGGCAGTAGCCAATAGCTTTCGTCTATTAATTTATTTTGAGCATGCGTGGCACTTTGTGCATCGGATTTGTGTACACACGATCGGAATTTGCATGATCGGATTTTGTTGTCGGAAAATTTTATGTCCTGCTCTCAGACTTTGTGTGTCGGAAATTCCGACGGAAAAAGTCCGATGGAGCCCCTACATGATCGGAATTTCCGACAACACAATCCGATCACACTTTTTCTGTTGGAAAATCCGACCATGTGTACAGGGCAATATTGTTAAGAGATCATGGGAGGATCCCAGGGTAACAAGGACTTCTTAGGGGAGCATCTCTGCATTTGAGTCGTTGCCATAGAAACATTTGAAAAGGGGAGGAGTTGGTAAGATGACGCGCCCATGTGGGGGCACCAGAAATATTTCTGCACCCAGGCGTCTGTGACCTTAGGATCGGCCCTGGACAGTCCTGACCCCTTCCTCCCACCCAGGGGCGTTGCTAGGTGGCGAAAAGTCCAAGGCCGGCACAGGGGGGAGGGGTCGATAGTGGCACAGGGTTTTTTGGATGGGCGGTGGGGTTGTGTGGCGGGGGGGTAAGCTCACTTGCTGCCTGACCTACCTGACATACACAGACTGACCTATCTACCTGACACATACACTGACCTACCTACCGGATATACACTGACCTACCTGCCATGCACGCACTGACCTACCTGACATACACTGGCCTACCTACCTGACATACACTGACCCACCTACCTGACATACACTGACCCACCTACCTGACATGCACTGACCTACCTACCTGACATACACACATTGACCTACCTGACCAGGAGACAGACTTCACGTGTCCTGCAGCAGCTCAGCTCAGCCATGGTGTGTGAGGCAGCCAGAGAAGAGGAGGAGAGCCGGCAGAGCACCGAGCGGGGATCGATGTGGCGCAGCAGTCGCATTGTAATTCCCACCTTCTGGAGCCTGCAGCGCCTATGATGGACGTCACACATCCCGCGGTCCCGCTATTGGACCAGTTGGACGTCCATCATAGGCACTGCAGGCTCCAGAAGGCAGCACCTGCTATGTGACTCGGTGGCGCTCGGGATCAGATCGATCCCCGCTCGGCGGCAGGCAGCGGCGCTTGGGGCTAACAATAGAACAGTGCCCACCCGAGACCCGGGGCTTTTTGGGGTCCCACTCGGGGCTATAGCCCCCCCCTCCCGACCCTGCTGCTCCTGCCCCCTGCTGGTGACATCATTTCCTCTTCCGGTTCAAGCTGGACAGCATGGAGCTGACTATTTCCTGGTTTTCCTCAATGTACAGCTATTCAGCACAACATTACACCAGAACCTTTCCCAGCTACCTGGATCGTGCAAGGAGCCTGTGGGACCCAGTAGAACTGCCAGGACTACATATTTATGATGAGAATGACTCCCACTTATATCTTGTAAGTGTTTTTAACCACTTAAGGACTGAGCCTATTTTTGAGATTTGTTTTTTACAAGTTAAAAACAGGGTTTTTTTTCTAGAAATTTACTTAGAACCCCCAAACATATATTTTTTCTAAAACCCTATAGAATAAAATGGTGGTCGTTGCAATACTTTCTGTCACACCGTATTTGCGCAGCGGTCCTTCAAGCGCAATTTTTGGAAAAAATACACTTTTTTGAATTAAAAAATAAGACAACAGTAAAGTTACCCCAATTTTTTTTCTATATTGTGAAAGATGATGTTACGCCGAGTAAATTGATACCCAACATGTCACGCTTCAAAAATTGTGCCCACTCGTGGAATGGGGACAAACTTTTACCCTTAAAAATCTCCATAGGCGATGTTTAAAAAATTCTTTGGGTAGCATATTTTGAGTTACAGAGGAGGTCTAGAGCTAGAATTATTGCTCTTGCTCTATCGATCGCGGCGATACCTCACATGTGTGGTTTGAACACCGGTTTCATATGCGGACGCTACTTACCTATGCGTTCGCTTCTGCATGTGAGTTCGGCAGGACGGGGCGCGTTTAAAAAAAAATGTATTTCTTATTTATTTTACTTTTTAATTTTAAGAAAAAAGAGGGCCGGATGGCCAAACGCTGCGCTAAATAAGAATAACAACTAAGCAAAAATAAATTAAGAAAAATCAAAAAAATTATATATAAGCAACTCACACCAAGAGTCTGCAATACAAAACCCAAAATCATGTAGTATATAAATGGTGCAGCGCTAAATGAAATGATAAAAGTGAAAACAAGGCTGAACTAAGAAAACTAAAGCAGACATATGTGATGTGTGCTGGTGATGTGAAAATTAAGTCACTAGTTGGTGTGAGAATTGTCAAGTAAACATCACTAAGGCCCCTTTCACACTGGGGCGGTTTGCAGGCGTTATTGCGCTAAAAATAGCGCCTGCAAACCGCCCCTAAACAGCCTCTGCTGTTTGTTCAGTGTGAAAGCCCGAGGGCTTTCACACTGTAGCAGTGCGCTGGCAGGAGAAGAAAAAATCTCCTGCGAGCCGCATCTTTGGAGCAGTGAAGGAGCGGTGTATTCACCACTCCTGCCCATTGAAATCAATGGGACAGCGCGGCTATACCGCGGTAATACCGCGGCTATAGCCGCGCTATACGAGGGGTTTAACCCTTTTTTGGCCGCCAGCGGGGGGGTAAAACCGCACTGCTAGCGGCCGAATACCGCGGTAAAACAGCGCTAAAAATAGCGCTGTTTTACCGCCGACGCCCCCTACCGCCCCAGTGTGAAAGGGGCCTAATATGCACATAATAAATAAAACAAATATATCAAATAAAGTTCACAGTTGAATATTGTGAATCTGATAATCGCAAGTGAAATATATTAACAAGCGTGATAAAGATGAAAATAAAAATTGAATAAAGAATATAAAATCCCAATGAACTTGCAAAAAAAAAAAGAAACTTGAACAGGTGAGTACTACAATTAGTACTGTGATGAGAGAAAGGTCCCCTTATCCAATGAAAGAGGAACACCCAAAGTGAAAATGGTTGGCTCCTTACCAGCTTTTAAGGATGAGCTCCGGCGTGTTCGCATGCTGCACATGCCGAGACCGGCAGGAAGTCGGCACGGCGCTGCGCTAATCACAAGCAGTGAGACATTTACCGATGTGCGGCTGCAGAGATCGGGAAATGTCTCCCTGCCTGTGATTAGCTCTGCGCCGTGCCGACTTCCTGGCGGGCTCGGCATGTGCAGCATGCGAACACGCCGGAGCTCATCCTTACCAGCTTTACAGACCAAAAAGTTGGTCTCACCAAGCCTCGGGAGTTAGGTCTCCCAAACACTGTATGAACATTTCAAGGCTGTGGTATCTGTAATGCCTGAGAGGATAGGAGGGATTAAAGCTGCTCCGCTTGGGTTGGCGATGTCCCTCCAAAATATGAAACAGAGAGGACTTCCATAGTGCAGTATGTTACTATATTTAATAAGCTTAATAAAGTAATGCACTTATAAAAAGGTGGCTGAATACAAGCACATACAGGTGACCATATCACTGGAATCAGAGTGGCGGCTTCCCTCGAGGCTTCCTTCGTACGCTAACCGATGTCAGAACATCTCCTTTTGGTCTGTAAAGCTGGTAAGGAGCCAACCATTTTCACTTTGGGTGTTCCGGTTTCATTGGATAAGGGGACCTTTCTCTTATCACAGTACTAATTGTACTACTCACCTGTTCAAGTTTCTTTATTTTTGCAAGTTCATTGGGACTTTATATTCTTTATTCAATTTTTATTTTCATCTTAATTTATTTCACTTGCGATTATCAGATTCACAATATTCAACTGTGGACTTTATTTGATATATTTGTTTTATTAATTACGTGCATATTAGTGATGTTTACTTGACCATTTTCACACCACTTAGTGACTTAATTTTCACATCACCAGCACACATCACATATGTCTGCTTTAGTTTTCTTAGTTCAGACTTGTTTTCACTTTTATCATTTAATTTAGCGCTGCACCATTTATATACTACACATTTTTTATTTTTACACTGTTCTTTAAAAAAAATATGTCACTTTTATTTCTATTACAAGGAATGTAAACATCCCTTCTAATAGAAAAAAAGCATGACAGGACCTCTTAAATATGAGATCTGGGGTCAAAAAGACCTCAGATTTCGTATTTACACTAAAATGCAATAAAAAAAAAATGCAATGGTATGGAGATGGGTGGGGGCCATCTTCCCCTCACTCATCTCCATACCACAGGGGAGAAAGGATCCGAACGCCTCCACCGCTGGCGATGGCTCTGGTAAGCGACGGAGGGCACCGGAGCGCGGCGGAAAGGGGAGCCCTCTCCCGCCACCGATAAAAATGATCTTGTGGCAAATCCACCGCAGAGACCACTATTATCGGAAACCGGACCACCGGCCGAACAAGAGGATACCGGGGTTATGGCAGCTAGCTGCTGCCATAACAGTATTCCTCTTCAAAGTTAGGACGTATATTGGCGTGCGGCGGTCCGGAAGTGGTTAATCTTGTGCAATAAATGATACTGTTTTAATAATACACTTAGAGAGGCGCCTCCCCGCCCCCCTTGTTTCTTTTATCACTGGAACAGCAATAAGTGATTTGTGTAAATGGCATCCAGCATTACCTCTCTCGCTCCACAGATGGCAGAACCAGACTGCTCTATTCCACTCCACCAGGGAATAGTACCAGAGTAATCAGCATGAAGTCACCAACCAAAAAAAATATTTTTGCTCATAGTGTAGTAGTTTAATTTTCCCAAATATGCATTAAAAACACCTAGTATAAAAACAACCAGTATAAAAACAAAATTCCACTTTCAAACTTAACTAGCCTAAAAGTTTAGTTAAACTTTAAAAACGCTCTCTCCTCACCCCCTGACACCTATGCTGACTAACCTGTGTAAGAAAGATCTGTATACTTACCTATTATCAGGCTACTGTAGTCTGGTTACGTGATTCGGCTCCCCTGTGTCAGTTAGTGGCAGCTGCAGGGGCGAGGACGGAGTGGCGACAACAAATGGGCCATAGGAGCCTATGGGTGACATCACTGCTCCCAGGCATTGCCTGCCCTCGTCAATCATTCTCTCCTCTGCAGCCATAGTTGGCTAATACAGTGGGGCTCAGCATGTCCACAGTCTCTGACCATCTCTTGCAGCAAGTCCACAGTCTCTGACCATCTCTTGCAGCAATTCCACAGTCTCTGACCATCTCCTGCAGCAATTCCACAGTCTCTGACCATCTCCTGCAGCATGTCCACAGTCTCTGACCATCTCCTGCAGCATGTCCACAGTCTCTGACCATCTCCTGCAGCATGTCCACAGTCTCTGACCATCTCCTGCAGCATGTCCACAGTCTCTGACCATCTCCTGCAGCATGTCCACAGTCCCTGACCATCTCCTGCAGCATGTCCACAGTCTCTGACCATCTCCTGCAGCATGTCCACAGCCTCTGACCATCTCCTGCAGCATGTCCACAGTCTCTGACCATCTCCTGCAGCATGTCCACAGTCTCTGACCATCTCTTGCAGTATGTCTGCAGTCTCTGACCATCTCTTGCAGTATGTCTGCAGTCTTTGAAGATCTCCTGTACCATGTCCGCGGTCTCTGAACATCTCTTGTGTTACTGTATATCCACAGTCTCTGACCATTTCTTATAAAGTCTTTGACTATATCATTTCGTGTGTCTGCTGACTCTGACACTGAATATTCACTGAAGTTTATGTTCAGCCCTTTGGTGATTTGGGGGCCGCACTTGAGGCCCCCCTTATCAAGAAAGTTGATCACAACTAGTATAGGTGTTGGGGTGGGGGGCATATTTATGATTAGTTAGGATTAACTACTTTATTTTAATGCCATTGATCATAAAGTTTCATGGTGTCGTTTGCTGGCCCTGTATACACAGCCTATTTGAAGAGTAAATCTTCACATTCTTGTGTCAGAAATTTCAGTTTTTTTGAAAAATGAGGCATTGGGCATGGCACTGCACAGGTAATGCACATTCTCTGTCTGTAGTCTAAGAACTGACACTTCCTGTGAGGAAACTACATATCCCACAATCCCTGGGTCTCTCAGTCAGGTGCTCTGCAGATGACAGCGATTAACAGAGTTTACTATGCTGGAAAAAAATGTGTTTGCTTCAGAAAACGTTTGAGATACAACACAGAGGAAAAGGCAAGGGATATATGTGAACAAGAAGTTACTTATCCAGTTGATGAATAAGGCCATGTCTTTAACATTTAATGCAAAGTGCCCTTTGTGCTGGTGACAGTTGTCATAGGGAAATCCAGAGTCCTCTGGCCCCCTCCTATACCCCTCAGACATAATCTTCCAGTGCTGCGGGGTTTAATAGAGCTGAGTGACCTGTCACAGGCACTCATCTTGCATGCCAGCTATGCCCACCTTTTCCTCCCCCACCTCTATTCATAGACGCTGTACTAGTTTGCATTCATGGAAACTATGGTACATTTTGCATGAATGGAGGATAGGGGCAGAAAGGCAGGGCATAGTCATCAGTCTTGATAAATGCGCTGGTATTAACCCCCGCGGCACTGGAAGATTACAGCTATAGGGTAGGGGAGGGGCACAGAGAACTTCATATTTCCGCAAGATGGGTTTGACATACAGAACATCATGTAGTCTAACATTACAGGTGCATCGGATACCTAAAAATTGCTTTTGTATATAAAAATAATATAGGCTTGGCAGTATACAAAACAGTGGGTGAGTTAGGAGTTATAATTATAAAAGATCATCAGAGAGAAACCAGAGAGGGGGTCTTATAAAGTTCTATGGGCAGGTATTTGCAGAATCAAGGCATACATGGGTGGGAAAAGTTGGGGGGGCAAGTAGATAGGGATCTAGGGAGGGCAAGGATAGCAATTGGAAGAGTAATAGTCTAATCAGTGAACACACTTTCCCCTAGTGAGCCAGGAGGTCTTGGTCAAATGAAAACTGGAGGTGCAGGGATGCAAGATAGACATATACAGTATTTTTCCATTTTGGCAGCAAATTTTGCTTCTATCTTTTGGTGTAACATAACTGAGCTCATTATAGATTGGTTTTCAGCCAGACAGAGAGTAGGTGTTATCAAGGCTTATAAGATTGTCTGTTTGGCTTCTCTTAAAACATGTAATAGCAATTTGAAGCTTTTTTAGGCCTGGAGCATTTTGCATATTGGGCTAGGAGGGGAACTGGGGGAGCCCATGCTAAGGCATGCATCCCCATCTTCTGGGAGCAACTTGCTGTACCCACGACTCTCTGGTTTTCCTAAATTAACACAATCTCTAAAAATGGGGGGACCTCATGACTGCCTTCTATATTAAAATTGAAAAATTCTGCCACATGTGGTTCCCATGGATTGACTTTGCATGTTCTTCTGATTATAGAAAAATGCTGATCACAGTGAATTCTGCCTCTCAGACATAGCCAGAATAGACCTCTCCTGGGTAAACCTTTTACATATCCACTATCTTAATATACCTGTCTGTCCTCTCAAATGGGACCTACCATAAGGGGTTGCCTATACTTTGAAAACTTTTTTTCACCTTACTTTGGGTAACCATAATTCTTGAGCTCCCCCTTTTGCTCTTTCCTCTTCCGGTCTCCAGCGGAAAGCAGGAGGATGGAAAGTCACTTGCCAGAAACTCACAAGAAAGCAATGGGCTGGAACTCGAGCCAAACACAATGACATGCCATCTCCATGACCATGCATTTCAGGGTGTGGCCCCTTCTTTAGGTCAGACAATATCCCCATTTACCCAAAAAGTGTTTGGTTTATAAAAAAAAAGGATTGACTTTATTAGGAACATCTGCAGTGGGCTTGGTAGCTTACTGTGGTCCAGGTCTGATTCATTTTATTAAGCTTCTTAGTAACATTTTCTCCCACTGTGATTAAGGCTCTCTCTGACATGACACATATAGCAGGGCAGACTAGTACCTCAAGTGCATATTGGGCCACTACCAGCCAGTGGTAAATCATTAACACACAAAGGCTAATATAGACTAAGAAGGATTTAAATGAGCTTCCAAACAAGTAAGGCGGCCCATGTAAATTTCAATTGGGCCCCAACTGCCATTATTTTTACCCATACATTGACATCTCTGTTTGTGTTTCCTTGACCAGGACAGGGACAGCCTTACAGTGAAAAATAATAATATTTATGATAAAAATCTGCAAGTAATTTTTAACAAAAATGAAAATACCTAAAAATAATTGTGATGGTGGGTAGAAATATGCAGCTACTTATATTCACCTGTGAAATCTCTCTCTAAGCACTTCATAAACTGTCCTAAATCCATTGGAGGCAAAGTTGGTATTGCTTGCAGCCATCACCTCTGCGAGGCGAGTGTCTGAGTGGTGGCCTTATTTTGCATATATAGCAAGGTCCCAGGCCTCCTTTGGTCTCCTCCAGGGTCAGAGATAGCTGACATCCTTCAATATATGGTGGGTTGTATGGCATAGTGGGTGTAATGCAAGGTAGATTGATTGGGCGCCAGACACTTCTTGGATGCAAAAGAGATTTTATTTCTCTTAACAGAACTTTGGAAGAGAGGGTTAGGGCCAGGCCACCCTTAGGTAGTTGCAAGATTACTTGGCAGACTCCCCATTATGAAAATACTTTGGTCCACAGAGCTCTAGCTGTGGCAGTGGCAGAGTCCTATCTCAGGGGTAGAGCCTCCACCCACTTTGAAAAGACATCCACAACTACCAGCAGATATCTGTATCCTCCAGGGGCACTTGGTATTGGACCAACAAAGTCAATCTGCAGGTTTTCCCAGGGTCCCTTAGCTACCGGTACCCTTGCTAATACTGGTTTCTTTCCCTTTCACCTAGGGTTCATTTGGATCAAACATTCCTGCACTACCTGTGAGACTGTGTTACCCATTGTCTCCCACCAGTATCTAGCTTGCACAAATTTCAAAGGTACCCTGAACACCCATTTGGCCTGTTAACCTGTGATTTTCGTGATAGAAGAAGATGAATGGACATCGTGGGACATTTTTATTTTTTTATTTTTTAATAAAGGACTTGTCCCAAGCTGTGTCTTGTCTTTTTTAACATTTTGACACTTTTTTTATGAAATGGTAGGGGTACTTGTACCCCGTTTCCATTTCACACAGGGGGAGGCTGGGTTCTGGGGGTCCCCTTGTTAAAGGGGGCTTCCAGATTATGATAAGCCCCCCGCCTGCAGACCCCCACAACCACCGGGCAAGGGTTGTGGGGATGAGGCCTTTGTCCACATCAACATTGGGACAAAGTGCTTTGGGGGGCTACCCCAAAGCACCCTCCCCATGTTGAGGGCATGTGGCCTGGTACGGTTCAGGAGGGGAGGGGCGCTCTCTCTTCCCCCCTCTTTTCCTGCAGCCTGCCAGGCTGTGTGCTCGGATAAGGGTCTGGTATGGATTTTGGGGGGGGACCTTTAGAAATGTCATTTTGTTGTGGTACTGTTCTAAACACGGGAAAAATGTGCCATTTTACAGGCATATTATAGACACCCCCCAGGCACAATATTTAAAGGAATATTTCATTTTTATTATTTCACTTTAAGCATTAAAAAAATCACTGCTCCCAAAAAAACGGACGTTTTTAAAATTTTTTTTGAATTGATGCATGTCCCTGGGGCAGGATCCAGGTCCCCAAACAATTTTTATGACAATAAATTTCATATAAGCCTTTAAAATTAGCACTTTTGATTATTCATGTTCGTGTCCCATAGACTTTAACGGTGTTCATGTGTTCTGCCGAATTTTTTGCCTGTTTGCATGTTCTGCTGCGTACCGAACAGGAGGGTGTTTGGCTCATCCCTATTCATTACCTGTTGCTAACCTGAACACCTCCTGTGTTCTGGTCCAATGTACCTCCCCACAGTCATGCTACACCCCCTCATACTGCATCAATTGTGGGAGAGTATAGGTGGCATTGTGGGTCACGGCAAGATTTCTGGGTGTTAAATCCACTAGCCATCTGGCTGCCTTTTGGGAGGATACTCCACTGAGGGTACATTCCAAAAGCATTTTAATCAGAGAATGGGGTGTCTGCAGAATGATTTTGCCAAATCCCACAACATGCTCTGTGGCAAGAATTGCCCAGTGCACTGCCAAAAGGCCTCTGACACATTCATCGAATCCCCTCTTTACCGGGCTTAGTACCCTGAACCAGTATCCAACAGGTACCCATTTGCCCTGCCTCTCCTGCAGCAACACTGCTGTTATTGCTACTGCAAAGGCATACACTTGTAGTGCAAAGGGCTAATCGGCATTCGGATTGTTCAAGCCCGGGGCCTGCATCAGTCTCACCTTTAGCTTGGTGAAAGCTTGCTCATGCTCTCCCAACCAGTCTAAAGGGTCTGTTTCCTTCTTGTGTCCTTTGAGAAAATCATACAGGGGTCTTGCCTTTTCAGCAAAGCCTTCAATGAAGTCTCTGCAGAAACCGACTATCCCCAGGAATTGTCTCAGCGCAGTCTTAGTGCTTGGGATTTGTAATTTCCTGATAGTTTCACATTTGTTTGGGTCTGGAGTCCTTCTCCCCTGTGAAACTATCACACCCAAGAAACATAGTGAATCCTTAATTAATTGTGTCTTTTTGGGGTTTAATTTCAGACCTGCATTCTCAATTAGTGTCAGGAGCTCCTCCAGCAGAGCATAATGCTGCTCTTTTGTCTCTGTTTGAAGCAAGATGTCGTCCACATACTGAAAGATGCATTCTGGCTCAGAAAATGTCTTCAGAATGTCCACCATACAGATGTGGAAGTATGTAGAGCTGGATTTGAACCCCTGAGCTAATCAACAGAATGCATAGTTTTTCCCCTGAAATGTAAAGACAAGTTTGTATTGGCTATCCTCATGTACGGGAATTGAAAAATAGCCATTTGATATGTCAATTGATGAGTACACCTTTGCTGAAGGTTTCAGTGCTGTCATCATGTCTGGCATCTTAGCAACTACATTTGTAATAGATGGGGTGCATCTGTTTAGCGCACGGAAATCTACAGTGGGCCTTCACCCCCCTCCCTCTTTACTGGCCAGAGGGCTGCATTTGTTTTAGATTGGCACTCGCATTTTGTGCCAACAAATTCCTCACTATGCTCTCTATGTATGGGATAGATTCAGGCGGACTTTTGTAGTGACGCTGAGGTGGCAGATCAAGGCCCTCAATTTTAACAATCATGTTTTAAACTCTACCACATTGCGCTTTAGACGTTGCCCACACTTTATGTTGCCAAAAGATTTTAGCCAATATTTGGTCCTCTGTTTTCAGCAGTGCCTGTGGGTCAAAGATTTAATTTGTTTTAACTGATGTAACCTCACAGCTGTCCATGACCATATGCACCTTGCCTTTGTATCTAGACCCTTTCCACAGTACCCAATTACATAGATCAAGAATCGGTCCATGAGCCCCATGACATCAGAGCCCAAAATAGTGCCCTCATGTGTTGGGGAAAGAAACAAACTGTGTTCTACACATGTAAAAAAGAAAAACACCTATGGGAGAGAAGAAAATAGCTGCACACCCCGGAAATTGTCAGAAAAAAGGGAATGTCCCCCATAGGGGTTTTTTAGCAGCAAAGATTTAGAGGAATACTACATGGAATATACAGTGGTATTCAGACCCCTTTAAATTTTTCACTATTTGTTATATTGCAGCCATTTGCTAAAATCATTTAAGTTCATTTTTCCTCATTAATGTACACACAGCACCCCATATTGATAGAAAAACACAGAATTGTTGACATTTTGCAGATTTATTAAAAAAGAAAAACTGAAATATCACATGGTCCTAAGTATTCAGGCCCTTAGCTGTGACAATCATATATTTAACTCAGGTGCTGTCAATTTCTTCTGATCATCCTTGAGATGGTTCTACACCTTCATTTGAGTCCAGCTGTGTTTGATTATACTAATTGGACTTGATTAGAAAAGCCACACACTTTGCTCAGTATTTAGTAGAAGCACCCTTTTGATCTAATACAGCCATGAGTCTAATGAGGGTAATTGTCTTGTTGGAAGGTAAACCTTCGGCCCAGTCTGAGGTCCTGAGCACTCTGGAGAAGGTTTTCGTCTAGGATATCCCTGTACTTGGCCGCATTCATCTTTCCCTCGATTGCAACCAGTTGTCCTGTCCCTGCAGCTGAAAAACACCCCCACAGCATGATGCTGCCACCACCATGCTTCACTGTTGGGACTGTATTGGACAGGTGATGAGCAGTGCCTGGTTTTCTCCACACATACCGCTTAGAATTAAGGCCAAAAAGTTCTATCTTGGTCTCATCAGACCAAAGAATCTTATTTCTTACCATCTTGGAGTCCTTCAGGTGTTTTTTTAGCAAACTCCATGCAGGCTTTCATGTGTCTTGCACTGAGGAGAGGCTTCCGTCGGGCCACTCTGCCATAAAGCCCCGACTGGTGGAGGGCTGCAGTGATGGTTGACTTTCTACAACTTTCTCCCATCTCCCGACTGCATCTCTGGAGCTCAGTCACAGTGATCTTTGGGTTCTTCTTTACCTCTCTCACCAAGGCTCTTCTCCCCCAATAGCTCAGTTTGGCCGGACGGCCAGCTCTAGGAAGGATTCTGGTCGTCCCAAACGTCTCATATTTAAGGATTATGGAGGCCACTTTGCTCTTAGGAACCTTAAGTGCAGCAGAAATTTTTTTGTAACCTTTGCCAGATCTGTGCCTTGCCACAATTCTGTCTCTGAGCTCTTCAGGCAGTTCCTTTGACCTCATGATTCTCATTTGCTCTGACATGCACTGTGAGCTGTAAGGTCTTATATAGACAGGTGTGTGGCTTTCCTAATCAAGTCCAATTAGTATAATCAAACACAGCTGGACTCAAATGAAGGTGTAGAACCATCTCAAGGATGATCAGAAGAAAGAGACAGCACCTGAGTTAAATATGTGGCACAGCTAAGGGTCTGAATACTTAGGACCATGTGATATTTCAGTTTTTCTTTTTTAATAAATCTGAAAAAATGTCAACAATTCTGTGTTTTTCTGTCAATATGGGGTGCTGTGTGTACATTAATGAGGAAAAAAAATGAACTTAAATGATTTTAGCAAATGGCTGCAATATAACAAAGAGGGAAAAGTTTAAGGGGGCCTGAATACTTTCCGTCCCCAATGTAAATGATTTTGTTAGGACGTAGTATCAAAAATTTGACAAAAATTGTCAAAACATGTTTTGGTACAAAAGATAAAAACAACAACATCACTAGAAAAGCTATACACAATAATACACAGTGCTCAAACATTAGCGTAGACCAGTGGTTCTCAACTCCAGTCCTCAGGACCCACCAACAGGCCAGATTTTAAGTATTACCTTGGGGAGTTGCAGACTAGAATACTGCAATCACTGAGCAGCAAGTGATATCAACTGTGATGTATTTCAGCTATCTTGCAAACCTGGCCTGTTGGTGGGTCCTGAGGACTGGAGTTGAGAACCACTGGCGTAGACCAACGTGGAACGCACAACTCACTGGAGACTAAGCAGTGGAAATGACATGTGGACGTGTCAGATGACGCGTTTCAATGCATCCGCATTTTCTTCAGATCTGAGAGATGAGTTGCGTTCAGGTTGGTCTGTGTCCGGTTCCGGTTCCTGGGGTTTTTGATATGGACGGCGCGCAGGCTTGCTGACACCCAGGTCCCCCTGTACCCCCAACAGCTACGCTCTCAGCGAAAGATCCCAGACCGCCCCAAACTTTTTTCATCATCATCTGGGCAGCCCTCCTTAACATCGCTGGGACGCTCCACTGTGAACAGCCGTGGACTTCCATATTGGATACTACACATCTGTCTACATGACTATTTTTTATTGAGAAATTTTGAGTAGCCATTTGGCCACTTTTTAAATATATTCCCAATAAAGTTGCTTATGATACTGCACTGAGATTGGCGCACCTTGTCTCCTTCTCCATTTATCTTCCAGAGTAATTGCTTCTACTCCCAAGGGAGCTGCCGCTGGTGCTTATCATCAATTTCTTTCATCTTCACCATTCATCATTATTTTTCATCAATTATATTGCTGGTACTCTTTCTTTTCATGTGTATATGTGTATGGTTATATATACACTAGACATATACGGTATATATCACGATCTGTGTGTATATATAGATATTTATTGTATAAGACATCATCATATAATCTTTATATATATATATATATATATATATATATATATATATATATATTTCTTTCTTTCTGATTGCTGCTCTATATGTCTGCTCGGTCTTTGCGCCATTTTCTCTTTTCCTTATTAGAGAGCTATTTCACTCTCACGTGGGGGGAAAAAATTAATAAAATTAAATTAAAATTAAAAATAATACTAAAAAAAATTTTTAAAAAATTAAATATATATAATCTATATTTCTCCCACTTTCTCCTCAAAGATGTCTGGTTTATCCTGTCAATCTGCAGTCTATATCAGTTACCCAAGGGTGATCAGCCCCCTACTCGCCGACACACTTAACCAGCTACACAGGCGTAAAACAATTTGCATTAGCAATACAATAAACATTAACACATATACCAGCCAAAAATCTTACCAGGTTTTGCGCGTCCGCTTCACTGATGAAATATTTCATAGAACCAGCACGTATCTTGTCCACAGTAGAGAAGGCTTTCAGTTCTAGTTGAGGATTCCTTAGCTTATAGGGACTCAAGACAAAAATACATTAGGGTTTGGATTCTGTGCAGAAATTAATCCCACACGCCTTCTGGGGTGCCAATTGAAATAAATGCTAAAATAAATATTACTTGGGTGGATATGGATATTCCGCCTATTTATTCCATATACATATTAACTGGTCTATTCCCATAGTTAGCTAGTCTATTAAAACTCTGATAATGTTACTGTTGATAGTACAATGATATAAGGATAGCTATGAAAACAAACACACTGCTTAGTAAAACAACATCTTATTTATTTCCCAAGAAAATAGTGAATGCTAACATAAAAAAACACTACAGCAAAATTACAGAGCATATAACAAAAGAACATCAGATACTTAACGCAGGGCTGTCCTCTAGATATTGTCTTGTCAGCTGGGCTCAAAATGGTAACAGAGAGAGCTCTCCCTCTCGGTCAGCACTTATTAAACTTCATTCATACACTGTCCAGACCCAACCCCATTGCCAGCTCATCTAGGTTTTTGACGAATCAAAGTATTTCTGTCCGTCCTGCTGTATTGGCCTCTAGGGGCAGCATTCGTCCATGTATCATCGCTTTGTGACCAGGTCATCTTCATTGACTGTTGGTCCTTTGATCTTCTGTAACTTAACTTCATCCATTATCTCTCTTTGAAGCTTGCTTCCAGAGTGCTAATCAAGGATTTCCATCTTATCACACCAGTTGGTCAGGAGACAAGGTTTTGTTCTACAAAGCTTTGATGTGCAACTTGTTACATTCCAACTTAGGCCACCTGGCTGTATCAACCAGGAAGTTAAACTCCAGAAATATAATGATAAACCATGTTGCCTTCCAACAGCTATCTTGGCTAATTGTTGAGGGACAATTAATTTCACTCAAGTCTGTAATTGCTGCACTTCTCTCTTTTGCCGATAGGTGGCCGGGTACCTGGTGGCATTAGATATGAGAAGGGAAATGCAAGGTCAGATTATGGGTATATGGGGTATTCCAGCCAATGGGCAGGAGTTTTCTTAAATCCCTTGGCCTGCTGGGAGAACCTATATATTTGGGTGGAGTCAGGTGATCAGGGTTCTGTGCCACCTGGACGGCTGTCTGGGTGGACGTGTGTTGTATTCCCCGGGTTGCTAGGCCGGAGTTTGGGCAAGTTTGGGCCTATCCTGGGCACATCTGGCTGCTAGGCTGTCTAAGGGCCTATCCAGAAGCAAGAGAGGAGCGTAGGGTTGGGATTACAGCTTGCAGTCCAACCAGAAGTGATGGTTCTGCCGGCCGGAGAACCTGTCGTGGTCAGAGGTAGAGGGGAAGCTGTTGCAACTAAGGGACCCTCCACCTTATTACCAGGGACCACAGTGAGTAGCTAAAGCAAGTACAGGAGCAGTATTCTCACCAACCGGGGACGGTGAAGAATCGTGAAACTTCAGTGGGTATCAAGCCAGGGACCCAGCCAGCAGAGGTGAAGTATCTTGAGTGCCAAGCTAGGGATCCAGCAGAGAGGCGGTGAAGACGCTTGAGGAAGATACTACCGTGAAGATTGGAGGAGCTCAAGGGATTCAGTGGCAGTGAATCATCTAGTCTAGTGAGAGACTGGAAGCTCAGTGGGCTGAAGAACTACAAGAAGTGATTGCAGTGGATGCAAAGGAACTGTTACATTTTGTGTTAGGAACTGTTAAAGACTGTTGCCATAGGAGACAGCATTCCCATACACGCAGATGTGATGTCTTGCTGGATGCCTTTCCCTGCATGGCTATCCTCCTGTTGAAGACTCAGAGTCTGCCAATTGATCTTGCAACTACCTAAGGGTGTCCTGGCTCTAACCCTTTCTCCCAAAGTTCTGTTAAGAGAATCAAAATCTATTTTGCATCCAAGAAGTATCCGGCGCCCAATCAATTTACCTTGCATTACACCCACTATGCCATGCAACCCACCATATACAGAAGGATGTCACATGTATGGGGTAATTAGCCCCAGTGACAGGATTAGGTGTGGGTGTCTCAAAGGGTGCTGTCTGGTCTAAGTACCAAAGAAAGGGCACCAAAGAAGCCTCTGCAATCAGTGGCTCTGGAGGCTTGAGCTAACTGCAGTATCCCATCCGACGGAGTGGATACATGCATGGTCAGTGAACAACCACACCTTATGTCTGCCAACATCAAAAGTGTCGCCAGCTGGTGGGCGGGACGCCCTTTGTGTCGTGTCCTAGGTGTAGGACACATTCAGTCCCTCAGTGACAGCAGAGGCTCCTCAGTTCTTGAACCCCATTGGCAAACCATTCTATCCCTTTAAGGTTTTTAAATTGGATGCTATAGGATGCTGACCAAGGAGTAACACAACAGATAAAGTACCTCACTATCAGCCCCTGAAGAAGAGGTCTCAACACTGACAAAACCTCGAAACGCGTCGGACTCTACTGTACAGCTTCCCTCTTGCTGGAACAGTTTGTGTGGGGATAAGTGTATCTTTGTGAAACTGTCTTACATTATTGCTGTATTACTATCAACTTGAATCTTAGCATCCATTTTTTTCTTTTATTGATTGTTATGTCATTTTAAACTTTTTGATAAATAAAACATGTAATTACTATCTATATTTTGTCAATATATTGTTTTGAGACTCCTGCCCTTTAAAGTCCCACAAAGAGGAAATTCCCCATTTTGTATCTATATAGGGATGTGGCTAAGGTGTCTCTTTCCATTAAGTCCCGGTCACTACTCTATGTTCATGTTCACAGGCTTTGCTGTTCTTCAGTGCGTTTTGTTAGTTCATTCTGACCAGCCGACCGTTTTGAAGCCATGTTGCGGGGACGTACTCTTCATAGAGTTCGTGCTGTGTGGGGGCTTGGTGTTGGGGTTCATTCTTTGACCCAAGCCCAGTTCATGAACAGGGTGGGGAGGAGTTCATGGACCAAGAATTGGTTGCTCCAGCTTGACCAATTCTCTTATATGCCTTTGCTTCGTGAGATCCAGGAGAATAATCCTGATTATTTCAGGAATTTTCTCCAGATGATGGACCCCGTTTTTCACCGTCTTTTGGCTTTGCTGACCCCTTATATTAGCAGGCAGGATACCTGCATGCGGAAGCCATCACTAGTCATTGCGGTATTTGGCGACTGGGAGAAGTCTACAGAACCTCAAGTTCTCGACAGGCTTCTCCCCCCAGGCTCTGGGGATCATTATCCCAGTGACCTGATCTGCTATTATTCAGGTCCTGCAGAAGGACTATATTAAGGTAAGTTTTCTCCTTTAACATCACATTCTATTGTATTTAATGTTTGCTAATGTATTGTATTTCTTTCATGATTCCCTAATTACCATGATTGTAATATGCTGTGAATGTCCCCTTTGTCCTCATGCATGCTGGAAGTTTTTAATGCTCTTTTTTTGTCCTTCATGCAGATTTGCCTTCACTAACCTCCCCCGCATGCTATCCTGGGCCCATATCCACCTAGTCTACTCACTTAACAATGTATTTTGTCAGCTCCATTGTAGTGCGTTACCCAAAACACCCCCTAAAATGTGTACAAATGTTATTGTTGTCCTTAAATTCAGGGAGAGTGCCAGAGAATTTTGTTTGGGGGTCCCAAACTCAGCTCAAAAGCTCCCCCCCAAAAATATTTTTACAATGAGCCATCCGGGGGGGGGGGGGGGGGGGTAGGCCTTATATTTTTGTCTTTAAATACTCCTTAAAATAAAGGTTATGCTGATTTTAGACAAGAATGTTTGTGTCTAATCTGCTTGCAATGTTATGTGCAAAAGTACTAATATTTTTTTTTCTGGTTTGACTCCACAGTTTCCTTCAACGCCACAGAAATGGCACACTGTGGCATCCCATTTTGCCAACCGTTGGGACTTTCCCAACGGTGGAGGGGCTATAGATGGGAAGCACGTCCACATCGTGCCACCAGCCCATTCGGGGTCTTACTATTATAACTATAAGGGGTTTAATAATATAGTGTTGATGGCGGTGGTGTTGGCACAATATGAGTTCCTCTATGTGGACGTGGGGAAGAATGGCCGGATGTCGGATGGAGGAGTCTTCGCCCAGACTGAGTTTTACCAATGTCTCCAGACTGGTGGCCTGGGATTGCCACCTGATGCGGACAACGTTGAAGGACTCCCGTTCGTCTTTCTTGCTGATGAAGCGTTTGGTCTGGGTAAGCACCTTATGAGGCCATTCCCCCAGAGGACCCTCACTCCAGAGAGGAGGGTTTTTAACTACCGGCTGGCCAGAGCCAGAAGAGTCATTGAGAATGCCTTCGGGATAATGGCCAGCTGGTTCCGCCTGTTTCTGACAGCCATACACATGGTGGACTACAAAATCAACCACATCATCTTATCCTGTTGCATATTGCACAATTTTTTAAAGAAAAAATGCCCACAATTATATAGCCTCAGTTGGGCCTGAGGCCAGACTTCCTACAAATTCTCTGACTGGCCTGGATACTGGCCATCCTGGCCTGGCACTCCAAAGCGCCCGTGAAGTTCGAGAAAAATATGTAAATTATTTTACGGGTAGGGGGGCCATTGCAATGCCAGACGATGTGTAAATATTTTTTTAATAAAAAAAAAAAGATCTGATAAAATCTTGAATGTTCTTTATTGCTTGTGTTTCTTTTTGGCTGTCTCCTAGGTTCTCCTATAGTGCACTTGTAGTGCCAAGTGGATTTTCCTTTAGTAAATAAGCCCCATTGTCACTGTAAACACCAAATTACTTCAAAAACTGGTATTGAGCATTAAAAGAAGAAGCCACACATTGTTGATTAGCAAACTTTTTACTCTGTGCACATTCACATGTGCGTTTTAAAATGTTGCTGTAAAATTTTTTTTTTTCACATTTTTTTTACATTTGGTTATAAACACGCATGTTTCTAAACATAACATACCCAACTCTGTACCTTACAAAGTTCAACATCGAAAAAATGAAGGCAATATCAGTGTCAAAAATGTCTTGATATTGCCATCATCAAAAGCCAAATTTTGAAGATGCACACAATTTGGGAGTCAAAATGGGTATTTCCCTCCTGATCCCATGCCTAATGTCAACATGTGCTATCTCCCATCATGGGGGATCAACGGACGTGTTTTGGGGGTGCAACCCCTTCCTCTCACCTACTACAGTCATAAGGAAGGGTTTGCACCCACAAAGCGTGTACATTGATATCCCCTGATGGCCGATAGCACATGTTGACACACACCGTGTGCATCTTCAAAATTTGGCTTTTAAAACGTCAAAAAAAAGTTTGGGTTTAGTCCAACAAATGGTAAAATGGTGGCATTTTGAAGAAATTCAGATTCTCCCCAATACATCAGTCATGTTCTTCATTTGTTGTTCCATAACATTGAGTTTCTTCCTTATGATGTCAAGTTCACCATTCCACACCATGATGTCTTGTATTAGCCTTTGTGCACTGTCACTTGTGAAATGTTCAGCTTGCTCTTCAATAATCAGCACATCACCTAAAAATTTGCGTAAAAACACGTATTATAAATATGCAGGCATACATATATTACCTGAAGCTGGGGTGTCAGAAACTCACCTGTTGTGGTGACAATCTCACCGACTTCCTCCACCTCTCCTTCCTCCAGATCCTCGGGGTGTGGTCTTGTTCTGAGTTCTCCTTCTTTCTCAGGTGGGGGGTTCCTGCTGTCCACTGAGTGGTGTCCTCCAAGGCTTTTCTCCCCTATGAGAATGGAACAAAAGGTATACTTAGCACAAAGATATTTGAGTTCAGAAATATGAATATGAAACATTGCTGGGAAGTGGGGTACAATTGTCTGTTTTGGCAGAGTTCCAAGCTAAAGACATGATTTTTAATCTTACCATAGCTGGAATACTTACCTTTTTGTGATAATTTTCACACATGGAGACACCTCAAGTATCCACTGGAGCACGTGTGTGGGACACCTTAAAAAGTTTGTTCTTGTGTCCCACACTACTGCTCCTGAGTCCAAATGTGTAAACAGCTGCTGAGTGTCCTCTCCTTTCATTACACTGAATCAAGCTTGCATTTCATTCTAGTTACAAACACATCTAGACAGCAATGTACAAAACTTATTTTTAGACAAATAGGCATGACCAAATGTATTTAACCTGTATCTGCCCAAAACATTGTATTAAATGAGCGAACGATGTTTCCTACAACCGATTACTGTGCCCACGAACATGAACGTCGCCATTTTAAACTGTACAACAGTAAAGAAAAGCACATGGTGCAGCATGCAAGTAATAATAATAGGAACACATGACAACTACTTACTTTTTAGAAGAACTCTCTTGATTCTTCTATACTGATCCTGCTCCCTCAATTGCTCCTTTGATCGTTGCACCCCAAAATTTCTGTGCAGACTCTTCACAACTTTAGTCATGATCTTGGCCTTTCTCACATTTGGGTTTAGGTACGGTCCATGCTTCCCATCATAGTCGTTCCTCCTCAATATGTCCACCATCTCTACAAAGGCCATATTTGAGGCCTTAAATCTTCTCCAGGATCAGGGTCATTTCTGGCTCCGAGCTTTCCTCCTCCTCGTTACTAGAATTAACACACACCTGCTCTGCCATGTCGCTCCCACTGCGCGCCTAAAGAGACAGGGTGGGGAATAGACTAGAAAGAACGTCAGGGGCGGGCGACGCAGGCGGAGTTTCACGCATGCGCAGTGTATATCAAGCTAACACGCATGTGTCGTACGTACAATCTGTGTGCGGAGGAAGGAGGAACGGAAGTGGCGAGCGTCCTAAACAAAGGTAAAATTTGAACTTGGCCCATCAGTGGCCTATACTGCTTCAAGATTGAGGCCTTTATTGGGATAAGATTATGAGAGTTTCGGCTGACATTAGTGTTTTTGTCTTGTGTATTGTCTTACAGCAAAGATGAATCACTTTAAGGACCCAAAATTCATGGCCAGTTTCATAGACAGGTACAGGGAGATGGGGAATTTGTGGGTGGTGAAACACAGCTTATATTATAATAAACAAGCTAGGAGGTCAACGCTGGAGAAACTTCTGGAATTTTGAAGACTCGGGTCCCCGATGCAACCATCTAGTTCTTGGAAAAGAAAATTGGGAAGTTGAGGAACATGTATAAGAAGGAGTATAATAAGATCCAGAAATCACTCAGATCAGGAGCAGCAGCAGCGCAAGTGTATGTACCCAGGCTGTGGTACTTCAACAAACTGCAGTTTCTGGATGACCAGACTGAAGCCAGGGAATCACTTTCTACCCTTCCCTGCAGCCTTCCCTCCACCCTTCCCTCAACACTTGCAGAGGCTGACGAGGAACAACCTGGGCCTTCCAACCTGGAAGAAGTAGATGTGCCCAGCTGGAGTCAGGTATATTATTTTTTGAGATATTTATTGTCTCAATATTAATGATGCTAACTAGATGTTATAATAGATAACAAATTATTGTTACTATACACGCATTGCACCCCTTTAAGTTTGTCCTAAAGTGAATTCAGACCAGCCAAGTTGAATAACAATAAACATTCTTTACTGAAGTTGTTTAAATGTAATGAATGAACAGTTCAACAAGTTGTCTTCACTACACATTCCTTTACATATCCTTCTAAGTGCTCTTAGCTGTTCTCCCAGTGCCCCTGATGTGCCCCATGAGGTAGTCATACCTTAATTAGTGAGAAAAATCCTTTGGTAAAGCATGAGTCCATACCACTGGAACCCCAACTGGGCTTCCACAAGGGGTGGTCAAGTTCAAAGTAGTAGATTACATCTTTAGCAGCATCTTGCTTCTAGAATGAGGAGACCTGGAACTGTATCTCCAGCCGTCTTGCTAACTGCGGTTCCCCCGAGAGGTGGTACCATTCCCTTTTATGCATTTGCCCCAGCAGAGGGCAGTAATTCCCTAGAAAGCCAGGAAAAACCCGGCCAGCAATGTTAACTCTTACCTTCCAAGGAGTACCACCTCAGCAGGGTACACACAACTAAGCAGTGCAATACTCTAACGCACACATCTAACTGTAGACATTACTAAAAACAGTAAAACATTAAAAAAAACATAAATATTTACCATCCACCTGAGTACATGCTGTAATATAGGGAACATCAAGAAATGTTAATTATACCTGAGCAGTACTGTTGTGTAGTGGGGATACACACAGGCAAGTTAACTCTTTCTGGTTTTTAGCATGGGGTCTCCCAAAGACTTCTTAATTAACGGGGCAGAAACACACTTACTTCACCCCTGGGAGTCTTGGGAGAGGTCCAGCCTGAACTGTCTGGAACTAAGGCCTTATTCCTCAATCTTGCTTTAGTCCATACAGTCCATGCTTTAATCCATATAGTCCATGTGGTCCATGCTTTAGTCCATACAGCCCGGCCGTAATCAACCATTGCCGCAGAATAAATTGAGTCCACACTAGACTCCTCTGAAAGGGCCAACTTTATTGTTGAACAATAACAGATTAACAGTCGTACAAATTGATGATGACAAAAGCTGAACAAGTTACAAATGTTGTGGCGGAACTAGAGAGAGAGAGAGGAAGACCTGCACCCACATCCATGGTGTGACAATGTCCTGGCATTCCTCCCAATGAGGGATAGTAATGATCTTACCACAAATCAGGGAGTAGTCCAAATGCTACTGGGGGAGGAAGGGGTGGATTAAAGCAAGGTGGTCCACTGCTACATTGACTTTTATGGAAATGGCCCAGCAGAGAGGAAAAAGAATAACAAAGCTCTTTCCAAAACACAGGAGGTTTCTTGAACCTTCTAAGACTGACACCCATGGGACAGGGAGCTAAATGTGCAGGCAGGTTTTCCCAACCCAAAAAAGGGCCCACTACTTCATCACAGTACCCTGAAACATTTACACTTGATATTGAATTCACTCTGCAAAATAGTAGTGCACTTCCTGTGTCCAAAGCCTCATAGCTGTACATTTGCAGTGTGAGATCATCTGAGGCACTTCTTCTTCCAACTGCTAGTCTCACCAGATATAGAATGAGATTTGGTGATGTCACATTCATGCTGCTCGCTATTCTCCTTGCTGGAGAGGAAGCTGTATCTGAAGACCCGCATACAAGCATTCCACTTCTGCTTCATTCATGCTGTGGATTTGCACTTTCTTAACCTTTCCAACTGTTGCTCAATTATTTGTCAAACAATCATCAGACCACCAGTCATCAGTGGGGCATCTCTAAAATGAAGAAGCAAAACCCTATCTCTACAAAGATGCTCATCTTCACACAGCGACACAGTTTACAACAAGGTATGGTAAGTAAAGACTGGGGAAAAGATCAGCTGCATTATGTGTGTGCCGAACATGATTTTCACACTTTTTCTTCATGGTAAGAATAACGTTGGAAAAACAGTTCTATAGTATTTGTAGCATATGTCAAAAAATCTGCTTTTATCCCTCCCTACTCCTCTACTGGAGAAACTTTATAAACAGGATATATGTGTGATAAGTACATCGGAAAGTTCTGAGCCCTATCATTCCAGATCAGGGAGCAGACTTCCCCCTGGAACTCTTGGGACAGATGATTACAAACACTTTCATGTTTTTTATTTGTAAACTGTGAGAATACATACAAAGAGAGACTTACTAGACATTATGTGGTTTCCTGAAGGTGTAAAAATAGCTTATTACCGCTAGGAAGCATGGAAGCAAAGGGCCTGTGAAATTACTAGTACCGTACTTTGGTTTTATTAAAAAAAAAAAAAAAGCCCCTAACCTATATCCAATGCTTTAGTTGACCCTTAGGACTCGTTTACACCTTCTTTGTCTCTGAAGAGCAATCACATTCAGACCGCTCTTCAGAGAGCATTTGACAGACGGCGATGTATCGCCTTCACACTGTTTGTTTTAACCCCCTAACTGCTGCACTACCGCAGTGCAACTATATGCACTTTGCGCAGTTGCACGGTGGTTGAAGCGTGGCCTTATTCATTACTACCTGCCTAGTGCAATAGGGAGTATATCTCCTGCAACAGCATGTGTACATCCCTAGACACTGCCTCTGCAACTAAAAGGGAAGCAGTTGAGGGGCAGTAAAAATGCATTCAACCATGGGGTCTATGGGCCCTCCAACCACAAGTGTAAACTAGACCCTTAAACCTCATCTCTAGCCTAAAACTTAAAGCGGTTTTAAAGGATGAATGTTTTTTTCCCTTGATGCAATCTCATTGATACAACTTTGCATGCAATTATTATATGTACTATATTTTTATATTACCAACCCCGAAGTAGTCACATGGTAATTTGAGTTCTCTGTTCTGCTTCTTGAGTTTAAGAACAACCTCAGCACCTCTGTCACACGCTGTTGAGTAAAAGTTACTGCACGCACCTATAGGAACACAAGTGTGGATACCGTTAACTCGACTGTGAATTAGTATCAGGAAATAGACACAAGACCATTTAGTAGTTAATGCACTCAATGTATTGGTATGGGTTAGTGTAACTAGCGGTGTGAGCTTACAGAAGTTAGTTTCACACACAGTCTGCTAGACAGTATAAACACTATGCCAAAGTATCTCATAATAGTTATCTACCACTAGACTGCAATCAGCACATAAATCAGCAAAGTCAGCAATAAATAGTGGATGTAGGCATTAACTGCAATGTGAACAGTAATAATATAATTAGCCTAGAGTGCACTCTAGGAATATGGCTAGGATATGACGCATATGGCCTTTTAAAAGGTACCTCTTAGCATAAGCAAAAAGTAAAGGTCTCTGTGTAGCAGCTGTAAAGGGGCAGTCTTTAGTCCTAAATCTACAGCCGGCTAGCGTCTACCCCCAATTTTACCATTGGTTCACATGAGAATAGTCTCAGTCAAGCCTGTAGGCAGATAGTAAATCCCCACAACAGCAGATCACCAGTCCCAGCGATATTACAGCTCACCGTCCAGTCACACACAGCAATTAGTCCACTCTCTGCTCTGCACCCAGGTGACTCCGGCTGTCAGCACCCCACACTTAGCACTCCAGATCCCACTCAGGCCACTGATATGCAGCAGTGGTGGTGCACACTGGACAGCGATATGCACTTTCTGGGCCCCTCACAGCAAAAGGAAGCGGTGTCCAGTACAGCCTGAGAAAATGCAGCTCTTTCCCCTCCTCCTGGCAAGCTCTCTGGGAAATGCAGTTCAAAAGCTTGTGATTACAGTAGAGTCTCTCTCCTCTGGAATACAGTTCCCACAGTGCAGTGCTGTCTGAGTCAGTCCATTGAACTCTTCCTGCTCAGCATCTCCCACCTCTTGCTGATATACCTGTTAACCAGTTCAGCACCACGAGACAGCAGCTACAGAGAGCAGCCTTAGCCAGTGTTTCTCTCACTCTCCATTCTTAGTCAAGCACCTGGCTACATTTTATTAAAATTTGAATGTTTCTTACATATGACATATATAAAGTTTGAATAAAGTAAACAATCTTAACAAAAAAAGTCACTTCTTTTCATGTAAACAGTAATGGTCACTTACAAAAACTAAATACAATCATCTTGTGCAAATTAAATAAAATGTAGCACCCTGGGGTTTAGTCAGGGAGCTCCTCACCAAATTCCTTGTCAGGAGTAGCTACTGTAGTTAATTTCTGGGGATCCATTGACTTCTCCCTAAGTTTGGCCTGGTTGTACTTTCTTCTTCTACCACCAGGTGACTGGCACCTGAAGGTATTAGATTAAGAAGGACAACTCAAGGTCAGGTTATGAGTATATGGTGTATCTCAGCCAATGGGAAGGGATTTTGTTGAAACCCTTGGCCTGCTGGGAGAGCCTATATATTCGGGTGATCCAGGTTCTTGTGTGCCACCCAGACCACTGTCTGGGTGGACTTGTGTCGTCTGCCCTGGGCTGCTAGGCCGGAGATTGGACCTATCCTGGGGGCATAAGGCTGCCAGGCTGTGTGAGGGCCTATCCAGAAGTGAGAGGGCAGCGCAGGGTTGGGACTGTGGCTTGCAGTCCAACCAAAAGTGACGGTTCTGCTGGCTGGAGAACCTTTTGTGGTCAGAGATAGAAGAGAAGCTGTCTGCCTCTAAGGGACCAATCGCCTTTACAAGCGACCACAGTGAGTAACTGAAGCAAGTCCTGGAATCATATTCTCACCGAACGGGCACGGTGGAGAATCGGGAAACATGAGGCAGGGATCAAGTTAGGGACCCAACCAGCGGAGGTGATGCGAGCAGCCTTGTGTGTCAAGCTAGGGACCAAGCAGTCAGCAGGGGTGAAGCTTGAAGGTATCCAAAGTGCCAAGCTAGGGACCCAGCAGGGAAGCATGGGTGACGTTTGAGGGAGAAACCACCGCAAAAGCCTTGAGGAGCTCACGGGATTCAGAGTCAGTGAATCAGAGGGTCCAGTGAGAGACCAGGAGCTCAAGGGGCTGAAGAACTACAAGGAGAAGTTGAAGTACAGCTGAGAGAACTGTTACTTTGAGTTAGGAACTGTTTAAGTACTGTTGCCATAGGAGACAGCATTCCTGCATGTGCAGAAGTGGCGCTTTGCTGGGGCCTTTCCCTGTACGGCTGTCCTCCTGTTGAAGTCTCTGAGTCTGCCATTTTAATTTGCAACTTTATAAGGGTGTCCTGGTCCTAACCCTCTCTCCCTTGCAAAATATAAAAAGGACTGTCAAAGAAATAAAACCTCTTTTAAATCCAAGAAGTGTCTGGCGTCCAATGACTTTTACCACCTTTGCACCCACTATGCCTCACAACCCACCACATATTGAAGGATGTCAGCTATCTTTGGCCTTGAAAGTTCCCATTAGACTGGAAGAGGTCGGAGACTCTGCTACATTTGGCGCCCAACGTGGGGCTAAGGCGTTGTCCTTGCAGCAGTCACCCATAGTAACCGGCTTCAGCTCCAATGGGATTTCGCCTGGCTCCTTGGGAAGGTGGCATGTAACTTTTACCTTTCTTATAGACAGTGTTGTCATGAATGAATGAATTACTTGTATAGCGCTGCAAATGCGAACTGAATCGCCTCAAGGCGCTTGGTCCATCCTGTGGGTCCAGCTTGTTAGAAGAGGTATATCTTCAGGTCATGTGTACTATCAGCGTGGGGAAAAACGAGTCTCACGGCTAATGGGAAAGAATCAGCCTGGTCTTTTGACACTTCCTGCCAGCGCTGTAAGCGTTAATACAGGCCCCAAAATGAACTCCATTACAGTTTTGGCGTGCCGCAGCAAGAAGGAGGTGGGCGCCACAGTTCCCGAGAAACATTTGCATCAATCCGCTGGCAGGGGGAGGAGCTCCCGCACTGCAGAGGAGGATAAGGAAGTGCCCCCACGTGTGTCTGATTGTGGGTTAGTGAAGGAGATGGTGCAGTTCCTGAGTGAGATGGCAGATTGGAGAAAGTATGCTCTGGGTGTCTATGTGGACCTGAGTGGCAGAAAACCTGTTGTGACCGATACTGGGGTGAGGTACACACCGAATGGTCAGCTTGCTTTATACACGGCTGGAGGTTACGAGTTCTTGGGACTGATTTGTGGAAAATTCTCTGGTCTGACTACACAGCTGAGGCCTTGGATCATCTGTGGATGCTGTGGGGAGCATCTGTTCAAGGTTGTCCCTCCAACCTTACCGCCACGGATCTTACAAGTGGATTGGGACAAGAGTGTTGCTGTCCCTCCGGAGAGTAATGTGCAAAGTTCGTCGGTCATCCCCAAAGTGGTGCAAAAAGCTGTTGTCCCTACATCAGCGGCTACCCAAGTACCCAGTGCACCGATTGCTTCTAAAAGCAGAGGCCGGGCAAGATTGCTCTTGTTGATGACTGGTTTGCCCGAGAGGAAAATACCGTAAGTCAGTAAGCAGTGAGCGTGGTGTGCCTGTGGGAGAAGTGATACAGGTGGCCACAAAGGGAGTTGACTCATAAGTGCTAACCAAAGCAAAAGCCAAAAGAAACTATCCCCCGGCCGAAGAGTGTTCGACCATCTCAGATTCAGACATTTCGCTGTCAGAACTCTTTTTGGACACTTTGTCTTATTCAAGGAAGTGGGGAGAGAGTGATGAAGAATTAACCAGTAGTGTGCAGGAAGATGATCCACCTGCTACTACACCGCAAGTGTTCAGATTAGGCTGACAGCCAGTGCAGCTCCGCTGATCAGCATTCTCAGATCCTTAGAGGAAGATCCAGGGGATCAGTGGGTTCCTACAGCTCGGCCAACTACACCTGTAGTGGCCCTATTGGATTTGAGTAAATGACGAGAGGAGAGCTTCCAACGTGTGCAGTACTTTTATTCTTTTGCCTCAAAGGTGTGCAGTAGGGTTGAACAACACAGAGGTTAATCCTTTTAACTCCTTAAACACCATGAAAACTGTAAAATAACATGCAATACATTCGTTTACAGAGATCACCAAAAGGAGGGTTACAACAGAATTACAAATGTGGAGTTACAAGTTGGAGTTCCGTTATCTACACATATATCTAAATTAACATTAAACATCTAAGGAAACATGACTATATGTAGGATTTGGATTGTCTACAGCATATTTTTTAACTAACACCATGGACTCAATTTATGCCTAAAAACATATATACTTTTATAGACAATGCACACCTTGCTCTGCTTGCCAAGGGGTGTAACTTTAAAGCGGTGTTCCAGCCGCGAAAAAAAAAATTTAAAAGTCAGCAGCTACAAACACTGTAGCTGCTGACTTTAAATAAGTACACTTACCTGTCCTGGGTGCCCGCGATGTCGGCCACCCGAGGCCGACCCGTCCCTCGGGTCCCGGCACCGACATCCTAACTAAGGGAAACAGGCAGTGGAGCCTTACGGTTTCACTGCCCGTTTCCTACTGCGCATGCGTGAGTCACGCAGCGCTTTGTGAATGGGACACGATGTGTTGTGGGACACACACAGTTCCCATAAGACACCCCGCCCTATTCCCCAGAAGACAACATGGGGAGGAGAAGACAGAACATCACCGCGGCATAGGAAGAGGCAGATTAGGAAGACTGCCTTGCAACAGCCATTTCAGGTGGGTTTAAAATTTTTTTTTTCTTTCCTCCAATTTTTTAGGGATTTTTTGGTTCAATTTTTTTCTTTGTGGTGGACCTCCACTTTAAACTTTAGAAAACTTCAATAAACAATCACCTTCCCACGAGGTACTGCCAGGGGTGGATCCAGAGTCTAGTCTCGGGAGGGGCAATGCCAGAAAATACCTTTTTTTGCAGGTAATTTTTCGGGGAAACGGCTGGTGTTGGCGCTTCAATCATTACGGCACCATGGTTATTATTGTGTCAGGATGATTGAAGCACATTATTCCTATTCTTACATTGTAATATAAAATGAAATAGTTCAACTCACCATAATGCAGAATCAGTGGGAGCCCTGAGTGTGTCACTTTCCACGTCGCCTGCCACCAAAAGCTGATTGTCACTTGCCACGTCACCTGCTACACGTTGCGGATTGTCACTTGCCACGTCACCTGCCACACGTTGTAAATTGTCACTTGCCACGTCACCTGTCACCAGATGAGGATTGTCACTTGCCACGTCACCTGCTACACGTTGCGGATTGTCACTTGCCACTTCACCTGCCACCAAATGCGGATTGTCACTTGCCACATCACCTGTCACCAGATGCGGATTGTCACTTGCACGTCACCTGCCACATGCTGCGAATTGTCACTTGCCACATCACCTGCCACCAAATGCGCATTGTCACTTGCCACATCACCTGTCACCAGATGCAGATTGTCACTTGCCACGTCACCTGCCACACATTGTGAATTGTCACTTGCCACGTCACCTGCCACACATTGTGGATTGTCACTTGCCACGTCACCTGCCATACGTTGTGGATTGTCACTTGCCACGTCACCTGCTACATGTTGTGGATTGTCACTTGCCACATCACCTGCCACATGTTGCGGATTGTCACTTGCCATGTCACCTGCCACACATTGCTTATTTTCACTTGCCACGTCACCTGCCACACGTTGCGGATTGTCACTTGCAACGTCGCCTGTCACCAGATGCGGATTGTCACTTGCCACGTCGCCTGTCATCAGATGCTGATTGTCACTTGCCACGTCGCCTGTCACCAGATGCGGATTGTCACCTGCCGTGTCACTTTCCTGCTAAGGTGGTCTCTTGCTATGTCCCAGAATCAGGCAGCAGAGAGATGATGTAATCTCTCTGCTGCCCACAGCTGCCCTCACAGTGAGGGCAGAACTGCAGGGATGCAGGGCGGGCGCAGGGTGGTGAGAGATGATGTCATCTCTCTGCTCCCCTGCCTGCCGGCTCCCTGATTGGCCAGCAGCCCACTCACAGTCACACACAGAGCCGCCCAGCTACCCCCCTCTCTCACCCGCCCACTCACCGACCTATGGGGGGCACCCATGGCGGAGCCCCCCACACTGTCACCCATGCTGGAGCCGCCCGCACTGTCTGTCACCCGCAGCGGAGCCGCCCCGCACTGTCACCCATGGTGGAGCCGCCCACACTGTCACTAGGCAGAGCCGCCCGCACTGTCGCCTGCAGCGGAGCCGTCCGCACTGTCACTCGCGGCGGAGCCGCCCGCACTGTCACTCGCGGCGGAGCCACCGCCGCCCGCACTGTCTGTCACCCGCATTCTCGGAGGGGGCAATTTCCCCCCCGGATCCGCCCCTGGGTACGGCTGACTTGCTTTGCCTCTGAATGCTAACTCATGAGAAACCCCCTTTCTCCAAAACTAGAGGAAGGGTCTGATGATCAAAACATTCTCCAAGGAAATAAGAGGAAGGCATAAAGGTTCCACCAGTCAGTCAATGCTGAACAAAGGTTTAAAGTGGCAAGCGGACCGTTACACTCCCACCAAATTATGTTATGACGAATATGACTTAGAGTCATACGTTATTTACAGAACATAACTATGGCCGCTATAAAAATGTGATTCTTACACAATTTAGCTTATAGGTACCTCTGTAACTGGCTACTGTATTGCGCGGTGGTATGCTAGTGTATCACTAAAACTGACAACTCATTTACTTTCTATGAGAACTACAAGCTTTTGAATAGGACGTTCAATAATTTAGGTTTTTGATACATAGTCCTTCTTATCTTGCAATCTTCTTAACGTGCATTAATCGACTGGAAAACTTGTTCAGACGGTTTAGAATATCAGTTTGTCCACTGACTTGTGAGGCAAGGGTTATAATGGGTTTGCCTTCAAGTTCGCCTACAATCAATTCTGCTGAAGAGCATGGAAATGCGAGTAGTTCAGATTTCCATAGGAAACTAGGCCCAGATAACCAGCTTGAGGGGGCAATATCTGCTACATGAAGACCCCTGGATGCATGGTGGGCTGGGTTTCGTGCCGTAGCCACATAATGCCACTGAGTTGATCTGTAATCCCTCTTATGAGTTGAACATGATTGGCTACAAACACATGAAATCTTCTCGCTTCATTATTGATATATGCCAAAACTAAATGGGAGTCTGTCCAGAAGAATTCTTCGTCAATTTCTATTTCAAGTTCTGCCTTCAACATGACACTTAATCTTCCTGCGTTGACTGCAGCTGAGAGTTCAAGCCTTGGGATGCTCACGATCTTTGTTGGTGCGACTTTTGCTTTAGCCATCACAAAGTTGCAATGAACATGTCTTCTGTCATTTTTGTACCTAAGGTAC
Source organism: Lithobates clamitans (assembly GCA_037952925.1). Taxonomy (NCBI): domain Eukaryota; kingdom Metazoa; phylum Chordata; class Amphibia; order Anura; family Ranidae; genus Lithobates; species Lithobates clamitans. Next base: position 9,427,380 of record JBBGZY010000142.1, read on the forward strand.
GAACAGGCACCATATCCTACGTTGCTGGCATCGGAAAAGTGGCGTAGTTCTACCTTCACTCTGTTACTGAAGTCAGGTGGATGACAGTATCTGGGTATCTGGATTTCCCTTAAAGCTTGCAGACTACTCCTCTAGGCCTCCCACTGTGGGCTCTTAGGAAGTGTTTCATGCCAACAGATGCCCCTGCGACAAAGCTCCTGAAGAATGCACTTGCCACTCAGTATGAAGGGAGCTATGAAGCCTAGAGGATCATAAAGAGAGGCTACCACTGTCAGGATACCACGACGAGTTGAGGGTCGATTCTTTATGTCAACGCTGAAGCTGTCGTTTTCAATTGACCACTGAATGCCAAGTACTTGTCCTGATGTTGAGTCTGGGTTAAGTTTGAGAGGTTCGCTAGTTGCTCTTTCTGACGGAGCTACACAAGACACGTCCTTTTTATTACAGTTGAACTTATGCAGTCTTAAGCCAGCAATGTTTACATAATCCTTGCACTCTGAGGATTAGATTTGTTGAAACACTGGTTAGGCCATCGTCGACATAAAAGTTCTTCTCAATGAAAGCTGACACTGAAGGATATTCTGCCTTGGGTTGTTGTGCAAGATACTTGAGGCCGAAGTTGGCACATCCTGGAGTGGAACTGGCACCGAAGAGGTGAACTGCCATTCTGTATTCTTTAGGTTTTGTTTCCAACTGGCCATTCTCCCAAAGGAACCTTAAGTAATTGTGCATTTCTGGGGGGATGTAGAACTGGTGGAACATCTTTTCAATGTTGCATATCACAGCAACTGCTTCCTTCCTGAAACAACAGAGGACTCCCACTAGAGAATTTATCAGGTCGGGACCTGTCAATAAGGTGTCGTTTAGGGAGATGCCTTGAAACTTTGCTGAACAATCAAAGACGACTCTTAACTTGTCTGGCTTCTTGGGGTGATAAACCCTGTGATGTGGGATGTACTGCATTGTTTCTTCCTCTGATAATGAAAGGGCTGGTTTTGCATCACCTTTTCTGATCTCTGATTTCTTCCATGAATGCAGTGTAGTGTTCGTAGTACTGTTTATTGGCATTTAACCTTTTCTTTAGATGTTGAAGTCGAATAATGGCCAGCCTCTTATTGTTTGGTAGTGCCAGTTGACTGTTGTCTTTGAAGGGTAACGGCATCTCATATTGTCCATGTTTCCTTTTCAGAGAGAAACTGCACAAAACGAACGTCATCTTGAGATACGTACCTATCTTCATAATTTCTTTCAGGAAAGTCCATTTCTAGAGTCTTTAACACATCAGTGACCGGGGGCATTGGTAGTTTTTTTACTGTGACTCTGTGTACGAAGCTCTGGCTACCATGTCTATCAATATGTGAATTTGCTGATCCTTTGATGCTCCAGCTGAGCATAGTTTTTTGAGCAAAGGGTTCATCTTCGGAGCCAGTAACGACCTCCAAGAGAGCCAGAGATAATGGGCAATTGTAACTGATCAGCAGTCTGACTTCGCAGTCTTGAAGCGCGATTGAGTGTTCGCTGAGTGGGCCATTCGCCATGTCTCTCCTACCCTGGGGTGGTCTATTACATGGTCTGGTAAGTTCTTCTGACACCAAGGCAATCCTTTTAAATCCACCCCGACAGAATCCACTCTATTTGGATCCATTGTTTTAGTGTCCCAAAGGGGGAGGAGAGCTGGCCATTTACTTTTACTTGGGCTGTGGGCCTGGAATAGATAGCTTGTATCCAGTTCATCATCCGCTCACCCAAGCCTACATGATGGAGGGTCTCAACCAGAAAGGGCCAGTTCACCCTATCGATTGCCTTTTTGGCGTCGGTCGAGAGAAGCAACATCGGGGTTCCCCGTGTTTTGGCAGCATGGATAAGGTTAATTGCCTTTGTGGTGTTGTCCCTCACCTCCCTCGAGGGCACAAAACCAACCTGGTCTGAATGGACCAGCGATTGGAATCCACTCCGACAACCGCATTGAGAGGACCTTGGTAAAAATCTTTAGGTCAACGTTGAGGAGTGATATTGGCCTGTAGTTTTGACAGAGTAAGGGGTCCCTGTCCTCCTTGGGAATCACTGAGATAAAGGCTCGTAGTGAGTCCTCTGGGGGAATCGCCCCCTCTCCAGCGTCGTTATAGGCCACTAGAAAGTGTGGCATCAAAAGATCGCCGAAAATCTTGTAATATGTTAATGAGTACACATCGGGGCCCGGGGCTTTGCCATTTTGCATACGAGCTATGGCCAGTGTCACCTCCTCTCCCGATAACGGCTCATCCAAAACCTTCAAAGCCTCATCAGGCAGCCGAGGAAGGCCACATTTTTGAATATACTCCCGTATAGCTTCCTGTTCTAGGGACTTCTCTCTTCCTGATGATGGACGTGGAAGATTGTACAATGAGGTATAGTACTTGCGGAACTGGTCCGCAATCTCCTCAGTGGTATGCACCTTAGAACCACCTTTTCCCATAAGCTCAGGAATAAAGGCTTGCGCCCGTTGGGCTCTTAAGGCCCGTGCTAACAATTTACCACACTTGTTTCTATGTTCATAGAAAGTACGTTTACATTTTGCAATAACTGCCTTGGCCCTGACCAAAGCCAGGGATCTCAGTTGATTTCTCAGGGTAGTGAGGTCCAGCAGCGCCTGGGTGGCTAGATATTGTTTATGAGTGGACTCTAGGGCCCTAATCTTTCCTAAAAGGTCAAGAGTTTGCTGAGCCCTTGCCTTCTTGAGGTGAGTACCAATTTTTATTAAGATTCCTCTAATAGTACACTTATGGCCTGCCCAAATCCACATTAGAGGAGAAAAAATTCCTCAGTTCCCTAGAAACCTCTTCCACCACCTCAGGGGTTTGGATCAGGGTATCATTAAGCTTCCACTGCCATTGTTTAGGCGCAGGGGGCAAAATATCTATGTCTAGGAAGTCCGAGGCATGGTCTGAGAAGGTGGTGGACCCTATAGAGGCAGATCGCACCCTAGAAAGTAGAGATTGGGGCAAGATAAAAAGATTGATTCTAGTGTAATGCCCTGTACACACGGTCGGATTTTCCGACGGAAAATGTGTGATAGGACCTTGTTGTCGGAAATTCCAACTGTGTGTAGGCTCCATCACACATTTTCCATCGGATTTTCCGACACACAAAGTTTGAGAGCAGGCTATAAAATTTTCAGACAACAAAATCCGTTGTCGGAATTTCCGATCGTGTGTACACAAATCCAACGCACAAAGTGCCACGCATGCTCAGAATAAATAAAGAGATGAAAGCTATTGGCTACTGCCCCGTTTATAGTCCCGACGTACGTGTTTTACGTCACCGCGTTCAGAATGATCGGATTTTCCGACAACTTTGTGTAACCATGTGTATGCAAGACAAGTTTGAGCCAACATCCGTCGGAAAAAATCCATGGATTTTGTTGTCGGAATGTCCGATCAATGTCCGACCGTGTGTACAGGGCATAAGAATCATGGAGTGTGAATAGAACGTATAGTCCCTCTGGGTCGGGTTCAAGACCCTCCAGACGTCCACCAGGTGGAAAGCAAAGAAAGGGCCAGTTCACCCTATCGAATGTCTTTTTGGCGTCGGTCGAGAGAAGCAACATCGGGGTTCCCCGTGTTTTGGCAGCCTGGATAAGGTTAATTGCCTTTGTGGTGTTGTCCCTCACCTCCCTCGAGGGCACAAAACCAACCTGGTCTGAATGGACCAGCGATTAGAATTCACTCCGACAACCGCATTGAGAGGACCTTGGTAAAGATCTTTAGGTCAACGTTGAGGAGTGATATTGGCCTGTAGTTTTGACAGAGTAAGGAGTCCCCGTCCTCCTTGGGAATCACTGAGATAAGAGTTTGCTGAGCCCTTGTCTTCTTGAGGCGAGTACCAATTTTTATTAAGATTCCTCTAATAGTACACTTATGGGCTGTCCAAATCCACGTTAGAAGAGAAAAAATTTCTCAGTTCCCTAGAAACCTCTTTGACCACCTCAGGGGTTTGGATCAGGGTATCATTAGGCTTCCACTGCCATTGTTTAGGCGCAGGGGGCAAAATATCTATGTCTATGAAGACCGGGGCATGGTCCGAGAAGGTGATGGACCCTATAGAGGAAGATCGCACCCTAGAAAGCAGAGATTGGGGCAAGATAAAAAGATCGATTCTAGTGTAAGAATCATGAGGGTGTGAATAGAACGTATAGTCCCTCTGGGTCGGGTTCAAGACCCTCCAGACGTCCACCAGATGGAAAGCATAGAGGTTCTTTTTTAGTCCTTTGAGTGCAGCATATGAGACCTGGGAAGTTTGCCTGGGTGTGTCTAAGGAGGGGTCCATGGTAAAATTGAGATCACCTCCTAGGATCACTGCCCCCTCGGCAAAATCTAGCAATTTTGTCAGAGTAGATTCAAGGAATCCAATCTGGCCAGTGTTGGGGAAGTACAGGTTCACCAGGGTCACCAAGAGGCTACTCAGAATCCCTTTCACAAACAGAGCCTGTCCCTCATTGTCACTCCACCTGTCACGTAGCGTCCACGGTGTTGCGGATCGTATCAGTATGCTAACCCCCTTGGACTTAGACTCGGAGGAACACCCGTGATAGGCAGTCGGGAAGCAGCGATCATGGAGTTTCGGTGTTCTATCGGCTCGAAAATGAGTCTCCTGGAGGAAGCATATGTGGGCTTTCGCATGTCTCAAGTTGGATAACACCATGAACCGTTTCTCAGGGGTATTATGTCCCTTCACATTAATAGACATCAATTTAAGAGTTTCCGTTGGGCTCATGGTCCAAGCCGGGCTGGAGGAAGGGGGTAGGGAAAAAAAAAAAAAAAGGGGGGGGGGTAAAGAGGAGAAGAGGAGGAAAGTGAAAAAGGGTGCAGAAAGAAGGTAGAAGGGGAATACGAGAGAATAGGGCGGAAAATAAGACAGCGGGTCACTGATATGTCAATAGACCCGTATAGCTAAAACGCCTAAGGCGTTTGAGAGACTTGGTCTCAATACACCATTAGGACTGCAACTCTTAGCCCCAGGGGGGTGTTATCCTATGTGGGGTAGTGGCTAGACACAATGGGGCCAAGAGCTTCCTATCCAGACCCAAACCTTTAAAATAAAAGCAGAAGCAACCAATACATAAACCAAAACAACTGTAAGGCAAATCAGTAATTGTGTAATAAGAAATTCGTGAAGGACCCACTTCCCCCGCCAGACACAACATTCCGCGTACGGATGATCACGATCCGGGGGGGTCCCAATGGGAGTCCCCAGTGTCTGTCTAAAAAGTGGGTGTGTAGCAGGGGGAGCAGAATCCCTTTTGAGCGATGGTGGAGCAAAACACTGCAACAGCAAGCATGACTACGGGCATTTCTGCGCATTAGGAACCAGAGAATTAATTCAGCAACAACCTTACCCGCCCTCCAGAACTCCATCTTCTTATAACATTTTTGGGGATGATTTCCTGCCGTACAGCCAAGCACCGGCTACCCCCCCTCAGACGCGCTCCACCTATCTGGGTGGGTTCCCGCTGGGGGGCCCGTCTACAATATTAGTGGGGACGCGGAGACCACCCTGATTACAGGATGGCCCCCCGAGCCCCATCTACAGTGCTCTGGGAGCCATAGTGCTGGGCTGCACAGCTATAATGTAAGAACACATGTTAGTCCCATCACCCTTACATGCCCTACCATCCCCCGCTCCCAGCCCACATCCCACCCGCAGCCACCCCCAAGACACAATGTGCTAACAACATGCTGTATACATAGACCTATATTACCAGACTAGACTAGACCCATCCTAGAGTGCTGGATTGTAGTCCGTGGATGGGTTCCTTGTAGCGTGTATTGTGGAGTCCAGGTCAGTTACGAGAGTTCAGTGTTCACTCTAGCTGAAGACAGTTAGACCACCATAATGTTAGCCACCCAGTCTCTCCCGGGGTCTCCTTACCATGGGGTGGCATAATAGTTAAACACCTGGGGGTACACCCGTTGACACATCCTGGGACAGAGGGAATTCAACCAAGGCATCGTGTCTTACTCCGGGGGTGGGGGAAGCCCCTTGTGATTTGCGCTCTATAATATCAGACTTCGATGTGGAGGGCATCGGGGGGCAGAGGGGGAAGAACCTCAGGGGTTCGAAAAGGACTCGGAGGGGATCAGGCAGCTGGAGGAGGGGGGGACATGGTTGACAACTCTGAGCCTTCTGGTGGGCATAAAACAGTCACAATCCCGTAGTGCAGTCAACCCGAGCTGCTTGTCACTTACGTGTGTGTGGCTTTAGGTCTCACGGCTCGGGATCTCCCCTTCCCAATGGAGTGGGTTCACTCTGTCTGTGCCTGGAGGATCAACGAGGGTGACCCAACGGGGCACTCTGGGGAGCTGAACGAAGATCTCTGCTCGGTAGGGAACTCAGCCAGTCCCTCAGCGGAAACGGTTCCATACCCAGGAAGTCAAATAGGTCCGGGAGCTCTGCGTGGCGCCGTAAAGTAAAGGAGGCACTCCCTTTCTGAATGGTCAGCTGGATAGGAAATTTCCATCGGTATGTTCGATCAGCTCGACAAAGTCTCTCCAGCAAGGGTTTTAGCATCGCTTTCCTCAGAAGGGTCGCTCGGGACACATTCGGGTATACTGAAATTTATGCCTTGTCGAAGTCCACAGGGCCCTTGAGCCGTGCTGCATTCATGATCTGCTCCTTGTGGCTATACCGGTGTAGGCGACAGAGAACATTGCGGGGTCAGTCCACATCTGCATGTTTGGGGCCGAGCCCCCCGGGGCACCCTGTCAAACTCCAGGGAAGCAGGAAGGTCTCCATCTAGTATTGCATGCATAATTGCCCGCACTGTTTCTGGTAGATTCTCCTGGCCAGTCGCTTCGGGGATTCCCCGGAACCGTAGATTTTGGCGACGGCTCCAGTTCTCCAAATCCTCGGCGTGCAGTTGCACCTCTGCCAGCTGGTCCTAATGCCTCTGCTGTGCTCTCTCCAGCTGTGCTACTCAGGTCTCCAGAGCTCCCACCGAGGCCTCCTCTCTGGTCAGCCGCTCATCTATCTCATGAAATTCCAAGCGGATCTCCTGGAGGTCACTGCGGTGCTGCTCCTCCACTCTTAGTACTAGTGCCTCCATGTCCGCCTTGGTGGGGAGAGCTCCAAATTCTCGGCGTGCAGTTGCACCTCTGCCAGCTGGTCCTAATGCCTCTGCTGTGCTCTCTCCAGCTGTGCTACTCGGGTCTCCAGAGCTCCCACCGAGGCCTCCTCTCTGGTCAGCCGCTCATCTATCTCATGAACCTCCAAGCGGATCTCCTGCGGTGCTGCTCCTCCACTCTTAGTACTAGTGCCTCCATGTCCGCCTTGGTGGGGAGAGCTTCCATATCTGCTTTGGTGGAAATAGATTAGGCATCGAGGATAGTGCAGAGGAATGCAAATTAGGGAACACCCAAATTATGTATAAAAATATGTTCACTTTATTAATACAAAATAGAAAAGTGTGACAATGAAAATGTAAAAAAAATGTAAAAGCAATGGTACATCTCAATTGGAGATAGGAGTAGCTGCTAGACTTAAATCACCGACATGTTTCAGAAGCCAAAAAGAAATGTTTTTGACATATATATATCCTTCTTCAAGGTTAATAGAAAAGCAGACTATTCCATATTCTATTGAGAGAAAAAGGAAGGGGGAGGGAGTAATATATCAATATTATGAGTAAATAATTTGCAAACAACTGGTTTAAGCATGGTAATATTATAGCACATGTGAAAAGTGGACAGAAAAAAAAAAAAAAAATATATATATATATATATATATATATATATATATATATATATATATATTCGTACTTACAGATGTATGTTCAAGTCTTGCAAACATGCACATCAGTAGATGAAACCTGTCGGAGAACTCACACAGCAAGCACCCGTCTCCATGCAGCAGCTGCAAATCCTCATTCTGCTAATGCAAAGGTGCATGCACGGAACCATAGCCAGAGGCAAATGAGATCCAGGGTGAGCATGCACAATGGCACCTCTATGCGAATGCGCACACGCGCTAACGCGCGTCCGCGAGTGCCAAAGCGCTAATATGCTAACGCACATGCGCCAATGTGCCAAAGTGCTAATGTGCTAACGCGCATGTGCCAATGTGCGTACGCCCATACGCTGGCGCCAATCCTGGCACACAGCACCCTATATAAACAGAGAGTCTGCCTAGCATCAGTGCTGGATTGTCTTCAGCTTGTTCCTGTGTTCCTGTTTTCCCGTTGTTATTCTGCCTGATTGACCTTGTTCCTGAAAACCCGGCTATCTTCTAACCATTCTCTTGGATCTCCCCTGCCTGCTGAACCTGCCTCTACTTGCAATACTGACCTTGGCTTGAACTTATGATTACGGCTCTGCTTCCTGATTCTGTACCCTGCTGCCCGTCTGTTGCCAAACCCTGCCTGTTCCTGACTACGGTTTTGCCTTCTGACTTGGTACCCCACTGCCAGCCTGTTGCCGACTCCTGCCTGTTCCTGATTCTGCAGTTGATCCTGATCTGGCTCCCGCTGAACAAGTTTGGTGATCAGTTTCCACATCTCCTCAGCAGAGGTTCCTATATCTCTAAGTTCAAGCCTCCTGCCTGCAGGCACCTGCACCCTTTCGTTGCCCTCGCACTCCCTGTACCCACCACCAGGGGTGCTTGGACCGGAACCGTGCAAAAGGCCACCCTCATCATTTCGGCCTCCGCTGTAAGGTACGTGACAGTACAATCCAGCCACATGGAGCCCGAAAGGGGGGCCTCACCCATGGAAGCACTGTGCCAACAGATTGCAGCCCTTACCCAGGCAGTCCAGGGCCTACAAGATGGCTATCGTCAACTTGAACAAAGAGTAGAGTCGCTATCTCCAGGCACCTCAGCACATCTGACAGCCACAGCACCTCCACTCTCTGCTCCTGCAACATCAGCATCGGTCCCCACAGTAGTGGTGCCACCTCCAGAACCTCGAGTCCCTACTCCTGAGAGATTCTCGGGAGATCGCAGCAAGTTCCGCGCTTTCAAGAAAGCGTACCAGTTATACTTCCTGCTACAACCACGCACCTTCTCTTTGGAAAGCACTAAAGTAGGGTTCATCGTCTCACTACTCCAGGGTGAACCCCAAACATGGGCTCACCGTTTGATGGAACAAGCCAGCCCTGTTTTGAATTCCATGGACTCTTTCCTGGATGAAATGGCTAAGTTGTATGATGACCCCCAGCGTACCACAACAGCGGAAGCCAGCCTTCACGCCCTCCAGCAGGGGCGCAGGCCGGTAGAGGACTATGTAACTGACTTTAAGCGGTGGAGTTCTGATACACAATGGAATGATGCCGCTCTCCGCTACCAGTTCCGTCTAGGACTCTCTGAAGCACTTAAGGATGAGCTGGCTCGAGTTGGGGTCCCCAGTACTTTGGAAGATTTGATCCAATTATCCATCCAGATCGATCGTCGCTTAAGGGAACGAAGATCTGAGAGGACCAGCCAATTTCGTCCCATATGGATGTTACCCAAAGTACCTAGCAGTCCATCTGTTCCTGCTTCCTCACTACCCACTGCCACTACTGAAGCCCCAGAGCCAATGCAGATAGGCCTGCTTCGCTCACCGCTGTCACCAGAGGAGAAGCAGCGTCGTCGTCAGAATAACCTCTGTCTGTATTGTGGGGGAGCTGGCCACTATGCAAGCATGTGCCCCAACAAAACCCGTAAGTGTGACTCCCCTCCTTACGATTCTTGTGTATTGACTTTGACCAGATCTGCTCACATTGCTGTTCCTGTCTCACTACAGCTTCCAGAAGGGGCACTCCGGGTCCAGGCTATAATTGACTCAGGCGCCTCCCTTCAACTCCCTTCAACAGCAAACCTGAAACTGGCATGCCCTTCCAGGAAACTGGGACCCAGATACTTGGGACCCTTCCCAGTTAAGAGGAAGATTAATCCGGTAGCATTTGAACTCGAGCTTCCAGACTCATTTAGGATCCACCCTGTGTTTCATGCTTCACTACTGAAGCCTGACGTAGCGAATCCCTTTCCGGATCGTGAAGTGGGACCCCCAGAAGCTATAATGGTGGATGGAGAAGAAGAGTTTGAGATTGAAGCCATCTTGAATTGTAGGAAACGACAGGGGCAGAACCAATACCTGATCAAGTGGAAAGGTTTTCCGGAGGAAAATTCCTGGGAACCTGAGACCAATCTCCATGCTCAGAGACTGATACAGGCCTTTCATCGTTCCCACCCAGAAAAAATGTCTCAAATGGGCATCCGGAGGCTGCCCCTAAGGAGGGGGCAATGTCAGAGAACTCACACAGCAAGCACCCGTCTCCATGCAGCAGCTGCGAATCCTCATTCTGCTAATGCAAAGGTGCATGCACGGAACCATAGCCAGAGGCAAATGAGATCCAGGGTGAGCATGCACAATGGCACCTCTATGCGAATGCGCACACGCGCTAACGCGCGTCCGCGAGTGCCAAAGCGCTAATATGCTAACGCACATGCGCCAATGTGCCAAAGTGCTAACGCGCATGTGCCAATGTGCGTACGCACGTACGCTGGCGCCAATCCTGGCACACAGCACCCTATATAAACAGAGAGTCTGCCTAGCATCAGTACTGGATTGTCTTCAGCTTGTTCCTGTATTCCTGTTTTCCCATTGTTATTCTGCCTGATTGACCTTGTTCCTGAAAACCCGGCTATCTTCTGACCATTCTCTTGGATCTCCCCTGCCTGCTGAACCTGCCTCTACTTGCAATACTGATCTTGGCTTGAACTTATGATTACGGCTCTGCTTCCTGATTCTGTACCCTGCTGCCCGTCTGTTGCCAAACCCTGCCTGTTCCTGACTACGGTTTTGCCTTCTGACTTGGTACCCCGCTGCCAGCCTGTTGCCGACTCCTGCCTGTTCCTGATTCTGCAGTTGATCCTGATCTGGCTCCCGCTGAACAAGTTTGGTGATCAGTTTCCACATCTCCTCAGCAGAGGTTCCTATATCTCCAAGTTCAAGCCTCCTGCCTGCAGGCACCTGCACCCTTTCGTTGCCCTCGCACTCCCTGTACCCACCACCAGGGGTGCTTGGACCGGAACCGTGCAAAAGGCCACCCTCATCATTTCGGGCTCCGCTGTAAGGTACGTGACAAAACCTCAGGCCAAGGGTGTTTACTCAGCTGTGCCTCAAAGCTCAATTTCATATAGTTTGAGATAAACTTAGAAATCAATCCCGTATATTATGAAGTGGATCCCATGCATGAGATGCAAGCCTAGATAAAATATGGCTGGGGTAAATGAGGACAGGTGTAATGCTTGCTCTGAAGCAGTCCAACAAAGCTCACGAGGATACCCCAAAAGAGGGGGAGACGGATATCTAAAAATGTAATAGGATGTAGGTATAAGGACAAAGAACATGATAATATATAGAGAGGCAAAAAATTGCCAAAGAACATGGCAAAAGTTCAACATTTACACCATGTTTGTATTACCTGGGATGCAGTGGTCAGAACTTGCTCAGAACAGTCTCTGGCGTTTCCTGGCTGTGCAGCAATTGGTGCTGTTACTAGCCGGAATATATATACGCCTAGAGGCCAGGTGAAAGCAATCAGGACAATTGGTAATCTATTTGTTCAATGGGAAGTGGAAGGAGGGGGGCGGAGACAGGCGTCAGGGAGCGTCAGCTGACAGCTCCCCCGAACACCCGTCACATCGCCCCGGTCCCTGCATCCGTCTCTCACTGGCACCCCCCCCACTTTCGCTCTGGTAATTTTGACAGTATGTGTTTATATATAAATGAGCACATGAACTTTTTCTGTATTTTACTGTTTAAAAAGTTTTTTTTACCTATTATGATCATAAGCAAATGTTACACTGTACTAACTGCACATTATTACCTTTTCTCTGTTACAGATATTGCAGGTCAGCTTCTGCATATTTGCGAGAAGATCTGGAAGCGGCTCTCGTGCTTGAGCTAGAGTCTATTAATGACTCTGAGAGGGCAGTTTCTGTTTCTGTGTTTCCAAAGACTGACTTGTGCTCTTCTTTATTAAGTACCATCCTCACTCTTTCCCTGCCAAGTGATCATTAAAAGTTTCCTCTACGTTCTTTAGCTGTTTGCTGGTGAAGTTGCAGATTTCAGCTGTTAACGTGGTGCATGCATCCATTCTTTTAACAACGTATGAGGTAGTAGAATGTTTACGGCAAATGGACTCATACTGTTGGTGTACAAACGCTTCTTTGGCTTTAATCCCCTTCATTCTTGTATCAAGGTCTTCGGCTAGGCAGAAGTTCTTTAACTTCATCCTAATTTCTTTTGCTAGCTCCTTCCAAGAGTTGTACGCCTTGTTGAATGCTATTTCATTTTTCTTAACTGTTTCTTTGTGCATTTCTTGGCCCTTTTCTGTTAAGCTTCGCTCTCTGGAGCTGGACCGCACTTGTTGTGACTTGTGGGTTTGTCTGTTTCTTTAGTGGGTGACAACATTTTGTTGTAGTGTGTCTTTGTCTTTCAAGAGTGTGTGTGCCTGAAACCTAATTTGAGTAAGAGCTGGCTCAAACTTGCTACTAAGGGGCTACGAAAGAAAATAGGCATTTACACTTGTAACTTATAAAGATTAGCAAACAATGCATACCATACGACAAAATGTTTTTAAACGAATATACTGCTGATATTTTTAATCAGCCAATTTATCCTTTACATAAATAACAACAGTTTAGTGGATTAGGAACTTAGGAGATAGCGTTGCTTACAATTTGACACTAGGCCTCTAAACACTTGGGCACTCATATCACGAATATAATACCTTAATCATTGCTTTAGTAAAATATTAATTATTTGGTTCGTATAGTAATTAAGGGTGATTTCCAGACTGCGTATAGAACAGCCCACACGTGTCCTTGCGAGGCGTTGGGAAGCCTTTACAGTTTGATGATGACAGCGATGCAGCGGGTGATGACAGAGATGCGGCGTCGAGCCTCTAGCGCAGCGACAAGTTTTCCCGGTAGCGGTCCTATTGGATTTGATTAAATAAGGAGAGGAGAGCTTCCGACGGGTGCAGTACTTTTATTCTTTTGCCTCAAAGGTGTGCAGTAGTGTTGAACACCACAGAGGTTAATCCTTTTAACTCCTTAAACACTGTGAAAACTGTAAAATGACATGCAATACATTAGTTTACAGAAATCACCAACAGAATTACAAATGTGGAGTTACAAGGTGGAGTTCTGTTATCTACACACAACACATAACATTAAACATCTAAGGAAACATGACTATATGTTCAAGGATTTTGATTTTCTACAGCATATCTTATAACTAACAGCATGGACTTTTTAAATTACTCAATTTATGTCTAAAAACATATATACTCTTATAGACAGTGCACCTTTACTGCATACCTTGCTCCACTTGCCAAGGGGTGCAACATTTAAACTTTGGAAAACTTCAATAAACAATCGCCTTCCCAGGAGGTACTGCTGACTTGCTTTGCCTCTGAATGCTGAATCACGAGAACCCCCTTTTCTCCAAAACTAGAGGAAGTAGGAAGTGTCTGATGATCAAAACATTCCCTAGGGAAACAAGAGGAAGGCATTAAGGTTCCACCTGTCAGTCAGTGCTGAACAAAGGTTTAAAGTGACAAGCCGACAGTTACAACACCCATGCCCAGTCCCAAAACAGATTGTAAGCCGGAGGCAATTACTGGGTGTTCAGTCATGCGTGCCCCAGATGCACGTGTCCTACCTCGGTACGGGGACCCTAAGACCCTGCCGCGGCTGTCCAAAATACAGCGCATCATAATAGATGTAGCGCCCTGGGGTTTAGTTAGGGAGCTCCTCACCAAATTCCTTGTCAGGAGTAGCTACTGTAGTTATCTACTAGGAATCCATTGACTTCTCCCTAAGTTTGGCCTGGACGTACTTTCCTCTTCTACCACCAGGTGGCCGGGCACTTATACGTATTCGATTGAGAAGGACAATTCAAGGTCAGGTTATGGGTATGTTATCTAAGACTGTATCTTGTAGTTTTCACTCCTAATGCCGGGGGTGGGGAGAGGAATGTTTACTGCAGGTGAAGTTGCAAAAGTTTTACCATTTTAGGAATTGAGCAAGCAAGTTATTATTACCGATACATGAGATAGAAACCGGGATTTGGAGAAGACGGGACATATGTACGGCCACTGGAATATTATCAACAAGTCTCTCAAATCTGTTTTATTCCTCCATGCCGCTTAAGTTATATAGCATTATAAATCATTTTGTCTTCTTGTTTTACGCAGTTGTAGTGTAATTATCATACATGTATCTTTGTCTTTATGGCTGTTTAAAAGTGAAAACATTTTGTTGTTTGTCCCAGTGAACCGGTTTTCTGATATAAATAAACAATTTAAAAAAAAAAAAAAAGAAACTGGGGATCAAAGGCTCCACTGTCACTTGTTCAAAGTCTGTTCATTTTCTTCAAGTTAATAATGTTAGTTTAGCCAAGAGACTTTAATTGTTATCACTATGGTAAATATTACAAGGGGAACTTTGATTCTGCCCGACCTCGAGCTCCACTAACAATGTGTCATGGTTCTGCAGTAATATTTGTCTGTCAGCTTACCTCTCCATGTGTTCAGTTTAAGAGGCCAGCCACTCTCACCTGGATGCTTAAGTAATCTCTCCTCAAAGACTGGCTCCACCCCAGCCCCTATCAGGGAATTCTATATTAACCTGTACACTGCAAGCCAGCCCTGCTGATCAATATTGTGTGTTTGGCTTCTATGTGCTACTTGCTGTGTGTTCTACATCTGATTCCAGTTACCAATCTTGGCTTGTTCTTGACTATCCTTACCAGGGCAGGACTTAGGGTGGTGGGGGCCCCTGGGCTTGAGTTACTTTCGGGCCCTACCTTCTATACATTACCAAATTTATCGGCGTATAACACGTGCCGACGTATAACACGCACCCCTAGTTTAGGAGGGAATTTTAAAAAAAAACACTTTTTTTTGGGAGGGAAGTGTAAGGAAAAAACTTAAATTTAAATGCCCATTAATGCAGCTTTGCACAGCGTCCATCCGCAGCCTTGTCCAGTGTCATTGCAGCCTTGTCAGTGTAGCCTTGTCATTTGCAGCCTTGCCCAAGTGTCATTTACAGCCTTGTCATTAGAGTATTAAAGTTTAAAAATGGCGCCGCCGAGATACAGAGTCCTGTGTATCTCGGCGGCTCTCAGGTCCTCTCAGCGGCTCTCGGGTCCTCTCGCAGTCCCGAGCGGAGCCGAGAGTAGCCGAGTGTTTGGGTACAGCATCACACAACTGCGCAATTGTCAGTTAAATCGGCGCAGTGCTGTATCGAAAAAAAAAGATTGAAGTGCAATATTTCTATTATTACATTGTTATATAAAATAAAATAGTTCAACATACCATAAGCAGAATCAGTCAGAGCCTGAGCGTGTCACTTGCTAACGTCACCTGCCTTCAGATGCGGATTGTCACTTGCCACACATTGTGGATTGTCACGTCACTTGTAAGCGGATGCAGGGTGTCACTTATCAGCGGATGCAGGGTGTCACTTGTCAGCGGATGCAGGGTGTCACTTGTCAGCGGATGCAGGGTGTCACTTGCCACGTCACTTGTCAGCAATGCAGGGTGTCACTTGTCAGTGGATGCAGGTGTCACTTGTCAGCGGATGCAGGGTGTTACTTGTCACGTCACTTGTCAGCGATGCAGGGTGTCACTTGTCAGCGGATGCAGGGCGTCACTTGTCACGTCACTTGTCAGCAATGCTGGGTGTCACTTGTCAGCGGATGCAGGGTGTCACTTGTCACATCACTTGTCAGCGATGCAGGGTGTCACTTGTCAGCGAATGCAGGGTGTCACTTGTCAGCGGATGCAGGGTGTCACTTGCCAACATCGAAAGGGGCCCCGTCAGGTAGGATGTACGGGGGCCCCATGATTTCTAACATTCAGGGGGGCGGCACACTCGTTTCACCGGCACCGCTGCTTATTTCACGGCGACCGATCGGGCTTGTGTACTCCCACTTCCTGGTAGCGGTGGTACGCACCATAGGGCGGACGTGATGTAATCAGCCGGAAATGATGCAAGACATAGGAGGCAACGCGGCCATCATTTCTGGCTGATGACATCACGTCCGCCCTATGGTGCGTTCCACCGCTACCAGGAAGTGGGAGTAAACACAAGCCTGATTGGTCGCTGTGAAATAAGCAGCGGTACCAACGAAATGGGCTGGCTAGCGGGCGGGTGTTTACAGTGGATCCGGCCCTGGCCTCGGGGCCCCCTATTGGACGGGGCCCATGGGCTTGAGCCCAGTCAAGCCCAATTGTAAGTCCGGCCCTGAGTGTTAGCATGTAAAAAAAAAAGTGAAAAGACAATGCCTTGTAGCATGTAAAAACAAAAAAAGACTAAATTTAAAGTGGAGTTCCACCCACTTTTACAACTCTTCAGCATCCCTCACTAAACTGTGCACTGTAAACAAATTGGATATTTTTTCATTTTTTTTCTCAGCACCTACTGTATATCTGCTGTATTCATTTTTCACTTCCTCCTCCCTGGCCGCGGCCCATCGCATCATTTCCTGTTTCCAATGCCTTCTGGGAAGGGGCGGCAACTTCCTCTGACACTGCCATTGCTATGGAAACCTGACCTGAAACCTATTACACTGCTTTTGCTGCACTGAGCATGTGCGAGATCTGCAAGGATGAGATCCAGGAAGAAATACAGTCTGGCTTCAGATGCCCACACTTAAGATGGCCACGGCCTGCTGTAAATTTATAAAATAACAAACTACTGCTATAAACTAACAAAACAGACCTTAGTTTACAGACTAACTTTACTAGAATACATTAAGCTTGTGTATTATAGGGGTATTTTTATTTAAAAAGTATAATTTCGTCCGGAACACCACTTTAAGTGATAAATATCGCAGAATAAATTTTTAATGCATTTGGTAAATAACGCATTTTATTTTTAGTAATTTGACTGCATTTGAGAAAAATACCACATGAGTAATTTTATCACAAAAATATGCGGTATTTATCTTTTAGTAAATTGAGATATATATATATATATATATATATATATATATATATATATATATATATATATATATATATATATATATATATATATATATATATTTTTTTTATTTAGATATTAGGTCCGGTTATGGGATCCCTAAGAAAACGTTGCTTAGCAACTAGCTGCACCTGGGGTGAGGTCATGTGACCTGAGCTCAGCTCCAACTGTCACTTCAGTCTGACTGCAGAGCTGGATGGTGATCGCATCGCTGTGTGACGACAGAAGCTATCCGAATTGCTGAACAGGCTTACTATTTTATTGATTTTCAAGTTCTTTTTTCATAGTATTTATTGAAATAGAAGTATTCATTGATATAAAACTTTAGATTTGGGGGTTTTGGGGAGTTTGGGGGTGGGGGACTAGCTGTATACAGCTGTGAGGGGGAGGAGGGGGGGGTATATCAGTTTGTATAGGGTTTTGTGTTAAATTTCTTCCATTTCTGATATATATAGTGATAATATATCTATAAAATAAGGTAGTTTTAACATTTAAGGTCATATTTTGTGGGGGGGGGTCAATATTTGAACATACTTACAATCTCCTTGCAGCCACAACACACACACCTACTGTACATCCCCCAATTATAGACACCGTTCTCCCGAATAGGACAGGAAAGATGATGAAAAGAAAGACCAGACATCTCTCATCAACCGGAGGGGAGGAGAGACTGGCAAAGAGAAGCAAAGAAGTCACCAATGGAGAATGTCCGCTCCTGCAAGCTCTTCTGCGGCTCCCAGAGACCTCCCCCCAGGATATAGAGGCTTTCTACAGGTTTACTGGTATGTCCTCACTTTTCCTTTATGATAGGAAACCTGCAATGATACATAGGCTGCCACTGCTGAAAATATCGCAAATATAACAACTTTTTTATGTTAATTATATCTGTTCTACCCACCCAGCACCCCCCCCCCCGGTCCCTAAACACTTACCTGCTTTTTGTCACCACTCCAGCTCTGTTCTGTCTGCAGCACGCTCCTTTCAGTTCCTGACCTCACAGGAGACACTGAGGGCCATAGGTTCCTGTTGCTGTCAGTCAAACACCTGTGAGGAGGGAGCGGGGGCATGGCTTACTGACACTGTGTGTCTATGGATGCATACAGCCCGGCTCAGAAGCATGCCCGCATGGGTGCCCCCATAGTACACTACTTGCTAAGGGGGCACTCAGAGGAAAAAGGAGGGGACAGCGTCAGTGGGGGGACTGCCAAAGAGGAGGTGGTAGTACCAAATATTGTTGCACAAAGCAGGTAAACATCTTTTTTTTATTTAATTCAAAAAATTTGCCTTTTATAGCACCTTAACCTCCCTGGCGGTATGATTATTTCGGATTTTAGGTGCTGAAAGCGGTACTATTATTTTGCATGGAAATTTGGCGTTTTATATTGTAGGCCTGTAATTCTTAACAATAACACACCTAAATCTGTCCACCAAGAGTCTAGTAGATATCCCGGGTATGATGAAGTTTGAAACACAAAAACATAAATTATAATATAATAAATAAATATAAATAATTAAAAAAAATAATAATAATAAAATAAATTTCCCCACGATTCACTATCACTCAATTCTGCAAGTGTTCTAATTTACTATCGCTGTTTTCTAGCTGGTCTAAAGGCACTTTTGACATAAAGGGACAGTTTTTGGTTGCTATGGACAATCTCAAATTTCCAGGCAGAAAGAACAGTATATATCATATAAAACTGCATGCAGGGCACTGGACAAAGCACTGGGGACAAAAGGGATGTGAAATGATTTCATACAGTACTGTAATCTGTAAGATTACAGTACTGTATGTGTTATGATTTTTACTTTTTTTTTAATTTGCCGCCAGGCTCCGCCCCCGTGCGTCGCAACGCTCGAAGGGAACGGAGCCTGGCACAGAGAGGCTTCAGAGGAGACAGAGACCGCAGACACAGCAGGGGACATCGCAGGATCCTGGGGACAAGGTAAGTAACGCCGCACCAGGATCCTGCAATGCAATCCCGAGTGTGGCTCGGGGTTGCCGCTAATGGTGCTGAAATTTAACCCCGAGCCACACTCGGGAAAACCGTCAGGGAGGTTAGTGTTAAACTGATGACCTGTAGGGGCTTTTAAAATACCATCTATGGAAAATTTAGGGTGTGTTTTTATTTTGGAATTCTAATGTTTGACGTATTGGGTATTATATTGTGTGCACCAATACTAAAATGGGATTTTTTATTTCAAGCCTCCTTCACGTAAAGGCAAAAAATCAACCAACAATGAGATTTCAAAGCCGTTTCCACCTGAGATGAAGGACGAGATCTTTAGGCAGAAGATCCGCGCACAGATGGACAGAATCTGTGATTCCTTCATTGTCAGATCAGGAGGACCGAGATTTTTTGACAGAAGACACGATGAGCTCCAAACTGCAGAGGAACATGGCTATGTTCCAAGGTAAAAACAGGACTTACATTTATTGACTAACACACACTGGTCAACATATATTGACTGGCATACACTGACCTAACCTAACAGAGGACGTCCAGATGTACATAACTGACTGGTACATACGTTAGAGAGATGCACACAGACACACAACCAAATTAGGAGAGAGTAGAACGCACACAGATTATAGGATGAGGCCTACTACAAACATACATCCAACATTAGAAAAACGATGACTAGCATCGAGTAGGGTAGCTTAGTGTAGTTTAGTGTAGGTCCTGCCCTAGAAGAGTCTACCTTGCCGTGGTGGGCAGGCTTGGAATCTCTTGGTCAAAAGTGTGTCAGTGAATGGAAGAGAGGATCACTAGATCTTCACTTTTGGCCAATTGATTTCACTAAAGGACTCTTGGTTTTATGTACATGAAAATAGTTGTAAAAGGGACGGATGTTTATTGGTACATAATCATACTTTCATAAACAGTAAGTAGTAAAAGACATTCTGCCCATTATCTCCATGTTACTTTGTGTGCATTGAGCTGTATTTATCATTGCTGCTGAAAAAAACTGACCCAAAGGGGGAGACTTACTAAAACTGGAGCACACGGAATCTGGTGCAGTTGTGCAAAGTAACCAATCAGCTTCTTATTTTAGATTGGTAAATTTTAGCTTTGACAATAAAACCTAGAAGCTGATTGGCTACCATGCAAAGCTGCACCAGATTCTCTGTGCACCAGTTTTATTAACTTTCCCCATAGAGTCTACAGCAATAGCAGATATATATAGATTTTCTCTTCCATTTCACACTGCACCTGAAATATCATGGGTGATCACTGTGGGCAGTGCAGACTATTACTGAGATACTTATTTCCCAGGCCTTACAGTGTTACTAAAGGCACAACAGTAAAATGAGTCTGTGTATGCAGTAAAGCATGCTTGTTATACTCAATGTGGAACCTAAGGGGTTAATCCTCTGCATTATGTAAAAAGGCTGTTTGATCTTGTCTCCTCTGATCATCCCCTTCTTCCACGGTCCCCGATCCATATCCTGTTAGTACAGAGCCTTGGGGGCACTCTGCACATGCTCAGTTTGGTATGTATTGCTAAAGAGTTTTTTTGGGGGGGAGGGTGCATGTGATTGGTACAGGGTCAATCAGCACTGTCCAGAGAGAGGGACAGGGGTCATGCAGCCTCGTAGGACAGTCAGAGGAAAATGGAGACTCCTTCTGCAAGCTTTCACCAGTGTCATAGTCATAAGACTGCTATATACTGCCGATGAGTAAATGTATTTATCAGTTTATATTTACTAAAATAATTGTAATTCCATATTCTATGTACTGTGGGAGACCAGACATAGTGAATGCAGGGTCCTGGGTTTAGTAACACTTTAAGTTATATTAAAGAAGTTCTATTGACACAGCATACATTTTCATTTTATGCAATTATACCATCAGCACTGTAACATCAATACAAATAATAGTTATTTTAGACATTTCTATATACTGTAAACTTACTTGAAGAATCTTCTTTCATTTTGTGAGTTCTGCCTGTCTCCTAGCCATATTTTTATTCAACATCCTGGATTCCCTGCATGCTTCACAGCTTCTCCTCTGCTGTTTACTTTTGATTTATAAGGACTACATATCCCATGGTCCCTTACTACCTGCATTCAGTGATTCCTGTACTGACTCCATCTCTTAAAACTCCTCCATTTAGCAC
The DNA here is from genome assembly GCA_037952925.1 of Lithobates clamitans. Lineage (NCBI taxonomy): Eukaryota > Metazoa > Chordata > Amphibia > Anura > Ranidae > Lithobates > Lithobates clamitans. Next base: position 9,448,515 of record JBBGZY010000142.1, read on the forward strand.
CCCTGTAATTCAGAAGGCAGGCTCTGTGAAACGTGTGACACAGCAATGCCTATTGACAGGGTATAGTGATATTTGTCAAAGGAAGTAAATTTGTAGGGATCTTCAGTTTACATTCATCTTCTAAGTTTACAGACTTCAGGATTGTTTAGATTAATAGGAGTAGGCTAAAAATAATTAAAATACAATGTGGAAATAAATATGCGATTATACATATTGACCATAAAAATGATATTATAAGAGTAACTGCACTTACGTTGAGAAAAAAAAAATTCTCCTCTGGGTGATCTATGTACATTGCAAGGATTTTAACAAACTTTTTTTTGCAGATTCCTACCTTTTGTTATTCTAAAGAAATCCCTGTGTTTTTGTCTGTGTCCATGTGGTAAGTGAATCTAATGGGAGCAGTTTCATATTTATCAACCAGCTGCTACACCTGCAGGGTTCTAATGAGGAAAACTGCAAGGTCTGCATCCCTTTAGACGTTATTTCCTACTGAGAGTATCTTACCAAAATGCAATTTTTGTTGTGGGGGATGCCTGAAATCTGACTTGTATCTTAGTGAAGACTTCTGGGAAAATCAGTGAGCCAATTACACAAGCAGGAAATTATGTTTTTTTTGGGGGGAGGTGGGGGTGGGGCTGAGGAAGCCATATTGCATTGCACTCTATAGAAAATTACAGTACTGCAGATTGAAAAGGATAGGTCATTTTTAATAATATTCAATTACAATATGACTTGTGTCGCAATTGTATATGCTGTATTATTTTTTACCCATGAAAGTGAAGTTACCCTTTATGCTCTCCCACCCCTTTTTCCACCACAGCAAGTCCTAAATCCTGTATAATAATAATAATAATAATAATAATAATAATAATAATAATAAAAGAGGTGGTCAAGTAGTCAATTTAAAAAAAAGTTAAAATGAGATTTGTAGCAGTAATAATAATGACAATCACAATATTTTAAAATGTAATGAAATTGTATTTCTGCACATAATTTCTTTATAACCCCAACACAAACTTCTTTAAACTTTGGGTTTTTTTTGCAGTCCTACAAATAGCTGTCAGATTTTAGGTGAGGAGACACAATGTTATTTGTAGCCTAGACTAAAAAATACTAACGCTGACAGTAATGCCTATAGTGCTCACACACTTATAAGCAGGGCAGGACTTAGGGTGGTGGGGGCCCCTGGGCTTGATTCACTTTCGGACCCTACCTTCTATACATTACCATATTTATCGGTATATAACACATGTCGGCATATAACACGCACCCCTGTTTAGGAGGGAATTTTAAGGAAAAACACTTTTTTTTAGGAGGGAAGTTTAAGGAAAAAACTTAAATTTAAATGCCCATTAATGCAGCCTTGCACAGCGTCCATCTGCCTCCTTGTCCAGTGTCATTGCAGCCTTGTCAGTGTAGCCTTGTCATTTGCAGCCTTGTCATTTGCAGCCTTGCCCCAGTGTCATTTGCAGCCTTGTCATTGCAGTCTTGAAGATTAAAAATGGCGCCGCCGAGATACAGAGTCCTGTGTATCTCGGCGGCTCTCGGGTCCTCTCAGCGGCTCTCAGGTCCTCTCGCAGTCCCAAGCGGAGCCGAGAGTAGCCGAGTGTTTGGGTACAGCATCACACAACTGCGAAAGTGTCAGTTAAATCGACGCAGTGCCGTATCGCAAAAAAAATGATTGAACTGCAATATTTCTATTATTACATTGTTATATCAAATAAAATAGTTCATCTCACCATAAGCAGAATCAGTCGGAGCCTGAGAGTGTCACTTGCCAACGTCACCTGCCTTCAGATGCGGATTGTCACTTGCCACACATTGCGGATTGTCACTTGCCATGTCACTTGTCAGCGGATGCAGGGTGTCACTTGTCAGCGGATGCAGGGTGTCACTTGTCTCGTCAATTGTCAGCGATGTAGGGTGTCACTTGTCAGCGGATGCAGGGTGTCACTTGTCACGTCACTTGTCAGCGGATGCAGGGTGTCACTTGTCACGTCACTTGTCAGCGATGCAGGTTGTCACTTGTCAGCGGATGCAGGTTGCCACTTGTCAGCGGATGCAGGGTGTCACTTATCACGTCACTTGTCAGCGATGCAGGGTGTCACTTGTCAGCGGATGCAGGGTGTCACTTGTCAGCGATGCAGGGTGTCACTTGAGAGCGGATGCAGGGTGTCACTTGTCAGCGGATGCAGGGTGTCACTTGCCACCGGGTCGAAGGGGGCCCCGTCAGGTAGGATGTACGGGGGGCCCCATGATTTCCAACATTCAGGGGGGCAGCAAACAAAGCTCGCTAGCAAGCCCGTTTCACCGGCACCGCTGCTTATTTTACAGCGACCGATCGGGCTTGTGTACTCCCACTTCCTGGTAGCGGTGGAACGCACCATAGGGTGGACGTGATGTCATCAGCTGGAAATGATGCAAGTCATGGGAGGCAACGCGGCCATCATTTCTGGCTGATGACATCACGTCCGCCCTATGATGCGTTCCACCGCTACCAGGAAGTGGGAGTAAACACATGCCTGATCGTGAAATAAGCCGCGGTACCGACGAAAGGGGCTGGCTAGCAGGCGGGTGTTTACCGTGGATCCGGCCCTGCCCTCGGGGCCCCCTATTGGACGGGGCCCATGGGTTTGAGCCCAGTTAAGCCCAATTGTAAGTCCGGCCCTGATCCTTACCTGCTTGTTGCCAGACCTTTGGCTATCTCCTGACTATCCTTTGTTGTCGCAGTCTGCTGCTTCCTCTCTACCTCCCTGTAGTCTACCGTCAGTGGCGGCGCCAGGTGGGTGCTTGGGTGTGCTGAAGCTCCCCCAAAAAATCTTCAAGCACCCTCATAGCACCCCCAAAATTTCCACAGAGGTATTACATTACAGTCACAGGATATTAAACAAATTATTTGGTACCTGCTGTCAATCCTGTCTGTAAGAGGCTAGGGACTCTTGTAAAGTGGAGGGATATAGCCGAATAAGCCGCTAATGATCAGTTAGACCCGGCAGGGGCTGGGTGGTGAGGAGCCTACATCAGTGGCGGATTAGTCCAGTGCTGGTCTCCTGCATTTGCCGCCAAAAAAAGAATTTGGATGGAAGCAGCAGAGAGAGATCAGCCCTGTGCAGTGCCCCAGGAAACCTGGAGGAAGCAGGTATTCTAAGGAGAGAGAGGAGGAGAGAAGCTGTGTTTACTTATATGGTGGGGGGAGGAGTGAGGGAGCAGAACAGAGCTGCTGCACTCAGTGCATTGCAGTCTGCAGGTCTTACTGAGCCTGCCAGTGTCAGAGGTTAAGAGGGGTGTGTGTGTCACATGGTGTACTCTGAGGAGGAAGGCCTAGGCGGAGCGAGGCTGATCACTGCTGCAGGCATCATTCTGTTTTTAATGTAGCTGCTGAGCCTGGAAGGGAGGGGGACTTTCCAGTCCTCTGATCTATAGCAGCATGCTGCATTACACTGATTGAGGGGCCTGATCTGGACTGAGCAGTGGACACTCTGAGGGAAATCCTCTGATATCAGCCCTCTCACTGGGCTTGGGGATATGTACTGCAATCATTAGAATGCCACATAGATCAGGCGTGCCTGTGCCTGCTACTTACAGTGCCCAAATGATGATCAGGTGTCCCATAAGAGTGCACCATTGGACTATGGGGTCACCGTTGTACTGTGTATGGAGTCACTGCTGTGCTGTGGGCACTGTGTATGGGGTCACTGCTGTGGGCACTGTGTTTGGGGTCACTGTTGTGCTGTGGGCACTGTGTATGGAGGCACTGTGTATGGGGTCACCGTCGTGCTGTGGGCACTGTGTATTGGGTCACCATCGCGCTGTGGGCACTGTGTATGGGGTCACCCTCCTGCTGTGGACACTGTGTATGGGGTCACCCTCCTGCTGTGGGCACTGTGTATGGGGTCACCCTCCTTCTGTGGGCACTGTGTATGGGGTCACCGTTGTGCTGTGGGCACTGTGTATGGGGTCACCATTGTGCTGTGGGCACTATGTATGGGGTCATCCTCCTGCTGTGAACACTGTGTATGGGGTCACCCTCCTGCTGTGGACACTGTGTATGGGGTCACCCTCCTGCTGTGGGCACTGTGTATGGGGTCACCCTCCTGCTGTGGGCACTGTGTATGGGGTCACCCTCCTGCTGTGGGCACTGTGTATGGGGTCACCCTCCTGCCGTGGGCACTGTGTATGGGGTCACCCTCCTGCCGTGGGCACTGTGTATGGGGTCACCCTCCTGCCGTGGGCACTGTGTATAGGGTCACCCTCCTGCTGTGGGCACTGTGTATGGGGTCACCCTCCTGCTGTGGGCACTGTGTATGGGGTCACTCTCCTGCTGTGGGCACTGTGTATGGGGTCACCCTCCTGCTGTGGACACTGTATATGGGGTCACCCTTCTGCTGTTAACACTGTAACACTATTTAGTTTATTTTAAACACAGATATAGAACAGCTCCATTTCTACTTTATTTTCTTTTCAATCACGTACTCCACCTAGTGGTAGTAATTAGTAGAGGCAGCAGTTCTTTTAGTTTTTGTTTCTTGTTTTTTGTTTTTTGTCAGTATTCACTTCCTTTGCGCGGAATCACCCACATTTTCTACTGTGTATGGGGTCACCCTTCTGCTGTGTACACTGTGTATGGGATCACCCTCTGCTGTGGACACTGTGTATGGGGTCATCCTCCTGCTTTGGGCACTGTATATGGGGTCACCGTTGTGCTCTGGGCACTGTGTATGGGGTCACCGTTGTGCTGTGGACACTGTGTATTGGGTCACCGTTGTGCTGTGGGCACTGTGTATGGGTCACCGTTGTGCTGTGGGCACTGTGTATGGGGTCACCATTGTGCTGTGGGCACTGTGTATTGGGTCACCGTTGTGCTGTGGGCACTGTGTATGGGGTCACCGTTGTGCTGTGGGCACTGTGTATTGGGTCACCGTTGTGCTGTGGGCACTGTGTATGGGGTCACCGTTGTGCTGTGGGCACTGTGTATGGGGTCACCCTCCTGCTGTGGGCACTGTGTATGGGGTCACCCTCCTGCTGTGGGCACTGTGTATGGGGTCACCCTCCTGCTGTGGGCACTGTGTATGGGGTCACCCTCCTGCTGTGGACACTGTGTATGGGGTCACCCTCCTGCTGTGGACACTGTGTATGGGGTCACCCTCCTGCTGTGGACACTGTGTATGGGGTCACCCTCCTGCTGTGGGCACTTTGTATGGGGTCACTGTTGTGCTGTGGGCACTGTGTATGGGGTCAACGTTGTGCTGTGGGCACTGTGTATGGGGTCACTCTCCTGCTGTGGGCATTGTGTATGGGGTCACCCTCCTGCTGTGGACGCTGTGTATGAGGTCACCCTTCTGCTTTGTATGGGGTCACCCTTCTGCTGTGGACACTGTGTATGGGTCACCCTTCTGCTGTGGACACTATGTATGGGGTCACCATCCTGCTGTGGACACTGTGTATGGGGTCACCATTGTGCTGTGGGCACTGTGTATGGGGTCACCGTTGTGCTGTGGGCACTGTGTATGGGGTCATAGTTGTGCTGTGGGCACTGTGTATGAGGTCACAGTTGTGCTGTGGGCACTGTGTATGGGGTCACAGTTGTGCTGTGGGCACTGTGTATGGGGTCACCCTCCTGCTGTGGGCACTGTGTATGGGGTCACCCTCCTGCTGTGGGCACTGTGTATGGGGTCACCCTCCTGCTGTGGGCACTGTGTATGGGGTCACCCTCCTGCTGTGGGTACTGTGTATGGGGTCACCCTCCTGCTGTGGGCACTGTGTCTGGGGTCACCCTCCTGCTGTGGGCACTGTGTATGGGGTCACCGTTGTGCTGTGGGCACTGTGTGTGGGGTCACCCTCCTACTGTGGGCACTTTGTATGGGGTCACCGTTGTGCTGTGGGCACTGTGTATGGGGTCACCCTCCTGCTGTGGGCACTGTGTATGGGGTCACCCTCCTGCTATGGGCACTGTGTATGGGGTCACCGTTGTGCTGTGGGCACTGTGTATGGGGTCACCGTTGTGCTGTGGGCATTGTGTATGGGGTCACCCTCCTGCTGTGGGCACTGTGCATGGGGTCACCATCCTGCTGTGGGCACTGTGTATGGGGTCACCCTCCTGCTGTGGACACTGTGTATGAGGTGACCCTCCTGCTGTGGACACTGTATGTGGGGTCACCCTCCTGCTGTGGACACTGTATATGGGGTCACCCTCCTGCTGTGGACACTTTGTATGGGGTCACCCTCCTGCTGTGAACACTGTGTATGGGGTCACCCTTCTGCTGTGGGCACTGTGTATAGGGACACTGTTGTGCTGTGGGCACTGTGTATAGGGTCACCGTTGTGCTGCGGGCACTGCGTATGGGGTCACTGTTGTGCTGTGGGCCCTCTAAAGGGGGCAGTCTCCTGCTCTGGGCCCTCTAAAAGGGGGCACTCTCTCTATGGGGTCACTCTCTTTCTCTTTGCACTCTAAGGGCTCACTCCTAATCTGGGCACTCTAAGGGGTTACGCCTGCTCTGCACTGTATGCTGTGTACTGCTCACTGACCTCCACTGTATGCTGCTCACTGTTGTGCTGTGCTGGGTGTTCTGGCTGGCCCTAACATGTACTAGGGGTTATCATTGCTGGCCCTTATACATGTTGGGGTTTATCATTGCTGGTTCCATTTGGGCTTGTTTTACTCCCACAATCAATTATGTGTGCCCGAAGGTCCTATTTTATCTATACAATGGGAGAGACAATGAAAAACCACACACTTTTTGGCCACACCCACTTTTGACCACGCCCACAAGAGGGTGACACGTGCCGCATTAGCACCACCACTTATACTTACAGCACCCCAAAAAAATGTCTGGAGCCGCCCCTGTCTACCGTGAGCATAATGAAAGGGGTGGCATTCTTGCAGAGAATGAGGCCCACTTTCAAAACAATATAAATAATGTAGACTTATATAGGATGTTCTTGCATTTCATGCTGCCCTCAGCTGAGGATTAGTTTAAATCACTGCGTACATATTGCACAATGCTTTTATAGGATAGGATGCTTTTGCATTGTTTGTTTCTCTTTATCAGGTGTTGCTGAGTCGGTGAGTCTTCCTTGGATAAGGAGAGAGAGGGATCTAGCCGGATAACAACACTAACCATTTGTACATTATTACAACTGTATATATTAGATAGTCAGGGAGCAATGCTATTGCCTTACTGCCTTGAAATGTAAATAATTATTTTTGATATCTAAGAGTCATACGTGACTAACTATTCTTTGTTGATAATGTTTGTTCATGTGGTACGCCACATATACTTGTTATCTTGTTATACTGTTAACCCTTTCCTTTTTCCCTACTTATCCCAATTTTTGCCAGGAAATCCGTTCTCAGGCTTGGGAGCTTAAATTATTATTTTTTTTTATGCAAACTCCGAGACAGCATCCCCCCCCTGCTCTTGGGCAGTGGGAGGATGTAGCGCCCAGGGGTTTAGTCAGGGAGCTCCTCACCAAATTCCTTGTCAGGAGTAGCTACTGTAGTTAATTACTAGGGATCCATTGACTTCTCCCTAAGTTTAGCCTGGTTGTACTTTCCTCTTCTACCAGTACCAGGCACTTGGAGGTATTAGATTAAGGACAATTCAAGGTCAGGTTATGGGTATGTGGGGTATCTCAGCCAATGGGCAGGGATTTTGTTGAACCCCTTGGCCTGCTGGGAGAGCCTATATATTCGGGTGAGGTCAGGTGATCCAGATTCTTGTGTGCCACCCAGAACGCCGTTTGGGTGAGCGTGTGTCGTATGCCCCGGGCCACTAGGCCAGAGATTGGCCCTATCCCGGGGGCATCAGGCTGTGAGGGCCTATCCAGAAGTAAGAAGGCAACGCAGGGTTGGAACTGCGGCTTGTAATCCAACCAACAGTGACGGTTCTGCCGGCCGGAGAATCTGTCAGTGGTCGGAGGTAGAAGGAAGGTAAGGGACTAATTGCCTTTACCAGGGACCACAGTGAGTAACTGAAGCAAGTACCGGAGCAGTATTCTCACGAACGGGCATGGTGGAGAATCGGGAAACTTCAGGCGGGGATCAAGTCAGGGACCCAACCAGCGGAGGTGAAGCTTGCAGAGCAGCCTTATGTATAAAGCTAGGAAACAAGCGGTCAGCAGGGGTGAAGCTTGAAGGTATCCAAAGTGCCAAGCTAGGGACCCAGTAGGAAAGCATGGGTGACGCTTGAGGGAGATACCACTGCAAAAGCCTTGAGGAGCTCACGGGATTCAGAGTCAGTGAATCAGAGGGTCCAGTGAGAGATCAGGCGCTCAAGGGGCTGAAGAACTACAAGGAGAAGTTGTAGTACAGCTGAGAGAACTATTACTTTGAGTTAGGAACTGTTTAAGTACTGTTGCCATAGGAGACAGCAATCTCGCACGTGCAGAAGAGGCAGCTTGCTGGGGCCTTTCCCTGTACGGCTGTGCTCCTGTTGAAGTCTCTGAGTCTACCATTTGAAATTGCAACTATATAAGGGTGTCCTTGTCCTAACACTCTTTCCCTTGCAAAATATAAAAAGGACTGTCAAATAAATAAAACCTCTTTTACATCCAAGTGTCTGGCGTCCAATGACGTTTACCACCTTTGCACCCACAACCTATGCCTCACAACCCACCACATATTGAAGGATGTCAGCTATCTTTGGCCTTGGAAGTTTCCCATTAGGCTGTAAGAGGTCAGACAAAAGTACATCTTCACCAGCACACCATGGATCAGCAAGCAGAACTGTCCAAAAAAGGTTCTTTAATAGAAAAAAGTCACATCACAAGAGAGGTGCAACATTTCGGGGCCGCGCAGGACCCCTTCGCCAGGCAAGTGATGGGGTGCACAGTGAAAAACACAATATGTATATATATAGTGGCCACCAATTGTGAAAAAACAAGTGCAAAATGAGAGAAATAGTCCCCTCCCCCTCCCTCTGACGTCAGATTGACGTCAGAATCCCGCCTAAATCATTATAAATCATTATATATGCAGATAAAATACAAGTTTAGCAGTAATGACAAGCAAAAAATCAAGTAATGCAGATTACCATTTACAACTGTATTCCATGGTTTCCGATCAGCTAGGATTGCCGATCCCGCCCACTCAGGGCACACTGTTGGCTAGGACCCAGCGACTGTCTGTCAGCTGGAGGTCCAGGGAGCCAATCGCATGGCGCTACGTACTTCGCGCATGCGCCCAGCTCGATGGTAACAGCTGGATGTGAAGGACGCCTGGCAGCGGGGCCGCCGTCTCCGTGGTAACCCGTGACGTGTGGCCGGCGCCGCGGCAGGTAACCAAGGGGGGGCGGGAGCATACGGGGAGAGGAGAAGGAAAAGCGACATAGCGGGGAAAAGCAAGAGAAGGTGACGTGAATAGTAGTGCAAAAGTAAAGAGAAAAAGGGAAGAAATAAAGGAACAAAAACAAAGAGAAAAGCGAAGAGGAAAGAAGTGAAAAGTAGACAAAGAACAAGAACCTGAAACAAAAAGGCAAAAACATCTGTCACGGCAAGAATAAAAGGGAAGGAAGAAGAAGGATAAAAGAGAGAAAATTCACAAAATAAATGAAAGAGCAAAGTATAAGGTTTAAGGGAGTAAGACAAGTTAATCAGGTGTAAGAGACAGGAAAAGAATAAGAGGAAAGGGAAAAGGGGGAGGGGGGGTGGAGGAAAAGGAGAGGAGGAGAGGGAAGGAAGGGGAAGGGGACAGGAACAACACAGGGATCAGGGATGAGAGGGGGGAAAGGGGGGGGGGGTGTGGAAGGGGGAAGGGGGGGGGGGAAGGGGGAAAGACAGAGAAAGAGGTGAAACAGAGAATCTGGGGATACCATGTGTAATTACCAGCGGGAGTTCGGGGGCTAGATAAGACACATCAAAAATTGGGAATATAGCAAAAACTGTAAACCTGTAAGTAATATCAATAGTACCAAAATATGGTTTGAATGCCCACTGGATGAGTATCACAGATAAATACCAGATGTGGAAAAAGGTGCAACAGAAATAAAATAAAAGGTCCCCCAAAGGGGGAAAAGTACCAAGTACGTACAAAGTACAAGGTATATAACTATCCGATGAGTCATTGCTAAGATAATGCATGGATAATCAAAATTGCACGTTGTACATCATAACGACAACCACGCCGTGGATGGAAAAGAAAACATACATATGAAATTATCATCTATCATCAATAAAGCATGTAAACGATAAATTAGTATTGAGCCCCCCAGGGTGTACCGTGCCTAAGGTATGAATCCAGTAGGCCTCACGGCAGAGAAGTAACCTATCTCAGTCCCCACCTCTATGGGGTGGCTTGATGTGCTCAATCACCATCCCACGGAGCTCATGGGTTTGGTGCTTGGCTGTTACGAAGTGCATTGCTACAGGTTTGTTAGGATCAGCCTGTTCACCCTTTTCGGTCTTAGCCAGGGCGACCCTAATGTCACTTCTGTGTTTCTGGAATCGTTTTTTAAATGGGCCGATGGTCTTACCCACATATGATAATGTACAGGGGCATTTTAACACATATACGCAGAAATCAGTGTTGCAGTTATAGTACTCACGTATCGGGTAACGTTTACCCATACGTGGGTGTGTAAAATGCGTACCACAGATAAGTGAGTTGCATATGTTGCTCCTCCCCCCCCCCCTCCCCTTTTTCCCTTTCCTCTTATTCTTTTCCTGTCTCTTACACCTGATTAACTTGTCTTACTCCCTTAAACCTTATACTTTGCTCTTTCATTTATTTTGTGAATTTTCTCTCTTTTATTCTTCTTCTTCCTTCCCTTTTATTCTTGCCGTGACAGATGTTTTTGCCTCTGTTTCAGGTTCTTGTTCTTTGTCTACTTTTCACTTCTTTCCTCTTCGCTTTTCTCTTTGTTTTTGTTCCTTTATTTCTTCTCTTTTTCTCTTTACTTTTTCACTACTATTCACATCACCTTCTCTTGCTTTTCCTCGCTATGTCGCTTTTCCTTCTCCTCTACCCGTATGCTCCCGCCCCCCTTTGGTTACCTGACGCGGCGCCGGCCCTGCTGCCAGGTGTCCTTCACATCAAGCTGTTGCCATCGAGCTGGGCGCATGCGCGACGTACGTAGCGCCGTGCGATTGGCTCCCTGGACCTCCAGCTGACAGACAGTCGCTGGGTCCTAGCCAACAGTGTGCCCTGAGCGGGCAGGATCGGCAATCCTTGCCGATCGGAAACCATGGAATACAGTTGTAAATGGTAATCTGCATTACTTGATTTTTTTCTTGTCATTACTGCTAAACTTGTATTTTATATGCATATATAATGATTTATAATGATTTAGGCGGGATTCTGATGTCAATCTGACATCAGAGGGAGGGGGAGGGGACTATTTCTCTCATTTTGCACTTGTTTTTTCCCAATTGGTGGCCACTATATATATATATTGTGTTTTTCACTGTGCACCCCATCACTTGCCTGACGAAGGGGTCCTACGCGGCCCCGAAACGTTGCACCTTTTTTGTGATGTGACTTTTTTCTATTAAAGAACCTTTTTTGGACAGTTCTGCTTGCTGATCCATGGTGTGCTGGCGAAGATGTACTTTTGTCTGATGTTTCCAGAACCCAACTGGTAATCGTTACAGCACCCATTAATGTTTTTGCCATTTGTCCGGGAACATGTGCGATTGGAATATCGAACTGACTGGAAGAGGTCAGAGACTGCTACAAAAACAATTTTAATTATGCTCAAATGTGCTACTACTACTATTAATAGAAAACAAGAATTAGCACTTGCTATTATGGAGTGGCACAAGATGGCGGTTGTGCAGAGAACGATGATACAAATTTAATGGTAAACATGTGCCCTCAACGAGTCAAGAGACACTTAAAGGTCGGCGCTATAAGCAGTGGCAGGGTGCATTTTCTTTAATTTCTTTCAATGGGAAACCATTGATTTGAGTAGGGGGAGGGGGGTGGTTTGTATAGTGAATCTATATGTTCATTTTAATCTGACCCTAGGTTATGAACCTCTGATCTATAGCCATGGTACCTCACCCTAAATACAGGGAGTCCTCTGTTTTATATTCCTCTTATCCTGCATAGTGTAAAAATCTTCCCTGATCCCTCTCATTTACCAGAGATCGTGCCAACCCTCTTCCTTGCATAATTTCCAGGTATCCCTTATTTTTCAACACAGTGCTTGTGGGCAGGGTCAAGAAGTGGATATCAAACGTGGAAGAATGGCACACTGAGACCCAAAGAAAGATGCAGAATTATTATTTGGTTAAGTTTTGGGTAGGCAAACAATAAGTGGAGTACAGCGCCATGGTACTTCATTTAACAGTCACTTAAAGGTTGTAAATCCTCGTGTTTTTTCACCTTAATGCATCCTATGCATTAAGGTGAAAAAACACCTGGCAGTCACCGGCCCCCCAGCCCCCCATTTTACTTACCTGAGCCCTTTCATCTCTTCGGCAGGGACGCGCTGTCCCTCTCTCCACGGGATCCCGGCTCTTGAATGGATAGATTGATAGCAGCGTATCCATTGGCTCCCGCTGCTCTCAATCATATCCAATGATGCAGGCGCCTGGGGGCGGGGCAGAGTCCGGCATTCGTGTCTGTGGACGCAAATGCTAGACTTGGGAGTGTGCCCACAAGGTAACTCCCTCGGGAGAGCGCTTCTCCTAGGGGGTTATCTGATGCGGGTAGGAGCCACGAGAGGCGCCGGGGGACCCCAGAAGAGGATGTTCGGGGCCACTCTGTGCAAAATGAGCTGCACAGTGGAGGTAAGTATAACATGTTTGTTATTTAAAAAAAATAAAAAACGATCCTTTATATTCACATTAACAGTTCCAAGAATTATAACCAAGAGCACAACATCACAAGAACACAGTTGCAGGAGTTCCAGCAATGTTAGCAGCACATTGGCAAGGCTCCAGCTGGCCATAGGTTGTTGCTCTGGCAGGTTTACATTACCAGAGCAGCATCTGAGTAAAGGGATGGCTGTAGGCAAAGTGGAGGTGTATTGCTCAACAGAAGACTGATGTGGTTTCTAAGTCACAGCACAGGTGTCCTGGATTTAACAGCGCTGGCAGCGGCGTCCCTATTCTGTCCCTCTTCATCAGGAACCTCTCCCTAGACTGAATAAGCTGTCTCTACCCAGCATGGATCCTGTCTCTTCTCTATCCACTTTGCAACTACGTACCAACTGCAGTGGGACACTGCTATTTATTAGCATTGATCTCAATAGAGATAACTGCTGGGGTCAACCAGTTCTGCAGCATCCGATCAGACCACTGCGCTCCTGGTGACACCTACTTAGGCTGCAATGGAAGAATGTTCCCAATGTTCCCACCATGCTACATTCCCCCTGTACAGTGGTCAACAACACAGCACCACCTACAGAGAGGAGGGTAAAGTGCATCTGCCTACATGCTGATGTGGTCATGTATGTAAAATTCAGTAAGGCCTCATTTACACTTGCAGTTGGGGAGAAGTAAACACATGCGGTTGAGCCACATTTTTAATCACAGCCCCCCCCCCCACTGCACCCCCTTAATCTGCAAGGCCAGCAGATAGGGAAGTACACCCTGCTCCTCCCTCGTCCCATTCCCCATATGTTCAATGGGAGGTACAACCTGCCCAATGTGACCTCATGCAATGAACAGTGGTGCGTGTTTTTAGGGGATAATGTTACATCTTGGCCTGTCAAATCCTCCTCTCTAAAGTGATCCACCGATCGCTCTTCTGTGGGCAATGACAATGTAAACAAACCCTAAATGTGTAATGTATAAACCAATTGGTGTCGCATTCCATAGTGTAACCTTTTCAAACAGTGAAATGTGATACTGCCGCTTAAGAATTAAATGCATACATAAATAAAACAATAAAACCATACATATGATAACAACTAATACAGTGCCTTGAAAAAGTATTCATACCCCATTTAAGTGTTTTACATTTTGTCATGTTACAACCAAAAACGTAAATGTATTTTATTGGGATTTTATGTGATAGACCAACACAAAGTGGCACATAATTGTGAAGTGAAAGGAAAATGATAAATGGTTTTCAAACATTTTTACAAATAAATATGTGAAAGGTGTGGTGTGCATTTGTATTCAGCCCCCCTGAGTCAATACTTTGTAGAACCACCTGCAATTACAGCTGCAAGTCTTTTTAGATATGTCTCTACCAGCTTTGCACATCTAGAGAGTGACATTTTTGCCAATTCTTCTTTGCAAAATAACCCAAGCTCTGTCAGATTGGATGGAGAGCATCTGTGAACAGCGATTTTCAAGTCTTTCCACAGATTCTGAATGGGCCATTCTAACACATGAATATGCTTTGATCTAAACCATTTCATTGTAGCTCTGGCTGTATGTTTAGGATCGTTGTCCTGCACTGCTGTGGCTCTCGATAAGGCAACATATCAGCGGTGCACACTGGCTCAGCTTCCTGCTGATGCGGTCCCGGGTTGTTATCAAGTGATCTCTGCGCCCACTTCCCCCATCAACCAGGAACTCTTTTCTTTAACTCCTGCTGTACCTATCTGCTTCCTTGACTCATTTGGCCATTCCTCCGTGGCCCTGGTGGCTTATTGGACACATTGTTTTCATTGAGAATAAATTACATATCGGATCATGCCTGAAGATGGAGTGTATGATACTCCGCAACGCGTAGGAAACATCTAATGCTTATGATCTTTTGTTACATGTTCGTACTTTGACTGCATATGTTCTCTGTTATATTTCGGAAATATTACGCACTCGAAAGTTATCTGCACAGATATTTTAATACATGTTTGTGTGAATATTATGTCATAAATTTTGATACATTGTTTAAATAAAATTACCTTATTTTTTTTTACTATATTGTATGAATCACTATCTATGCCTTTAAAGTCCCACCCCTAAGGGGAAATTTTGTACCATATCATAACAGACCCCCCTCAGGATAACCCCCCCCCCCTCTATCAGTAAAGACCCCCCCTCAGGATAAACCCAGTCTCCATCAGTACAGACCCCCCTCAGGATAACCCCCCCATCAGTACAGACCCCCCTCAGGATAAACCCCCCCTCCATCAGTACATACCTCCCCATCAGGATAAACCCCCCTCCATCAGTACATACCTCCCCATCAGGATAAACCCCCCTCCATCAGTAAAGACCCCCTCATGGATAAACTCCCCTCATCAGTACAGACCCCCCTCAGGATAAACCCCCCCATCAGTACAGACCCCCCTCAGGATAAACCCCCCTCCATCAGTACAGACCCCCCTCAGGATAACCCCCCCATCAGTACAGACCCCCCTCAGGATAAACCCCCCCTCCATCAGTACATACCTCCCCATCAGGATAAACCCCCCTCCATCAGTACATACCTCCCCATCAGGATAAACCCCCCTCCATCAGTAAAGACCCCCTCATGGATAAACTCCCCTCATCAGTACAGACCCCCCTCAGGATAAACCCCCCCATCAGTACAGACCCCCCTCAGGATAAACCCCCCTCCATCAGTAAAGACCCCCTCAGGATAAACCCCCCTCCATCATTACAGACCACCCTCAGGATAACCCCCCCTCTATCAGTAAATACCCTCTTCAGGATAAACCCAGGCTCCATCAGTACAGACCCCCCTCAGGATAACCCCCCTCTATCAGTAAAGACCTCCTTCAGGATAAACCCAGCCTGCATCAGTACAGACCCCCCTCAGGATAAACCCACCCACATCAGTACAGACCCCCCTCAGGATAACCCCCCTCTATCAGTAAAAACCCCCCTCGGGATAAACCCAGTCTCTATCAGTACAGACCCCCCTCAGGATAAACCCCCCCCCATCAGTATAGACCCCCCTCAGGATAAATCCCCCCCCTCCATCAGTACATACCTCCCCACCAGGATAAACCCCCCTCCATCAGTAAAGACCCCCTCAGGATAAACCCCCTCCATCATTACAGACCCCCCTCAGGATAACCCCCCCTCTATCAGTAAAGACCCCCTTCAGGATAAACCCAGCCTCCATCAGTACAGACCCCCCCAGGATAAACCCCCCTCAAACAGTACAGACCCCCTCAGGATAACCCCCCTCCATCAGTACAGACCCCCCTCAGGATAACCCCCCCCCTATCAGTAAAGACCTCCTTCAGGATAAACCCAGCCTCCATCAGTAAAGACCCCTTTCAGGATAAATCCCCCTCATCCCTCATCAGTACAGACCCCCCTCAGGATAACCCCCCCTCTATCAGTAAAGACCTCCTTCAGGATAAACCCAGCCTCCATCAGTAAAGACCCCTTTCAGGATAAACCCCCCTCATCAGTACAGACCCCCTCAGGATAACCCCCCCCCTCTATCAGTAAAGACCTCCTTCAGGATAAACCCAGCCTCCATCAGTACAGACCCCCTCAGGATAAACCCAGGCTCCATGAGTACAGACCGCCCTCAGGATAACCCCCCCTCTATCAGTAAAGACCTCCTTCAGGATAAACCCAGCCTCCATCAGTAAAGACCTCCTTCAGGATAAACCCAGGCTCCATCAGTACAGACCCCCCTCAGGATAACCCCCCCTCAAACAGTACAGACCCCCCTCAGGATAAACCCACCCCCATCAGTACAGACCCCCCTCAGGATAACCCCCCCTATCAGTAAAGACCCCCCCTCAGGATAAACCCAGCCTCCATCAGTACAGACCTCCTCAGGATAAACCCCCCCATCAGTATAGACCCCCCTCAGGATAAATCCCCCCTCCATCAGTATATACCTCCCCATCAGGATAAACCCCCCCATCAGTAAAGACCCCCTCAGGATAAACCCCCTCCATCATTACAGAAACCCCTCAGGATAACCCACCCCCCTATCAGTAAAGACCCCCCTCAGGATAAACCCAGCCTCCATCAGTACAGACCCCCCTCAGGATAACCCCCCCTCTATCAGTAAAGACCTCCTTTAGGATAAACCCAGCCTCCATCAGTAAAGACCCCTTTCAGGATAAACCCCCCTCATCAGTATAGACCCCCCTCAGGATAACCTCCCCTCTATCAGTAAAGACCTCCTTTCAGGATAAACCCAGCCTCCATCAGTAAAGACCTCCTTCAGGATAAACCCAGGCTCCATCAGTACAGACCCCCCTCAGGATAACCCCCCCTCAAACAGTACAGACCCCCCTCAGGATAAACCCACCCCCTCTATCAGTACAGACCCCCCTCAGGATACCCCCCCTCTATCAGTAAAGACCCCCCCTCAGGATAAACCCAGCCTCCATCAGTACAGACCCCCGTCAGGATAAACCCCCCCAATCAGTATAGACCCCCCTCAGGATAAATCCCCCCTCCATCAGTACATACCTCCCCATCAGGATAAACCCCCCCATCAGTAAAGACCCCCTCAGGATAAACCCCCTCCATCATTACAGAAACCCCTCAGGATAACCCACCCTCCTATCAGTAAAGTCCCCCTCAGGATAAACCCAGCCTCCATCAGTACAGACCCCCCTCAGGATAAACCCCCCCCATCAGTACAGACCTCCCTCCCCTCATACACCTGTGTGGAGGAGGATTCAGTGTGCAGCCCCACGGAGAGTTGCTTGCTCAGACTGTCACTCTCCGGGTGGCACGCTTGTGTATAGTAAAAGGAGGCAGCCGTGGCAGGAGTTAGAGTGAGGAGTCTCACTCAGGGCTAGCATGGCGCTGACATGTTCTAGGTGAAGAGCCCTGCCTCCAGGACCCTCCCCCGTCCTCGGGATGGTGTCACCCCTCTGCGGGGCCCCTAGCAACGTCACTGTTTTTTTTATAACCTAACCCTGCTTTAAACTTCTCCACAACTTTATCCCTGACCTGTCTTGTGTGTTCCTTGGCCTTCATGATGTTATTTGTTTACTAAGGTTCTCTAGCAAACCTCTAAGGGCTTCACAGAACATAGATTAAATTACACACAGGTGGACTCTATGGCAATTGATTCCACTAGATTTTAGTTAGGGGTATCAGAGTAAAGGGAGCTGAATACAAATGCACGCCACACTTTTCAGATATTTATTTGTAAAAAATGTTGAAAACCATTTATCATTTTTCTTTCCACTTCACAATTATGTGCCACTTTGTGTTGGTCTATCACATAAAATCCCAATAAAATACATTTATTTTTTTGGTTGTAACAATTTCAAGGGGTATGAATACTTTTTTAAGGCACTATAAGTCCTCATGCATACGGACGTTTTTACAGCTGCTTTTTTGAGCTTTTTTTGCAGCTTAAAAAGGCCTGTCTATGTTAGTCTATGGCTTCATGCCCACCTAGGCGTTTTTGAGCTGCAAGTGGCATAGGCGTTTTTAAGCTGTAAAAAAAACCCAGGACCAGTGGGTTCTGAGAGACGTTTTTCAGCTGTAAAAACGCTCTAACGCTCAAAACGCTCAAAAACGTCATTCACCAACGTTTTTTAGCGTTTTTGAATTTGAAAAAAAAAAAAACGCTCAAAAACGCTCAAAAATGCTATTGCAAAAACGCTGAAAAAAGCTGAAAAAAGTTTAAAAAAATCACTGCAAAGATACTGGCGTTTTCATAACATTTTTTTTAACAGCCTGTGTGCATGAGGGCTTAATGTGTATAGCGTCCCTTGTGTCATTGTTATAAGAACAAAATAATAAAAACAGTGCTAATTTTGGGGTTTTTTTTGTGATTATTTTGTTCTTAAAACAATGACACAGGGGACGTTCTACTGTACACACTTATTGGTTGTTATTATACGTATATATGGTTTTATTTATGTATGCATTTAATTCTTAAGTGGCGGTATCACATTTCACTGTTTGGAAAGATTACACTGTGGAGCGCGGCACCAATTGGTTTATATATTATAATGCACATATAGATGAGAGCAGTGGCGGTGCGTCCATAAGGGTGCACGGGCACCGCCCCCTCTCTCCAGCCACCCCTTCTATCATCAATAGATAGATTCATGCATTACATGAATCTTTCCATGGCTGCCGCTGCCACCCCCCATTCAGGCGCTCCTTGGGGAGGGGCCTGGACGGAGCTGTCAGCAGAGAGAGAGCAGGAGATTTTCGTTACACACGCCGCACCGCACACCACACCGAGAGATTGACCGTTTTATGCTTGTTAAGGATGGTGCACTCACGCACCCACAATATGTGAGTACCCCAGTGAGGGGAGCTGATTATTTGATTAAAATCCTTTATACCTACATATTGCGCTATGGAGTTTTTTTCTCTTGCATAAACCATCTCCACTTGAGAACATTGGAAGTCTGCACAGCTGGTTCCTAATGAGCACAGGAGTGGCTCCAAGGCTTTGTTTGACATAGTCTAATCGCTGTGTCACACACAGGAAGGTGAGCATATACACCTGTGGGGGCGGCTGGAAGACACCACAGCATGTTTTTTGGTGGCACAGTTTGGAAGATAGGATATGTGAAATTCACCAAATTTTTGGACTAATTTATTTGGGCACTTTTATATCATTGGATATACACGTTTTTGGACTTCATTTATTCACTGTTTGTTATATCCTCTTGTATTTTATTTTGATATTTTAATGGATATGTTGTTTTGTTTGATCACTCACTTGCTGTGTTTCACATAGCACTGTGCACTTTATACTTTAGCACCTAGGGGTATTTTTACGCATGCACATATATATCAACACCCATGTTGTTTATGTTTACCAGTACTGCACTTTGAGTGCAGCGATTTTTTCTAGCGCAGACACATTGTTTTTTTATTTTTTTTATTTTTATGTCCCTCACCTTGTTGTGTCACTGCCGCATCACCAGCTGTACCATTAAAGTGAATGGGACTGTTGGTGTGTCACGGTGGGTCAGAGGAGGAGCAGCTGCGGGACAGAGATGACAGTTGCTCTTTAAAAGTTATGATTTAAATCGAGTTGATTTAATACTGAATACTTGGTCGGGGCCAGTGGCGGCTGGTGCTCAAATGTTTGGGGGGGGGTGCAAAAAAATGAAAAATACTAAAAAAAAACCATCAATTGCAGCCTCACTGTGACCATCAAATACAGCCACTGTGCCATCAATTGCAGCCTCACTGTGACCATCAAATACAGCCACTGTGCCATCAATTGCAGCCTCACTGTGACCATCAAATACAGCCACTGTGCCATCAATTGCAGCCATTGTGCTCATCAAATGCAGCCACTGTGCCATCAAATGCAGCCACTGTGCCCCATCAAATGCAGCCACTGTGCCATCAAATGCAGCCCTTGTGCCCATCAAATGCAGCCACTGTGCCCCATCATATGCAGCCACTGTGCCCCATCATATGCAGTCATTTGTGCCCATGAAATACAGCCACTGTGCCATCAATTGCAGCCATTGCACCCATCAAATGCAGCCACTGTGCCCCATTAAATGCAGCAACTGTGCCCCATCATATGCAGCCACTTGCACCCATCATATGCAGCCACTTGTGCCCCATCAAAAGCAGCCATGGTGCCATCAATTGCAGCCACTGTGCCCCATCATTTGCAGCCACTGTGCCATCAATTTCAGCCATTGTGCCCATCAAATGCAGCCACTGTGCCCATCATATGCAGCCACTTGTGCCCATCATATGCAGCCAATTGTGCCCATCATATGCAGCAACTTGTGCTCCATCGTATGCAGCCACTTGTGCCCATCTTACGCAGCCAATTGTGCCCATGGTATACAGCCACTTGTGTCCATCGTATGCAGCCACTTGTGCCCATCGTATGCAGCCACTTGTGCCCATCGTATGCGGCCACTTGTGCCCCATCAAATGCAGCCAGTGTGCCCCATCATATGCAGCCACTGTGCCATCAATTGCAGCCACTGTGCCCATCAAATGCAGCCACTTGTGCCCCTTCATATGCAGCCACTTGTGCCCCATCATATGCAGCAACTTGTGCCCCATCATATGCAGCAACTTGTGCCCATCATATGCAGCCAATTGTGCCCATCATATGCAGCCACTTGTGCCCATCTTACGCAGCCATTTGTGCCCATCGGATACAGCCACTTGTGTCCATCGTATACAGCCACTTGTGCCCATCGTATGCGGCCACTTGTGCCCCATCAAATGCAGCCAGTGTGCCCCATCATATGCAGCCAGTGTGCCCCATCATATGCAGCCACTTGTGCCCCATCATATGCAGCCAATTTCCTAGTAGAGGGCTGCGCTGACTTTGGACTTGATATAACACAGCGGACCAACACCAGCAGATGACCTGGCTGCCCAAATCATCACTGCCTGTGGAAAATTTTGCATTCCACTTGGAAATCAAGGTCCCAGAATCTGGAGAAAGAATTGCAAGGCACAGAATCCAAGTTGCATGAGATCCAGTGTGAAGTTAGTCTTGACTTTGTCAATGACTTCCACTTTCTTATTACCCTGTAAATTGTTCTCCCAGGTAGACATCTTTGTATATACAAGCTACTTATAGTTATTTGCTAGGCAGGTCTAAATTTTGCCTACAGACAGCTATAGCCCACATTACTGCGTCATATATGACAAAAGCACACACAATTCTAAATACATCATCTAATATACATAACTGTATTCAACACAAAAGGTTAATTTTACGTTTTTCTCCCTAAAGACATAATACGAAAATCCATAAGAAATAAAATAGGGATATTTGGCAGTCTGCCATTGTCTACAGTTTTCCTTCTTTGATCCTGGCCTCTGTGGGCTTTGCACATATACAGGTAGGGTTACAGGACACAGGATATGAACGGGCACTGCTCCAACAATAATAGGCTGAAACAGGCAGAATTCACTGATGTGCTAAGTACCCTGTATCTGGAGTGTGTTATATTTGGACAGTCTTTGGATGAACTCTACTCATTTGTTATACATGCATATGAAATGTCTAACTTATCCCTCAATGGAATCACAAGCTGTCTCTGTTTTATTAACTAATGTAGTTTGTTACTCAGCCAGTGTAAGATTTTCTATCATGCTCTGAATTATGCTTACATTTTAATGAATCAAGTGTTTGTCTGTAGGATACTTTAACCATAATCATACTGGGATGGCTCCAAACTATCAGTTTATATACAAGATCAATTACTTCCTTGGTGGCTCTAAAGCTTAAGGTTGCTTACCTAATGCATTCTAAAAACCTTCTGTGCTGCAGGATCTCCTCAGATTCCCCTCCTACTATGTTTACCTGAGCCCAATCCCGATGTGCACGAGATGCCCCTCCCGTAAAACCATCCTGCAAGTCCCCTTTGTTCCCTTCTCCCCTTTCCTTCACTTCTATGAACAGTGCACATCAAGCTGGTCTAGGCCTAGCATTGTCGCCATTAAAACACTTTGGCACTACAGTGGTGCCTGTGTTCCGTAAAGCTTTACTGCTCCCTACTGCACTTTTGGTGACCTTGCAACTGCTTATGCCTAGCCATTATCACCCTGCTAAATTGTGCTATTACCATTGTTAACCCACTGCTATGCTTACTTCATTATGAACCATATCAGGTGACAATATATTAAGTTGTCAGAGGGGCTGAAGTTCTTAAGGGGTTGAGGCAAAGAACAGAGAACCCATCCTATCCAAAGGCTCCTGCGGGGGGGGCACTACATATGTCTTTTCACAGCAACTTCAGCACTTAATCAAAACTCGTGAATAAGTGCTAAAGTTGGCGTGAAATGCATTAGCTGCTGTTCTATTTTCCCTCATTTTTGTATTGTGGACTGTCTATGTGGATTATAATTTTATGAAGGTGATTTTATAAACGACCAATCAGACTTCTCTTCACACCAGTGGCGGCCATCCATTAGGGGCGCAGGGGTGCCGCCCCCCTACTTCATGCGCCCGGACCCCTAATCTACATGCAGGGTGCCGGTTGGATGGATTTCACTGTTTTATTTTTTTTAAACACATTAGAGCCTGAGACTCTAATTGGCTTCAAAAAAGGGTGGGCTCAGGGCACAGGGCACTGCACTCTGAGCCCACCCAGTTGTGTGACATTAGCAAATTTATATTCGCTAATGTCTCTCTGCTTCTCCTCCAGGCCAATCAGGAAGCGGGTCCTTAGGCCAGCCAATCGGGTCTCTGGACCCACTTCCTGTTTGTCCAGGAGGAGAAGCAACGGCCCCAGCTCTTCCCTCATCAGCAAGGTGAAGCGATGAGCAGCATCAGCCTCCTAAGGTAAGGCCACTGTTTTCCACCGTCCGTCTCCTGTGGGGGGGCACTGATCACCGCCGTCCATCTCCCGTAGGGGGGCTCTGATCGCCGCTGTCTGTCTCCCATGGGGGGGCAGGTTTGTTTGCCGCCCTTCCCTCCCGCCAAAATATTGAGCACCAGCTGCCACTGCTTCACACCATGACTTTTGATACGAACAGGGCCAGCACCCTTTAGTGTGCAGTAGAGGTGGGCCAGGTGAAGACTTTCCTTGAGCGGTGTTCCACTCTTTCTAAACTGATTTTCTTACTGGGGGCTTTGTTCTATAAATCACAAACACATTTATGTGAGTAATATACAACAGATTTACCATGTCTCCTCCAGCCAAAAAGGGAAAGTAAAATTTCAGAGGAGCTTTTGTTTGAATCCCATACAGTGCCTTGAAGTATTCATACCCCTTGAAATTTTCCACATTTTGTCATAGTACAACCAAAAACGTAAATGTATTATATTGGGATTTTATGTGATAGACCAATACAAAGTGGCACATAATTGTGAAGTGGAAGGAAAATGATAAATGGTTTTCAATTTTTTTTTACAAATAAATATGTGAAAAGTGTGGCGTGCATTTGTATTCAGCTCCCTTTACTCTGATACCTTTAGCTAAAATCTAGTGGAACCAATTGCCTTCAGAAGTCCCCTAATTAGTAAATAAAGTCCACCTGCGTGTAATTTAACCACTTTGGCCCCGGAAAGATTTACCCCATTAATGATCTGGCCATTTTTTGCGATACAGCACTGCGTTGTTTTAACTGACAATTGCGCGGTCGTGCGACATTGTACCCAAACAAAATTGATGTACTTTTTTGCCTACAAATAGAGCTTTCATTTGGTGGTGTTTGATCACCTCTGCGGTTTTTATTTTTTGCGCTATAAACAAAAAAAAGAGCAACAATTTTGAAAAAATATATATATTTTACTTTCTGCTATAATACATATCCCCCCAAAAATGTAAAAAAACTAATTTATTCATCAGATTAGGCCAATATATATTTTTCTACATATTTTTGGTAAAACAAATCCCAATAAGCGTATATTGATTGGTTTGCGCAAAAGTTATAGTGTCTACAAAATAGGGGATCGATTTAGGGACGTTTACATTTTTTTTATAGTTTTTACTGGTAATGGCGGCAATCTGCAATTTTTAGCGGGACTGACATTGCGGCGGACAAATCGGACCCTAAGTGACACTAATGCCGTGTACACACGGTCGGAATTTCCGTCAGAAAAAGTCCAATGGGAGCTTTTCATCGTATATTCCGACCATGTGTATGCCCCATCGGACTTTTTCCTTTGAAAATTCAGATGGACTTAGATAGAGAATTCAATGATTGAGTGGTGTAGGGGTTGAGGGAGGTAGGGGCGGGTTGAGGGAGAGGGAATGGGATGACAAAGTAATAAATGTTGTAAGTATCGCAAAAAATCACATAATGTATCACGATGTTGTAACTTCTTTTTGCTATTTGAAGAACAATAGATAATAATAAAATTATTCAAGAGGATAGAGAACATGTTCTATATTTTTCCAACGGAACAAATTACTATCGGAAAAACCGCTTGTCTATATGCTGTTCCAACGAGATTAGCAGAAGGAGCCCAAAGGGTGGCGTACTGGCTATTGAACTTTCTTTTTCTAGTGCCGTCTTACGTGTTGTACGTCACCGCGTTCTTGGCGGTCGGAATTTGGTGTTACCGTGTGTATGCAAGACAGCTTGAGTGGAATTCCATCGGAATTCCGTCTGAAAAACCTTCAGATTTTTTTACAATGGCAAAACCGGTCATGTGTACAGGGCATAAGTAATCAATATATAAATTACACTTTCAGGGAAGGGATTAACACAAGGGGTAATCAAAGGGTTAACTGTGTTCCCTGGGTGTGTTCTAACTGTGCGGGGGGTGGGCTCACTGGGACAACACAGAGATTGCTGTTCCTGATTACGAGGAACAATCAATCTCAGTGTTGTCCCCTGTCAGAACGGGGATCCATCTTGTTTACATAGGCAGATCTCAGTTTTGCCTCTCTGTGGAGTGATTGCAGTTTGCCGGTGGACATCAAGTATGCTGGACCTGCGTGCGCACCCCCGGAGTGCAGCGGGGACACGCGCCCCCACAATATCTCATGCACGAAACAGAGTACATGTACATCATTTCGTGCAGACGGGCCGCCCTGCCGCAGTATATGTGCGGGGGCGGTCAAGAAGTAGTTAATCTCAGTATAAATACAGCTGTTCTGTGAAGCCCTCAGGGGTCTGTTAGAGAACCTTAGAGAAAAAACAGCATTATGAAGGCCAAGAAACACACCAGACTGGTCAGGGATAAAGTTGTCGAGAAGTTTAAAGCAGGGTTAGTTTATAAAAAAATATCCCAACCTTTAAAAATCTCATAGAGCACTGTTCAATCCATCATCCGAAAATGGAAAGAGTATGGCACAACTGCAAACCTACCAAGACATGGCCATCCACCTAAACTGACAGGCGGGGCAAGGAGAGTAGTAATCAGAGAAACAGCCAAGAGACCCATGGTAACTCTGAAGGAGCTGCAGTGATCCACAACTCAGGTGGGAGAATCTGTCCACAGGACAACTATTAGTCCTGCACTCCACAAATCTTGCCTTTAAGGAAGAGTGGCAGGAAGAAAGCCATAAGAAGTCCAATTTGCAGTTCGCAAGAAGCCATGTGGGGGACACAGCAAACATGTGAAGAAGGTGCTCCGGTCAGAAGAGACCAAAATGTAACTTTTTCGCCTAAAAGCAAAACGCTATGTGTGGCAGAAAGCTAACATTGCACATCACCCTGAACACACCATCCCCACCGTGAAACATGGTGGTGGCAGCATCATGTTGTGGGGATGCTCTTCGTCAGCAGGGATAGGGAAGCTGGTTAGAGTTGATGGGCAGATGGATGGAGCCAAATACAGGGCAATCTTAAAAGAAAACCTGTTGGAGTCTGCAAGAGACTTTAGACTGGGGCAGAGGTTCACCTTACAGCAGGCCAATGACCCTAAACATACAGCCAGAGCTACAATGGAATGGTTTAGATCAAAGCATATTCATGTGTTTGAATGGCCCAGTCAAAGCCTAGACCTAAATCCAATTGAGAATCTGTGGCAAAACTTGAGCTTGAGTTATTTTGCACAAAAGAATAGACAAAAATGTCACTCAGCTGTAATTGCAGTGAAAGGTGGTTCTACAAAGTACTGACTCAGGGGGGCTGAATACAAATGCATCCCACACTTTTCACATATTTATTTGTAAAAAAAATTAGGAAAACCATTTATCATTTTCCTTCCACTTCACAATTATGTGCCACTTTGTGTTAGTCTATCACATAAAATCCCAACAAAATACATTTACGTTTTTGGTTGTAACATGACAAAATATGGAAAATGTCAAGGGGTATGAATACTTTTTCAAGGCACTGTATAAATCATGTACGATTATGGAAATCCCACAGCAAAAACTGGAAGAACAAAAGGAAGCAGTGGATAAAAACCCTTTCCTGTAGAGAATTCCTTAATTAAGAGTGAATTTTATGATAGAAAACCATCAGATCCTTTTGATTTATAATTGCTTTTAAAAAATCATTGCAGTCAAAACAGTATTAAACCTGGTGTTCCTCGGGTAAGTCTGTTATTTTTTAACTACCTTTATCAGGCCAATCTATCCAGCAAAAGTGGCAGTTAGAGGGATGAGACAAACAGTTTAACATTTGAAGGGTTGCTTGAAACAGATAAAACTTTTATCCTAAAAAAAATAAAAAAATAAAAATATTGTTAGTCAAGTCCATCTAAATCTGTTAGTACTGTATATCTAACAGTATTCCCTCCCCTGATTGACAATGCTGCTTATTATTCAACTGTCTTTAACAAATGCACACAACACATTTCCTCATTTCCTAGTTTTGCCTTCTCCCACCATTGGCTTTTCTTGCCAGGCACAGGTCTGAACAGTGAGTAGATACCTGTACAATGCGGGCAGCTGTCACGGACTATGGGTCCCACCGTGATGTTGGTCTAAATGGGGATTATCTCCATTCTGGGTCACAAAATGCACACTGGACGTTAAAATAATGTTATAAAAACGCCAGTAGCTTTGCAGTGAGTTTTTCAAAGTTTTTAAATGTTTTTGCAATAGCGGTTTTTAGCATCTATTAGCAGTTTTTAGCGTTTTTCCACATTAGCATTTTTTTTTCAATGGATCAAAAACGTGAAAAACCCTGGTGAGCCGCGTATTTGAGCGTTTATCTGCGTTTATCAGCGTTTTTTACGTTAGAGCATTTTTACAGCTGAAAAACTCCTCTCAAAACCCACTAGTTTGGGGTTTTTTGATATGTGTACTGGCCTTGAACAAAATGCCCTGCTGCACCACAGCTCAGTCTTTTCCTGTTTGCACTGGTTGATCTTCATATTACTGTTGTTCGATAAGGTGCAGGTGTTCATTAATAACATTGCAACATCACAGAAGTGAAGGGGCCCTGGTTCTGTTCTGATATACTGCCAAATACTCAGAAAATGACAAAAGCTCATAGCATGTCTTCATAACGGGGCAAAATGACGAATAGAACCGTGTGCTGCTTTTCTCATTAAATAATGTCTGGCATTTTCAAACATTCTTTCACCTATACACTTCTGTGTTTTCTTAACACTATTGTCACTTATAGTGTGCTGCTTGTCACGTACGCTCAACATGGCAAATTACAGAATGTCTAGGCGTGAGGTTGCTTTTCCATAAACATATGTCATTTATGTAGCACACCCTTCATAGAAGCTGCAGATGACAAGGTTCCCCACTACTGCACAGCCAAGCACACAGCATCTTCCACTTGGATCCAGCCACAGAAAACAGTCCTTGAGCTTAATTTTGGATCATGTTTTATTAGGGGTTAACGTAGATGGGGATAGGAGTTTATGGGATGCCCACGTGGCTGTAACAAGAAGAAAAACAGGAACAACTTCCCATTTACAGCTCTACTTCTGCAAAAAATGCTAGCCCATCGGGCCGCCTCTTCACCAGCCCACCTGGCTGACTCTTCACCAGCCCACCTGGTTGACTCTCTGGAGATCTCCCAGGGCAAGGCCAAGGACTTAAGCACATCACTGTCTTCAAGAGAGACTTCCTACATGTGGCAGTCTCCCCCTTGTCAGCACCTGCACCATACTGAATTACTCACTCTGTCCTCCTGCTCCCACTGCCTCTCAGGAAAGCCCCCGTCCAGCTTCTCCTGTAGTAGGATCCTTCCAGGCTAGCACCCGAGCCCTGGCATGACACAGAGCACCCTACCTCCAGACTAGGGGGTTCGTGTCAAGGGCCATCGACAGCTGCCTCCAGCTTCTACCCGACCTACCTACCGGAATGACCCATATCTACTGTATGTGATTTTCTCAGTCCCTACCAGCACACTCCTGGGGATTGGTTGAGGCCCCATAAATATTCAAGGCAGCTTCTCCTCACCTCCACCCACTAAATGCAGAACATTCTCTAATATTTAGGAAACAAGAGGCAGCACCATAGAGCTGCCATAATCAGTCATCCAGCCCTGAACTCTAATAACCCTAACCCAAATAAGACTCACAGTATTTAAAACATGAGTCAGAGTTAGATTTTTCTACACTACACTACTAATAGCACTGACTTGTCCAAAAAATATATAGTTAAATGTATTGTATTAAAGTGTTTTGTGTGTTTTTAATTATGTGTTTATGTTTAAAGTGTATGTAAAACCAAACCAAACCAAAGGTTGATATTTAGCGCATTATTAACCCTCATATTTATCACTAATTTGTTTTATCAGTACACATTTCAATAATTGCAGCTTTATCATTTGGTTATCTTTTAATATTTTATCAAACTATTTTATATATTCACTTCAGCGCTTTAGTAATATCTCTACATTTTTTATTATTATTATTTATTATTAATTTGTTCCATTCCATTTGTTTAGATGCGGCATTCGTTATTACGGATAATTCGTAACTTCAGATAAATTTGTATTCGGTACAACAGCCAAATTTGGAAGGAAATTCCTATAATTTAATAGTTAGTTATTATTTCGAATTTTACTGATTTTCTTTCTTTTTTTCAGATTTTTGAATTTTTGAATTTCTGAATTTTCAAATTCAGCAAATCCGGAATTTGAAAATTCGGAAATGCGAAAATCCAAAAATTCGGAAATTCGGAGATTCGGAAATCCGAATTTTCGAATTTCTGAAAAAAGCAAAAACACGAATGAAACGAAAACGAACACATTTTTTGTCAGTGCACATGTCTACTGATCAGGTTGCATTGATTGACACTGGTGAAGCTGCATTGATGGGCACTGGTGAAGCTTCATTGATGGGCACTAATCAGGCTGTATTGCATGGGCACTGGTGAGGCTGCATTGCATGGGCACTGGTGAGGCTGCATTGATGGGCACTGATCAGACTGCATTGATGGACATTGGTGAAGCTGCATTGATTGGCACTGGTGAGGCTGCATTGATGGACACTGGTGTGACTGACTGGGCACTGGTAAAGCTGCATTTATAGGCATTGGTGAGGCTGCATTGATGGGCACTGGTGAGGCTGCATTTATGGGCACTGGTGAGGCTGCATTGATGGGCACTGGTGAGGCTGCATTGATGGGCACTGGTGAAGAGGCATTTATGGGCACTGATCAGGCTGCACTGATGGGCACTGATCAGGTTGCACTGATGGGCACTGATCAGGCTGCACTGATATATTACTTTTGTTAAACCTCCTTTGTTGCTATTAACATTAAATTATGTTATATTGGTCTTGCTTGATAACATCAATATGCGTTATAAAACCAGGTGGGCATGGATGGTGAGCTAATTTGGTGGTTCAATGGGCCACTTGACTGGACTTGCCCCTCAGGCCTAAGGCTGCCAGCCCTCCCTTGTGCAGGGGTTACTGCTGCCCAGCAACCCATGGACTGGACAACTGCTCAAAGAGGCTTCAGTGGCACTAGGTTCAAGGGCTCAAATTGACTTTGCTCAGAGCTGACTGCAGAACCATACCATAAGGGATCCAGTCCTGAGAGGTGTAATTTCACTCCAGCGGAAGCTGGTAGGAGGCAGCTGTCCCAGGGACTTGTAAGTAGTGACTTTCAGTTGCTCTCTGAGACTGAGTGATGGACACTGCATTTATTACTAATGTTGTCCTTTGGTGCAGGGTAACCAGAAAGAACTTGCCTTGTGGTCTTCAGCTTTTGGGCATTTGACTGTTCACTCTTAGCTACTACTGCTACTGCTGCTAAAAGACCTTCCTCCATGCTAACTATTGCTGGGCGTTTCTTTGGAAGTACTGTATATAGCCCAACAATCTGTACTAAGTACTACTTTAAAAGGGCCTGAATTCACCATGGTCTCCATTCTTTATATATAAAAGAATCTTTTGTATAGGGTAAACTATATTTATTTTTACAGAATACCTTTTTCCAGGATCATGGAGGACTAAAGTACTACCTGTGGAGCCTGGACACTAGCTGATTACTATTCTAGTCTAGCTGATGGCTATAACTACTGATAGCATTATCATTCTTATTAATTAAAGGCATAGTAATGTAAAATGACAAGACTAACCATTTTTCCTAGTGGAACAAGTGAATAATATTACCACCACTCACATATAAAAGAATCCATTGTAAGATGACCTTTTAACTGGCTTGCTAAAATGCAGATGGGAAAAGTGGTGAATAATGAATTGGATCTCAGCTACTAATACACATCAAAGCATAGCCTAAAGAAATTTTGAATCAAATGTTAACATAAAGCTACACTTATGGGTATATTTTTAAACAAGTAAATGTGACATTTACCAAACTTTCACAGTTCAATCTTCTGAAGCATGCATTTTAAATAGAGGGATTAGATCACCTGCAGGAAATGTTTAGTAAGGGAACATTCACACTGTTACTGGCTAGGGATGAGCTTTCTGTTCGGGTCGAACATGAGTTCGACTCGAACATTGGCTGTTCGCCCGTTCGTCGAAAACCGGACACTATGGGCCATTCTCGCCAAATTCTAGCTGCACGTTACGGCCCATAATGCACTGCGGGAGTGCAGTGCATTGCTGTATGATGATTGGCCAGAGCATGCACCATGGCCTGCATGCTTTGGCCAATCACAGTGCCCTCAGCTAAGAGAGCCATAATTGGCCAAAGTCCAAGCCCCACACTATATAAGGCCGCCTGCACGTCGGCTTCGTGTAGTGCGACGTTGGTGTGGAGGGAGTAAGAGTTTTATTTAGATTGAGCAGGCAGGCATGCAGATTATTCAGTTAGCTGCAGTGTATTTAATATATACACACAACTCTTGTGTGTGTGTATATATATATATATATATATATATATATATATATCCACTTTAGCTATATCTGACTGCAGGCCGTTCCTGGTGTACTGTTTCCAATATACTTCAGGCGGTGTACACAGTATACAGTGCAGTTGCTCATACTTTCCTGGTGGTGTACACAATACATAGAGTGTACCCATAGTTGTTATTACACTTCTGTTGGGATACACAGTACCATGCACCCCTACAGCAGTTGCTACTACTTTCCTGGTGGTGTACACGATACATACAGTGTACCCATAGTTGTTATTAAACTTCTGTTGGTGTACACAGTACCATGTACCCCTAGTGCAGTTGCTACTACTTTCCTGGTGGTGTACACATTACATATAGTGCACCCATAGTTGTTATGAAACTTCTGTTGGTGTACACAGTACCGTGCACCCCTAGTGCAGTTGCTACTACTTTCCTGGTGGTGTACACAATACAAACAGTGCACCCATAGTTGGTATTTAACTTCTGTTGGTGTACACAGTACCGTGCACCCCTAGTGCAGTTGCTACTACTTTCCTGGTGGTGTACACAATACATACAGTGCACCCATAGTTATTACACTTCTGTTGGTGTACACAGTACCGTGCACCCCTAGCGCAGTTGCTACTACTTTCCTGGTGGTGTACAGAATTCATACAGTGCACCCATAGTTGTCATTAAACTTCTGTTGGTGTACACAGTACCATGCACCCCTAGTGCAGTTGCTACTACTTTCCTGGTGTACACAATACATACAGTGCATCCATAGTTATTACACATCTGTTGGTGTACACAGTACCATGCACCCCTAGTGCAGTTGCTACTACTTTCCTGGTGTACACAATACATACAGTGCATCCATAGTTATTACACATCTGTTGGTGTACACAGTACCGTGCACCCCTAGTGCAGTTGCTACTACTTTCCTGGTGGTGTACACAATACATACAGTGCACCCATAGTTGTTATTACACTTCTGTTGGTGTACACAGTACCATGCACCCCGAGTGCAGTTGCTACTACTTTCCTGGTGGTGTACACAATACATACAGTGCACCCATAGTTATTACACTTCTGTTGGTGTACACAGTACCGTGCACCCCTAGTGCAGTTGCTACTACTTTCCTGGTGGTGTACACAATACATACAGTGTACCCATAGTTGTTATTACACTTCTGTTGGGATACACAGTACCATGCACCCCTACAGCAGTTGCTACTACTTTCCTGGTGGTGTACACGATACATACAGTGTACCCATAGTTGTTATTAAACTTCTGTTGGTGTACACAGTACCATGCACCCCTAGAGCAGTTGCTACTACTTTCCTGGTGGTGTACACAATACATACAGTGCACCCATAGTTATTACACTTCTGTTGGTGTACACAGTACTGTGCACCCCTAGTGCAGTTGCTACTACTTTCCTGGTGGTGTACACAATACATACAGTGCACCCATAGTTGTTATTACACTTCTGTTGGTATACACAGTACCCTGCAGTTGTCCACAGGAGGATAGCACTGGTTCAGGCAGCAGGCAGGGACTTGGTCAGCAAAAGCGAATGCAATTGTCCAGGCAACAGGCAGGAATACTGTCCATAGTCAGTACAGGCAGCAGGCAGGGATACTGTCCAAATACAGTCCAGGGTCAGTACAGGCAGAGATTGTCAGCAGTGCCAAAATATTGGTCCTGGTAGTAGGCAGGAACATGGTCCATTTGGTGTAGTCAATTCATGCAACAGGCAGAGGCATGATGGCATAGGTCCTACAGGCAGCAGGCAGAAGTAGGGCCTCATTCAGGACAGAATGCGGACAGGGGTAGAGGCTTCTCTCACCAAATCTCTTTGAAGCCTCCAAGTCTCCAGACCCTAATCTAGGAATGAGAAACAAAAAAAATGTTTTCTTCATCCAGCAAAACAATTCTGAAGCCCCTCACATATGTGAGACCCCTGTGTTATGAATCCCACTAGTCCAGTGGCAAGGTACAAGATCAGTCCAAGAGGCAGGCAAAAAGCATGGTCAAACAGTCCAGGGTCAGTTCCAGATCAGGCAGAGGTTTGTACAGAATCGGTAGGCAGAAGCGTGGTCGAATAACAAGCCAGGGTCAGTTCCAGATCAGGCACAGGTATGAACAGAATCGGTAGGCAGAAGCGTGGTCGAATAACAAGCCAGGGTCAGTTACAGAGCAAGTAGAGGCATAAGGGGTATGAAGGTAAATGGCAGGAAGTGAAGGTTATGTTTACCATACTTCACTAATAATTTAGTGAAGTATGGTAACGGCGGAAACAGTCAACTTTGCAAAGACCTGGTTGGGAAGGACATTGGGGACAATGATAAGTGGTGTCTCTTCTCACTCCTCCTTTGGTGCACACCCAGCATTTTTTCTGATGTTTGTGCCCTGTTAGTCTGGGAGGGATTTTTTCAGGAAAGTGGCGTTCGGAGACTCTGCTAATCACATTGGATCGAATGAATGGTTTCTGGTGGGCCATTCGGGAATACAAGGGCAGTGGTGATTTCCTCCCGGTAGCCAAGGAAGGATTTGGGGCTTTCAGTGGATTTGTGATAGATAACGTAGCTGTTGTATATGGCCAAATTAAACAAATGAATTGAAACTTTTTTATACCACTGGTATGTTCGTCTTGTGGCAAGGTAGGGTTCGAGCATTTGGTCGTTGAAGTCAACACCCCCCATGAACATATTGTATTCGTGGATACATGTTGGTTTTTGGATTGTGCCATTCCTCCTGGTGATCTCAACGAATGTATTGTTGTGGATTGATAAAAGCACGTAGACATCCCGTCTGTCCCTCCACTTCACAGCCAGAATTTCCTCATTCCGTAAACTCGCCATCTCCCCTCTTCTTAGCTTCTTGTTGACAAGGCTTTGAGGAAAGCCCTTCTGGTTCTTCCTTTCGGTGCCACATGCTGGAGTGTTTTTTCTGTGAAGGTTGCGGAACAGGGGCAAACTAGTATAAAAGTTGTCCACATACAAATTGTAGCCTTTCTCCAGGAGTGGGTTTATGAGTTCCCAAACGACTTTCCCGCTTGATCCGATGTAGTCTGGGCAATTAGGGGGATGTAGCTGGGTGTCCTTCCCTTCATATACCATGAAGGCATATGTATACCCTGTGGCTCGGTCACACACTTTATAAAGCTTCACCCCATAGCGGGCCCTTTTGGTGGGAATAAATTGTTTTATGCCCAGCTTGCCAGAAAATTTGACAAGGGACTCATCCACGCATATGTGTTGGTCTGGGGTAAACAACTGGGGGAAGATTTCAGAAAAATAATTTAGTAGTGGACAAATTTTTTTAAAGCTTGTCAAAATTTGGGTCATTTCGGGGAGGGCACTGGGTATTATCATTGTAGTGTAGGAATCTCATAATCATGAACATGAATCTGGTTCTGGGCATTACTGAGGAAAAGATGGGCATGTGGTGGATGGGGAGGGTTGACCAATATGAACGTAATACATTTTTTTGTTAAGTCCCATACAGAATGTGAGGCCCCAAAAAAATTTTAAACTCCTCCACTGTTAGGGCTCTCCACTCGTAGGGACGGGCATAATAGGAGGTTGGGTTATATGCTATGAATTGTTGTGCATACAGGTTGCACTGAGCCACAATTGATGCTAACATATCCTCAGTAAAAATTAAATGGAAAAAATTGGGGAAAAATTTTCTGTGTCCACCTGGACTCCTGGCTGGGCAGTGAAAGGGGAAATGATAGCTTCTCCTGAATTAGGAGGAAGCCACAAGGGGTTCTGGGAGGGAATAGGGAAGGCTGGCATGGGACCTAACCCATTAGGACTGAGGTGACACCCCACTGGTACGTGGCCTTTGCCGAGGTACTGCGGTGCTGGTGGATGGCACTGCGGTGCTGGTGGATGGCACTGCCTCCTTACCAGAAAGCCTTCGTCTGGCGGGCAGACTCTCATCCTCCTCTGAGGCCGTCAGTGTTCCACTGCTTGGGACAGGCTTGTAGTCCACGTCAGAATCTGAATATGAGGAGGAATCCGAAGCAGAGAGCTCCCAGTTGCTCTCGTCAGCCACAAGAATATTGTATGCCTCCTCAGCTGAAAATAATCTTTTAGACATTCTTGGTGACAAATGGCACTGATATGTGGCACTGATGACACGTGACACTGATGTGGCACTGGTGACAGATGGCACTGATGTGGCACTGATGAAACGTGGCACTGATGTGGCAGGTGACACTGACAGGTGGCACTGACAGGTGGTACTGATGACAGATGGCACTGATGACAGATGGTACTGATGACACATGACACTGGCAGATGGCACTGGTGAAAGATGGCACTGATACGTGGCACTGATGACATGTGACTCTGGCAGATGGCACTGGTGACAGATGGCACTGATACATGGCACTGATGATACTGGCAGATGGCACTGATACGTGGCACTGATGACACGTGGCACTGATGTGGCAGGTGACACTGACAGGTGGCACTGATGTGGCAGGTGACACTGACAGGTGGCACTGATGACTGATGGCACTGACAGATGGCACGGATGACTGATGGCACTGACAGATGGCACTGTGTCACTAACAGTGATGAGCACTGTAGCACCAACGGCACTGATGTGGCACTGTATGGGCACTATTTGGGCTCTGATGTTTCTGTGTTTTCACTGTAATCACTCCTAAACGGTTGGTACTCACAGATTTGAAGCACAAATACAGTCAATGTCTGGATACTTAAAATCCCCCATTATGATAACACTTCCCATCCTTGCTGCTAATCAAAATTGTGATAGGAGATCCGTCTCCCCCTCCTCCCTCAGGTTAGGGGGCCTATAGCATAACATGAGTCCCCTCTGTGTGTTTCAAGAAATCCTGTGTATCGCAAATATAAGATGGGAGACAAGCGACATGGTGAATCAAAAAGGAATCAACATACCTGCTAGTTTTTTCCATGAGTGATTCATTCCCAGAAAAGATTGGCCTACCAGGAGGGTTTTTTAGATTCTTGTGGACTTTAGGGAGAGCATAAAATGTTGTTAATCCCAGGAATTTAAGGATAAGATACTCCAGGGCTTTTTTTATCAATCAACCCCTCAAGATATGCGTTGGTGCATAATGTGCGTAATTCATTGGTATAGATTGGGATTTGTTCCATACCAATTCTACAATACCACTCACGGTTTTTTAGAATGCTGAGACACATTTTTTGGTATTAAGGGCGAGACATAAGAATGATGTTTCCACCCTTATTAGAGGGTTTTATTATAATGTCCTCTCGGGATTGCAACAATTTTAACGCCTCATGTTATTTACGAGTAAGATTGGTTTCCGGCCTAGGCCATTGTCTGGATTTCAAATCTCTAATAGTGAGCTGTAAGAAGGCCCATATATTGCATAAGTGTTTTTGTGGCTATGCATTGGGTGGCTCTGATGCATTTTGGATATATAGCACATCAGAGGCGGCTCTCTAATTAGGCAAAATAGGCGGTGGCCTCAGGCCTCGCAGTCATAGGGGCCTCGCACAGCTGGCTAGTTTACCTAGTTAGAGAGCCGCCTCATTCAGCAGCAGAGATCTCCGTCCTGAGTCCCCTCGCTCTGCTACAGGGAGAGATAACAGACTGGCAGGGCGAGATGTGTGATCGGAGCTCCGGATCACAGACAGGGAGAGCCGCTCAGTGAGCCTGTTCTGACAGATCTCCCCCCTCCCCCTGCTGCCCGCACAGCCAAACAGAAGAGGAGAGAGAGCTTCTGCTCCTCCTCCTCCCGCCCTCTCCTCCTGTGTCTGCCCCGCCCACTCTCCTCGGCAGTGTTCTCTGCTCTGCCTCAGAGAAGGGGATGTGTGGGCGGGAAGATTCATGCTGAAGCCCAGCAAAAGGGGAGTCTGATCCATCCTTCCCTCCAGTCCCTCCTGCCTCCCATGAGTACACTGATGTAGGGGATGTCTTCCCTCCCTTATTCCTCCACCCCCTCTCTTTCTTTCTTCCCATTCTTTTTGTCTCTTTCTTTCTCTTTCCTTCATTCTTTCCCCACCCCCTCTCTTTCCTTTCTTTCTTTCTTTTTTTCTTTCTTTCTTTCTTTCTCTTTCTTTCCTTCCATCTTTCTTTCTTTCTTTCTTTTCTTTCTTTCTTTCTTTCTTTCTTTCTTTCCTTCCATCTTTCTTTCTTTCTTTCTTTCTTTCTTTCTTTCTTTCTTCCATCTTTCTTTCTTTCTTTCTTTCTTTCTTTCTTTCTTTCTTTCTTTCTTTCTTTCTTTCTTTCTTTCTTTCTTTCTTTCTTTCTTTCTTTCTTTCTTTCTTTCTTTCTTTCTTTCCTTCCATCTTTACTTCTTTCTTTCCTTTCTTTCTTTCTTTCCTTTCATCTTTCTTTCTTTCTTTCTTTCTTTCCATTATTTTGACATTCTTTCTTTTTCTCTTTCCTTCCTTCTTCCCTCCATCCCCCTCTCTTTCTTTCTTCCTTTCTTTCTTTCCTTCCATCTCTTTCTTTTTTTCCTTCTTTCTTTCTTTCTTTCTTTCTTTCTTTCTTTCTTTCTTTCTTTCTTTCTTTCCTTCCATCTTTCTTTCCTTCCATCTTTCTTTCTTTCTTTCTTTCTTTCCTTCCTTCTTCCTCATCCCCCTCTCTTTCTTTCTCCTTTCTTTCTTTCCTTCCATCTCTTCTTTTTTTCCTTCTTTCTTTCTTTCTTTCTTTCTTTCTTTCTTTCTTTCTTTCTTTCTTTCTTTCTTCTTTCTTTCTTTCTTTCTTTCTTTCTCCATATCTCTTTCTTTCTTTCTTTCCTTCCATATCTCTTTCTTTCTTTCTTTCCCTCCATATCTCTTTCTTTCTTTTCTTTCCTTCCATATCTCTTTCTTTCTTTCTTTCCTTCCATATCTCTTTCTTTCTTTCTTTCTTTCTTTTCTCTTTCTTTCTTCTTCCTCCATCCCCCTCTCTTTCTTTCTCCTTTCTTTTCTTTCCTTCCTTCTCTTTTTCTTTCTTTCTTTCTTTCTTTCTTTCTTTCTTTCTTTCTTTCTTTCTTTCTTTCTTTCTTTCCTTCTTTCTTTCTTTCTTTCTTCCTTCTTTCTTTCTTTCTTTCCTTCTTTCTTTCTTCCTTTCCTTCCATATCTCTTTCTTTCTTTCTTTCCTTCCATATCTCTTTCTTTCTTTCTTTCCTTCCATATCTCTTTCTTTCTTTCTTTCTTTCTTTTTCTCTTTCCTTCCTTCTTCCTCCATCCCCCTCTCTTTCTTTCTCCTTTCTTTCTTTCCTTCCATCTCTTCTTTTTTTCCTTCTTTCTTTCTTTCTTTCTTTCTTTCCATCTTTCTTTCCTTCCATCTTTCTTTCTTTTCTTTCTTTCTTTCTTTCTTTCTTTCTTTCTTTCTTTCTTTCTTTCTTTCTTTTTCTATCTTCTTTCTTTCTTTCTTTCCTTCCATATCTCTTTCTTTCTTTCTTTCTTTCCTTCCATATCTCTTTCTTTCTTTCTTTCCTTCCATATCTCTTTCTTTCTTTCTTCCTTCCATATCTCTTTCTTTCTTTCTTTCTTTTTCTCTTTCCTTCCTTCTTCCTCCATCCCCTCTCTTTCTTTCTCCTTTCTTTCTTTCCTTCCATCTCTTCTTTTTTTCCTTCTTTCTTTCTTTCTTTCTTTCTCTTTCTTTCTTTCTTTCTTTCTTTCTTTCTTTCTTTTCTTTCTTTCTTTCCTTCCATCTTTCTTTCTTTCTTTCTTTCTTTCCTTCCTTCTTCCTCCATCCCCCTCTCTTTCTTTCTCCTTTCTTTCTTTCCTTCCATCTCTTCTTTTTTTCCTTCTTTCTTTCTTTCTTTCTTTCTTTCTTTCTTTCTTTCTTTCTTTCTTTCTTTCTTTCTTTCCTTCCATATCTCTTTCTTTCTTTCTTCCTTTCTTTCCTTCCATATCTCTTTCTTTCTTTCTTTCTTTCTTTCCTTCCATATCTCTTTCTTTCTTTCCTTCCATATCTCTTTTCTTTTCTTTCTTTCTTTCTTTCTTTCTTTCTTTCTTTCCTTCTTTCTTTCTTTCTTTCCTTCTTCCTCCATCCCCCTCTTCTTTCTTTCTTTCTTTACTTCCATCTCTTCTTTTTTTTCTTTCTTTCTTTCTTTCTTTCTTTCTTTCTTTCTTTCTTTCTTTCCTTCCATCTTTCACTTTTCTTCTTTCTTTCTTTCTTTCTTTCTTCTTCTTTCTTTCTTTCTTTCTTTCTTTCTTTCTTTCTTTCTTTCTTTCTTTCTTTCTTTCTTTCTTTCTTTCTTTCTTTCCTTCTTCTTTCTTTCCTTCCATCTTTCTTTCTTTCTTTCTTTTTCTCTTTCCTTCCTTCTTCCTCCATCCCCCTCTCTTTCTTTCTCCTTTCTTTCTTTCCTTCCATCTCTTCTTTCTTTCTTTCTTTCTTTCCTTCCATCTTTCCTTCCATCTTTCTTTCTTTCTTTCTTTCTTTCTTTCTTTCTTTCTTTCTTTCTCCACCCATCCCCTTTTTTTCTCTCTTTGTGACAGCCTACCAGAATAGGTAGGATCTGTGCAGTGCTGTGCAGCTCTGCTTGAGGAAAATATATCTTTATTATGCCCACTTACCTACCCCCTGTACTGTCCACTCCCCCTATACTGTACCCTCTTAATACAGTTCATAATACAGTGGGGCCTCATGTCTAAGTTTTGCCTAAGGCCTCACAAAGTCTAGAGCCGCCTCTGTAGCACATGTACTGTAGTGATCCTATCTTCTCTTCATTTTGTTCTTTGGTGTTTGTTTGTTTTTAACCTTATGTAGAACACCTGTTTGATCTTGTGGAACAACCATCTATTTTGGATTACAGCGCCCTCCTGGACGATTCATATTCCCCCCCCCCCTTCCATATATTCCTATAAAGATGTTGTAGGTGCCTGTATATCTTTTTTTTTCTTCTTTTATCCTATTCTATATATATGAGAATGAGTTGTTATTGATTATCAAGATGTGGGTGATTGAGATGTTATCTCATCCCTGTCATAGAGGCACCCAATTTTGGGATTTTTTTTTCATATGGTACATTTTTCTTCCATCTTTTTCTCCTTTTCTTTTTCTGAAACAGTGTTTTACACAATCACATTTTTACCTGGTTCCCACACTCGCCCGGGAGATTGCCTTCACAGGCCTTGTGACGCCCGAACATATTGGTGCTGGCAGTTGTGGTGAGTACTTTTTACTCCTGTAACAACATTTTTTTGGCTTCACCTATATCCCAGGGTTTTCTAAAGGGACATAGTATGGTGTTTATGTGTATTCAGGCCATAGATATATGACGCTCCACCATGATGGAAGCTATTTTGGTGATTTGCCTCAGTTTTCTGCTGCCTGCCTGATTATATATTTATTTTTGATGTTTATATGTTGGCTTATTGTATATGTTTCTTTTAGATTTAATATTCTCTGAAAGTATACTCCTGAGGAAGCGGGTCACCGCGAAACATGTAGAGTTTGCAGCTGGAGAATTGTTTCCGTAATGATATTGCAGAATTTTTTCGATCTTCTCTATTCCAGATTGTGTCAGAGAATTGGATGCCTCATTTGATTAGTATCCTTTGTATATTGCATATCTGCCTATGTTTTAATCAATTATGTTTTTTACAATTTTATATTTTTGTAATTCTCATATGTAAGTCTATACTGTACCATGAAAGTCCATTTTGCCTCCTCAATTGCCAATCCCTCTATTCAATGTTAGGACGAAGGTACTTTATCTATTTTCCTATCAAGTAGCATTTCACATACTTATGCAAAAAAATGATAAGAAATGTATGTTTAATGTGACCAAAAAGAACTGGAAG
Source organism: Lithobates clamitans (assembly GCA_037952925.1). NCBI lineage: Eukaryota > Metazoa > Chordata > Amphibia > Anura > Ranidae > Lithobates > Lithobates clamitans. Next base: position 9,489,708 of record JBBGZY010000142.1, read on the forward strand.
GAACTTCAGTTAAAGAAGTGAAAGCTGAACTGTAGACAAAATTAAAAGACACACATTAATACAGTTCTGCATTAATTAATACATTAGTTGCATTTTTAAAAAATGCAAACAGTACAGCATTGTTATCTGACCTGGTATCAGCCTATTGCAACCCCCTGTACAATAGAGCCATCCAGTTCATGTGCAGCAATACTCAGGTGCTAACAAGGGACATGCTGATAGAAAGAGAGAGCAGAGAGATGCTGCTTTTTCCTCATATTTTCTACTCACACACTGGGGGGGAGGGACAAGACTTGTAATTGTTACCTAAGGCTGGCCATGCATTATACAATCTTCTTGTATAATTTTTCTTTAGATTTACCAAAACTATATATTATGAGGTGAGATCTAAGAACTTTTAATTTGTATGCAGTTAGGCAGGCCCTTGCACTACACATTTGTGAAGGTTGCAGCGCCTATACACCCGTTTCCCTTGCACTACATACTACTACAGGTTATTTTGTCCCCATTAGTTGGCAATTGATTAATTAGTGGGGAAATATACTCATATACATGTTTACGGTCACTGGCGGTATATATTACTATAATGCCCTGAACACACGGTCGGACTTTGTTCGGACATTCCGACAACAAAATCCTAGGATTTTTTCCAACGGATGTTGGCTCAAACTTGTCTTGCATACACACGGTCACACAAAGTTGACGGAAAATCCGATCATTCTGAACGCGGTGACGTAAAACACGTACGTCGGGACTATAAACAGGGCAGTGGCCAATAGCTTTCATCTCTTTATTTATTCTGAGCATGCGTGGCACTTTGTGCGTCGGATTTGTGTACACACGATCGGAATTTCCGACAACGGATTTTGTTGTCGGAAAATTTTATATCCTGCTCTCAAACTTTGTGTGTCAGAAAATCCGATGGAAAATGTCCGATGGAGCCCACACAAGGTCGGAATTTCCGACAACACGCTCCGATCGGACATTTTCCATCGGAAAATCCGACCGTGTGTACGGGGCATAAGAGTGAGGTGGATTTCTGTGCCTTTTATCAGTATGAGTGAGATGGTGTGGTACCATTTTATCGATTTTGATCTTTTTCTACATCCATGTCTGATATAATAAACTTTTTTTCTAGTCAGTCCGGTGAGTTGAAGTAACTTTTTAAGATGTATTGAGATTTTTGTTAATTCATTTAAGAGGTGGTTGAGCAAAATCTGTTTTTTATTCTCAGATATCACATTATGTTTCTTTACTGATAGTTCCCATCCTCTTTAAATATTACGTAAGATACTAATTTATGAATTTTTGAATCTTTAATTTTTTAATTTTTTTTTCTTTTGATTTATGATCAGGGACAGTATCTTGAGGGTCCACTTCTTGAGTGTTTTGTACCCTTGTACTACATAGTTGAAAGTAAATCTAAAGGAAATTGAATAAGAAAATTGTATAATGTATGGCCAGCTTAACTGCAGTAGAAACAAATGAGGTATCCTGAACTGCCTGACAGGGCTGTGCTATGTAGCAGAGCTGTCAAGGCTAGATGGAAATACAGAAATTAGAATCATTTGGTGGGTAAACTTCATCTGTGTGTTTAGCTGATTGTCTAGAACTCAACCTAAGGCCCCTTACACACAGGGCAGGCTCCGTTGGAGTTGGCCTGCAGTGGGGAATCTGTCCGCTGATCCCCACTGAGCAGGTAGATGGCTGGGCTGAGTCGGCTCCGCTTATGCAGAGCAGCCATAGACACAGCACATTCTCCTCTATGAGTGGTTGGATGTAAACGGACTTCCTGTCCATTTACACCTGACTGCCATCCGATCTGATCTGCCAGATGGACGTGAAACGGATCCCCATCCGTCTGTTTTTACTGGACAGGATCAAATCGGATGTCGGCAGGTGTCAATAGACACATATCCATTGACACCCGCCGCTTCATAGAGGAGACTGGAGTGTCCGAACGGGTCTGGTTGAAAAACTGACGGGTGGACCCGATCAGTCCGCCTGTGTGAAAGGTCCTTTATTTAGAAGCAAATCAAACCAACACAAATGTAACACATTTCAGAATTAGAGGCCCAGGTACCAATGTCTTTACAATGACTGTAAGCAGTGGTACAACACAAAAACCCAACTCCTGAGGTTCTTCAAATCCAGGTTTGTAGAGTTGGAAAATAATGCAGTGATTAAGCTTGCCTTTGTTTTTGTGCTTACAGGCTTTACTTGGATCTATTTTGGCATTTTCAGTAATCTCTCCATTCATTGTTGAACAGCTGGTCTAGCCCATCCTTCAGATAAAGTGCTGCACGTCTGCGGTTTCTCAGTTTAAGTCATTAATTCCACTGCTCCGTCTTTTCTCCGTGTCTTCTAGTTATCTTTTTTTCTACATTTGCAAATGGCTTAGAACACAAATATACAGTGCCTTAAAAAAGTTCATATCCCTTTAGATTTTGCACATTTTGTTAATTTACAACCAAAAACGCAAATGTATTTTATTGGGATTTTATATGATAGACCAACACAAATTGGCACATAATTGTGAAGTGGAAGGAAAATGATAAATGGTTTTCAAAATTTATTACAAAAAAAATCTGAAAAGTGTGGCGTGCATTTGTATTAATCCCCCTTTACACTGATACCCTTACTAAAATCTAATGGGACCAATTGCCTTCAGAAGTCACCTAATTATTAAATAGAGTCCACCTGTGTATAATTTAATCTCAGTATATATACAGCTGTTCTGTGAAGCCCTCAGAGGTTTGTTAGAGAACCTTAGTGAACAAACAGCATCATGAAGGAAAAAGGAACACACCAGACAGGTCAGGGATAAAGTTATTGAGAAGTTTAAAGCAGGGTTAGGTTATAAAAAAAATATCCCACTGGATACCACTGATGTGAATAATTGCAGAGAAGTGACAGCCATAGTCTGCAAAAGTTTTGTTTGCCCCTTAAAAGCTGGTTTATAGCCAAACCTCAAATGTTGTGAGGACCCCTACTCCTTACAATAATAAACATACAAAAAAAAAAAAAAACTTGCAGTAAGGCATGCATACATTTCTAGTTAATGAAAAACTACCTAGAATTTCCAAAGACCAACAATATTTATATGGACAACCTAAGCACTGACCATAATAGTACAGGACTGTATAGCAGATATCTGACCTGGGAAATAAGCATCTACTCTCTCTTCTTCCTCTTACATTGTGTTAAAATTTAATTAGCTATATGCCTGTGTGGGCTTTGAAGCTGATCTCCAGCATTTAGTGAAGTTTAAATACCGTATTTATCGGTTTATAACATGCGCCGGCGTATAACACGCACCCCAAGTTTAGGTGGGAATTTTAAGGAAAAAAAAACTTACATTTAAATGCCCATCAATGCAGCCTTATCAGTGTTCATCTGCAGCCTTGTCCAGTGTAATTTGCAGCCTTGTCAGTGTCATTGCAGCCTTGTCCCAGTGTCATTGCAGCCTTCCAGTTTAAATATGGCGCCGCCGAGATACACAGAGCTGGATGTACTCGGCTAGGCTCGGCTCCGCTCACAGTCACGCCCAGTCCCTGTGTTATGTTCATCATAGGGCGGGACTAGGCGTGACTGTGAGCAGAGCCGAGAGGAGCTGAGCCTAGCCGAGTACACTCGGCTATGTGTATATCGGCGGCACTCGCTCTGCTCACAATCAGCGGAGATCGGCAGGGATCAGCGTATAACACGCACCCACGATTTCCACCTGATTTTAAAGGGGAAAAAAGTGCGTGTTATACGCCGATAAATACAGTAGTTTGTCCAAACAAACTATTACTTTTACTACTTGATGCAGTAGTGTATTTAGGTTTTGTGCTGCCCTAGGCCTGATTAAACTCGTGCACCCTCTAATTTAAATATGACCCACCCCTTCCTGTCAAGGTCACACCCCTTGCTGTTTAAGACCCGCCCTGAAATATTCGAGTGGGGACACTAGTTCTGAGGGCCTGGGGGGGCAATGGATTCCCTTAATTTGCATAGATTTCCTCTCACTTCCTGTTTGGCTATGGGGCAGGAAGTGAAGAGAAATCTATGCAATGGGACAGGGATGGTAAAAAATAAACTGACAGGGGCTATAACCTTCCCCTCTTCTATCCAAAATGAAAAAAAAGTGTTGCCTATAGTTCTACTTTAAGCACAAATCTCTGATAATTTTATGGAGACGACTAAGAAGATATAACCATGCCAATGGTGCAGCAGAAAACATATAGCACAATGAGGAAGGTTTGTGGTCCAGGATGAGAGGACAGTCAATATTAGAAGCGGTGCCCCCCCCCACAGTTGTGGAATACCGGCCGGCTGCCCACATACTGGAAGCAGTGCGGCCGCTTTATGGGGGCGCTAGACTAATTTGCCTCTCAGCCCAGTCCGCCCCATAAGACTGGTGCTACACTAATGCCCTGTACACACGGTCGGATTTTCCTACGGAAAATGTGCGATCGAAGCTTGTTGTCGGAAATTCCGATCGTGTGTCTGACTTTTTCCGTCGGAATTTTCTGACACACAAAGTTTGAGAGCAGGCTATACAATTTTCTGGCAACAAAATCCGAACGGTTAAATTCCGATCGTGTGTACACAAATCCGACGCACAAAGTGCCACGCATGCTCAGAATAAATGAAGACGAAAGCTATTGGCTACTGCCCCGTTTATAGTCCCGACGTACGTGTTTTACGTCACCGCGTTCAGAACGATCGGAACTTTGTGCGGCCGTGTGTATGCAAGACAAGTTTGAGCCAACATCCGTCGGGAAAAAATCCATGGTTTGTTGTCGGAATGTCCGATCGTGTGTACAGGGCATAACAGTGTAGCGCAAGCCAACGGGGACTCTTTCCGTGCTGCCCCCCTGCAAAGTGCTGCCCTAGGCCTGGGCTTTGTCGGCCTAGGCCAGGATGCAGCATTAACTAGATGCACCCGCTATGTGCACTGTAAAAACTGTATGCAGCCTCAGCTACTTACAGTACACAGCATTCCGGTAGTGTGATGGAAACAAAATCAAGTGCTACTCAGCCATTCACAGGGAGCTTTGTTTAATTATCCCACAGGTCCTGTTGCTGATCTGTGGTTAGAATTTTAGAGCCCACCAGAACAAATTGGTTTTGGCAAAAGACATTGAAATATGGTTGTGGCAGGAGGCATGGATAAAGTAGCACATTGTAGACAGCTTATAAATCAGTCCTTCCTCCTGGATGGTTCACTCTGCATTTAAGAAGCAGGTCATCAAAATTAGTTTGTAAGCTTGTAGGAGATAACAGCTTGAATAAAAATTCTGGTTGACTCTGGTTGGATAAGGGTATAATGGGTCTTGTACTTCAGCAGGATCTGAAAAGCTTGCTTGAAGATCCAAATTGGTAGAAGACCCTGGATGTTGAAGACCTAGAAAGGAAAAGAACGTTGATCTGATTGATTTTTTGAGTTGCATTTGAATTTCACCTTCCAATCGAGTTTTATTCAAAGCTGCCTAAGATCAAATTAGTGTTAAACCTTCAGGTAGCTGTTTCTGTGACATCAATGACTAGGATGAGGGGGGGGGGGACTGGAGTTGGAAAGACAAACAGAGAGACAGGCAGAGAGATTGTATACCTTTATTATATGAATTTAGTCAAGAAGATAAGCATAAAGACAATACAGGAAGGAAAGGAGGGATCGTTGTAGGGGGTGACAAATCCCATAGGGACACTACATTAGCTCTATTATTGCACTTGTTTCCTTATGGACACATGTAGCGCCCTGGGGTTTAGTCAGGGAGCTCCTCACCAAATTCCTTTTCAGGAGAAGCTACTGTAGTTAATTACTAGGGATCCATTGACTTCTCCCTAAGTTTGACCTGGTTGTACTTTCCTCTTCTACCACCAGGTAGCCGGGCACTTGAAGGTATTAGATTGAGAAGGACAACTCAAGGTCAGGTTATGGGTATATGGGTACAAAAAAGACGCCGCTGCCCCCATCTATAGCTGACCATTGCAGTAAGCAGCATTGGAAGGCTACACAAGATATAAACAGGGCCAAGGATAAATCCAAGGGGTGGGGACTGTGGGGACACTTGTAAGTTAGTGTTAGGTACCACAGATACCAGGGTGCCGTGGCAAGGCTCTGTGGCTTACGCATGCATTTGCAAATGCATGCAGACTAAACCCCTGCTTTTAACGCATACTGTTAGACAGGTTTAACTGGTTGTCTGTGAGCTGGTCAGTAAGTAAGCTTGGTTTTTTTCCCTTGGATTTATCCTTGGCTCTGTTTATATGGGTATATGGGGTATCTCAGCCAATGGGCAGGGATTTTGGCGAATCCCTTGACCTGCTGGGAGAGGCTAAATATTTGGGTGAGGTCAGGTGATCCAGGTTCTTGTGTGCCACCCAGACCGCTGTCTGGGTGGATGTGTGTCATCTGCCCCAGGCTGCTAGGCCAGAGATTGGGCCTATCCCGGGAGCATTAGTCTGTGTGAGGGCCTATCCAGAAGTCCAACCAAAAGTGACAGTTCTGTCAGCTGGAGAACCTGTCATGGTGAGAGGTAGAAGGGAAGCTGTCACCACTAAGGGACCAATCGCCTTTACCAGGGACCACAGTGAATAACTGAAGCAAGTACCGGAGCAGTATTCTCACTGAACAGGCACGGTGGAGAATTGGGAAACTTCAGGCGGTGATCAGGTGAGGGACCCAGCCAGCGGAGGTGACGCTGATAGAACAGCCTTGTGTGCCAAGCTAGGGACCGAGTTGGTCAGCAGGGGTGAAGCTTGAAGGTATTCGAAGTGCCAGCTAGGGACCCAGCAGGGAAGCGGGGCTGACGCTTGGAGGGAGATACCACCGCAAAAGCCTTGAGGAGCTAATGGGATTCAGAGTCAGTGAATCAGAGGGTCCAGTGAGAGACCAGGAGCTCAGGGGGCTGAAGAACTACAAGGAGAAGTTGTAGTACAGCTGAGAGAACTGTTACTTTGAGTTAGGGACTGTTTAAGTATTGTTGCCATAGGAGACAGCAATCCCGCACGTGCAGAAGTGGCAGCTTGCTGAGGCCTTTCCCTGTACGGCTGTCCTCCTGTTGAAGTCTCGGAGTCTGCCATTTGAAATTTCAACTACTTAAGGGTCTCCTGGCCCTAACCCTCTTTCACTTGCAAAATAAAGAAAAAGAACTGTCAAAGAAATAAAACCTCTTTTACATACAAGAAGTGTCTGGTGCCCAATGACTTACCACCTTTACACCCACTATGCCTCAGAACCAGGGCTGGTGCAAGGATTTTTGACACCCTAGGCAAAACCTAATTTTCAACCTCACCCCCCCTCACAGCCTCACCAGCGCCCATCAAATACAGCCTCGCCAGCGCCTATCAATGCCGCTTCACCAGCGACCATCAAATACAGCCTCGCCAGCGCCTATCAATGCCGCTTCACCAGCGACCATCAAATACAGCCTCGCCAGCGCCCATCAATGCTGCTTCACCAGTGACCATCAAATGCAGCCTCACCAGCGACCATCAAATGCAGCCTCGCCAGTGATCATCAAATGCAGCCTCGCCAGCGCCCATCAATGCCGCTTCACCAGCGACCATCAAATACAGCCTCGCCAGCGCCCATCAATGCCGCGTCACCAGCGACCATCAAATACAGCCTCGCCAGCGCCCATCAATGCCGCTTCACCAGCGACCATCAAATACAGTCTCAGGGGGGAACATTTGAAGAGCAGATCAGTCAATATAATACATATACACACACATTTTAAAACTACATTTCATTGTCATTTCATTGTCATCACATATACAATCTCATTAACTCAACAGTTTTTACTTAACACCTGTTCCTCGCTTGCACCAACTCTGCTGTACTGCCTGTGTACCTGCCTGCTGCTTCTGTTCTGTGTCGGACTGTTGGTGCGGTGCCTGGTGCCTCTTCCAGTTCCAGCCAGCCCAGGCTCCATCTGTCCCCAAGCCCAGAGAGCCACCACCACACCATGCTATATCCCATTCCCATGATGCATCATGCATCCTCCATCCATGTACTCCGCTCCAGTAGTGACGGCCAAGAGAGCATGGGGGGGCCAGCGTGGGGGAGCGGGAGCCAAGCGGGGGGCTGTGCTGCTGCCCTGGACACACACAGAAAATGGACAGTGTTGCTGTGCAGAGCGGTCTCGTGAGACATGACATGTCACACTCACAGACTGTCTAACAGTGTCAGGAGAAGAGCGGAGAACGGAGAGCGGAGAGGGAGGGGGAAGGGGGGGGCTGCTGCTGCTGCCTGACACTGTGACACACATCGATCAGAAAGCGCCCTGGGGGTTGCTAGACAGACATGTGACACTCGCTGGTTGCTCATATCATGATAGAAGAGCAGAGAGGAGGGATTACTGTCTGGAAACACTGTACACATTAGAGCGGGGGTTTGGGGGGGTGGCGGCGGCGCTGCTTGACATGGCTCTGTGGAGGACAGACAGCCCGGGAGTAAAATAGCCAGTGGCAGGGCGCCCTAGGCGGCAGTGCGCCCTAGGAGGTTGCCTAATCTGCCTAGTGGTAGCACCGGCCCTGCTCACAACCCACCACATATTGAAGGATGTCGGCTATCTTTGGCCTTAAAGGTTCCCATTAGACTGGAAGAGGTCAGAGATTCTGCTACACCCATAACACCCCTAGCAAAACTTCCTGTGATGTTTCCAGAGGCAGTGAAAGTATAAGCCGCCCTGTTTTGCTGCCAGCTCTTGCCAGGCTGGGTAGGGACACCACCTCTATTCTTCATGCTCAGAGATGGATTAGGGTACGCACACATCTGTACAGGGAGAGACTTTGCCATCTTGACTATTCACATTCTTCAGGCCTGAGGCCCACCACTGATAATAAAGGAATGTCCACACCCTCTCTTAAATCTTTGCATCACATTTCTCAGCTCCATAGCTCCGCATACAGAACACAGTTCAACTTCATAACACAGAATGTCCAACAAACTCTTCCATACTCCTCCTTGTAGTTCCGCCTCTAGTGAGTTCTCTCTTTAAATCTCTATGGTCTACCCTGAAGGGTACTATCCACCCCAATCTACAGATTTACATGGCATATATCATGGGTAGCCTGTTCCTATCACTCCTCTGCCTGAGACTCCTACCTTTACACTGTTTTATAGGCACCACACTCCACAGCCAACAGTAGGGACCATGATAAAAGGGATACTAACCCCTGCTTACAAAGGGGTGATGTCTTTGCAGAGGATCCAACCTTATGACCAGCAGCTGGTCATCATATTGGAGGCAGGGATTGGCAAGGCTCAGCTAGAATGTTAAAGGAAGAAAATCAAGATTTGCATTGAACTTCAACTTGCGATATCATACTGTAGCCCTCTTTTTTTTGGGGGGGGGGGGTTATGAGAAATGGCCCTCCCCAAACAGAATATTGTGCTAAACCTGTAGGTAACTAAGAGAACCAGAACCATTGTGTGAAAGAATGGGATTGATTGATAACAAAGTTGGCAGTGCCTCTACCCAGGACTGGGGCTTCTAGGTGGAATTGTGAACATATACCCAGGTATAGTTATTAATAGAGATACCTCCAAAGCAATGTTGTAGCAAAGTCCAGTTGCAGGGACCCCTGAGGATGATGCGGCATCTGTCTTTGTGTTGGAGACCTGAAGACAAGATCTGTGGTCATGGGAAGATCCTCCAACTGTTGTCCAACTGGCCTGGAACTGAGCTTTTCACTGGCAGGAACTGTGCTGTTGCACTGGAACCATGGCACTGGAACTCAGTGTCAGAGCTTTAGTCCCTCCTTAATAGTCTCTAATCTGACATGCGACTGGACCTCTAAGCCTATGATCCCGACATGGCCACTGGAAGCCTAACCTGACTCTAACCTACGCTGATTATCAAGCCCTACGCTAAAACTAGCTATAGAATCACAGACCAGAAGGGAAAGGGTTAACTAGAACAGCATGAACTGCATAAGAACTGCAATTGTAGCGATATAGACTGTCAGCAGACAGCACCGTACCTTTTAGTGTTTCTAGACATCGCTTGTCCCTTTGGTAATCAGTGCAATCAGTAACCACATATCTGTGCGTCCCATAAATTGAATTATGGGATGTATAGTCCTCCTCCAGACTATTACTATGCAACCATGTATCCTAAGACTACACATGCCAGGGATCTTCGCGGTGACATGAAGGTTGCTGGGAGTGACCATAAAAGGAGCAAGAAACCCACGCAGAACTCTCTTCCTCCTGGGCCTGACGCAAGACGGACCTCTCTGTGTAACAAGGAGAGAGAGGTCACGGCCTACTATGCGGTGCTTTATTTCCACCCCGAGGCCTAAGGGGCCTAGCTCTTTTATCCGCTGTTGGACATGCTGATGCTAATATAACTTGGATCGCCTGCCTGTCGGTGTGGGTGCGTGGGGCAAGTTTCACTTCAGAAGACCGAAACAGCGGTTCCGATGCCTGAGTACTGCTACACGTGCTCCTGTCCAGAAGACCTCGGATAGATTTGGTCATTGGTGAGAGGGCAAATTGCTCAACCTTTCATCTATTCATTTTTCACTATTACCGAACACTGTTCACAGACATCTTTACCCCAAGAACATTTTGCTGCATTGCTTGAACACTGTGCTCAGACACCTTAGATCTTCACCACTAGGAACCTATTGCTTTATCTACAACCAAACGGATTACAGTTTACGAGCTCCAACTAGCTAGCGAAGAAAATCAGATCTGCAACAGGGAATTCTTTTGCTATCACTCATAGGACAGTATCTCACAAAAGTAAGTACACACCTCACATTTTTGTAAATATTTTATTCTATCTTTTCATGTGACTGAACACTGAAGAAATGACACTTTGCTACAATGTAAAGTAGTGAGCCATGTTGAACTTCCAGTGACCAGTATGAGAGATTGAGAACGATAACACCAAATTTAACACATCTGCTCCCCATTCACACCTAAGACCTTGTAACACTAATGAGTCACATGACACCGGGGAAGGTAAAATGGCTAATTGGGCCCAATTTGGACATTTTCACTTAGGGGTGTACTCACTTTTGTTGCCAGCAGTATAGACATTAATGTGTTGAGTTATTTTTAGGGGACAGCAAATTTACACTGTTATACAAGCTGTACACTCACTACTTTACATTGTAGCAAAGTGTCATTTCTTCAGTGTTGTCACATGAAAAGATAGAATAAAATATTTATAAAAATGTGAGGGGTGTACTCACTTTTGTGAGATACTGTGTATGTATGTATGTATGTATGTATGTATGTATGTATGTATTACTTTCAGTAGACCTGCTCTTTTGTTAGGATAGCGTAGGCTGGCTAGATTACATCTTTCTCAAAGTAGCCCCATAAGTAGTTAACTGAAACATCCACTAGGAGGTGACTTCGGATCTAAGTATAGTGTACATACATGTATATAATATTGTTCGTGGCTGAACCATTGTTTGTGTCCTTGGGAGAACTTTGTTTGCTGAGTTGGCGCTGTTATCCTGGCTCAGCAGATTTATTACTTCCTTTTGTGAAATAACTTCTGCTGTTCGGTTCAAGTAAAATATTTCAGAACCTAATATTACTGAGTTGTTTGATTCTTACTGCACAGTGTTACAAGGATATCTGAACCCAGAGTGTCAGATGGGTTGGAAGGTTCACTTGGTCATAGCCGTGCAGATGAGCAGGTAATTCTCAGCAGTCCTCAAGGGGGCAGTGCTACACAATAATCAGATTTACCTACCAATATACTGGAAGGTGACCACTACACATACAGTAGCACAGACCTAGCCATCTGGCACTGTGCATGTGAAATATTAACAATGACAGGATGGAGTCACAAAGATGTCAGTCACAAAGATTTAGATATGCACTCAGCAGCTGCAGTTAAACTCTTAGATCATATTCGATCATAGGAATACTTGCATAGTAGTCCCTAGCTTGGGAATTGGCAGCATGGACAGGACATGCGGCTGAGACTTTCTCTCCCCACCCCCCCTACTTTCTTCTTCCAGGGTTTCAGAGCCAACAACCCAGGGACTGGAAGTGCTTACACAATATATTTACAGGCATTTGCAAATTCAAGCAGTAGAGTGCAGCAGGTCCCTACAATCTTTTGGCAAGTAGTTTTCATTTAACCTCTGCTTATGCATTTATACATCATGCTTAGTTTGAATTTCCCCGGTGTGTAACAAGTATACTCTGATTAGTTTGTCTGTATTTGCAGTCCTGTTTGCATGTATTACTTGCAGTCATATGATCAGTAATGTATAGATAAAAATGTAAAACAAAGCACATTCTTTTCTTTGAACAGGTGGTTGCTTTACAATGACAAAGGGAAATCTGAGTCCATGAGTGCTATGTATGACAGCTATATTGTTTGAATGATGTCAATATACCGTATAATACAAAGAAATACAATGCTCATTTCTATAGGCAATATTTTATGAAAAGCATTAGTAAGGCTGCAAATGTTAGCTTTAATCTCACTGTTTACTAATGTTTTTTTTATGAGGTTGAATGCAAGCTCATTTAGGCTTATTTGATTTGCTTTACAACATGAGGGCAGACAGTACAGTTACAATGCAATTCAATACAGGATGAATCAGAGGGTCTTGCTTGTTAGAGATTACAATCTAAAAATTGATGTAACAATAGAGTTAAACCGGCTTCACGCTGCAATGCATGGCACTGCACTTAAAATGGGTTAGTACTTTGTTGTGCCATTTATTTTGAATAACATCCCCAACTCAGTAAGGCAACTGACCTGTGTTGCAGTATACTGCAATGCACAGTAACCACTACTTTGCATTGCATTACTAAAAAAAGAGACGAGTGAGATTTTGGCTATGCTGGGGTGCTTTCAAAATTAACAGGTTACTTTAACACAACACAAATTATTGTGCCTGAACAAGGACCTTCATTGCGGGCCCACCGGATTTTATTTGAATGAAAACTGCAGGGTTAAAAAGGATGGAAAATAACTTTTGAAATGTCATTAATATGTCAAAGCTGATTTGAGATCTTATGCCCTGTACACACGAGCAGACTTTGACCGGACTGGTCCGACGGACCGAATCCGTCGGACAATCCGACCGTGTGTGGGCTTCATCGGACTTCCGATGGACCTTTTCGGTCGAAAGTCTGACGGACTTTAGATTTGAAACGTGTTTCAAGTCTTTCCGCCGGATCTCCGCCGGACCCAGTTCCTATTGGGAAGCCAGTTCGTCTGTATGCTGGTCCGACTGACCAAATACGACGCAAGGGCAGCTATAGCACCTGCCTGCAAGAATGTTTCCAGTGCGATAGGATCGCGCTGGTTCTCAGGGACAGGGTACTATGCATCTCGCTGCAATAGGAAAAACACATTTTCCAATTGCAGCGAGAGGGAGGCGACAGTGTCCCTTAGGTCTGGTATGGATTTTAAGGGGAACCCCCTACGCTGAAAAAAACGGCGTGGGGGTCCCCCCAAAATCCATACCAGACCCTTATCTGAGCACACAGCCCGGCCAGTCAGGAAAGGGGGTGGGGACGAGTGAGCGCCCCCCCTCCTGAACCATACCAGGCTGCATGCCCTCAACATGGGGGGGGTGGGTGCTTTGGGGAAGGGGGGCCCTGCAGCCCCCCCACCCCAAAGCACCTTGTCCCCATGTTGATGAGGACAAGGGCCTCTTCCCGACAACCCTGGCCATTGGTTGTCGGGGTCTGCAGGCGGGGGCGGGGGGCTTATCGGAATCAGGGAGCCCTCTTTAATAAGGGGGCCCCCAGATCCCGGCCCCCCGCCCTATGTGTATGAGTATGGGGTACATCGTACCCCTACCCATTCACCTGGGGGAAAAAGTGTCAATAAAAAAAACCGCACTACACAGGTTTTTAAAGTAATTTATTAGACAGCTCCGGGTGTCTTCTTCCGACTTCAGGGGTCTTCTTCCGACTTCTCTGCTCTCCGGTCTCTTCCCCCGCTTGTTCTCCTGCTCTCTGGTTCTTCCGCTCTTTTGCCGCTCTCTTGTTCCCTCTTCTCTTCTTTCGATGCCCCATGCCTAAATATATATGACGTTATAAGTCGTTGCGCACCGTGAACACAGCATTACAGCGGAAGAGAGCGTCATGTCAACGTCGGAAGAAGAGAAGAGGGAACAAGACAACGGAGAAGACCGGGCCACCGCTAGCAAGAGAGCGGCAAAAGAACAGAAGATAGCGGAGGAGCCCAGCAGAAGAATCGGAGAGCAGGAGAACAAGCAGGGAAGAGGCCGGAAAAAGCGGAAAAGTCGGAAGAAGACCCCCGGAGCTGCCTAATATATTAGATTACTTTAAAAACCTGTGTAGTGTGTTTTTTTACTTTTTTCCCCCAGGTGAATGGGTAGGGGTACGATGTACCCCATACTCATTCACATAGGGTGGGGGGCCGGGATCTCAGGGCCCGCTTATTAAAGGGGGCTCCCAGATTCCGATAAGCCCCCCGCCCGCAGACCCCGACAACCACTGGCCAGGGTTGTCGGGAAGAGGCCCTTTTCCTCATTAACATGGGGACAAGGTGTTTTGGGGTGGGGGGGTGCCGCAGGGCGCCCACCTTCCCCAAAGCACCCACCCCCCATGTTGAGGGCTTGCGGACTGGTACGGTTCGGGCGGTGCTCGCTCGTCCCCACCCCCTTCCCTGACCGGCCGGGCTGCGTGCTCGGATAAGGGTATGGTATGGATCTTGGGGGGACCCCCACACCGTTTTTTTCGGCGTAGAGGGTTCCCATTAAAATCCATGCCAGACCTGAGGGCCTGGTATGCCCTGCAACGGGGCTCACAAGGTGTTAATCTCGGCGATAAAAGCGGTGAGATTGATTTCCTTTTCTAGTCCCGTCGTACTTCATCACGTTCAAAATGAACGTATGTGGGCAAGTCCGTAAGTCCGCCATAACTCTGTCGAAAGTCCGTCGGTAAGACCGTCGGACCTATTCTGCCGGAAAGTCCGGTCATGTGTGCGCGAGTCCGTTCCTTTGGAAAGTCCGTCGGAAGTCCGCCGAAAGTCCGTCAGATAGACCATCGGACCAGTCCGGTCGAAAAGTCTGCTCGTGTGTGCGCAGCATTAGAGAGGGTTTAGCTCTACTTACAGTCCAGCACAGTAAGATCATTTAGGAGATAACCGTTGATGGGTGCTATGGGCAAACAAAATGGAGTTCTGCTTTAAGGCCTCATGTACACTACAGCTGCTAAATTGACGTTTAGGAGCAGTCAGGCGTTTTTTTCAGCAGCCCCTGAACTCTCCTCTATGTTATCTTACGTGTACGTGTACACTCAGTGGTTTATAGTAGTTTAGAGGCAGTTGAGGTTACAAGCATCTTTTTGAAAGCAGAAAAATTGCATTCAGGACTATAATTTACTGGCATTCCAAACGCTAAATACTTATAACTGCGGTACACTGCGTTTATGTGCGTTTGCATGTATTTTATTTTTCAATAATAAATAAATAATAAAATGATAATTTTTGAACATATAA
Source organism: Lithobates clamitans (assembly GCA_037952925.1). NCBI lineage: Eukaryota > Metazoa > Chordata > Amphibia > Anura > Ranidae > Lithobates > Lithobates clamitans. The sequence continues at coordinate 9,505,163 of JBBGZY010000142.1, forward strand.
AAATGATGAAAAAACACAAATGTCACCACATGCTGTTGTCGGCATCAATGGATGAGTCCAGTAGCAACGAACTCTGGTCCTCTCACACAATTTTCTATGTATTTGGAGCCTCTGCAACAGCAACATCACATTTTCTCACACATGCTCATGATGAGATTCATAGTGAAAACACAAAAAAAAGATAGCTAACTACAAGCATAAGAGCTGCTGCTCTCTCTTCTCTAACAAAATGGCTGAAATAGTTAATCATTTACTCATTTTTCATGCATTGTCAGTATTTGCGAGGGTCTCCTGAGGTTATCTTTAAAAAACGCTTCTAACTACAAATGGTCATAACCACTGCTAAACTCGCGTAAACTCAGTATGTAAAAGCTGTAAAACTGATGTTTTTCACTGTCGGTATCTAGCTGTCAAGTTTCCAGCGTTCATAAAAGGTTTTCATCTGTCCTGTGTACATGAGGCCTAACAATTTGTGAATCCAGGGAAATTACTTGACCGTGTAACTCAGGGAACATGTCTAAGGTCTCTTACCGAGCGCCCCAGGTCTCTTACCGAGTGCCCTGGGTCTCTTACTGAGCACCCTAGGTCTCTTACCAAACATTCCAGGTCTCTTGCTGCGTGTCCCAGGATCTCTTGCTGCATGTCCCAGGTCTCTTGCTGCGTGTCCCAGGTCTTTTACTGAGCACCCAGGTCTCTTACTGACCACCTTAGGTCTTATCCTGAGTGCCCCAGGTCTCTTACTGAATGCCCCAGGTCTCTTACTGAGTGCCCCAGGTCGCTTTATGAATGCCCCATGTCTTTTACTAAATGCCCCAGATCTCTGAGTGCCCCATGTCTCTTACTGAGCGCCTCAGGTCTCTTTTACAGTTTGCTGTTAGAGTGATGTCAAGATTACTTTATAATCCAAAAAACAAACAAACATATTTCAACCTTCACTGCATGTTTGTTCAGAGATATATTGCATTTTGTAATTCTATTCTCTAACCTCAGTATTACCTGTGTCCTTGAATACTGTATTTAAAAAAAAAAAATAAGCGATCATGTTATGAAATTTATAACATTGCAGTTTTTATGGGTTGATAACAAAACAAAAACCCTCCCAAAAAAACAGAACTAATCTAAATTGGATTTTAAATACCAGTAAAAGTAATTTCCAAGTATAAGCTTATTTTTATTTGGCATAAGGAAGGAAACACATGATAAGGAAAGGTGGATGCAGTAGTACTGGAAGGTAGTTTTGCACATCCATTTAACCAGATGTCTTCTCTAGCCTAGGACTGGTCAGAAAAGCCAGAGGTCAGAGTAGTACTGCCTTAACTCCAAGGGCTCATTTAGACTTGCGGTTAGTGGCGTTAAAAACTGCGTTTTTAGCCCCCCTGAACTGCCCCCGAAGCTGCAAAGGCAGCAAATGGGATGTTCACATGCTGTGTTTGTGATGCTTTGCTTCATACCCATGGCAAAATGCATCCTTCCTGCCGAGTTGTGAGGGCAGTACCACTGCTGAACGTGCCCCATTAAAGCAAATAGAGGCACATCACAAATACACTGCACACAGTTGCAGCTCTGTGGTGCAGCATTTACAGGGTTTAAAACAGGCAGTGAGGAGACGTCATGTTGCCTGCTCACCGCCTGTCAAATGCCTCTTAAGCGTGATCTGAACAAGGATTGCTTTTCAGAGGCACATCAATTAACCTGCACGTCTAAGCCTACCCTTAGGGTCCTTTCCAATCAGATCTACCTGGCAGCTCTTTAGGACATAAAGCTCCATGCAAATCTATGGACAGAACTGTTGGAAAAACAACAGCAAGTAATGTAAAGTTGCTTTTGTACTGTGAACAATATTTTATGCATTATACCCATCTATACTAATAGGTGGCACTGCAGTATTATAATGTGTATTCTATGGTAATGTATTTAGAGGAAGTACCTTTGTTCCTAAGTGTGTGTAGTTGTATCCTCCTGTATACTGTTCCATGATAAAGACATGCTTAGATATCCTCCATGAAAGTAAAAGGTATACTCTGCATACAACAAGCTTCCAGCGCATGATTCAATAACCTGCTAATAGGTTATGGGCCCAGGCACAGCCAGCAAACCCAGCAGCACCCCAGCAGCTCCCAGGGACTGGAAAAGGTATTCTACAAATCTGTGAGTACTGTATGCAAGCAGCTGAAAGATGGTTCAAATCTGAAGTTTACAATTGCAAAGCTGAACAATGCCAATTACTAGCTGTGGAAGTTTAAACTAGAAATTATTCTATTATTTTTTTTTGTATGGGGACATTGATGTGAGGGCGGCTCCGCTGCTGGGCATGTAAAGAGGACACCAGATGTAAGGAGGACTGATGGGGGACACAGATGTAAGGAGGGGCTCCACTGATGGGGACACAGATGTAAGGAGGGGCTCCGCTGCTGGGGACACAGATGTAAGGAAGGCTCCACTGATGGGGGCACCTGATGTAAGGACAGACTCTGCTGGGGGCATCTGGTGGCAGGCCACGTGGCAGGTGACACGCTCAGGGCTCCCACTGATTCTTCATTATGGGGAGTTGAATGATTTCATTTTAAATTACAATGTAATAATAGAAATAATGCGCTTCAATCATCCTCACACCACAACAACCATTTTGCCGGGATGATTGAAGCGCTAACACTAGGTGTTTGGAGTATCTTTATCTGCTGATTGTTAAACTCTGGAATACATATATATTTCTATTGTGGTGTAGGATCTGGGGCCCCTTTCCCCCTTTCCCTCTCCATCCCTCATTCATCTCAGACTCTAACCACACCCCTTTGAACCACGCCCATTTAAGCCACGCCCACTGTTTCACATAAACCACGCGGCACATTTTTCCGTTTCTCCTAGGCCACGCCTACAGACACATGCCCCGCCGCCTATAATGCACCGCCGCCTACTGCCAAAAAAGGGTCTCTAAAATTTTTTTTACAATGTTGGCAACTTCACATCAGAGTGTTTGGATGTAAAGCAGGGATATGCAATTAGCGGACCTCCAGCTGTTGCAGAACTACAAGTCCCATGAGGCATAGCAAGACTCTGACAGCCAAAAGCATGACACCCAGAGGCAGAGCATGATGGGACTTGTAGTTTTGCAACAGGTGGAGGTCCGCTAATTGCATATCCCTGATGTAAAGGATATGCCTATGTTCCAAGTGAGAAGAGATCCAAGCTGGAGAACAGAGCCATAGAGGGCATTATAGTAGGCTACAGTGAGCAACCTAAGGGTTACAGAATCCTACACCCAAAGCTGTGAAGTGACTATACCCAGTAAACCAAAAGAAAACGTCAACCAACGTGAACCTGTACAGGAGTCAGAACAAGAGATGGATCTCACAATGCCTAAATCAAGTTCCCCACCAGATCCTTCTGAACTGCCTGAAATCAGAAGATCTACTCGGACTAGAAAGGGGATACGACACTGCAAGCTGTCATACAATGTCAAAACACACAGCGTACTTGAACCAACATCCTGGAAAGATATAGAAAAACTGCCAGAACATGAAGCCAATAAATGGAGAAAGGCAGCAGCAGAAGAACTAAAGTCACTTCAAGAAAAGGAAACCTGGACACTCACAGAGCTCCCTCCTAACCGCAAAACTAGGAAGTAAGTGAACTCTCAAAGTAAAGTCAGACACAGAGGGAATATCCACAATTACAAAGCCAGATTACTCCCAGAAATTCTGTGAAGATTACGATGAAACATTTGCTCCCGTCGAAAAACATTCCACCATCAGAGCGCTTCTTAGCGTTGCAGCCGAGAAGGGCATGCAAGTGAAACACCTAGATGTTAAAACTGCTTTTCTGTATGGAGACATTAAGGAAGACCTCTACATGGAACAACCACCAGGGTTTCAACAAGGAGACAATCTTGTGTATAAACTTTAGAAGAGCATCTACGATCTTAAACAATTTGCAAGGATGTGGAATGAAAAAGTGAACAAAGTGCTTAAAAGAGAGGGATTCTCAGGAAGTAAAGCAGACCCCTGTCTCTACTCCAGGAAACAAGAAGACAGATGGATATACATCCTTATGTAGGTTGATGACATTATGACTTGTTTTGAACAAGAAGGGGATTATAATCTGATTTCAAAATGTTCTTTCAGCTTGTGAACTATCTAAGAACTTGGGAACATTAGCTATTATCTGGGAATCCAAATAGAGAGAGAAGAAGATGGAAGTTATCTTCTCAGCCAATCCCCGAAAATCTCAGAAATCTTAGAACAATTCGATATGCAAAGGAAGTGAAAACGCCAATGGAACCAGGCTATCAAAAGAGCAATAAAGCAGAAAACGTGCTACCCAACAATGACATGTATCGCAGAGCAATTGGTAAGCTGCTATATGTTGCCACTATGACAAGACCAGACATAGCCGCAGTACCTCAAAGCAACAATTCAGATGATGTTAAGGTTACCTGCAACATCCAATCCAACACTGGTTGGTTATGTGGATGCTGATTGGGCCGGGAACTGCATAGACCGCAAATCCACAAGTGGATTCATCTTTCAGTATGGGGAAGGAACCATAACTTGGTCTAGTCGAAAGAAAACAACTGTCGCTGTATCTAAAGCAGGTTACATTGCAGCAGCACACGCTTGTCAAGAAGCGATATGGATTCATCAACTTTTTCTCGACACTGGGATAGACATGTCAAAACCAATTCCCATTTTTGAAGACAACCAGGGATGTACAAAGCTTACGCAATCAGAAAGGGTCAATCCTAGGACCAAACACATTAACGTCAAGTATCACCTACTGAGGGATAATCAAGAACAAGGTGTTATTGACATTCAATATTGCCTGTCAGAGCCTTTGTTGAAGGAACATCATAGTTATTTCCAAAAGAAGCTCAATATAATTTGACAAAGCACATGCTGTTGAGAAGGGGTGTTGAAAGAACAACAGCAAGTAATGTAAAGTTGCTTTTATACTGTGAACAATACTTTATGCATTATATCTATCTATACCAGTAGGTGGCATTGTATTGTTTATAATGTGTATTCTATGGTAATGTATTTAGAGGAAGCACCTTCATACCCAAGTGTGTGTAGTTGTATCCTCTTGTTTCCTGTATCATGAAAAAGACATGCTTTGATATGCTCTATGGAAGTAAAAGGTATACTCTGCATTCAACAAGCTTCCAGCACATGATTCAATAACCTGCTAATAAGAACAGGGGGATATAAATGGAAGCCTGTGAAATCCATCCCAGTCTACTCTGATACAGCAGGGAATCTGTTTATGGAAAGCCTGTGTGAAAGGACCATAAGGGAGTGTAGCAGAAAAGGGGAAAGAGATAAAAAAGAAGGGAGACAAACAAAAGAGAAGTAAAAATGGAACAACTCCACTTACTTTTCATCATGGGTTTTACAAGATGCACAATTCAATCTGGGTGCCGGGGATGCCAATGGCATGGATACAATGTAATAAATCATAAAAGAGAGAAGATGACATTGCTGCATTTCCAGAACATTGACTAAAGTCAAATGAACTGCTACAGTGCCTTGACAAAGTATTCACACCCCTTGAAATTTTCCACATTTTGTCATGTTACAACCAAAAACGAAAATGTATTTATTGGGATTATTATGATAGACCAATACAAAGTGGCACATAATTGTGAAGTGGAAGAAAAATGGTAAATGGTTTTAAACATTTTTTACAAATAAATATCAGAAATTTGTGGCGTACATTTGTATTGAGCCTCCCTGAGTCAGTACTTTGTAGAACTGCCTTTCGCTGCATTTACAGCTGCAAGTCTTTTTGGGTATGTCTCTACCAGCTTTGCACATCTAGAGAGTAAAATTTGTGCCCATTCTTCTCTGTAAAATAGCTCAAGCTCTGTCAGATTGGCTGGAGAGCATCTGTGAACAGCAACTTTCAAGTTATGCCACAGATTCTCAATTGGATTTAGGTCTGGACTTTGACTGGGCCATTCTAACACATGAATATGCTTTGATTCTAAACCATTCCATTGTAGCTCTGGCTGTATGTTTAGGGTCGTTGTCCTGCTGGAAGGTGAACCTCCGAACCAGTCTCAAGTCTTTTGCAAATTCTAAAGATTGCCTTGTATTTAGCTCCATCCATCTTCCCATCAACTCTGACCAGCTTCCCTGTCCCTGCTGAAGAAAAGCATCCCCACAACATAATGCTGCCACCACTATGTTTTACGGTGGGGATGGTGTGTTCAGCGTGATGTGCAGTGTTTGTTTTCCGCCACACATAGCCTTTTGCTTTTAGGCCAAAAAGTTAAATTTCTTTCAACAATGGCTTTCTTGCCACTCTTCCACAAAGGCCAGCTTTGTGGAGTGCACGACTAATGCCCTGTACACATTCCGACAACAAAATCCTTCGGATTTTTTCCGGCGGATGTTGGCTCAAACTTGTCCTACACACACACGGTCACACAAAGTTGTTGGAATTTCCGAACGTCAAGAACGTGGTGACGTAAAACACGTACGTCAGGACTATAAACGGGCCAGTAGCCAATAGCTTTCGTCTCGTAATTTATTCTGAGCATGCGTGGCACTTTGTGCGTCAGATTTGTCTACACACGATCGGAATTTAAACGATCGGATTTTGTTGTCGGAAAATTTTATATGCAGCTTTCAAACTTTATGTGTCGGAAATTCCGACGGAAAAAGTCTGATGGAGCCCACACACGATCGGAATCGGAAAGTCCGACCGTGTGTACAGGGCATAATAGTTGTCCTGTGGACAGATTCTCCCACCTGAGCTGTGGATCTCTGCAGCTCCTCCAGAGTTACCATGTGCCTCTTGGCTGATGAATGCTTTCCTTGCCTGGCCTCAGTTTAGGTGGACGGTCATGTCTTGGTAGGTTTGCAGTTGTGCAATCCTCTTTCCATTTTCGGATGATGGATTTAACAGTACTCCATGAGATGTTCAAAGCTTGACCTAACGCTGCTTTAAACTTCTCCACAACTTTATCCCTGACCTGTCTGGTGTGTTCCTTGGCCTTCATGATGCTGTTTGTTCACTAACAAGGGCTTCACAGAACAGCTGTATTTATACTGAGAACAAATTACACACAGGTGGTCTCTATTTACTAATTAGGGGACTTTTGAAGGCAATTGGTTCCACTAGATTTTAGTTAGGGGTATCAGGGTAAAAATATAAATGCACGCCACACTTTTCAGATATTTATTTGTAAAAATAATAAACCATTAATCATTGTCCTTACACTTCACAATTATGTGTCAGTTTGTGTTGGTCCATCACATAAAATCCCAATAAAATACATTTACGTTTTTCGTTGTAACATGACAAAATGTGGAAAATTTCAAGGGGTATGAATATTTATTTAAGGCACTGTATATGTATAAAAAAAAAAACGGAAAATTTATTTTACGTGTTTGGGCACTGGTATAACTTCATTTCGTTTTAGCATGCTTCTTTCAATTGTTGGAAAAACTCACGTTATACTGTACTGATATCATAGCCATTATTACAGGAATGTGCATTAGAAGCCTGAACTAAAGCTGCTTTCACACTGCAAAAAACGGAGTAAAAACGCATATGCATTTTTGTCATGTGTGTTTTGCACCTGTGAAAAAAGGATGTATGAATCCAAAAACACACCAAAACACAACCATGGTGCATTTTTGTATGCGTTCTTGCAGCGTTTTCAATTCATTTCAATGGGGAGGTGCGTTTTGGTGTGTTTTTATCTTTTTATTTTTTACCGCATCAAACATTCACCAAAAATGCAGCATGCAGGAATTTTAAAAACACAACTGTCCCGCAACTAACTGGTGTGAAGAGCTCCAAAGGATTTATTGGTCATCCATTTTTCTTCTGATTTTGGTAAGGCAAAAATGGAAGAAAAACTTAGCAGTGTGAAAAGGATCTAAACTTTGCTGAAATTCTGTAGTGCTGCCAAAACGACTGATATTGTCAATCTAAATGCAAAATGCATTTAGCAGAAAAATCTGTATTTACCTTTTACTGGTTTCAAATAAATAAATGACAGCTTGACTGACATTAAGGCCTCATGCACACGGACGTTTTTACACCCGTTTTTTGAGCGTTTTTTGCAGCTTAAAAAGGCCTGTCTATGTTAGTCTATGGCTTCAGGCTCACCTAGGCGTTTTTGAGCTGCAAATGGCATAGGCGTTTTTAAGCTGTAAAAAAAACCCAGGACCAGAGGGTTCTGAGAGGTGTTTTTCAGCTGTAAAAACGCTCTAACGCTGATAAACGATCAAAAACGCTCAAAAACGTCACTCACCAACGTTTAACGTTTTTGATCCATTAAAAAAAAAAAAAAAAAAAAAAACGCTAAAAAACGTTAACGTGGAAAAACGCTAAAAACGCTAAAAACCGCTAACATGGAAAAAACGCTAAAAAAATCACTCAATGTTTAACGTTTTTGATCCATTGAAAAAAAAAAGAAAAAAAAAAAAAAAAACGCTAAAAAACGTTAACGCGGAAAAACGCTAAAAACGCTAAACACTAAAAACCGCTATTGCAAAAACGTTGAAAAAAGCTGAAAAAAGTAAAAAAAAAAATAAAAAAATCACTGCAAAGATACTGGAGTTTTCATAACGTTATTTTAACATCCTTTGTGCATGAGGCCTAACATCGCCTCCAGGACTCTTTGCATAAGTTTAATACAGCAGACCTTGTGCCTTTAATTCCGGCCCACATTCCGCATACATTTGTCATCTGAACCGCAGCAGTACTCAGTAAAAAAATTCATATTGCGCACATGACAGTTTTGTTCCAGTTAAAAGCACGACTCCTGCTAGCACCCCAAAGCCCGCATTCCTCAGGACTGTGATAGAAAAGCTTATTCACTGCTGTTAATGTGTATGAGAAATAAGTATTAGTGACTCTGCGCAGTGCATACTCATAATGAAACTCTAGTATTCATCTGAGAAGCTGCAATGATCCAGCATCGCTGTCTGAAGGTTAAATGTAATTACTATATTTAGGATGCCTTGGGAATAACCAGAGCAGTCAGCCGTGGGTGTGACAGGCCAGTCTAACTGGTTTGGGAGTTACCGTTTCTATCAAAAGAAACACTATTTTGCCATAGTCACAAGGTCAATGTTAAAAGACAAATTTAGGCAAAATACTATACGACAAAAGGTACATTTTGTCTTTGGATGCACTGTTAGCAGTCCTCACATACAACCAGATTTTGGAATGTGCAGGTACAAAATATAGATACTCTCAGGAGATTAACATTCATTATTATTAATCATTTTTCATTTAATATTTTTCCGCTTAGTTAATTCAATCTAGTCCGAGTTTCCTGTAATTTACTGCAGTGACGTCACTAAGGTTGGTGTCACCTGGTGCGCGGTAAAACATGATGTCACACCCCCCCAATGGTTGACACCATGTTTTACTGCGCCGCCGCCACATCCTAGCCTGCCGCTGCAGAGTGACAGCATGAGGAGGACAGAGCAGTAGACACTTGGAAAGTTAGCTCATCAGGCTCTCTCCTATCTAGCCTGCCACAGTGCACTTGATGGTGTCACCCAGGGCTCAACCACGCAATTGCGTGCTAAATACAGGAGTGCACTATGTACAGGGGCAGGACTCAGGTGTGTGCTACATACAGGGTGCAGGACTCAGGAGTGCACTATGTACAGGGGCAGGACTCAGGTGTGTGCTACATACAGGGTGCAGGACTCAGGAGTGCACTATGTACAGGGGCAGGACTCAGGTGTGTGCTACGTGCAGGGTGCAGGACATTGGAGTGTGCTATGTACAGGATGCAGGACTCTGGAGTGTGCTTTGTACAAGGGGCAGGATTCAGGTTTGTGCTACATACAGGGTGCAGGACTCAGGATTGCCCTATGTAGAGGGGGCAGGAGAACAGAGGTGCGCTGTATACAGGGTGCTACTTACAAGGTGCTACGTACAGGGTGCAGAGTTCAAAGGTTCACTGTGTACAGGGGGCAGGGTTCAGAAGTTTGCAAAGTACAGGGTACAAAGGCTCAAGAATTCTGTATGTACAAGGTGCAAAGTTAAGTACTGCATGCTTCACAGGCCAGAAGAGAGGACAGAGAGGCTGATGCCAAAAAGCAGCTACAACTTACAGAGGGTGTGCAGTCTGGGCTTTAGAAGAAGCTGCCGCCGGGACAGTTGAGCTGTCATACACATCGCCCGCCCCCTCCGTCTCTTAGAGATACTGCTGGGCACTGGCCATCTTTCCTGATCTCCTACTCCAATTGGCTGACGCTGCTACTGGTCAGTCCTGTGATCGCTATAATTGGTCAGGAAAGATGGGGCAGGCGGTTTCTGCAGCACTACCCGTCTGGAGCACTGTGACCTGGAGCGGCTTTATGTGCTGTGTGTTGGGGGTTAATGTGATACTGAGCAGCAGGCAGTCATAGGCGCAGCTGCAGGGCTTAGATTTGTCCCAGACAACTCCATGTGTGCAGTGTGGCTCAGCAACACGCACACTGCACAGATGAATAATGCCCTGCTGGTGTCTCCCCTCTGACAGGTGTCACCCGGGTGGGGGCCCGCACCCCCATAGCGATGCCACTAATTTACTGCAGCCATAATCCAGAGAGCACCTTACAGAATTTGCAGTATCCTTCCTCTTGTTGCCTTATCACATTTGAACTTTTAAGGGCAGGTTGAATCTGATTTCTGGTTGCAAAAACATTTTATATAATAAAAAATCTGTGGCACCAGGTATGTAAAACACAGCAGGAAATCTTTAGAAAGGGTAGTACTGTGCATGGAGGCTGTGTTTTTTTTGCATCTCTAGATTTAAAGAGTTACTAAACCCACAACAGTAAAATCAGTCTGTATATGCAGTAAAGCATGCTTGTTATAATCACTGTGGAACCTAAGGGGTTAATCCTCCACTTTGTGTAAAAAGGATGTTTGATCCTGCCTTCTCTGATCCTCCCCTTCTTCCATTGTCCCCAATCTCCTGATAAGACAGAGCCTTTGGAATCACTCTGCACATGCTCAGTTTTGTGTGTATTTCTAGAGGTTTTTTTTTCTTCTTGGGAGGGTGCATGTGATCAGCACAGGGCCAATCAGCACTGTCCAGAAAACGGGTCAGGGGTCCTGCAGACTTATAGGGCAGCCAGAGTAGAATGAAAACTCCTCCTTCAAGCTTTAACCAGACACTGTTATATACTTCTGTTGAGAAAAGGTTTTTAGCATTTAATATTTACTAAAATAATTGCATTTCCATGTTCTGTGTACTGTGGGAGACCATATATAGTGAATGCAGGGTCCTGGGTTTAGTAACACTTTAAAGTGATACTAAACACACACTGTTTAATTTACATTGTCCCTTCTATTTCTGTATATGGATGTAAAAAAAAAAACACCCAAGTACCTTTTTCTTAATCAATATACAGCTATCACATGACCCAACTCTTTCCCAGCCTCTCTGCAGGGAAACTTAAGCAGGAGGAGCTTCTAGTCCTCTGCCGCCGGTCACATGTTCAAAATACAAAAAAACCCTTTGGAATACAGAGTAAAAATCAATTATTAATCACAATAAACTGGTTTGAATTGTCATACAAATATATATTTGAAATAAAATCTTTTTTATTTCTTGGCAATAGCACGATCTGGATGGATTTCTGCCAGTCACAGGCTGTGTCACATCCCTCCAGCCTATGTCTTAGAAGAAGAGGGAGGTGAAGCCTCCATCAATCTACATGTAATATCCCACCCCCTTGTGTTTAGCTGGTTATTGATCATGGAGAAGGCAGGGAGTGGCCTGTCATTTACCATTGTGTATACACCCACATGCGTGATTCTAAAATCACATGGGCTGCTCAGATGTGATAATGAAGAATAGCTCAGCATAGAAACTCACTGAAAACTGAGCATGTGCAGAGCTGCCAACACTGCTCTGCAAAACCCCTAGCTGAATTGGGGACATGGACAGAAGGAATCGATAGAGGACAGCAGTATCAACCAGTTTTTTTGCAGAATACAGAAAATGAATCTCATAGTGACTGAGTGAGTATGAACAACATGTAATACATCATTTATTGATAGTTTTTTATGATGTGGGTTTAGTGACGCTTTAAAATTAATCTGCAATCTCTCTATGGAACTCAAACTAACAACAGCTTAACCAGGAAGAAAGCACCTCTCATTCAAGCATGCCCTGATTTCAAACCAAGTAGGCATTGATCATTAATGAATCTGGAATTCCGCAGCAATAGTGAATTGCATTGCAAGTTGCTCTGTCTACCTGACCTGGTAACATTGCTTGCATTCCCTCCTAACCCAGTAAAACTGGATTTTTACTTGACTCCAAGTGCCAACCTGAAAGTATACTCCCACGTACTACAGGAATATCACATAACCTTGGGATGAACTTTGCTTGGAAAGAACTGGGGAAGAGTAAAATGAAAACCCACACAACTAGTAATTTGGCTGATTCGCAGCCAGTGCTCAACGCGGCTGGTGCTCAATACTTTGGGGGGGGCGGTAAACCAACACCCCCCCCAAGGGAGACGGACATGAAGACTGCTACCAATCCCCCCCCTCCCCCCCGAGGGACGGATGGACAGACAGGGGGAGGGGCGGCGATCAGAGGCATCCTTACCTTAGGAGGCAGATGATAAGTTCCGGGATGGCACTCCGATCTCCCCTCCACTGTCCGCGCGGCGGAGTGCTAGATGTGGTTGCGGGTGAGCCGTCCCTGGAAGAGGGAGCCGAGTCCCAGCTGGAGAGGACTGTTGGCTGAGCTGCTTCTTGACTCTTTCAAGCTCCGGGGCTGTTGCTTTGCCTCCCGTCCGAACAGGAAGTGGGTCCTAAGACTCACTGCCAAATTGGGTTTTAGAACCTGCTTCCTGATTTGCCGGGAGGAGAGTCAGGAAGACAATAGCGAATATTAGTTTGCTATTGTCACACAACTGGGTGGGCTCGGGGCGCAGTGCTCTGCTCCCCGAGCCCACCCTTTTTTAAGCCAATTAAAGCCTCAGGCTCTAATCGTGTGCTTCAAAAAAAAAAACCCATTGGAATCCATGTGTCCGGCGCCCTGCATATGGATTAGGGGACGGGCACATGGATTAGGGGGGACGGCGCCTCTGCGCCCTGTATGGACGGGCCGCCACTGTTCGTACCTAAGATCCTTTCTATCAAGTTCACATCTGTTTATCCACCAATATTAAAGCACCTGTCTGATGTTGAAGGGTGTATGGACTAGTATTTGTACCTGCCACAGGAATACCAGCTTATATTTTTGCCATTTGCCATGCTGTTATCTATTAGTGAAAATAGTTGCATATGTTTTATATTAGAGCTAGGCTCCAGGCAGATATGTAAAAAAAAAAAAACAATTAAAGTAATTAAAAACGGCATTTACACTTCTGTGTGTGCGTTAACACTAAGTACAAGAATGTGCAGTGTGTGTGCATTGTGATACCTTGCGATTACTTTTCAATTGCACCATAACATGATCTAGCATTATTTATGTAAAATGAAATGGTGTGCTCAACACAATGTGTCAAAATTAGCCCCAAGGCTTCTTCACACAGACTTCGAGTGATGGTAAGGGTTATAATAAATAAAAAAACACACTTGTCTGCTATGTGCTCTGTTCTTTTTGGGTTCCCCCGTTGACGGTCCTTGCTCCTCCTCCCTGCCGAGTGCCCCCAATAGCAAGCCTCTGGGCGGTGGTTCAGTTATCCTGATTGGGCATCATATGACACACCACAACACCGATCTTGATAAAGAGCCTCTGGTGGAGGCTCTTTAACATGTGATCAGCCATGTCCAATCACGGCTGATCACAGTGTAAATAGGAAGAGACATTTATCGGCTTTTCCTCACTCGGCTGCTCTCCTGACAGGGGGGTCTGTGTTGATTTATCAGCGCAGCCCCCCATGGATGCCTCGCCCAGGACCACCAGGGATGCCCACAAAGGACGCCCACCAGGTATGCCACCCTGGACCACCAGGGATATGTCAATCAGATTTTTTGTTGTTGTTATTCTGTCTCTCATGTCCTGTACACACAGGCGGACTTTTTGACCAGACTGGTCCGACGGACCTAATCCGGCGGACAATTCGACCGTGTGTGGGCTCCATCGGAACATGTTTCAAATCTTTCTGACGGGCTCGAGTCCGGTCGAAAAGTCAGCTCGTCTGTATGCTAGTCCGACGGACGAAAACCAGCGCTAGGGCAGCTATTGGCTACTGGCTATCAAATTTCTTATTTTAGTCTGGTCGTACATCATCACGTATGAATCCGTCAGGACTTTGGTGTGATCATGTGTAGGCAAGTCCATTTGTTCGAAAGTCCGCCGGAAGTCCGTCAAAAGTTTGTCGAAAGTCCGTTGGAAAGTCCGTCGGACCAGTCCGGTCGAAAAGTCCGCCCGTGTGTACGCGGCATCACTGTTAAAATAAACCTACCATTAAAATTATAGACTGATTATTTTTTTGTCAGTGGGCAAATGTACCAAATCAGAAGGGAATCAAATACTTTTTTCCCTCACTGTTTAAGACCAGTGTGTACAAGAAGCATTTGCAAAGCTTTTGGTAAACTTTTAGCAGCTTTGCTGAAGCCTTTAACGTACCATTCAGTTGCCATCCAGTTTGGATATAGCAAACACAGATCCTAATAGGAGGTTTGAACAACTTCAAGCTGCCAGCAGGCTTCAGTTAGCTTCAGCATTATCTGAAACTAGAGATGAGCTTAGGCGTGCTTGGATCCTAGCACAAACCCACCTAGGTAACCCTACCAGGAAGTGGTCACTGTAGTGAGTCAATTATACACTGCCGAAGCATTCCCCACCTTACAACCACATGTATAAACGTCCCTTGTATATGTGCAGCTGCAGGGTGAGGAATGCCATAGCTGATTAGGATTGGCCCAATACAATGACGGCTACCTGGCAAGCTTACTTAGGTGGGTTCTGACTAGGATCCAAACACGTCTAAGCTCATCCCTACTGAAAACGTATTGAAAACCTACTAGCAGCCTGTTTAAAGTGACAGTCAACACTTTCATTAAGCTTCATTAATTTAGCATCGCCATGCTGGAACTACATTTTTCTTTAAAAGCTCAAACAAAGCTGCTTTAAGGTTGCTAAATGCTAATTGTACACACTGGTAGCAATCAAAGAATGGTGCAATCATTCTTCTAAATACAAAAAATGGAGTAGATGCTGCTCCTAATTAACAAAAGGGACACAAGCTCCTTTGTTAATTAGGAGCACAATTCTCTGTTCTGCTCTGTCCAATAGACACAGCACAGAGAACCAGAGAATTGGAGCTGCATGTTCTAATCTCTCTGCCATCCCTGCCCTCTCCTTGGCACATAACAAGGGAGAAGGGTTGGTAATCCTGCAGGCTCTGCTTTTGCTTACAGCCCACATCCCAAACGACAAGGTCACGCCTGGCGGGAATCTGAAAGTAGTGCAGGTCTGCACCTGATTAACAGAGGGATTCTGTTCATCAAGTGCAGACCTGCTCCAATCTCGTTTCACTCTGAAAACTGTTTCAGGTCTATCTGCACCACCTTCACCAGGCTCATGCCACTCCTGATAGTTTCCTGCACCATTATAATGGAAACTTAGTTATTTACCCTTACTGGATTTATACAAGCTGAAACCTGTGTGAAATAAATATGTAGCTCTCTTTTGGGGAGAGTTTAGGAAACTAGGTAAAGATTAATAACAGTCTTTCTTAATGACACGCTCCCGTAGACGTCCAATAACGAAATGCGTAGGGTGTGGCCTAAACCTACATCTTGCAGCATCTCCCAGGGAACATAGGATTTCTTTGACGGTTCAACTGAGATCTTTTCTTGCTTTATATGAGCTACTAGTCTGTGAGTACCGCTCTGTCATTTTTTTAAAATAAAAACTTTTTAAACAGTTTTACGCTATGGACATCCCTTCTCTTCTATCAAACACCAATTCGATCCTGAGAGTGCCAGGAACTGGTGCACAGTGGCATAGACTGTGACTGCCTGATACCCCTGCAGGGGTTAAAGAAGCTGGTGAGTGTTTGCACATAAGAGCACGAGATTTAAAACACTGTCACCAATGAAAATAAGCATTAGAGGACTGCATTGAATACACCTGTTTATCGAGAAAACCAAGTTATCAGCACTATTTTGTCACGTTGCACTTTACCTGGACTATCTACAAATATTACTGCTCCATCAAGCACTAGTCGCTTGTTTCCTTTGCTTTCCCTACCCCCCACCCTCCTTGCCTCCCCCCTTTTTTCACGCTGTTCTTAATCATATTTATCAATGCATGCCATGTTAACTTTGTATCACAGTGGAACACATCATCTTTACACATGGCAGAAATATTCACACATTTGAACAGTTTGTCACAATATTTTTATTTTTATTTATTTATTTTTTTTGTTTTGCGTTCACCTGTCTGATTTGCAATCATTTGTGATTTACCTTTGAGAAACAGACCCAAAAAAAATTATTTTCACTCATTATAGGTGAGTTCATTATGGCACTATAGAGCCATTATATATGCCACAGGATTACAGTTATTTCATATATTTATTTTCACATTGTTTTCCTAGAACAAGCGCCACACCCAAATCTTTAATTTTCTCTCACTCTCTTAGAGACCGGTTAATACAGTTTAAAATAACCCACAGGGCCTACTACACCTCGTACAGGCTTCACAAAATGAATCCCCGACTTTCTCCAGAGTGCTGGAGGTGTGGGTAAACTCCGGGAGACTTTAGCCACATCTTCTGGTCCTGCCCAGCTATAGTGGGGTTTTGGGAGGAAGTGTTATCATGCATCCGGTTGATCAGCAACATCTTGCTACAACCCTCCATGTCAGTATGCCTGTTGGGACTGGTTGAGCAGTACATCCCCACTGTGGCGGAGTGCACTATGGTGAGTTTGTTACTGTTCTATGCAAATCCATCACTCTTCACTGGAAGAAATCAGCTCCACCTACAAACATATTCTGGAAACAATTAGTGAATTAGAACCTACCACTATATGGAGACACATACTTCCACAGAAGATGTCTCAAAAAATACCAAAAAAGTGTGGTCCAAATGGTTAGCAGACCCGTCCACAGCTTAATATATACCTCCACAGGTGATTGTGTGATAGCCCTTCCTGAAATACACCCCTCATCATACAATATCCCATTTATTTAGCGGTCTAAGAAAGCTAATTTTTTTCCCTCAATTCATGTGTTTCGTTTCCTACCAAGATGTCTACCGAGTGTCTGGTTCTATGTAAGAGTAGCAATGACAACACATCCACCAATATGTAGGCCATTTGACCAAGGTTCCCGCACTTTCTACGCAAAGGTGACGCACACTTTATCAAAGTGGAGATTATACTGTCATAACAATATCTGTCTCAAGTGTGGATCGCCTTTTTAACCGTTGTTTGTTACCTGTTATATGTGTTTGTAACACCAATAAAAAGATTTATAAAAGAAAAAAAAAAAATAAAGGAATAATAACAGTACATACATTGAATCTACAAATAGACATCAGCAAAGGTCCGATAGGATTCCAGGTGGAATTGTGTATACACTGTATACTGTAGTTATTTATAAAGATAACTCCAGATGAATTCTGCAGAAAAGTCCAATTGCAGGGACCCCTGGGGGCAATGCAGTGCCTGCCTTTGTGTCAGAGACCTGAAGACAAGATCTACAGTCATGACGAGACCCTCCAGCCGTTACCCAACCAGACTGGAATGCAGTCCTAGTTTTCTGGCACTGTGCATATGAGATAGGAATAGGACAGAGATACTCTGTTTGCTATAAGGATTCAGCAATACACTCAAGAAGCTATGGGCAACTGCTGGTAAACTATTAGAACAGTTAATCATCTTTTCTGATCTGGTATTAGTAGCATGGACAGAATGTGGCTGAGACCTCTCCACTTCCTCCTTCCAGGATCTTTTCCCAACAACCCCTAAGTCAGGAAGTGACATACCTAGTTTTACATTACAGTGTGATACTAGCAGGATTCCGACACTTTTTAATTGCAAAGACCTGAATTTAGCTGATTTAAAGTCGATATAAACCCGATTCATGAAATTTGAGTTGAGCACAGATATCTGCAGTGTTTTCTTATCTCTCTTCAAAGCACTGTGTCCCGTGGCTGTCTCCTGCTCCGTTCTTATTTCAGCATGATAACTTCTTTGTCAACTGTGAGAAAACCAGCCTGAGTTTTGTGTTGGGGAGGATGCTATATATAGAACAGTTCTGAAAGTCTCTACCTATGAGGAGAGGGGGTGTGTGCCTTTTCTTCAATCAGCTGTCTTGGCTGTATGCCCAGGCTTGACTGGAGTGCTGATCGGGAAGAGAAAATCTCCTAACACGGTCTGAACTTTCTAAAGAATATATAAAGCCGAAAACTGCAGATATGCATGTAAAACTTATGTAGGGAGATTTGTTTAATCCCTGTGTATTATCTGAGGCTGTTCACTTGACTGTGTATATGTGAGGGTTTACATCCACTTTAAGCTTCTTTTAAGCCCTTATATAGCATCACTCATAATGGGAGAGAAAGGCCAGCATTAGGAGCCAGTAATGCCCTGTACACACGATAGGATTTTCCGACAACAAAATCCATGTTTTTTTCCGACAGATGTTGGCTCAAACTTGTCTTGCATACACACGGTCACACAAATATTGTCGGAAATTCCGAACGTCAAGAACGCAGTGGCGTACAACACGTATGACCGGCCAAGAAAAATGAAGTTCAATAGCCAGTGTGGCTCTTCTGCTTGATTCCGAGCATGCGTGGAACTTTGTGCGTCGGAATTGTGTCCACACGGTCGGAATTTATGACAACGGATTTTGTTGTTGGAAAATTTGATTACCAGCTCTAAAATTTTGTGTGGCGGAAATTCCGATGGAAAATGTCAGATGGAGCCTACACACGGTCAGAATTTCCGACAACAAGCTCCCATAGAACATTTTCCGTCGGAAAATTCTATCATGTGTACGGGGCATTAGTTGTCCTGCTTGCACTTGTGCTGTCAAGGAACAGAGAAGGAGGAGAGGTAAACAATACAAACTCCAAACGCAATGGTATGTTTATGGCATGGCTACGGAGGCATATCACCATAGACGTAGGTGCCTAAAACAAAGAAAGCTCAGAAGAAGCAAGTAACCTAAGTAGACATTTCAATGTGTATAACTAGTTTGAAACTGACATTTTTTATAACCCACCTTCCTGGATTTTACGTCACTCAAGATTCACTTGTTTTCATGGCGTGTGGCAGGGTTCACTCTCCAGGAGGGTGTTTTCAGTTTTCCAGGTTTCTGGTGGTGAGTTCTCTTGCCATTCAAAGACACAAAGAGCCATCACCCCCATTCTTAAGAAGATCTTTTTTTTAAATTTCTGATAAGGGTGACCTGTGAGTACCTTAAAACATCAGATCTGATGCTGTACTACATGCTTTTCCATTCTTTAAAATAATCTACCTTATTAAGAATTGGGGTGCTGGCTCTTTGTATCCTATTTGACCGCAGTGCCACAATCGTTCATAAACCCAACCATTCTAGTGCAGGGTGAACTTTCCCGTAGCCAACATTTACATTTTCAGCTCCTTTTCCCAAAGCCTGACTATGCCTGACTACATAGCTCAACATGCAGAATCCCATTCTCTTACTGTTAGCCCTTTTTTCCCGGTCACCCTACGCTCTATACCCTATGCTCAAAAAAGTATATGAGCTTTTTTGAGCATTTTAAGGTGTTTTTATGCCCTATAGGCAATGGGAGTGCCTGTAAACATGCAATCCGAGTGATTTGTACATTTTCTAAAACTGCTGTCTTCCCCTTGCCAAGCCCAGGAAACAAATGCCTGAAGCTTGATTCGCATACAAAGTCACCTGAAAAAAATGCTTTAAAATTACGAGGAATACATTCTGCTCAGGTGTGAATGCAAGTACACTCTTGTCATGCTAAGCACAGCTGTGATAAATTAGGCTTAGTCTTTGAAGCCGACTTCTATTTTCAACCACCAAAATAAGTTCTCCAAAGTTGTGTAGCACTACCCCTTCATAATTTGAGTTCTCTGTTCAGAGCCTCCACTCCAAGAACACCCTCAGCCCCTCTGATACACTTGGTTGAATGAAAGTTACTGCAAGCACTTATAAGAACATGAGTATAGATACCTTTAACTCAGCTGTAAAGTAGCACCAGGAACTAGATACAAGAACATTTAGTGGTAAACTAAAAATATATATTTTTTTATACGGGTTAGAACAAATGGTGTTTTGAGAATAAATTAACATACAGAAGGTAGGTTTAGACACAGTCCGCTAGACAGTGTAATCACTATGCCAAGGTAACTTAGAATAGAGCTCTGTACCACTGGACTGGAGTTAATACACAAATCAGCAAAGTTGGCAACAAACAGTGCCTATAAGCATTAACTGCAATGTGAATAATAATATAATAACTAGTCTAGAGTGCACTCTATGAAGTTGGCTAGGGTATGACAGGTACCTCTTGGCATAGGCAATAAGTTAAAGTCTCTGTGTAGGAGCTGTAAAGGGGCAGTCTTTAGTCCTACCATTTCAGCTGGCTAGCAATGGGGCCCAGTTGTATTATTGGTGCACAAAAAAATTGTCTCAGTCAAGCCTGCAGGCATCAATATGACTGCTAGATGGCTGTATGATCAATTCCTAAGGGGTTCAGTCTCCAGCAGCAGATAGGAAATCCCCACACCAGCAGCTCACCAGTCCCAGCGACATTGCAACTCACCATCACCATCACATACAGAGATAAGTCCACTCCCTGCTCTGCACCAGGTGACACTGACTACACTCAGCGCTGCAGATGCTGCTCAGGCCATTGATATGCAACAGTGGTGGTGTACACTGGACAGTGATGTGCACAATCTCCTTCAAGGAAGGAAGTTGTGTCCTGTACGCCTTGAGAAAATGAAGCTCTTCCTACCTTTCCTGGCAATCTCTCTTTGGGAAATGCAGTTCAAAATCTCTTGATTACAGTAGAGTCTCTCCTCTGGACTACAGTTCCCACAGTGCAGTGCTGCCTGACTCAGTCTATTGAACGCCTGCTCAGCTGCTCCCTCTTCTTGTTGATATAACGGTTAACCAGTTCAGCACTGTGAGGCAGCAGCTACAGAGAGCAGCTGC
Organism: Lithobates clamitans; assembly: GCA_037952925.1. NCBI lineage: Eukaryota > Metazoa > Chordata > Amphibia > Anura > Ranidae > Lithobates > Lithobates clamitans. The sequence continues at coordinate 9,526,266 of JBBGZY010000142.1, forward strand.
AGCCAGTGTTTCTTTTACTCTAAATTCTTAGCCAAGTGCCTGGCTACATTTGCATAGAGAATGAATTAAAGGGCACGGTATGCAAGCTGAATCACTTGCATTTAGTGAATTCTCCATAGCATACCAAACTCATTTTAGAACATAATATCAGACAAAAAAATACAGCCTTTGAAGGAATGAACTCCAATCTTTTTTTTTCAACCTTTGAATGTGAAAATGTATACAATGTTTTACAAAAAGTCAAACAGACTCTATAAGTAATGGCTGCATGTGTAATATGTTTAATTTAAATAGTTAATTAAGTTTAAACTACACAGCCTGACATGAACAAATACATGTATCTACAGTATACACTAATGGATACAAAGCAGGCATATGATTTCTTTGCTCTGTATCCAGGGTAGCCAGGGTGTCACAATGTGTAACAATGCACAGAAATGATTATCCATGCCACAGGCATTTTACGTGCAAAAAAAAAACCCAGATGCAGTATAAAACTACTGCAAATATACCATCTCCAGAGTTTCTGCTTATTTTTTAATATAATGAAATTACCGGATTCCTTGATTTAAAGAGGAAGTAAACTTCCTTTACTGCATTTTACCTTTGGGTAAGCTTATAATAAGGCTTACCTATTAGGTAGTGTAAATATCTCTTAAATGTACACTGTTTAAGAGATATTTTACATCACTGGCATCTGATAGAACAGCCACCCGTGCCTTTTTCTTCTGAGCACTGTGCCGTGAACTGCGGCTCCTGCGATGTCATTCCTGCTCCAGCCAGTCATAGAGCCAGAGCCTGTGAACCCGGAAGCAAGACAGGTAAAGATGGAAGCGGCTGCAGCGCTGACATTGTGGCACTGGAACAGCTTTGTTTTTAGGTACGTGTTACATAATGTGCTAGTATGCAATGTATACTAGCACATTATGACTTTACCTTGCAGGAGAAAAAAAAAAAAAAAGAAGGACTAGCGGTATACAACCATTTTAAATTCACCTCAGAATTAAATTGTGATTATTTTAGGAATGAATAGATATATGTAGTAAGATAATATCATGGCAGAAGTAAGCAGTCAGAAACCAGAGGAAGCCTCTCACATTGTATATTTAGAGCTGATGAGGAGGGCGCACCATTCTATGCTGCAGAACCTCAAGAAACATGCACCTAGACAGGATGTTTTTATATAGTGGACAGACATAAAACGTCTATTAATGATTATAAAATAGGTAAAGATATGATTTGTTAAAGCAGCATTTCTCAACCAGGTTTCCATCAGAGGTTCTAGGGGTTCCATAAGCAATAAGCAATTTTTACTCTCAGTAACCACCATATCAATAATCATTTTATCTGTCTGTAAAGGTGACATTCATCCCTTGACCATTAATGTAAAGTGGTCCTTCTCCCAATAACTATTAATATGAAGGGTCTTTTTGCCATGGACACCAAGGTAAGGGTGCACTTAACCGAACAACAATGTAAGATATCGCTTTTACACTAACCACCAATGTAAAGGGGCATTTCTACAATGTAACATGGCAATTTTCTATTGAACACCAATGTAAGTGGGTATTTCATCAACATCATGGGCCATTTCTCCACTAAACACCAATACAAATGATTTGCTCTGGGTGTCAAATACATTAAGCACACCACATTCTTTATTCTTTTTAAACTATATTTACAACTCTCTGGTCACAATACTATATAGTGAACTGTAGATATAATTAAAAGGAGCATCAGTCTCCCCCCAAAAAATGAAAAATACTGTAGCTGCTGACTTTTAGTATCAGGACACCAACCTGTCCAAGGATCCAGGGCTGTCCTCACCTGAGCTGATTCTTCAATCGGCTTCAGTTCCATGCATTGGCATCTTAAAGTGGTTGTAAAGACCGCTTTGTGATTTTTACCTACAGGTTAGCCTATAATAAGGCTTACCTGTAGGTAAAATGAATATCTCCTAAACATGCACCGTATAGGAGATATTCACCCTGCATGCAGTCAGTTACATCACCAGCACATGTGCTCTGAAGGTCCGGCATACCTTTGCCAGAACTTCAGAGCTTTTTGCCAGAACCCAGGGCTCCCGCACGAATGCGCAGGAGTAATGTCATCGTGGCACCAGCCAATCACACAGCTGGAACATGCAAACCTGGAAGAAAGACTGGGGGAAGATGTTAGCCCTTTCAGAGGTGACAGCGCAGCAGGGGGGGCTTCGCATGCGATTCATACTAGCAAATTATACAATTGCCTTACTGGTAATTTTTTTTTTTTTTTACCAGCTGTGGTTTACAACCGCATTTAGTAAGGGAAACAGGCTTCACAGAAGGTTTTCCACTGTGCCTGCGTGAGCCATGGTGTGCTTTGTGAATAGTCCTGAAGCCTTCTGGAACCTGGGATGTGTCCCAGAAGGCTGCGGGGGAAGGGGGGGGGGGACTTTTGGTCAGATTGCTGCAAGAGCAGGTACCTGTCAAAACCAGGTCCCTACTGAACCAGCTCAGGTTCGAACCATCTATAGGCAGGCTGAATTTATCCAAGTCAATCCTTCCATTGACTTGGGTCCAACCAGCTTGTCGAATTTTCAACATACGATTATTGCCAGGGGCTATAGCCACTAGCAATAATCACTGAGTTCTCAGATAGGGACAGCTCCAATGGATTCCTCCATTAACAATGACTATGGTTGCAGGAAAGAAAATCGCACCATCTATGGACTGCCATATCCTGGGTTTCCCCAGAAATTAAAATGATTTCAAGGGAACACAAAGGCTGTGTTAGATTAATGCAACCCAAAATAGTTTTGGGGACAACTGGATTATTTAGATTCCTGCAGGGTCTCCGTTACTGTCCATAACAAGCTAGTTTTCCTAGAACTATGGTGGACTACTTGTTGGGATATCTATTACTCACACCCATTTAGGACAGCACACATATGCACCCCCCCCCCCTTGAAAAGATGTGAACCCCCTCCTCCAGATGTGGGTTGACATTATCCTAGGGTGGATCCATGGCTGCAGTGGAGAGTAATGGCAATGAAGGGAGCCAGTCACTTTAGCCTTTTTCAAAGTTTTATTGCTCCGGCTCACAGGGATGTTGGGCTTTCAGATACCTCCAACAGCCAGGATTCTAGACTCCTCCACACTTCTTTTCTATCCAAGCTGAGAAACACACACTTACCTACAATTTACAATTATTGTAGAGCTTGGAGGTTGTATCATGTTACTGACAGCTTTTCTTCTTACTGAATGTAATGCCAGATGGGATCTTTATGGAGCGTGTCTGCAACTGATAACAATGCATATGGATAGATTTCAATTGTTGGTGATTAGAGATAATGCATGGTCCTGCCACGCACATCACTTAAGAACATTGGGAGAAAATTGGCCTGATATGATCATTTGTAATAATTGTTGATGATTGGGCCAGTCAGGGCTTCCATCGCATTATCTGAGAATGATTACATTTTTGTGTAGAAATGGGAAAAGCTTTTTACTTTGTCTCCCTGTATTTACACTGGCAACCACTAGCACATCAGATATGTCGCTGATAGTTCTAAGACCAGCTGAGAGGACCAAGGGGCTTCTCATTGCACTTCACGATACAGCATTCTTAAAGCGGGGTTCCATTCAAATTTTTAACTTAATCTTTACCCCCTTCAGTTAATTGCATAGATGTTCAAATGCCGCACGAAAATTTTTTTTTATCGCTGTAATTACCTTTATATTGTACTTTATTGTGGCACTTCCTGTCTCTCCTCCCATGGGAGTAGGCGTGTTTATTGCCTTTCCCCGGAGCCGCACTGTCTCCTGGGAGCTTAGTGTCAGGCTTCCCATGATTCAGTGCGGAAACAATGATCATGCGCGTATACAAGCTGTGATTGAACAGCATTCACCGCATCCAGGAAATCAATGCTTGTGGGCTTCACATGCCCACAAGCAAGATGGAAACAGCCAGCATCACATTTTTTAAGTTATTCTTCAGTACGAAAACAGACAGAGGCGGAAATATTACACCCAAACTGTGAGTATTATTTTGGGGTTAACAAAGTACCCCAATGACCTAAAAAAAAAAAAAAAAAATTAGTCGCCGGACTCCCGCTTTAATGAGAACAACTACTGCTAAAACAGTGTAGCTCAGGTCTCTTCTGCATTGAAATTCCTGCCTGTCCCCTAATTTTTAATTTTACCCTAAAGTTCCACTTTAACAGGTCAGTATTAAAGTGTTACTAAACCCAAAACCCTGCATTCACTATACCTGGTCTCCCACAGTTTTAGTAAATATAAACTGCTAAATACCCCTTCTGATCAGCAGTATATAGCAGTCTTGTGAGTTCTATCCGTGTCTGGTTAAAGCTTGTAGGAGTTTTTATTTTCCTGTCTGTCCTATGAGACTGCAGGACCCCTCACCCTCTGCCTGGACAGTGCTGATTGACCCTGTGCTGATCACATGCACTCTCTCAAGAAAAAAAACTCTCTAGCAATACACCGTAAACTGAGCTTGTGCAGAGTGACTTCAAAGGCTCTCTCTTATCAGGAGAAGGATTGGGGACAGTGGAAGAAGGGAAGGATCAGAGGAGACAGGATTATACAGCCTTTTTACACAATGCAGAGGATTAACACCTTAGGTTTCACAGTGAGTATAACAAGCATGCTTTATTGCATATATAGACTGATTTTACTGTTATGGGTTTAGTAACACTTTAAAGTGGAGTTCCACCCAAAAGAGGAACTTCCGCTTTAAGGACTCCTGACCCCCTGACATGCCACATTTGTCATGTAATTTTTTTTGGGGGGGAGGGGGTACGTCGTTTTGACAGGTACCCAGCTCCCACTTCCGCTCTCGCTGCCTAGGCGGCTTGAGCTGAAGTTCTCCACTCCCCCTCCCTCCCTGTAATCTTCTGGGACACGTCACAGGACGGGCTTCGCAACTCACGCATGCACACTGCGCACCTGTCTGTGAAGCCGCAAGCTGTCACAGCCGGATGCCCACACAAGTGATGCCGGCGCCATGGAGTGGTGGGGGAGAGAAGCAAGGGTTTGGGTGGCCTCATCACTGGATCGTGGGACAGGTGAGTGTGTGTTTGTTAAAAGTCAGCAGCTACACTTTTTGTAGCTGCTGACTTTTAATAAACACAGAAATGTCCGGAACTCCTCTTTAAGTAACTCAGAGTGCAGAGGTGATTAGAACGATACACAGAGTGCAGGGTCAGTAGTATGTAATGCACAGGGGAGAGGTCAAGAGTAGCTAATACACATCTCTTCCCCACAATCATTTCTTCCCCACAATCAAAACCCCCCCTTCCAATACAAACATCTACCCCCCCCCCCCCTTCAGTCTTTTATGGCTATCCCTTTTTCAGGCTTTCATGAATGCTGTTGCCAGACCCACACAAACTTTACCAATTGTCTGCCAACCCTCTCTGCCAATCCCTCAGCTCACTCTGCAGATAAAAGTTCAAAATACCTTATTTATGTAGCGCTCTGGGGTTTAATCAGAGTGCTCCTCACCGAATTCATTGTAAGGGGTAGTTATCATAGTTAAATTGTAGAGATCCATTGATTTCTCCCTAAGTTTGGCCTTGTTGTACTTTTCTATTCTACCACTAGGTGGCCGGGCACTTGGTGGTACTAGATATGAGGAGAACTCAAGGTCAAGTTATGGGTATATGGGGTATCTCAGCCAATGGGCAGGGGTTTTCTTGAATCCATTGGCTGGGAGAGCCTATATATTTGGGTGGAGTCAAGTGATCTCTGTTCTCTGTGTTATGTGTGTCGTCTGCCCCGGGCTGCTAGGCCGGAGATTGGGTCTATCCCGGGGGCATCTGGCTGCCAGGCGGTGTGAAAGCCTATCCAGAAGTAAGAGGGCAGCACAGGGTTGGGACTGCAGCTTGCAGTCCAACCAAAAGTGAAGGTTCTGCCGGCTGGAGAACCTGTCGTGGTCGGAGGTAGAAGGGAAGCTGTCGCCACTAAGGGACCAACCAAGTAACTGAAGCAAGTACTGGAGCAGTATTCTCACCAAATGGGCACGGTGGAGAATTTGGAAACCTCAGGCGGTGATCAAGTCAGGGACCCAACCAGCGGAGGTGATGCTTGCAGAGCAGCCTTGTGTGCCAAGTTAGGGACCGAGCCGGTCAGCAGGTGTGAAGCTTGAAGGTATCTGAAGTGCCAAGCTAGGGTCCCAGAAGGGAAGCGTGGGTGACGCTTGAGGGTGATGCCACCGCAAAAGCCTTGAGGAGCTCATGGGTCCAGGCTCAAGGGGCTGAAGAACTACAAGTAGAAGTTGTAGTAAACCTGAACGAACTGGTACATTCGAATTAGGAACTGTTAAGTACTGTAGCCAGGGCTTTTTTTCAGGGGGAACTTGTTGGAACTCAGTTCCACCACCTCTGGCTCAGACCCTTTGGTGCCTGTTCACCACAATCACTTGTAAACACAGAAGTCTGGTTTCTGTGTTTACAAGTGACAGCTCTGAACTCTGTGTGTAACCCCCATGAACTCTGCACTCTGTATGTAATGCAATCCTGATAGTTAATGCCCCTTTAAGACCTTTCTACTGTTTGTGAAATATGACCACACCCACTATTTGATGTGATTTGGAGGGTGTGTGTGGGGAGGAGGGGTTTGGGGGGTCGTGGTTGAGTTGCAGCACCTATTGTTTGAGAAAAAAAGCCCTGACTGTAGCCATAGGGGACAGCAAACCTGCACGTGCAGAAGTGACACCTTGCTGGGGCCTTTGCCTGTACGGCTGTCCTCCTATTGGAGCCTTGGAGTCTGCCTATTGAAATTGCAACTAATTAAGGGTGTCCTGGCCCCAACCTACCTTCCCTTGCAAAATATAAACGGACTGTTAAATGAAATAAAACCTCTTTTGCATCCAAGAAGTGTCAAGTGTCTGGCGCCCAATGACTTACCACCTTTGCACCCACTATGCCTCACAACCCACTACATATCGAGGGATGTCAGCTGTCTGTGGCCTCAAAGGTTCTCATTAGACATTCTGTTACATTTAAAAACACACAAACATATAACACAATCCACAACTTTGGCCAAGAGCTACATCACCAACCTTATCTTAAATTAAAACACCAAAACCATCTTCTTTGTTCCTCCCAAGACCTTCTGCCCTCTAGCTTCTACCCCAATCTGTCCAGCTATCTCCTACTACTCTGTCTGCCTTTCTACTAATCCAAAACTCATCTCTTCTGGGAGGCCTATCCTGCCACCAACTAGAAACTGTACTTTTCTCTTCTCCATCACCTCATCCTACATCAGTGGCAGCCAGTGGTGATTTTTTTTGAAGGGGCGGCAAACACATGCGCTCCATGGGTCATTACAGCGGCGGCGGCCTCCCGTTAGCTTGCTCTTCACAGGTCTTTGCGGAGGTGGTGGCTTCCGTTTCCTCCCTCCTCCTCAGCGGGAAGTCGTGAGTTTTCTTTTTTGAGCCAATCGGAAAACGGTTCTCACACCCGCTTCTGTTTAGCCGGATTGAGGATCAGTGTTTAAAAGCGAAGGTTCATTTGCTGTTGTAATACCTGAGTGGGCTCATGACGCAATGCTCTGCGCCACGAGCCCACCCTATTTTGAAGCCTATTAGAGCCTATGGCTCTAATCAGGTGCTTCAAACCCCCCTCTCCCGCCACTGTAATTCATGCGCCTGACATTCTGAAAGGAATTCATGGGTGGCCATGAATATACATATAGGGGGTGGCGTAGAAAGAGGGGGTGGCGCCCCTAATGGACGAGTCGCCACTGTCCTACATCGTTTTTTTTTTTTTTTCCCCAACACCTCATCCTACACAGTTATTACCATTTGAATCACTTGACCCTTCCTTGTAAGATTGTAAGTTCTCATGAAATGGGCCCGCTAAACCCTCTTGTATTGAATTGTATTGTAGCTGTACTTTCTTCCTTTATTTTGTAAAGCACTGCACAAGGGGCTCTATAACGAAACGTCCCACACACTGCTTTAGTACTTCCAGTCCGAATATAGATATCAGTTATTCCAACCGCTAACAGGCTCGTTTACGTGTACGCGACCCTTGCCGTCCTTCTGAAAAGCAATCCAAAGTGAATTGCTTTTCAGAGGGCATTTGAAAAGTGGTGAAGAAGCAACAAATCACCTCCAAAGCACCTAAATGTAACCCTGCTGCGCCACTGCTCCGTAACTGTGTGCATTGCGGCCATGGCATGTATACAGCCCTGAGCAGCTGCATGCCCTAGTTCAGGTGGGAGGTTGGGGAACAGGTAAAGCTGTGGCTCAACCCCTTGATTTTACCCCCCCAACTGTACATGTGAACACAACATGAAGTTGTACACCCCAGAGGCTTGAATCCTGCTAGTTTTGCGAGACAACGCTCGCAAACCGAGTCAAGATTTTAAAAAAAATAATAGCTGGTATTGCGAAACGCTCGTAAGCAGTGTTACTCGCAATCCGAGGTATTACTGTATTTTCCTAACCACTATAAACAAAAAGCTAGAACAAACGTTTTTGCGATTTTTTTCCATGCGTTTGAGCTTTTTTGAGCTCTTTGGGGCACTAGTTCCTCTCAAAAACACGAGTTTGGACACATTGGCTAACGTGAAAGGGAGTTTCTAGGCAGAAAAAAAAATAAGAGCTGAAAAGCCTGTAGGAGCAGCTTCTTTGAGCTCCTTTAGTGCCGGTTCACACCGATGCGAGTTCGTAACGAAAGTGATGCATCAAAAACAAACATTCTAAATTGGCATGTCATCCATAAAGTCATTGTTTTCAATGACCGTCGTTCACATACATGCGTTGCGATTCCCCTACGAATGCGATGCGATTAAAAAAAGGGTCTTGTGCGAGTTTACAGCGTTACGTTGCAAATTTAGTCTTCATAGACATCAATGTAAATCGTTCTGGAATCGCATTGTTGGTTCAGATATGTGCGAATTCCACCACACTACTCTCCACAAAAACCAGGAAGTACACAGGAAGTTAAGACTTTTTTTTTTTACATTATGATTCCATTGGCTAGAACATCAATCGCAGCTATGACCAACTCCTGAAATTCGCAGTAAAATCGCACCTCACACAGGACAAAAAAAAGAACAAATTCACAGCGCAGCGGTGTGAACCGGCACTTACGCTGCAGTGTGCATGAGCCCTAAGGCTCGTGCTCACCATTTAGCTTGTGTGCATCCAATCTTGTGTACAGGAGACCCAGGTTGTTCTGTGCTGTATGCCCTGAAAGCAGACAAAGCTAAAAAGGAGTACAAAACAGAATAACAGAATAGCTGTCAGCCCTGTCCAGCCACAGTGTATTTCAGTCTGCCTCGGAATTGGATGCACAGGGGCTCGTAGTTCCAGCATATTTTTTTCCTTTTGGGATAAATGTTTAACATAGATGGATTAAAACTGATCATTGCAGGCAACCCTCTCAGTGTTAAGTGGTTTGTCTAAACCGTCTAACTGCTACATCTGCAGGAGAGACATTGCAACTACAGACTTTAGTCAGACATACATGGATTGAAATTAATTATGTAAAAAATCAGCGCTTAGGAAAATAGGTTGCAGCCTCCCCTAATAGGTTCCCAAGAGAACTTACAAGAGTAGATTAGAGCAATTGGGGAAATGGTGCTACCCTACATGGCCCTAACTTGATTAAAGAAGATTCTAAAATGTTCCGGCTCAGCTCCCAAGCCTATTTTATAATACGTATAGTATCAGAGTGTGGGTCTCAGAAATAATCGTGTAAAAAAAAAAAAAAAGTTGACACCTTATAAATACTCACTAGGTGTGTGAGTTAAGAAATTTTAAAGTGATAGGAGGGTAGTAATGAGAGAGGTTAGGGTGCAGCTCCGCTAAACCAGTAATGGGATGCACACCAACCCTCATCCATCCACCCAAATGTAAATTTGTACCTAATATAAATCAATCCAATAACTGAAAAACTATAAATAAAAACGTGAATAATCTAAAGTACAGAGCTCTCTAACCTTGATATAAACACTAATTAATATGTGCACACCCTAATTTCACGTGCAAAAAGTGTCCGCAAAAATTGCATAATATAAGTGATTGTCCAATGTGTAGTCCAAATCCTTAGACAAACGTGAAAACATAAAAGCAATAAGTGAACAGAGAAATATGATCCAAGATTCCACAGGATCAGGTGACTTCGGTGCACAGCAGGTATGGTGACTTGGTGCTCCCCCAATGCGTCCCCACTCACCAAATGTAGTAACCCCTACAGGGGTAATGGGCATAGAGTGGGCAGCTGTATCCGGATCTCCTCCTTGGGTAGCTGTATTACATCATCTGTACCTCCGGCAGCCTGCTCACTTAATCAATGGGGTTCCGGAATATACTCCAATTAGTGCTCCACCTCGACAGCAAGCAGCATGATCCTCATGGGAAAAAACAAGGGGCTCCCATAGTGTAGCATAAAAGGATTTATTTAAAAATTAAATGTATAAAAAGCACAATCGCTAATGGCGATAATAAGCTGAGCGAGGAAACACAGGAACAGTGTACGGGAAGCCAGTCCGTGGCGTGCGTACCAACTGCCTTCCAAGCTGGAAGTTCCGAGTAAGAATGCTGGCAGCACTCATATGTCTATCTCCCAAAGACAACCTCTGGATATGACGCTGAGCAAGTGCACTCAAATTTTTTGGTCGACCATAGTGAGGCCTGTTCTGAGTGGAACCTGTCCTGTTAACCTCTGTATGGTCTTGGCCACCGTGCTGCAGCTCAGTTTCAGGGTCTTGGCAATCTTCTTATAGCCTAGGCCAGTGATGGCGAACCTTGGCACCCCAGATGTTTTGGAACTACATTTCCCATGATGCTCATGCACTCGGCAGTGTACTTGAGCATCATGGGAAATGTAGTTCCAAAACATCTGGGGTGCCAAAGTTCGCCATCACTGGCCTAGGCCATCTTTAGAGCAACAATTCTTATCCTCAGAGAGTTCTTTGCCTGGAGGTGCCATGTTGAACTTTCAGTGACAAGTATGAGAGAGGGAGAGCGATAACACCAAATTTAACACACCTGCTCCCCATTCACACCTGAGGCCTTGTAACACTAACGAGTCACATGACACCGGGGAGGGAAAATGGCTAATTGGGCCTAATTTGGACATTTTCACTTAGGGGTGTACTCACTTTTGTTGTCAGGGGTTTAGACATTAATGGTGTGTTGAGTTATTTTGAGGGGACAGCAAATTTACACCGTTTTGTTTTTTTTTATCCAGAAAAAGGTTTATTGAAGTAGACAAAAAAACCCAAGCTTCAGATACATTCAAGTGCATACTCAAATATTAGATACAGTAAACTTGCTCAATCTGTAAACTGCACAATTCTAGATATCACGTGTGTCGTATACTTATCTAAACATTTCTTGACTATCTGGTCATTACTCGTTCCTTATTCTGGTTTAAGGAACAAGTGTCCAAAGAGTTAATCTATTGGTTGAACATTTAGACCACTAAAATTTCTCAAACTTCTGGGAGCAATCTCTATGTTGGTAAATTATTTTTTCTTTCCGGAGCATTTCTCCCACAGCATTAATCCACACTTTGAGAGCAGGAGGGTCTTCCGATATCCAGCGAGTCATTATTAGCTTACAAGCCAGGAATAGAGATCTACTAACTGCCACCCTAGTGCACTGCTCCCATTCCAGCTCATCTAGTACATTGAGTAAGCAGTGTTTTGGATTTGTAGGCTTTAGGGTTGCCACTTTTTCTTCAAGTCAAACCGAACACTTCGGCGTCACACAGCAATTTTTTTTCATAGTATGCATAGATAAACAATGCATAGATGTTGCGATTAAATAACATTTCTAATCATATGAAGTTAATCACAAAAGTCCCCCTTTACATCAGAGTCCGCAGAGTTCCCCTTTTACATCAGAGTCCACAGAGTTCCCCTTTTACATCAGAGTCCACAGAGTTCCCCTTTTACATCAGAGTCCACAGAGTTCCCCTTTTACATCAGAGTCCACAGAGTTCCCCTTTTACATCAGAGTCCACAGAGTTCCCCTTTTACATCAGAGTCCACAGAGTTCCCCTTTTACATCAGAGTCCGCAGAGTTCCCCTTTTACATCAGAGTCCGCAGAGTTCCCCTTTTACATCAGAGTCCGCAGAGTTCCCCTTTTACATCAGAGTCCGCAGAGTTCCCCTTTTACATCAGAGTCCGCAGAGTTCCCCTTTTACATCAGAGTCCGCAGAGTTCCCCTTTTACATCAGAGTCCACACAGTTAATTTTCACTGTAAGGGGGGACTCTGCAGACTCTGATGTAAGAGGAACTCTGGGGACTCCAACATAAGGGATGCTCTGATGTACGAAGAGGACTCTGATGTAAAGGGAAGCAGTGTGGCCTTTGGTGTAAACGGGAGCTCTGATGTAATGAGTGCTCTGAGAACCCTGATTTACCTTAGCATACTCACTTAGAGGCAGGGGAGAGAAGGGGAGAGGGGGGAGACTTTGTTCAATCTGAATAATGTGTCTCAGACAGTCTGAAACCCGTACGCATGATTCCAAACCCAAACTGTCGGGGTGAATCCTGGACAGGTGGCAACCCTAGTAGGCATTGAGACCTGAAACACCATATCTTCCACATCTCCTTCCAGTAGGGGTGGAGTTTCGGGCACCTCCACAGTAGGTGGACCAGGTCCCTATGGTCTCTCTTGCATCTGGTACACAGTGGAGTGGCCTGAAGACCCATAACATACATTCTATGGGGGGGTATAGTATACCCTTAGTAATATATATAGCTGCATCAATCTTTGCGATATATTCAGAGAGCATAGGGGCACTGCCTGGAGGACCTCCTGCCACTGATCTCCATCAATCAGGCCCACATCCCCCTCCCACTTGGCCAGCATTCGCAGAGGGCGTTTACATAAAAAGCTCTGTAATAGCATACTATAGCATTGTGATATAAACCCCTTAGTGTTGATAGCTCTTGCGATCAGATTAAACAAGGGGGTGGGTGAAGGGGACCATTCCGAGGATCTGCTCTGAGCCGTTACAGCGTGCTTTAATTGCATATAGTAAGCATGCTGTGGTAATCCAAATAGTCCTTGTAGGGTTTCAAATGTATGGCAAATTTACACTGTTATACAAGCTGTAAACCCACTATTTACATTACATAGCAAAGTGTCATTTCTTCAGTGGTGTCACATAAAAAGATATAATAAAATATTTACAAAAATGCGAGGGGTGTACTCACTTTTGTGAGATACTGTATATCCCATAGTTTGTAGGCGCTACAACATTCAATATATACTTATTGGGATTTTCTTTATTTATTAAAGACATGTAGCAGAATACATTTTGGACAACATTTTTTAAGAAATTCGATTCTTTTTTTTTTTCAATATGTTTTGTAGCAGAAAGCAAAAAAAAAATTCAAAATTTTCAGTATTTTTTTTTTGTTTTTGTTTATGTTGCAAAAAATGAAACCCAGGGGTGATCAAATACCACCAGAAGAGAGCTTTATTTGTTTGAAAAAAATTATAAAATTTTGTTTAAGTACAGCGTTGCATGAAGGCGCAATTACCGGTTAAAGTAGCGCAGTGCTAAATAGCAAAAAACAGCCTAATCATGAACTACTACAAATGGTTAACTACTACTTTTCTGTGGACCCAGCCTTTAAAATCCATTCTATTTGCAAGAAACAGTGAAGATGTTTTGAGTTTTTTGTTGTTTTGTTTTGTTACAAGTCTGTAATTGGCTACAGAAATGAAAACTGTAATGTGATTGGGTGCTGAGGACAACTCCAGTTTTGTTTCTTCTTGTTTGGGAAGGTAAAGCAGTTTCTATACACTAACATAATGGATGCACTATAGTGTCAGGTGCGTCTCAGCAATGAGTGGAATCAGATGGGCATTCCTGCCTCTGTGACACAGTCATATATTATAATGTGTGTTCTCTCCCCCAGTGGATGAAGCTGAGCACTGAGCAGGCTGGATGGGTTTGGCTGGGCGTGTTTAGATCACTCAGCAGAAAAAGCTGCTGGACCAAAAACACTGACATACTGCCTGGGACAGAGACTGACTTATGACAAGAGCACTGCACTCTGAGGATTGTACTGCGCCACTGTGACTGAGAGCGCTACATCTATCTGAGCAGACAGCAGAATAATGGAGACCAATGGCTCAGTACCAAGCAGAGATCTCAGTAAGTACAATGTAATAGAGGTGGAGCCCCTGATAGACCAGCTCTGATTGTTGTGACATATATAGGAAAGGCATGTTAAGATTTGTAAACATGGATGTTTATTTCTGATCAGTTTTATTTTTTGGGATCAACCCACCCAGATTCCCTTACATTGAGCTGAGCTATCAGCAGAGTTTAGAACTTGCTGAAAAAAAAAAAAATGATTTCAACCACCACAGCTGCTTGATTGCAACCTGCATGCTCTGAACCTTGGAGGGTCCATTTACATGATTGCGTTTATTATACTGCTCTTGTTTCCAACTTCCCTAGGATAAAATCCTTTCCCGTAGCAATGCAGTGCTTTTTGAAAAATAGAACATCTTTGTTTCTGCGTTTTAGCACATTGGGATTAACATTCATATTGCCAGCATGCACAGGATCTTCAAATTACATCAAAAAGTTATTTAAGTGATCACATTACAGCAGAAGAGTGATGTGTCAGGGCTACGCAGGACCCCTTTGTCAGGTACATGCCCGATGCCTATCACATGCCTGACCAAGGTGCTCCTGCATGCATTCTAAACTTTGCACTTTTTTGCTGTGACGTCACTTTCAATAAAAACTTTTGGATGTTATTTGAACATCATCCTGTCTGTGATGTTAGTTTCCTGCTAGCAGAACTTGCCTACCTCATTAACCTACTCCAGGAACTTTATGCAGTGTGAGTATTGCTTGTTAATGCCGCGTACACACGATCGATTTCTCGTCGGAAAAAGATATGACGGCTTTTCCGACGGGATTCCTCTCAAGTTTGCCTTGCATACACACGGTCACGCAAAAGTTCACTGAACTTACGACCGTCAAGAACGCGGTGATGTATAACAAGCCGAGAATATGAAGTTCAGTGCTTCCGAGCATGCGTCAAATTGTTTCCGAGCATGCGTAGGAATTTTGCGCGTCAGAATTGCCACAGACAATCGCATTTTCGAATAGGAACTTTTCCTGACCGAAAAATTGAGAACATGCTCACAATCTTTTGCTGGCTGGAATTCGACCAGCAAAAGTCCGATGGAGCATACACACGGTCGTATTTTCCTACGAAAACTCTCTTCGGTCTTTTGCGGGCCGAAATTTCGATCGTGTGTACACGCCATTAGTGTGTTGGGAGAACCATTGATCTCAATGGAGGTGCATCAAGATGCAAGTAACAAGCCTTGGTCAACGATTTTAAACCTATCCTCGCTAAGGCTGGGTTTATATTGGTTCTATCACAGACATCGCGTTGGATTTGCACCGCATTGCTGTGCACATTTCATGTGATGTCTGTGTGTTGGGAATTCAGCCATACAAACTGTATGGCTGAAATTGCATTCACACCAAAATGGTGCAGGATCCTTTTTTTTGGTCCGAACTGGAATCGGATCGCATGGGTGTTCACACCCATGCAATCCGAATCCTGTACCATTTCACAGTTTGCACTGCGATCTGTGAACCGATTTGGGGTGTCAATAAAAGAAAGTGTTTCCACCGCTCAGGCTGACACTGACCCAGGTGTAAGTAGAAGTTTCAGAGCAGAAGAGCTCTAGGTGCTGGCTGAATGCTAGGCAAAGCAGGCTTGAATGGAGGAGAAGATTTGGATGCCGCACACCAGATGTAGTCAAAAAACTTCACTTTATTCAAAAAAATGGGATCATCAAAATAACAAGACTGTCATGCAGAAAGTACAGGTAGGCTGACGCGTTTCGCACTCAGGACTGAGTGCTTACTCATAGCTTACTCATGAGCTATGAGTAAGCACTCAGTCCTGAGTGCGAAACGCGTCAGCCTACCTGTACTTTCTGCATGACAGTCTTGTTATTTTGATGATCCAATTTTTTGAATAAAGTGAAGTTTTTTGACTACATCCGGTGTGCGGCATCCAAATCTTCTCCTCCATTCAAGCCTGCTTTGGGGTGTCAATAACTTGACATTGACACCCGCAGCAGTTTGCAGATGTCAGTGTGAACCGTCTGCGATTCGGTTTCCCGCATCACAATAGTTTGAACCTAGCCTTCATTTAAAAAAAAAAAAAAAAAAAAAAAAGTATTAAAAATGGATGTCAATACCCATCTAAGGCTGGGTTCACACTAGTGTGATGCGGGAAACCCTGCTATTCTATTGAGGGTTCCCGCATCACACTTGAATTGCAGGCGCTTCACACTGTCATCTGCGAAGCATTGCGGGTGTTAATGTAAAGTTGACGACAACCCCAAATCGGTCTGCTGATCGCAGTGTGAACTGTGAAATGATACAGGAATCGGATGGCATGGGTGTGATCGCATGCGATCCGATTCCAGTGCGGAACAAATAAAAGGGCCTCGCACCATTTGAATGCGTTTGTAATTTCAGCCAAACAGTTTGTATGGCTGAGTTCTCATCGCACAGACATCGCATGTGATGTGCACAGCAATGCGGTGTGAATCACATGCGATGTCTGATCGCACCAGTGTGAACCCAGCCTAAGGCTCCATTCACACTAGCGCGTTTTTTGATGCATTTTGCATTTTGCAGAAATGCACGGGAATTTTTTAACATGGGTTCCTATGGAACATGTTCACATCAATGCTTTTTTGTTTCTCTGCATTTTTGGAAAGGGTCAGGGACTTTTTTTCATGCAAAATGCAGCGTTTTGCATGTAATAGAATTCAATGGACAAGCATCAAAAACGCAAGTGCACCGTTTTTGCAGCGTTTTTGGTGCGTTTTTGATGCGTTTTTGCCGTTTTTTTTTTTTTTTTTTTTAAATTTTTTTTAAGACTGTAAAAAAAAATGTAAAAAAAAAACAAAACAAAAATCGCGGCAAAAACGCTGCTAAAAAACGTGGCAAGCATGAAAAAAAAACCTCCAAAAACGCTCAAAAGCAACATGCATAGGTGTTAATCGAGCCTTAGTGCATGTCAACCTACGTGGGAAATGTTTGTGGATACACGACAATGCACCTGCCTAATGTTAAAAAAAAAAAAGTGTTAATGTAAAAGCCAGGCATCTGGTATTTTCTAAAAGAGGTTGGCAACAGCAAAACCCACCTATTTCTCTCAAAGAAGGATTCTTCTAAGAAGTCCTTGGTGCCAGATACTCTATTATTTGCACCATATATGCTTCATGTCTAGTTGAATCACAACGCACCTAAGTGCATTTACTGTGGTCGGACCACCAACAAACAACAACCCACACTTCATTTTTAGACATCAGTGTAGCACAATGCTCTAGGACAGCGGAGGATTTGTTGCTTTCAGATTTGCGTGTTTAGAGACACTCAATAAGTAGGTCAGCTGAAATCTCTCCTCGTGAGATGCTTGGTGAATGAAACAAGCTGAGAAATAACATGTGCAGTCTAGTTAGGAATGAGGCCGTGTGTCCTGGGTGTTTCTGGAGGAAATAGTTTATGGTGTCAGTCTACGCACAGTACACAACAACAGGCGTGCTCAGAGCGCAGCACATACCACAACTTGGTAAAGAGCCAGAGAAAATCTACTGCCAGCAATGAGAATACAGCTCTCTGAACATTGCGTGCTTCATGTGGTCACATTCAGTCGTTCGCTCTGACAAAAAGTTTGCTGTGTTCTGTTAGCTTTGAATGCACTTTAAAAAGTTCCGAGTGCTTATCGCTGGCCGTGGCACATAAGAAAGGGTGACATCCTTCAGACATGATCCTGGGAATAATTAGGATCTCAAATCTCACAAAACGATGCTCCTGCAGCATCATCTCAGGAGATTTGGGATAGTTGTCATTCACGTGACAGTAGGACTGTGACGTCATCCTCCTGAAGTGAAGTTTTTTTTAGCTTTTTTTTCCCCATAGGTGACTTGTATATTTTGTTTCATTAAATATAAAGAAAAAAAAAAGTGTTTTTTAGTAACCTTGCTAGTGCGTATACTCGTGCAACTAAAATTATCGTTATTTTTACTATATGAATTCCAGGCGCACATAACCTAATAATATGCAAGTGCACATGGGGAAGAGGCGCAAAGGGAATGCAAGTATATGCAACAAGGTAGAAGGCAGGTAAACTAACCTGAATGAGCAATCTACACAGTCCAAAAAAAACAAATTAAAAGTAAAATTTATATATGTAGTAGCGCTTTGGCAATAATCCTACTAAAAATGCAGGGCTAGATGTCTGCATGATCAGTGCAGTCAGTGGCCTAGGGTTCCTCCCCATTGCCCATTCATTAGGCTATTTGAGAGTAACTTTTTCTCAGGCTCATTCAATGAAAGGGGCTAGCTTGCTGCCATATCCACTAGTGTCAAATGGCTGCCTCTTCTTTGATACCCCTGCATTGCCTATGAAGTTTCACTGGTGTCATACTCTAGAAGAGCTTTTAGGTCACCCATATCTGGTGATAAATGGATCTGGGGATGGATTTGTTGCTTTGGTAGTGATGTGAACTCTGTAAACATGACCATGATCTTATTCATGTAATTCTAATGCGAGCTATAGATCACGATGGCATTACTTTACCGAACGAGTGTTCTGCTGAGGGGCCATCACAAGAACATGACCAAACATATGTGGTTATACAGTCAGGGGGCTGACCTGAGTGCTATTTTTCTATTTATTCTGGAGCCAAGGTGCTTTAATGAGCGCTGCAGCAACCTCCTTGTAACCAACAAGATGGTAGGCTTAGTAATACTTAGATTACTGGTATAGGATGATTAGGTTTGATCATCCATTCAAGATGGTGTTCCTTCCTTAATGATTCACTGTGTAGGCTAGAGTCTTATTTTTCTACACCGCGCCTTGCATTTTTTACATTTGCAACAGTCCCTGCGCCCAAGGAGCTTACAATCTCTAATGCCGTGTACACACAACCGGACTTTATGGAATACTTGGTCCTGTGGACCGGAGTCCGTTGGACAATTCCATCGTGTGGGCTCCAGCGGACTTTTTTTCCCCAAAAGTTGACGGACCTAGAAATGAAAAATGTTTAAAATCTTTTCGACGGACTTGAGTCCGGTCGAAAAGTCCGCTCATCTGTATGCTAGTCCGACGGACAAAAATCGACGCTAGAGTAGCTACTGGCTATCAACTTCCTTATTTTAGTCCGGTCGTACGTCATCACATACGAATCCATCAGACTTTGGTTGATCATGTGTAGGCAAGTCCGTTCATTCGGAAAGTCTGTCTCAAAGTCCGCCGGACAAAGTCTGCCATAAAGTCTGGTCGTGTGAACGCGGCATAAGGCCGCGTACACACTGGCGGACTTTTCGACCGGACTGGTCCGACGGACTTTTGAACAGACGGACTTGCTTACACACGATCACACCAAAGTCCAATGGATTCGTACGTGATGACGTACAACCGGACTAAAATAAGGAAGTTGATAGCCAGTAGCCAATAGCTGCCCTAGCGTGGGTTTTCGTCCGTTGGCTAGCATACAGACGAGCGGATTTTTTGACCGGACTCGAGTCTGTCGGAAAGATTTGAAGCATGTTTCAAATCTAAAGTCCATCAGATTTTCGACTGGAAAAGTCCGCTGAAGGTATGATGAAGCCCACACACGATCGGATTGTCCGGACTCGGTCTGTCGGACCAGTCCGGTCGAAAAGTCTACTCGTGTGTACGCTGCATAAGTGTAGGAAGAAACCAGAGTACCTTGAAGAAACCCATGCAAGCACAGGGTGAACATGCAAACTATATTGTAAGCGGATAGTTGGCATCTAAACTAAAGACCCTAGTGCTGCAAGGCAAAAGTGTTAACCACTAAGCCACTATACTGTCTACCCCCATCATGGTGATAGTGCGGTTCCAGGAGGGCTAACTTTGTACTTGCTTTAGTTGCAGGGCAGGCTGGTGTCCCTTTTTAAAAGTGGACCTTGCACTGTCTTATTACATCAGACATCCCTTCTTTATTTGAAATCACCATAAGATGGTAGGAAAAAAAAAAAAAGCCTATGGGGAAAAAAGTTAGAACCTTAACCAAGCTTCTGCACTTCAAAGGTTGATGCTGCAATACTTCTGCCGAGGTTATGTGAATCACGATTGTCCCAAATTTAAACAAGTCCCCCTGGACAGAAGCTGGGGCTGAGACAAGTATATTTTATAACTTTTTCCCCACAGTGAGCGCTTTCTTGACCAGCTGCTCCAAAGCCAAGTGAGCAGCCCACTGCTTTTTGGAGCCCCAGTGATGGATGTAGGCCATCACAAAACGGACACTACAATCTTCATGTCAGAAAACATTTTAAATGGTCCGTCCTAGATTCTCATTCAGTTGTCCTTTTGGCAAATACCTTCCTGCTTTCCCAGGCTCCATCTTGGCTGCCTCACCCACCTGCATACCATTCTCCCTCTTCACGTCTGTAATTCATCTGTATTCCAGGCTGCATTCCTGCATGTGTTCTGATCTAACCTGCTGTTCTTCCGCAGGCCAGCAGATTTAGGCCATCACACAGGCGATTACATGAATATACCAGATTCCAGTGTCAAGAATGAGTGTATTCTTGGGGCTAGGATGACAGGTGTATGCGAATAGTGGCTGTTCAGCCTGTACAAAATAATGACAGGCTGAGAGGAGCCTTTGCTGTTCGCATGTATTCACACACTCTGTGGTAAGATGCCGGTGGGGACTGATGAGCTACCCTGGATGCAGATAGAGGTGTCCAGGCTTGTATATCCATCACGCGAACAGCAATTGTTCCTGTCAGTCAATCATTACTTTGACAGGGTGGCTGAAAAGAGTTGAAAAACCCGTCCAGCAGTGTTACCCCTTCCTCCTCGGTAACCTCCAGCTCAGCAGGTCAGCCTAAGGACACATTTTCCACAAGTTGCAATATATTGACCTGATTAACCTCAGAGCAGGAACCCTTTAACCCTTCAGAACCCTTTTTAAAGCACCTGCTTACAAAGCGGCTGCCACTGTTCGTATACATCTGTAATCCTAGGTGCAGTAATTCATTGGCTTTTGCTGCCAGAGACTAGTGTAGGCATGTAGCCACCGGTGTAATGGAGACCTAAAGTGACCCTGTGCTTTCTCATGTATGGGAAAGCAACAGGTTCACTTTAGTATTTAATTTACTACCAGACATATCAGCCTGGATGTCACATAGTTGCCAACATTGCCAAAATAAATATGTGGGACACTTTTTTGGCTGTAGGCGGAGCCGTACAATAATTAGGGGGCGGGGCATTCGTTTGTAGGCGTGGCTTAGCAATAAAAATACAAGCGCGAAGCGCGCCGCGGGGAAAATGGGCTTGGTTTACGTGAAATAGTGGGCGTGGCTTAAATGGGCGTGGCTCAAGAGGGTGTGGTTAGAGTCTGAGATGAATGAGGGATGGAGAGGGAAAGGGGGAGAGGGGAATGACGGGACAGCAGCCCCAGATCCTACACAACAATAGAAATGTGTATTCTAGAAAGTTTAACAATCAGCAGATAAAGATACTCCAAACACCTGGTGTTAACGCTTCATTCATCCCGGCACCATGATTGTTATGGTGTCAGGATGATTGAAGCGCATTATTTCTATTATTACGTTGTAATATAAAATTAAATCATTCAACTCACCATAATGCCGAATCAGTGGGATCCCTGAGCGTGTCACCTGCCACGTCACCTGCCACCAGCAGAGTCCCTCCTTGCATCAGGCGCCCCCAGCAGAGTCCCTCCTTGCATCAGGCGCCCCCAGCAGAGTCCCTCCTTGCATCAGGCGCCCCCAGCAGAGTCCCTCCTTGCATCAGGCGCCCCCAGCAGAGTCCCTCCTTGCATCAGGCGCCCCCAGCAGAGTCCCTCCTTGCATCAGGCGCCCCCAGCAGAGTCCCTCCTTGCATCAGGCGCCCCCAGCAGAGTCCCTCCTTGCATCAGGCGCCCCCAGCAGAGTCCCTCCTTGCATCAGGCGCCCCCAGCAGAGTCAGTATAGACCCCCCTCCATCAGTGCAGACCCCCCTCTATTAGTGCAGACCCCCCCTCCCATATCCAGGAGCGGCCGGTGTTCTGCCGAGAAAGTTCCCCTCAGCAAGTAAGGACCCCCCTGTACTGCGCAGGCGCAGCACTTGCGCAGTACGAGCTGGCGGAAATAGCTGAGCTGGGGAACTTTTCGGCAAGACACCGGCGCCGTGTGTTCAGTGGAGAGGGGAGGGGCCGATCCGTGCAGATAGGAAGCCGATTCATTGGCTGCACGGATCGAGCCCCCTTCCTCTCTCCACTAAACACTAGGGGGAAGATCGAGCGGCGGCGCCGGCGGCCATTTTGCTGGAGCCAGCTGCTCCAAAAATTTTAAAAAAACAACATTCCCGATTTTCCTGATGGAAATCCAGATTCGGGACAGCCTCCAATCGGGACGAGGGTCCCAAAATCGGGATTGTCCCGGGAAAATCGGGACTGTTGGCAACTATGATGTCACCTCACTTCCTCAAACTCAATCTATCCAAAACTGAGCTCATAATTTTTCTTCCCCACGTGCCTCTTCTCCCGATTTCTCTGTCAAGATCAATAGTAGTGCTATCAACCCATCCCCCCATGCCAAGGTTCTAGGTGTAATCCTGGACTCTGAACTATCCTTTCAGCCCCACATCCAATCACTGTCCAAACCTTGCTGCCTCAACTACCGCAACATCTCCAAAATACGCCCTTCCTAATAAATGACACCACAAAGCTCCTATTCAGTCCTTGATCACCTCTTGACTACTGCAACTCCCTCCACATGGGATTACCATCTACCATGGGATCTACAAAACCATCCACAAATTGGCCCCCAGCTACATCACTAGTCTAGTCTCAAAATACCAACCTAATCGTTCTCTTTGTTCCTCCGAAGACCTCCTGCTTTCTAGCTCCCTCGTCACCTCATCATCCCATGCTCACCTCCAGGACTTTTCCAGAGCCTCCCCTATCCTGTGGAACTCCCTACCCCAATCTGTGCGACTATCTCCTACTCTGTTTACTTTTAGATGATCTCTGAAAAGCCCTCAGAGAAGCCTGTTATGCCCCTACCTAACAACTGTACTTTTATTTTCTTGATCAGATCATCCCCCACAGCTATTACCTTTTTTTGTATCACTTGTCCTCCCTAATAGATTGTAAGCTCTGATGAGCAGGGCCCTCAGATTCCTTCTGTTTTGAATTGTATTGTAATTGTACTATCTGCCTTAACGTTGTAATGCGCTGCCTAAATAATAATAGTGTTGCCCTACCAGGAAACCTAATTCCTATGGCTCCATCAATGCCCGAATAGCTGCTGGAGTCAGTTATCTGGAAGTACAAGATCATTTTTGAACAGAGCGGAGAGGAAATGATAGAAAAGCACACATGTGTTGCTGAGGTGGTGGTCATTATACCAAATACAGATACTGTACTTTGCTCACAAGGGAAAGGGCAGCAAGGACATGAAGTGAAGACGAGTATAATAAAGTAAAAAATTGTAAGGTGCCTTTCTACAGGATTGGCAGCTGCCCCTTTAAGTGTTTGAACCACTAAGAATATTTAAAATTGTAAAGGTAGGCACCATTTCCACCATTTCTACACTCTGTGCTTCACATATGGTAAACCATACACCAAAAATGTCTTCTAATATTGACCTGGAAACAAGTATGCAATATGTCTGGTATACTTGTCTTGATTTACTGAACTGGGGGGGGGGGGGGGGGGGATTGAAGCCTTTGATCTAGACCTAATCTATAAGATTAGGTTTGCTTCTGAAAAGGTGGAACATGTTATGTTTTCTCCCTTTTGCCTTGAACATGTTTGTTTCATCCAATACAGATGTAAGATGCAAACCTGAGATTCCATTTTTTTAATTTATGCGAGCAATGGCAATGACGTATTCCTGGCAAGCTTCATTCATGTGAAGGTTTATAAATAAATCCTGGCTCATAAACGGAAACAGATGACAGGGTTCCCTTTCAATATCTCCTGTTCAAGAAAAATACACTTCAGGCTGTATGAATAAGGCCTCGTTCCACACAGGTCTAAAAAAAAAAAAAAAAAAAAAAAAACACGCAGCGTGTGCAGGCGCTTAACTTTCTTTTTTTTTTTTATATTTTTGCCTGCACAAGCACCTCTACGTTGGCCCATGTGGCCACACACATAGGCTTTAGCTATAGTGTATTAGCAGTGGATCCTTTTAGAGGCTGGAAAAAAAACAAAAAAACATCACACTTCAGGAGAGGAGCTTTTGGTCAGAAAAATGATGAACACGATTTAACTTGTCTAAATGTAAACTGTGCTACTACACCAATAATCATAGAAAAGTGACGGCAGAAAAAAAAAAGACTCAATGGTTAATAGAGTCTGCCCGTTTAAGATTTTTTTTTTTTGTGTTATGTTTTGTCTGAGTATAGATCTATGTTGGTCTCAAGCATGTCTTAAGCCACTTACCATTGACTATCTCTGTCAATGTCAGTGTCAATGTCTAGAAGTCTATTCCAAGCATCAACTACCTTTTCAGTCAAACTAATACTTTTTAAGATTAGTTTTGAACTTTCCTCCAGTTAGTTTAAAGTGGTTGTAAACCCTTACAATCCACTTTTTACTGAAGCTAAGCCTATAATGTGGCTTACATGTAGCTACTGTGGATATCTCCTAAACCTACACGGTTTAGGAGATATCCTATGTATCAGCATGTGCACATGCGCACTGAAGCAACGGCTCATTCGTGCCGTTGCTTCAGTTGAGGTGCCGTTACCAGCGACTTCCGCACGCATGCGCAGGAGTGATGTCACCGCGGCTCTGGCCACTCAGCGCCAGAGCCCACGATAGCCGGAAATCACTCCGGGAGCGATGTCGCCGACCAGAGCAGTGTACGGGGAACGCTGCGGGGGCTTCGATCTAAAGTGAGTATTTCATAATGAGCTAGTATGCATACTAGCTCATTATGCCTTTTTGTCTTGCAGGTTTTTTTTTTTGTGCGCTTACAACTACTTTAAGGTCATGTCCTCATGTTCTTGATTTTGGCTTTATGTTGAAAAAACTGCCCTCCTGTACCTTATTCACTCCCTTGATGTATTTAAAGGTTTCAGCCATGTCTACCCTTTCCCTTCTTTCCTTCAGACTGTACGTATTAGGTTCCTGAAGTTGCTCTCGATATGTTTTATCCCCCACACCTTTTCACCATTTTTGTTACTCGTCTGGACTCGTTCTATTTTTTTCTTCTTCTTTTTTTTTTTTTTTTTTTTTTTTTTTTGAAGAAAGTCCACAAACCACAGAAAAGAACATTCCAGAGAGTCCATGCACATTATACCATATCATCTCAAATTAAGTACAAAGTCATATCCGATTACATTTTGCATAACATTTAGCTATAGTCATTTACCTCACATGCACCATAACAAGAAAAAAACATTATCTTGTCAACTGCCCTTCCATCACCCTACCGGGTAGTTCCCCAGTGATTATTGATTTACTTTCATGGTCTACTGGCTCCTCACAGTAATAATCTATCCAGTATTAAGTCTACTGGAGATAGGCCTGGCACAGGCAACCAATTCCCCTATACCCTGTCAAACTTGTGCGGGTTACCTCAATGCATATATATCAATTTTTCATACCCATTTGGTCTATCCAAATCTGCAGTGTTGGTACCGTTTGGGAGATCCAATGCAGCAGAATAAGTCTGAGGGCTTGGAACAGTGCCCTGCTAGCTGCCTCCCTAAGGTGATTATCCTGCACCACATCTTCCAATATTCCTAGAAGGCAGGTCTTAGGGTCCAAAGGTATAGCAGTAGAGAGAGCACTATTAATCGTTCTCAATATTGATTCCCAGTATCTGTAAAGTTTTTTGGGCAATGCCACAGTAGATGTAGAAGATCCCCAGTGTCCCTGCAGCATTTGGGGCATGTAGGTCTGGACGAAGACCCATGGTGTGGTGTAACCTCAATAAGTCTATTTGATGCATTCATAAAGCATAAACACACCGCCTCTAAGGCTTCCTCCCAGTGATCACCAGCGATATACCCTATATCTCTTTCTCACCTTGTCATAGCAGAGTTGGGGTATTTCTCCAGATAGTCAGTCAGGAGCATAGCATAACACCTGGAGATAAAGCCCTTAGTAGAAGATGAGGGTTCGGTTCGGAATTGGGTGTCGGTACAGTGCCGGATACTCTAACGAATGTTTGGCTCTTATAGCATGCTGCAGCTGAAGGTAATAAAAATGTGTGTTTTGTGTAACCCTATATTTAGCCTGGAGCTAAGCAAAGGACAGCAATTTGCCATTCTCAAAAATGTTTTGAAGATGTGTGATTCCCAATGCTCGCCACCTAGCCGTATGGTTGATTTTGTCAAGTTCAGGATACAACTGATCATTCCAAATAGGACTGTACTAGGTGTACCCCGAAACTTTTTGCAATTGCTTAACGTTCGACCATATTTTGTGAATAAGCCTATATGTAGGATATTGCCTGTTGGGCTTAGAAAATAGTTGTGCTTCTAGTCCCTCAGTCAGAGTTCCAGCTCTACAAAAGTGCATCATTTTATATATACTGTAACGTGGAATCCTCAATTTCCTCCTCGCAGTGGGTATCCAGAGCCACACCCCCCCCCCCCCCCCTCTAGATGCTGTAGCTGAGAGGCTAAATCGTAAAGCCATGGGTTGGGGAAAGCGACCCCCCCCCCATATCCTTTTCCCTCTGCAATTGCTCCAGCTTGATCCTAGCATTTCCACCCTTCCATTACAGGGAGCGAAATATAGAGTTGACCACCCTGAAAATATGCAATGGGATAACTACCGGGATGTTGTGAAGAAAATATAGCAGCTGGGGCATCATTATCATCTTAATCAGATTTGCTCTGCCGGCCGTTGAAAGCCACAGTGTGGACCATGCTTTCATCCCATCTCGCAAATCTAGAGAGAAGAGGTAAAATATTTAACTTGCAGTGATCTGTTAAGTCTCTGGTGACAATATTCCCCAGATATTTAAATACTGAGACAACCGGGACAGGACAAAATGATGCTAATAGGGGGTTAAGTGCAGAATCCATCTGCAACAGTGCTGATTTTGTCCAATTAATGGTAAGACCAGAGTATTTGCCATAGTATTGTATGGTATGCATAACTTTGTGCAATGAGTGGTCAGAGTCCCCCAACAATAAGAACATATCGTCGGCATATAATATAATTTCCTCTTGCCTGGAGGCAAATCTAAATCCTACAATGGCATCATTAGCCCGAATACGTGTTGCCAAAGGCTCTATAGCCAGTGCAAAGAGAAGAGGACATAGTGGGCATCCCTGTCTGGTACCCCTGCCTAATTCAAATACAGGAGACAGCCATCCCCCATCCCTTATGATCGCCTGAGGGTGGTAATATAGAAGGCGTACCCAGGCTATAAAACCATCCCCAAAGCCAAATTTAGCTTAGACCGCCCACAGAAACGGCCACTCCACACTGTCAAGGCTTTGTGGGTGTCTAGTGACAGCAAAATTCTGTTTCCCCTTATTCTCAGCTGGAGTCTGCATGTTAAAAAGGTACAAGCGTCTTAGGTTCACCGCTGTGGACTTGTTGGGCATGAAGCCTGCCTGGTCAGGATGGATTACACTAGAGATCACTTTATTCAACCTGCGAGCCAGCACCTTGGCCAATATTTTGATGTCTGTTTGGAGGAGTGAAATTGGGCAGTAAGAGTTAGGTTCAGTGGAAGGTTTATCAGGTTTTAGAAGTAAAATAACACATGCTCTGGACATAGGGGAAGAGAGATTCTGCTCCAGGAAGGGTGTCTGGAAATGTAGCTCCTCAGAGTAGGAACAGCAGGTGCTGGCAAAGCATAGGTAATTGGATGAAGGGAAGATTCTGGACAGCCGCACTCAAAATCAAATGCCTAAGCTATGAATAAGCACTTTTGAAAGTGTTAAACGCGTCAGCTCCTGTGATCCATTGTTTGCTGTGGATTGTACTTTTTGGATTATGACCTCCTTTTTTTTTTTTTTTTAAAAGGCATTTGATTTTGAGTGCGGCTGTCCAGAATCTTCCCTTCATCCATGCTCTGGACATAGATGGAGGCAATTGGTGTCTATCCTTTGCCTCATTATAGACCTTGAGCAACAGTGGTAAAATTTTGCTGATAGACTTCAATGGGGAGCCCATCATCCCCTGATGCGTTGGAAGTGGGGAAGGAACTGGTTGCCTCCTGCAATTCCTCCAATGTAATTGGGGCATCTAGCTGGGTTCTCTGCGCATCAGTAAGTTGGGGCATAGAAATGCTTTGCAGGTAGTCATCTAATTCAGCTTGGGGAAAGGATAGATGCATACAAATCTGTATAATAACGGACTAATTCATCCATTACAGTGTTAGGTGTATTAGCAATATGACCATCCGGCAGTCTCAGGGCTTCTATGGCTGGCGCTGCAGGCCTGGTATTCACTATTTTAGCTAGGAGCCAACCAGTCTGTTCCCCTCCTCCAAAAAAAGTGGCTTTAAACGGAAAGTCGCTTTTTCTCCGCCTTAGATTGGATCACATGATTTAAGGCATCTTGGGCTGATAGCCAATTCGCCCTTGAGTTATCAGACGGATACGATCTGTATTCCTGTAGCCTCCGAACATGTTGGGCCAACTGTACCTCATGCTGCTTCGTAGTGGTTTTAATGTTATTAATAGTAGAGATAAACAACCCTCGTAAAACAACCTTTAAAAGTGTCCCACATAACCAGCAGGTCCCCATGCAAGTCATTATCCGCAAAAAAAATGCATAATTTGTTGCGCAATATTGCTACCCTACGATAGTAAATTCAACCAGAAAGCATTTAAACGCCATGGAGCTCAGCAGATTCATGCATGGCTTAGCCGATATCCACAGAATCAGTGGAGAATGGTCGGATATTCCTCTCGGGTCATATTGAGCACGAGATGCTAGGGAAACAGCCTGTGGCGGCCCCACACACAAATCTATCCTGGAAAGAATGCCATACGTCTTAGAAAAGCAAGAAAACAATTTAACATCAGGCTTGCGACAACGCCACAGATCAGACCAGCCCATCTCGTCCAGGAACCTGGGTAAAATCATACCCCTTGGGGTTGAATTCTAAGGAGATGGAGGGTGCTTATCCATGGTAGGGTCTAGAATCCCATTAAAGTCTCCTACAATAAACAGAAGGACATCAGGTTTATCTAGCATAAATGTCACCAGGTCTCGTAACACCACCGTAGAGAACGGGGGGGGGGGGGGGGGTTTATATATAGCACCATTTAGT
Source organism: Lithobates clamitans (assembly GCA_037952925.1). Taxonomy (NCBI): domain Eukaryota; kingdom Metazoa; phylum Chordata; class Amphibia; order Anura; family Ranidae; genus Lithobates; species Lithobates clamitans. The sequence goes on from JBBGZY010000142.1 coordinate 9,555,537, forward strand.
ATGCATGTAACAGCATAAATGGTACAGTACAGAAACACATGCCTTGGGTATCCACCAGTACCTGATCTTCATGAAAAGTTACATTTTTATGGATGAGTACTGAAACCCCCCTGGAATAAGAGGTATGCACAGAGTGGTAGCCATGTCCTGCCCAGGCGTAGCGAATGCAGCATAGCATTTCTTTTGTAAGGTGTGTTTCTTGCAGCCCAGGAGAGAAGTACCTTGGGAGAGAAGTCAGAGTAGGTGACCCGAGCTCCATTATATTGCATAGTGCGCCGTTCCCGTGCTAGTTGTAACACTCTCTCCCTGTCTCGGTAGTGTAGAAGACGGGCAAGAAAAGGTGTGGGTAAATTGCCAGGTAGGACTCTGGTGGAAACACGATGTGCCCTCTCGACTGCAAATAATGGAGTAAAGGCATCTTTGCCAAAGAGTTCCAGAAGCCAGTGTTCAATAAAGGCCGTGGGATCCCTGCCCTCAACTTGCTCAGTCAACCCAACAATGCGAACATTATTCTGCCGAAGCCTGTTCTCGATGTCATCGGTCTTGTCCCGGTTTTCCTGCGCTAAACTGGTGGTGGAGCGAGTTTCAGCCATTAGAGGAGGCAACTTGTCCTCTAGGTCACTTATGCGACTTTCAGCAGCTGTGGTCTTCTCTAATTTTTTGCATGTCTTGCCTCATGAGAGAAACGTCTTCTGTTAAACCACCAAATCTGCCTTTCACTGTATTCACTGAAGCATTGCACTGATTTACTGCCTGCAATATCTGGCTGAGTGTAGGCTGCTCTTCCCTTTCTATAAACTCCTCAGGCTGTTCTCTGTGCTGTGTCAGGAAGAGTGATGGCATAGTCTCCCAGCTCTGGCTCCTGCCTCATGTCTGCTGGAGAGCAGATGCACTTGCTGTCTCCCCTGTGGAGCGCTGTCCCTTCCCTTCAGTCAAACAGTATGTCCCCTGGGTTGTCTCTCCCCTCTGGTTTAGAGGAAGACCTACCAGCTCTGGCTCCATGTTCTTTAGACTTCTCTGCCACGTGATGTCCTTTTGAAGGAGACCTGCAGCCGTGCCATTCTGACCCGCGGCCGCCGTTTCTTGTTTTTACAGGTCATGATGCCAAAATTCAAGAGAAGAATGGTTTAGCTGGGTTCAGGAAGCCTTGCTCAGTAGAATATGCAGCTTGGCACAGTAGCCCGCCGGGGGAAAGGATCGGTGACAGGGTGAAGTCAGGAAGCAGCTCTGCTCGCATGCCCAGTTCGGCACCGCCCCCCAACCTGTTCTTTCTTATCAATATCTTTTTGTGTCCAGAACTAGAACTAGTATTCTAATTGGGGGCGGATCCGGAGTCTAATCCCGGGAGGGGCACTGCCAAAAATTTTGCGGGCAATTTGTTGAGGCAATGGCTGGTGTTGGCGCTTCTATCATCACTGTACCGTGGTTGTATGGTGTCAGGATGATTTGAAGCACATTATTTCTATTACATTGTAATGTATAATGAAATCGTTCAACTCACCATAATGCAGAATCAGTGGCAGTCCTGAGCGTGTCACTTGCCACTGTCGCTTGCCACCAGCTGGGGATTGCCACTTGCCAGTGGCCAGTGACAGTTTCCCTGTTGTCCCAGAGAGGGCAGGCAGTGAGAGATGATGTCATCTCTCTGCTGCCCGCACCTGCACAGTAATGGCAGTCTTCTTTTTAGATGCAGAAATGCAGTGAGAGACAGTGGCGTCTCCAGCTTTCATATTTAGGGGGGGCACAAGGTGGATGCATCCAGGTGGAGGGGAGTACAGGGTGGATGCAGCCAGGTGGAGGGGAGGACAGGGTGGGAGCAGCTAGGTGGAGGGGAGGATCCCTGGTTCAATGCTTGACAGGCTCCAAAAAGGAAAAACGAATAAATGCACATTTTTTTTACCTGCAAGAAAATGTGCATTTATTATTCTTTTTCAAAAAGGTGAACATATCCTTTAAATGGTTAGTTCACCTTTTTTCTTTTTTTTTTTTTTTTTCTGAAAAGGTGAACTAACACCATTGTCCATACACTTTCCCCACTGTACTTGGCCTCCTTGGGTGCTAAGCTGTGAGTGCCCACGCAGCTGCAGCAGTCCGGGAATTTGAAATCTCCCCTGGTCTCCCTTTTCTCTGAGCAGACAATCAGTATTGATTTGATCCGTCTCGAAAGCGCTGCACAAAGAGGAGGAGGAGGAGTGGAGATTATAAATGCCAGGACTGCTTCACTGGCTGCATGGGCACTGACGGCTTAGCACCAGTGGAGGTAGGTACAGTGGGGGCCAGGGGTAGGAAGGGTGTACGGTGTTTACCATTTCATAATTTTTTATTTTTTGTAAAGGTGAACTAACCCTTTTAAACAGATTATGCCTACATATCCTACCATCCACAAATTTATTATTAGGCAACAAACGGTGTGTGTATGTATGTATGTGTGTGTGTGTGTGTGTGTGTGTGTGTGTGTATGTATGTATGTGTGTGTGTATGTATGTATATATATATATATATATATATATATATATATATATATATATATATATATATATATATATATATATATATCTCTCAGATCTCTATCAGCTCAGTGGTAGATGCGTTTTCATGTAGTGAGTCCACATCAGACAGGCGTTTATAGTTAAGGGCCTGGTAGCCCACGTTCATTAAATTATAAAAACGAAACAAAAGTCCACTCAGGAATCCCACGCAGGGGTTTAAACGTCATTCAAAAACAACTGAAAATACAAGCCCACCTGGCTACTCTTCAACAGAACTGCTGCTACAGTTACTGGTCCCTCAAACCACCAGCTCTTCCAGGCCCACAGTCTTGGATGCACACAGGCTTCAAGCCCCTCAATGCACACAGCTTCAGTCTTCACACAGAGAAACTCACTAGGAGCCATTGCTCCAACTCTACCTTCCTTCCCCTACTGCTCTTACCAGCCCCTCGTTATATGGGCTGTGTGCAGCTGGGCACATAACCTGCTTGCTATTCTTAAGACCCGGTCACATGGTTGGAGATCCCGTCCCACCCATGACTCTCAGGGATCTCCAAACTACAGAACCCCATCCGAAACTAGCAAAACCTGGAGAAAACTGACAGAGCAGTTCTCTCCATTTTAACTCCACACTCTGTAGTCTTGCAGTCCGCAGATATGCAAACTCTGTCTCTTTTAACTCCAATTTCATAACGACAGGGCCTTGCTCCGCCACAAAATATAATATATAATTTTTTTTTTTTTTTTAAAGCAGCTTGCATTGCGGCAATTGGCTTGAAAAATATACCATTTACCTGATTTCCTTTTCCTCAGTCTCTGTACTTTAGTCACGTGTATTGCAGAAATTCATCAAGACACTGAGAATAGGCTATGACTCACTCTTAGAACAGCACAGCTTTTGGAAAGGATATGACTCTGCAATGTTTCCTTTTTGATGTAGCTGCAGTCTTGTTAAAGTGATGGTAAAGGCAGAAGGTTTTTTATCTTAATGTATTCAATGCATTAAGATAAAAAATAAAAAGCCTTCTGAGTCCCTGAGCCTGAGCCCCATCTCGATTCAGCGATGTCCGCACGTGCCTCGGCCGTCCTGGACCTCACCCTCCTGATTGCTTGACACAGCAGCAGCGCCATTGGCTTCCACTGCTGTCAAAAAAAGTGTCAAGTACTTTTTGAACTCTATAAAACCATGCAGTCAATTCACTTAGGGCCCGTTCACACATGGTGTGAGAAACCCATGTTCAAACTGCACTGGGTGTGCAATCTGCTAGGAGTGTCAATGTATACCTAACACCCAAGGTGCAGAATACCATGCAATCCTGTTGCAGTGCATTTTTTAGATTAGTGCATGCACTACTTTTTGTAGTGATCCAGTGCGATTTCTCCCCATTCAAATGACCCCTATCCACTGCCCTGCTGACCATCCTTTTCCCCCCTGACATTTTTTTTCTGCACCCATACATCAGACAGGCTATCTCTGGTGTCCTAGCAACCTCACCCAGTTCCTTCAGCTGTCAGTTGGGCCTCCCAGTGTTTGGGGGTCAGTGGGCAGGAGGTTTCAGAAAACACTGTAGGTGGACAAGTCCTTTATTGATGGTAGATGTACATCGCATAATGGGGGATATATAAAATATATTTAAAGATTTTTATTTTTTTTTGATAAGGAACTTCTCAAACACTGTTTTTTACTGTGTACATTTTTTGTGAATGCGTAAGGGTACTATGTATTCCTTACTCATTCACACAGAGGGGATGGAGTATATGGGAGCTCCCTTATTGTTAAAGGGGGCTTCCAAATTCTACAGACCCCCACAATCATTGGGCCAGGGTGCCCTCCTATGTTAGGGGAAGTTCAGGAGGTTGGCCACTTCCCCCTTCCTGAAGGGACTGGTATGAATTGTGGGGGAAACCCCAATGCAATATTTAACTGTAGTGAACTGCTATTTTAAATATTGCATGTGATATTTTATTTGAAACGCATATCACATGCTAAAAGTTAGCGAATTGACCCCAATTTTGTCCTAAAGCCTAAAATTACACCCAATTTTTTTAAGGCTTGAATACAAGGAAAAATGTTAAAGTCTCTGTTGACTTTATGGCAGACAACAATCACAGACACAAGGATAGGACAAGAACATTGAACTTCAAGAGAGCTAACTTTACTAAGCTGTGCTTCATACTTCACCACATTAAATGTAAAGATATTCTTGAAACAAAAACCAAGGCATTAAAGTGATTGTAAAGGTAAAAATGTTTTTTAACAAAAATAATAAACATATCATACTTGCCTCCACTGTGCAGCTCATTTTGCACTGAGTGGCCCCGAACCTGCTCTTCTGGGGTCCCTTGGCGGCTCTCACGGCTCCTCCCCACATCTGATAACCCTCTCGGAGAAGCGCTTCCCTGAGGGGGTTACCATGCGGGTGCGCTTCCGAGTCCAGCATTCGGCGTCCATTTAGGCCGGATGCAGGACTTGGCCCCGCCCCCCAGCGCTCACATCATTGGATTTGATTGACAGCAGTGGGAGCCAATAATTGCGCTGCTATCTATCTATCCAATCAACAGCCGAGAACCCTGGGCATAGAGACAGCGCGTCCCCATGGGTCAAGTTCGAGGCGTCAGAAAACGGGGGGGCTATCACTGACAGGTGTTTTTCCACCTTTATGCATAGAATGCATTCAGGTGAAAAAACACGAACCTTTACAACCCCTTTAATGACATCATCCAGTGTATTGCAATGGGCAACACAAAGAAGTTAAGCTAAACCTGTGTGGCTAAAGCGTAAAATGGCACATTAAAGGGAAAAAAATAAATAAGGCTGAAGGGTCACCGTCAGCATTTCAACACTACAAAGAAAGCAATAAGAAATTAAAAAGTGTGATCAAGGCAACACAAATGGACCTTGAGAGACACAAATAGGAGAAGGGTAAAAAGAATCCCAAACTTTTATTTTTTTTAAATACTGTATATTATTGTGACCACCCAGTGGAAGATTTCTGTCATGTCATTTGGACGTGCCCAGCCATCTCTCATTTTGGGGTGATACCAATGCTGTTGTGCTAACCTCCTTTACTCCCTCACCCAGAATCTGCTTAAAGTGGGGGTCCACCTACACCGCCAAAAAAAAAAAAAAAAAATATTAAAAGCCAGCAGCTACAAACACTGCAGCTGCTGACTTTTAATACATGGCCACTTACCTGTCCCAGGGTCCAGCGATGTCGGCAGGCGACGCCGAGAACCCGCTCGGTTCTCGGCAGCTGCCGCCGCCATCCTAGGTGAGGGAATCAGGAAGTGAAGCGTTGCGGCTTCACTTCCCGGTTCCCTACTGCGCATGCGCGAGTCGCGCTGCACATCCCAAGTGGTCCCCGCTCTCTCCTGGGACCTGTGTGTTTCCCAGGAGATTGTGCGGAGGGACAGGAAAAGGCATAGACTCCCATGGGAGTCTATGCCGGAAGTGGGTGCAAATACCTGTCTTAGACAGGTATCTGCACCCCCCTCCCCCCTGAAAGGTGCCAAATGTGACACCAGATGGGGGGAGGGTTCCGAAAAGCGGAAGTTCCATTTTTGTGTGGAACTCCGCTTTAATTGGCCTGGCTGACGATCTGGTTCCCACGAACGCAGAACAGACACTTCTTGGCCTGTTAATATTCTACGCAAGAAATGCTATAACTCTGGAAAAAGTCAAAAGTCCTCCCTTCCTTCGTTTTCTGGAAGCACTTGGTGAAATCCGCTTAGCCTTTTTACCAGTATACCTACAACAATAGTGGTTGCCCAAAAAAATGAATGGGCACCTTGGCTTGCAGAGCCTTCCACTGCTATGATGCCTTCAAGTTGAACACCTCTTTATAAATCATTGTGTTGGTCATCTTCAATGATTTCTTTTTAACATTGCATCGCCCCATGTGGGGGACCCCAACATGCATATAATATGGGCACATTTTCTATGTTTAGATACTCTCATACACATTAACTTGTTTGAGGGAGCTATGCACTACCACTTGTTTTTATTTTGTTTCTGTGTATTGCGTCTTCTTGTTGCTGGGTGCCCTACCCCTGCGTGGGCTTGGACACCCGGCCTTTGTTTACGTGTTAAAAACACAATGAAAAGAATGTTTGCCCCATAAAGAATTAGTCAGGAGAATTTAGTTACAAGCTGACAGTGTGAAGAAGAAAAAAGCCGGTAACTGGCTTCTGTTTACTTCCATATTAAGAATTTATGGGATGGCAGTGTGTGTATGGCCTGGTCTGGCCAATCCAATGGACAGACAAGAAAAGCCTAGTGCTGAAGGCACAGCATGACCCCTCAGGATTGTGAAAACAGACCAGGAAAGTATTTAAAAAGTAATTTTATTGAAAAGGTAACAATAGAAACATTAAAACCAATGTCAGTACAAAATTGTATACATAGCAGTAACTGCCCTCTTAGTTAATGGGCTGGTACACGTAGCTGTTAGGGATGACGCCTGACATGTTTCAGACTCATATGTCCTTCATAGGCTCTATGTCAACTAAAGCATACATGTTCTATAATGTAAACATATTTAAGCATTAATACAATGCATAATCATATTAGAGATCGTTTTAAACAGAAATTAAATAACCATCTACAAAACTGTGGCAAAAGAAAGGACCATGTACTCACATGCCTGAGCTGTTCACTGCTGACTACAGAGGGGGACAGCAGTGTGGAAAATGCCTGCACAGGTGCAGAACTAAGGATAAGTGGCTAGGATGGTAAGCCAAGTGTGAGGGAAAGCAATGGCTGGGCAAACCCACATTGATTGCAAGAACTCCCGCTGATCGGAGCAGCATATGGTCGGCCAGCAAAGACAAAATTGGACTTATAACTTCCTGTCTAGGTAAAGACACAAAGACAGACAATAGTAGTGAGTATAATGATATGGGTCAGAAGTTAGTAGTGTATGCAAAAGTATAAAGTAATCAAAGTCAAAACTCACCACATATTGGACTATGCATAGATCAGTGGGTCCCAGCAGCAAGCACCAACAATGTGAGTGCTGCTGCTGGCCGGATATTAAATAGCCAATAAGGCTATTACAAACAGCTGAGTACAGGCTGCACTAAGCACCTGACCCAGCTGTGGCCGATGAGGCAGAGTGTTGCGCCAGATGGCTGCAACAGTCTGCCTCAGAGCTCCCTGTTGGAGCGCCCACATGAGGGGGGGCGAAGCCGCCTCTCGCGTCACCCTGTCACCAGCGAGTGTGTAGCCCGCCCCTCTGCGCTCCAAGCTGGAATGGTACGGATGGTGGCTCGGGGTCTCTTTGCCCTTTGGAGCCCAGCCTATGGCTTTGCTCCGTCCTGTTTGAGTTCCAGCTTGGAGCGCAGAGGGGCGGGCTACACACACGCCAGTGACAGGGTGATGCGGGATGTGGCTCCACCCCCTCATGTGGATGGGCCCACGCTGCGCGCCGCTCCGACACGGCACTCTGAGGCAGACTGTTGCAGCCATCTGGCGCAACACTCTGCCTCATCGGCCACAGCTGGGTCGGCTGCTTAGTGCAGCCTGTACTCAGCTGTTTGTAATAGCCTTATTGGTTATTTAATGTCCGGCCAGCAGCGGCACTCACATTGTTGGTGCTTGCTGCTGGGACCCACTGATCTATGCATACTTTTTTTTTGGGACCATTGACATTTATATAGTGATCAGCGCTATAAAAATGCACTGATTGCTGTGTAAATGTCACTGGTAGGGAAAGAGTTAACACTAGGAGGCGATCAAGGGGTTAAATGTGTTCCCTCATGTGTGTTTCTGACTGGAGGAGAGAGATCGCTGTTTCTGATTACAGATCTGTCTCTCCTCTCATGTCAGAACTGGGATTTGTGTGTTTCTCATGGGTGGGCGGGTGGTCATCGTATATGGTGGTTGCCGGCCACGCGCATCGGGTCCCCCGCCGTGCAGCGGACGCGCCCTTAAAGCTGCCGATGTACACCTATGGCGATTCGCAGGATTGTGCTGACCTGCCACAGTATGACGGCTGGTCGGCAAGTGGTTAGGCCACTTTCGTGGGGAAAAAAATAGCAAATAAAGAAAAAAATAATATAGCAGATATAATCGCGACACTAATCATATTGTAGTTGAATGTTATTAAAAATTACCTTTCCTTTTCAGTCTGCAGCCACTGTAATTTTCTGAGAATGCATTGCTACCTGGAGTTGTTCTGTACACAGAATGTGTACTGACCACTCCCCCAGAAACCTAATTTCCTACTTCTGTGATTGGCTCACAAATTTTCCCAGAAGTCTACCTAAGATACAAGTCAGATATCAGACATCCCCTGGAACAAAAACTTCATTATTGGCGAGATACTTTCAATAGGAGCATGTCTAAAGGGATGCAGGCACATCAGCTTTCCTCATTAGTGCCCTGCAGCTGCACACCTGATAGTTAATTATGAAACCACTCCCATTAGACTCACTCGGTACAGAGGCACAGACAAACATGCATGGATTTCTTCAGAATAACAAAAAGTAGCAATCTGCAACAAAGGTTGTTATAATCCTTGCAATGTACATAGGTCACTCAGAGGGGAATATTTTTTTTTTTCTCCTCAACAAAATTGGAGTTACGCTTTAAGGGTCAGAATTTCAGCAGTAGATGCATGCTTCTATTAAAACACATGGTGGCCTTTACCAAGTGTGTGTATGAAAAGGGTTAACTTCTCAGTTAAACTTCCCCAGTGACAATCACTGTCAGTCTGCTGGTGCTTAGATGGTGATCCTGCAAGCTGGAAAATCTCTGCGCAGGGTGAGACTGAGTGCGTAATTTGTTACCAGATCACAAAGAAGAAAGAGTGGAGGAGGGTTGAGCTTTAAAATATCATGACCTTGCTGTACTTATTAAGGTAAAGGCAATTTTTTGTAAATGTGCTGAGCTGACCCTATTGGTCTCTTTTGCCATAAATGCATCCTCCTGCCTGCCAGCCGTCATGTACACTGAGCCATGCATGCGCAGCTCAGCGAACATTGATGGCCTCGCTCTGTGCTGCGGCGATGTGACCCACGTGCGCATGCGCGGGAGTTACATCATTGCACCCAGGCCTATCAAACGGTCGATGGCACAGAACCCGTAAGGAAGACAGGGAGAAGAATGAAACGCCAGAGGCCAGTTGGATCGATTCCTAATGCAGCGCTGGAGGGCACTACTAGACCATTATGGCATTACCCTCCTGAGGGGCCATAAAATGAATATTATATAGCAGAGTTTACTACCACTGTTACTAAACCCCCAACAGTAAAATCCGTCTATATATGCAGTAAAGCATGCTTGTTAAACTCACCGTGGTGTTAATCCTCTGCATTGTGTAAAATTGGCTGTTTGATCCAGTTTTCTCTGATCCTCTCCTTCTACAGTCCTCAAACCATCTCCTGATAGAACAGAGGCTAGGGGACAAGCTGCACATGCTCAATTTGGTGTGTATTGCTTGGGAGAGTGCATGTGATCAGAACAGGGCCAATCGGCGCTGTCCAGACAGAGGGTCAGGGTTCCTGCAGCCTCATAAGACAGTCAGAGCAGAATGAAAACTCCTCCTACAAGCTTTAACCACACACTGATAAAAGTTGCAAGACGGCTCTAACTGATGAGAACAGGTATTTACCAGTTTATATTTACTAAAATAATTGCATTTCCATGTTCTGTGTATCGTGCGAGACCAGATATAGTGAATGCAGGGTCCAGGGTTTAGTAACATTTTAATGCTCAACAATATAAACCAAATTATAAACCAAAAACATTTTACCCTGTAACCTAATAGATTAAGGCTGGGTTCACACTAGTGCAAATTGGATGTGGGTTTCCCCACATCCAATTTGCATGACAGGAGATTGTGACCGGCTCTCTATTGAGCTGGTTCACATATCTCCGTGGCGGGCTGCAGAGCGGCTTGCACAGGAGTCCTGTGCGTCTTTGGTCCCGTTTTGAGGTCCGAATTCAGGCAATAATTCGTTCCTGAAATGGAGAACAGGGACGCACCAGACCCCTGCTGTGAGCCACATCTGTCAGCAGTGTGAACCCAGCCTCAAATTTTTCTCTAGCTAGAAAATCAGCTATCAAGACATAGAGGTAATAGCAAGTTTTGAAGCTCACTCAATGGATTTTACCATGGAATTTGCAGAATGATTGGAATTTTAGCAATTTTTTCCCCATCTCTGGCCTTGTACACATGTGTACACACACACACACACACACACACACACACACGTATGTACGTAATGAAAAATTGCATTCTGCTTATGTGTAATTTTAGGCCAGGTTTTTGCCCAGCTTTGTTGCAACCCCTGGCATGACACTCTTTGCTCTATTCTAGTTGGACACATCACTGGAACACTGGTGCAGCATCAAAGCAAAATTAGAACTGAGCCTGGGTTCTCACTTGTGCGATGCAGACACCGTATGTGATTCGCACAGGAATCACACTGCATTTGTGTGCACATCACATGCAATATCTGTGCGGTACAATTTAAGCCATACATTTTGTATGGCTCAAATTGCATCGTATCCGCACCAAAAGGGTGCAGGACCCATTTTTTTGCTCGCACCTGAATTGCATCGCATGGGTGTTCACACCCATGCAATGCTGGTAATCGCACTGCGTTTTGTGATCTGTTTCGGGGTGTCGTTGCTCTAATGCCGCATACACACGAGCGGACTTTTCGACCGGACTGGTCCAACGGTCTATCCAACAGACTTTCGGCGGACATTCCTAACGAACGGACTTGCCTACACACAATCACACAAGTCCGATGGATTTGTACGTGATAACGTACGACCGGACTAAAGGAAGTTGATAGCCAGTAGCCAATAGCTGCCCTAGCGTCGGTTTTAGTCCGTTGGACTAGCATACAGATGAGCAGCTTTTTCAACCGGACTCGAGTCCGTCGGAAAGATTTGAAAACATGTTTTATTTCTAGGTCTGTCGGACTTTTGGGAAAAAAAAGTCCGCTGGAGCCCACACACGATCGAATTGTCCGCCAGATCAAGTATGCCGGAAAGTCCGCTCGTGTGTACGCGGCCTAACATTGACACCTGCAGCAGATCGCAGGCACACGGTGCGATTGCTATGCAGTGCGATGCGGGGAAATGCAGTGAATCTTGTGTGTTTCCCGCATTTCATCTGTGTGAGTCAGGGCTGAACAGTAATTGACTTTTCTTCACTTCCTAGTTATTTTTTTTAAAGTCAGTGTCTGTAGGAAGAGGAAGAGATGGGCATCTGAGAGGGAAGATGAGGTCACTGGCAGCTGTCTGCAACATCAGTATGACAAAGAGGAGGAAGTACACTGCTCAGGAGCTGATCAATGTTGGGGGCTGGGGGAATCTTGTTGCTTTATGGCAATCAGTCAGTAGCAGATTACATGTGCCTTGAGCAACAGCTGGTTACATTTTGTGGGCTAATATAAATGTTTTTTTATTTCCCTTTCCCTTAATATATTTTTGAGGTTTTCGTCATAGAAATTTACATAAGAAAAAAACACAATTAGCAACATGGAAATGTACGATAAAGCCCATTAGTGCCCTAAGTATATTCAGAGATCTGCCCATGTAAATGAACTTAGGTTACCGTGAAAAATATTAAGAATAATTTACAGGTGTACGTTAGTGATTGAGCATTAATAATCATAATTAAGTATAAAAAAAATACATTTTGCTGGGGAAGATCGCCTTTATAGAACAGTGAGCAAAGAGAGCCAGTAAAAGCGTTTCCCTTTTAAATCTCCCAAACAATTGATATGTACAATAATTGCGCAGCATATAAACTCAGGAAACCAGTGGAATTTTTTTGCATTGCATAAAATATAACCGCATATTTAATACATTGTTTTTAACATATACAAAGCAAGCAAGCGTGGTTTGTTTAAAAAAGCAACACAATGGGGTTTATTTACGGAAGGCAAATCCACTTTGCACTACAAGTGCAAACTACAAGTGCAAAGTGTACTTGAAAATGCACTGAAAGTGCACTTGGAAGTGCAGTTGCTGTAGATCCGAGGGGGACATACAAGGAAAACAAAAAAAAAAAAACAGCATTTTAGCTTGTACATGATTGGATGATACAATCAGCAGAGCTTCCCCTCATTTCAGATCTTCCCCTCAGATTTACAGCGACTGCACTTCCAAGTGTACTTTCAGTGCAATTTCAAGCGCACTTTGCACTTGTAGTAACCACTATGTGCAGCCTTGTGCATCTAATGACACCTTGACATGCCAATAAAACACACAATAATAACTTACCCTTGTAGATGAAGATTAAAGCAAATCTTCCACCCAACTGTATTAACCAGACTAAAGCTGGGTGCGTATGGATCTAAATTCACCTGACCAGCCCTCCCTGATTAAAAGTAGCTGTTCGTTATTTCAAGTGTTCTTCTGGGGTAAACATTTTTTTTGAAGGGCTGTCTTAGCCATTGGAAAAACAAAGAGAAGATAGTTCTCTAAGAGCCCTTGCACACTGGGGCGGGGGCGGCATCGGCGGTAAAACGCCGCTATTATTAGTGGCGTTTTACCGCCGGTATGCGGCCACTAGCGGGGCGGTTTTACCCCCCGCTAGCGGCCGAGAAGGGGTTAAATACCACCGCAAAGCGCCTCTGCAGAGGCGCATTGCCGGCGGTATAGCCGCGCCGTCCCATTGATTTCAATGGGCAGGAGCGGTAAAGGAGCGGTATACACTCCGCTCCTTCACCGCTCCGAAGATGCTGCTAGCAGGACTTTTTTTACCGTCCTGCCAGCGCATCGCTCCAGTGTGCAAGCCCTCGGGGCTTTCACACTGGAATGCAAGGAGCAGCACTTTCGGGTCGGTTTGCAGGCGCTATTATTAGCGCAATAGCGCCTGCAAACCGCCCCAGTGTGCAAGGGCTCTTAAGAGGGTCAACACAGAACACTGAGATAAATACAAACAAGCTTTATTAATACCCAAAAATATACCACTAGTACAAACACAAAAAGAAAGGGAGAGCAATTGGATAAACGGCTTGCACAGGCCTAATAAAACAGACAACGTTGTCACAGGAGTTAAAAACAAAGGGAGCCACGGCTACACATCCCACACATTCACACCAGATATTCACCACTCGCTCAAACCATAAAGGACTGGTGGGTTGTTGGTAAGTCCAAAACGGAGGTAGAAGGTTATAGATGAATGGGTATTCCTACAGAGAGCCTCCCAAGTTTAAATAGAACAAACGTGAACCAACGGTATAGTATACTAGTTATGTTGGTGGACGATCTGGCGATATGGGTCTGATGTAGCAATTAGCAGTGCAGCTAGATCATTCAAATGGAAGTACAGACCATAAACATGTATAGATGATCAGATATTGCAGCATACGAAACCAGCAGCATAGCAAGGAAGTTCCTTTATCAGCAAAAGGTTGATGAAAACAAGATGCAGAGGCAGCGGATGTATTTCCCTACAGATAACAGGGGGATGCTGTGATCAGTATTGACATGTACTACAAGTGCTGAATGGGGCATAAAAGTTCTCACCAATCGCATGGTGGAGTCCGTCATCAAGTAGTAGCATACCTTTGTCCCTGAGATGCTGTGGCCATAAGTGCCGCTCCGCACTGGCCAATAGATAGAGACAAGTGGGGGAAAAGTCCCTCGCTGTGTGGTCGCTGCCTCCGTGTTGTTTGCTGTGAGGAAAACAGCCGTCAGCTGTTGGTTCCGTGCTAGGCACACCAGATCGTAAAGTGCGCGGTTCCCAGTGACGTGCTGACGTCACGCTGCTGACTCGTTTCACCAGCCCATTACTTATTATGATAGATACAGTGCCCTGCAAAAGTATTCACCTCCTTGGCACTTTTTGTGTTTTGTTGCCTCACAACCTGGAATTAACATAGATTGCTTGAAGATTTGCATCATTTAACTTACAGAACATGTCCACAACTTTGAAGTTGTTTTTTTTTTTTTTTTTTTGTGATATGTGCATAACTATTCACCCCCTAAAATCAATACTTTGTAGAGTGACCTTTTACGGCTATCACAGCTCCAAGTCGCTTTGGATAAGTCTCTATGAGCTTGCCACATCTTTCCATTGGGATTTTTGCCCATTCCTCCTTGCAAAACTGCTCCAGCTCCTTCGTGTTGGATGGTTTGCGCTTGTGAACAGCAATCTTTAATGCCGCGTACACACGAGCGGGCTTTCCGGCAAACTTTTCCGGGGGACCGGAGTCTGTCGGACAATTCGATTGTGTGTGGGCTCCAGCGGACTTTTTTTTTTCAAAAGTTTGCCGGACTTATGCCGCGTACCCACGAGCGGACTTTACGGCAGACTTTGCCCGGCGGACTGGATTTCGTCAGACAATTCGATTTGTGTGGGCTCCAGCGAACTTTGTTTTCTCAAAAGTTGGACGGACTTAGATTTGAAACATGTTTTAAATCAATCCGTCGAAATCGAGTCCGGTCGAAAAGTCCGCTCGTCTGTATGCTAGTTCGACTGACAAAAAGCCACACTAGGGCAGCTATTGGCTACTGGCTATGAACTTCCTTGTTTTAGTCCGGTCATACGTCATCACGTATGAATTCGACGGACTTTGGTGGATTGTGTGTAGGCAAGTCCGTTCATTCAGAAAGTCCGTCTTCAAGTCTGTCAAAGTCCGCCGAGCAAAGTCTGCCGTAAAGTCTGCTCGTGTGTACGCGGCATTAGATTTAAAACATGTTTCAAATCTATCCGACGGACTCAAGTCCAGTCGAAAAGTCCGCTCGTCTGTATGCTAGTTCGACAGACAAAAAGCCACGCTAGGGCAGCTATTGGCTACTGGCTATGAACTTCCTTGTTTTTAGTCCGGTCGTACGTCGTCACGTACGAATTCGTCGGACTTTGGTTGATTGTGTGTAGGCAAGTCCGTTCATTCAGAAAGTCCGTCAAAGTCCGCCGTGCAAAGTATGCCGCAAAGTCCGACCGTGTGTACGCGGCATAAGTCTGACCACGGATTTTCTATCGGATTGAGGTCTGGGCTTTGACTAGGCCAGTGTTTCTCAACTCCAGGCGCACCAACAGGTCATGTTTTCAGGATTTCCACTATTTTGCACAGGTGATTTGATCAGTTTCATTGCCTTAGTAATTACCACAGCCGTTTCATCTGAGGGAAATCCTGAAAACATGACCTGTTGGTGCACCTTGAGGACTGGAGTTGAGAAACACTGGACTAGGCCATTCCAACACATTTACATGTTTCCCCCTAAACCATTCAAATGTTGATTTAGCAGTGTGTTTGGGGTCATTGTCCTGCTGGAAGGTGAACCTCCGTCCTAGCCTCAAATCACACACAGAGTGGTACAGGTTTTGCTCAAGAATATCCCTGCATTTAGCACCATTCCCAGACCCGGCTGCTGAAAAACATCCTCACAGCATGATGCTGCCACCACCATGTTTCACTGTGGGGATGGTGTTCTTTGGGTGATGTGATGTGTTGGGTTTGCGCCAGACATATCCTTTTCTTTGATGGCCAAAAAGTTCAGTTTTAGTCTCATCAGACCAGAGCACCTTCCACCATACATTTTGGGAGTCTCCCACATGCCTTTTCGCAAACTCAAAACGTGCCGTTTTGTTGTTTGCTGAAATAATGGCTTCCTTTGGCCACTCTGCCATAAAGCCCAACTCTATGGAGTGTACGGCTTATTGTTATCCTATGTACAGATACTCCAGTCTCTGCTGTGGAATTCTACAGCTCCTCTATGGTTACCTTAGGTCTTTGTGCTGCCTCTGTGATTAATGCCCTCCTTGCCCGGTCCATGAGTTTTGGTGTGCGGCCATCTCTTGGCAGGTTTGCTGTTGTGCCATGTTCTTTCCATTTGGTTATGATAGATTTGATGGTGCTCCTAGGGATCATCAAAGATTTGGATATTTTTTTTTATAACCTAAACCTGACTTGTACTTCTCAACAACATTGTCCCTTACTTGTTTGGAGAGTTCCTTGGTCTTCATGGCAGTGTTTGGTTAGTGGTGCCTCTTGCTTAGGTGTTGCAGCCTTTGGGGCCTTTCAAAAAGGTGTATATGTAATGAAAGATTTCACACAGGTGGACATAATTTCACAAATTTTGTGACTTCTGAAGGTAATTGGTTGCACCAGAGCTTTTTATGGGCTTCATAACAAAGGGGGTGAATACATATGCACATGCCAATTATCATTTTTTTTTTTTATTTCTGAAAAATAGTTTTATATATATGTTTTTCTAATTTTACTTCACCAGCTTAGACTTTTGTGTTCTGATCCATTACATATAATTCCGATTTTAAAAAAAACGTGAACTAAAGGTTGTAATGTAACAAAATAGGTAAAAAGCCAAGGGGGGGGGGGGGTGAATACTTTTGCAAGGCACTGTATGTTTAGAGTAGCCTCTCAAGTGAGCTCTGTTCTGTGCAATCTCTCTCTTCGTTCTCCATGGTCCCACTGTATGGAGAAACATACCCATTCTCTTTTGCTCGCTCTCAAAATGGACTAGGAACTATGGGATTTGTAAGGGGCATAGAGCAGTACACATGACCTTAACTAATATGCATTGCTTGTTTTAAACAAATGAAAATGAGTAAGGTTCCATTCATATTTTGGTGTTTTGGGATCTTGGGTAGAATCGCTGCAGTTCTGGCGGTGATCTCAAATTGCATTGCAGTCTCAAAACGCATGATTGGGTGGCATTGTGCGATAATCTTGGCAAAACTGCACCACCTTTAGGTGCCATTAAAAATTAATGGCACCTGAACATGCGTTTTGCAATTACGGTGCAATTTGAGATTGCGGGCAGAATTGCAGCAATTTTTGCCCGAGATCTCAAACCTCCATATGTGAATTGAGCTTAAAGGAGATGTTTGGGAGCTTATGGAGGACCTTGTCAGTATATAGATTGTTTCTGCAGAATAATGATATCTCAAATCATGAATGAATGACCCCGAGCATCAGTACCCAATGGCTATCATCTACAATTCCTGCAAAGTCCCTGAATAAGACAGGACACTCCCTGCACTCTGCTTTTTTTTTTCTTATGCTGGGAGAGAATTGAGGAGAATTATCAATTAGAGGGAAGCACCACTTACTTGCAAGATCAGATGAAGACTCACCCCAGGTCTACATTACAGGGCTACATGACCTCCTTTTAAAGCGGAGTTCCACCCAGAAATGGAACTTCCGCTGATCCTGTCCCCCCCCCGGTGTCACATTTGGCACCTTTCACTTCCGGCGAAAGAGCGCCGCAGAATCCGCGGCGAACTACGCTATGTCCGGCCCCTCCTCAGTTCCCCCTACTGTCTTCTGGGAGACACGCAGGTCCCAGAAGACAGCAGGGACCATTCAGAACGCGCAGCGCGACTCGTGCATGCGCAGTAGGGAACCAGGCCGTGAAGCCGCAAGGCTTCACTTTCTGATTCCCTTACTGAAGATGGAGGCGCCTGCACCCGGGAGCCAAGGGACGGGTCAGCTTCGGGTGAGGACATCGTGGGCGCCCTGGACAGCTATTTGTCCAAAAACATTTGTGTATAGATATAAAATAGAATTTAAAAACTTTCTTTTTTCCCCCCCCCTTTTTTGTAAGTGATCACATTCCCTCTGTTCTCCAACTGCATAAAAGCTGGGGGGGGGGGGGGGGCAGGCTGAGTTCCCAGCACAGTTAGAGAACTGACCACGGTGTGTTCTCCTGCTTAGTGTGGTTAGTTTTTAACAGGAAAGCAGAGGGACTGGCAGGAACACCAGGTATTTCACACAAAGGAAACATACAAAGAGAACAGGATAATTTCTCATACAGCAGGCACATATCAGGAATATAAAGTGTTGGGGTAACAAACACTTTAACTAAGGGGTCACATTAATTGTGCTAAGTACATTGGTGTGTCACACATTTTTCACTTTAACACCTTGTCGACCAGGCGCCATCATTATACGGCTGCAGGTTGGCTCCCACGCACGAATCGCCGTAGCTGTAAGGCGTCCATGCCCACGGCGTGACGCCGGAGCCAATGCGCGTGGCCCGTGGTGACCCTTGATCGCTCCTGACTCGAAGAGACAGAACAGGGGTCTGTCAATGTAAACAGACAGATCCCCGTTCTGTTAGGGAAGTAGAGAGAGATCTGCTGTTCCTAGTGATCAGGACCAGCGATCTCTCTCTACTCCTAGGCAGTCCACTCCCTCCACAGTTAGAAAATCGCTGCCATTACTAGTTTAAAAAAAAAAAAATAATAAAAATGACATAAATATATCCCCTATTTTGTAGACGCTATAATGTTTGCGCAAATCAATCAATTTTTTTTTTTACCAAAATTATGTAGAAGAATACATTGGGTTAAACTGATGAAGATTTTTTTTAATTTTTGGGATATTTATTTTAGCAAAAAGTTAAAAATATAGTTTTTCAAAATTGTCGCTATTTTGTTTTTGTTTTATAGCGCTTAAAATAAAAACCGCAGAGGTGATCAAATACCACCAAAATAAATCTCCATTTGTGGGGAAAAAAATACGTCAATTTTGTTTGGGTGCAGATTCGCAGGACCGCACAATTGTCAGTTAAAGCGACACAGTGCCGTATCGCAAAAAAATGGCCTGGTCAGGAAGTGGGTAAATTCTTCTGGGGCTGAAGTGGTTAAACTGTAATTTTGTAACGTTTGGAAATGCAAGCAAAAACTTGGCTGCGCTAGTAAATTTTGGGTGTCCTGTCAGGAAATTTCAATCTGGTAGGTTGGCAACACTGGGTGGAGGACTGGAATGGCTGATTAAGAAGTGAAGGGAAGAGAGCGCTGAGCACTTTTTCACACTGGTTGTGTGGGACTTTTACATGTTTATATGTGTTTTTTTTTTTTTTTTTTTTGTCTTTTTATATAGTAAGTGTGGTCTTGCACTGCATTTGATGTTTTACGTGTCAGCACCAAACTTTTTTTTTTTTTTTCTTTCATATTTATAGCCTAAGGATATAGTTTTGTGTCGCTTTAATGTTTACATTGAGTGGATATCTTTCTCTTTTATTTAGAACAACATTGAAAGGCTACAGATTTTGTTAAACAAAGCACTTTATACATTACACAGTGGTTGGGCTAAGTATTATGTAAATTCTAATTCAGTGTGGTAAATAACAATATCATTATAATCACACACCTGACATTTTTTGGATTGAAATGAATCTGTAATTTACTCCAACATGTAATCATAGCTGGCTTGACAGCTGAAGGAGGTGGTTTATTGTTGTACATTAGCTGCTAGGTGTATCTAGATTATAATTTTCCTAAACAATCTGTTAGGAATCAGATTTGGAGGTTTAGGAAAAGGTCACATTCTTGTTTCTATGTGGTTCACCTGGATGTCAGATATTATTAGGATGCTGATGCAAATTGTTATTGGCAAGGTGCAGCACCTGTCACCCGTTTCCAACCAATGACTTCACTAACCACTAATGACATCACGGTGGCATGACACGTCTTATGCAAAACTTGAAGGGAACCTATGGTTGAACTTGACATTTAAGGTGATTCAAAAGGGCACATGTGAGAATTACCTAATCGCACAAAAAAATACTGTCTTGAACTCCACTATGGGGGAGATTTACTAAAACAGAATCAGAATATAGTGCAGCTGTGCATGGTAGCCAATCAGCTTCTAATTTCAGCTTGTTCTGTTAAGTGTTGACAATAAGACCTGGAAGCTGATTGGTTTGCATTCAGAGCTGCACCAGCGTTTGCACTCTTTTTTTAGTAACCCCCACCCATTATGACCTAAAGCCTAGGCAACCTAGATTGCATGGTCTTTGACTACCAGGAACATTGTGGGTGCTCTAGCCAACTGCAATGTTTCCAACATTTTCAGTCAGGCAGATCCTGTCCTGATAGATTTGCATTAAATTAGAGGATCAACAAGATGCCATTATGTCAATGCTGCGACAAGGTCCTTTAGCACCCAAGATGAAAAGGTCAAAGTTTGCCCTCTGCCCATGAACTGAGAACTTTTTAGGAACACAGCGTAGGTTGAAGGTTCTGATGTTTATAGAGAATATATGGAAATTATAATTTTTGATTAAACCGTACCCTCAAAATGTACCTCTTTGGCAATATAGCGGTGCATTACGTACATTATGTGCCACTCCTGTGCATATAGCCTCATGGCTGTATATCTGCAGGCACTGCTGCCTCTGACATTAGGCTCAGGAGATTTGGGTGAGGTTTGGTGATGTCAGTAGTCCATACTGTTCTGCTCACTGTTCTTTTTTTTGCTCTGACATGAATAAGATGAGATTATTGTCTCCACACAGAAACAGTGTACAAGAAGATATATCAAACATTGCATATCAAGGATACCCCACACTGTGATGCCAACAAATAAGACAGCAAGATGCACTTTTTTTTAGATCCAGGCAGTAAGTTAGCAATAAGAAACATCAGCTGCAGGGAGAACATGGGCAATGCTGGTGACCAGTCCTTCTCTCTTCTTTCCTTTTTTTTTTTTTTTTTTTTTTTTTTTTCTCTGGGCACAGTTTTCATAGTTCATTACCTATTCAATGCACAGCCTAAGCACCTTTTTAAGGGCCAGGTCATAGTCACATTAATTCAAATCTTCCGTCAAAAGTGGTATTTTATGTGAATATTTTTTCAAAATTAAAAGTCCTACATAGGTTCAGGCAGCGGCAGCACATCCATACGGGATGCAGGGGCACTGCCCCCCTTATCCATGTGCCCAGCCCCTAATCCTAATGCAGGGCGTCAGACGCATGGATTTCAACAGGGTTTTTTTTTTTTTTTTTTAAGCAAGTGATTGAAGCCTGAGACTCTAATTGGCTTCAAAAAAGGGTGATCAATAACAACAAAAAGTACAGCGCTAGAAATATCTAACATGAAATAATAAGCATTTAAAACCGAAATGGACACCCTTGCAGATGTGAAAAAATGTGAACATCAAGTTATGATCGAATGTCCTATGTGAAATATGGAACAGCAAAATAAGAAAAAGTCCATATGAGGAGTGTTAGAGGGATATTTCTTCAAGTTCGAAGATGCCGGTGAACATCAGAAGGCGTATAAATATTCAACAAGAAATGTGAGGGTACCCTTACCGGATCCGTAGGACGCACATACCGTATGGCAGTACGTAAAAAAAGCATAGGGAGGTTCTCCCGTGATATCCCGACCAGGTGGTGTCTTGTAGGCTGCGAGCCCCAGTAGATGATGATAGACACGAGCAGGAGTGGAACGACTATCCCTCAAATTCCCAGTTTCCAAGGAGAGGTGATCCGGGAGTGATGGTTCAGCATGGAAAAGAAAAAAGAGGGCTCCACATGGTGTAGGATTTATTGGGATAAAACCCCATACATAGATAAAAAGTGATCACTAGAAGATAAAATGGCAATGTGGGAAGCTGAAACCGCATGCCCCTGTTGAAGACTGTTCAGTCGAAACTAGTGTCCTCATTGGAAGATTTGCCCTCTATTACTTTTCTGGGGACAACCCAAAATTTGTGTGTGGGTTTTTTTTTCCAATTATAATGGTAAATGGGACAAAAGAGAGGGTGAATCTTGGGGACACGGACAGCAATAAAATCTGACCTATATCCAAAACTAAAAAAAAAAAAAAAAAATTGCCTTTAGTTATGCTTTAACTTGATTATAATAGCATATAGAAATAGGAAATTTAAATCCGAATATGTAGAAGACACATATTCTATATGGTGTGTCTAAAGCTCAATAGTTACAATTGTATAAAGATTATAGAGTAAAAACAGGGTACATTACTATAATGTGGCTCTGCATTGGCTTATAATAAACCCACCAGTGTAACCCAAATTGACCTCCTTAATTTTTGCTGTAGCCATCAAATGTACAGCAGATCTGTAGCACAGCAGGAAATGGCCATCAATAATAATGTACAGGAATGCTAGAGTTTTCTAAATGTGTAAAACAGTTCAGACAGATGACAATGCACTGGGCTGTTTGTAAATCAGAAATTCTTTACTTTTTTTTTTTTTTTTTTTTTTTACAGCTTACTGTAGCGTTTGATTGAAATATAATAGTACAGTCTTTGTAACCTGTTTGGTTACAGTAAGCATTTAATTACCCCGGGGTAAAACAAATACAAAGTAGCTTATATAATTGTAAGACAAGCATTCAGTAAAGCATAAAAAGTCAATATCATAATTTATTCCTCAGAAATAAAGAATCTGCTGTGCAAAAAGTATTTTCAGCTTGCTTTTAGTGAACCAACCATTATATTACGATTCCCCAGATGATGACAGTGTAGCTGATATATCAATCTGTTTGTTGAGGTTTAAGGGCCACATATAGTGGAAAAAATGGAAACCAAGAAATGTGCAGTCATCATACTGTCAGCAAGGTATCAGAGAAGCATATCGATACAAAGTGACAATCGGGAGCATAAACTAAAGCAATAATGAAAAATTGCAAAAAAAATGCCTGCAACTCGATTGTTTCTTCTTAAATCTTTATTGAGCACAAACAGCAGTGTGACATCAAAAAGCTAACATGTTTCAGCAAAAGCCTTCCTAATAGCATACAGATTTACAATAAAATCAAGTTTATATAGGAAAAAGTATCCATTCCTCCAAAAGAGCTTGGGTGAGTCTTTGTCTACAATAATGAAAAATAATGAAAAATGGCATTGTCGCATCTCGGCACAAGGAAAAAAAAAATGTATAAACACTGATGAGTATAAAAACATTGTGAGAAAATTATAATGCAAAACGGTGAACCAAATAACTTATTCTACTACCAATAACCTGCTGCTATAAATAAATAAAAGCAAAATAAAATGAAAGGTCTGCAGTCACCAGTGATGCACCTCCATCCCTATATACATATTATTTAGATACATCTCATCCACATCCACCCCTGATGAGCGAGCAATGATCTCGCGAAACGTGCGTCGGGTTTCCTGATGCGTGCATTTGTATATATTGCATTTTATAACGTTTGTATCAACTTTAATTATTTTATTATGTGCAAATTCATTGGCTGAGCTATTATGCTATATTATCCATGTATGTACATTAATTTTAATAAACATTTATACTGCCTTTACTCTTGTTACTCAGTGGCTGACTGTGACCACCTCATTTAAAGTCCCAGGGCGACTCTTCCTTTTTTTGTATATAAATAAATAAAAATCCCTAAGTGATCTAACAAAATAATTAATTACAGTGCTGGTTCAATATTCTATTTTTGAATCAGTGCTGTAATTACCATATATACTCGAGTATAAGTCGAATTTTTCAGCTCATTTTTTTGTGCTGAAAGTGCCCCCCTCGACTTATACTCGCGTCAAGCACTTTTCTGCAGCAAAAAATGTCATTTTCTGAACCGAATTTGGGGCCCCGTATCTCTGGGCCACTTGGTGCTAGGGACCCCAAATTTGGTGTGCAAACCCAGTGGTACTGGTACCACAACATATCCAAAGCTGAAGTTCCTAGCCCTAAGTGGCCCCGAGATACGGGGCCCCAAAATCGGTTCGGAAAATGTCATTCTCTGCTGCAGAAAAGTGCTTGACATTTTCTGAACTGATATTTGGGGCCCTGTATCTCGGGGCCACTTGGGGCTAGAAACCCCAGCTTTGGAAATTTTATGCTGCTAGTTCCACTGGGTTTGCACACCAAATTTGAGGATTTTAGCACTAAGTGGCCCCGAGATACGGGGCCTCAAATTCGGTCAACTGTGTCCATCTGCAGCAATGTCATTTCGGGACCCTTTGGGTTCAGAGACCCCAAATTTTTGCTGCAGCTAGGGGGCATCTAGGAACCCTTAACTTCCGAGTTTGAAGTTCGGGGGACCTATGGCTGCAAATGGGCACAGTGAGGCATGCAAATGGGCACAGTGATGCTGCAAATGGGCATTGTTGACCCTCTTTTCCACTTACAGTAGCTGTGCATTTCTCACCCCCGTCTTATACTCGGGTCAATAAGTTTTTCCCATTTTTTTGTGGTAAATTAGGGCCTCGACTTATACTCGGAACGACTTATACTCGAGTATATACGGTATATCACAAGAATACAAATGTCCTGACTCCTGTATAAGCCATTGGATTGCAGTGTAGTTGATCAATTATCTGTCATCTAAAGTACAACTCTAGTGTTTATCTTTAAACGGGCAGTTTCTGAAAATGGAGCTAAAGCTGGCCATAAAATATTTAAAATATCATTTGAAATTTTTCGTTTTAGGAAAATGTATTTGATTTTCCAATCATTAGTGGGGTCAAACTGATATTCATTTTCGACTGCAGTGATGAGAAAATTCGAAGGAGCAGGATGAAACTTTTTTCTCAAATGAACAAATTTCTAACAATGTATGTGGTTTTCATTTGGTAAAGCCTTTTAATTTCAAAATCAAATGCCAATCGCAAACTAAATTTTGAAGTAGTTTCAAACATCATTCATCAAGCTGTCGAATCTACCGAGAATTTTTCGTATGAATGTTAGAAAATCTACTTGTGTATGGCCTGCTTAATTGAGAGGATTTGCCTTGACAATGATGACATGACTGGTTCCAGTGTTATAAAAAACCCTGGACTCTAATAACACTTTAGATGTGCAGCTCTCCATGCAATTACCTTTTTATAAGAGATGAAAATCCTAGTGTAGTAAACATAGAACATTGTGTGTATGTCATATTCTATGCAAAAGGACTGCTTTAAATTTGAACTGTAAATCGCTTTGCCGGATTGTTTATCAACTCATTTGCAACTATAACCATAAATGCAAGATTAGTGGCCATTAGGAAATCTATGAAACCACAAATTCCTCCTCAAGATGGGCCCAATACCCCACTGTATCAAGCTACCCCAACACCCCTACCCCAATTCCCACTTGACTCCACCATATTAACGCACTTTCAACTCCTATTTTATCTATTTTTACCCCCTGCCGTTCCTTTTTTAAAAAGGCAATTTTTTTTTTTTTTTTCCATGAAGTGGGGCCGTGCCTGAACTGCATGGGTTAACTGCTTGTTTTAGTCTAGGGGTTCGGAGAGCCGGGATATACTCACCTAATTCTCTGATCCTTTCAGTACAAGACCAGTCCCTTTGTTTCCTGCCCAAACCCCCCCTGTGCAGGTCTTGTGTGGTGGACTGTTCCTGATATCCTCACACCCATAGACAGGCTCTGGATGTGAAGACGTCAGGAACAGTCCACCACTGGACATAGGGGAGCGCCATTGTCTGGAGGATCAAATTATCGGGTGAGTATAGGCTCTGTATTCACCTCTAGAATAAACGAGCAGTTAACCCATGCAGTGTGGGCACAGAAGTTGAGCTTTTTTACAGATACTATGGTCACAACAAATAAAGTTATCTTTATTTCATATCTCCTATTTTGGAAGGACCCTTTCTTGTTTTAGAAATATTAGTAAATATACTTAACAGAAAAGTGAGACCGCACATATCAACTATCTATACATATACTGTTTACTCGTGAAAATTGCTTCCTTCCTCTCTCTATTTTTAAATTGTCCAACTTGATGACCACTGATAATCTTCAAAGATTGCTGTCTGGCTGCGAAGATAAAGCAGTGTCTCCTTGGATGTACTTGGGGTACTGATTCTGTTTAACATGTTGCATAGGGGAACTTCAGAAGGGTTGCTGGGGGAGGTAGCATAAGTAATGCGGATAGGTGAAAAAAGTATAAACCTAATAAATCCTGCCCTGGCAACAATAGATTAACTTTTGTTTTTAGGGTTTACATACACAGCTGTTTGTAGGCCAGCAAAGTCACTAGGACTCTCTGAAGTTGCAAGAAGTACTACTGTTAGACTTTATGAGACCTCTGTTAGAAATCACACTGCTGCTGAATTCACTTTTTTTTTTTTTTTTTCCCAAGTTTCAAAAAGCTTTATTGTCTGTTGAGTATTACACAAACTGAAAAGTTGCGTTTCTCCCCATCAGGGACTTGGGTAAGCCGTAAATCATGCAATTTTCTTTCCTGCAACCACAGAATTCAGGAAAGGAAGTCGCTCAGTTCCCTCATCAACACAGTAGTATTGGTGGTGGAATCCCTTCCACAGCATGATTGTGTTCTGCCGGCAGGGAACCTTCCCTGCCGGCAGAGCACAATGAATACTACAGACGGCTGTTGCCGTTGGCAATAGTTGCATTCAAAAAATCCAACAGGCTGGTTGCACTGAAGTCGATTGATGGATCGACTTCAGTACAACCAGCCTTCGCTTTGAGAGATCAAATTTTCGGGCGGTCCCTGTTGAACTGTCCGAGATTCGATCCATCTATGGCCAGCTTCAGTCATAGAGAATCGTAGGAATCGGGGCCATTTTCCAGGTAGACCAAGCATAGAACACCTATTCATTCTAGGAAAAGTCAATGTTGTAGGCTCACAGGTCTGAAATGAAGAGGTAAATTCCTGTCAGTTGCTATGAGAAGCTCAGGCACTTTTCCGGATACTTTCATTCACTAGGCCCAGTGCTTAAAGAGTAATTCCACTTTTGTTGACAAAATAACATTCCCCTTTGGGTGACCGATGTACACCTAACTTTTTGCTCTGAAGAAAAAGCTGTTAGTTTACTATTTACTAGTTTACTGACTGCAGGATGGTAAAATCTGAAAATGCACACAATAAGGAACACTGGGAAATATCTGTAAGACTGGGTTCACCTATGAACACGCAGCAGGAGTCCGGTGCGTCCTAGTTCACCGCTTCAGGTCTGATTTCAACCCGAATTTATGGCTGAATTTGGATCTGAAATGAACCAACCCCAAGGACTCCTGTGCAAATCGCACCGGTGCTGCTGCGCAGATATGTGAACCGGCTCCATAGAGAACTGGTCACAGACTCCTGTGCAAATTGGATGCGGAGAAACTCGCATCAGTGTGAACCCAGCCTCAAAGTTGTGCAGGCATTCTTTGTGTTATTATATATTTTCTTTGCAAATGGCAAAATGTATGCAATCTGAAAGGAAAAATAATATGTATATAATCACTTCAAAAAAATCCGAAGGGTTTACAATACCAGTCTGCTTTAGTAATATAAATGACCTCTGTTGCCTTCCCAAATTATTTTTAATCCTATTATAATATAATATTATTGTTTTATATGAACAATGACAAAAAAAAAACCATTCAAGAACCATAAAAAGATTATCTGAAGTGCAAATATTAGATGGGTGTGGAAGATGTTCTGTGAGTCAGCATTGGAGTGTTGCGGAATAATTAGGCTATAATTACACTTCCGATATAGTGTAGTATAAATGTCTTAGAATTGAGGAACTAGGCCAAGGAGGCCGATATACACAATATGGGTAATTACCAGAATCACAGAGAATGTATGGTGAGGTGTTTTTTTGGTTTTTTTTGTGCTGTTTGGGTTTGTTTAATGCGTTGACTGGCGGCTGTAGGTGTTTGGAGTGTCACTGAGGAACTATATTATATGGATCGAGACACACGATCATTGGGAATTATATTAATCACAGGGTATGTGTATATGTGTATGTGTGTGTATATATATATATATATATATATATATATATATATATATATATATATATACCCTGTGTGTGTGTATGTACGTGTGTATATGTATTTGAATGTATGTGTGTATACGTATATATATGTGTGTGTGTGTGTGTGTGTGTGTGTATATCTATCTATCTATCTATCTATCTATCTATCTATCTATCTATCTATCTATCTATCTATCTATCTATCTATCTATCTATATGTATGTATATGTATGTGTGTACATTTTTATATTTCTTTTTTATTTTAAGTGAACACATGACTCAAATGGGAAGAATGGAGAGTGAAGATATGGGTTGGGTATTTAGTGTGGGCTGAGGAGAGGGACGGAGATAGACAGCGCTTAGAAAGGGAAGGGAATTTTATATAATTTTTGTTTTTTTGTTTTTTTATAGTGTGTGTGTGTGTGTGTGTGTGTGTGTGTGTGTGTGTGTGTGTGTGGGGGGGGGGGGGGGGGGTAGGGTTAGTACAACCAGTTAACTGACGAGAACGGTGTAACTAGCTTGTTTCTCGTTTACCTGTCTATGTTTACTATGTTTAAACTTTGTGCAGTTATTGTAAAGCATGGAATGAAGAATGTATAATTGTGGAATGTATAATAGAAAATAAAGAAAAAATTTTGATTATAAAAAAAAATTAAATGTGTTTTTAATGCTCAACTCCAGCCATTTTTAAAAATCTTTCATGGTATTGGAAAGAGTTAGAAATCAGCCATTTTTCAGTATATCGCTTCTTTTCCTGTACTGTTGTACACTTGTCGCTTGTATAAGAAGTCATCAGAAACCTCCCCCAAAATCCTAAAAGTAGTTCCAAACTTCCCTCTAAGGATGAGCTCCGGCGTGTTCGCACACCCCACATGCAGAGCCAGCCAGGAAGTCCGCACAGCGCTGCGCTAATCACAGGCAGTGAGACATTTCCCGATCTCTGCAGCCGTGCATCGGGACAATGTCTCACTGCTTGTGATTAGCGCAGCGCAGTGCCAACTTCCTGGCGGGCTCTGCACGTGGAGTGTGCGAACACGCCCAAGCTCATCCTTACTACCCTCATTCTACTAGGAAATGGATTTTTATTGATAATGGTGATTGCACTGGGAAGATGTCCCCTTACTTCCTGCATAGCTCCTTATTGTCTCTCTTTTCTCATTTGTCTCTCATCCCTTTTTTTAAATTAAATGCTGGAGTCCCTTTTCGGTCAGATTTTTTTTATCTCTATAAAAAAAAAAAAAATTGCATGATTTTACCTACCAGACTGCTTATACTAAATTAAAGATTTTGTGTAAGAAGCAACGCCTGGTGTGATTTCCCAGAGGGAGCGAGCAGTCTGTTCACTGGCTTGTGGTTTTCTTCCTTACACCAGAACACAACATGGAAAAGGGAGAAAGCCAGCAACTCCATCTTCCAAAATTAGTCATGTTATTGTTGCAGGTGGGATACAGATAATGCAAGAGATTACACGTTTCAGCATATAGCCTTAGTCAGAGCTTATGACTAAGGCTATAGGTCAAAATTCGTAAGCCCTTGCATTATCTGTACCTCACCTGCAACAATAAAATGATTTCTTTTGGAAGATGGAGTTGCCAATGGCTATGACTAATGCCCCGTACATATGATCGGATTTTCCGACAACAAAACTGTGGATTATTTTTTCGAAGGATGTTGGCTCAAACTTGTCTTGTATACACACAGTCACACAAATGTTGGCCAAAAATTCCGAACGTGAGAACGCAGTGACATACAACACGTACGACGAGCCAAGAAAAAGGAAGTTCAATAGCCAGTGCGGCTCCTTCTGCTTGATTCCGAGCATGCGTGAATTTTTGTGCGACGGACTTGTGTACACATGATTGTACTTGTTGTTGGAAAATTTGAGAACCTGCTCACAAACATTTGTGTGCGGAAATTCCGACAGCAAATGTTCAATGGAGCATACACACGGTTGGACTTTCCGATAACAAGCTCACATCGAACATTTCCCGTCAAAGTCCGATCGTGTGTACGCGGCATAAGGCTATAGGCGGAAACACGTAAGCCATTGCATTATCTGTAGCCTCCCTTGAACATTATTATTATCATACAGAGTTTATCTAGCGCCAAGAGTTTGCGCAGCGCTTAACAACATGAGGACAGACTTTCTCTATATTAGTGGTCTCCAAACTGCGGCCCGGAAGCCGGATGCAGCCCTTTGCTTACTTTTCTTCCCACTGATACAATATACTATCCCTCCCACTGACACCAAAAATGGGGCATCATTCCTGCTACTGACCTCAACAATGGGGCACTATTTCTCCCATTGACACCAATGATGGGGCACTATTATTTCCACTAATATCAATGATGGTCAGTATTCCTCCCACTGGCACCAATGATGGGGCACAATATTCTTCTCACTGACACAAAAGATGCATTGTTTACTCCCTCTGATGCCAGGACACTTTCTACTCCAATAGCCACAGTCCAGCCCCTTAAAGTATGAAGGACAGGAAGCTGGCCAGTTGTTTAGAAAGTTTGGAGATCCCGGCTCTTAGACCCCTTTCACACTGGAGTGTTTTGCTATAGCGTTAAAAATAGCGCCTTTAAACCACCCTAAAACAGCTGCTCCATTCACTCCAGTGTGAAAGCCCGAGGGCTTTCACACTGGAGCGGTGCGCTGGCAAGGCGTCAGAAAAAGTCCTGCCAGCAGCTTCTTTGGAGCGGGGAACTCCACCACTGTTCCCCATTGAAATCAATGGGGCAGCGCTGCGATACCGCCGGCAAAACGGCATTTTACGGGAGAATTTAACACCTTTTCGGCCGCTAGCGGGGGGTTAAAACCGCCCTGCTAGCGGCCGAATAGTGGCGCTTAAAAATAGCGCCACTTTACCGCTGACTCCGGTGGCAGCACAGTGTGAAAGGGGTCTAAATGTTTACCTGGTAATGCTGCAAATAACAGACTTCCTCTTTAGATGGCTATGCCTATTTCTCTACTGTATCTATAGAAGGACCCATGGTTGTTATACGGACTGGACTTCAAACATGTCTGCCTTTTTGTTCATCCCCTGTAGTTTGCAGGAATAAGATACACATTTTTTGATCCATGTGTGGCCACTGCAGTTGAATAGAAGTTGATCGACCGATTTGACTTCTATTCATCTGCCCTGTCAGATAAAAGTGGCTCGATCAGCGGCTGCAGCCCATGAGTGCAGCACTGATTAGTGTATTCTGACGGCGAGCCCCTGATGTCAAAATACAAATAGCGCAGTGGGGAGGATTCCCACGTCCATCTCAAATGTGTGGATGGGGGAATCGGTTCTGTTTTTTTCGTTCAGCCCCCTGGCCATCTTTACACACACACTCAAAAAAAAAGTGTGGGTGGCAGGTTTTCAACTTCCCGATTGGCTGACAGGGATGATGTGACTCCTGTGCACATTCACACTGGCACCGTGTGGAGAATGTATACTGGACTGTGCATGTGCAGCTCAGTGTACATTGAATAGAAGACTGTGAACAGGTGGGTATGTTTTATTGCAGCTAAGTTTGTTTCATTTTTGGCTGTAATTTAAACTGGTTCTAAAGGCTCAAGGCTCTTTTTTTTTTTCATAATGCATTCTATGCATTAAGGTAAAAAAACCTCCTGGCTGCAGATTTCATTCTTTTCTTAAGAATCCTTTAATATATGTTGTGTTTTTCCATTTTTAGGTGCCATATATACAGATACCAAATGCACACCCCTGGTGGATGTTACTGCAACTCTTTAAAAGCTCATTAGTTGTTTCCTTGTATTAGGAGTGATGTGTGTTCTTGTATTAGAACAAATTAGTTTAGGGAAACCTTCACTTCAAACACCTTACATATGAGCAGGGCCAGATCAAAGGGTAGGCAGAGGAGGCTTCTGCCTTAGACGCTTCAGTATGAGGAGGCACAAAAAGTGCAGGACCTGTGATCTATGCTGCAAAAGAAGTTTCAGCTCATTGTGGGATCATTAATGGGTCTTGGGTGCTAAAGGACCTTGTCCCAGGCACTGTGTAGGTGTATTTCAAAGTAAGGCTTCTAGACATGGGTGGTGGAGCAATAGTGAGTCTTAGAAGGTGGGAGGGAGAAGGCCAGGCTCTAGATCTAAGAAGCTGGTCCCATATTTGTATTGCAGTGTGCGTGCAGAATTGGGAAACCTGAGTCAATAAATTGGAAAACAGACCGGATGTGCAGGCACCGATGGTTTGCTATGCGCTGTCCCTGGCTGTTTAGGACTTTTTCCCACATTGGGTTCCCGTTAAAGGAAAATTTTAATAAGAAAAGCGTGGAGACTGACCTTCTTCTGTAAATGCTGGTTATAGAAAAAAATGAGAAGTCTGCAGTGATAAAAAATGTGAGGGAGTTTTTTACAGTCTAACCACTAGGTGGCAGTGTTCACTCTGTCTACTACTACTACTACTACTACTAATAATACCTGGTTTACTTTGGAACAATTTGCACAAAAAAAATGTAACACTGGCCACAAAATAAATCATTATACGAACACATGCACTTCATATTCGCACTGGTTCCAGAATGGAAAAAAAACACTGTTCCAGTACTGAACAAAATGTCAGTATTTTCAATGTGGGCAGCAGAGTGGCTTAGTGGTTACAACTTCTGCCTTGCAGTACTTTAGGGCCATGGAGTTTGCATGTTCTTCTTGTGCTTTGGAGTGTGGGAAGAAACTCACATAAGACATGTTGGCAGGCTAATTGGCTCCTATCTAAATTTGCCCCCTATGTGTGTGAGGTAGGGACATTTAGATTGTAAGCTCCTTTGAATGTAGGGTCTGATATGAATGTACAATATATGTAAAGCGCTGTGTAAGTTGTCAATGCTATATTTAATCTATCTATAATGATGTTGCTTTGGGAGGTATATCTGATGTTCAATTCAACTTGTGCTTACAGGTACATCTATTCATATCTGTCTATTCAGCAAGTCTATTTCTAAACCAAATACAAATATTACCTTTGCACTATTAAAGTGACACTAAATGCTGTTGTCATTCTCCAAAAATCAGAAATACACATTCACTACTTAACGGCCCTGTAATATATTAATATAAACACAAAAGGTGTCGCGCCAAAGAAGGGTGTTTTAAGACCCCTTTCACACTGGGGCCGCCCATGCGTTAGCGCTAAAGCGCTGCTTGTTTTAGCGGCGCTATAGCACTGTTTAAGCTGTGTTTTTTGGCTGCTAGCGGGGCATTTTTAACCCCAAAGAAGGGGTTAAAATGCCCGTGTTGCAGCGCTTCCGAAGCACTTTTCAGGCATTTCGGAAGCGCTGCCCATTCATTGCAATGGGCAGGGGTGTCACCGCCCCAAAGATGCTGCTTGCAGGACTTTTTCTAACGTCCCGCAAGCGCACCACCCCAGTGTGAAAGCACTCGGGCGACATGGGAGGCAGTTCTCAGTGCTTTACAGGTGCTATTTCTAGCGCTAAAACGCCTGAAAAGTACCTCCAGTGTGAAAGGGGTCTAAAGGAGAATATAAAGTATAAAGTTCATAATAAGAGTCCAGATATTGTGATTCCGAATGGTGAACAAGAAATCTTGTGAGGAATCCCCCACCAGCGGGTATATGCACACACTGCCGCTTACCCTAAACTGTGGACCACCCTATAAAGTGGTCACTGGCGCTCTTTACAAATCAGATCACTCCAGGTCAGGGGCGTCGCTAGGGGGTGGCTTTCGGGGCTATAGCCCCGAATCTGGGGCCAATAGCCCCGAGTCTCTGCAGGGGTCCCCAAGGGGAGGGGAGGCTCTCTGGGGACCCTTATGTAAGTGGGGGGCTCTCTGGGGACCCTGTTGCTAGGGAGAGGCTCTCTGGGGACCCTGATCTTAAGGCAGAGGCTCTCTAGGGACCCCGATTTAAGGGGGAGGCTCTTTGGGGACCCCAATGTAAGGGGGGCTCTTTGGGAACCCTGATGTAAGTGGGGGTGGCCCTCTGGGTACCCTGATGGAAGGGGGAGGCTCTCTGAGGACTCTGATGTAAGGAGGAGGGTCTCTGGGGACCCTGATGTAAGGGGGCTCTCTGGGGACCCTGATGTAAGTGGGGGGCTCTCTGGGGATATATATATACACACACACACGTATATTACTGTATATACATGTGTATGCCCGCCCAAGCTTATGACTTTCTTTACTACGCTGCTATGGGCTCTAGCCCCAGATCTTTTGCAGACCTAGCAACGCCCCTGCTCCCAAGTCACTTCGATTCAAATGCTAAAATAATTCCTTCCACACCAGATAGACTCCATATGACAGAAACCCTGCCCGATTATATAATGTCATCAAAGCAGATGGACATCTCATGGTGCATTATGTTCAAAAAGGGGGGTTTATTAAAACCGTTTCCAAAATACACACTCGCCATACAGAAGAAAAAAAACTTGCATGTGAACCAATATAAAAACAGAGATGATTCCAACCAACAAGATGGCTGATCTCAGCGGGACGTCACGTGATCCTTGCTTCACCCAATGTGTATCGTTATAAAAAAACGAGACTTTTTTTAAAACTTTTTATAGTGATACACGTTGGGTGAAGCAAGGATCACGTGATGTCGCTGCCCACTGAGGTCGGCCGTCTTGTTGGTTGGAAACATCTCGGTTTTTATATTGATTCACATGCAAGTTTTTTTTCTGCCTCCTGGTAATTTTCCCTGTGACGTGAGCGTCCGACTCTGTCCCCTTTTTTTTTTTTATGCTGCTGTGATCCAACATAGTTGGCTACGTTTGTTTTGTTTCTTTTCTGATAAGGGGCTTATGTAATAGCATAGTATAGGTGATAGGTTCTCTTTAAGGAAGTATCAGGGGTCTATTGGACCCCTGATGTCATCTCTGTACTTTTTTTTTGAAGCTCATTGAGCACAGACAGAGCTGAACGTGGAAGTGCTCAGAGCTGGTCACTTTAGGGTTCATTTTTAACTGGGAGATCAGCGAATGTTTGTTCATTGCTTTACTGCTGCTGTCTGCCCCACCACTCGCCTTAATGGTCTGGGGGACCCAGGAAGGACAGGTGAGCCTGTTGGACATGGGGGGGGGGGTACATCACAGTACACATGGAATACAGCCAACAGTGAGAAGATAAACACAAATCTGTTTACATATTGGTGCTGCCGCCAACTTAAAATGGTTGTAAAGCCACTGTTAGATATTGCTACAATCTCCTGTTACATTAAATGATGTGCCCCAGTGTATGCGTTTTAAAAAAAAAATAAGCCGCTGTATACCGTATTTCTTAGCGGGGCTCACGCGACTGCCCTCCGCTCTCCTCCCCAGGTCTGAGAACTACAGCGGGAGGGGCTGAAACTCCTCCCCGCTGACACCAGCCAGGAGGAGGAGAGCGGCAAACGAGTCACGTGACCGCCAAGCGGTGCTTTGAAATAAGGTATACAGCAACTTATTTTTCTAAACACATACACTGGGGCACATTTAATGTAACCGAGAGGCATGTAAACTGACCACGGTGTAAGGGCTCAGCAGCCATGATAAACCGTGGTCAGGTTACGGGGGGGGGGGGGCAGAACCAGGCAGGATCAGCCCTGTGCTGTTATTCATGCTTTAAAGGAACAGGATCCATTTTTTTTTTCTTTTTTTTTTTTTTTTTAGGGTTACAACCACTTTAATCCCCATGCCGGCATTATAAAATCATGGTTATAATAAACATGTAGGTACACTGAATAAGTACATAAAATATGTAAAGTTTGCCATTACTTTAATTCAGCGTGATTTCAAAGCCGCAGATCAGTGTGATTTGCACCTCTGATTTAATTGCAGCTTGCAACTTCATTTAACAGAAGTCTATGCAAGTTGCAATGAAATCCACAAAAAGCAGTGCAGGAACCTTTTTTTAAAGTCGCTGTGGCTGTCACACTGATTTAAGTGCTTCCATTTGGGCAATGGGGTGCGACTTGTCATGAGATTTTGGGCTAAATCTAGCAATTTCTATTTTTATTATGAAAATTGTTTTAATAATGTGAAATAAGAAATACATGCATATTCCTGAAAAGCAACCCCGGCATCAACTGATGTGTTTTTTTTGTTTGACCTGAATTTCGTCCCTAAATCAAAATTTATTAATACTTTCTGATTGCACTCTGGTGTAGACTTGCTGGTTTTGGAAAGCTCTGCTGTGGTTATGTTGTTCCTATTTGCTCAGTAGATATTTACTTTGTGCTGTGATGGTCCTGTGGCTTATGGAGGTGAAGACAAATGGGATACAGGCACACAATGAAGACATTTTTTTTCTGATACTTGTATCAACAAGCATTTATATATACAACCAGTCACCAGTTCTCAAAATTCAATATGCTAAAAAGTTTTATATATTCCAATGTAGTGACGATTTTAGTGCCGGTTATCATAATTTGCTGGTATACAGTATTGGTGGATCATGAATAAAAATGGCAGAGGGCTGAAAATCCTGACATTAGACTCCAGTTATTGGTAAGGTTTAAAAAATAAAAGATTAAATACATGTATTCATAGATTAATACCTTTCTGATGAAATAGTATTGAAATGTAAAAAACATCTCTTCTTTTCTACTTGCCTTGCAGCTTCTCTGCTCCTCCCTGAAAGAAGCCCAATTTGTGGGCATTACTAATCTTGAGCTTAGTTGCGAGTGTACCTGAGGAAGGGGGCTTGTCAGCTAGAGGGCTCCCAACCATGCCCCCTGTTCCACCCACTTTGTTTTTTTTTTTCTGGTTCTTAGGACACAGGTGGCTGGGCCACGTAGCATAACTTAATAGCTGTGCGGTGCGGTCCTAGAAACTCGTGATGGTGTTAGGCCCAGCCACCAGTTTTCTAGCAACCTCAGTCTCTAGCGTTCTAGCAACCAGCGAAGCTGTGTGGCCTGGCAGCCAACGTCCTAGCAATCAGTGACACCATGTGGCTTGACCTAGCACCAGTGAAAAGACATAGGGGGTGCAACACAGGAACTGACACACCCCCTCCCCTGCATTCCTAATGAAGGTGGTCTTCCTGATCCAGTGTCTTCAGTACTTTCTGAGTCAATGATGCATGGCCAGTATGCTGAAGCAAAATCCTGGTGTCCCAAGTATTCCTGGGCATAGTGTTGTATGGTATTACATTATGCTGTATGGCAGTGGTCTCCAAACTGCGGCCCGGGGGGCCACTGGCCCTTTGCTTGCCTTTTTTAATGGCGCTTGGGGCATCATTTCCCCTACTGACACCATCAATGGGGCACCATTTCTTCCATTAAAACCAATGATGGAGCACTGATGTTGGGCATTTTCTACTCCCACCGACCACAGTCTGACCCTCCTAAAGCCTGAAGGACAGTAAACTGGCCCTTTGCGTAGAAAGGTATACATCTGCCACAATGTTGATTTGCGGCAGAACCCCAAGGCACCACCAACATTTTCTCGTGGACCATCAGTGGTCCATGGACCACTGGTTGGTGAACGCTGCTCTATGGAACTGTATTGTGCTCTGTGGTATTTTATAGTGTTATGTATTGGGCTTTGTGGTATTGTTTAACCTCTTCAGCTCATTGGTGGGCACGGATAAAGTTGTTGTTAAATGTTTTATGCAGAATTAAGTTATAAAAATATTAAGTGTCATTTCATGAGATAATTTATGAGGGCGTGTTCAGGGACGGGGCATGGTAGGGGTTGGGCAGGGCAACTGGTGGCGAGTAACCCTTGAGGCCTGGCTAGTAGCTCAGGACTTGGAATTTTGATCCCTCGGTTAACATACCCCTCAATTTCTGAGATGAAAAAAGAGGGATGCAGAGCGAGGAGTTAACAAATGGAAATATGTTCGTTTTGTGATGCATTTTCTGTGCACCAATGTTATAAAAAGTTCTACAGTATGTGGTGTTGTGCCACCTTTTATTTATCTGGCCTAAAACACCTAAAAAAGCCAAACGCTCCTAGCAGCAGGAAAAAAATATGCAGTGTGCATGAGGCCTAACTATTTATATAAAAAAAAAAAAATATATATATAAAACTATTTTTAAACTCTGTGTGTGTGTGTGTATGTGTGTATGTATATATGTGTGTGTATATATATGTGTATATATATATATATATATATATATATATATATATATATATATATATATATATATATATATATATATATATATATATATATATATATATATATATATATACATATATATAATATATGTATGTGTGTGTATATAGATAGATAGATAGAAGTTTATGCATCAGACAGGTGAGAGGGGTAGGAGGGCAGATGGGTTCCAATGGGGGGCAGTTGGGAGGTGTGGTGGGATTAGTACTGACCATGGTCACTGATTGCTTCGTAAAGATCTGTGTACAGTTCTGATCACTGTCAGTATTCTCAGCCATGACAACACATGTACACCAGCAGGCTCTGTGATTGGTCACTGGGCTTCTCTCCCCGAAAACTTCTCACCATTTACATTTTACACAATCCTCCTTTCCAAAAAATAAAAAGAAGTCCCAGTTCTCCCTCCTGTTGCAGAGTTTCCTTGTGTTGTGTACAGTCCCTCCCTCTCCTCCTCCCCTCTCCTCCTCCCTCCTCCTGTCCGGGCTCTCCCTGTCACCCCTCCGGATCACTGTGCTCAGTATTGGGGTGACAGTGGAAGATCGGGGGATCTCGGTGCTGGATCGGGGGGTGGGAGCCCCGGAATCGGCCGATCAGTATGCAGTGTATCCGCAGACAGCCGTCCCGGAGCAAGTCCCAGGAGCAGATCCTGCAGGAGACCAGCCGCAGAGTCAGCCACATCAACAGCAGCCGGCTGGGTAGGACAGACACCGATCTCCCAGGGGTGGGGAGGGGTTCTTTATTATCGATGTGTGTGTGTGATGATCGGCTGTGCTGTCTGAACTTCTCCTGAGTCTCAGATCCCCCCCCCCCTCCTCCTCTATGGGGTGTCTCTACACTTCTCTCTGACCCCCATGATCAGTCCCTCTGCCCCCCTCCTCTGTCCCTGGAAGAAGTGATCCTCATTTCTCCACTTATCTAGATCTATCATTTATTGTACATGTAAATGTAAGCTGTACTATAGTAATGGGTTGTGCTGTGATTGCTGAGTCCTGCGACTGACAGCTCCACACACACTGTATATCTCATAGTCACAGCTCAAGTGCCCTAATTATATGACGAGTATATTGCTGGCCAGGTATTCCATTTCGTGAAAGTTCAGGTTTAAAAAAAAAAGAAAATTGCAAACTCTTGTGTTTTTATCCATTCACCTCCTTTTTTTTTTTTCCTTTTACAGATCACAATCAATATAGTTTTCTATGGGGTCTGTGCACACAGTTGATTAAGGCCTAGTTTACAGTTGTGGTTAGGGGGTGGTAAAAAGGCAATTGAGCCATGTGTTTACCAACCAAGCTGGAAAGGGGGTATACCCCCTGTCGCATTCAGCTGGCAATATCACCTGCTGAACATGTTCCAATCAAGTCAGTTGCGGTGGTGATATTTACAGACGTACAGCACAAATGTACTCTGCTGGACTTGTCTGCATGCTAGCAACAAGAGGACATTAGGCAGAAAAAGCTGTTTGTGTCCTAGCAACACAAGAACACTAGGTGGGAGAAACTGTTTGTGCCCTAGCAACAAGAAAATGCTCAGGGGGAAAAGCTGGCTGTGTCCTAGTAACACAAGAACACTAGGGGGGAGAAGCTGTCTGTGTCCTAGCAACAAGGAAATGCTAAGGGGGAAAAGCTGGCTGTGTCCTAGCAACACAAGAACACTAGGGGGAAGAAGCTGTTTGTGTCCTAGCAACAAATGAACACTAGGCAGGAGAAAATGTCTTGCGTCCTAGCAACAAGAGAACTGGTCTGTGTACTAGCAACAACAGAACACTAAGTGGGAGACACTGTCTGTGTCCTAGCAACAAGAAAATGCTAAGGGGGGAAAGCTGGCTGTGTCCTAGCAACACAAGAACACTAGGAGGGAGAAGTTGTCTGTGTCCTAGCAACAAGAAAATGCTAAATGGGAGAAGCTGTCTGTGTCCTAGCAACACAAGAACACTAGGGGGGAGAAGCTGTTTGTGTCCTAGCAACAAATGAACACTAGGCAGGAGAAAATGTCTTGCGTCCTAGCAACAAGAGAACTCTAGGGGGAAGAAGTGGTCAGTGTCCTAGCAACACAAGAACACTAGGGGGAAAGCTATCTGCGTCCTAGCAACAAGAAAATGCTAGGGGGGAGAAGCTGTCTGTGTCATAGCAACACAAGAACACTAGGTGGCTGAGGCCACTCAACCTGTACAAAGCAGCTGTGTGAATGAGGCCTAATGTTACGTTTCCACTAGTGCATCTTGTCATGCAACTTGGGACTGCAAAGTTGCATGACAAGTCATACCCCATGATTTCCAATGAGTACCGTTCACATCTGTGCGACTTCAAGGTAGTCCCTGCACTACTTTGCTCCCACGTTGATGCGACTTAAGGTCCATAGACCTCAAGAATACACAGGCATGGCTTCAAGTCTCATCAAAATCGCTCGACTTTCAGGTTGTAATTGTGGAAACCTAGGCTTAAGCTGGCCATTGATGGATCAAAATTCAGCTCATTTCTATCTACTTTAGATCAACTACTGTCAAACGGGTATGTTGGAAAATTTTTGTCGATCTCGCTTGTATGGTGGAGCATCATCTATGGCCGGCTTTAGTTCTTACCTGCTATATCAACCAATTATATTTTTCCTTTTTTTTTTCCATAAATCAACAGGGTAATTGTAAGTTAGATTTTGTTATTGCTCTAGGCCAGGGGTCTCCAAACATTCTAAACAAAGGGCCAGTTTACTGTCCGTCAGTGTTTAGGGGGGCCGGATTGTGACCAGTGGGAGTAGAAAATGCCCCAGCGTCAGTGGGAGTAAACAATTTCTCTGGCTTGGTGGTCAGTGGGGGTAAAAAAATTACACAGAGCCTGTAGTCAGTAGAAGGAGGAATTGTGCCCCATCATTGGAGTCAGTGGGGGGGGGGGATAGTTTCCCATCATTGGTGTCAGTGGGGGGGGTTATAGTGTCCCATCGTTGGTGCCAGTGGGGGGGGGGAATAGTGTCCCATCATTGGTGTCAGTGGTGGGGGGGTAGTGTCTCATTGGTGTCAGTGGGGGGGAATAGTGTCCCATCATTGGTGTCAGTGGGGGGGAATAGTGCCCCATCGTTGGTGTTGGGGGGAATAGTGCCCCATCGTTGGTGTCAGTGGGGGGGGAATAGTGCCCCATCGTTGGTGTTGGGGGGAATAGTGCCCCATCGTTGGTGTTGGTGGGGGGGAATAGTGCCCCATCGTCTGTCAGTGGGGGGGGGGGAGTGCCCCATCATTGGTGTCAGTGGGGGGGAATAGTGTCCCATCATTGGTGTCAGTGGGGGGGAATAGTGTCCCATCATTGGTGTCAGTGGGGGGGAATAGTGCCCCATCGTTGGTGTCAGTGGGGGGGGAATAGTGCCCCATCGTTGGTGTTGGGGGGAATAGTGCCCCATCGTTGGTGTTGGTGGGGGGGAATAGTGCCCCATCGTCTGTCAGTGGGGGGGGGGGAGTGCCCCATCATTGGTGTCAGTGGGGGGAGGGAATAGTGCCCAATCGTTGGTGTCAGTGGGGGGGAAGAGCTTCCCATCATTGGTGTCAGTGTGAGTAAGGCTGCTTTCACACTGGGGCGTTGGGGGCATCGGTGGTAAAGCGCCGCTATTTTTAGCGGCGCTTTGCTGTAGTTTTAGCGGCACTATTCAGCCATTAGCAGGGCACTTTTAACCCCTGCTAGCGGCCTAAAAAGGGTTAAAACTAATGGGCAGGGGCGCTTTAGGAGCGGTGTGTACGGACACACACTACGGACGCTGTAAAGATGCTGCTTGTAGGACTTTTTTTACCGTCCTGCAAGGGCACCACTCCAGTGTGAAAGCCCTCAGGCTTTCACACTGGAAAGACAGGAGAGGCTCTTTACAGGCGCTATGCAGGTGCCTAATGGTGCCTCCTTGTTGGTGTCAGTGGGAGGAATAGTGCTTCATATTAATGGGAAGAACAATGCCCCAAGGGATGGACATAAGCAGGCAAGGGGCTACATTTGGCCCATGGGCCACAGCTTGGAGACCACTGCTCTAGGCAGTAAGAACTGGAGGGTCAAACTGTCCTATAGCTGATTGCACAGGGGCATCATTTTGCCTGCTATTTATTCCTGTGTGTTAACAGGTAGAGGCCCTGAGATATAACATTTTAGGCAAAGTACTAATCTCACTTTATAGATAGGATCACAGGGGCTTCCATTCCTGCACAGCATATGTGACCCACAAAACTAGCACACCACAATAAGGATGATTCATGTGGCAGTCCCACGCTGATGTGTACTCTGGGATGCGATTGGAGATCTGGGAATTTGTCGGCATGTCATTGTTTTGATTGGTTGCCTGCACACGGATGAATAGAATACCTGTGCACCCCATATGGATGTATGGATCAGTACACCTATGGGAATGAGGCCACCGCCTTAGTGCAGTGCACTTGTAGGTATTGGGCTTCAGATGCAGAGTGCTCATTAAAGCGTAACTCCACTTTTGTTGAGAAAAAAAATTCCCCTCTGGGTGATCTATATACATTGCAAGGATTAGAACAACCTTTGTTGCAGATTCCTACCTTTTTCTTATTCTGAAGAAATCCCCGTTTGTTCCTCTGTGCTAAGTGGGTATAATGGGAGCCATTTCATAATTATGAAGCAGCTGTGCAGATGCAGAGCACTAATGTGGAAATCTGCTGGGCCTGCATCACTTTAGACATGTTCCTATTTGGAATATCTCACCAAAAATGACATTTTTTTCCAGGGGACGCCTGAAATCTGACTTGTATCTTAGGCAGACTTCTGGGAAAATTGATGAGCCAATCACACAAGCAGAAAATGTTATGTTTCGGGGTGGGGACCAGTACACATTCTTTGTACAGAACACCTCCAGGAAGCCATATTGCATTTTCAGAAAATTACAGCCGTTGAAGATTGAAAAGGAAAGCACATTTTATTAACATTCAATCACAATATGACTTGTATCGCAATTGTAAACGCTATATATATTTTTTTGGTTTTGTTTGCAATTTTTTTCCCCCACCAAAGTGGAGTTACACTTTAAGGCAGATTTGCTTTCTAGGAAACTGTTAGATGTTGCTTTTGTTTGTTAGAAGACTAGCTTTATTCCTTGGAGGAAATAAACACCAGAGATTAATTACTGTATCCTCCTGCACTTGTGTTGTACAGCTAATTTCTATCTATGGCTCTTTTGCTATACAAGGGGCAAAGCCACCCAGCATTGATATTTCAGTTATGATTGGATGATGTTTGGCAAAATGATCCACTCTATACCCTACATGGAGTGTCACTCCTCATGCTGCATTCAATGTCATTACATGACTGTGGTTACCTGTAGACCTAATCTGTCAGTACATTGCTCCATGTGTATGGAGGATGACGACCTCTAAACCCTTTGGATAGCTGGGTATTTTAAAGCCCAATTTTGGTTTCTGGGTGTCATTTATCCCAGAACAGCAGCACCATAACAAAGTTAGGCAAATTTTAAAAAACGAACCTGTTACAAAGTAGGGCAATTCAGACAGATATGTAAAAATGCACACGTAGAGGTTGCCTTCAATGAAAATTGCATAGCTTAGTAAATATAGGTGGCTATAAGCCTCCTTTTCAATCTGCTATGCTGTGTATTGGGTGGCCTTGTTGGACAAATAAATAAAATACTATTTCTATTTAAAACTCAAATTAAATACAAATGGCAAAGTTGAAATTTCAGTAGCATAGTCCTTTTTCATCAGTTTTGTTGAGCTACCAGAAGGAGAAGCAGAATAGACTTGTGTAAGTTACGAGCCGGTCGAAGCCTTGCTTACAAAACAAAACATAAGTTTTCTTTTAAAGTGGTTGTAAACCTTAGACATGAAATATGAACAAAGCATATCCTTCTATAGTGTGTACTTGTCTCAATCAAGAGCACCAAATGTCATTTCCGTCTGCTGCTTTCAGGGATGGGACGAGGGGTGGACGGGCCCTGGGCGCAATGGTTAACTGTAGGGATGGGGGCGCCTTCCTTCTGTTACAAAGCTGGGCAGTTTGGCATCTTTGCCCTGGACGCTGGATGACCTTGTTCCAGCACTGGCTGCTTTGCTCCTCTGGTATCAGCGTGAGTCACTTCTGACAAGTTTTCCTGACACCAAGAGAAAAAAAAAAAAGCCTCAGCTCTGTTCCTGTGTGCTGTGTGAAGGGGTTGTGTCTCTTCCTTCCAATCAGCTCTGAGTTCTCCTCAACTGAGCTCTGCAGAGTGTAACCTCAGCTCTCTGCCCCCCTTCTTTTTTTTTTTTTTTGACAGCTCAGACAAGCCTAATAAATTCTGCATTTTTGAAAGGCTGTAGAGAAGACTTCAGATAAACAGATAATTTATGTAGGAGGATTTGTTTCATCTCTGTGCATTACCTGAGAATAGTCACTTCACTGGGATGGACAAGACAGTAAAAGCAAAAAATCACGATCAAGAGAATGTTTAACATGTCAAACTTGTTTTCGATTTATCCAATGGGGTTGATTTACTAAAACTAGAACAGGGAAGGGCAAACTTTTGAGCACAGTGTGCCGAAAAATGTTTTCAAAGAAATTGAGCGTGCCGATTTTATAACGAAAAATGTCAACTTCACACTCTCGATCATGAAGAGGATTTTTTATAATGTAAACGCTGTAAACTACTTGAGAAGTGAGAAATTAACATCCTGCACTCTCACGCCTCAGATCAGTCCATCAGTCCCAATTGCTGCAACTCCACACTTCAGATCACTGTGACCCCTGCACATCTGCCCCACCACTGTAACACCCTGCTCATGTGTTCCAGCAATGTACCTCCTTTCTTCTCTGCACCCCCCTGCTCTTCTGCCCTACCTCTGTACCCCCCTGCTCCTCTGCCCCACTGCTGTAAAACCGTGCTCA
The DNA here is from genome assembly GCA_037952925.1 of Lithobates clamitans. Classification (NCBI taxonomy): domain Eukaryota; kingdom Metazoa; phylum Chordata; class Amphibia; order Anura; family Ranidae; genus Lithobates; species Lithobates clamitans. The sequence goes on from JBBGZY010000142.1 coordinate 9,600,385, forward strand.
TCTGTCCCACCAATGTACCTCCTTTCTCCTCTGCCCCACCACTGTACCCCCTGTACATCTGCCCCACCTCTACCCCCCCCCCCTTCTCTTCTGGAAGCTGATTGGTTTCTTTTCAGAGCTGTATCAGATTTTGCACACTCCAGTTTTAGTAAATCAACCCCAATGTGTTGTATCTCATCATACACTATGAAAATGTCTCCAATGAGCACATGGCCAGTCTCCTTGATTGTGATTTACTATATCTACTGCTGAAGTCTAAGGCTGGGTTCACACCGCAGCACGCTCCAGCTCACAGCAGGAGGCCAGGACGTCTCCATTCACTGTTTTCAGGTCCGATTTCAGCCCTGAAACGAACCAAAAGACCCACGGGGCTCCTGTGAAATTCGGTCCGGAGCTGCTGCGGAGATGTGTGTACCGGCTCCATAGAGAACCGGTCACAATCTCCTACTATGTGAATTGGATGCAGGGAAACCCGCCTCCAATTCCAATTTGCAATAGTGTGAACCCAGCCTTAATCTAAACTTGTCCCATGTTTAGGGATGTTTTTGCAGAAGATTCAGGAAATATTGAAGAAATAATTGCTTGGAAAGACATATAGGGGATACAGCCTACTTAGCCAGGCATATCAGTGGTATACTAGGCTATGCTTAATTGCCTAATCATCAGTATTCTGGCACTATCACCGGTTGTTGCGACAAGAAAATTCTGATCAAGCATACCCTTTCCCGTCCAGTGTAGCCTCCTTGTGTGTCTGAGACGTGGTCATGTGGTCATGCATACATAGGGATTTACAGGTGTATTAGAGCATTTAGAGGCTGAAAAAAAAAAATCACTTGCACGTTCAGGAGAGGAGTGTTTGGGCAGAAGAAAACGCTGAGTGCCCCAAACGCTTGTCTAAACTTGTTTGCAAAACGTGGCTTTTGGTGCGTTTTTAAGCTGCTATTTCCTCACCTGGAGCAAAGGTGTCCAGGGGAGGAATAAAAACATCCTGTGTGCATGAGGCCTAAGGGTCCTTTCACACGGGACGGATCCGTGATGATCCGCCCCGTGAACATCTGCTTGCTCAGCGGGGATCGCTCCGTCGATCCCCGCTGAGCAGGCAGATGACAGGTCTGTCTCTGCACACTGTGCAGCGGCGGACCTGTCAGAGTGCCGCTCTTCCCTATGGGGGATTGGGTGATGACGGACTGTAGAGTCCGTCGTCACCCGATCTGATTCGAAAACGGATGGAAAAGTAGGTTTTTCCTCTGTTACACTTTTTCGGATCGGAGCGGGTCGGATGTCAGTGGACATGTCACCACTGACATCCGACGCTCTATAGAGGTCTATGGAGGGTCCGTTCAGGTCCGCCTAAAAGACTGACAGGCAGACCTGAACGGATCATTCGTGTGAAAGAGGCCTTACAAACTAATTTTTTTTTGTTTGTTTCTAGAATATCTCATGTCTATTAAATATTCAAGCATGTTCATCCAAATACCGTATTTAAAAACCCAGTACAGTACGTGATGGGTCCACAGGGTTTATAAAGCTTATTTGTATTTGTTGCATTTATACGGTTCAGCAGTCGTTGGGAACGTATTTCACTTCCTCGGACATTCTTGAATAATAGAGCTGTTTTTTTTCACTGCCTACAACAGCTTTCCATTGACCAAAAAAATATATAATAATGTAGGTTTAATGTAATGTAAAACTGATTTAATTCAATTTAACAACTACTAAAAGGTGGACCATTTTCTACTTTTACAGACTATACAGAAGAGTAGTTAAAGTAGATAAATGATATGTGATCTCCCTCAAAATCAAACGCCAAAACCACACAAGGTGGGCTGAAAAACCATTGGATTGGCAATTTTGAAAACCTGTCCCTATCTGTAAATTTTCCCATTTGTAATAAGCCAGTGCCAGCCATTGGTCCACCCAACAAATGACTTGTAATCTCAGATGGTGAGAACTTGCCCCAAGGGTGGACAGATTGGGGTTGGTTTACTAAAAGCGGAGAGTACAAAATCTGGTGCAGCTCTGCATGGTAGCCAATCGGCTTCTAACTTTAGCTTGTTCAGTTAAGCTTTGACAAAAAAAAAACTGGAAGCTGATTGGTTTCTATGCAGGGCTACACCAGAATTTGCACTCTCCAGTTTTAGTAAATCAAACCCAATTATGATTATTCTTGGGTGCAGGTGTTACTGTGTTTCATTAGAAGAGGACAGTCCCAGATCATCTATCAGGTGCCACAGGGATTCAATTCTGGAAATACTCAGAAAGGACTTCTCACTTTGACAATGGTCTCCTGCTGCATTATTAAAACAGACCCAGAAGCAAGCATATAATTAAAGTGTTAAAAGTCCGACATCCTTATCTATATGCTTGTTCCAATGCAGCTATTCCACAATTATGGAAGTAAATAGGGCCATACACAATTTCTATCCTGCAACCATGGGTTGACAGGGGAATCCCTCCCGCCGAGCCATTTTATTCTTCCAGTGGTGGGGCTGGGGGAAGCTGTCCCCACTGGGAGAAGACTGTGATTATTGCTAATGCTTATACCAGCCACTAGCGATAATCGTATGCAAAACCGGCAGGCTGGTTGTACCCAAGTTGATTGATCAATCAACTTGGGTACATTCAACCTGCCCATACATTGTCCGAATCTTAGCCTTTTCAGCATTTGAACTGTATATGGCCGGCCACTATGACAACCAGGCAACTAACACTTTTAAAGGGAAGATAATAAATGTCAGTCTTTATGTTTTTGTTATGACAAACATGGAGGGTTCCTCTAATGCCGTGTACACGCGGGCGGACTTTTCGACCGGACTGGTCCGACAAACTCTCCAGCGGATTTTCATCGGACTTTTGACGGACTTCCGACGGATTTTCTAACGAACGGACTTGCCTACATACGATCACACCAAAGTCCGACGGATTCGTACGTGATGTGTAAAATAAGGAAGTTGATAACCAGTAGCCAATAGCTGCCCTAGCGTCGGTTTTTGTCCGTTGGACTAGCATACAGACGAGCGGATTTCTGGGTCCGGCGAAGTTACGACGTAAAGGTTTGAAGCATGTTCCAAATCTAAAGTCCCTCAGATTTGCGACTGGAAAAGTCCGCTGAAGGTCTGATGAAGCCCACACACGATCGGATTGTCCGTCGGCGTCCGTCAGACCAGTCCAGTCAAAAAGTCCGACCATGTGTACGCCCCATTAGAGTTCCTTTGAAGAGAGGGGTCAAAGATACTAAATGGGTTGGGAGTGTATTTCATGCCAGAGATAAGGGCGCTCCCTCCCCTGCCTGGGAAAATCTGAGAAACTATGTTCCATTCCAGCATATGGGTTGAGAAGGAGAAAAACAATGGAAAAACAATTGTGCTTTTTCTCTAAAATTAAAACTTTCATATTTAAAGTGAACCTGTCAGTCAATTTAAACTTGTAAAAGTAAATTCCATACCAAACGGTACCTATTATTCCATACAGTACATTGGTGCCAGTAAAACTTCTCTGTGCATCTCTCTGATTTAGCGAACAGTCTTATGCTGGCCGTACAATATACGAAAAATTTTCGAAATTCGGTCATTTAGACAGTTTGTATGTTTTTAGGCCAGTTAATGGGCACAAATCCGTAATCGGTTGGAACGTTTTTGAGCCAAAAAAACGAAGGACACGTTTGGAAATTTTTTGCTAAACAGTAAATTGAAATGTTAATGTGTTTCCCGTCCAAACTGTTTGCACTAGGTATATGTGAAAAAACTGATTCATTTATGTCTGTCTATTGAACGATTTATTGGTCATTACATGATGGCACTATCGTTTGCTTTCACGGCCGGATGTTAATCTTTTCGAAAATGGGTTTGAACGATTTTTCGTATAGTGTATGGCCAGCATTACGACTGCTGAGCTTCACCCGTCCCACCTGTCTACACCAATAACTGTGTCCAGTGATATCATCTCCATCCAGAGGGTATGATGGACATCCACAGTTTAGGACAAAGCACAGCTCTTCAGAACATTGTCCTTGTTGTCCAATAGCAATTTGTCACATCTTGGTGATTGTGTTTTGAAGCTAATTTAGGATTGACTGAATTAATAACCATTAGTATTTCCTTACAGCAGCCAATCAGAATCAAAATCTGCATTGGAAAATGACAAACCCAGTCTGATTTGTTTTATTGAAAGCTATGGACTCTTACTAGGCATATGTCAAGACAGATCCGATCACAAAACTGTAGAAGCTCCTTCAAGAAGGTTATCAAACCTTTAACTTCACAACCTTTGCTACTGTTTTTTTTTTTTTTTTTTTTTTGATCAACTTATGACTGTATTTATATTTTCTTTGTGACTACTGATTAACCACATGATTGCTTAAGCAAGAACTGCTATCTGTTTGTATTCCTGATACTGGCTTTGATTCATGTTTCTTATGGGTGAAGTTCTACCTTGAATTCACATGGTTATGTAAGAGCCTATACAATAGTCGTATGTTATTATGATTTTCCCCATGTGAAAAGTATTAGTGGTCCCACGCTTATGGAGAAATGGACAAAAAGGAGAACTGCCTCTCCCAGTACAGCCAACCTGAGTGGCATGTAAAAGGTAAATGTGTGAATGGGAAAGGTAGAAATGGCGCTGTTCTAGGGTGCAATATCACATGCCCCTGTATGACTTTTAAGAGATCCCAATGTAATAAATCTCAAAATTCAAACTAAAAACAAAATCAAGATTTCTTGTGCTTAGTGTGAACCAAATATTAGCAGATGTTGCCAATGCACTTGTGCAGCAATATGGTTTGCTTATATTTAAAGTGACAATCGTTTTGTTAAATGTAGCCTCAGTGTGGCTCATAAGGTCAATATCAAATGCAAAGAAAGCATAGGTATGCGAATCACAGTGCATTTACTAGAAATATATATGAAAAACCTTATTAATAAAGTGACTAGTGCTCTTTAAATGCGTGCCTGCAAAGACGCTGGTAACTCTTCTCTACGCGTTTCGTCGTGACGTTTCGTAATATTGCACCCTAGAACAGCGCCATTTCTACTTTTCCCATTCATACATGATTTTCCCCATGTTTGCATTGCTCACTAGTGTATTGAATTGTATTGTAACTGTACTGTTTGCCCTAATGTTGTAAAGAGCTGAGCAAACTGTTGGCGCTATATAAATACTGTATAATAATAATAATCGTAGAGACCTGAGCTGTTCTGAACAAAACTAACTTGCACATAGCAGGAACAAATTGTTTTTTTAGAGATATAAACCATGATACATGGTGATTACTGCTGGTATTGGAATAAAACTAACTTTAAAGCAGAACTCCACCCAAATGGTGAAAATCTCTACTTGTCTGCCCCTTCTCCCCTCCACTGCCACTTTTGGGAGGAGCGTGCACCTGGTTTTGACAATTCGGCCCCCCCCCCAAAGCCGGCCCCATTCACAGAGTGCTTCGCGCATGCACAGTTTTGTACCAGCTTTGAAGCCGCAACTGGCTTCATTGCCAGTTTCTTTTAGGGGAGAAGGTGGCAGCATCCGATTAAAAAATCAGCTGGGGTGAAGACACCGCTGGATTCCTGGACAGGTAATGGTCCTAATATTAAGACCCTTTTCACACGGGGGCGCTTTTCAGGCGTTTGAGCGCTAAAAATAGCGCCTGAAAAGCGCCTCTCAAGCCTCCCCAATGTGAAAGCCCGAATGCTTTCACACTGGGGCGGTGTGCTTACAGGATGGGAAAAAAGTATACACCAAGTATATACTCCTCCACCACCCCTGCCCATTGAAATGAATAGGCAGCGCTGCAACACGGGTACTATTAACCCTTCGGCCGCTAGCGGGGGTTAAAAGCCTCTTCGCTAGCAGCTTAAAAGCACCGCTATAGCAGCGGTAAAGCGCTGCTAAAACTAGCGGTGCTTTACCACTAACGCCCCAGTGTGAAAGGGGTCTAAAAGTCAGCAGCTACAGTGTTTTGTAGCTGCTGAATTTTAATTTTTTTCTGAAGACGTCTGGAGGTCCTCTTTAAGTCATCCACAGAGATCTATACTTTGCAGAAAATGAAGTTAAAGTGTAACTTCAAGCCAAAATGTCTTTTTTTTGTTTTTTTTGTTTTTGTTTTTTGATCAAGTAGGGAAGGGTGAGAACTTATTTCAGGGATTTATTGGTGTCCATGCCACTTTGTCATCAAGACAGGTTAATATTCCCAAGGTGGACACAAACGCTGATTTAAGAACGTTTTTAGCTTTTCTTTTGTAGCCTCTAAACCCTCCTCTATGTTGGCCTCTGTGGCCATACACACATAGGCGTTTACAAGCGTATTAAAGAGAAAAGTTTAGAGGCTGAAAAAATTCACAATCACTTGCGCATTCATAGGAGAAGCGTTTGAGCAGAAAAAACGCATGACGTGCCCAAAGGCCTGTGAACGTATTTAAATATGCCTAAAGGCTAGGTACGTTTAGCGCTTGAGTGTTCATTCACTCAATCGCTAAACGCTCTGTGATTGGCCGGAGCCGCAATTACGTCAATCCCGCGCATGCATGTGAGAGCGGCTGTTTACGGCACAGGGCTCTGAAGGAACGGCATTAGTGGTCACTGGCTGCATGTACAGTAACCATCTCCTAAGTGGTGCACGTTTAGGAGATATTTACACTACCTATAGGTAAGACTTATTATAGGCTTGCCTATAGGTAAAAGCCAGAGATGGAAGTTTACTTCCACTTTAAAGCTTCTGGTCATTCCAGCCAGCACTGAAATTAACCCTGTATGCCTTTTCAGTCTTTTTCGAGATGCAAAAAAGCCCAGTGTGTGTTCTTAACTAAAAACCGATAAGACTGCTTGCCCATCAGAATTTTTTGTTAGGGGGCCCCATGATCTGTAATTATGCTCCTGATGGTGTAGTGCAGGGGTGTCAAACTCAATTTTATTTTGGGCTGTATGAGCAATATTGTTACCCTCAAAGGGCCAGTTGTATCTGTAAGTCTAGATGTCCAGAGCACCCCACCCCTCTTACATCAGATGTCGAGCCCCCCACTATCTGAAGTCAAGAGTTCCCCACACTCCTTTACTCCAACCTTGTGCAGCTGCCGGAAGAAACTGGGGGCGGAGCCGGAAAGTAGAAAGTGCAGTGTCTGGAGGAGGACCAGAGGAGGGTTGGAGTCAGCTGCTGGAGTGTGCTGAAAGCAGGGTTAACTTAATCTTACCCCCCTTCAGTTAATTGCATAGATGTTCAAATGCCGCACAAAATTTTTTTTTATCGCTGTAATTGCCTTTATATTGTACTTTATTGTGGCACTTCCTGTCTCTCCTCCCATGGGAGTAGGCGTGTTTATTGCCTTTCCCGGCGCCGCACTGTCTCCTGGGAGCTTAGTGTCAGGTTTCCCAAGATTCAGTGCGGAAACAATGATCATGCGCGTGAACGAGCTGTGAATGAACAGCATTCACCGCATCCAGGAAATCAATGCTTGTGGGCTTCACATGCCCACAAGCAAGATGGAAACAGCCAGCATCACATTTTTTAAGTTATTCTTAAGATTGGTCGCCGGACTCCCGCTTGAATGCTGAGACCAGAGGAGACAAGGGGGTGCTGTGGCTGCACAGAGAGGTGCAGGATCTGTAGGGGGAGTTCAGTCCTCACTGCTGCCGACTGCTGAGACTGGGAAGGAGGGGGCAGAGACTAGCTGCTCTGGGGCTGCAGAGGGAAGCGCAGGATCTGGCGGAAGAGTTCTGTCCTCCTCTCTGCTGCTAACTGCTGAGACAAAGTAGAGGCAGAAACAAGGGGGTTGCTGCAAGGGCCACATGAAATGGCCTGGAGGGCCAGATTTGGCACTTGGACATTGTGTTTAGCACGTACTGTAGTGCATATTGGGTCTAGCTAGTGCAGTTTGACAGATGTGGTATATACCATAAGGGCTTGTGTTCAGGATTTACTTGTATCCTTGATAGCACAGCCTCTGTCAGCACTGTAGTGGGCTCACTGAATGGTCAGCATTAAGGCAGGCCATACATGAGTCGAATTTCGAAAGAATTTTCTTCTCTAAGAATTTTCGTTCGTATTTTGCACCATTAGTGGGCTCCAGCAACAGTTGATTTTTGTGCGGAAATCAAATTTGAGTAATCGGACATGTTGAAATTTTTTTGAAAAACTAACGATTTTCTGATCAACGATGGGAGAATCGTGCGAGAAATGTGATTGAAAAAGAAAAGCGCATGTGCAAGAAAAGAAGATTCCCGGAAAGAAAAGAAGATTCCCAGCCATGAAAATTCTTTTCTGTAGCAACATGAGGTGAAATTGAAGGCTTGGTTGGCCGAATTTCGAAATCAATGGTGGCACCATCAGATCACAAAATGCACAAATTTTCTGATTTTCAAAAGAAAATTCTTTCGAAATTCGACCGTGTATGGCCAGCCTAAGGCAGTAAACAGAGCAGTTAGATGATGCAGGAAGTTGAATCAGTAAGTAGTGATCTACCTAGGTATGCAGTGTGACAGGTGTGCAAGTCATAAGACCAGCTAAACAACCACTAATCCTCTGGCAGGTGCAATAATACACTTAATATAATATATTTCAACTTTATATTTAGCTTTTTGATGCACAAATAGCAGAGCAAAATCTGATCATGTGTTTTGTTCGGAAACATTGCCAGTTAATATTTATTTGGGATCGGCAAATAATCTGTGCTCAAAATAAAAACCTGTTGACTGTCAGCCTCGTGATTGCCTGGAATTTAGCTTGAACAACAACCTGTCCCACCCCACCCGCCTACATAACTAGCATCCAGTTGAAGTAATGTAGCTATTTATTTCTAAATATATTAAGGCTCAGTTCACACTGCCACGACCCGAAAGACGCGCAACTTACAGTGCGACTTTGCCAGGCGACTTCCTTGGTGATATGCTAGTGACTTGAGTATGACTTGATGCGACTTTGAATGTCAGATCTAAATCACATCAATATAGATGAGAATCCGAATTGGAAGCGACTTCCATTAAAGTTTATGGGCACAAGTCGGATGAAAATCCTCTTGAAGTAGTACAGGAACCTTTTCTAAGGTTGGAGCGACTTCAGTACTGCTAATTAGGAAGGCTCTGATTGACTAACATGGGATTTCACATGTCACGTGACTTGGTGTCTCACAAGTTGGATCCCAAGTCACGGCATTGTGAACCGAGCCTCAATGCATTTTTAAAATGCACCTAGTCTAATTACCTGAATCTGATTCGGTTTTAGTATTTTGCAACCCCAGAACAGTAGAGCTTAGACTGGAAAAAAGGAAAGGAAAGGTACAACTGGAAGCCAATAAGGTGTACTGCATACAGATTTATTTACAAGGAGGAAATTGGCAGGTGGAGAGCAAAGGGATGGCTCTTCAGTCTGCTGCTGCTCCTTCTTCGTCTGTTCTACAGGTTGAGGGGTGGGAAAATAATACCATTGTATTCCTCAACTGATAGGCCTCATTCACACGAGGCGGATCCATTTAGCGGAGTCCACCAGCTCAGCAGGAGATCGCTCTGTTGATCTCCGCCGAGTCGGCGGATGACAGGTCCGTCTCTGCTCACTGAGCGGGGAGGGGCCTGTCAGAGCGCCGATGATTCCTATAGAGAGATCGGACGAAAACAGACAGCATGTCCTTTTTCATCAGATCTCATCCCATCCGCCAAGACAGATGGTGAACGTATCGCCATACGTCTGTTTTTAGCGGATGGCAGGCAGGTGTCAGCGGACAGATCTCCGCTGACACCCGTCTCCCCATAGGAGTCAATAGATGGGTTGCTCGAATCCGCCTGAAAAAGAGACAGGCGGGTCCGAGCGGGCTTATCGTGTGAAAGGGGCCTTACAGAGAAAGTGTCGTCTGCCTGGCTGTACTGTCTGTTAGGCCTGTGTAAAGCCCCAAACACACGGGCCGAATGCTGGGTGACATTGGCTGGTTCAATAAAAAACATTTGGCCCGTGTGTATGACAGCCAGTCCGTTTTTGCCGGCTTCAGTTGTGTGTGACTGTGTCCGTGCAGCCTTTGCTTCACAATTGACATGAATTGGGACTGCCTGCACAGAGATGCATGGAACCACCTGTGCATCCTTGTAAGGGTAAACGCGGCCCTAGCATGGGCATGCGCTATAATACGCCCCATGTAAATGAGGCCTTAGGACTGGTTCACACCTTTGCAGGTTGCATATTCCAGGTGCATTTTGAGTTTTTCAATATACTTTTTTGATCGATTGAAGTCTATGGAACCAAAAACCAAAAAAAAGTCAACTGGCCCTTTTCATAAAATGCACAGATGTGAACTACATCCATAGGAAATCATGTTAAATGGACTGTAGTGTGTTTCTGCAAAACTGAAAGTGCACTAAAAAATGCATAGGTGTGAACCAGGCCTTAGCATCCAGGGCTGCTCATCTGTGCCTGACCACAAGGACACACCTAGTGTGTTTGCATGTGAACAGCTGTATAGCTTGTTAGCCTGTCACTGATTTCTACAGGCTGAGGGGCTGCAGCTGATCACAATCACCTGGCTGTACTTGCCACAGAAATACTGTACAGGGATCTGGGTGGTCTTTGGCTCTGGATCACCATGTGAATGAGCCCTAAATGTAAAGGAGATTTTACAATACTGTTGTTTTTAGGATGGAACATCTACAACCATACCTCCTAACTTTCGGAGATGGGAATGAGGGACACCTATTGGAAAAAATATGTAGGCATAGGACACACCCCCTGCCACGTCCCCCTTAAAGGAAAATTGTACAAAAAAAAAATGATTGGTTAAACCCACAAGTGCTTTTTTACCACTACTATTCCTTTTATATTGGCTTTTAGAATTTACAAATGCATCAATTTAGAAATCGGGTAAAAGGTTTAGCACTGGGAAACACTTTTTAATAAGTAGTGCATTTTATATACAACTATATAGATCAGACCAAATTGAGGGACAAATAAGGAGGACAGAGGGACTTTCCTCATAATGGGGACAGTCCCTCGAAATCTGGGACAGTTGGGAGCTATGTCTACAACCCAAACCGACTGTATCATCTTTCTGCCTGTGTGGTATGGAATGTTCTGCACAGGTATGCACTATATGCGGGAGTCCGGCAATGTCCCTACAATGAGGACAACAATCTCTAGTAGCACATGTCCTACACTTCAGGAAATCCTGTTCTAGGCATAGATGTAACTTGTTTTTTATGGACGATCAAAAAAATGAATGTGCTCAGCAGGAATTGCCTGGATCCAATAAAAACCATTAGTACTCCAAAAACATCAGTCGCAGCGGACTTACTGCTTCTTCAGCCAAGGTGAAATTAAAGCGAGAGCCTATAATTCAAAGTATTTTTTTACAGCTCGAGTTAGAACCATCTGTTCATACGCTCTGTTACTAAACCGTATTGGCCACCATTCATACCTGAGTGTTTCCCTACGGCTAACTATGCTCAACATACACAACTCCATTATTTGTAATTCTACCTGTTTACACTTTCACTTGTTCTTTGTACGCCCTATACTTAAAGAAATACATGAGCTATTTTTTTTTACGTATAAAATCAAAATCCGTCTATTGGGCATTTTTTTGTCTCATTGGACTTCAATACCTATCAATGCACGACATATGCCAGAAGAACTTCTCTCCTCCTCAATGCAGGCCATACATGGGTCAAATTCAGAAAAAAATTTCTTTCGAAAATCAGAAATTTTGTGATCCGATGGTGCCATCATTGCTTTTGAAATTCAACCAACCAAACCTTCAATTACACCTCATGTTGCTGCAGAAAACAATTTCAGTGGCTGGAAATCTTCTTTTCTTTCCAGATCACAGCTTATACACATTTCTTTTTTGATTATATTTCTCGCACCATTCTCCCATCATTGATTGATTGATTTGTTTGTTTTTCTAAAAATTTCCAACATGCTTGATCACTCAAATTCGATGGCCACATGAAAATCAGTAGTTGCTGCAGTCCACTAGTGATGCGAAATTCAAAAGAAAATTCTTAGTTTATGATTTTCGTAAGAAAACTCTTTTGGAATTTGACCCATGTATGGCCTGCTTTAGATCTGCTCTCTTCCCCTTGCCCAGCCCAGGAAACAGATGCCTGGAGCGTCATACACTTGCAAAATTGTTTGCAAAAAGAATGTAAAATACTTTATATCCACCCAAAAAAAAAAAAAGCTGAAAAAAAGCTTACACTCTGCTTTTGTGTAAGTGTGTTCTCATCAGATGATGTTGCTCATGCTTATTTTGCCTGTGTTTTTACACATTCAGCTGACTTGAAGGAATAATGTAGATCAGGGATGCTCATAAATGAGTGTATGGGCACCCAACATAAACAGGTGAACAAATGGACACAACAACTCGCCAGGACTGAGTGGGAATAAACACAAATCTACTGATGATTTCCTTCAAATGGTTTATTCTGATGCACACCATTATGACTGACATCAATGCAGCTACAGTGAGGGAAAAAAGTATTTGATCCCCTGCTGATTTTGTACGTTTGCCCACTGACAAAGAAATGATCAGTCTATAATTTTAATGGTATGCTGGAATACCCATCCACGACCCATTTTCAATGCCCTGGCTGAGGGAAGGAGGTTCTCACCCAAGATTTGATGGTACATTGTCCCTTTTTTAATGCGGTGAAGTTGTCCTGTCCCCTTAGCAGATAAACACCCCCAAAGCATAATGTTTCCACCTTCATGTTTGACGGAGGGGATAGTGTTTTTGGGGTCATAGGCCGGCATTCCTCCTCCTCCAAACACGGCAAGTTGCATTGATGCCAAAAAGCTTGATTTTGGTCTCATCTGACCACAACACTTTCGCCCAAACTTCAGACAGGCCTGTACATGTGCTTTCTTGAGCAGGGGGACCTTGCGGGCGCTGCAGGATTTCAGTCCTTCACAGCGTAGTGTGTTACCAATTGTTTTCTTGGTGACTATGGTCCCAACTGCCTTGAGATCATTGACAAGATTCTCCCGTGTAGTTCTGGGCTGATTCCTCACCGTTCTCATGATCATTGAAACTCCACGAGGTGAGATCTTGCATGGAGCCCCAGACCGAGGTAGATTGACCATTATTGTGTTTCTTCCATTTGAGAATAATCGCACCAACTGTTGTCACCCTCTCACCAAGCTGCTTGGCAATGGTCTTGTAGCCCATTCCAGCCTTGTGTAGGTCTACAATCTTGTCCCTGACATCCTTGGACAGCTCTTTGGCCATGGTGGAGAGATTGGAATCTGATTGCTTCTGTGGACAAGTGTCTTTTATACAGGTAACAAGCTGAGATTAGGGGCATTCTCTTTAACCACTTGCCACCCAGGCCAATTCTGACATTTCTCTCCTACATGTACAAATCATCATTTTTTTGCTAGAAAATTACATAGAACCACCAAACATTTTATATATTTTTTTTTTTGCAAAGACCCTAGAGAATACAATGGCGGTTGTTGCAACTTTCTATCTCGCACGGTATTTGCGCAGCAATTTTTCAAACGGGTTTTTTTTGGGAAAGAAACAGTTTTGTGCTTTAAAAAAAAAAAAAACACTATAAAGTTAGCCCAATGTTTATGCATATTGTGAAAGATGAAGTTATGCCGAGTAAATAGATACCTAACGTATCACGCTTCAAAATTGCACACGCTCATGGAATGGCGCCAAAGTTCGGTACTTAAAAATCCCCATAGGCAACGCTTGAAATTTCTTTTTTCTGGTTACATGTTTTGAGTTACAAAGAAGGTCTAGGGACAAAATTATTGCTCTCGCTCCAACATTCGCGTTGTTACCTCACATGTATGGTTTGATATGTAGGCGGGACTTACGTATGCGTTCGCTTCTGCGTGCGAGCACGCGGGGACAGGGGCGCTTTTAAAAAAAAATTTTTTTTTTATTGTTAATTATACTTTCTTTTTATTTTGACACTATTTTGAAAAAAAAAAAAATTGATCACTTTTTTTATTCCTATTACAAGGAATGTAAACATCCCTTGTAATAGGAATATGACATGACAGGTTCTCTTTATAGTGAGATATGGGGTCAATAAGACCCCACATCTCACCACTAGGCTGGGAAGCCTGAAATCAAAAATCAAAATAAACCAATCACCGCCTCCCAGCCAAAGTGGCGCCGTTTTTTTGAATGCAGAGGCTGGGCGTGACGTCATAACATCGTGCCCGGCCTCCGATCATAGAAATCGCTATGATCAACACCCGGGGCCGGCGGATACTCTGTCCGACTCACCAATCGTAGCAGTAAATCGGTAGAAGCACCAGAGTGGGGGGGACGTCTCCTCTCGCCTCCCGTAAGAACGATCAAGCGGCGGAACAGCCGCTATAATCATTCTTATGGTGTAGGGAATCGCTGGCTGAAAACCCGCTCAAAGTCAGTCACGTCATATGACGGCGGGCGGGAGTGAGGCGGTTAAGAGAGTGCTCCTAATCTCAGCTTGTTACCTGTATAGAAGACACCTTGGAGCCAAAAATCTTGCTGATTGATAGGGGATCAAATACTTATTTGACTCATTAAAATGCAAATCTATTTATAACTTTTTTGAAATGCATTTTTCTGGATATTTTTGTTGTTCTGTCTCACTGTTAAAATAAACCTACCATTAAATTTAGAGACTGATCTTTTTTTTCCCTCACTGTATTGAGTTCTAGGAACAGTATTTACAGACTTTTGAAGCTGACACACTTATAAAGATGTACAGGCCTTTTCTTCAAAAAAGGTTGTGAAAGACTGCATGTGTCCCACAAATGACTGGATCTAACTGCATTACTTTGATGTGAATGTTGTGTCCTGGAGATTGCCGTAAACTGAACTCAAACACTCCCATGTGTGATCAGGCCATAATGACTGTTCCCTCGGAGTGTGGGTTGTGTGGTGTCATAGAAACTAGAAATTACTCAATGGGCTAATTCTAAATTCTCCGACCTTCTAAGGAAGGTGGTGTGTGTGGTGTTTTTTTTTTTTTCTATTCTTTTTTTATTCCCTGACAACAAATCAATCTATTATTGTAGTTCTGATTCATTGGAATGTCAAACACACAAAAGCTGTTGGTTGAAGCATGTTTTTAGTCTAATGACTTGTATAGGTTAAGTCATCGGTGAATAAGTGATATACACATATCATTGCACACAAAGAAACCAATACTGGACGTTTTGCATGGTCATTGTCTAGTTATGGATTTCTTTTTTAGGTTTTTTATTTGTGTAAGTTAGTAAACTTTCAGCAAAAGTCCCATTTCAGAATCAGTTTAGTTTGTTTGCGCTATTTTGAGAACCAGGATGTAGAAGTAGTCTGACGTTTTTATAGATGGACATTAATGCTTCGTTAGTAATGTCTCCTTTTTACCATGCTATAGAATAGGAAGGGAAAATGGAACATGTATACGATACGATGAACAAAGGCAAGGACTAGTCCGCTATCCTAGACATAATTTCTGTATATGTGTTTAAAAGGGATAAGGGATAACAGGGGAGAAGGACAGGTGTGGTGGATGTAGAAATATGGGGAAGGGGTATTTGAGGGGGCATTGTTCTAGTTATAGGCCTAGAAGGGGGAGGGATGTCTGGACCTGCAACATCCCACAAGTTGAAATTGCCTTACACTCTGGGGGTCAGCTAAAATTAAAGAGGTAAGACTGACCTGTTTGAGGCTAAAATCTTAATATAATTTGATGTGAAAAGTAGGATATGTTGTCCATTGTTCTATGCTTTGGTATATGCACAACCGCTGTTGTTACCTGTATAAAAGACACCTGTCCATAGAAGCAATCAATCAAACAGATTCCAATCTCTCCACTATGACCATGACCAAAGAGCTGTCCAGGGATGTCAGGGACAAGATTGCAGACCTACACAAGGTTGGAATGGGCTACAAGACCATCGCCAAGCAGCTTGGTGAGAGGGTGACAACAGTTGGTGTGATTATTCGTAAATGGAAGAAACACAAAATAACTGTCAATCTCCCTCGGTCTGGGGCTCCATGCAAGATCTCACCTGATGGAGTTTCAATGATCATGAGAACAGTGAGGAATCAGCCCAGAACTACACAGGAGAATCTTGTCCATGAGCTCAAGGAAGCTGGGACCATAGTCACCAAGAAAACAATTGATAACACAATACAAAGTGAAGGACTGAAATCCTACAGCGCCCGCAAGGTCCCAATGCTCAAGAAAGCACATATACAGGCCCATCTGAAGTTGGCTAATGAACATCTGAATGATTCACAGGAGAACTGGGTGAAAGTGTTGTGGTCAGATGAGACCAAAATCGAGCTTTTTGGCATCAACGCTCTATGTTTGGAGGAGGAGGAATGCTGCCTACGACCCAAAGAACACCATCTCCATTGTCAGACATGAAGGTGGAAACATGCTTTGGGGAGTTTATCTGCTAAGGGGACAGGATAACTTCACTGCATCAAAGGGACAATGGACGGGACCATGTATCGTCAAATCTTGGGTGAGAACCTCCTTCCCTCAGCCTGGGCATTGAAAATGGGTCGTGGATGGGTATTCCAGCATGACAATGACCCAAAACACACAGCCAAGCCAACAAAGGAGTGGCTCAAGAAGAAGCACATTAAGGTCCTGGAGTGTCCTAGCCAGTCTCCAGACCTAAATCCCATAGCAAATATGTGGAGGGAGCTGAAGGTTCGAGTTGCCAAACGTCAGCCTCTAAACCTTTATGACTTGGAGAGGAGTGGGACAAAATCCCTCCTGAGATGTGTGCAAACCTGGTGGTGAACTACAAGAAACGTCTGACCTCTGTGATTGCCAGCAAGGGTTTTGCCACCAAGTACTAAGTCATATTTTGCGAAGGGGTCAAGTGCTTATTTCACTCATTAAAATGTAAATCGATTTATAACTTTTCTGAAATGCGTTTTTATGGATTTTTTTGTTGTTCTGTCTCTCACCGTTAAAATAAACCTACCATTAAAATTCTTTGTCAGTGGGCAAACTTAAAAAATAAGCAGAGGATCAAATACTTTTTTCTCTCGCTGTACATTGGATCAGGTCAGCAGAGCTCAGATTTAGATAAAGAGGGGCAGGTTGGGTGAGTTGCATGTAGATGTGTTGACCAAGAACATGCTATTAGGAGTAGAGAGCAGAGTGAGAAGATCATTGGTCTCCAGTGTCTCCTTCTACTGTCTAGCCAAAGGCTTGGGGACAAGACATGCAAGTGCTGCAGTAGAAAAAAATAGGACTCCTGGTATGGCAGGCAGGGCTGTGCTGTGTGCCAGAGCTGGGTAAATCTCAGTAATGTATGGACAGACAAAAAACATCTTTTAGGCAGGTAAAACCGATGTGTCATAAGTATTTATCTCTGCATTTAGTTGCTTGCCTGGAATTCGGTGTTCTTTAAAATACTATCAGTGATAATATATTATGATGATCTACAAATCCTTAAGATATGTTCACGTTTTTTGTCCTCTGTTTACGCAGCTTGATTTGTTCTTTTAGGCTTTTACAATATAACCACATTCTGTAAATATCATTTGCCTTGGAGGTAATCCAGTATGCATTGTAGAACCGTACTTTTCCAGTGTGTTTTGTAATCGGATCTCCAGTGCAGCAGATGCAGAGCCTTTCATGTGGAACAATACTGGCCAGACCCAGCCCTGCTCTCCTCTGTATAAGTTCATTCTGCACATCTACCTAGAGCTGGAAAGAAAACTGAGTGCAGTTCATAGTTGCTGATTTCAGGATGTTCATATAAAGAGGGTGCGGTTGTATATGTGCCAGAAGTTGAACTGTTGTTGTTCAGTGCTTCAATCAAAGTCACATGCAGTAACTCTTTCTATGAAGTTAACGGGCATAAAAAAAATATATGATTTGAACCATCACTAATATGTGGTCTTTTAATAAAATATTGCACATAATATGTATAGCAAAACTAGATAAGCTAGATCTGGATATTTTAGAGTGGTTGCAAACCTCAGACATGAAATATGAACAAAGCATATCCCTCTATAGTGTGTACTTGTCTCGATCCAGAGCACTGTGTCATTTCCCTGTGCTGCTTCGATCCCCTGCTATCTGCATGAGTCACTTCTGACAACTTTTCCTGACACCAAGAGCTAAAAAGGTGACAGGGGAGGGATCTCCAGTATTGTGAATGACCGCCCCAGTTATGTTCCTGTGTGCTGGGGGGGTTCTTCCCTACCTTCTTCCCTTCCCTCCTCACTGAGCTCTGCAATATGTTATTTCTGTTCTCCCCCTGCTTTCTTGAAACTCAGACAAGCTTTATAAATTCTGGTCTTTGAATTGATGCAGAAAAGATATTGCTACAGATAAACAGGTACAACTTATGTAAGAGTACATAAGGTATAAATAGGGCCAATGATAAATCCAAGGGAAAAACCAAGCTTACTTACCGACCAGCTCGCAGACAACCAAATAAACCTGTCTAACAGTATGCCTTAAAAGCAGGGGTTTAGTCCGCACACATTTGCAAATACATGCCTAAGCCACAGAGCCTCTCCACGGCACCCCGGTATCTGTGGTACCTAACACTAACTTATACGTGTCCCCACAGTGGAGGCACATGCATTCTGATAGATAGGTGGAGGGCAGGTGGACTGATGGGGAGCCACCCCTTCTTATAGATACAGGTGCACACTGAGCACCCAGTATATAGCATAATGGCTGCAAAGGTGTCGGTGTGTTGCCTGAACATTATAAATTTGGGAATGCGTGCGGACTAAACCCCTGCTTTTAACGCATACTGTTAGACAGGTTTATTTGGTTGCCTGTGAGCTGGTCATTAAGTAAGCTTGGCTTTTTTCCTTTTTATTTATCCTTGGCACTGTTTATACAACTTATGTAGGAGGAGGATTTGTTTGTTCTCTGTGTATCACCCAAGACCAGTCACTTCATTGGGTATGTGTAAGGGTTTACAACCACTTTAAATGAACAGATCTGTTAGTAGCGTTACCAACCATTCACATATCCCCTTAGTTTCTTTATAGACCAGAGTTACCTTTTTTTTTTTTTTTATGTGGCTGTAAACCCTTACATACAGTATATGGACTGAAGTGACTAGGCTACACAAATCCTCCTGCATTAGTTGTATTAGTTTATCTGCAGCCTGCTCTTCTCTACAGCCTTCTAAAACACAGATTAAAGGCTTTTTCTCAGTTCCATTAGGCAGGGTGCAGAGATCTAATGTCACATACTTTTTTAAATCTTCCTTTCCTTTTCATGTTTTTTTTTCTTTTTTTAGCAGGTCTTTGGCCTGTGACTGCAAGCTACTCTTAACAATTTCAAAGTGAGACTGTCCCAATACAAGCCTGGTTGTTACACATTGATTGTCCCTTCATTAACATACAATCCAGAAGCAAAGCTTTTAGATCTTTAAGACAGTCCAAAGATGATGCAATTTTCTTTCCTGCAACCAAGGGCTGCCCGGAGTTCAGCTTCAATTGAAGAAGCTGAAGTTAGAAGCTGATTGGTTACTATGCACAGCTGCACCAGTATCTGTGTGCACCCAATTTGTCTGCGAAGAGACTGCAGGAGATCAGCATCACTGAGATGCAACAAAAAGATGAAAAAGGCTAATTTGAATAAGTGCACCCAGGAACACGTCCCTTCTCTTCCTGTGCAATGCAAGTCTGTGTAAGGATACCTGTGCTGAGAAGTGTGGCTGTTATCAGCTATGTCAGCATAAAGCACAGGAGTGTGAGTGCAGGAAGTAGCATCCAAATGAGTGGCAAACGTTATTATCTGACCATTCATTTCAACCTTTTCGCAATCTTTTTCAAAAGAGCATATGTGCATTTAAGATAGATTTCATGCATGTTTCCCGGCAAAGGTAAAGTATAATGGGCTACTATGCATTGCATAGTAGCCCATTATGTGACACTTACCTGCAGGAGAAGCCCGCGTTGTCCCCGTCTTCCTCGTTGGTAGCGAGCGTCCATTCTTCACCCCTCTTCCTTCCAGTGTCATGAACTCCGGCTCTGTGACTAGCTGGAGTCATGCGACATCGGGTGACGTCACTCCCGCGCATGCGCGCGCAAGCCGCCTTTAACGGCACGACCCGAGCTAGAAACTGCACAGCGTGCCCTTTCTAACTCCGGCGCATGCACAGAAGAAATTGCCCCAAGGGCGATTTGCAAGTATCTCCTAGACCGTGCAGGTCAGGGAGATATTTCAAGCAACTACAGGTAAGCCTTAATCTAGGCTTACCTGTAGGTTAAAGTGGTTGTAAAGGGTTTGCAACCACTTTAATGACCTGTAAAAGCCTCCTTGTGAGGTCACCCAAAAGTCCAGAGCCTGCTGCTGGGTGCCACCATCTTGGATGTGATGTCCACAGACTTAGAGCTGTCACTTGGAGTGACACTCAATAGTCGTGTAGTAAACAATATTATGACACTCCCAGAAGAGGAGAGGGCTATGATGTGCATGGAGAGGCTCCTGGGCTAGTTAATGGACTCCCTGAAGTAGTCAATTTGCTAACAGGTTCCAAGACACCATTGCAAGTGCAAATAATTTATGCAAAAGGTAAAACATTGCAATTTTATGCATTTAAAATACCTGATTTTTATGTTTGTTAGCTCTTTCTTTTCGAAGTTGCTGACGTGGTCATTTAAAGTGTAAATATGCTTTTTTGTAAAGCTGAACTATGCTGTTCCATATGGGTATAGCAACATAGGGGGTTATTTACGAAAGGCAAATCCACTTTGCACTACAAGTGCAAACTACAAGTGCAAAGTGCACTTGAAATTGCACTGAAAGTGCACTTGCAAGTGCAGTCGCTGTAGATCCGAGGGGGACATGCAAGGAGAATAAAACCAGCATTTTAGCTTGTACATGATTGGATAATAAAATCAGCAGAGCTTCCCCTCATTTCAGATCTACCCCTCAGATTTACAGCGACTGCACATCCAAGTGCACTTTTAGTGCAATTTCAAGCGCACTTTGCACTTGTAGTTTGCACTTGTAGTGCAAAGCAGATTTGCCTTTCATAAATAACCCCTAAACTTGCCTACCAGCTAGGGCTCCCTTTCTGTTAAACCCTCCCCTGATCCTCCATTGTGATAGCAGGCTAAGGCTGGCCAATGGCCATACACTATTCAATTTTCCTGTTCAACTTTCCTTTAGATTTACCAAAACCATATAATAGGAGGTCAAACCTAAACACTTTCAATTTGGATGCAATCAGGCTGGCCCCTGTACTACATAGTTGAAGGTAAATCTAAAGAAAATTGAACAGGAAAATTGTATGGTGTATGGCCAGCTTTAGGATCCTCTCCCCGCGCACCCGCTGTCACAATTTAAAAAAAACACGGCCATGAGGGGATCTGCCCATCTGGCCGCGTCATTCATTCACAGAGTTCTCCCATTCATAGAACTCGGTGAATGAATGATGTGGCCAGGTGGGCGGATCCCCTCATGGCCATGTTTTTTAAAAATTGTGACAGCAGGTGCGGGGAGAGAATCCCTAGCCTGTTATCACAATGGGGGATGGGGGGGGGGTTAAACAGAAAGGGAGCCCTAGCTGGTAGGCAAGTTTGCGGCTGCTGGCTTGTAGTTATCAATGAACTACCAGGGTGCTGTTGAACACTCTAGGTAGTTCATTGATGCTTCCTGTCATGACTGCCTACAAGGTACAAGCAGACAGATACACTGAAGAGCCTGAGATTGCACCCGTGATCTTCTAATCGTGGGTGCAATGCTTTGCAGGCTCCTATTAAAAGAAAATAATTAATGCACATTTTTTACCGGCAAAAAGATGTGCATTTTATTATATATTTTTTATTTTGTACAAAGGTGAATTTATCCTTTTAACCCCTTGAGCTCCAGAAAGGTTTACACCCTCTTCCTGACCAGGCCATTTTTTGTGATACAGTACGGTGTTAATTTAACTGACAATTGCGCTGTCGTGCAACGCTGTACTGAAATTATATTTGTGTCCTTTTTTTTTCCCCACAACTAGAGCTTTCTTTTTGGTGGTATGTGATCACCTCTGTGGTGTTTATTTTTTGCTCTATAAACAAAAGAAGACTGTCAATTTTGAAAAAATAAAAATTTTTTTACTTTTTTTGCTATAAAACCTACCCAATAAAAAAATTTAAAAAAATCTAATTTCTTCATCAATTTAGGTCAATATGTATTCTGCTACATATTTTTGGTAAAAAAATCCCAATCAGCATATATTGATTGGTTTGTGGAAAAGTTATAGCGTCTACAAACTATGGGGCATTTCTAATTTTTTTACTAGTAATGGCAGCGATCAGCGACTTTTAGCAGGACTGCGATATGGCAGTATACAAATCGGACACCTGAAACTTTTGATACTTTTTGGGAACCAGTGACATTGGGCGATCAAAGGGTTAAATGTTTGCCTAGGTTGCGCTTACTCACTGTGTGGGTGGTGCTTTGACTAGGTGAAGGCAAAGATCCGTCTTCCTGCTTTGAAGAAACACAGGATCAAAGCCTTCCCCGCTAACAGAACGACAATCTGCCTTGTTTACATACATGCCGTTCTGCTTGTGTCTGGAACAATCGGCAGGTCCCGGCAGACACTGAGTCTGCCGGACCCGCTGATTGGCTTCCGCTGTGTCCGCTCACAGTGGGACTGGGACCTAGGTACCTGATCTGGCACAGAGCGGCCTCCCTGTACGTGGGGCAGTTGCTAAGTGGTTAAACAATGAAGTCCAAAACTGCACTTACAAGAAGCTTCTTAAAAGTTATTATAGAGACGGAGCAACTGTTGGGTCCAGCACCCCCTAATGCCACAGGAGGAAGTCCTTGTACTTTTGGGACGCACAGTGCTGAGCGTATACTCTCTCCTGTCACAGCCGCTGAGCTAACCATATGCAATGATAAAGATATTGGAGTTGATTTACTAAAACTGGAAAGTGCTAAATTTGGTGCAGCTGTGTACAGAAACCAATCAGCTTTCATGGTTTTTTTTTTTTTTGTAAAGGCTTAATTGAACAAGCTGAAGTTAGAAGCTGATTAGCTACCGTGTACAGCTGCACCAGATTTTACGCTTTCCAGTTTTAGTAGGTCAACCCCTATGTGTAAATATCCAGGCAAGACAGACAAGTCATGCATCAAAAGAGCTTCTAGAAACTATAGCTTTTATCATCTATCGTCTTTTACACTTGCCTTTGCGCAATAGTCAATTTTGTGTTTTTTTTTTTTTTTTTTTTTTTATAGTTATGGCAAAGTAAAGAATTTTCCATTGTACCAAGGAATAACTTTGTAGATATTCCCACGCATTTCATTTTCGTATAACACATTTTTTCCAACCACATGGTGTCCTGAGAAGTTGTGAACTGTGTGGCTATTTTTTTTGCTTTGAATAGATTAGGACATTTTATTTGCTGTTTGAAGCCAATGTGCCCATAGAAAGATTTCCCTTTGTTTGCTGTTCCTGAAACAATTCATGTTAGAATTCCCATTATTTTCTGTGTTGGTAACAATAGAACAAATACAGAATGTGTACCTCCCCAGTGGGGGTACAGGCAGGCAAAGAGGTTTTAAGGTCTCATACACATGGGTGCAGAGGGTGGTATTTCTGTGGTTGGGTGTTGTTTACAGCCACCTGTACTAATCAATGACAGGATTGGCCTTACCAGACTACTATTGGGCGGCCATTTTGGTCACAGTGGTTTGTGCTCTCTAGGGCCAATGCAGCTGTGTGTCTGGAGGCATCTGTTCTTGGGTTGCTCCAGGAGCTGGGCAACTTGGTACTTGGGGGTTGTCGGGCCTATGCTGACTTTCCACTTCCTACTAGAACAACATTAAGGGTCTGGGTAGTGGCCAGGCATAGGTTTGGCCGCCCCAATCAGTGGTCCCCTTTTACCCCACTGTGGGGGAACCCCAGCCTTCTACAGTTCCGCTCTATTCCTGACCCCCAGGTGTGGGCCCGGTATGGCATTAAAATAATTGGGGATGTGTTCTTGGTGTGGGCCTTGCACCCCTTCCCTGATCTCAAGGCCAAATTTCACTTGCCTGCTTGCTCCCACATGTTCTGGAGCTGCACGAGAATTGCTCAGTATTGGGAGGAGGTGGTGGAACTCACTAATGGTCACCTCCAGGTGACTCTTCCAGTCTCACTGGAGATGGCTGAGTTGGGAATTCAGGATGATGAGCAGAGGCCTAGGTGTACTAAACTACTGCTAGCATACCTCTTTTTTTATGCCAAATGGGAAATTATTCTTATATGGAATGCCCATTCCCCTCCATCCATAGGTTCATGCGGAAAAAACAATGCTGCTCTTCCTCTATATAAGTTAACTTACATTAACAGGAATTGCCCCAAGAAATTCGACAAGGTGTGGCAGTCATGGATGGCTTAGTCTGGGCACTAACTTTCCTGTGCTTTGCCTTTTAGTACTGGAGTGGCTGCTTCACCCTTTCATTGTCTCTGTTGGGTCTTAATTGGGAAATGGGATTGGTGTTTTATTTTCCTTCGTTTTTATTGATTATTGATTGGTTATTCTCCATTTGAGGTTTACCCATGGTGTTAGAACTATTCGTTTATCGGTTCACCTGATGTGTATTTTGATCTCTTTAGAACTGTCAGTGTATAATGTACTTCTTGATATTGTCCATATTTTTACTCTGTACCATGTCTTTGCTCAATAAAGGAACATTCTGATTGTTAAAAAAAAAATCAATGACAGGATGCAACTGTGCGCTAGTAAACGCAGATCTAAGTATATGCATGCGTACAGGTACAGATGTACACTCCTGGATGTAGACTTCTGTGTCCAGGGGTGTACATCCATACCTGTTCTCATCTATGTGCTTAGATTTGTGGTTAACAGTATTCAAACGCATCCCGCATCCTGTTATTTGTACAGGTGGCTGTCCGCAACACCTAAGACACCCAACCACAGAAATACAGGCAGTTTTATGCTGTATGGCCATCTGCGTTTGCACCCGTGTGTATAAGCCTGAGCACTCCTACTCTATCCAAGACTGAAAGAGAAAAAAAAAAAGGGTTTGGCTTTACATGCACTTTAATTATTTATACAACAAAATAGTGCTATGCATTTATTGGTAGCTTTATTATCTAAATGGTGTATGGGTGTGTGTGTGTGTGTGTGTGTGTGTGTGTGTGTGTATACATATAAAATACACACACAGTATCTCCCAAAAGTGAGTACACCCCTCACATTTTTGTAAATATTTTATTATATCTTTTCATGTGACAACACTGAAGAAATGACACTTTGCTACAATGTAAAGTAGTGAGTGTACAGCTTGTATAACAGTGTAAATTTGCTGTCCCCTCAAAATAACTTAACACACAGCCAAAAATGTCTAAACCGATGGCAACAAAAGTGAGTACACCCCTAAGTGAAAATGTCCAAATTGGGACCAAAATGTTAATATTTTGTGTGGCCTGCATTATTTTCAAGCACTGCCTTAAATCTCTTGGGCATGGAGTTCACCAGAGCTTCACAGGTTGCCACTGGAATCCTCGTCCATGACGACATCCCGGAGCTAGTGGATGCTGGAGACCTTGCGCTCCTCCACCTTCCATTTGAGGATGCCCCACAGATGCTTAATAGGGTTTAGGTCTGGAGACATGCTTGGCCAGTTCATCACCTTTACCTTTACCTTCAGCTTCTTTAGCATGGCAGTGGTTGTCTTGTAGGTGTGTTTGGGGTTGTTATGATGTTGGAATACTGCCCTGCGGTCCAGTCTCTGAAGGGAGGGGATCATGCTCTGCGTCAGTATTTCACAGTACATGTTGGCATTCCTGGTTCCCTCAATGAACTGTAGCTCCTCAGTGCCGGCAGCACTCATGCAGCCCCAGACCATGACACTCCCACCACCATGCTTGACTGTAGGCAAGACACACCTGTCTTTGTACTCTGTCACGAATGTCGCATCTACCTCAATGCAGGTGGTCAGACACTATAACTAGCTACTGTGTGCTTCACCTACAGCAGCCCCCTTTCCCTTAAGACAAGCAGGCTTGCCGGTACTTGGTTGCCCCCAGGACTTATACACAATGCTATAGTGCCTGGCTACCACACTAGGGCAGACGCAAGCAGAGAAAACAGACTACTTGCAGTTTAGCAGACTGCTTCTAAGACGGTCCAGGTAATAGGCAGGCTGAGTTCAAGGAATAGTCCAATATCTGATCTAGGTCATACACAGGGAGAATCAACAGCAAGCAAGGCAGACAAACGGGAGGCTTGATCAAGAACAATGCAGTTAACTGTGTCTCTATCACAAGCAAGGGATAGATTGTTTGGTTTGCTTATATTAGATGACTGATCAGATCAATCAACTTGCAGGTAAACACAGACAGGGGAAAAGCAACAGCCAACAGCCGGATGCTGGAATGAGCAACAGGGGCAATAATTGATCATGACATACTCCTCACCTGGTTGCCGCCACACACGCTTGACACCATCTGAACCAAATAAGTTTAACTTGGTCTATCAGACCACAGGACATGGTTCCAGTAATCCATGTCTTTAGTCTGCTTGTCTTCAGCAAACCGTTTGCAGGCTTTCATGTGCATCATCTTTAGAAGAGGCTTCCTTCTGGGACGACAGCCATGCAGACCAGTTTGATGCAAAGTGTGGCGTATGGTCTGAGAACTGACAAACTGACCCCCCACCCCTTCAACCTCTGCAGCAATGCTGGCAGCACTCATACGTTTATTTCCCAGAGACAACCTCTGGATATGATGCTGAGCACGTGCACTCAACCACTTTGGTCGACCATGGAGAGGCCTGTTCTGAGTGGAACCTGTCCTGTTAAACCGCTGTATGGTCTTGGCCACCATGTTGCAGCTCAGTTTCAGGGTCTTGGCAATCTTCCTATAGCCTAGGCCATCTTTATGTAGAGCAACAATTCTTTTTTTCAGATCCTCAGAGAGTTCTCTGCCATGAGGTGCCATGTTGAACTTCCAGTGACCAGTATGAGAGAGTGAGAGCGATAACACCAAATTTGACACACCTACTCCCCATTCACACCTGAGACCTTGTAACACTAACGAGTCACATGACATCAGGGAGGGAAAATGGCTAATTGGGCCCAATTTGGACATTTTCACTTAGGGGGTACTCACTTTTGTTGCCAGTGGTTTAGACATTAATGTTTGTGTGTTGAGTTATTTTGAGGGGACAGCAAATGTACACTGTTAGAGCCCTTTCACACTGGGGCGGGCGTCAGCGTCGGCGGTAAAATGCCGCTATTATTAGGTTTTACCTCCGCTAGCGGCTGAGAAAGGGTTAAATACCACCGCAAAGCGCCTCTGCAGAGGCGCTTTGCCGGCGGTATAGCCGCGCTGTCCCATTGATTTCAATGGGCAGGAGTGGTATACACACCGCTCCTTCACCGCTCCGAAGATGCTGCTGGCAGGACTTTTTTTACCATCCTGCCAGCGCATCGCTCCAGTGTGAAAGCCATCGGGGCTTTCACACTGGAATGAAAGTAGCGGCACTTTCGGGGCGGTTTGCAGGCGCTATTATTAGCGCAATAGCGCCTGCAAACCGCCCCAGTGTGAAAGGGCTCTTATACAAGCTGTACACTCACTACTTTACATTGTAGCAAAGTGTCATTTCTTCAGTGTTGTCACATAAAAAGATATAATAAAATAATTACAAAAATGTGAGGGGTGTACTTACTTGTGTGTGTGTGTGTGTGTGTGTGTGTGTGTGTGTGTGTGTGTGTGTGTGTGTGTGTGTGTGTGTGTGTGTGTGTGTGTGTATAGTAGTATTTATTTTATTAAACCTGCTAGTATGTGAGATAGCACATAAAGAAAATCTCTGACTATGAAAGCCACTCATGGTTTGTTTTTCAATATAAAATTTATTCTGCAGAATAAAAAGGGAGAAGCTGATTGCTGTAGGCAACACAGTGAATTGTTCTTTCATGATTTTTCATTTCTGAATCTTCCAACAGTCTGGAGATGGGTAGATAGGTAGGAGTAGCTTATTTTTGAAGAATAAGCAGTCTTTTTAGACTGTAAAAATTATAAATTAGATGATTGGTGCCTGTAAAGAGGACTTCTGCCCTTTTCTTATCAGACGTATAAAAATGAGAGATGGTGTATTTATGGGTGATCTGCTTCCCAACATTTGACATAATGAACACCTTAATGAAGTCATTCATAGCTGGGCATATGCAAGGTACTTAGCCTCTGTTCACACTATGCTCCGCATGTGAATCACACAGGAACCGTACCGCATTCCTATTTAATTCACATGCGGTTCAGTTTGGTGCGATTTGAGCCCATTTTTTTTGAATGCGCTCAAATCGCACCGCATCACACAAGTCATGCATGCAACAATTTTGGAACCGCACTGTAACTGGATTGCATCGTACTTTTTTTACCATGGAATCCGGCACAGGCAAACACACTGCATTTGCGACCTGCATTTTCGGGTGTCATTAAGATTGCACTGACACTCACTGCAGATCGCAAGGGCAGTGCGATTTGAATGAGGTGCGGGATCGTGGGGTTTCCTGCACCGCTTTATTGTACACCTAGGCTGAACTTGAAAAGGCTACTTCATCCAATTGTATTGCAGCTACATTATTATAAGTGTACAGTCATATATATGCTGTATATTTTTTGCTATATGCATCCTCGTTTAGCTTTACTCACTACAACTGTGTCTGAGTCTTCACCTTGAGTCAAGCCCAGTTATCTGCCTGACCTCCCACAATGGGGTAAATTTACTAAAGGCAAATAGATTGTGCACTTTGCAAGTGCAATTGCTCCAGAGCTTAGTAAATCGCAAAGAATACCCAATCACATGCAAGAAAAAAAATAAATAAAAAATAATTTTTGCTTGCACATGTTTGGATGATGGAAGTTTCCCTCATTTACTAAGCTCTGGAGAAACTGCACTTGTAGAGTGCAACTGTACTTACAAAGTTCTCTTTTTTTTTCCTTTTAGTGAATCTACCCTACGGTGTCATAATACCATCAGAAACTGTAGCGTTTCATTCCTCTTACCAGTGAGATGTTTTTGGTGGGATATGGGATATTACAAGTCCCTACAAATAGCTTTAGTACCACATTATGCATGGTCTTGTGGGATTTTTTTTTCTGTCCTGTCTGGATAATTTGTTTCCTTTTTAAAATCTGTATTTATTAAGTTCAAAATGTTGTCATCATTTTAACATTTGCCATCTCTGTACAGGTTTACAAGATGATGAGGATCTGAAGTATCTTCTGAAGGGAAGTCCACTGTCCAAAGTCAAGTCTGCATCATGGAAGAGGTCAAGGCATTACAAGCTGCAAGAGGACTGCAAGACTGTCTGGCATGATTCAAAAAAGATCTTTAAGTCGCCTGACTCCCAAACTTGTGAGTAGATGGTGAAGAACTTTTATGTTGAATTAAAGATGGACAATAAAGATGCACAGTCATGTGAAAATATTTGAATGTAATCTGAAATAGGCTTGTTTTTTCCTTGCTGACAGTCCCAAATGTTGATTGTGTAAAACGTGTAACACTAAGCCAGAGGAGTAATTACCTACTAAAATATGGCTGTCAGGAAAAAGAACAGCCTTGCAATATACCAGGGGTAGGCAACTTTAACCGGTTCAATACAGGGCATTTTCACCCCCTTCCTTCCCAGGCCAATTTTTAGTTTTCAGCGCTGTCGCACTTTGAACGACAATTGCGCGGTCGTGCGACGTTGTACCCAAAAAAAATTGACGTCCTTTTTTCCCCACAAATAGAGCTTTCTTTTGGTGGTATTTGATCACCTCTGCGGTTTTTATGTTTTGCGCTATAAACAAAAGTCAAAATTTTGAAAAAAACACAATATTTTTTAATTTTTGCTATAATAAATATCCCAATTTTTTAAAAAAAAAACAAATTTTTTTCCTCAGTTTCGGCCGATACGTATTCTTCTACATATTTTTGGTAAAAAAAATCTCAATAAGCGTATATTGATTGGTTTGTGCAAAAGTTATAGCGTCTACAAAATACAGGATAGATTTATGGCATTTTTAAAAAAAAAAGATTTATTTATTTTTTTTTACTAGTAATAGCGGCGATTGCGTTTTTTTTTTTTTTCGTGACTGCGACATTATGGCGGACACATCGGACACTTTTGACACATTTTTGGGACCATTCACATTTATACAGCGATCAATGCTATAAAATTGCATTGATTACTGTGTAAATGTGACAGGCAGTGAAGGGGTTAACACTAGGGGGACACAAGGGGTTAAATATGTTTCCTAAGGGAGTGTTTCTAACTGTAGGGGGCGGGGACGTACAAGGGGAGGAGACCGATCAGTGTTCCTCTGTACTGGGAACACAGATCAGTCTCCTCACAACTGACAGGACGTGGATCTGTGTGTTTACACACACAGATCCACGGTCCGGCCCGGCTAACGGGCAATCACCGGGGGCCCGGCGGACATCGCGGCCGCCGGGCACACGCACTGTGTCCAGAGCGCCCCCTAGACGGCCGGGAATATGATGTCCACCCAGGATGGGAGATCCCATCTGTGGACGTCATATTGCTATGGCCAGGCCGAAGTGGTTAAAGAGGTGGAGATCTACCTGAACAACATCGGAGAAGCCAAAGATCAAGCAAGCACAGTGTCGCCTCCTCACACCTGATTTCAATGTCTAATTGTCATACTACCATGTTGCAGTCGCATGCATTGTGTGGCAATCATGGGTTTAAATCGGGTGGTGAGGAGGCAACACATGGCCTCCACACCACCTGTCAAATACACTCGGATCGCTTTTCAGAGAAGCAGCATTGCTTGCTGCACTTGTGAACGAACCCTTAGTTGGATTTCGCCAAGGCACCCTGAGGGCTCGTTCACATGTAAAGTTGGGGCGTGGTAAAACCCTGCAGTTGAGTCCCGGATCAGTGTGAAAGCATCCCTGTACTATTATGCCCAGTGTATTGCTTCACACTGACCTAAAGAACTCTTCTTTGCTGCTGCTGGCACCACTCTGGAGACCGCTAGCCGGGTGGAGAGGCAGAGTGCAGATGGTATCACTCCCCATTTGACAGGAGCCAGCACCACAGAGCAGGCATCAGCTAATGTGGCTCTTGCTCCCTACTACAGCTCCAACTTTACCAGTAGTCCCTCTGATTTGCACTCTGATCCTCTGGAATGGCGGGTCAGCAAGCCCAGACTATGATCCACCAGTCACCTGTCTGCGATCTACAGGTTGCTGACCCCTGCAATATACTGTCAGATTCTCAATTTAATTTATGTATATTAAATCAAAACTATAGCCAAGTGATATGGGTGGATGTAGTGTGATCAATGACAAAATATTCTGTTCCTTGTTCCTGCAATTGACCAGTTTCAGCATGTGAGAATGCTTAGCTGAGCATTTGCATAGTCACTTTGCTGTTTCTGCTTAATACAGTTGGAAATCTCATGCATGCAGACCTTGAGGAATCCTATTCATCTCCACTCCAGCAATGCGGCCTTCACCGGCCACTGACATGTTCAACCGATCTTCTTTGGGTTCCGGCCTTCAGCCTTTTTGATTGGCCAGGCCAGAATAATGTCACTCTCATGCATGTGCATGAGTTCATTCATCTTGGCTGGTACCATACCTAAAATTCTGGTATATGCATAGTTACTATGTTGCAATGTAATTCTGTATAAAATGTGATACCTGGAATTATAGGCTACCTTTTTGGAATGCAGGTAGGCCTTGCTGAACTTTTATAGAACATTACCTTTGTTTAGAATGAACATTTTATAAAATAAATTTGTAAATTACCAAGGTAAGACAGGCCATAGATAATGCGATTTTTCTTTCCTGCAACTACGGGGAGACGTCTCTGCCGGAGAGAATGCTTAATTGAATGCTTAATTGAATGCTATAAATCTGACATGCTTCTTGTACCAAAGTCGATTGATAGATCAACTTGGGTACAATCAGCCTACCCATAGATGGATTGAATTTCGGAAATGTATGCTTAAAGTAAGAGGATGAACAGGCAAGATTTTGAATGCAGAAGAGACATGCTTTGTCTCTTCTGCATTAAAGTTACTTACCTGCCTGTCTGCCCTTGTACAGAGAGCTACTCACGTGCAGCTTAGTGTAAAAATTCAGCATTGCCAATTCTGATTGAACTCCAGTCCATGCACATGAGTGATGTCGTCCCCGCCTGGCCAATGACAGCGGGCAGCGATTGAGACCTGGAGGTTGGCCCCTAAACATGTCAGCAGGCCGGGCGGGGAGCTCGTATGTATATGAGTATAGTTCAGCTTTAGAGTATATGCAACCCTTAACAATGTTTTTTTTTTTTGTTTTGTTTTTTTTACTCCCTTTTTGCCTGTTAAATATACCATTAGAAGTGTTTTGTTGTATCTGCTCAATAAGTGCAAAAAAGACATGTTGATTCTGCACCGAATTTAGCGAACTTGTAAATCCTGTGCATTCTGTGCTGCACTGAAATCTCATGGCGTCTTATCCACCTGCCCAGATTACCATTGGGCACTGGAGAATTATAGAGATAAGGAGAGGGAAGGTATTCTGTAGTCTTGATCCTGTCTTAGGGGGACAATGTCACTGCTCCCAATGATTTAGTACAAAGAGTGAACGTTGTCTCCCTAGGACAGGAATTGTGTTACTGGCAAGGTTACTAGGCTAAAGTGAAGGGGGAAAAAAAAAACAAAAACAAAATCGAAATACTGGCAAGCGTCAACATATTACATTTTGTTTTTGGGTTTAGATACACTTTAAGACTGGGTTCACACTGGAGTACGCTCGGGCTCTCAGCAGGAGTCTGGTGCATCTCCATTCACGGTTTGAGGTCCGATTTCAGCCTGAATTTTGGGCTGAATTAGGACCTGAAACAGACCAAGAGACACATAGTGCTCCTGTACAATACACATCAGAACCGCTGCAGAGATTTGTGAACTGGCTCTCCTGCTATGTGAAGAAACCCGCATCCAATAGTGTGAACCCAGCCTAAAGGGATTGAATAGATACTTTAAATTGTGGGATTGTGTGAACAGGAGAAATATGACCTATGATTACTTAGCAGACGTGAGATTTTTCCTGTTTATATTTTTTTAATACTTTATTTCTTTATTGGGTTTGTAAAAAATCCAATGACATGGCAAAATACCAATTAGAGATATAAACAGGAATAGGGTGCTCTAAGATTATGTGCCAGTCTTGTATATCATCTGATAAGGTTAAGCATTGTCAACTGAATATAGCTATAGGTATTCAGTAGTTCTGTTTAGAAGATGTAAAGAAGGGAAGACGGTCGACATTACACTCTATTACATTTATCCAGAAAAAATAGTGAAAAGTAGAGGTCAGTAGTTATGCTAAAATCGCACCTATACCAGAGGTCTCATATTTTTTACAGTGCTCCCCATCAGAGGTGAGTCCATTGACATTTGTGCTTCAAGCTGAACTCCGGGCAATTTTTTTTTCTCATGCAGTGGGGCTGTGACTGCTGCATGGGTTAACTGCTCGTCTTTGTCTAAGGCACAGGTGTCAAACACAAGGCCCGCGGGCCGAATCCGGCCCTCCAGGCCATTTCATGTGGCCCTCACAACTCTCCTGCAGCTGCAGGAGAGCTCCAGCCCTCCTCTGGTCCTCCTCCAGACCCCTACTTTCTGCTTTAAAGCAATGCATCCAGCTTCTTCCCAGCAGTAGCATAAGGAAAGGGGGTGCACTGTGAGGTTAGGGAGAGTAGGGGACTCAATTTCTGATGGTGGGGGTGGCTCTTGACATCTAATGTAAGGGGAGGGGATGCACTGGACATCTAATCTTACAGATACAACTGGTCCTTTTGAGGTCAATCATAATGCTGATGCGGCCCACGATGAAATTGAGTTTGACACCCCGGTTTGGAGAGTGGGGATATACTCACCTAGTCCACTGATCCTCCCAGCACAAGACCGGTCCCTGCTGCTCCTGACCCCTGTGGTTTAGTGGTGGACTTTTTTCCTGATGTCATCACGCCTGTAGACCAGCTCTGGACATGAAGACATCAGGAGCAGTCCACCGATGGACATAGGGGAGTGCTGTTTTCTAGAGGATTGAAGCATCTGGTAAGTTTAAGCTTTTTATTCACCCATAGACAAAACGAGTTGTTAACCTGCATGAGGAAAAAAAAAATTA
Source organism: Lithobates clamitans (assembly GCA_037952925.1). Taxonomy (NCBI): domain Eukaryota; kingdom Metazoa; phylum Chordata; class Amphibia; order Anura; family Ranidae; genus Lithobates; species Lithobates clamitans. The sequence goes on from JBBGZY010000142.1 coordinate 9,634,428, forward strand.
AAGTTGGGCCTTAATGTTTCAGATATTTAGAGGGTAACTGAGTGGGTCTGGAAAAATGTTAAGGTTAGGGCAGTACATCTACTATCAGGGATCCATGGGCTCCATAGTCACCAAATTTCTTCCAAGTTAGATGGGCATTGGTAAACATTAATTTGTATGTTGCATGGCCATTACATATTTTCGAAACTAGTGGTAAAGAGGGAATTTCCTTTGTCCACCATCTTGCTAATGATCATGTAGCTGCTTTGAAGATAAGGGTTATAAAAGTTTGGCACACCTTCAAATCACTCCCTACACCCAATGGAGCCAGTCTCAAATCAAGAACACTGGAAATATGAGTGACGAAGGGGATCAAATCAAAAACACCTGTAGCATTCTGTTGATCAGGAAACCATTTATTGTCCATTCATCTGCGACTGTTCTTTCATAACATAAATGAGAGGTACAAAGTACTTGATTGTTTTCGGTGCCATTCACAATACACACATGCTTGAAAATCTTTCAATTGGCATTGCAGTGATACCAGTATTGGTGCCGATACTAAGCATTTACACAAGATACTACAACTGATGCCTTCAAGTCCGCAGACCAGTGCAATTTGTAATGCAATTTGCCAGTTCAAAATCACATGGCAAGTCGTACCCCATTGCCGACAATAGAAGCGGCCAAATTGTTGCGACTTAAGTGGCAGCAATTTTAGAAAAGATTCCTGCGCTACTTTTTGTGCGATTTCATTGCAACTTGCGTTGACTTCTGTTAAAGGAAGTTGCAAGCCACAATAAAATGGGAGGTCCAAATCGCACTCATCTGCGGCTTTGAAATCAAGCTGAAAACTGTACACCGAAAACCGTTAGTTCTGTTTGCGTAGGAGAAAAATTTGGGGGTTTGTCCCTTCGGAAATGTTGGTTTGGAAAGTCTGAAGCGGATGTTGAAAGTTGTGTACACACTTTACGGAAATCGAATGATCGTTCCTTGTACAGAATTTTTCTTCCTTTTTTTTTTTTTGATCACTTAACTGTCCAAACTCTGACACTGCAGGAGGACGTCCGACATCTGCAGAGAGGCCACTGCTTACACACAGCAGCAGTCCTTCTCTGCAGAATGCTGGAAATGGATAACGGATAGGCTTATCTTCTCAGGCAGTGGTTGCTCTTAAAAAAACTGTCTGTATACTATAAATGCACTTAGAATATAACTGGTTGGTGATCTCTAACTGCTGATTGGAGAGCTGTAACTCATACTCTGCAGGAGGATGTCAGACATCTGCAGAGAGACCACTGCTTCCACGCAGAGAACAGGGGTCCTTCTCTGCAGCATGCTGGGAAAGGATAGGCTTATCTTGTCAGGCTGGGGTTTCTTTCTAAAGGAAACTTTTTGTATGAGTGCACTTGGAAAATATATTAAACTAATTTAGTCTAAAATGAGATTCCAACAATTTTGAGATAATAATCTTTTTCTCCATAGAAAAAGGGATGAATCCTTCACTGCATATGTACTGTATGTGAGCAATGGCCATGGTATAAAGAGAAAAGTCAGAGGCACTGGATGGGTGTGATTTTGGGGTTAGGGATGACTCCTGTCTTTGAAAATGTCAGTGAGAGGTTGGGCATCTATAGTCAATCAAGTTTTTTTTAGTTTTTTTTTTTAACAAAAAAAAAAAATGTTATTTGTAGGCAACGTCATAATAATCCTAGAGTGTTTACATCCTCTTTTTATGGACATTTACATAGAACTTCACTTAAGCTGTCAGATATCCCGACGCCCTGCAATTTTGTGTTTGCACAGATAATTCTTGTTATCAGAGGGTGGTGTTCAAGCTTTTACAGGTTTCTCACCATTGAAAGTTTTTCCAATCTGAAGAAAGACCTTGATGTCTGCAGGGAGGAGACAAACTCAGTCCCAGCTGATAGGGCAGTGATAGGACAGGTTTCCTGCTATTGTTGTATGTTCTAAACCTGCACTCTTCTGTGTGCCTGTAGCTCTGTTAATAATCTCTGGCTGTCTCCAAACATGACCTAATCAATGATTCTATTGGCTGGCAACAACAAAAGATTTCCTTTTAATGATTTTTGATGATCTGCTATGGCTGCATGGCATTGGTAGATAATGATGAGTAGGTCTATTGTCCATTATAAGGGTTTTTGTCATTAGTGAGTGAGTTCTGAAAGTTAAATGTAGGTTTTATAATATCTATTCTAATAATTGTTGGCTTTCTTTTCTTACAGCCAGTCATATTCCTTTCTGATTAAACTTTAAAAAAAAAAACTTTTAACTGACCATTGATCTACCATTAGAGCCGGTTCACACGGGGGCAACTTGTCAGGCGACCTAGCCGCCTGACAAGTCGCCTCCCGGTCTGTACTACGGAACCGTTCTAATCGACTTAGAAGAAAGGTTCCTGTACTACTTTGGGGGCGACTTGCATAGACTTCTATACAGAAGTCTTCTTGCAAGTCGCCATGGCAGTCGTGTGCAGGTCGCCTCGGTGAGGCGACCTGCAAGTCGTGCCGCTTCTAGTGTGAACCGGCTCTTAGGGGTAGAGATCATTACTCCCAACAGTTCAAATTTTTAAGAGAATTCATCTCATACACATTACAATCTGTACAGTCTCCCTACAATTAAAGTGATTGTAAAGGGGTAAAATACATTTATTTAAATTAACAAATATGTCTTACTTGCCTTCTTTGTGAGATCTTGCACAGAATAGCTCCGATCCTCCTCTTCTCTGGTCCTCCATTGGCACTCCTGGCTCCTCCCCTCCTTCTGAGTGTCCCCAAAATAAGTCGCTAGCTATAGGGGCACTCATTGGGGCTTGCTACCGAGAACCGTTGCGCCTGCTACCGTGTCCATTGCCACACACACAGGCTCGGGCCCTCCCACTGTTCCCCCCTCACTGGCTGTGATTGACAGCAGCAGGAGCCAATGGCTCTCCGTGCTGGCTCTGAGCCAGTAAGGAAAAGGAGAGACAGCAGTGATGCTGCGCTTGGGCACAGCGATGGATTGATGGGGCTCAGGTGAGTATAACGGGGGGGGGGGGGTGAGCTGCACACAGGTTTTTTACCTTACTGCATAGAACGCATTAAGGTTAAAAAAAAAAAAAAAAAGCTTCTGCCTTTTAGAGGCACTTTAACTTTGGATCTACAAGAATCAATATCATATGGGGACCTGCCTAACTATCCAATCTCTATACAGTTAAGGGTTTTAAAGGCCTGTCCTCATTAACATACAATGCAAGAAGCCCCAGCCTGTACACCTTTAATGCCCTGTACACACGGTCGGATTTTCCGACGGAAAATGTGTGATAGGACCTTGTTGTCGGAAATTCCGACCGTGTGTGGGCTCCATCACACATTTTCCATCGGATTTTCCGACACACAAAGTTTGAGAGCAGGATATAAAATTTTCCCACAAAAAAATCCATTGTCGGAATTTCCGATCGTGTGTACACAAATCCGACGCACAAAGTGCCACGCATGCTCAGAATAAATAAAGAGATGAAAGCTATTGGCTACTGCCCCGTTTATAGTCCCGACGTACGTGTTTTACGTCACCGCGTTCAGAACGATCAGATTTTCCGACAACTTTGTGTGACCGTGTGTATGCAAGACAAGTTTGAACCAACATCCGTCGGGAAAAAATCCTAGGATTTTGTTGTCGGAATGTCCGATCAATGTCCGACCGTGTGTACAGGGCATAACTCTCTTTTTTGTTAGGACAGATGGTGTTCTACTGTCGTCCTGTCAGAACACAACGGCTCAGCAGGGGAGATCACTGTACTAACTTTGCATAGTTAGTACAAGCGGCTCCGACCGGATTTGTTGAAAGCGAAAAAACTCACTGTTTACTGGGCTTTAGACTGCAGTGTAGATGTGTTTTTTTTTTTATTTATTCTTTCCCTGACACATAATGCTGGAGTTCACCACATTATGTAGAGTAGATCACTTTTTATGATTGTATATATCTGTCTAAGTTGGCTATTTGTTTTTTAGAATACTATGCAGGAGACAATAGCATTTTTCATGCTCCTCTTATCCTCTCCCTTTGTAATTATATAACTGCTGTTTACCTTTTAGTAATCCTTGTCAATAAGGGGATGAATAGTCAGACAGGTGACCGCCTTGTTTGTGAGCCACATCTGCCTTTACATAAGATAAAATAACTGGTTCTTGTAAGCTCTTGTGTTTTTGAACCTTTTAGTTATTCTTTAGTTTACAGCAATTTTTCCTGATACACACCCAAATGTTGTACTGATTAAACATTGACCCCACTCCACACCAGTGCCTGAAATATGAGAATTTGTGAGCTGCATATGGGAGAGCCTGCAGACATATCCCAGTGTGGAACTGATCACAAATCTCAGCAGCTGTGAAAAATGGAAGAGAAACCTCATTCCCCTGCCTTTTTTTTTTTTTTAACCCCCCCTTACCTGTTCTGCTGGCATGTCCTTGATTTACGTACATTCTCGCCTGACCATCGAATCCAGCATTTTCCTGCTGCTCTGGTGTCACAGCCTGACTTGCGCACCACCATCTTCTTTTCTGACGGCATCAGGAGCCCGTCTGAGCCCTAAAGAGGCAGCTAAGCTCCCGAAGCTGCGCTTTTATACATTTCTTCAATTACTTCCTGGTTTCCAGGCCTAGGCAAATGTCATCCATCCTAGGAGTGTTCAGGAGGGATTTTCTTAGCTAAGAACACTTTCCAGCCTTCATGCCTGAGCTAAGGGTAGATGGATTTCAGGAAGTAAATGCTACCTGAATCATTTGCGCTTACTCAAGATGGCATAATGAAACCAAATATTTTGACCATAGGTGTGCGCAGCCTAATGCATTAGGGTGTGCAACCTTAAGCTCAAACACACATGCATGTGTATGTATCTACATATATATGACTCCGACACATTGATCTCCCAGCTGGCACAGTGAAAGAGAAAAGGATAAACACTCCTCTTATAGCAGAGCCGGTAAGAGGGAGATCTTTCCCATGTTCCTGTTGCTACACAGAACGATAACACTAATGCGCATGGGGGGATTAGGGTGTGCCTGGGCACACCCGACACACCCTGTGCGCACGCCTATGATTTTGACTTACAAATTCAAGGAAGGTCCAAAAACTCATTTGGTGTAAAATTTAACTCCCAGCGATTTCCATATATCTTCCAACTCGTCGGACCGACTACTTATGTCACAGCCGTTTATGTCTGCATATCCCCAAACATTAATTTGTCCTAAAGGCTACATTCACCTTTTAAAACAAAATTAAAAAATAAATAAATGCACATCTTTTTGCAGGTAAAACAGTGTGTTATTATTTTATATATAATATATATATATATATATATATATATATATATATATATATATATATATATATATATATATATATATATATATATATATATATATATATATATATATATTAGGGCTGTTACTGATTAAAATTTTCGTGTTCGATTGATCGACTAATTTTGATTAATTATAACGCACATACAGATCCAACTACTTTTAGCTGATTTAGCACTGTTATGGCAACGGCCGAAGCCGGACATAGCGGGGCATGGCTAGAACGTCACACGTCATAAACTCAGCCTCACCGTGCCTATAATCGCAGCCTCACTGTGCCCATAATCGCAGCCTCACCATGCCCATAATCGCAGCCTCACCATGCCCATAATCGCAGCCTCACCGTGCCCATAATCGCAGCCTCACCGTGCCCATAATCGCAGCATCACCGTGCCCATAATGCCAGACTTACCGTGACCATAATGCCAGACTTACCGTGCCCATAATCGCAGCCTCACCATACCCATAATGCAGCCTCACCGTGCCCTTAATCGCAGCCTCACTGTGCCCATAATCGTAGCCTCGCCATGCCTATAATCGCAGCCTCACTGTGCCCATAATGCTGTCTCACCGTGCCCATAATCACAGCCTCGCCATGCCTATAATGGCAGCCTCACCGTGCCCATAATGCAGTCTCACAGTACCTATAATCGCAGCCTCACTGTAGTCAGTGCCTGTGCCTGGATTACACAGTCTGCGGGCATCTCCCGCTGTGTGTCTCGGAGCTGAGTATGAAAACTTTGGCCGCGCTGTGAGAAAAGTCCCGCCCTCCTCCTAGATCAGCTATCTATCTATCATTCTTTTTTTTTTTTTTTTAAAGCCTATAGAGCATTGCGCCTGCTATCAGCAGATTGTGAGTATAATGCCAGGCTACTGCAGACTATCTGTATAGCTGTCTGCTCATACCTCATATGGGCAGGCAGTTACTGAATAGCAGGAAGGCTCAATGAACTACCAAGAGCTCTCATCAGTTCCCTGGTAGTTCATTGAGAACTACAAGCCGTCAGCCACAATGTCTGACAGTTTCTGTAGTTCTCCCATTTACAGAACACTGTGTATGAATGACGTGGCAGGGTGGGCGGAGCCCCGGACCACTGTCACAGCGGGGACTTGGAGGCGGGGGGGTTGGGGTCTGCTCAGATAGTAGCATGTTACACCCTAAATATAGATATAACATCTGACAAAAGGTGAGCTTATCCTTTTAACTTATTAGCTCATAGTATTGAAACAGATACCAAAAATGGCTTCCCATAGAGTAGTAACGTTTATTAAAAATATAAAAGCCATAAGAAAACAACTTGCATAGAGATATCTAGAAACAAAACATTCATAATATACAAACCCCTTGGGTCCCACTGGCCTGAATGTACTGTATCATTAGATTTAAATTTCTTTATTAGTAGCAATTCACCCCTTGCCACCTGAACGCCACAACCTGAGCACAACCCATTTACCTAAATGGGTTGCGATCGCCGGGTGGTAGTGCCCGCCGAATATGGCTGGTTAATTCCTGTTGCGGGATGTGTACACCCGTCATCTGCTGCCTCTGCATTGAGGTAAAACCACTGCTCAACTGCAGGGTTTTACCAGAACCAACCTCACATGTGAAGGATGCCATCGCCAAATGCAACTAAGGGCTCATTCGCAAGTACGGCAGGCACTGCTGCTCCTCTGAAAAGCTATCCAAGCATGTTAGACAGGTGGTGAGGAAGCGATATGATTTAAAAAAATTGGGGAAAGAAATGGGATTTCCACAGAAGGTGACCAATTGAAGGACTGATTGTCCAGGGCTTCCTGATACCTGAGGAAATAGTACATCGCTAATTTTGATCAGTAGCATGAGACTGCAGCTACATACCAATAAGTTATATATAGGTTATTAAAAGGAACTCCTTAGGTATTAGTGCAAATAGCTCAGCAAGTGTATTGCATGAAATGAGGATCCCGTTTAGAAAAATCCAGTTAAATGAAGTGTCATGGCTATGGAATCAAGCTGAGAAAAATGTCCTCCTAAGAATTGTGTTGAAATAGCCAATAGACACATACATAGATCAAACTAGTCCCAGACTTTGTCTCTTTAACATATTTTTAAACACTATTTTATGGTGCTTAGAGGGCATATTTCTTGCTATAATAAAGTCTATATGGCATATGAATAACATGGTTTGGTCCTCCATTTAAACTACTTGTCCCTTTCCCGTTCCTTTTCCCAATTTTTTTGAATCAATTACCTACGTTGTGGAGGTACCCCGTCTATACTAGACAAATTGGTCTCTTTTTTTGCCCTCAAAAAATCAACAGTAGTTTTGAGATCTATCTTTTAAATTTGTTTTCTAGCGATATTGTTTAAACCTATAATTGCTGTTCAATGTACGTTATTGTGGAATGGTAGTACCAAAATGACAGGTTTAAACCAAGCAGTGAGGAGGCGACACGGCGCCCGGTGATCTTTGACTTCTCTCATATTGTTCAGGTAGATCTCCACCTCTCTAAGATTGGGGGGATAGGTCAGCTTTCTCTATCAAGCACCATGGGAAAAATAGGAGCCCCAACTAAGTTAACTAACATAACTTATAAGTGCACTTCAGTACAAGAAAGAATTGGGCGATGAAGCTGTGGTCTCAAAATGTAGTATCTCTAATAAACCTGCTGTATCACCCAGGTAGAACTACACCAAACCATGTGCCAGCCTGGAGGCTACTCTGAAGACCTCAGGCTATTTCCTGGCAGACAATGATCCAAGTGGATGAATCAAGTCCTAGACCAGCTTTCTTATTGAAAGGGGAACTCTTCTCTACAAATCTGGCTGGCGGAGTATTTTCTGTTACACAATGGAGTAGCAGGAACTTGATATCACAGGCCCAATGCCAGCATGTAAATGTGTGGTTAACCTCCACAGTCACAGACGATAAAGATATCAGAGAGGAGATTATAATGCATATCATTTCCACTATCGCAGTGCTCTGCAGAGAATACACAGCTTCCAAATCTAGCAGAACAACAACAATTGGCTTTTGGTTAATTTTAACTTATTTGTTTAACAAAATAGCAAAGGGATAATTTTATAGCATTTTTAAATAAAATGTATGGAGTTCACCTATTTGATAAGTGTGTTGGATTTTCTAATAAAAAAGCCTAGCACTGCCTGTATGATCGGTGGTAGCCTGTATACCACATAATTCACATGGAAAAAATCATTCAAAGAAGAATGTCACAAGCCAAATCGATCGGCAGGTCTGGGAATTTTCTGTCATTTTTCCATCGAATTGACAATTTTCTTTTATATTTGTTTTCCTTTTTGAAGTGTATGCAAATCCAAAATCTATGTTTTTTGTGACTTTGACATCATGCTGTATACCCTTTTTCTTGAGCAAATCATCTTTTTATTAATTGCGAGTTTCTCACCTGGAAATCCTGCCAGCGAGTCGGAATGTGCTGCAGTACTTTTTTCAGTGTTCATTATCACAGCACAGTGGTATGAACTGACCTAATTGGAAAGAAGGTAAACTATTTTGCCTTTATCCAAAGCACCAAACGTGATTGCTGTCTCCGCTGTCATTCCTCTACTATCTGAATTATTCACTTTAAGAGCCTATGCCAACTCCAAGCAATATGTGGAGATGCCCCCCTTAGCACACAGCAGGTGGATGACAGTCACAGCTGTGCATGTTTCCCTATGAGACTGAGTAGAGGGGGGTGTGTCCTTTCTCTCCACTTAGGTCTCAGATTAGACTTCTCACGCTGCTTTATGCTGTGCAGTGTGTGACCTTGGATCCCGTTCAGAAATGCTGTGTAAATTCTGTAAGATGGCTGTAGAGCAGCGAGGGCTGCGGATAAACAGGCACAACTTAAATAGGAGGATTTGTTTCATCTCTGTGTATCGCCTGATGCTAGTCACTTCAGTTGGTATATGTAAGGATTTACAATCACTTTAATTTCTAGATTGTTTTCTAACAGACGTCATTACTATTTAATAATCAAACTTTCCTAAATCTAATGGGCATTGCCTTATGTCTATGGGTAGCCTGTATTAGCATGCATGGTTGTGTTCAAGCCCTTAATCAGCCTTCAGCAAGTTGTTGGTCCTGTTTGGATATTGACATCTACTGCCTGCACATTATTTTTAAAGCCATAGTAAACTTAAAAAAAAAAATAAAAATAAAGATTTCCCCCTGCAAGGTAAAAGCATAATGTGCTAGTATGCATCCATCTTCACCCGGTCTTCCTTCCGGGTCTCCAGGCTGCAGCCGCTTGAATGGCCAAGCTATGATGAATTCACGGCCACGTCACAGAGCTCTGAAGGAACGCAATGGGTATGCCGTTTCTTCAGAGCACATGCGCCGGTGACGTCACTGGCTGCTGCTCACTGTAATATATCTTAAATGGTGCACATTTAGGAGATATTCATTTTACCTACAGCTAAGCTTTATTATAGGCTTAACTATAGGTAAAAATCAAATGCAGGAGGTTCCACTTTAATACGGGTCATAATGCAGACAATGTACACAGTGCTTTACATACTGACTCAAGAAGCTTACAATCGAAGGTCCCTACCCCACATGCACATACAAACTAGGACCAATTTGAACAGGAGACAATTCAACTACCAGCACAGGGTAAATAATTAAATATTCATATCAAATATTTAATATGTATCTAATTAAAAAATAAAATATTTGTATTTTTTCCCCTGAAACACAGACAAATACAAAACCACTACACATCCCCTTTATTAAAGCAGCTTAGCAATAATGTGTCTAGTTACAGGAAACCTATGCGGTCACACCCACTCCCAAATTTAGGAAGTAAACATGTTGCGCGCCAGTCAATGAAATACTAAACCCGGACTGATTTTTATCACTTTTAAACTTTACAGATTTGTATCAGCTCTTGTATCTCTGCTATTAAAGCATTATGACAACGCAGTCCTACCTGATGTACAAACAACGGAAACGCCTCAAACATCTTTACAATTCATAGCAGGGTTTGCCATTTTCTCTAATACCTATTTACACTGCATACTAGGCTGTTAAAGTTTATGTAAAGACAAATTAAGTTTGGGTGGCACAGTGGTGTAGTGATTAGCACTTTCACCGGTCGCTGGTTCGAATCCCAACCACGACACTACCTGCCTGGAGTTTGCATGTTCTCCCTGTGCCTGCGTGGGTTTCCTCCAGATATGCAGGTTTCCTACCACACTCCAAAGACATGCTGCTAGGTTAATCGGACCCTGTCTAAATTGCCCCTAGTATGTGTATGGATGTGAGTTAGGGACCTTAGATTGTAAGCTTCTTGTGGGTAGGGACTGATGTGAATGTACAATGTACATGTAAATTGACAGCGCTATATAAGTACCTAAAATAATAATGAAATAATAATAATTTATTTTTATTTATTTTTTTCGTTTTTGGTAGTATATAGGTAATGCAACTTACCTGTAGGTACAAGGAATAACTCCTAAAAATGCACAATTTAGGAGATATTTGTAGGGCTGCAACTAACGATTATTTTCATAATCGATTAGTTGTTTCGATTAATCGGTTAATAACCTTAAGAAAAAAGTGTGGTGTATAATTTAGTTAATATGTAAAGTTTTAAAAAAAGGCAATTTATTCTTAAATATATCTATGCAGTGGTAAATAAAAATAGCCAACTATATGGTTAGGGAGCAAAATATCTAATCCACTCTGAGAATAACAGACAGAAGAGATATACTGTATATACTATTAGAGGAGAGATAAGAACGTTCATTCGATTTTCTAATCGTTAGTGGGGTCAAATCGACGTTCATTTTCAACCACAGTAATGGGAAAATTTGGAAATAATAAACTTCTTGGTGAAAGGAATTATCAGACAGTGTATGTGGTTTTCGTTCAGAAATTACAATTATTTTAAAAACAGAATGTTAAAAACAAGTGAAAATTTCAAACATTCTTTCATTCATCGAATGTACAAAGATTTTTCGTCTGAATATTCTCATCTGAAAATTGATTGGTGTGGCCAGAATAAGGCTCGGTGCACACCTATGCAGTTTTCTTTTGATCTGTTTCTGCAGTGCTCTTTGCTGTGCTTTTTGATTTTTGCGCACGTGATTTTGCTGCGATTTGAGTTTTTGCATTTTTTTTTTTTGGCCAATTTGTTGTTGGGCAGATTAAAAAACACAAATTGCTGCAAAAACGCATTACATGCTTTTCTGCAGCTTCTCCATTGAAGTATGTTTTGCGTTAAAAAAAGTCACTGATGCTTTCCAAATATGCAGCGGCTGAAAAAGCATAGATGTGAACGTGTCCTATAGGAAACCATGTAAATGAACTGTAGTCCGTTTCTGCAAAAAGCACCAAAAAACATAGATGTGAACCAGGTGTAAGATGTTTAGTAACATATTGGTGTTAAAAAAATGAATATTAGCCCTTTTATAGTACAAAAAAAGCAAATAATCACTACTGTAAGTGGTTCATTTTTTTTTTTACTGTAGAACTGTGATAGAAATAGTTACAGTAGCGATTATTTGCTCTTTTTGTACCATAAAGGGCTCATTTTAGTTTTTTTTAACCACATTATGTTACTGGCCGATTAATCGATCATGAAAATAGTAATCGATTAATTTCATAATCGATTAGTTGTCGATTAATCAATTAGTTGTTTCAGCCCTAGATATTTGCTACTTCTGCAGCTGGTGACGGCACGCTGTCTCTTCAGAGTGCTGTCCTGTGGCTCCTGTGCGCATGTGCAGGAGTGACGTCATTGCAGCTCAGCCAAACGGCTGGAGCCTGTGAACCTGGAAGGAAGACTGGGAGAAGATAGAAGCCCTGTTAGTCCTGACAGCGCTGCATTATGATTCTTTCTTAATATATGATGCATCATTATCTTTTTTTGGTTTTTTGATTAATTCAATTCCATATCTCTTAATAATTCCATGTAATGGTTATTTCCCAAAAAGGTTTAATAAAAATTTATTTCATAACCCACTTTTTCGAAACTCGGCTGTCTTGATTTCTCCTTTCTTTCCACTGGATTTGATAAAAAAATATTTTTTTAATATTCAATTTACAAATGTATTTATATAGGTTTGGAAATTGTTAAATCCCTTTTCAGAGGCACATTTTAGTCCCTTATTCAGGACTTTTATTTCATCCCTCTCCAATATTGCATTAATAGGATTATAGACTCCTTTTCCTAAAATCTTCCTTTTTTTACTGAATTCTTGCTCTCACCCTACACCACCTTCTTATTTGTTGTCGTCTGCATGTACCTACATGTATCTACTGATGACTAGACAAGGCAAACAAGACAAGCTTACTTTTAATGAATGCTCCTTGAGCTACTATTAGTACAGGCCTACGAGTATTGTGTGGTATTACAGCCCAGGCTTTTGGACTTTATGCACACTAGAAGGCTAAAAACTGCTTTAGAAATGCTGGACAAAAAAACGCAAATGTTTTAGCTTTTTTTTTGCCAGCCTAGTGTGTAAGCTACATTTAGTAGCTTCTGCAAGAAGGAGGGGGCCGCCAGCATCCTTAACAACCAGTGAATAGCTGGTTGTTAAGGAGCAGGCTGGGAAGCCGGCCGCCTCGTCCTTAAAGTGGACCTTCGGTCATTTTTTCAACTTTCCATCTATTAAATCTTCTGCCCTTGTTGTTTTATCTTTGGATAGTAAAACATTTTTTTTTTCTAGCAGTAAATACCTTATACAGTCCACTTCCTGGTTCTTGTCTGGTCATTAGCCTAGGCTTATGACATCATGCACAGCTCTCTCTCTCTCACTCTCGTGAGAGTTTGCCAGGAAGGGAGGGGGGACGAGTCATAAGAGGGCCATTGAAAGCTGCAGGGCTGGAGGTGTGCCTCTGTGTAAATGCATGAAGTGAACAGGCAGCTGCTTCAGCTGCTCACAGTTAAAATGGCTACAGCCAGACTTTGTGGAGGGAGATTTCTGCAGCATGGTTTTTTTTTTTTTTTTTTTTTTTACAAGTACAGAATCACAGTATATATAAAATATGCAAAGTGGTTGGAGGGAAGCACTGAAAATACATAGGTGCGAATCAGCCCTAACAATGGATGCATCATCAGCTGTCATCGGGGTTCCCCACTAACAGCTGACTGTAAAAAAACTAGTGCCGGGAATAAAAAAAAGTGAAACATGACCCCCCACCCCAATCTATACCCGCCAGACCCTTATAACCTAGACGAATGAGTGCGCACCCCCCCGAACCATACTGGGCCACATGCCCTCAACATGGGGGGGGTGCTTTGTCCCCAAAGCACCTTTGTTCCCATGTTTGATGGGAGCAATGGCCTCTCCCCCCACAACCTGGCTGGTGGTTGTGGGGGTCTGCGGGCAGGGGCCTTGTCAAAATCCAAAAAATGTCCCCTCGTTGTAGGTCCATCATCAATAAAAAAGTCTGCTGCCACTAATGACCCAGAAAAAAACAAAAAACCTCTGGTCCCAACCAGGGTCTTCTGCCGTCTGGCAGCTCCTAAAGCGGAGTTCCACCAAAGTCAGCAGCTACAAATACTGCAGCTACTGACTTTTAAAATATGTACACTTACCTGTCCAGGGCGCCCGTGATATCAGCACCCGAAGCCGATCTGTCCCTCGGCTCTCGGGTGGAGGCACCGCCATCTTCGGTAAGGGAATCAGGAAGTAAAGCCTGGTTCCCTACTGCACATGCGCGAGTCGCGCTGTGCGATTCCACTGGTCCCTGCTGTCTTCTGGGACCTGTGTGTCTCCCAGAAGACAGCAGGGGGGGGGATGGAGGAGGCTCCGGATATAGCATAGATATCCGCGGATACTGCTGCTATCTATGCACGGAAGTGGGAGCAAATACCTGGATTATACAGGTAACTGCTCCCCCCTGAAAGGTGCCAAATGTGACACCGGAGAGGGGGGAGGATTACGAAAAGCGGAAGTTCCATTTTTTTTTTGTGGAACTCCGCTTTAAAGTGTAAGTTCACCTTTTACAGAAAAATTTGTAAGTTGAACTTACACAGGATCCCCTCCTCACCCCCCCCCTCCAGTCCCGCTGACTTGGAGCATGGCTTAGCAATCCCCCCCCCGGCTTTCACTCTTTTTCCACGCTGACAGGATGGGCTACACGGGTTCTGATTGGTCAGTACTGCCCATGTGACGGCACTGACCAATTAAAGTGCTCCTAAACATACCTCCTGATGAGGTATGTTTTGGAGATTAAGCTGCAGGGATTTCTAAGTCCCGGACCCGTGACGCTGCTATAGCAGGGCTCAGAACGAGAGATAACCGCGCTCCAGGTCAGTGGGACTGGGGGGGGGGGTAAGGAGGGGATCCTATGTAAGTTCACCTTAAAGATTTTTCTTACCTTTTTAAACAACCAAGGGGCGGGACCACGCGATGATGTCACCAGGTGGAACTGTCCCCTTGTGATGTCACAGACCCAGCATGCCCTTGGGTGGCTCTGCCCCGTAGCCGTTTAAGAGCTTTTAGACAGCTGAGCTCTCAGATGACGGGAGCCTTCGTCGGGACCGGAGTTTTTTTCTTTCTTTCTTTTTTTTTGGGTCGACAGTGGCGGCGGGCATCATGATTGACAAAGGATCTACAGCGGGGGAAATGTTTACTTTTATTTTTTAATAAAGGACTTGTCAAGAACTTGAATTGTAATTTTTATTTACTTTTTACACTTTTTTGGTGAATAAGAAGGGGTATTATCTACCCCATATTCATTCACATGGGGGGGTCGGGATCTAGGGACCTTGTTAAAGAGAGCTTCCACATTACGATAAGCCCCCCACCTGCAGACCCCTACAACCACCGGCCAGGGTTGTGGGGAAGATGCCCTTGTCCCCTTTAACATGGGACAAGGTGCTTGCTCGTCCTCTCCCTTTCCTGATATACCGGGCTGCATGCTCAAGTAAGGGTCTGGTATGGATTTTGGGGAGGACTCCACACCATTTTTATTACCACCAAACTTATACTCTCATGGCATTTTGAGACATTTATCATTTACTTTCACCACAGTTGGCAAGTGAGTGACTACAAAAGGGTGTGTTTATTGTTCTCAGTGAAATAATCAAAGATATCTAATTCATACTTGTGACTTATTTATGACTGGACTTTGTGTTCAGCAGTTAAATAAATATATGTATACCTGGAAAAGCATGCTCTGCCATGCCTCTGTATCTGCTTTCCATGCAGGTCTGCAGCCAGTTTCTGTACACACCAAGCTATGTGGTTGGATCTGATCTTCTAATATGATCTGTGAGACTTTTGACCTGTATTTTCTAAGTGCCTAGATTTACAGCAGCAATTCCACACAATTGATCATTTTTAGATTCCACCACTTTATTATGTTTACATTTGAAAGTAATGAAGCGCAGCAACTTAGTTTGCATGTCTGAAGTAGATTTAATCTGTCTATAACATGGGTGGAAATTGTTCATATTACATCAGGAATGATGGCTAACTTCTTGTCTGCATTTCATACTAGATCCTACGCACAAGTTACTTTGGAATCATCAATCTTTAGAGTATATTAAGGCAAAATTCCAGGTATGGCATTTTTTACACAGTTTAAATTGAGTCCAGCTTGGACCAATATAACTATGCATATACCATACCGCTGGGATCCCTCTAGAACAGGGTTCTCAAAACTTTTTCAAACAAAGGATCAGTTTACAGTCCTTTAGACTTTAGGGGGGCCAGATTGTGGCCAGTGGGTGTAGAAAATGTCCTGGGCCCAACATCAGTGAGAATAAACATGGACTCAGGATTGGTGGTCAGTAGGAGGAAGAATAGTACCCCATCATTAGTATCAGTGGGAGGAATAGTACCCTATTTTTGGTGTCAATATGAGGCATGGTGTCCCATCATTGGAATTACTGGGAAGAATAAAGCCCCATCATTACTGTTGGTGTCAGTGGGAGGAATAGTGCCCCATGGTGCAAATAAAGGCTAGCAAAGGGCCGCAGTTTGGAGACCACTGCACTAGCAGCTGGAAATCACTGTAGTAGACCCAACTACTCCAGTAATCTCCACTTGCTTCCAGGACCCATGCAGAGTGGCTTTCATGCTGCATTATGAACGAACACAGGGGATCAGCCACTTGACACAGGGGACATTCAGTAAATGCAAAGCCGCAGTGCAGAGGCTGGGTGGTGACGTCACAATCTCCATCTCATCCAATCAGATGCTTTACATTCAATGAGAAAATGTAAAGCATTCTTTGAATGGCGCCTGTGTCAAGCAGCTGATCTCCTCTGTTTGGGACTTGGTGCCCAGAAGCTAGTGGAGATCACTGGAGTAGTGGTGTCTACTATAGTGATTTCCAGCTTCCACGAATATCACACAAGTATGGTATATACATAGTTCCAATGGTCCAAGCTGGAGCAATGTAAGTATGTAAAAAAAAAAAATACCATACCTGGAATTCTTTTTTAAGGAAACCACAATACTGTTAATTTATATACCACCATTAATTGCTAAAAAATCCATGTTGTAATTTAATGTTATTAAAGGGTTCGTTCATTTTACCAAAAAACTGCCATTGCAAATAAGGGGTGTCTATAATTAAAAACAAACTGTACAGCTCTGATAATGCCCTTGCTATAGGTCTGGGCAATTTATGTACCTCCCGAAGCCTGACTGGAATACTCCCAGTTTTTGGGACGTTGCTAAGTGTTGCCTATTCATTGCTGCTCACTTCCACCATCACAGGTGTGAATTTTTTCTCTGCTTTGGTTCAAACCCTTTTACATGCTCTTTCATCTACCAATGCAGTAGGTCTGAGCTCAGCCTTTGAGACCTCACTCCTGCAATGGTGGAGGTGTTCAGTAATGACTAGGCCTCACTTAGCAATGTCCTGGCAGTATTCCAGTCAGACTTTGGGAGGTATGTAAATAGCCTACACCTATAGCAAGGGCATTATTCAACTTTAGTCAGAGCTGCACAGTTTTTTTTTTTAAATCTACAAACACCCCTTACCTGCATAGGCAGTCATTTTTGTAAGGCCGGCTATAGATAGATAGATCGAGAGTCGAAAACCGACCGTTTAGATTCTTCTTTTCAACTTTGGAATCCTCAATTTGGTCATACACAGCTTGATTTCTCCATTGAGCCTGTGGGCTGAATGAGAAAAACAGAATTGAATCCCCCATCCATGCTAAACAGCATAGATAGAGGGATTACCACTGCTGCCTGTTGTCCCGTGGCTGCCTAAATACCCAAACAGTGATAGCATCTGATAGGATGTAGTCCCTTTTCAATTGGTAACTTTCCACCTGGCTCCTTTGATTTTTAAGTAGACTTTTGATGAGTTGAGGTGGTGCTTACAGTGGCGTTCACGGCACAAAATTTTGTCCCATTCAGTAAGAATTGATCAATATAGCCGTTCATGGCCAGCTTAGAGTGTTGTGTACATCGTTGTGTACAGAATACCCCAGAAATGTAATATCCTGCTCCTGCAATTAGCGCACTAATGTTCGCAGAGGTCTACAAAGTCAAAAAAGTCAAATACAGGCATCCCCTGGAGGCGAACTCTCTTCGAAGGGAAGCTTTACCTTCATAGCTTCAGAAATGATCAGAAGTCAGCATGTGAAATCACTGTCATCATCATGTGGTTGTGTGTGTATATACTGAACTGGATGTTCTTTGTGTGATGGGATCCCCACATAGAATAAGGACGTTAAGACATTGTGGGGTTGATTTACTAAAGGCAAATAGTCTCTGGCAACTGCAGATAAAGTTTTCACAAAGAGAACCCAATCATGTGCAAGAAAAAAAAACAGCATTTTTGCTTGCACATGATTGGATGATGGAAGTCAGCAGAGCTTCTGTTTATTTACAAAGCATCTGGCGCAACTGTCCTTTGCAAACTGCACAGTCTATTTACCTTTAGTAACGCAACCCCTGTATATTTTCAGAGGGCACATAGTTTTGCGTTTCACTGGAGCATTTAACCTCCGTATAATTTTTGAGGGGACTTTCACATCTTTCCCAGCTTTCTCTAACTGATTTTTGCTATTGTTTCATTTGTAGAGATTTGTAGATCACTATAGCATACCTCCCAACTTTTTGAGATGGGAAGGAGACACCTATTAGCAAAAGTATGAGGGGATAGGACACACCCCCGCCACACCCCCTTAAAGGAGAATTTTACAAAAATACTGCAGCTGCTGACTCTTAAAATAAGGACACTTACCCTTCCAGGGCACCCGCGATGTCCTCACCCAAAGCTGACCTGTCCCTTGGCTTGCGGCTTCACAGCCTGGTTCCCTACTGCACATGCGCGTTCTGAAAGGTCCCTGCTGTCTTCTGGGACCTGTGTGTCTCCCAGAAGACAGCGGGGGGAAGGAGGAGGGGCTGGACATGGCTTAGATCGCTGCTGATACTGCGGCGATCTTTCGCCTGAAGTGGGAGCAAATACCTGGATTAGACAGGTATCTGCTTCCCCCCTGAAAGGTGCCAAATGTGACACTGGAGGGGGTCAGTAACTGGATCAGCGGAAGTTCCATTTCTGGGTGGATCTTCTGCTTTACACCCACAAGTGCTTTTTTTACCACTATTATCTCTTTATATTGACTTTTGAAAATTAAAAATGTAGCAATTTAGAAATTGGATAAAAGGTTTAGCACTGGGAAACACTTTTTGAAGATAAAAAGTGGATTTTATATACAACTATATAGATCTAACCACAATGAGGGACACATGAGAAGGAAAGAGGGTCAGAGGGACTTTGTTCCGAATCAGGGACAGTCCCTCGAAATCAGAGACAGTTGGGAGCTATGCTATAGGCAGAGCAGATTTGCTAAATGTTTAACAACTGTTGAGATAATATATCAGCCAGAGATAGTTTATAGTAGTTTTCAGTTGGTCAGCCAACTCATGTGCATTGTGAGACAGAGGAGTAAATGACTACTATGTGGCACTGCTAAGCAGGAACCCGAACTGGCATATGAAATTAGCAAATATAGCTGCCCACAGGTACATATAATTGAAAATTGTAATTACCGGTACATTTTATTACATTGTCACACATTGATAAGATTTAAATTGAACTGATTATATATATATATATATATATATATATATATATATATATATATATATATATATATATATATATATATATATATATATATATATATATATATATATATATATATATTATACATTGTCTATACTGGATGCATGATGCCTGTTTGTAGGGTAACCTCACTCACCTCCAACTAGTCACATGCTCTCTGCAAAAGGGTGACATTCAGGTGGAAACCAATCAGTGACTCTTTCTAAACACAGACCTGGCACATTTACAAAGGATGCAAGTCCAGCTGCTGTAGAGTTCTGGCAGCTAGCGAGATCCTGCAGCTATTAGGCCGGTCATACGGGGTTCAAATCTCCTGCTGGACCAGCCGAGATTCAAATCGTTAATGGGCAGGCTGAATGTACTATGTTGAGGGATCAATCAACTTGGGTACAATCAGCTTGCTGGATTCTCTTGCGATTATCGCTAGTGGCTGCTATAGCCACTAGCAATCATCACTGCCTTCTCCTAGCAGGGATGGCTTTGCCCACTCAGCTGGAAGAAGAAAATTGCTGATTCCACTGTCAGCACTGTCTGTGTTGATGGGGGAATCATGCAAATTACTTTCCTGCAACCCTTGGTTGCAGGAAAGAAGTTTGCACCGTGTATGGCCTGTCCTATACTTGGGTAAGTATAACACAGTGGGGGGTATAAAATAGGTTGGATTTTAGTATTTAACTTCCACCATTTTTAAATGACAGATTGTCATGTCACATCCTGGGATTGTGCATATCTATGAGCTGAGTGTAAACTCTCAGCATCACTTTTAAGACGCCCATCCATGGATCGCAGTTCAGCAGGGATTGGCCAAATTTCAATCTGTGTAGGGGCTCCCTGGTTGTACAGAAGTCAATCTACCGATTGACTTCTGTACAAGCAGCCTATTGGGTTTTTCCCAATCGATCAGTGCTGCCAGCTATGGCCAGCAGCACTGATCATTGTATTGTGACGGCGGGAAGGGCTTTCTGCCATCAGAACAAAATGGTACAGCCGTTGGATTACCCCATTCACATTGAATGTGTGGATGGGGGAATCAGATCATTTACATTTTTTGACTGAAAGGGAAAAAAAAAAAAATACTGACCTACCTACTGACTTTTCTTCCATGAGAAAGGATTTTCTTCCGTTCAGGCTGGATTATTGGAAATGGTCAGGCTGCATTAATGGCAATGGTCGGGCTGCATTAATGGCAATGGTCGGGCTGCATTAATGGCAATGGTCGGGCTGCATTAATGGCAATGGTCAGGCTGCATTAATGGCAATGGTCGGGCTGCATTAATGGCAATGGTCGGGCTGCATTAATGGCAATGGTCGGGCTGCATTAATGGCAATGGTCGGGCTGCATTAATGGCAATGGTCGGGCTGCATTAATGGCAATGGTCGGGCTGCATTAATGGCACTGGTCGGGCTGCATTAATGGCACTGGTCGGGCTGCATTAATGGCACTGGTCGGGCTGCATTAATGGCAATGGTCTGGCTGCATTAATGGCAATGGTCTGGCTGCATTAATGGCAATGTTCAGGCAGCATTAATGGCAATGGTCGGGCTGCATTAATGGGAATGTTCAGACTGCATTAATGGCAAGGGTTAGGCTGCATATATGGCACAGGTCAGGCAGCATTTCATGGGCACTGGTAAATATTTTAGTACACAATTCGGTTCAGGATATTTTTTTCTTGTTTTCCTCCTCTAAAACCTAGGTGTGTCTTATGGTCAGGTGCGTCTTATGGAGTGAAAAATACGGTATATCATACATTACATGAGTTTTCAGGAGGGGAGGAGGGGTTTTCTCAGCTAAGCACACTCTCCTGCTTGCATGCCTGAGTTAAGGGCAGGATGGAAATGCTACATGAATCATCTGCCCTTACTCAACATGGGCACAGCCAGAAATGCTGTGGGGAGGGTTCACAGCGATTGATCAGCAAAGCAAAACATGGAGAAATGGATGGATGGGGGAATTTGCTTTGAATATTAAAAATAAATTAAATCGCATTTTTGGTGCTCAGATGCAGTGTTGTTCCATTTTAACTTTTTTTGCATGCACAGCCCCACTGCTACGGTGAGATGGGATTTTCAAGTTTCCCGGAGTTGGGCTTTAACATGACCCTGTCACTTGCTGGCAGAAGTTAGGGCA
The DNA here is from genome assembly GCA_037952925.1 of Lithobates clamitans. Lineage (NCBI taxonomy): Eukaryota > Metazoa > Chordata > Amphibia > Anura > Ranidae > Lithobates > Lithobates clamitans. The sequence goes on from JBBGZY010000142.1 coordinate 9,655,949, forward strand.
GAATAGACCTGTAAAGCTAAAAGAATTCTCACCTTTCTGGTGGGTGGCGAGGGAAATCTGTGCTGCCTTAAAGAACTATAGCTGCAGTTGCTGTCTGACACTTGTAGGTGTTTCGGGTAGCATGTCCCCACCACATGCTGACGTTCTTAGCGATCCCTACATTACTACGGTGTCGCATAGCAATAGTAGCTGAAGCTCATGATTAGAGTTAAGACTAAATTCATCGACTACCAGAAAGGTGAGGATTCCTCTTCTTCTTTCACAGGGCCATTCTGTTATACATTTTTCCAGCTAGTGATGGGGCCTCTTTGGGGACAATTGCTGGTAAAATGAAGAGCTCTCTATAATCTTCCCTGCAGGTTGCCTGATTAGAAGGTTCTCTTTTCCTCCAAGTCCCCATCTGTGTTTCTCTGCGTTCCCTTCCGATGTCCATGTTGTAACTTTTCATGATGATCTTTTTTATTCTGTAATGTTTTTCCTGTGAAGAATGTGCTCATAAATCTCTCCTCTCCTTGTCAGGCAAATCTCTAGACAGTACATACTTTGCAGACAGGATAAGAATGTGTCTTTTAACAGAGGATGTTGAAGGTATCAAACGGTGACCACTGGTGGAAAATGTTTTTCCTCTTGACATCACGGGCTGATAAATTATAGTGCTCTGCCATACTACTTATTTAATTGTTTAAAGCTCATCTCTAGGCAAACCGCTGAAAATAAACTGTTTTACACGCCAAAGGATTTGTTTACCCCGCCTTGTGATGCCCCTGCCAGACAGCTCAGCCAGATCAGTAACCTCAGAATAGTCTGCTGCAGTTATGTGGCACTGCTTGGTCACCAACCTGTCCTTCTGGTTGGACAGTGAATTAACATTACCATATTGATCATGGAATCACTCTGCTGCATTTCTCTTTCAGCAAGCCCACAGTGTAAGATTAATGGGACTGTGCAGTGCTATAGTGCTACCCAGGGGCTTTGCTAGGTCTACAAAAGATCTGGGGCTAGAGCCCATAGCAGCGTAGTAAAGAAATTCATATGCTTGGGCAGGCATACACATGTATATACAGTGATATACGTGTGTGTGTACGTATATCCCCAGAGAGCCCCCCCCTTACATCAGGGTCCCCGGAGAGCCCCCCCCCTTACATCAGGGTCCCCGGAGAGCCCCCCCCTTACATCAGGGTCCCCAGAGAGCCTCCTCCTTATATCAGAGTCCCCAGAGAGCCTCCCTCTTACATCAGGGTCCCCAGAGAGCCTCCCTCTTACATCAGGGTCCCCAGAGAGCCTCCCTCTTACATCAGGGTCCCCAGAGAGCCCCCCACTTACATCAGGGTTCCCAGAGAGCCCCCCTTACATTAGGGTCCACAGAGAGCCTCCCCCTTAAATCAGGGTCCCCAGAGAGCCTCCCCCTTAAAATCAGGGTCCCCAGAGAGCCCCCACTTATATCAGGGTCCCCAGAGAACCTCCCCTACCCTTTGTGACCCCTGCAGAGACTCTGGGCTATGGGCCCCAGATTCGGGGCTATAGCCCCAAAAGCCACCCCCTAGCAACGCCTCTGGTGCTACCCCTCTCCCCTTCTCTACTGCGCAGGCGATTACATTAAATGCATGCTAGATTAAATGTTTATGCATGGGGTTCAGCCTTAAAGCCCAACTCCGAGCAGCATTACCTTTACAGGTCTCCAGTAGGCAAACATTATTCCTCAGGAGGATCTCGCTGTCATGAAGGCCTACTTCTATGTCCTGCAAATCAGCACATGTTTGGGGGAGGTCCAGATCCCTCTGTATTACCTGGCCACTCTTGCTGTAAGTGCTGCAGATCCTATAGCCACCAGTGCTATGGTCATAGCTCTGCTCCCCTCTCTTTTTATTATTATTTTTTTTTTAATCATTCACTAAACTCACAGCCCCAGGCTGTGTTTTCTGATTGGCCTGGAAAAGCAGGGGAGACACAACTATAGTACTGGTGGATGTAAGATCTGCAGCACTTACAGCCAGAGCAGCCAGGAATTACAGAGGAGCTGGACCTCCTCCAACATGTAAACCGAGGCTCGGTTCACACCTATGCGTTTGTTGGTGCTTTTTGCAGAAACTCATCACAGTTACTTTAACATGGTTTCCTATGGGACACGTTCACATCTATGCTTTTTTCGACCACTGCGTTTTTGGAATGGATCGGGGACTTTAACGCAAAACAGTGCATTTTTTGCTTTTTGGTTCAATAGACTTTAACGGAGAAGCTGCAGAAAAGCATGTAGTGTGTTTTTGCCACTATTTCAGGGGAATTTGCGTTTTTTTTAATGTGCCCAACAACAAATCGGCCAAAAAAAAAATGCAATATGCAAATCGCAGCAAAATCTTGGTAAAACCACGTGTGCAAAAATGCAAAACGCACAGCAAAAAGCACTGCAGAAACAATCCAAAAGCAAAATGCATAGGAATGAACCGAGCTTAAGGCCACTTTCACATTGGGGCGTTTTTCAGGTGCTTTTGGGCTAAAAATAGCGCCTGAAAAGCACCGCCTCCCCCCCCCCCCCCCCGCAGCCCCAGTGTGAGAGCCCGAGAGCTTTCACACTGGAGCAATGCGCTTGCAGGGCGAGAAAAAAATTCCTGGAAGCAGCATCTTTGGTGCGTTGCGGGAACGGTGAATACACTGCTCCTAAAACACCCCTGCCATTGAAATCAACGTCCAGTGCTGCCGTAGTGCCTGCAAAGCGGCGCTTTGTGGGTGCTTTTAAACCTTTTTGCAGCTGCTAGCGGGGGTTAAAAGCACCCTGTCAGCGACCTAAAAGCATGACTAAAACGACAGTAAAGCGCCACTAAAACTAGCAGCGCTTTACCGCCGATGCACCCCACCCTAGTGTGAAAGTGCCCTTAAGCTGGCCATAGATGGAGAGATTTTCTGTTGATGGGGGAATCCCTCCTGCAGAGCAATTGTGTTCTCCTGGCAGGAGGCGGGGGGGGAGCTGTCCCAGCTGGGAGAACACACAGTGATTATTGCTGGTGGCTATAGCTACCGGTAGTAACCACATGAAAAATCCAACAGGCTGGTTGTACCCAAGTTGATTGATCAATCAGTTTGGCCTATGCATGGTTTGAATCTTGGCCAGCTTAGAAGGTAACTCCACTTTCGTGGGGAAAAAATAGCAAATAAAGAAAAATTAATATAGTGTATACAATTGCGACACATGTCATTTTGTAATTGAATGTTACTAAAAATTACCTTTCCTTTTCAATCTACAGCTGCTGTAATTTTCTGAAAATGCAATGCAATATGGCTACCTGGAGTTGTTCGGTACACAGAATGGGTACTGACCACCCCCCAAAAACATAATTTCCTGCTTGTGTGATTGGCTCACAGATTTTCCCAGAAGTCTGCCTAAGATACAAGTCAGATTTCAGGCATCCTCTGCAACAAAAAATTCATTTTGGTGAGATACTCCCAATAGGAAATCAAAACTAAAGGGATGCAGACCCAGCAGATTTCCTCATTGGAGCTCTGCAGCTGCACAGCTGATTGAGAATTATGAAACCACTCCCTTTAGACCCACTCAGCACTGAGTAACACACAGTGATCACTCAGAGGGGGAATGTTTTTTTTTTTTTTTTTTTCAACAAAAGTGGAGTTGCGCTTTAACTGATTTGCAAGACATTGAAAACCTGTGAAGGTAATTGTGCCCAAAGTTGGGCTTTAAAGGAAATTACTAGTTTCTTTAAAATTGTATGCAAACCTACATGTATGTGTGTGTATGTGTGTATGTATGTGTGTATGTGTGTGTGTGTGTGTGTGTGTGTGTGTGTGTGTGTGTGTGTGTGTGTATATAATATATATATATACACATACATACATACATACATACATACACATATACATACACACACACACGCCATACATTCACTCCATGTGCGGGGAGATGACAGACGTGTGGTGTGTGACGTGGTGGGCAGGCTCTGCTCACGCGGTGCTCTCAGCAGGAAGAGACGCCACCTTAGCTGAACCGCCGGCTGGACGAATTGCTTCTTCCTGAGGCGGATTGAGGTCTCCCTCAACAACAGAAATTATCCTGAAGCATCAATAAGAAAGGAACGTTTAAATCTAAATAAAACTAATCCAAATAAATACACTAAAAGGATACCTTTTGTTACACAATTCCATCCCTTTTCACACACTGTGTTTAACATAATTAAAAAACATTGGAATTTAATAAGGGAAAGTTATCCCACTATAGAAGAATTCTGGAATTTACCATTACTCCCAAAAAGAAAGGGGGGAACTTTGAGGGATCGATTGGTAAGATCCGATCAATTTTCTCCTCTTATTCCCAGGATAACTTTTCTGGGACCAAAAAACCTGGGATCATTTCCATGTCTATCATGTATCTAATATAATTCTATGATAAAGGGAAAAAGTATATCACACCCACATAAAGGCTTTGATATTCCCATCAAGGGCCACTACACCTGCCAATCATCATACGTGATTTATGCCATAAAATGTCCACGTGGATTATTATATTTTGGGGAAACAACCCAAAAGGTTAAAGATCGTATAGCCAGACATAAATATTCAATTAGAGATAAACTAATACAGTTACCACTAGCTAGACACTTTATAGAGAAGGGGCATACAATTTTCCAGTTAAAATTCATGGTGCTGGAAGGCATTAATAAAAACAGGAGAGGAGGTGATCGTGAATTAATCTTAAGAAAACATGAGGCTCATTGGATACGCTTTCTTAATACTATTACTTCAAAAGGTTTAAATACAGATTTGGATTTTTATCTATTTGTATGATTTATAATACATTATTTATTTATATATATATATATGTGTGTATGTTTGTGTATATGTATTTTCTTTTCTGTACTTGCCCAAACATTTCCTCCCCACAACGATGGCGGTTGTACTGAGCAAACCGGGTTCCCTGAAGCTCTCATCTCCCTGCTCCTGGAATATTTTTAGGATTACTGCATGCTTGCTGCATTTGTTGATAGCGAAGCCACTTTTTTATTACTGTCAACTTGCTAAAGTTCATTGGGCATCTAATGTTGTGGATTCTTGTGGTTTTGATAAAGTCTGGGAGACTAACTTCTGTAACATGATGCAAAGAGTTGTTGGGAGAAACCAATAGCAGCCAATCTTTGCTTTAGTTTTTATTGGCTTTACCTTTTTACCTTAGCCACAATTTTCTTGTATACTGAAAATTTTCCACAAGAGCTCATTGGAATGGTTTGTGGTTTTACTGCAAGGCAATGTAGATCAATCAAGACTCCAGTACTTGTGCTCTTTGCATATTTTTGGCGGTGCTTTGTTGCCAATGTTCTTCTGAATGAATAGGGTGTACTGCTGTATTGTATTGCTCAGTGTAATTGATGGTTTGCAAGACAGTGGGGTTGATGTACTAAAGCAGTGTTTCTCAACTTTTTTTCAATCAAGGCACCCATTAAAATTCTGCAAAATCTCAAGGTACCCCATTCTAAAATGTAAACAAACTAAACTAATATTTTACACAATAGAAACATCCACACATGCAGGACACCCAATGTTAGAGGTGATTAAGCCTAGGTTCACACTAATGCAATGCAGGAAACCCTGCAATCCATGCACATTTCCCGCACTGCATTCAAATTGCACTACCTTTGCGATCTGCAGGTGTCGGTGCAATCTTCGCAATCTTAACGACACTCAAACGCTGGTCACAAACAGCGCACTTGCCTGCACCGGATTGCAATGGATCCCATGGTACAAAAGTACTATGCAACCTGGTTGCAGTGCGGTTCCAAAATTGGTGCATGCATGACATTGGTGCGATGCAGTGGGATTTGAGCCCATTCAAAATGAATGGACTCAGATTGCACCGCACTGAATCATATGTGAATTGGACAGGAATGCGGTGTGGTTCCTGTACAATTCACATGAGGTTCATAGTGTGAATCAAGGCTTATTTTTCCAAAACACACTGGTACTGACTAGTATTCCAATGTTTCTCTTCTCCCTCAGTTTCTCTCCCTTACTCAGCTAATGGGACCTCAGGGGCAGGTGAGGTACGGTGACCAGACATCCCCGGACTGAGGGTGCGGTCCCCGGACCCCATCCATCCCTGGTTTTGCCCCCACTTTTGCCGATGGCACTTGGGCAGGCAGTTTTCCAGGAGCTACACTCTGTAGCTCCAGGCAATCGCGCCCCTCTGGACTACAATACCCATATTTCCTTGCAGTACAGGAGGGAGGGGGAAAAACGCTGTGTTCTGTTCTTTCCCTTCTGCTGCCGGGAGAGTGATTGGAGGAGGGAGCAGTAATGGCCTCAAGCACAAGAAGCAGGTGAATTTGTGTGTATTATAACAAGTAATTTTTCTCTTTCACTGGTGGGCACTCGTGCGGTGGCACTGATGGGCATTGACAGGCAGTGGCACTAATGGGCAATCCTAGGTGGCACTGATGGGCACTCATAGGCGGCAATGAGAGGCAGTGGCACTGATAAGCGGAAATGATGAGCACTCATGCGGTGGAACCGATGGGCACTGACAGGCAGTGGCAGTGATAGGCGGCACTGATGGGCACTCATAGGCGGCAATGAGAGGCAGTGGCACTGATAGGTGGCACTGATGGGCACTCATGCGGCAGCACTGATAGGCACTCATGCGGTCGCACTAATGGGCGGCACTGATGAGGCTGAGCTGATGGGCACTGATGAGGCTGCATTGATGTGCACTGGTGAGGCTGTGCTGATGAGCACTGATGAGTATAATACACTCTTCAACTGTGCTTCAAAATGCAAGGTTTTCCCTTTTAGGAACAAGAAAATAATGATGTTATGCGGTTGGGCTGGTATGGAATGATTTTCAGGAATAACGTAAATATCATACAGTCATTACATAAACACATACCATATACACTTCATATATCATTTGAGGGAAATATGCTAATAAAATAGTATACTATTTGCCAATAAAAGTAAAAAAATATATGTCCCCGGATTTCATTTTAAAAATCTGGTCATGAGGTGCATGCGCAAAGGCTGCCAAGATGGCCGCGATCATCTAGAGCTCCGTGTCGCCCCGGTCTAATGACACCCGCCACAGCCGACTGAGAGCTCGTTCCAGGTCCGCTCCACGAGCGATAGCGAGGGGCTCACCCCAGGATCACCCTGATGTCAGCAGGCACTGCCAGACAGGACCTATCCCGCTCGCTGAACACGGCCTCTGAGCCCCACAGCCATTCCAAGATGGTGGGCGCGAGTACACAGGGCAGGGGGATAGAGGAGGAAGACTCCCCCTGGCAATCGCGGCTCGCTCACCACAAATAGACAGTGAGTGAAGCCCACAGGATGACACCCTCCTCCGCGTCCATTGAATACCTAATAGGGAGAGCACTTGATGGCCTTCTCCTGACCCCAATGTCTGACCCCATGGTACCACTAGAGGCTTGTGAGGGGGCACTACAGGGCCTTCCACCTACACCTACTGACTTTTCTTCCATGATGTTAGAATTCTCCAAAATGCTATCCATGGGCCTAGCTCAAAACGCTTAAATAACCTCATAAATCCATGCTGATTTACAACAACTGGGTATGCGAATGGAACACATTGAAAGAAAGGCTGGTCAGTCAGTATTCAGAATTAACCAAAACTCTTGCCAGAATGCAGGATGTACAGGACCAATTATAGACTGCATTATTAAAAATCGATGACTTGGAAAACAGGTCCAGGCGTTACAATTTTAGAGTACTGGGTCTCCCTGAAATGGTGAAAGAGGTTCAGTCGGCAATCCGGGCGCTTATCAAGGCCTTAATCCCTGACATCCCAGACCATCGCCTGGAATTATACAGGGCCCACAGAGCCCTACAACTTCTATGTTCAGGCGACCTCCCAAGGGACATCATTGTAAAACCACATTTTTACATAGTGAAAGAAGAGGTAATAAAAAGGTCGTATGCGGCAGAAAACCTGACGTTCCAAGGACAATCTATTCAAATTTTTGCAGACCTCTCACCCTACACTCTACAGAAACGGAGAACCTTGAAACCCCTTCTCCAAGTCTTGACGCAAAATGAAATTACCTACAGACATAGACATAATCTCCATACTTCACTCCCAATGGGATGGGGGCTCCCTGCAAAAGGGATTCCTGCTCTCTATAGACCTGCAGAAGGCCTTTGACTTCGTATTGTGGCCCTACCTTTTCGAGATCCTGAAAAGATGGGCATTCAGCCCGAATTTCAGAGGTATAGTTACCTTCCTCTATTCAGTTCCCAGTGCACAGGTTCGCCTGATTGGCAAATACTCCAATTCTCTAGCGATTAGAAAAGGGACAAGGCAAGGGTGTCCCCACTCCCCCTAAATATTCACCATTGCTATGGAGACCCTAGCTATAGCGATCAGATCTCACCCTGACGTTAAGGGGGTCCTCTGTGACGCCCAGGAACATAAATGTGCCTTGTTCGCAGATGATTTGCTTCTATTCCTCACGTCCCCTTTAACATCTACACCAAACGTTTACAAACTGCTTCAAGAATTTGGCAACATTTCAGGCCTTAAAGTCAAAGTCTCCAAATCTATTGCCCTAAATGTGTTTGTCCCACCCCAATCGGTAGAGCAATTGAAACAGCATTTCCCATTCACCTGGGCATCTGACTCCTTACCATACCTGGGGATTAAGCTAACAAAGAATATAAGCAAACTGTATGCAGCCAATTATCCTCCTATATTCCGCAAGTGTGGGGAGTACCCGAAGGCTTGGTCAAAGATTGGTATATCCTCACTGGGCAGAATAAATGCGGTTAAAATTACATTATTGCTGTGTTTACTATTAGGTCACTCCCAATATCCATCAACAAAAAAGACCTCCTTAAAGTCCAATCCCGAATCACACGTTTTATATGGGGTAAAAAAGGTTACAGATGCTCCAAAGACACACTTTTCCAATTGAAAACACAGGGGGGTTGGGTCTCCCTAATATTTGGTTCGGGCAGCACAGTTGGCACACATATCAGCGGTATACCCCAGAGGACCCAAACCTGACTGGGTAGCTATAGAAAGAGTAGCAGTCCCCCAGCACACAATCAACTACCTGCTGTGGTGTAACCCGAAAGCACGGCCCCCCATCCTATCGCCCACTCTCTCACTCAATAGCCCTATGCGACACCATACACAAACATCACAAGGTGACCTCTAATATGAGCCCATTGGCTCATTTATTCAATAACCCTGCCTTCCCCCCCCCCCGGCATGAACATACAGGCCTTTCGTTGGTGGCTGAACACAGGCTTATTCTGTATAGGACATTTTTTTCAATTCTCCCTCAGCTACTGCACAAGCCAACTGGAAATTCCCGCCTCGGAGAGTTTCAGGCTCACCCAAATTGGGCCATTTCTAACCTCGATCTGGCCAGATAAAATGGAACCCCCCAAGTCTACTCTCTATGAACAATGGTGTGCTAGCCTTATGGATCAGAGGGGGGGATCTCGATTATATGCCTTGCTGGCATACAGGGATGACAAGCCTTCATATGTCCCGGTGTAGGAGCATGGCATGGAAATTTCTTGGGACAGCAATACCTGTTTTCAGGCTCTACAACGTGCATACAAAGGTATCCTCAATGTATCGCTGATTTGAAGTCAATGTTAAACTCATTACCAGATGGTACTATGTTCCTGCTAGATTGGCAGTAATGTACAAAGATGCTTCTCCCTTATGCTTTAGAAACTGCAGTATGGTGGGATCCATGTTCCATGTCTGGTGGTCATGTCCTCGCGTCAGAACCTACTGGAACAAGGTATTCCATCTCCTAAGGAAAATGTCTGGAGCGGCAATACCTCAAGATCCCACTATTGCTCTCCTGAAGCGTAAGGTAGATGCACTACACAAGCATATGCAAACCTTGGTCTACTTCATCCTATTGGGTGCCAAGATTACACTTGCACGGTTTTGGAAAAAGCCCACTATCTCATTTCTGGCAGCAAAGAGGAAAGTGTCCTGGATGACGTCACAAGAACACTTAGTAGCGAAGCTTCAGGACAAAGTACCTAAGTTTGAGGCCATCTGGGGACCCTGGGCAACTTACTCTGGCATTTCCCTATGTCCGGGCATTACACCAGACTCTTAGATCCTCCTTGACTCCACTCTCTCCTTTCTCTCTTCCTATCCTTTCTCTCTTCTGCTCGCTCTGAGGTATTATGATGCCTCCCTCCCTTACTTCTTTTCTTCTTTTCTATTCTTCACACATATAGAATTTTATAGTTTACTCTTTAAAAGGAGCAACTGTCCCCCAGAGCGGGCCCTATATACTGTTAGAGTATGGAGAGGGGTGGGGGGCCCTGATCTCCGAACCGCTGGGAGGAGACCGCAAACTCAGTGTGATCCCATGGGGGTGATGTGCGGTTGCCTTCCGTGGCGGGGGGGGGGGTGTTGGGGTACTTCACCCACCCAATAAACAGTGATTTACTATGCCACTCTGGGTTAGAGCCTGACCTGAATACAGTTAGTGCTCCTCTTCCTATAATAAGTTACTTCTGACATACTTTTTGGAACTTGATATTAGCATATTGTCTCTTACATGGTTTGTTCCAGTTGACACTTTGTTGCAGTAATACTTTGTTGCCTAGCAGGCTGATATGTAATTGTACTTTGTTATTTGTTCTACATGAAAATTCAATAAAAATATGTGAAAGGAAAAAATCTGGTCACCTTAAAGGGGTTGTAAACCTTTGTGTTTTTTTTCACCTTAATGCATCCTAAGGTAACCCCCTCGGGGAAGTGCTTCTCCTTGGGCGGTTATCTGATGTAGGGAGGAGCCCCGAGAGCCACCGGGGGACCCCAGAAGAGCAGGCTCGGGGCCACTCTGTGCAAAACAAGCTGCACAGTGGAGGTAAGTATGATATCTTTGTTATTTTTAATAAAAAAGAAACAAACCCTTACAATCACTTTAAGTTTAGGGGCAAACAAGGATGCTGTGTAGGCACCTGACGTCCTCTTTATGAACTAGAAGGCTGAAATGAAAACCTGTGGCTTTGGGGTGTAGGCCATTTACATACCTTATAAAGCCTAACTGCTCACCTCCACCATCACAGGAGGGAGCTCTCAAAATGCAGAGTTCAGAGCTACTGCACCAGTAGGAGAGAGAGTATGTGAGGGGGTTTGATTTAGAGAAAGAGCTCACTCTTGTGATGGTGGAGGTGAGCAGTGATGACTAGGCCTCACTTTGCAGTGTCCTGGGAGTACTTGGCAACGTCCTGGGAGTATTCCAGTCAGGCTTCATAAGGTATATAAATGGTCTACACCTATACAACATATCCATTCAACATACATGGATCAGTGTAAAAGTAGCAATTCTACATCTGAAACTCAATCCAATAGAAGTAGATCCATTTATCAAGACGTGCATATTGAGACACATTTAGTTGAAAGAAAATGGGGATGAATCTACCATGGATCCACATCCTTAGCCAGTAATCTAGGTAGCAGGTGGTATAGTGCGATCTGAATTCACCCATATGTCCCATATTTTATGAAATTTACGAGGGCATCCTCTGGCCTCATACGTTAACTTGTATAGTGGAAGTGCCCGGTTAAAGAGGAAGTAAACCCTGATGGGTTTTACTTCCTCTTTGTTCCCCTGCAAAGTAAAAGTATAATTGGCTAGTTTGCATCGCATACTAGCCTATTATGTGGCACTTACCTGAGAACAAAGCCAGTGCTGTCACCGCTGGTGGATGCATCCATCTTCGCCTCTCTTCCTTTCGGGGCCGCGGACTCTGGCTCTGTGACTGACCGGAGCCACGTGACATCATGGGAGCCATCGGTCATGGCACTTGCGAGTGAAGAAAGGGCACAGAGGGCCGTTTCTTCACAGTGCATGCGCCGATTACATCATTGGTGCAGTGTACAGCAAATATCGGTAAAAGTCACAATCAGAGGTTTACAACCACTTTAATGATAGTAAGCCAGAAATGTATGGTGGGAAGGGTTGGTGACTTCCATTGCATAGGTATGGATTTCTTTGCATAAAACAATATTATACGTAAATGCTTTTTAGAAAGGTATTCATCGTCAATATAACCCAACGGGCACCTTAAGGGGTTGCATACATTAGGTATTTGGGTAATGGAGCTAATGAAAGCAGTGCCTTCCGCCCAGAACGTTCTGATCGGCGGAATTTCACTTTGTTTAACCTCCTTTACTAAGGGAAGCAAAAATATTAAAGTGGAGGTCCACCCTAAAAAAAAAAAAAAAAAATTGCATAAAAAATTCCTAAAAAAGTGGAGGAAAAATTTAATTTTTTTTGACTCACCTGAAATGGCTGTTGCTAGGCAGTCTTCCTAATCTGCCTCTTCCTACGCCGCGGTGATCTTCAGTCTTCTCCTCCCCGCGTTGTCTTCTGGGGAATGGGGCGTGGTGTGTTATGGGAACTGTGTGTGTGTCCCACAACACAAACAAGATATTTGGGGGGCACACCCTAAAAGATGCAGTAAAGATGGTGCAGCCATAAGACCATACAGTAGAAGAAAATATTACAGCGCACACATGCAAAAAAGACATTTACCTCCAGTAAGGCTAGTTTAAAAACACCTAAACATTTTCAAAAAAACATTATCAAAAAATATGGGGATTTGGTCACACCATATAAGCCCACTTACTGCGACAAAGTACCCCATGATCAGTGGGTTCTACACTATCCATGGACTGGGAGATCCTGCATCTCTGAACCATGAGAGCATTACACTCTTCTAAATTGGAAAATCTTAAGGTCTCCACCCATGACACAAGTGGACACTAATGAGAGGTACTTAGTGAGGGAGTGGGGTGCTCCTCACCCAAAGGGATTTGGTCAGAATCCATACAATATACAAACAAGATATTTGGGGGGGCACACCCTAAAAGATGCATTAAAGATGGTGCAGCCATAAGACCATACAGTAGAAGAAAATATTACAGCGCACACATGCAACCACAACACATGCTGCTGCTGCGCGACTCGTGCATGCGCAGTAGGAAACGGGCAGTGAAGCCATAAGGCTCCACTGCCTGTTTCCCTTAGTTAGGATGGCGGTGCCGGGACCCGAGAGCTGAGGGATGGGTCGGCCTCAAGTGGCCGACATCGCGGGCACCCAGGACAGGTAAGTACTTATTTAAAGTCAGCAGCTACAGTGTTTGTAGCTGCTAAATTTTACTTTTGTTTCCCCGGCCGGAACCCCGCTTTAACTCTTCAAGTGAACATCCTCTACACCAGTGCTTCTCAACCATTCTAGTGCCATGACCCCTTGATAAAATTTCCCAAGTTGTGGGGACCCCTAAACAGTAAAATTATTTTCGTAGCGTGGGTTGTCAGCATCCAAGGTAAGACAAGTCATTTGCGACCCTAACCCATGAACATTTAGTGCTCCCTGAGTCCCTTCCACTCGTACAGCATTAAAACCCCATATGGTACATTTTAGGATGTACCACTACTTTCTCTTTGTTCTCCTCCTTTCTTTCCCTTTTATCCCTCTCTATCCTAATTTCTTGTTTTTTTTTCCCATCCTTCTCTCTAGCCTTCTTTCTTGTTCTTTCTCTTATTCTTTCTCTCCCTTTTTCTTTGTTCCTCCCCCTTTTTTCCTCTCCCTTCCATGTATTCTCAATTTTTATTCCTTCTCTTACCCCTTGGTTGGAGGGGGGGGGGGATGAGTGGCAGTGCTAGAGGGGGGTGGGATCAGTGGCAGTGCTGGGGGGGAGTTCTGATCAGCCAATTTAGGTGCTCTTGATCAGGGTCATCTGCTGATCTGAGAACTGTGATGGCAACTATAATCACAGGTAGTGTTACTCACTATGTCTCTGACTTTGTGGTGTCTCGCAGCAGTGACACCTATGCAGAAATCAGGAGATAGGGTCTCCTTTAGCCCCTCCCGCTTCACATTCCTCACCAGTCAGCTGACCTCTAGTCTCTACCCCCCAGCCATGCCGTGAACTGAATGGGCGGCTGCGAAGAGGCTGAGTGGGTGTCCGTGGGCTCCAGGAACAGCCCAGCTGGGCGGCCACAGGCTGAAGGGACAGCCCTGCTGGGCAGCCGCGAAATAGGCTGAGAGAGCGGTGCAGGATTCAGGGGCAGCCCAGGATTTGGTGACCCCTGAAAAATTGTCATTTGACCCCCGAGGGGGTCCCAGCGCCCAAGTTGAGAACCACTGCTCTACACCTTTAGTAAATCTGGGTCGTTTAGTAAGACAAGTCTCCCTCTTCTACAAAGCCAGAAGAAGAAAAAAAAAAAAAAAAGGTATTTTTGCCTGGAGTCATTCTTCAACTTTGCGCTAGAAGTTCATGTGACACCATGCAAGTTCAATTGTTTGTATACAAATAACCACATATAAAGTTCTCTTAAATGGCCTAGGGACTTCCAAGTGCATTGAATGTCTGATATTTTATCTGTGTTCTGTAGATGTCCCCTATTGAACATTGTAGCTCATAAGGTTATTACTGTCTTCTCCTAACTACATTTCTGTTTTTCTTTGGACAGTCAGTGTTGATGACATTGAGGACGTGCGGCCTGGCCATGAGACAGAAGGGATGAAACGTTATGCTCAAGACGTGTCGAGAGACCTCTGCTTCTCTATCGTCTTCAAGGGACATCGCAAGAACCTTGATCTGATAGCCAGCTCTAATGAAGAAGCTGCTCACTGGACGGGAGGCTTAAATAAAGTAATAAACAAGTCACGATCTATGAGCCAAAAACAGAAGTTACAGCAGTATCCTTTTCACAGTCGGCATGTGTAAGATAGGAGCGTCATCAAGCATTGGAAGTGTCATTTGTTGTGTGTTTTTTTTGGTTTTGCACTAGTGATTCATTTATTTTTTTTTGCTCCCCCATCCCAAATCTAGCGATGCAAAGGCAAACCTGGATCTGCCTATTTATGTGCTGACTAGTGAGCAAACGGTAGAGCTAAAAATTAGACCTGTCATAAGTTTTGGGGCGGTCATTATTGACCTTCATAGGACAGTCAGAGGAGAATGAAAACTTCTCTTGCTAGCTTTAACCAGACCAGATATAATGAATGCAGGGTCCTGGGTTTAGCAACACTTTAAAGGGGTTGTAAACCCTCAGGGTTTTTCACCTTAATGCATTCTAGGCAAATCTTCCTGTGATGCAGCTGCCCCCCAGAGCCCCCCTTTTACTTACCTGAACCCAGTCTTACCAGCGACTGGGACGAGCACACCAGCTCCAGCCGGTGTCTCGGGTCCTGATTGGATAGATTGATGGCAGCGCAGACATTGGCTCCCGCTGATGTCAATCAAATCAATGACACAGAAGCCAGGGGTGGGGCCGAGTCCTACTGTCTGTGTCAATAGACGCATCAGCAGGACACGGGATCGCGCCCGCACGAGTTCCCCGAGGGAGAGCGGCTCTCCAACGGGGCACTCGAGAAGAGGAGCCAGGAGCGCCACTGAGGGACCCCAGAAGAGGAGGATCAGGGCCACTCTGTGCAAAATCAACTGCACACGAGTGCTATATACTGCATCATTGGCATGGGGGGGACTAATAATGTTTAAGATTTTCTTGCCGGACTTCAGCTTACAGCTAGTGGTGCATACATGTTGCTTGTAACACAATTCGATTTCTTTTTTTCTTTTAATCCCGGAGAAAGTAATTTGCACACCTACACATTTTCTAGCTGTATGGCAAAATTTGATTTGTCTGTACACTAATGGATACTCTGATCTATCAATGAATCGCTAAACTATATGTTCACCTCAAATCCATTTGCTGCTGGACACTCAGATGAGTGAACTGCACAGTACAGCGTAGGTAAAGTACACCTATCATGAGAGCAGTATGAAGGCTACCATTGGTGATCTACTTGGAAAAATACTAGTTGCTTCACTGACTGGGAACAAGCATGCAACAAATAAAAGTCAGAGAAAATCATAATTGATTATACCTGTGCTGGCTTCAAGGCATTGCCTTTTAAATCATTGAAGGCAAATCATCAGCATGACAGCTGGACAAGTAGCATTTTCCAAATGGGATGTTGACAATGGCAAGCTTTATATTTCTTTCATGACTTGTATTCAGAACTTTTTTTTTTTTTTGTCTTTTTTTATTAAAGTTGTCCGCAGGCAGTGAATTTTCTGCAAACAGATGGTGTTGATTTAGACACATTTGCTTCTTTAGCTACTTGATGATTTGGTTAATAAGGATAAGCAAGGAGTATATACATAAAGGCATGTTGGGGGCCTTTTTATATATCATAGCAAATAGAAAAATGCTGTCTCTCCTCTCTGCTTTGCCTTGTATATATGTTTTCAGACACCTAACCCAACATATCCCTGTACCCCGTTCACCAGACTGCCATCATCATCATCACCACGGGTCCTATTAGGTACCATTGTGACTTCACAAGGAGGTCAATAGCTTGGCTATACTTTACACATGTATAGATAGGAACAGAACAGCTTAAAAAAAGATCACAATTCTTTTTTATTTATTTATATAAAACAGCAAATCACAAATACACAAGCTAGTTACAGCTAGTGAGATTTTGCTGTTTTGTTTTTTTTGTTTTTTTGTTTTGTGTGTGCATTCAAAACATGAAATTGATGAACTGGCACATCAAATCATTTTTTTCACATTATAGTGGAACTTTAGTCAGAAAATTTAAGTCCTGCTAGATCGCTTCAGGCTGGCCCCTTTTGCTGGTATAGCTATGCACTGAAACATTAAAAACAAGTGTCTATACTGTTTAAAATCCAGTAATACAATGTTTCACCCTGCTCTGCACATGCTCAGTTGCTCTCCTATTTTAGGCTGAATTTGTAGAGGCCGATCTGCTGACAGCTTAAAGATTTACTGCTGTTGAGGGGCTCTGGGCTTCAGCAAAATGGCAGCCTCCAGCAAGAAGAAACGGGAACAATGCTGGAGGCAATTTACAGCACAACACTAATTTTGGTAGCATACTTATTTATGTGGAATGTATGTTCATTGCTAAAGAAGATTATTTTTTTATCAAGTTGTTGTGGGTAAATTTTCCCCTATAATTTTTTTCAATAATGATTCAATAATTGACAGAATTCCCTTTTATTAATGGTTTTAAATTATTCAGAGATCCAGTCCTATACCCTCATCATTTGGTTCCCATAACCACATGGGGCCTGGAAAGCTTTATTATAAACCCCTGATTTAAAGGGTCTGTCCACCCACCCACAGTCCTTCACATGTCTCCTATATCTCTTGTGCTTCCACATTAGAATATTATGTAACTAGTAACTCCTGGTAAATCTCTTTATCCAATGTATCCAATGGAAAAAGGGGAATAAGACTCCCTCACAGCAGGTTGGAATTGATACCTTGGGCAAAGGCATCTTTTCATAGACGTTCAGGAAGAGGTCTAAAAACCTGGTGGGTGATGTACCCTGCTGCCATTTTTTCAGATCCACAATAACAGTTGTAGACAAAATAAGAGTTGTAGGTTGAATGAGCCTTTAATTATGGGAAATACAACTTCTGCCCATGGAGGAGGGAAGTGTGGGGGTGGGGGTGGGGGTGGGTTTGGGGGGGGGGGTGAGAGTGAGCTGTATCTCATATTGATTCTGTAGTGCACTATCTGAATGTTTTGGTAAATATCCCCTACCCTAGGCATATTGGTGCACAAGGTTATTACAGTATACGGTTCAGCCACCGACAGTTATATTTGTTGTTATATAAACTATCACATGGGCACACACGCCAACACCCCCCCTCCCCCAGGGTTCTGTGACGACATGAACATTTATAACTGAGACAACACTGTCCTAGGGCATGTGAGAGGTTCTTTTCCTTGTGGTAGATGGCTTATCGTACACATTTCCTTAATTATAGAGGCATCTAGAAGTTGGGTGTAGGTCACAGAATAAATATATAGGTCAAAACCATTTCTAGCTAGCAAGATCCTGTAATTACTAGTTGGCATAGACGTGTGGTGAAGACAGGCACCAGCTGCTCCTATATTTACTAACTTGCCTGGCATTTGGCATGTTCAATTTATAATGTGTACATGGGCAGAAAAGAGGAGAATATGAATTCTACAATGGTTTAGGTACAAGTAATTTAATACTAATAATGGATAAGTATATGAAAACTTTCAGGGCCTTATTAAAGTGAAAGTAAACCTACCTTTAAAAAAAGCAAGCAGGCAGCATTTTAAAAAAGGATATATCCCAATGCTACCTCAGAATACCCTCCAACACTAACAAAAAGCTGCTAAACACCCCTACTTAAAGTGTTTGTTGACTCAAAAGTAGAAATCACTGGCAGTCCCTCTATTATAGGAAGGCATACCACACTGTATATGTCTTTTATAAAAATGAGGATTGTAAATATCTTTTTAGGGCGATCTTCAGGCCGGTCACGTGACTCGGGGCCGCTTTACAGCGCTGATACATGGCTTCTACAGGAGGGGCCGAGGTCTCCCTCTGACATCAGCTGGGAGGTCACATGGCCTGCCTGAAGATCGCTCTAAAAATGTATTTACATGCCTCGTTTTTAGAAAAAACTTACACAGTTTGGTATGCCTGCCTATAATAGAGGGTCTGGCAGTGACCATTGTAAATGTTTCATTTATAATAGCGGCAGGGGGGCGGAGACAGAGACACAGAAAACTGAGCTGACAGGCAGGGAGGGAGAGAGGAGAGCAGGGAAGGACAGCTGCGGATGATGGAGGGACGCAAACTGACCATGGTGGTCAGGGCTCATCAGCCCTGATTATCGTAGTCAGCGCAGAGATGGGAACACAGGAAGTGGCAGGATCAGCCAGGTTTTTTACAGTTTTTAGAGGGGGACAGATTACACAGCACAAGCACTGTGCTGTTTAATCTGCTTTAAGGGAACAAGATATGAATTCTTTTTTTTTTTTTGGGTCAACAAACACTTTAAACATCAACTCAAAAATACTAAATAACAATAATTGGTGCACCGCTTTTTATAACCCAAAAGCAAAAAGCTAGTGCATAAAAAAAATAAATGAATAACAAAAAATACTATATATGTTTGTGTGTGTGTGTGTATATATGTATATATATATATATATATATATATATATATATATATATATATATATATATATATATATATATATATATATATATATATATATATATATATAATGTGTGTGTGTGTGTATGTATATATTCTAGTATCTTATAGTATCTCACAAAAGTGAGTACACCCCTCACATTTTTGTAAATATTTTATTATATCTTTTCATGTGACAACACTAAAGAAATGACACTTTGCTACAATGTAATGTAGTGAGTGTGCAGCTTGTATAACAGTGTAAATTTGCTGTCCCCTCAATATAACTCAATACACAGACATTAATGTCTAAACTGCTAGCAACAAAAGTGAGTACACCCCTAAGTGAAAATGTCCAAATTGGGCCCAAAGTGTCAATATTTTGTGTGGCCACCATTTTTTTCCAGCACTGCCTTAACCCTCTTGGGCATGGAGTTCACCAGAGCTTCACAGGTTGCCACTGGAGTCCTCTTCCACTCCTCCATGACATCACGGAGCTGGTGGATGTTAGAGACCTTGTGCTCCTCCACCTTCCATTTGAGGATGCCCCACAGATGCTCAATAGGGTTTAGGTCTGGAGACATGCTTAGCCAGTCTATTACCTTTACCCTCAGCTTCTTTAGCAAGGCAGTGGTCATCTTGGAGGTGTGTTTGGGGTCATTATGTTGGAATACTGCCCTGCGCCCAGTCTCTGAAGGGAGGGGATCACGCGGTGCTTCAGTATGTCACAGTACATGTTGGCTTTCATGGTTCCCTCAATGAACTGTAGCTCCCCAGTGCCGGCAGCACTCATGCAGCCCCAGACCATGACACTCCCACCACCATGCTTGACATCTTTGTGCTCCACATCTGGTTGCCGCCACACACGCTTGACACCATCTGAACCAAATACATTTATCGTGGTCTCATCAGACCACAGGACATGGTTCTAGTAATCCATGTACTTAGTCTGCTTGTCTTCAGCAAATTGTTTGCAGGCTTTCTTGTGCATCATCTTTAGAAGAGGCTTCCTTCTGGGACAACAGCCATGCAGACTAATTTGATGTAAAACAAAAAAAAGAATTGCGCTAGGTGAAAAATCTCTCTAAATCAAAAAAAACGTGAAGGGGGTCCTGCAGCTACGTACTATAACCCCAATACGAGGGCACATAGATAAAGAAAAATAAAAAACAGTACGGCGCTGGACAAATTTCAAAGTGGATGGATATGTGGTTAAGTAAATATGAAAATTAATAATAGAGTATATAAAAAAACAAAAAATACATATGAAATAATGTTAAAGAATCATGAAAAATCAACACTTATTACACTTAAATGTTCCAAAAAGTGCCAAAAAAATGTGTTCAAATGAATAAAGATTCAAACGAAAGTCCACAGATGTGATAATATAAAAGTGAAGAAGATCCAAATCTGATGTTCCAACTTATTAGTGCTGCCCGTCACCAAGTGGAAAAACAAGATGGAGGCTTACCAGAAAGCCTGCGACCGCCCTTACTCAGGGGGGTCAGTACAGGCTTAGTAGATTACCAAAAGGATCGCAACAGGATATCAGTTGATGGCCCTTAGGTCTCCTTTCCGGATGTCTCCTTTATGGCAATTGGGAATACCCAAGAGAGTATGATGACAAATTGACTCATAGCAGCAAACAGTCCAGCGGAGATAGACCATGCCAGAAAAAAGAGGAAACTTCCATTGTGTAAAAATGCCAAGTTCCTTTATTAAAATAACAGGCACGTTCCGCATAAAAAATACACAGGTATTGTATAAAACAACAAAGAATCCAGCAAAAAAAATGCGGAACGTGCCTGTTATTTTAATAAAGGAACTTGGCATTTTTACACAATGGAAGTTTCCTCTTTTTTCTGGCATGGTCTATCTCCGCTGGACTGTTTGCTGCTATGAGTCAATTTGTCATCATACTCTCTTGAGTATTCCCAATTGCCATAAAGGAGACATCCGGAAAGGAGACCTAAGGGCCATCAACTGATATCCTGTTGCTATCCTTTTGGTAATCTACTAAGCCTGTACTGACCCCCCTGAGTAAGGGCGGTCGCAGGCTTTCTGGTAAGCCTCCATCTTGTTTTTCCACTTGGTGACGGGCAGCACTAATAAGTTGGAACATCAGATTTGGATCTGCTTCACTTTTATATTATCACATCTGTGGACTTTTGTTTGAATCTTTATTCATTTTAACACATTTTTTTGGCACTTTTTGGAACATTTAAGTGTAATAAGTGTTGATTTTTCATGATTCTTTAACATTATTTCATATGTATTTTTTGTTTTTTTTATATACTCTATTATTAATTTTCATATTTACTTAACCACATATCCATTCACTTTGAAATTTTCCAGCGCTGTACTGTTTTTTATTTTTCTTTAGACTAATTTGATGCAGTGTGCGGTGTATGGTCTGAGCACTGACAGGCTGACCCCCCACCCCTTCAACCTCTGCAGCAATGCTGGCAGCACTCATATGTCTGTTTCCCAAAGACAACCTCTGGATATGATGCTGAGCATGTGCACTCAACTTCTTTGGTTGGCTATGGTGGGGCCTTTTCTGAGTGGAACCTGTCCTGTTAAACCGCTGTATGGTCTTGGCCACCGTGCTGCAGTTCAGTTTCAGGGTCTAGGTAAACTTCTTATAGCCTAGACCATCTATATGTAGAGCAACAATTATTTTTTTCAGATCCTCAGAGAGTTCTTTGGCATGAGGTGCCATGTTGAAAATCTAGTGACCAGTATGAGAGAGTGAGAGTGATAACACCAAATTTAACACATCTGCTCTCCATTTACACCTGAGACCTTGTAACACTAATGAGTCACGTGATATTGGGGTGGGAAAATGGCTAATTGGGCCCAATTTGGACATTTTCACTTAGGGGTGTACTCACTTTTGTTGCCAGCTTTTTAGACATTAATGGCTGTGTGTTGAGTTATTTTGAGGGGACAGCAAATTTACACTGTTATACAAGCTGTACACTCACTACTTTTCATTGTAGCAAAGTGTCATTTCTTCAGTGTTGTCACATGAAAAGATATAATAAAATATTTACAAAAATGTGAGGAGTGTACTCACTTTTTTGAGGTGCTGTGTATGTGTATATGTGTGTGTGTATAAAAAATGTGTGTGTGTGTGTGTATATATATATATATATATACTGTATTTATTGGCATATATCACACACTTTTTCACCCTGAAAATCGGGTGCAAATGGCGTGTGCGTGTTATATGCCGATACTTCAATTTTAGCTGCCTTGGAGGGGACAGGGAGGGGGGCAGGATGAGCGTCGTCAGATTACATACAGTGAGAATCTTCTGTTTACTTGGCGGCCTCTGTAATAGGAAGTCCCGTCTCCTGGGCGCCATTGGACCGGTGTTCTGTTTATCATAGGAGATTCTCACTGTATGTTATCTGTCAGCACTCATCCCGCCCCCCTTCCTGTCCCCTCTAGGCTGCAGATGGGCATCGATCAGGCTGCACTGATGGCAATGGTGAGGCTGTTGCATTGATGGCAATGGTGAGGCTGCTGCATTGATGGCAATGGTGAGGCTGCTGCATTGATGGCAATGGTGAGGCTGCTGCATTGATGGCAATGGTGAGGCTGCTGCATTGATGGCAATGGTGAGGCTGCTGCATTGATGGCAATGGTGAGGCTGCTGCATTGATGGCAATTGTGAGGCTGCTGCATTGATGGCACTTGTGAGGCTGCATTGATGTGGACAGATGAGGCTGCATTGATGGCACTTGTGAGGCTGCATTGATGGCAATGGTAAGGCTGCAGATGGGCACTGACCCTTATTTTGCTTCAAAGTTCCTTATTTAAAATGTAAGTTATTTTCCTGAAACTTCCCTCTTAAAATGAATGTGCGTGTTATACGGCAATTAAATACGGTATGTGTGTGTGTGTGTGTGTGTGTGTGTGTGTGTATGTATGTATGTATATATATATATTTATGTCAATATGTGAATACATAAAAATTACAAAATTTACATGTGTGCTGAGTACAGAGGACAATTCCTCAAACAGGTGAATACAGTATAGTCTGTGATATCACTCCACAAATTCAAGCTGTGCGAATCACCTTAAATAATCTGTGCTAAAGTCCTGTGTGCAAAGTACATTTTCCAAGTGCACAAATAACTGTAATCCCCAGAGATTGAGAATCTTCCATCAGTCGGTTCCCAGTGGAGCCCTTTCACTCCCCAATGTGTGCATGCCACCAAAGTGAAATACAAATATGCCCTGCCTTCCTAGATGGACCTTATGATAAAAACAGGGTCATAAACAGCTTACCATAGGATAGAAATCCAGGTACTTTCGCTGCGGCTACAATATCCCTTTCTTCTCCTACACAGCACAGGTTATGCACTCATAGAAAAGAAGAGCGCTAATAGTGGAATACCCTACCTCCAGTGCCTCACTGTTGGCTCATCACTATGATTGTGCAGCCTCCCTAACTAATAGTGGGGTATGGAAGAAAGTTGACCAGACCCAGCGACCATGTAAGGGTGGTCATTATTTGCATATTAGAGAGTCTTTGTATTCTAGGTCTGCTCTACAGTCTGCATTATTAATTGACCTGTATAAAGCTAAGCTTTTTTTTTCCTGAACGCTTTAAAAAAAGTTGGATTCACACTTGTCTACGGAAAGCAGACAAAAATAAAGACAACAAAATGAGCCTTAAGGAGCTAAAGCGCTTCTTGCAAGAAGTAAATGTTGAGACTGATGACAACTATGCAAAACAAATATTCCAGGTATGTGCTCTTCTAAATATAGATTTATGTACAAATTGGATTCTTCTTTTCCCTTTAAATAGTTGTATTACTACACTCATTAAAGAGTGTCTGAGTGTCACCAACAAAAGGGATTTCTTCATATTGTCTAATGAAAAGTCCATGAAAGGATACAATATACGAAAATGCTGTATCATTCATGATCTAGTTCCATCTTGAACATCCGGTGCGTTAGGACCTAAGAGGAGATACTGAAATCCAATGTTTAGGTTTCCAAGACAGAAGATAGAAATTACACTGATCAGTCATAACATTTTGACCACCCCCTTATTTTGAGTAGGTTCCCCTTTTGCCGCCAGAACAGTCCTGACCCATTGAGGCATGGCCTCCACTAGACCTCTGAAGGAAGGATGTGGTATGTTGCACCAAGCCATCCCTGCCTCCGCCAGCTTGCTTTCTTCCAATAGTGCATCCTTGTGCCTTCTCTTACCCCGGTAAGCGACACATATGCCCTTGATCATCAACGTGATGTAAAAATAAAAGCAATTTATCACAGCAGGCCACCTTTTTCCATTGATCCATGGTCCAATTCCGATGTACATGTGCTCATTGTAGGCTTTTTTGGCTGTGACAGCATGGGCACCCTGAGCAGTCTGTGGCTATGCAGGCCCGTACATGTGTTCTCTGTGAGCCTTGGCTGCCCTTGACTCTGTTGTTGGTTCGCTGTTTTTTCTTCTTTGGACCACTTTTGGTAGGTCCTGCCAACTGCAGACTGGGAACATCCCACAAGAGCTGTAATTTTGGAGATGCTCTGATCCGGTTGTCTTACATTTTGGCCCTTGTCAAAGTTGCTGAAATCCTTACGCTTACTAATACTTTCTGCTTTCAACACATCCAATGCATGGACAACATGTTTACTTTGAGATGCCATTGTAATGAGATAAATTAAAGTTAATTATTTGACCTGTCAGTGGTCATAAAGTTATGGCTGATCAGTGTATATCCATGCAGTAAGATATGGATAATGTTACATACAGTAATTACATTGTTCCAGCCTGGACCAATGTAAGCATACATATACCATTCCTGTAGGATTTCTGTGAAAGCTGGAAATCACTATAGTAAGCACTATTACTCCAGTGATCTCCACTAGCTTCCAGGTCCCGTGCCGAGTACCCTGCTGCATTGTGAACATAGGAGGTCACCAACTCGGCATGGATTCAGAGAACGCTTTATATTTTCTTGATGCATGCAAAGCGTTCCAATGCTAGATGAGTGCAACTGTGCAAAACTAGTCATACCTGGAATTCAACTTTAAAGCTGAATTCTATGAATTAGGCTACCTTGTTAATGCTACAGGCATACCATGAGTTAAGTCTAATGCCATGCCTGCCACCTTGTAGACGTATCTCTTATTCACATCTAACCATCAGGTTTATTGTTCTCCAGGTAGATAACTTAACTCCAGGTAGATAAGCTCACTGTGGTCTCCGTTCCTTCAGAGCAGAGAATCTGGAACTGCTTTGCCTGCCCTTCTGCCCATTCACAGAAGCCTTTGTATTTTGTGAACTAGTTCACAAAATACAAAGGCTTCTGTGAATGAGCAGTACAGGTGAGGAGCGGGCATAGATGCTTTGTCTGCTTCTCTCCCCTCCAAAGCAGGCGAGTATCCTTTGGGAGTTAGAGCTGCACGATTCCGGCCAAAATGAGAATCACAATTTTTTTTGCTTGGAATAAAGATCCAAATTCTCTCACGATTCTCACGGCATAACATCTTTCACATTATACAAAAAAGTTGGGCTAACTTTACTGTTTAGTTTTTTATTAATTCATTAAAGTATGTTTTTTCTAAACAAATTGCGTTTGAAAGACCGCTGCGCAAGTACAGAGTGACATAATATATTGCAACAATCGCCATTTTTTTCTGTAGGGTCTCTGCTGAAAAAAAAATATAATGTTTGGGAGTTCTAAGTAATTTTCTAGCAAAAAAATACTGATCTTAACTTAAGCAACAAGTGTCAGAAAAAGATTTTGTTTTTAAGTGCTTAAGCTTCCCTTATTTACAGACAGAAGTTCATTCCTTTGATCTAAAAGGACTTGGATCCCTTTCACACTGGGGCCACCCGTGCATTAGCGCTAAAGCGCCACTCATTTTAGCAGCACTTTTTAAGCAGAGCTTTTTGGATGCTAGCGGGGCTTTTTTAACCCCCGCTAGTGGCCGAAAAAGGGGTTAAAAACGCCCGTGTTGAGGCGCTTCCGAAGCGATTTTCAGGCGCTTTGGAAGCACTGCCCATTCATTTCAATGGGCAGGGCGTTTTGAGAGCACCGTATACAGCACTCCCAAACCTCCCCAAAGGTGCTGCTTGCAGGACTTTTATTAACGTCCCACAAGAGCACTACCCCAGTGTGAAAGCACTCAGGCTTTCATATTCGGGCGGTATGGGAGGCAGTTTTCAGGCGCTTTACAGGGGCTATTTATAGCGCTAAAACGCCTGAAAACTGTCTAAGTGTGAAAGGGGTTGAAGTGTTTCTTCCGGGTTTGCGGCTTCGGCGCTGTGTGGCCGAAGCCACGATGACGTCACTCCCACGCTTGCGCGCGTTAGTCCTCTTTCTGCCGAAGTCCGGCATCATCCGCCGGAACTTCAGAGTGCATACGCCGCTGAGGTCAGCGGCTGCATGCAAGGTAAATATCTCCTAAACCATACAGGTTTACAGGTTTAGAAGATTTTCATTTTACCTACAAGTAAGCCTTATTATAGGCTTACCTGTAAGTAAAAATGTGCAAGCGGGGGTATACAACCGCTTTAAGATTGGGTAGAATCCCGATCGATTCTTTAACGATTAATCACGCAGCTCTATTAGGAGTACAATAAACCTGTCACATGTAAGTAATAGAGAGAAGTCCTGGAAGTGACATGCACCTAATTGGACTTAACTTATTGGGGGGAGATTTATTAAAATGTGTGTATACAGAATCTGGTGCAGCTGTGCATAGTAGCCAATCAGCTTCTAATATCAACTTGTTCAATTAAGCTTTGACAATAAAACCTAGAAGCTGATTGGTTACTATGCACAGCTGCACCAAATTTTATGTACACCAGTTTTAGTAAATCTCCCCTCGGTGTGGCCTGCACTTTTGCAAAGTTGCTGAATTAATGGAATTCAGCTTTAAATGGCAAAAAGCAGCAAATATTTAGGGGCAAAAAGTTGGTCTAAAAATCCTGTGTGGAGTCACTTGAAGACCCCATATAATAGTTGGAACCCTCTGCATTTATTTCTTAAAATATGCATGGAAATCACTTGAAAACTTGCATGAAAAGGGTTGAATTCACCCTAAATATAAAGTATATCCAAATGAGCCATCAGACACTGGAGGGATTTGTCCACTGATATTCTTTAATAGTGTTTTGCAGATTAAAAAAAAAAAATCTAACAATTAACTTAATAATACTATATTTTTAGCAATGTGATAAATCACAGACTGGAGCTCTGGAGGATGACGAAATTGAGGAATTTTATAAAATGTTGACAATGCGAGAAGAAATAGATGTAATATTTGACACCTACAAGAGCAGCGAGCATCTTCTGTCTGCTGAAAAACTGCAGAAATTCCTGGCGGTGGAGCAGATGGAGGCCGTGACCTTGGAGCAGGCAGCCTCCCTGATAGACAAGTATGAGCCAAGTGAGGAAGGTGAGCAAGATTTATCTCTGGAGGGAAAACTTCCCACATCTCATGCAAAGTAAAAAAAGAAAAAGCCTTGTTGTCAAAGGACACCAATTACTTAAAAAAAAAAAATTCTAATAAAATCTAGGTAAATTCTCGTTTTTATTTTTATTTTTTCCATCATTTTATCATTTCATTTTAGAATGGAAGGGTTAGAGACTCTGTCAGATATTTATTTCCAAAGGGAAGCAAGTAACCCTGTATAATAAAAATAAATAAAAATACACCCTGACTGCAAAAATAATCCAAGGAAAAAAATCATCACAAAAAGGTGAAGGCTTATAAACAGACAAAAATATATAAAGAATAACTATATTTAGCCAACTGTTCCCTAGCAAATGGTTTTATCTCTCCAATGGAAGGCACAGATAGAAATATGATTTTTAACATAAATTGTAGCTTTCCTGCACTCTGTCCAAATGTAAAAGAAAATGTTTGGCTGGAGTTAGGCTAAGCCCAATTGAACGCCTTTATTAAGTGTTGTGATTTTGACATGAAGCCTAAAAGCTATCATTGTACAAATTATTTAGTGTTACATTTTCTTGTAAACTAGCTCCAGTTTCCCCGAAGAAGCCAGTTTTCTGGCAGTAGCATATCTGTGTATAAGCAGCAGCCTATCTGCAGAGGTCCGATAGCTGTATGGTCTTTAGCAAAGCTCATGGACTCTGCTTATTACAAAGCTATAGGACTGGCTTGGTGGGGGATGGGGGAGGGCAGGTTTTGTTGTAGAAAGGCCACTGCTTTCATATTGAAACAGTAGTCCACATCTGCAGGCTGTTAGTGGCTGCCACATACCTTACAAATAAATCAAACTGTAAGAATGGTGTGTATTTTTTGGTCCCTACAGTACTTTAAGTGTATTGCTAGGCAAAACTTTTTTTTTTTTTTTTTTTTTAGTTTTATTATGGGGAATGGTTAGGCCTTTTGTCAAGTTTTTATTGAAGTCTGTGATTGGTGACCACTGTCACTTGAGTAAGAGAAAATGAGAAAATTCTAAATTAATAATTTATTAATTAGACTACAAAAGGGAAGGGGAAGGTAAGGGGAAACCTTCCCTATTCTTTCCAACACTATAAAAGGTTTTGGCTATACATACACTTTAATCAGAAGCTTAAAAGAAGTATGGTTTTTCTTTTTATTTTACACTCCTACTTACCTAGGTGGATGGTGCATCTGTCCCTCAGTGCCTCCAAGACTGAGAACCGAACACTGCTGATCGCTCGGTTCTCACAGTTCCCTGAGCAGAGAGCTGGTGACTGTTAGTCACCAGCTCTCTGCTCTGCCCCCCACGCTCACTGGATTGTTGGGCTGTGTAGGGGGCGGGAGTGGTCGGCTCAGGCTCTCAGAGGCTCGATGGTGATGGTCCAGGCATGTGGGTGGATCCTGACTATTTGGTCGCGTTCTTTCCCAAGCCTGGGTCGTCTCTGTGACGTCAGGCGACAGCGGGCTTCAGCCCGTTGTCTGCTGAAAACAAGTCAAAGAAGTGCAGAACGATCTACACTCCTGTGATCCACAGGAGAAGTACAGCCAAACAAACTTTGGCTATACTTCTCCTTTAATTTGGGCTTTAAATATGTTGCATTGCAATGCTTTTATTCAGTTTAGTTTTATTGTAATGTTTGCTCCAAGTGTCTACTTTTCCAAGACATCATTTTAACAGAACTCACCAGCAGAATCTGAATTTGTATATCAGATTCCTGTACCTGACTATAGGACACTAATTTGTTTCTATGCATTTTGTAAAATAGCAGCCTTTGTGGTCAATAGCAAGCTTCACACTTCTGCTCAGTGTATGTATGCAATACAGGGAATTGTACAGGGAGAGTGTGCAAATTTTATAGCATTACATGCTCTATGTAGATACTGGAAGCTGTTAGTCACTCACAAATTTCAGCCTTAGGACTCCCAGCCAATCAGGTCCCACGATCCGCTTCCTGTTTGGCCGGGAGGAGAAGCAACGCCCCCAGTTCTTCTCCCGCACCTCTACCGCAGCATAAGGTAAGGCCATGGATTCCCGCCCTCCCAATTGTTCGATCGAGCGCCGTGGGGGTGGGGTAGTGCACCAGCCTCCACTGGATCTAATACTGATCGGTGGCTGAGTAGACACAGCTCCAGTTTACATCCTGTTACCTCAGAGTCCATCCAGATATAAATAAAAATTGCAAAAGGTTTGCATCCTTTTTAATTTTTTTGGACCTAAATATGGATGAGGTGATCAAATGTGAACGAATGGAAGCCGTATACATCTGACTGCTCTTAGATCTAACGTGAGTTGAGAAAGCTTAATTTTTTAAAGCTGTGGTTCAGATATTGCATTTTGTATAGTTACTTTGTTCCAGCTTGGAACAATGTAAGTGTACATGTGCCATACCCGGCCAATGTTTAAGGCGGCTGGAAATCACTGAGGTAGGCACCTTTACTGCAGTGATTATCATTAGCTTCCAGGTCCCACATGGTATGGGCACCATTTACGGAATCCCTTGCATTTTTCTCAATGAGTGCAAGGCATTTTTTGATTGGACGAGGTACAGATTGTGAGGTTACTGCCCCACCTCTTTACCTTGCCCAATCAAAGAATGCGAAGTGTTCTCTGAATGATGCCTAAACTTAACGAGCGGTCTCCTGTGTTCACTATGCAGCAGGGCAGTCACTCAGCACAGGACCCGAAAGACAGCAGCAGTCACTGTAACAGATTCCAGTTTCCAGACTTTTGGCACATGCCCACTTCAATGGTTCAAGCTTGACCAATGTATCCATGCAAAAAAAGCCAAATCTTTAACTATAAATGCAGCAAAACAATAAAGAGGCGCCAATGTTTCACACGTGACATCTGCTCTTTAGGCCCCATGTACACTACTGCTGCTAAACGGACGTTCAGAGGCAGTTGGACACTTTTTTTTTCAACAACCCCTGAACTCATCCAATGATATCCTATGTGTACATGTATACAGGTTTGTTTACTGTCGTTTTTAGGCAGTTGCGTTTATAGGCCTTTTTTTTTTAAGGCAAAAAAATGAGTTCAGACCCCGAAGTTTCCGACGTTTCAGACGCCAAAAACGTCTAAACGCGGTAACCCGCATTTGGCCGCGTTTCGTTTATAGGCATTTTACGTTTTTGGCCATTTAAAAGAAAAATAATTTTTTCTTTTTTTTAGAAACTCTTCTAAACGCAAAAGCGGCAAAACGCCACTAAACGCGGCATGTAAACGCAGCAGAACAGATGTTTTAAATGTGGGTTACTATTTGTCAAGTTAAATCGTTCAGGAGAGGTTGTTCTAAATACGTCCTGTGCACATGAAACCTTACTGCTCTGATTAAGCAGAGGATTTGTTTATGGATTCACTGTTGATCAGACCGGGCATGGTCAATGTGAAAAGGGCCTTGGAACCTGTGTCAGTGGGCTTTAATGGGCAGTGCAGTGTGCTATTGACCTCAGTTTAAGGTCCTTTTTGCGATCATTGAGAATTCTTTGCTGATGCATAGAATGGCATTTGACCTTCTCCAGCTTTATTTTTTAAACCTTTACATCTTTTATCATGTTTTTTTCAGCTGCAGTTCCTTGCTGCATTAACTAAATAAACTCCTACTATAGGTTGTTGTAATAGATTGTTATATGTTGTGTTACAGCTAAGAAGCAACAGTCCCTGACAAAAGATGGCTTCCTTATGTACCTGCTGTCTGATGATGGGAGTGTATTTAACCCAGCACATAGTAAAGTTTACCAGGATATGAACCAACCACTGTCTCATTACTTCATCTCCTCCTCACACAACACTTACTTGATGGAGGACCAGCTAAAAGGACCGAGTAGTACTGAGGCCTACATAAGGTGAGCTGCAATCAGCCGGTCATCTACGACTCTGATCACACCAGGCTTTTATGTTATGACACTAACATATGTCTTTGTATATATAATCAGGAAATTCTGACATGGACTAGATTCAGTTTTGGGCGATGGACTTTTGGGGACAGTTGTATAGTGTGACATTTATCAGCTGTATAGTACGTAGGTTTACCAAAAAAATATCCAGTCTAATAGACTTTGTATTGCAAATGAGGAACTGTAAATAATAAAGCCTATACGCAAGCTTTGAAATGTGTTTTTTATAGCTGGAATTGACAAGTCACACTTCTGCTTTAAAACCAGGGCTCTTACAAAAGGATGTCGGTGTGTGGAGCTAGATTGCTGGGATGGGCCCAACGGGGAGCCCATAATTTATCATGGCTACACCCTGACCTCAAAGATCCTCTTCAAAGATGTCATAACGGCCATAAAGAACTATGCATTCAAGGTAAGGTTTGCCCAGTTTGTTTTTTTTAACAGAAAAGTTTTATTGAAAAAGTAATAAAATTCAAAGCCTGGTTACAAAACAGCGAGATATATACATATAATACACCGAAATTAACTGCCATCAGAGTATCAATCATAAGATGCTAAACAATACAATCAGAATGAGCCTTGGAAGCCAGGTAAAATAGAAAGTGGAACAACATCCAGATCTATTAAAGTGGACAAACATAAGGCTACAGTTCTTCATTCCTTAGGGTGTGTCAAGCTGCTCTCCAGTACACCCTAGAGGCATCACATCCAGTTTTTTTAATATGTGGTAACTTTATTTAATTGTATAGCGTTATTCTTAACAAAGTTTTTGTGAGCATTATTTTTTATACTATTTGTTCTCACCGTTCTCTTTATGCAGTGTTATATTGAAGTGTTAAACATATGAATGCACCAATACCTGTGCTGATGCCGCGTATTCTCACGAGTACTCGTACTCATGAAAATCCTCCCGAAACCAATACTTTGCGGTGCTATTAGCGTTCATACAAAATGAATGGGCGCAAATCGCACTGCAAAGAATAACCTGCTTTTTTAACAGGAATATGGTGTGATTCCTGTCTGAATCGCATGTGGTTACCCGCACTGCTCCTGTGTGAACCCAGGCTGAAATCACTATGACAAGCCTGGATTCACACAAGAGCGGTGGGGAAACCGCATGTGATTCGGACAGGAATCACACCATATTCCTGTTCAAATAGCATGTGGTTCTTGCAGTGCACCTTTCATTTTCTATGAGCACAAATCGCACTGCAAAGTACTTGACCGAAAGTATCGGTACTTATACTTGCCGACTTAAAAAAACGATATTGGTGCATCCCTAGTTTAAAAGTATAGTTCACCTTTACCGAAAAACTGCCTATGCGGGTAAAGGGCATCTGTAGATAAAAAAGCAAATTGTGTAGCTTTGACCAAAGTTGAATAATGCCCTTGCTATGGATGTTGTCCATTTAGGTACCTCCTGAAGCCCGACTAAAACTCCCAGAGATCACATCATCCCATCCTGCCTTTTGTTGCTAGGACATTGCTAATGTACTCCTAGCTCTTACTGATACCTCCATCACAGTGAGCTCTTTCTCTGATTCAAACCCCCTCACACACTCTTCCCTGACATAGTAGCTGTGAGCTCAGTGTTTGAGAGCTCGCTCCCTGTGATGGTGGAAGTGGGCAGTAACAGCTAGGAGGCACTTAGCAATGTCCTAGAAACAAAGCAGGACAGAATGATGCATGATGTAGGTATGATGGGTCCCATACCTACATAGGCAGTTTTTGGTAAAGGTGAATTATGCCTTTTAAGCTTTGAGTTATTATATCTCTGCCTTTTGCACCTTCTGCTAGCAGCAAGTTTCACTTTGCAGACTCATGATCTATAGCACTGCAATGTGCACCATAAACTGTTTGCCATCACTTAGCAGATTATTCTGTTGAATGTAGGGATATACCCATGTACATTTTGGATACTCTAGAACAGTGATGACAGACCTTGGCACCCCAGATGTTTTGGAACTACATTTCCCAAGATGCTCAACTACACTGCAGAGTGCAGGAGCATCATGGGAAATGTAGTTCCAAAACATCTGGGGTGCCAAGGTTCACCATCACTGCTCTAGAAAATAGCTCATGTCCTTTTTTTCTACTGTCCGTGTCCTGTTGGGGAGATTTCACTTCACTTCCTGTCCTGGAGACATAACAGGAAATTAAATCTTTCCAAAGAAAATAGAAATAGAATAGAAAATCCCCTCTGATTCAGTAGCCTCCAGGACAGGTGTCCCCACTTTAAGACTTCTCATCACCCCCTGCTCCAATAATGTAATTGCCTCATTGTAATATGTATGAGCATTTGAAAAGCACTGTGCCATTTCCTCTTTTTTTTCCCCTTTCTCTCTTTCCTCGTGTAGACCTCTCCATACCCAGTAATCATCTCTCTGGAGAATCACTGCACTCTGGATCAGCAGAAGACTATGGCCAAGCACATGAAAAATATATTGGGGGACAAGATGCTGCTGATGCCTGTTGAAGGAAGAGTAAAGGAGTTCCCATCGCCAGAGGTTGGAGAAAATTGTCAGAGTGTTGTATAAAAATGAATAAATGTTACGCTAAAATAAATAAATGAAGAATAAATGTTACTTTTAAAGAGGAGCTCCAGGCCCCACAAAAAAAAAGTCACCAGCTTCAAACACTGCTGATATCTGTAAAGGCAAAGTTTACCTACCTCACTTATACGCTTAACGATATATACCATAAGTGATTACAACCTTGTATATATAAGAATCAACCAATGCGGTGGCAGCTATAACCCAATGAAATCAATAAGGAAATGATAATGTTGCTTAAATACAAAGATCTAATTTATTTATACAGAAAAGAAACGTTTGAATAATCAGATATTACCAAATATAATGCAGATGATACAAATACAGTGAAGCCGTGATGTTACAAATACAGTTTTGACAATGGACAAAGATAATTTAACCACTTGCCGACCAGCCGCCCCAGTTGTACTGCGGCAACATGACTCGACTGCGCGAATCGCCGTTATGTTGCGTCGCTTCCTTTTTTGGCCACTAGGGGCGCGTGCCCCCATTGCTCGCCCCCGGAGCCAATGCGAGTGCCTAGCAGTCGCGATGACCACTGTGCTCCCGCGATAGCTCATGACACGACGAGAACCAGGATCTCTGTGTGTAAATACGGAGATCCCGGTTCTCTGAGGGGAGAAAAGACTGATCATGTGTTCATACAAAGTATGAACCCCTATCTGTCTCTTCTCCTAGCTAGTCCCATGCCCCCTTCAGTTAGAACTCACACTAGGGAGAACAGTTAACCCCTTGATCAACCCCCAGTGTTAACCCCTTCACTGCCAGTGACATTTTTACAGTAATCCATGCTTTTTTATAGCTCCGATCGTTGTATAAATGCCAATGGTCCCAAGAATGTGTCAAAATTGTCCGATGTGTGCACCATAATGTCGCAGTCACGATAAAAATCGCAGATCGCCGCCACTACTAGAAAAAATAATAATACCACCACTACTAGAAAAAAAAAATAATAAAAATGCTATAAATCCGCCACTACTAGAAAAAAATAATAATAAAAATGCTATAAATCTATCCCCTATTTTGTAGACACTTTAACTTTTGCATTTATTGCGATTTTTTTTTTTTTTTTTTTTTTTTTTTAATTACCAAAAATATGTAGAAGAATACATATCGGCCTAAAATGAGAAAAATGTAGCTTTTTTTAAAAAAAAATGGGGATATTTATTATAGCAAAAAGTACAAAATATTGTTTTTTTTTTTCAAAATTGACGCTATTTTTTTTTTTATAGTGCAAAAAATAAAAACCGCAGAGGCCATCAAATACCACCAAAAGAAAGCTCTATTTGTGGGGAAAAAAAGGCGTCAATTTTGTTTGGGTACAGTGTCACACGACTACGCAATTGTCAGTTAAAGCGACGCAGTGCGAATCCCAAAAAATGCTCTGGTCATTCAGCAGCAAAATCTTCCGTGGCTGAAGTGGTTAAGTTACACACAAAGAAAGTAAAGGGAGTATAGTAGTGAAAATACAATAGAGACCTTACGTTACCATGCTTGCAGGAAGGACACACCGAGAAGAGGCAGTGTGTAACTCTCTGTACTGCTTTTATACCCCCCTCTGCCCCTACTCCCACCCTTCCAAGTTCCACCCCCACCCCCCCCCCCCGGAACCTCGTTATTGGTCCAGAGTTGCACCAAATTCTGATTGGCAGTAATTTAAAGTCTCTTTGGCTACCATGCTCAAGAATCAGAACTTCCGGTGCCCCTCTATCTACCATTTGTATATGGTTGTTAGGTAAGCAACAATCTTTGCCAAGTGGTTGTAAATTCCCCTGCCCAACTTTACCGCATGTAAAGCGTTTTGCAATCACTTACTTGTAGGTGGTTTAAAAAAATTTACAAACTGCACTGTTTAGGAGATATCACGGGTATCTGTTTCAGTGACGTCACTCGCGCACACGCGTTTTGTCCCTCACTTACGGCACACTCAGTAAGACCGGCTTGGCTACACTTTCTGTAGCTGCTGACTTTTAATAAAAGCAAAAACGGGTGGAACTCATCTTTGAGGGAAACCAGCAGTGAAGCCTCGTGCTGTGCTTTGTGAATGGCTGGCTGCAGTGGAAGAGGTTGGGGGCGGGCAACTTCTGGCTCAGGTCAAAACCAGGTACCCGCTCCCCCTTAAAAGGTGGCAAATGTGACAGCGTAAGGGGGGGGAGAGGAGGCAGACAAGCAGAGCTTCCCCTTTTGGGTGGTGCCCCGCTTTAAGGGGGATGTAAGCTGGGCTTTACCAATTTGTGCCAGCCCTAGTAACATGGACGTTCTGGAGTGGATTTTTGTCCAATACAGAGCACTGACACTCCCGTGTCTGAGCCAAATTTTTTTCCAGCCATTCATAATTGTATACAGTATGTGTTTGGTTTCCTAGAACACAATGCTGTCTGCTGAAAGTTTCTGAATCATCATTGATGACTCACATTCACTAGACTGTTGCACATCACATGCAGGGTTTTGTGAGTAAACAGTCAATGCTAAAAGGGAGTATAAAAGCAAATGTCCAACTAGAAATCTAGTATTGGAGACTCTGCTCATACACAGAAGAAGTTGTCTTGTTTCATGGCAGTAGTCTCACATGGCTAGGGCCAGACATATTCTACATAGACTGACCTTGTGGACCAGACTGAGCTTGTCCTAATAATAATGATACTTTAAATGTGTAACTTTGTAAAATGTTAGTACAGTATAACACTAAAAAGAATGTTCTTTTTAGATATCTACTAAGTATAAGAAACAAACCGAAATGTTATATATAAAACGTATGTCCACTGTACCTCTACATCTGCCTGATTATCAGATAATCTGATCCAGATGTCAACTGGCATTTAGGAAAATGAAGGAACAAGAAATGGATAGATTGTGTTCTCCAAGCTTGCCACCTAGTGGTGGAAATAAAGGTGAACATTTTGTAACTTTTCACTCTCCTTAGCAAATCCTATAAGGAATATCATTTACTTGTGTTCCCTGGAAATAATTGTGAAAGAGAAAGTTTAGCTGATTTTCAATTAACATGTATTCTGAGTTATTTATGCAGTGTATGTATGAAAGGAGTTCACATTCTACAAGATTTATCTTCATTATTTGTATTTTTATATTACATATGCTGATTTGTAGAACAGCTACTGAAGCTTCCAGTGGTTTAGTAGAGCTACTGTGACTCTCTTAATTTAACTGTCGAGAAAAAAAAAATCTGACAGGCAGTGCATTGTCTTTAATAAGTCATCTGGCTCATACACTTGCATTGTGAGAAGGAGCAGGAAGAGACCTCATTGTGCAAAATTTGTAAATTAGAAGATAGAACTAATTAACTGTTATGGTTGTCCCCCTGCGCATATAAAATAATAATGATAAAAAATGTATATATATATATATATATATATATATATTTATTTTTAACACATATTGATTAGATTATATGCATCAATCTTATCTATGATGATTACACAAGCCCTGTATTATGAAATAGATGTATGTTTACAAATTGCTGACCTTGCAAATAGATGATCGCAGTCTCTGGTTTCACTAGTTTTTGAGTCACTGACCCAGGTCAAGTTTCCTGTAAGTGAAGTCAGAGAAAAGTCAGAGCTCCTCTCTGCATGTTTGAACTGGGTAAGTGGCTGATGAATAATTGACGCCAGTAGATTAGAATTGCAGCCCCTTTTTCTGAAGTAAAAGTAAAAAATGGGAACTACCTTAAAGCGGGATTCCGGCCACTATAATTTTTTTTTAAAAAGTCAGCAGCTACAAACACTGTATAAAGTTTCAGTTTTTACTTGTGGAATTGCCGTAGTATCCCAGTCCTATTCCCTTTTTTGTAATCTGGTGATCTGAGGGACCCCTGCTTGTGTGATGCAGGAGCGCTATTCCCACGACATCCACCACAATCTCCTTGCTGTCTTTCTGATACAGAAAACCTGATATGAATTCAAACATCGGATTTAAACCTTGGTCAATCATTGGTTTGAAAATGGTTGGTAATACGAGATGCAGATTAGGAGACTCATTCAGATTCCTCCCAGCACTTTGGAATAGTTGTATTGTGATAAGAAATCAAAGAATCTGAGAAAAGTAACAATAACACATTGGAAAAATGCAAACTGGCCAAAGAGTGTTCCAGTCATGAGTCATATGGAACTTAAATGAGAGAGAGTCCAAAAGCAAACAGCTTTCTGTGTTCTCTCCATAGGAGTCTCTTAGCACCCTGTGTCATGGGTGCACCTTGTTGCCAAGATGTATTTGCAAAATCAAGTTGTGTTTTTTTTTATCCATTTCCGGGTGTCCTTGGGTTAAAGTGGTTATACCGGGGCAATAGCTGCAGTCATGACCCCTGTATCCATTTTTTCATTTCTTTCTGTTGGCAATGCTGAATAAAGTAAAATCTATTCGAACCGCTAAATAGCTGCTGAATCGATTTTACATGTGAAGGATGGGATCCCACTCGTAGCCTTCCTCCACTTTCTCAGGCTCTCCTATGCCACCGGGGAGCCCAGGACTGATGCCGACGGCATCGCAATCCTACTATAAAGATGATTGAGGATTGGAACTTCCCCAACATCTCTATGGTCTAAGAAACCGATAGTGAAGAGTATTTTGTCACTTCCGGTTTCAGCCTTATGTAAATAGGTTGTTACTGTCCTGTGAAAGCATCTGATCAAACCAGTCTTGGTTTGATCAGATGCTTTTAAGGGCAGAGAAGACCCCAGACCTCTCAGTAAAGAGGACCTGCTCTGGCCCATGGTATCACAAGGGACGTTGTTCATCCCTTGTGACAGCAATAAAGTTTATAAAAAAAAGAAACATTGAAGAGACCATGTAAAAAGAAATAAAATACTGATATTAAAAAAAAAAACGCACTCCGTCCGCCCCCCCATGCTCGCATGCAAGGGCGAACACGCACCTTGGTCCCACATGCATATATGAATGGTGATCGCACCACACGTGTGGTATCATTGTGAATGTCAGAGCGAGAGAAATCATTCTGGTACCAGGCCTCCTGTGTAACTCTAAACTGGTAACCTGTAAAGACTTTTAAATTGTCGCCTTTGGAGATTTTTAAGTACTGTAATCTTTCGCCTTTCCACAAGTGTATGCAATTTTAAAGCGAGACATGTTGGGTATCTACTCAGCGTGACATAATCTTTTATATTTTACCAAACAATTGGGTATTCTATTGTGTTTTTGTGCATTTACATTTTTTTACACTTCTTAAAATTATTTTTCCAAAAAGATTGCGTTTGAAAAACCACTGTGCAAATATCGTGTGACATAAAAAAAAAAACATAACACCCATCATTTTGTTCTATAGGGCCTCTGCTTAAAAAAAAAAATAATAGTAATAATTTTGGTGGGGTTCTATCTAAAGCTGATTTTTACATTTTCTGTGAGACGTGTCAGAATAGACTTGGGAAACAAGTGGTTATACTAATGGCAAAAAAAAAAAATTAAAAAGCTATTTTTAAAAAAATAAATTGGCCCAAATTATAGTTTTCTCTTATGTAAACTCTGACTCGCTTTTATTTTTTTCAGCAACTAAAAGGGAAAATCCTGGTGAAGGGTAAGAAACTGAACAAGCTAGAAGACAGCCTGAAGAATGGTGTCAGCAACGGCACCACAGAGGCCGATGATGTGTCTGATGAGGATGAAGCCGCAGAAATGGAGGATGAGGCAGTCAAGTCTAAAGTGAATGCCAAGAAAAGCACAGTAAGCTATCTGCATTTCAGTGCAGACCTATATATACATTGACATTTTGTTATTTGAGGGAATGTGTGGGCTTTGCAGTACCTAATGATGTCAACGTTGTTATTTTAGGCTGCAAAGCTAAAGCTTGCCAAAGAGCTGTCTGACACCGTAGTCTACTGCAAGAGTGTGCATTTCCGTGGCTTTGAATATGCAGCAGAGCACCAGGCCTTCTATGAGATGTCTTCCCTCACTGAGAGCAAATCCCTGAAGCTGGCCAATGAGTCAGGTGAGCTCAGGGGTTATACGGATAAATGGCAACCACCCCAATCTATACCTAGCTTTTACAGGAAGGGGCTTTGCACATTGCGTAAAACAGAAAATTTCCCAGCACACTTACCAGCTAGCCTGCAAAAAAACCAAATTAGCCCTTTCTAACCATTTATGTTAAAACAGAGGTTTTAGTTGCACATATTTGCAAATACACTATTTTACCAAAAGTATTTGGACGTCTGCCTTTACACGCACATGAACTTTAATGGCATCCCAGTCTTAGTCCATAGAGTTCAATATTGAGTTGGCCCACCCCTTTAACATCTTCAACTCTTCTGGGAAGGCTGTCCACAAAGTTTAGGAGTGTGTCTGTAGGAATGTTTGACCATTCTTCCTGAAGCGCATTTGTGAGTTCAGGCACTGATGTTGGATGAGAAGGCCTGGCTCGCAGACTCTACTCTAGTTCATCCCAATCGAGTTGAGGCCAGGACTCTGTTCAGGCCAGTCAAGTTCCTCCACCCCAAACTCGCTCATCTGTGTCTTTATGGACCATGCTTTGTGCAATGGTGTGCAGTCATTTTGGAACAGGAAGGCGCCATCTTCAAACTGTTCCCACAAAATTGGGAGCATGAAATTGTCTAAAATGTCTTGCTATGCAGATGCCTTAAGAGTTCCCTTCCCTGGAATTAAGGGGCCAAGCCCAACCCCTAAAAAACAACCCCACACCATAATCCCCCCTCCACCAAATGATTTGGACCAGTGTACAAAGCAAGGTCCATATAGACATCCAACACTTCCAACATCAGTGCCTGATTTCACAAATGCGCTTCTGGAAGAATGGTCAAATATTCCCATAGACACACTCCTAAACCTTGTGGACAGCCTTCCCAGAACAGTTGAAGCTGTTATAGCAGCAAAGGGTGGGCCAACTCAATACTGAATCCTACGGACTAAGACTGGGATGCCATTAAAGTTCATGTGCATGTAAAGGCGGATGTCACAATACTTTTGGTAATAGAGTGTATATGTGAAAGCCACAGTACCCTGCCAAGGCTCCTCTGTTTACTGTGGTCCTAAGTCTACAGTTTTAAGAGTCTCAAAGTTGATGCATTTATAGCAGTGGATAAATGAAGGGTAGGTTTGCTCTGTGGTAAGTAATAAATCCCTGTTCTTTTAGCCATAGGCAAATCAGGGACAGGGGTCATTTCTATGCAGGCATGCTTCCATTTCCTGGTTTGAGGCAGACCTGGCATAGCTAATGGAGAGATTGAGGTCCTGCATGAACTCTCTAAATCTTACCCTTCATAAAATGTTGTAAAAAATGTTTTTAAATCAGGTAAAAATGAATTGTTGCATATTTCCGGTATGTAGTCTTCTAGTCATAAGATGGTACTCCAGTCTCAT
Organism: Lithobates clamitans; assembly: GCA_037952925.1. NCBI lineage: Eukaryota > Metazoa > Chordata > Amphibia > Anura > Ranidae > Lithobates > Lithobates clamitans. Next base: position 9,697,197 of record JBBGZY010000142.1, read on the forward strand.
TTTTGCATTTATAAGCATGAAGCGAGAAGCTTGTTGGACTCAGGAATCATTGAAGCATCACAGCAGTGACTCATCCCTTAGACTAAGACCCCTTTCACACAGGCGCCTCCGAACAATGGATTGTGCTTGCTAAGCAGGGGATCGCTCCGCTAGACCACGCTGAGCAGGTGGATGACAGGTCCTGTCTGCTCCGCTGTACAGAGTGGACACGGACACAGTCCTGCTTTCCTATATGGTGAAATCGGATGGAAATGGCCTGCATGTCCGTTTTCATCCAATCCACCATACGGATGGAAAATAGGAACACCATGCACCTGGATTTTGCGGGCAGGATCGGATAGCGCAGCTCCATAGGGGAGACTGCAAGGTCTGATTAAGTCCACCTGAAAAACTGACAGAAGGACCTGATTGGACAACCCGTGTGAAAGGGCCTGAAGGGGGCTTCACGGCAAGCTTCTCAGCTGTGCTGTATCTTTAGATAATCTTATGTTCAGCAAACTTTTTATGTGTGTTAAATGTTTTTTGCTAAAGAAACATATATAGACAAAATTAACTATAAAACAGTTCAAAAAACCTTTAAACAGAAACAAAATATATTAAAAGAAACTGACCCAAAATCATAATGATTTATTATTCAATGACAGTGAGGCCCCTGTGTATTGGCTGACAATTTAATTATTAATGGTCATTGTCTGGCATTTATCACTTATCTTCCTAATGACAAAGACAATCCTATTGTACGTGTCCATTTATGAAAATTTTTCACTGCTCCATTCTCCGGCATTCACAGAGGAGATCGTTCTCCTCTGGATGCCAGTTTATGAAGCGGTGTAGTTCGCTTTCTCCTATGGAGGAATGAAGCGATCTACAAATGCTTCAAAGTGGAAAACGCCCCCTGATACTGGAGACATAATGAGATTACAGTACCAGAAATTCCCTGAAACAGAGATGTTAGTTTATTAGGTGGTGATAATTTATCACCACTCAGTACATGGACATTCCCGGAGGAGACCACCCACCTAGTTAACAAAATATCTGTCCCACTACAATAAGTAAAAAAAAAAAAAAAAAAATATATATATATATATATATATATATATATATATATATATATATATATATAAAATTATTTACACATAGACATGGCAGCAGGGGGTGATGATAGTGGGTTTGGGGGTCTGAACGAGTAAGGAGGAAGTAAAAAATCTTCCTCCTTTTTCGCCGGGATTCTCTTTTCACTCCCTGATTCTCCACCTCTGAGCTGGTGAATCTGGGAGGGTGAATTCTGACTCAGATCGCCAGTGAAGTGCTGAGATCGCAGCTTCATAAACTTTCCGTTTCTGTGCCAGTCAATGACAGCTTCTCAGTGTGTGGAGATGATCGGGCAGAGAACATGTTCTCCCCCGATCATCTGTTTAATAAACCGTTAATGGACTGTGATCAGCTGTGATCCTTGGGATCACCGCTAATCACAGTTTTATAAACGGACACCTTAGTTAAGTGATATCAATTGCTGATGGGTACCAGCAATATCTCATCCAGTATAACTACAAATACTGATTCTTATATTGGATATTATTCATGTAAACAGCCGGATTTGCCATGACCAGTAAGCTGGATTTTGGGATAGAACCAATTAATAAAAACAAGTTTTATAACTTTGGGGTTTGCTGTATATGATTGTAACACCAACCATGTCCTTTAAGGCCTGGTTTACACCTATGCGTTTTTGGTGTTAAATGGACTACAGTCCATTTAACATGGTTTCCTATGGGACATGTTCACATCTATGCTTTTTTCAGCTGCTGTGTTTTTGGAAAGGGTCAGGCAAAACGATGCGTTTTTGGTTCAGTAGACTTTAATGGAGACGCTGCAGAATAGCATGTAGCCCATTTTTTATGCATTATTAGAATATTTTTAGCGCTTTTTTAAATCTGCCCAACAACAAATTGTCCAAAAAAAGCCGAAAAAAACAAAATGCATGAAAAAAGTAAAGCAAAAAGCACTGCAGAAACGGATCAAAAGTGAACTGCATAGGTGTGAACCAGGCCTAAAGAACAAGTTCAGGATAATAGAAAAGGAGAATGTTTTTAAAATGACCAGCTTTTAAAATAATGTAACAACACAAACTTTCATTGTGGTGTGAGAGCAGCCAATATGTTGCAACTACAATGCATTCGGAAAGTATTCACAGCGCTTCACTTTTTCCACATATAGTTGTGTTGTTATAGCCTTATTACAAAATGGGTTAAATTCAGTATTTTCCTCAAGATTTTACAAACAATACCCCATAATGACAACATAAAAGAGTAGTTTGTTTGCAAATTTATTAAAAATAAAAAAAACGAAAAAATCACATGTAATCACATAAGTCTTTTTGAGTATGATACTACAAGCTTTGCACACCTATTTTTGGGCAGTTTCTCCCATTCTTCTTTGCAGGACTTCCCAAGCTCCATCAGGTTGGATGGGGAGCGTCGGTGCACAGCCATTTTCAGATCTCTCTAGAGATGTTCAATCGGGTTCAAGTCTGGACTCTGACTGGGCCACTCAAGGACATTCACAGAGTTGTCCCGTAGCCACTCCTTTGTTATGTTGGCTGTGTGCTTAGGGTCGTTGTCCTGTTGGAAGATGAACCTTCGCCCCTGTCTCAGGCCCAGAGCACTCTGGAGCAGGTTTTCATCAAGGATGTCTCTGCATTCATCTTTCTTTCGATCCTGACTAGTCTCCTAGGTCCTGCCACTAAAAAACATCTCCATAGCATGATGAGGCCACTACCATGCTGCACTGTAGGGATGGCATTGGCCAGGTGATGACCGGTGCCGGGTTTCCTCCAGACATGACGCTTGCCATTCAGGCCAAAGAGTTCAATCTTTGTTTCATCAGACCAGAGAATTTTGTTTCTCATGGTCTGGGAGTCCTTCAGGTGCCTTTTGGCAAACTCCAGATGGGCCGTCATGTGCCTTTTAGTAAGGAGTGGCTTCTGTCTGGCCACTCTACCATACAGGTCTGATTGGTGGAGTGCTGCAGAGATGTTTGTTCTTCTGGAAGGTTCTCTTCTCTCAACAGAGAAACGCTGGAGCTCTGTCAGAGTGACCATTGGGTTCTTGGTCATCTCCCTGACTAAGGCACTTCTCCCCGCTCAGTTTGGACGGGCGGACCGCTCTAGGAAGTGTCCTGGTGGTTCCAAACTTCTTTCATTTACGGGTGATGGAAGCTACTGTGCTCATCCGGACCTTCAATGCTGCAGTAATTTATCTGTACCTTTCCCCAGATCTGTACGTCGAGACAATCTTGTCTCAGGGGTCTACAGACAATTCCTTGGACTTCATGGCTCGGTTGGTGCTCTGACATGCACTGTTGACTGTGGGACCCTACATAGACAGGTGTGTGCCTTTCCAAATAATGTCCAATAAACTCAATTTACCACAGGTGGACTCCAATCAGGTTGTAGAAACATCTCAAGGATAATCAGTGGATATAGGATGCACCTGAGTTAAATTTTGAGTGTCATGGCAAAGGCTGTGAATACTTATGTACATGTGATTTTTTTTTGTTTTTTTATTTTTAATAAATTTGCAAAGATTTCAAACAAACTTCTTTCACGTTGTCATTATGGGGTATTGTTTGCAGAATTTTGAGGAAAATAGTGAATTTAATCCATTTTGAAATAAGTCTGTAACATAACAAAATGTGGAAAAAGTGAAGCTCTGTGAATACTTTCCGGGTGCACTGTAAATCTGTATCTAGTATGCACATCTTAGGTTTAACATAAATACTGTAAGATAATATTGGTAAAATATCTAGGCTGTGCTTTTTTGCATCCCAGTTAAAGTTCTCTGTATTAATATTTTTGTACTTGTCTTACTTCTAAAGCAAACAGTTTTATTCGACATAATACTCGACAGCTTACCAGGATATACCCTGATGGCATGAGAACGGACTCCTCCAATTACTCCCCTGTAAATATGTGGAATGTGGGCTGCCAGATAGGTAAGTCATTCTCAGCCAGGCTGTGAGTGTCCAGTCTCTCTCTGTCTTCAGCCTTATACATATAAGGGATTTCCCATATGAAAAATGATAGGTTTCTCTACAATTTACAGCCCCCTTCTAATCGACAGGTTTTTTTTATATTTCTTGGCAAATGTCTTTCAGTTAAATAATGAAGTTCCGCTTTAAGGACTCCTCATCTCCTTACATGTCACATTTGTCATGTCATTTTTTTTGGGGGGGGGGGGGGGTACCTAGTTTTGACAGGCACCCAGCTTCCACTTCTGCTCAGGCCGCTTAGGCAACTCGAGCAGAAGTTCTACCCTCCCCTCCCTGCAATCTTCCGGGACACATCACAGGTCCCAGAAGATTACCTGGCCATTGAGCAGGTGACACGCACATTTGTAGTGCACACCCAGCTGTGAAGCCACAAGCTGTCACAGCCGGGTGTCCACATTTGTGATGCCAGGGAGAGGTGAGGGAGAGAACCGAGGGTTCAGACGGCCGCATCGCTGGATCTCGGGACAGGTGAGTGTCTGTTTATTAAAAGTCAGCAGCTACACCGTTTTGTAGCTGCTGACTTTTAATAAACACAAAAACGACTTAGGGCTCTTTCACACGGGGCGGATCAGTCATGATCCGCCCCGTGAACACCCGCTTGCTCAGCGGGGATCGCTCCGCCGATCCCCGCTGAGCAGAAAGATGACAGGTCCATCGCTGCACACTGTGCAGCTACGGACCTGTCAGAGCGCCGCTCTCCCCTATGGGGGATCGGATGATGACGGACCGTAGTGTCCGTCGTCACCCGATCCGATCCGAAAAACGGATGGAAAAGTAGGTTTTTCCTCCGTTACACTTTTCGGATCGGAGCGGGTCGGATGTCAGCGGACATGTCACCGCTGACATCCGACGCTCCATAGGGATACATGTATGTCCGTTTTTCATCCGAAAACGGAAGGATGAAAAACGGACATACGGATCCCTCGTGTGAAAGGGGCCTTAAACTCCGCTTTAAAGAAGAATTTTGATTGGTGGTTAGCTCTTACAGTACTTTGTACATTTTGTCTTGTTGTAAACAAGCTGAATAAAGCTTATTTCTGAGTCTATGAACATGATCACTCAAGCAGCAAATACAAATGATTGGCCCTGGTCGCAGAATGCCTGCATCCAGAGGCAATCACTTGTATGAGATCGCTGCATGAGCAATTACATGCGAGTGACTAGTATTAGCTTGCTTTCAATGGGGCTGCCTCCCACAGCTACACACAGGAATCCCCACTGGGGTTCTTGCATGTAATCGGATTGCAGGTGCATTCGCAAGTGTGAATGCATTCTAAGACTGGAGATGAGTTACTGGCCAGATCACCAGGTGAAAATAAATAAAATAAAATCTAATGCAGCCACCACATTTTAGGCATTGGTAAGCCTAGTGCAAATTATGCTCAGTACTTAAAATTTTTATTGCCACCCATTGTCACAACATTGAGATGGCTAAGTGAAAAAAAAATCATAGACTACTTCTTTTTAACCACTTGCCGACCAGCCGCCGCAGTTGGGCGAAACAACGTTATGTAACATCGCTTCGCCCTGTGGCCACTAAGGGCACGCGCGCCCCCTGCTCGCCCACTGAGCTGATGGGAGTGCCCGACCCAGATCACCGCCGGGCTCCCGCGATCACTCAGGGCACATGGAGAACCGGGATCTATGAGGGGAGAAGTGACAAATCATCTGTTCATACAGAGTATGAACAGCCATCTATCTCTTCCCCTACACAGTCTCCTTCCCCCTTCAGTTAGAACATACACTAGGGAACACATTAACCCCTTGATCGCCCCCTAGTGTTAACCCCTTCCCTACCAGTGACATTTTTACAGTAATCAATGCATTTTTATAGCACTGATCGCTGTATTAATGCCAATGGTCCCACAAATGTATCAAAATTGTCCGGCGTGTCTGCCATAATGTTGCAGTCCTGATAAAAATCACAGATCGTCGCCATTACTAGTAAAAAAAAAAATTAATAATAAAAATGCCATAAAATTATCCCCTGTTTTGTAGACGCTAAAACTTTTGCCCAAACCAATCAATATACGCTTATTGCGATTTTTTTTTTTTTTTTTTTTTTTTACCAAAAATATGTAGAAGAATACATATGGGCCTAAACTGAGGAAAAAAATAGTTTTTTTATATATTTTTGGGGGATATTTATTATAGCAAAAAGTTAAAAATATTGCGTTTTTTTTCAAAATTGTCTCAATTTTTTTGTTTATAGCGCAAAAAATAAAAACAGCCGAGTTGATCAAATACCACCAAAAGAAAGCTCTATTTGTGGGAAAAAAAAGGACGTCAATTTTGTTTGGGTGCAACGTCGCACGTCCACGCAATTGTCAGTTAAAGTGACGCAGTGCCCAATCGCAAAAAGTGCTCTGGTCAGGAAGGGGGTAAAATCTTCGGGGCTGAAGCGGTTAGTGCTGGACAAACGGCAGAATGCTTAATGTACATATATAATTACTGTTTTATTTACAGTTTTGTAATGCTGTACAGCCAATTGTGTGATTTAAACAGTACACAGCCAGGCAGGTGACACTCTTGTTTCTTGGTTGTAAAATATTATCTGCCAGGTCACCTCTCAACCTCTGCTGTATTTTTCCGTCACTATAGTGCAAAACAAATTCCAAGTCCTGTAGGCACTGAGACTGTTTGCTTAAAATTCTAGTTTGGTCCTGGGTATTAGGAAGGTTCAGAACATATGCTAGGTAATCAGGTTTTATGCCTGTGCATGTACAAAGTACTGGAATCTGCACATTCAACCATCTAAACAGTAGACAAAAACCTTTCACATCCTACAAACATGATTTAAACCTGTTCACTTACATCTACATTTTACATGCCATTTTTTATGCAACCCATTTCACAAAAGGGAAACTAAAATTAGAATGTGAAATAAAGACTGATGTGTTTTGACAATTATAAATTTATAAAATGTTGGGTGTACTTTACAGTGGCTTTGAATTTCCAAACCCCGTGTGCAGAGATGGATGTTTACCAGGGCAGATTCCGCGATAATGCGTTTTGTGGCTATGTGCTGAAACCCTCATTCCTGCGATCCAATCAGTCTAAATTCAATCCAAAGTCTATTCAGGATGGAGAGTGGTGGACCCCTAAAAAGCTTAATATCATGGTAAGCTATGTATGAACTTGCCTCAAAACTACCTCTTTTTGCAAACTTTAAACACTGCAGTTTAGATTGCATTGTAACATCCTTCAAAGGCTTAGGCTGGCTTTACACACATAGGTTTTCTTTTTTTTTTTTCATTAGCCTGAAGGAAAAATTTCAGATTCCTCCATCCACATTATACAGCGCAGATAGACAAATTTCCCACTGTGGCAATCGGGGGTTATATACGAAAGTTAAATCCACTTTGCACTACAAGTGCACTTGGAAGTGCAGTCGTTGTAGATCTGAGAGGGACATGCAAGGAAAATAAAAAACAGTATTTTTGCTTGTACATGATTGGATGATAAAATCAGCAGAGCTTCCCCTCATTTCAGAGCTTTCCCTCAGATCTACAGCGATCTGCAGCGACTGCACTTACAAGTGCACTTCCAAGTTTGTCTTTTGTAAATAACCCCCTATGGTATCAGCTGCCATCTGAACAGCTGTTTATCCAACAGTTTTCAAATCCACTATTTCAGTTTTTCAAGCAAAGGATGATGGGGGGGGGGGCCGACAGGGCCATCCACTAAAGGAACATTGGCCAGTTCATCAGGAACCAGTCAAAATTCAAACAGTGTATGGCTAACTTTATACATGAGTGTGTAGTAATATTGATGTGCATGCTAAACAGGAGCTTTGTCTTACCTGACATCTTCAGTCTTATTCCATTAGTATGTGCTACATTGCAACCAGATGTCATCTTTGTCATTTCCAGATATCCCAACCTGCAAAAACCCCACACCCACCTATTAAACACAACTAGAGGATGATCAAATGAAATGGAATCAGTATACAGAGGTTTACTTCTTCTGAGATATTAAAGGAACCCTCTAACCACTATGACCACTTCAGTGATTTGAGGTGGTCATGGTGGTAGGAGTCAGTATGTGCAGTGTTTCTGCTTGAAACAGGCAAGGGGGCTGAGAGAGAGGGGATGGTTGAGAGAGAGAAGGGGGGCTAACCAGGCGGCTGAGAGAGGGGGGGGGACTGACAGAGCAGGGACAGGGGGTTCAGAGAGAGGGTGGCAGAGAGAGAGAGAGAGAGAAGTGGGTCTGAGAGAAGTGGGGCGATTGACAGAGAGATGGGGGGCTGAGAGAGGGGCTCAGAGAGAGGGTGGTGGACAGAGAGGGGGCTGACAGGGGGTTACTGGGAGAGAGGGGGGCTGAGAGAGAAGTGGGGCTGAGAGAGAGGAGGCGATTGACAGAGATGGGGGGCTGAGAGAGAGAGAGGGGCTCAGACATAGGGTGGTGGACAGAGGGTGATTGAGAGAGAGGAAGGGGGGACTGACAGAGAGGGGGCCTCTGAGAGTGAGGGGGGCTTACAGAAAGGGGGGAGATGAGAGAGAGACCCCTAGCCCTGTCCCTATCCGCAGTCCCCCCTATCCCAGTTTGTATCTGCAGGTACAGGTCTGTGTCAGTGTATGATGCCCAGTACCTTCTTGATCCGGGAGGTGCTCTGCTGCTTCTTCCAGCAGCTCCCTGGCAGCTTGCACCTCCTGCGCGTCCTTGTCTTCCACTGCTGATGCTGGAGCAGAGAGGAGGTTGGAGGAGACAGAGTCCAGGCTTTGAGACTCTGGGGATGCTTCTGCGTGTCACTTCGGGGGACATGGAGGCTGTGAAGCTGTTCTCTCTCCTAGGCTCCCAGCTGCCCTCATTGTTCACCTTCCACACGGGTGTGGCCTTCTTCTGCGGGGCCGCCCACTTACCATGTGGGGGTAGATGCCCGCACTATGCTCCCGCTGATATTACAGGCACTTTGGCCCCCTTGTGGTCCACCTGCCCAGGATCGGCCCTGCAGCCGGGCTATCATGCGGCACTTGCGGGGGGTCTGGGAGCCGCAGCCGAAATGCGGGAGATTCCGGCATCTCGCAGGAGACTTGGGATGTCTGTATTTCACAACTGTAATATGAAATCTTATTGGTTGCTACTGTTTTTATAAACTGGTAGAGAAGAGTAGGTGGTGAGATGGGTCTGTCCTTAAATGACTTTTGTGACACTTGGACTAAAACTCCTTCAGATGACAGAAGGGAGTGCTGTGTCCCTTTGTTTCCTTTTCTCCATAAAAAAAAACCCAATTGGTTATGAAATGGAGAATACATAGATCTATACGCAAAAAAATTATCAAAAAAAGTTATCAAAAACTTAACACCCCCCCCCCCCCCCCCAGAAAACAAAAAACATGTATAAATTATACAGAAAAAAAGGCAAACTTGGTCATCTTTTGATTGTTACTTTTTTATGTTTCTATGAATTTTTCCAGCACGTAGTAAACTTCCTTTGTATGCCAATATTTGGATCTGATGATCTAAAGTCCATGTCTAATATTTCAAGTTTTGCTCAAGTTGGTTGGTACGTTACGAGGGGGGATTTACTAAGACTGGAGTATTTAGAATTTGGAGTAGCTGTGCATATCAACCAATCTAGCTTGTTTTTATGAAAAAAAGTTATTGCGCTGCTTTTTACTGATTTCATTGCAACTTGCATAGACTTCTGTTAAATGAAGTTGCAAACTGCAATGAAATTGCCAGTGAAAATCACACATATTTGAAATCGTGTTGCAGTAGTGCAATTTTAAAGCCACACTGGTGTGAATGGGGGCTTATTGTCAAAGCTTAATTGAAATAGCTTAAGTGAGAAGCTAATTGGTTACTACAGTATGCACAGTTAAATTTGCTTCAGTTTTAGTAAATCTCCCCCCACACCCCACCATATATGGCTAAAAGATGTGGACACCTGACCATCACATCTATGTGAGTTTGCTGGATATTCCATTCCAAATCCATGAACTTTACTATGGAACTGTCCCACAGCTTTGTCACTACAACAGCCCTTCCCACAAGAAGGGTCTCCCACAAGATTTTGGAGAATTTGTGCCCACTCAGACAAATGAACATTTATGAGGTCAGGTAGTGATGTTGGGCAAGGAGACCTTGCTCACAATCCGCATTCTAGTTCATTCCAAAGTTGTTCAATAGGGTTGAAATCCAGGCTTCCTGCAAGCCACTCGAGTTCCTCCACACAAAACTTATTAAACTGTGACGATATGAAGCTGGCTTTGAGCAATGGGGCACAGTTATGATGGAAAACAAATGGGCCTTCCCTAAACTGCTACTACAAGATTACAAGTGCACAATTACCGTATCTAAAATGGTTTTGTATGCCTTAGTACTAAAGTGATACTAAACAGAGTTAGTTGCCATAATTCATTCTCATAAATTGTGCATATCATGGAGCTGTATTTTTTTTATTTTTTTTATCCCTTCCATGTTATTTGGCATCTACAGGGAAAGATCCTTGTGAGAGACTTCTATTACTCTGCTGATGTATGCTCTCTACAGTGTGAGTCTGTGTCTGGCCAGCCCTGATTGGTGCTGAACCAGTCACATTATTAAAAACAAGTTTCAGAAGAGCACAGCTCATTGAAATAAAGTCCAAAAAAGTGTTAAAGTGAAAAAAAAAAAAAAATATATATATATATATATATATATATATATATATATATATATATATATATATATATATATATATATATATATATATATATATATATTTTTTTTTCACTTTAACACTTTTTTGGACTTTATTTCAATGAGCTGTGCTCTTCTGAAACTTGTTTTTAATAATGTGTTTTAATATATATATATATATATATATATATATATATATATATATATATATTGCAGTCCCATGATAGGATCAGCAATATAAACTTGGTGAAAACACCAGTGCAAAGCTGTGCACAAAAAATTGGTGGTGACTTGAAAAGTGAAGAGGTGCACCCCTGTGAAATGGACACTCACCAGAAAATCTGGCTGCCATTACAGCACCAAACACGCACTTAGTGTAGATCCGCCATCTGTTGTGGGGAAGGCTGTTCAGCAACACAAACCATCCAGCTGTAGCTGTAGTAAATAAAGCTCACCGGGAGCCAGTCTCCATAGTGTAGTATTACTTTGGTTACTTCCTGGTCTTCAACAAAACGGCATTTTATCTTTTAATACTACACTATGGACACTTCATCTGTCTTCCATTGAGCTTTAAACAGCTACATCTGTGGCATTTTTTTTCTTTTAAATGGTTATGCCATTTGAATTTTTTTATTTTTACGCTTTCCCTTTACCCATGGCCGTCACACCCCTGACTTGACAAAGCACATGTGCGCGAAATGCGTCGTCGTGGCACGAGCTTCTCCTGCATTCCACGCTGGTTTGACTGGCAGGTCCCTCGGGTCAGGCTCTTCCGCCCCCCTGACATTGCGGTGACGTCACACAGGAGCGCCAACGGACTCCCAGTGTCCACGGCCTTACACCATAGGTGTGCTGCATGATTACGGCGGATTATTATAGACATTAGCCCATCTTCATCCATCTATACTGGCCTGGTATCGTATGTATTGTAATTGTTCTCAATAAACTGTTTAGCCTTTACTTCGGCTCGGCACTGTTTGGAGGCTCCTCTTCCCCATTGAGTTCCAGGTGGCTCTGTCTGCATCTCTTCTACCCAATTCACTCACTCCATGTGTTTTTATGACTGCTGCATCAGATTGGCTCTGGGGCAGTGGACAGTGGGTTCCCCCATAGGGCCAGCGCCTGGAACATTGATGTTTTACATAGTGTATGCTGTAGTAATATAGGTGATCACACACATCCTAGGTGTTACACTGCTACATCTATTTATGTAGAAATGCACAACCCTGTTAGAACACAGAACTGAAATTTTATGTGCACTGACTTTTTATATTATCTAAAATTGTCAGCAATTGGAAGGATTTCATATTGTATTGGGCAATCCCTGAATTTGACAACAATCTGTCACAGGTCATGGATTTCGCCAAACCCATCCTCTATATCTGATTTTGAGTGCTGCTACTTTCAATGTTTTTATTTAGATTGACAGGTCAACTTTTTTATTTCTGTTTAGGTGATTTCAGGTCAACAACTACCAAAGCTGAACAAGAAGAAATCTTCCATAGTGGACCCCTTTGTTTCCGTAGAAATACTGGGTGTTGCTCGAGACAATGACAAGAAGCAAACCAAAGTCAGAGATAACAATGGTAAGGTAATTCAATAAAGCATGAACAATGTTTTTCTGGTGGTAGCTCCCTTTAAATCTACGTGCACCTAATTCAGTCAAGCATTTGTGCCATGTCATACTTACCTGCTGTGTGCATTTGGTTTTGCACAGAGCATCCCGATCTTCCTCTTCTTGGGTCCCCCGCCAGCGCTTCTGGCCCCTCCCTCCTTCTGATTGCCCCCAGAGCAAGCAGCTTGCTATGGGTTCCCCCAGGCAGGCTCGCTCCCGGGCCACTGCATGTCCATTCGCAAACAGAGCCTTGGCACGGCCCCGTCCCTCTTATTGACTCACTGGCTATGATGGACAGCAGCGGGAGCCAATGTGTAGGGAGAGTCCAGCGCTGGAGAAAGATCGGGCTCAGGAACACAGAAGTTTTTTGTTTTTTTTTTACCTTCATGCATAAAATGCATGAAGGTAAAAGACCTTGAGCCTTTAGAACCACTTTAAAGCCAGCTCTGAGTTGGCATAAAGAGGTATGCCAGTGCTCAGAGTGTGGCATGGCTGTGCTCGGGGGCTGTCACAATTGTGACAGCTTCCCAAGTACTATTATATCCCTGGCTCCATTCAGCTGTCAGCAGGAGATTCCCCAGCTGTAAGATAAATGTAAATGAAGGGGGTGAAGATATTAATAGTGTCATTAGCCCACATTTGGCAATACCCATATTTAAGAAATGACAAGTTCACAGGGGAGGTGGACCTCATAGGGAACTGAAAAACTAGTTCCCCGTCAGGTCTGCATTGCTTTTGATTGTCAGCTGATGGCAGTGGGCGAATATGAAAGCTGCTATTGTACTGAATAGCAGCTGTGGAGCCGCCTACTGCCATGAGCTGTCAAACAAAAGCAATGTGGACCTGATGAGGAACTCCCTGGCAATGCACTTGTCTGTGATGGGCCCAGTAGTTGGGAGTGCACTGAGGAAGAAGCATCTATTATGCACTCAGTACCTACCTTATTGCAGATACATGTACCTGTTTCTGACTCTAAATCTAGCAATTTTCAGTGTGGAGGCCTGACCAAATTCTAAGGCCTGGTTCACACCTAGGCATTTTTAGTGCTTTTTGCATTTTGCAGATTTGCACTACAGAACGTGTTCCATAGGAAACCATGTCAAATGGACTGCAGTGCAAATCTGCAAAATGCAGAAAGCACTAAAAATGCATAGGTGTGAACCAGGCCTTAAGGGGTGTCAACAACACTCTTTACGAATTCTCCACAGTGTCTGACCACAGTTGTGCAGACCAGGTCAGACTGAGTCTTGGAATCCACTTGCAGCACCTAAAGTTAAAGAAACTATTAGAACATTAGGAAAGCCTGATTATCAAAGTTTACTCAATGTGATCATGAACATATACTGTGATATCTGATGGTATCCATAGACAAAAGAGGACAGTGTTCCTGTCTGGTTGAGTATGGTTGGGTTGGGAAAGAACTGTATGTCTTCTGCAGTCTGTGAATGTGCAGACTCTGCTGGTTAAATAACCGATTGACCTTGATGGAATTTTGCAAATGGTTGCTGCTATCGGTGGCACAGATGTCTGCTCACACTGTGTATGAGCACCACAAACCAAAAGCAATATTTATTTAATTTTTAATATTCAAAGCAAATTCACCCACCCATCCATGTCTCCATTCTTTATTTTGCTGGGAAATCAATTTGAACCCCCCCCCCCCCTAGCATTTATAACTGTGGCCATCTTGAGTAAGGGCAGATGATTCATGTACTATAGCATTTACTTCCTGGAATCCATCTCCACTTCACGCAGGCAGGAGGGTATGCTTAGCTGAGATAACCCATCCTCGCCTCCTGAAGACTCCTGGGAAGTATTACATCATTTGCCTAGGCATGGAAACTAGGAAGCAACTTAAAGGGGTTGTAAAGGTAAAAAAATTTTCACCTTAATGCATTCTATGCATTAAGGTGAAAAAACATCCGACAATACCAGCCCCCCGTTTTACTTACCTGAGCCCTCGAAAGTCCCGCGTTCGCCCCAGACATCCTCTTCGTTGATCAGCCTGACCGCTGATTGGCTAGAGTGGATGGATTGAAAGCAGCGCAGCCATTGGCTCACGCTGCAGTCAATCACATCCAATGACGCTGCGCGCTGGGGGGCGGGGCTGAGTGATACAGTGAGCGGCTATGGCTGCCGGCTGTATCACAGGAGCACGCCCGCAAGAACTCACCACCATGCGAGGGAGCTGGCATGAAGGTGATTAGTTCTTGCGGGGAGGAGCTGAAACAGCCGCCGAGGGACCCCAGAAGACCAGGTTCGGGGCCACTCTGTGCAAAACGAGCTGCACAGTGGAGGTAAGTATAACATGTTTGTTATTTTAAAGAAAAGAAAATGTTATCTTTAGTGTTCCATTAAGAAATGGAAAAAACTGTTTAAACACCTTCCTATCCAGCCTATAGCAGATTGACGGCTGGGTTTACCGTTCTGACTGGACATCCTGCAGAATGATTCGATCGTGCATGCCCCCGGGAACGTGTTCAGTGATCAGTGGTGCGGTGTGTCCCTCAGACAAAGTGCATCTCCGATCACGGTAAAGAGCCTATGACGTAGGCTCTTTACCATGTTATCAGCTGTGTCCAATCACAGCTGATCACAGTGTAAAAAGGACGCGCTGACAGCGCATTAGGAGAGGAGAGCCAATAAGCTGCTTTCCTCAGTGGTGACATCTGCACTAATAATCTTTTCTCTGATTATCAGTACAGCCCCACCAATAATGCCTTCCAGTGCCCTCAGTGTTGCAAATTAGTGGCTCCTCATCCGTTCCAATCGGTGTCACCTCATCAGTGCAGCCTATCAGTGCCCATCAGTGAAGGAGAAAAATTACGTATTTACAAAATTTTATAACCTATTTTTTCCCATTTGTTAAAGAAGAACTGCAGTCTGCTTACATAATTTGTAATAAAAACATCTTTGCCATTCTGAAGTTTCCCTCCAACCACTTTGCATATTATTTTATATATACTGTGATTCTGTACTTGCCAAATATGCTGCAAAAATCTCTCTCCACTAAGTCTGGCTGCAAACATTTTAACTGTGGGCAGCTAAAGCTGCTGCCTGTTCACTTCCTGGATTTACACACACTAACAGAGGCACACCTCTAGCTCTGCAACTCTCATTGGCCCTCTTATGACTCACCCCCTCCCTTCCTGGCAATCTCTTACCAGAGTGGGGGAGAGAGTTGTGCATGATGTCATAAGCCTAGGCTAATGACCAAACAAGAAACAGGATGTGAGCTGTATAAGGCATTTACTGGCAGAAAAAAATGTTTTACTACCCAAAGTTAAAACAACAAGTGCAGAAGATTTAATAGATGAAAGATGGAAAGATAAAAAAATGACTGAAGTTCCACTTTAGGCAAAAAATAAAAGACCCAGTGGTGATTAAGCACCACCAGAAGAAAGTTCTATCTGTCTCAAAAAAGGTATAAAAAATTTGCCTGGGTACAGTGTTGCATGACCACGCAATTGTCATTCAAAGTGAGACGGCGCTAAAAGCTAAAAATTGGCCTGAACAGGAATCGGGTGAAAGTGCCCGGTATTGAAGTGGTTAAAACAAGTAGATTTGATATACTTTCCTATCTGTTTACTAATGCTAGCAGCATAGGGATTAATATTGGTTTTCAAATTTTGATTGAGAGAGTGAAGTTCCACTTTAAATTTATCTCCAGCCTGAATCCATTTCCGAGTAGAATGGTGGTTGGCTTGTCTGACAAACTGGTGTGCCCTCTAGTGGCCACAGTTTATAGGTACTAGAAGTGAAAATCTTTCCTATGAGAAATTATCATGAGATATATGACATGTATATATTTTCTGGTGCGTGTTACATTTGCAGCATAAACTAAATTCCCATAGAAAATATTCATATATTTTTTTTAAAGGGAAAGTTTTCAGTGCTGATCCCTTATTCAACCTTGTTCAAGCAGTCTGTATAATAAGTTATAGTGTAGCTCCCCTTTTATTTACGAAAAAAGAACAATCGTTTTTTTAGGGCAATGCCATAAAGTTACAGAATTTTAGATAGTTTAACTGCTGTTTTACCTTCTCTTCCTGGTGTTACTGAAAGTAGCCACTCCACTAGTTTGCTTGCTATTACTGCTTGGCCAGGCTCTGTATTGTAATAAAAGAAATATGGCTTCCCCATCATTTGGATATACGGTATAGTCAAATTATAGCCATAGATTAAAAGCTCACTGCACTATACAGAGAGCAAAGATGCTCCAGATTTAAGATTAACATACGTCTTGAAATATGAATGAGCCAATCACACAAGTAGGAAGTAAGTTTTATAAGGAGTGTTTTACACAGGGACTGTGTACTAAACATCGGCAGATATCTTTTGTCATTAATATAAAGTATTTATAAAAAAAATGCTGGCTACAGGTTTGAAATCTAGATGTTCTTCTTTTTTTTTTTTTTTTTTTTGTATAAATGATATAGATTGTATCATTCTTAAAACTAGATACAGAAATTCCCTTTAAATTGAAAGCAGCACATGTCTAGTTGGGATCAGTGTATAAAAATAAAATATTGTGCCCTGCAGTCTGTAGTTTGTGTGCACAGACTGCTGTAGTGCTGAGGAAATGCTCCCTGCTGCTACAAAAGGGCACTCTTCAAAGTCAGGGCATACCTGTACTGGCATAAATGAGACGCCCTCTCCAAAGTTTACCTTCCAGTGTCAGCAGGCTGTACACTGTCATCAGTACGCTGCAGTATGTTTAGTATAATATACATTTTTGTACAGGTTATCCTTAAAGAATGGGTTCTTAACTGCTGCCTCTAGGAAGTGGGTTATGTATTTTGATATATTCTAATAAACAATTGAAAAGGGGCCCATGTTTTATAGAACACATTTGATGTTTTTTTTAGAATGGTATGGCAACAGACACTTACTGGTTTTTCTTTCTTTCCTTACATTTTAGGATTCAACCCAATGTGGAATGAGCACTTTGAATTTGAAATTGACGTGCCCGCCCTCGCTGTGGTGCGATTTCTGGTGGAGGATTATGATGTTTCTTCGAGAAATGACTTTGTGGGGCAATACACTGTTCCACTCACCAGCTTACAGCTAGGTACAAATCTCACATTTAAACCAAGTGTGTGTTTTTTTTTGCCTAAGAATTATATTACAGTTGAGGGCGCCAACTACGTGCAGTATATAGGAAAGGACTTTATTAAAAATCACAAGTGGCAACTCACAAATTGCCTAAAGATAAGAGCATGCATCTGAGTTTCCTCAGGCTTAAAAAGGGAGCAGTTACGTTCCGAAACATGTAGCCATGCTCCCCACGCTCCAGTTGTGAGGTTCCAGTCCTGCACAGTCTATGCCAGTGATGGCGAACCTTGGCACCCCAGATGTTTTGGAACTATTTTTCCCATGATGCTCAACTAAACTGCAGAGTGCAATTTAGTTGAGCTGAGCTGAGCTCCGCATGGCCACCATGCTGAGCTGAAACTGAGTTGAAGCATGGTGGCCAAGACCATAAAGGGGTTTAAAGTGGTTGTAAACCCTTTACAACCACTTTATACTACAGGCAAGCCTATAATTGGGCTTACCCGTAGCTACACTGGATATTTCTTAAACCTGCACGGTTTAGGAGATATCCCTGTATTTGCATGTGCCGACGTCATCTGCACATGCACACTTAAGCAAACTGAAGCAACGGCATGTACTGTGCCATTACCGGTGGCTTCCCAGCCAATCACAGCGCCTTACCCAGAAGTAACCACCCAGAGAGATGTCGGCCGCCGGAGCAGTGAACGAGGACCGCTGCGGGGACTTCGATTTCAGGTAAGTAATTCATAATGAGCTAGTATGCTATGCATACTAGCTCATTATGCCCTTTGTCTTGCAGGTTTTCTTTTTGGAATTTTTTAAAAGGGTTTACAACCATTTTAACAAGACAGGTTCCACTCGGAGACTGGGTCGTATTCTAACATAATGACCCTAAACGCACCTCCAAAACGACCACTGCCTTGCTAATGAAGCTGAGGGTAAAGGTAATGGACTCGCCAAGCATGTCTCCAGACTTAAACCCTATTGAGCATCTGTGGGGCATCCTCAAATGGAAGGTGGAGGAGAGCAAGGTCTCTAACATCCACCAGCCTTGTGATGTCGTCATGGAGGAGTGGAAGAGGACTCCAGTGGCAACCTGTGAAGCTCTGGTGAACTCCATGTCCAAAAGGGTTAAGGCAGTGCTGGAAAATAATGGTAGCCACACAAAATATTGACACTTTGGGCCCAATTTGGACATTTTCACTTAGGGGAGTACTCACTTTTGTTGCCAGCAGCTTAGACATTAATGGCTTTGTGTTGTTATTTTGAGGGGACAGCAAATTTACACTGTTATACAAGCTGTACACTCACTACTTTACATTGTAGTTAAGTGTAATTTCTTCAGTGTTGTCACATGAAAAGATATTGTAAAATATTCACAAAAATGTGAGGGGTGGTCTCACTTTTGTGAGATACTGTAATTGGTGTGAATGGGGTATAAACACGTTTACACAAATTACAACTTAAAGTGATTGTAAAGTCTCATTTATTTTTTTTAACTAACAAACCTGTTATACATGTTAAACTTACCTCCTCTGTGCAGTTGGTTTTGCACAGAGCAGCCCCGATCCTCCTCTTCTTGGGGTCCCTCTTTGCTGCTCCTGGCCCCTCCCTCCTATCAAGTGCCCCCAAAGTTAGCAGCTTCCTATGGGGGCACTGGAGTCAAGTCACAGCTCCGTGTGTCCATTCAGACACTGAACCTTGGCCCTACCCCCCTCTTTCCCCTGAGTGGCTGACTGACTTTAATTGAGTCGTGGGAATCAATGGTGCCGCTACTGTCTCTCAGCCAATCAGGAGGAGTGTCCCGGACGGCTTAGACATTCGTGGACATCTCTGGAGAGAGCTGGGGCTCGGGTAAGTATTAGGGGGTGCTGGAGTGGCTGCTACACACAAAAGGTTTTTTTTTATCTTATTGCATAGAATGTATAAGGATAAAAAACCTTCTGCCTTTACAATTCCTTATTAAATTGATATATTTTAAAGTCAAGAACAAACATTTATTTAAAAATACACTGTGCTCTATAATAAAATAAAATGGTATATAATAAACCTATCATTTTAATAATAGAAAATGCATAGCAGATGTAATATAAATAAACCCTTAAATAAATTAGATGATGTGCTGTGCTCTATAATAAAATAAAATGGTATATAATAAACCTATCATTTTAATAGAAAATGTATAGCAGATGTAATATAAATAAACCCTTAAATAAATTGGATGATGTGGGTAGTAGGCAAGCAACCTACACCTTCTACTTGATTAGGCTGTAGCTTTCATGCATTTAAAACCACATAAAAAAATCTCCCAAATGTTACACCTGACAGAGGTTATGACTCTTCCCCATTCAATCAGAATAAAGAACAAAGTTTTTCTGTGGAGTTGGGATTTATAGGCAGTAGAATGTGTAAAGTCTGCTCACCTCTGATGGTCCTTAGGCCCCTTTCACATAGGCATTCCATTTTTTCTATAAGTTCAGTCACTTTATTTTTATTTTTTTAAGAAAAGTTTGATTCAGTTTACATTAGTATTTTATCAGTTTTACATTAGTATTTCATCAGTTTTTACATCTGTTTTTTAACATCCACTAGCAATGCAAAAACAGACTGTTTTCCGTTTTTACATCAGTTTTTCGTCTATTCCATTTTTTAAACAGAAGAAAAATAGGGCTTTCCATTTAAAAAAACGGATGTTAACGGAGGCGGATGTCAGCGGAAGATCATCTGCTTGCCCCCTAGAAATACATTGGTGTCCATTTTTCATCTGTCAGCGGATGGATGAAAAACAGACAAACGGAATGCCCATGGGAAAGGGGCTTTAGGCCTCATGCACACTTGGTTTCTTGTAAACTCTGTTTCTTCTGACAGGTTATAAACTCACCTAAGCTGCATTTTTTTCAAACCAGTTTGGCAGAGTGTAGCAGTGTTTGGGCTTTTTTTTTTATTTCATTTGCCAGAATTTGATTTTAGGGCATTCAGAAAACATCCTCTAAACTCTACTGCTACTAAACTGCTAAAAACATTCATGTGTGCATGGACATATAGGATAACATTAGGGGAGTTCAAGGGCAACATGTAAAATCAGCAGTGTGCATGAGGCCTTGATGTAACCTTCTCAAAGCCTTGTCTGAATTACCTGTGTTCTGTGCCTCCATCCTCCAACCCCATGTGCATAAAAATAAGCCAGGGTGTTGTGGGATCCCTTCAGTAGACAAGTATTCATATTGGATGTAACAACCTTTTTTATGTTTAATTAGTGTTTATTGAAAACTTTTTTTCAGAATAAAAAATAGTAGTACAAAAGTGGTACACATAACAGTCGAGACGGAAAAAACAAGCATAAAACAAAATAATTAAGAAAACAATGGAAGGCAACCAAGTGTAAAGGTGCACAAAATACATAAACACCCCACATAGAATATAGCACGCATATAATAGGGACCATTGATAATACAAAAGAATGGGCCGAAACAGGAGCATAGCTATAAAAGGAGATAGTATGCCAAATAGCACCAATTGCTAGGCTTAAGAGGAAAGTGAGCATGCTGCAACCTCCCAGCACCGAAGGGCATTATGTTCCGTAGTTCATTGGTCCCTATTATTGAACAATGATTTCAAGGAGGGTGGGGGGGGGGAGAAAAAAAATATTGGTTTATGGGGGGGGTGGGAGAGGAAAAGGTAAGCAGGAGGGGGAAGGGGGTGAGGGACAGAGGGAAGAGGAACAGAGCAGGTGGAGAAAGGATAAATAGAGGGGCTAAGACAGTCAAGGGTGGACAACCAGAAGAGACTTCACATGACCTCCTATCAAGTACAGGGCCTACGAATGTCCCACAAGGAGTTTTTGCACTTCACATGACTCCCTGAACACCTTCCAAGAGAGCCATGTTTGGTGGCATTGTTCGTATGTATCCAGTTTGCGTGCCAGGGGGGACTCCATCCTCTAAATGTAATCGATCTCTGTAACCCGTTCAATCAAAAGGGGAACTTACACCATCCGCCAATGACGTGGAATAACTGATCTCGCTGCTGTCAAATAATGCTTAAGGAGGCTTTTTCTTTTTCATACATGATGGGACACAGAGTCAGGCTAATATTCATTACCTGCTGGGTTATACTTCATCATTAGGTGAATGGACACTGGTAGACCAAAGGTCTTCAGACAGGACGTTATCCCCTATAGAACCCCTCCCATACAGGAAGTACTTTAGTTTTTTATCAGTGTCTGCAAGGTGGATGGCACGGTTTGTTTGAGCTCTCTGAGCTCCAGGTCTCGAGTCCCACAAATGGTTCAAAAAAATGAATCAAGGGATTGACCGATCGGATCCATTTGACACAGGCTTTTATGCTTAGATAAATGGTACCCGAGCCTTGCAAAGAAGACTCTGTAAGGTTTTGCCTGTAATGTGGTCTCCAGGCGCTGGACCCTGCGGAGTGGAAATCCTGGACACTACAGCGCTAAGGCATTTCCTGCAGGGTGCTGTACAGGTCCAAGGGAGTGGACCCTAAACATGAAAGAGTACCCAGGCCTTGAAGGTCCAAGTGACAGGAGCCTGCCGTGAAGGGTGAAGATTGGGCCCATAGCTTCTAAGTGGCCCTGCGCTTGAACGGGTAAGTGAAACCCCTTTATTTTATTATTGTGGGGTGTCCCAGTGATTGTAACAATCAGTCAAGCTAGCTAAAGTCTAGACATCTGTGTGCGGTGACAATACAGGGGAGTTCTGGGCTAGCTGTGGGTGTTTGCAAAGTGTACCTTTTTTGCTTGTGTCCGGCTGTTTTTTACCTGTACGATGGCGCACTATGTGCGCCATTTCACCTTGGTTTGCCATGGCACACGTGCATTCGCAAGAGCGCCACTGGGCTCAGCAGTTTGTTTGGCACCCATGGTGCACACAGATTCGCCACACATGCGCCGTAGCCTTTATCTGGGAGCACGAAGATTTGCGTTGTACGCGAATAGAGTCACACCCACTTGCCAGAACCGCACACATCCAGCTTATTTAAGCTGTTTTTGCCAAGCATGTGGTGCTTCCGGAAGGCAGCTGTGGGACACAGAGCAGGCTCTGAACAGACACTTGCAGTGGTTCGTTTCTCCTTACCCGGGTCACGTGAGTCAACAGGTGTTGCTTGGCAGGCTAAAGGTGCTTAGCAGGATTGTTATCTAGGAGCTTGGCAAGCCCTATTACAGGGTCTCCCTTTTGAGGTGTTTTAACTACACCCAAGTACTCTGTTTGCAACATTGAATGTCTTCCAAAAAGAAGAGTGGGACTAACACCACAGGGAAAGGCACACCTACGTTATCGGTAGTTCCTGATGAACCTAGTCATAACCCTAGTGTTGTATCCCCTGAAAGACCAGAGGCTCCCGGGCAATCTGAGCCACTGCGCCTATCTGGTATTGTGCTTACAGTCAACTCTGCTGCTTTACCCTTTATCACTAAGGATGAACTGTCCTCAGCCCTAGCCGGGTTAGAGCACAGGATTGCCGGCATGATTGCCTCCATCCCACAGGGTGGCAGGAAACGTGACAGATCCCCCTCCCTGGAGTTTTCTCGTCTGGAGCAGGAATGGGTTGAGGATGGGGAAGAGCTTAAAGCTCAGGATTCGGTGAAGTGCCCGGCAGATGAGTCTACTTCTGAGCAATCTGGACAAGAAGATATCCACTCGATGTCTGCCTCTCAGTCGCAGAGGTTTTTGATTCTGACTCTGACCGAAATGGTTCGTTCTGCCTTTAAATTTCCTCTTGCAGAGGTGACTGAGCCCCCTGGTCCTCATTGGGATCTCTGAGACATTTTCAGGTCACACAGACTTTCCTGCTACACCCCCTGTTGGAACAGTGGGTATATGCTGATTGGAAACATGACTTTTTTGCCTCCCAAAAAGTTTTCCCTTTTATATAAATAAATTTATATAAAAATGGAGCATGCCAGCCGTAGATGCAGCAGTCTTCCTTAAACAAGAACGTAACTTGTCCGGTAGATAACGCACAGGGCTTAAAAGACCCTGTTGATAAGAAATTGGAGTTATTATTAAAGGCTTCCTTTTCTTTGGCCAGTTCAGCCATTCAGCCAGCTGTTGCAGCAATTGGTATTTGCCAGTCCATAAAGGATCAAGTCAAACGGCCACATAGGCCTAACCAGTAGGATGATCTGCCTGAAAGTAAGATGGATATTCCTCAAGCGCTGTTTTGCTGTTGATGCTTTAAAGGATTCAAAACAACAGGTTTATCACCTGGCTCTCTTGTCTGTACATATGCGCAGATTTTTATTGCTTAAGAACTGGTCAGCCGACCTTCCTTGTAAAAAGTTATTGGCAGGTTTCCTGTTTCATGGGGAGCGTTTATTCGGTGATCACTTATCACTGACAAATATCCAAAAGATTTCCAGGGGGAAGAGTTCTCTACTTCCTGTGAAGAAAAGCACCAAACGTCCCTTGTTTAAAAACCCAGGCACTGCTTCCTCAAATGTCTCAGCGTCAGGTTCCGCCAGGGGCAGCCACACAACACTCCATTCTCCTCTGTATGATTCTTTTAGGGAGGATAGTATCCTCCTTCGAGGCAATGCCCTATGCCCAGTTCCATTCCAGGCCTTTACAACTAGACATCTTGTTGGCTTCGAACAGAGGAAGAAAAGCCCTGGATTATCCAATGTGCTTATCTCCTCAGGCGTGCTTAAGCCTAAACTGGTGGTTGCAGGATCAGAACCTGCAAAACGGAAAATCCTTTCTCCCGGTAACTTGGAGAGTACTGACTACAGATACCAGTCTCTCAGGCTGGGGAGCGACCCTAGACGGGCTTACAGCCCAGGGGAAATGGTCAGGGACAGAGCAGACCCTGCCCATCAATGTCCTAGAATTACAGGCAGTACATCTGGCCCTATGATCCTGGACGGTGGAGCTTGGCTTGGTGAAGCATTATCGGACAGTGGAGTCGGACAATGCCACGGCAGTGACCTATATAAACCACCAAGGCGGGACCAAGAGTCGTTCAGCTCTGAAGGAGGTGAACTACATACTAGCCTGCGCAGAGGGATATGTGCCAATAACATCGGCAGTCCATATCCCAGGAGTAGAGAACTGGAAGGCAGATTATCTCAGCCGCCAGCAGATCTGCCCTGGGGATGGTCTCTACACCCAGAGGTGTTCCAGGAAATTTGCCAACGTTGGTTATGGCCAGAGGTCGACCTACTGGCACCCAGGTTCAACAACAAGCTACAGCAATTTGTGTCTCGAACAAAATATCCTCTGGCAATTGGAGCAGATTCTCCGATAGTTCCATGGAGCCAGTACTCCCTGGTTTATGCTTTCCCTCCAATCCCTCTCCTTCCACATTTGTTGCGCAGGATTCGGAGAGAGGGGTTTGCAGTCATTCTGGTGGCACCAGCCTGGCCCAGAAGGCCCTGATTCCCGGAGTTTGTGAGACTGACAATAGACGGCCATGGACGCTTCCAAGTCGCCCCGATCTACTGTCTCAAGGTCCTATATTCCACCCCAATTTACAGTCTCTAAATTTGACGGCATGGCTATTGAAGCCAGGGTGTTAAAAAGGACCATGGCATCTCGGGAGCAGTGGTGTCTACTCTAGTGAATGCTAGAAAAGCTATCACTAGGAAGATTTATCATAAGGTCTGGAAGACTTATATTGCTTGGTGGGAAGCCAGAAAATGGCATCCTCGGAAATATGTGATTGGGAAAATTCTCTTTTTTTTTTACTACAGTCAGCTGTGGAAATCAAATTGGCTTTGAGTACAATCAGAGGTCAAGTTTCGGCCCTATCAGTATTCTTCCAAAGGCCTTTAGCCTCCCATTCACTAATCCAAACCTTTTATGCAAGGGGCAACTCACTTGCTTCCCCCCATTAGGTCACCTATGTGTCCTTGGGACTTGAACTTGGTGTTGTCTGTGTTACAGAAACAACCATTTTAACCCTTTTAAGGAAATTCCATTAGACTTGCTGTCACGCAAGCTAGCCTTCCTGATGGCTATCACCTTGGCTAGAAGGGTGTCGGAGTTGGTGGCCCTTTCATGCAGAGAACCGTACTTGATCCTTCACCATGACAGAGTCGTGTTACGACCATCCTTTTTGCCAAAAGTGGTGTCGGCCTTTCATTTAAATCAGGACATTATTTTGGCTTCTTTTTTTCTCTCAGCCTCGTTCGGCAGGAGAGAGACGACTGCATTCTTTGGACGTTGTCTGGGTAGTCAAGGTTTATTTGTTTGTCTAGATCTGAGGAGATCCGAGGATCATACTTTTTTTTGTTTTACCAAAAGGACCCAAGAAGGGGCAGGCAGCTTCCATTTCCAATTGGGTCCGTCAATTGGTCATTTAGGTTTGTGGCCTGAAACCTAAAGCTCCTCCCTTTTAGGGTGAATGCTCATTCTACCAGGGGTGTAGGTGTAAGGCTGCTACCTGGTCTTCAGTGCATACGTTCACAAAATTTTATCAAGTGGATGTTCGAGCAGCCGAGGATTCGGCTTTTCGGCCACAGTTTACTGTGGGCTGCCGTATAAGTTCTTCTGATGGCTATTGTTTGGTAGGGTGTCTCCCTCCCCTCAAGGCTATTGCTCTTTGACGTCCCAGCAGGTAATGAATATTAGCCTGACTCTGTGTCCCATGATGTATGAAAAAGAAAATAGGATTTTTATGTCATACTTACCTGTAAAATCCTTTTCTTTGAGTACATCATGGGACACAGAGATCCCTCCCCTCTTTTTTTTGAGGATTTAGTGCTTGCTACAAAACTAAAGTACTTCCTGTATTTGAGGGGTTTATATAGGGGATCACTTCCTGTCTGAAGACCTTTGTTCTACCAGTGTCCATTCACCTAATGATGAAGTATAACCCAGCAGGTAATAAATATTAGCCTGACTCTGTGTCCCATGATGTACTCAAAGAAAAGGATTTTACAGGCATGTATGATCCCGGAAATCATGGATAGGGGGCATTTCCACCAGGTATGCAAGAGGGAGCCCCTGGCGGAATGGCAGCGCCAGCAGAGGTCTGAAACGGACCGCTACATGTGATGGAGCAGCATTGGGCACCAATACCAAAGGGAGAGGAGGTTGAAGTTTGTTTCCTGGGCTGAAAACCTTTTTAGTAGACAGCTTTCTGGTGTGCAGAGACCATAGTTAACCCCTTAGTACAAAATTTTCAAAAGGAGAGAATCAGACTATTTCTAAAGTCCAAATATAGTTTATTAATCCCATTTCTGGGGTTTTGAAGCAGTTCCCTTTGTCAGGGCTACAAAATAACAAATGTATCTTACATTGGCCATGTAGTTGTGGTAGCCTCAAAACACATAATGTGATGGTATGAGGTTTATCTGTGTGTCATGGACTTCCCCATAGACTCAGGTGAGAGAAACGGGTGCAGGCTGACAAAATCTCAAGGCTGTTCAGACCTGGACTTTCAAGTAGAGATGAGCTTGAGTGTCCTCCAAACCCATATCTAGAAGAACTCTGAACCTGTGCTCTTTTTTTTTTTTTTTTTTAATCTAACGCCTCTTTGATTACATAAGCTGCAGAATGGTAATGACACAGCCCTGCAGCTCATTGGCGAAAAAAATAGCCGGAATTTGGAGTTCTGCTGGAAATGAGTTTGGAGAATGTTCAAGCTCATCTCTTAAAACAAATTCAGTTTTTTTTGCTCTATTATTATTATTATATGCATTTGATCTTCATCTAGTTACTTTCTGAGGTATTTACCCAGTTTGGTTGTTTTTATCCTAGGCTATCGTCACATCCATCTACTAAATCGGAATGGAGATCCTCTTCCCTCTGCTACATTGTTTGTGAACAGCATGATCCAAGGAAGCAAACCCTGATTTACAACTATGTTTACATTATTTCATTTTTAACTGACATTTTTTAGGTCAGATTTTTTAAATTGCTAGAGAAGGTTGTTCAGTAATGTTTTAGCCTGTTTTTATAACAGTTTTAATGTATTATAATTTTAAAAGTTTTAATGAGGTTTTAGAAAGGTTAGGTTGACTTCCATGTTTAGTGAAATGAAAATGACTCGAAAGGGAATGTTGTGCCAAAATAGCACTTTAAGACTTTGCAGGGTCAGAGGTGGAGAAATCTGTAGGCTGGGCCCTGTATGTCACCCCAGAAATTGATTTTTCGTTGGGCCCCAGAATGATATATGCAATATATTCTACTGAACTGTGTTTTGTAGGTATCCAAAACATGAACTATCTGTATTGACCATAGAAATAGGGATATGACAGTTGAAGAACAGAAGGGACAATCTGTGCAACCATAGGACAATCAGACAGTTCTTCTTTTGGGCATTGTAATAAGTTGATATATATGAGCATGTTCTGGTTGTTTTAATTTTATTGAACTGTTCCTGCCTCACTGTATACTCATGCAATATGGCAAATGTGACAAGCTGCATCAGTCTATGCCTTTTCTATTTACTCAGGTAATGAAATCTGCAAGTGATTACCCAGATGCCTTAGCTTGGTAGCCTGTGCTGCATGTGCCTTAAAAGATAAACTAGGATAAGAAAGCACACAATCTAGCCCTATTATTACCGATGACTAGAAACTGTAGAATAATACTGACAGAGAATAGTATTGTATACAAACTATAAATATGGCTTTCAAATTAATACTGTTCCCCATATGCTGCAAAGTAAGCTGTCACTATAACATCGTCAAGCTTTTTTTTCAGGGGTGTTCCTACAAAGATTGGTTGTAGGCTGTTTATAGGAGGGAGCATTCATATATACATTGTTATTTTGCACGTGTAGGTTTCATGGGTTATCTGCTGTTGATAGCCCATTGATTGCCTTCTGTAGACTTAGCGGGCTTGGGACTCTCCTCATAAGGTCTATTTCACTAATGCCTTCACTCACCGCATCTAATGCTGACAGCCTGTGTGTCATCCATTGTCCAATACACTACAAAGATAGAGAGATGTCACCAGCACACCAAGATCTCCAAAAATGGGTCCGAAGCTTTATTCAGCGATCACATCTTTTCAGCAAATTGCAAAGTTTCGAAGCCATGCACGACCCCTTCATCAGGCATGTGACCTTTGATGAAGTCACATGCCTGATGAAGGGGTCCTGCATGGCTCAGAAACGCTGCGATTTGCTGTAATGATGTGATTGCTGAATATAGCTTTGGACCCATTTTTGAAGATCTTGGTGTGCTAGTGACATCTCTCTGACTATTTACGGTTCCAGCTGGTGGTCGCTTCAGCACCCACTTACGTACACAGCCATCTTTACAGGAATGTGTGTGTTGAAAATAGTGAGTTGCAATACACTACAAAGACACTGTGATTTACATTAATATTTAACCAGCGATGTACATTAGAAATGTCAACATGTAAATTTGTGCTTAATTAATTATCTGTCAGTTTGTTCTCATTCATTGAAATGTATGTTCTATTGCATTAAATGTGTCCCTTTATCACCCCTGATTACCTTTCCAATAATGGTGTTTATATTATATACTAATGGAAATACCATTTTGGTTCCTTAAAAATACCAACCAAATCCGCTTTCCTAGTTAATAGTAGTTAAATCGGAAGTTTACTTTTTTTTTTAAAAAAAGTTTAGAAAGTTTGAGGTTTTTGAAGATTTGTCACTTCCTTTTATAATGATTATGTCACTGAGACAAGAAGTGTGGTGACATTTTTATAATGGGCGGAGAGAAATAGACACACCGTTTTGGGCAAAAACTGTCAGGTTTGTATAGCCTTACCCCCACAAGGGGGATTGTCCCTCATTTTGAGTCACTGTGTCAGGAAGTGAGAGGAAATGTTACAAAGGTTCTAACTTTTCACCAACTTTTTATCTGAAACTCTACAAATATCTGTTTTAATTGGTTGCAATGAAATGCTCAGTATTTCATCTTGCCCTTCTCTAAGTCAAACAAACAGGTGACTTTACGTCGTGTTGTATGTCATCTTTTTTTATAACCCACGAATTGTCTAGTCTTAGTAAGTTAATTTTAATATTATTTCCTGTTGTATGTACAACTGCTGTAACTATTTAAGGAGCCTGTATCATTTTATTTCTTTCTGAATTATCGCCTGTATCTCTCAATCTGTTTACTTTAATCTATAAAAAAAAAAATAGTACTTTTGGTTAAACGGGATACATATTTTGCAAATAAAAGTTTTTTCAGGCTTGTTTTCTGACTGTTGCATTTTGACATCCATATTTAGAGGGCAGTCAAAGGTATTGCATTTATTGATCTATCTGTGATACAACATGCTTCAATGATTAAATAATAAAAAGAGTTTAGGAAAGTAAAAAATGTGCAGAAAAGGACAACTAAATTTATAATAGGCACTAATGACCTCTAAGGCACTAATGGCTATAAGGGCATATAGTGTACTGTACATAGTGTATATATACCAGAGGCTAGGATAGGATGTCGGACACCCTGTTTGCTACTCAGGAGTAGAGAGAGTAGTTGCAGAAAAAATAAGAGGTGTTTTTAGAATTACCTAGACGAACAAATGTAATTTACCATGACACTGTGAGCCTCATGTTAAAGTAAAGTGTAAACCTTATCAGGTACCTGAGGTTCAGAGAAAAGCTATTTCAGAAGAGGTACAGAACATGGTAGCATTTGGTGTCATAGAGGAATCTAAAAGCAAGTGGTCAATTGCCTTGGTCAGCAAGTCGTCAATTGCCTTGGTGCTCATCCCTGAGATGGGCGGCAGCCTGAGGTTCTGCAACTACTTTAGGAAATGAAAAGAAATCTCCAAATTGAAAGCTTATCCTATGCCATAAGTGGATGAGTTGATGGGTTCCACCATGCACATTACCACCCACGATCTTACTAAAGAGTATTGGTCAATTCCCTTAAAAAACAGGGCAAGGGAAAAGACCACTTTCACAAAACCAGACTGTCTGTAACAATATGAGGTCCTCCTGTTTGGATTACATGGGGTCCCGACTTCACTCACAGAATGATGGACCACATTCTTAAAGTGTTTGTTACCTCAACACTGAATATTCATGATATGTGGCTACTGTACCATGTACTTGTATGAGAAAGTGTCCTGTTATTTTTGTATTGTTTCCTTTATGTAAAATTCCTGGTGTTCCTGCCAGTCTTCATTAAAAACTGACCACACTAAGTAGTAGAATACACTGTGGTCAGTTCTCCAGCTATGCTGGGAACTCAGTATGCTCTCCTCCAATGATCAGACTTTTCCTGAACCCCCCCCCCCCCTCCTGCCTGCATAGCCATTCACAGGGAAGATCAGTTTTGTCAGAGGATCTAATTGACCAGACCGTGTGGACTGCACAGAGGAGACCAGAAACACATGTAAGTGAAATAATGGTGTTTATTAAATAAGTGACAAGTAAAAGGAATATAAACAGTGCAAAACCAACACAACAAACCCACTACAAACAACAATATATACAAGTAAATGGAGATACCGGAATCGTAAAAAAGCCAGGCCAAGGTCATACACAGGGAGGTCAACAGATGGGCAAGGACGGGAAACCAAACAGGACAGGGAGAGGATGGATGGATGGGATACAGGGCAGGGATCCAAGGTAACCAGGAACAGAAGGGACAGGACCAGGAAGGGCTCAGGATAGGGATTGGATCAGGTTAGGTCAGGTCAGGACAAGGCAGATGCAGGCTCAAGGTCAAAATAACAGGCAGCAATGTCATAATGCAGGTAGAGAGATACCAAGGCAAGCCTATGAGGGCTTGCTGGGTATTTATAAGGCTATGGTAATTGAACTCATGTCACAGCTGAGCGCAGTGTGTGCTGTTTGCTCCACACTGCCCGAGTGCACCCGCTGGTGGACACCGGTACTACGGCCCAGGGATGCAACAGTGCCACCAGCAGGAGAGACCTCTTACTGCAGGACCCAGGTGTTGGAAGACACCCGCTGGTGGACACTGGTACTGCGATCCAAGAGACCGATAGCGCCACCAACGGGTAAACCCTCTCATGACAAGTTTGCTGCTGCCTCTCCTCCCCCAGCTCTTATTCAGCTGAGAACAGAAGGGATGTGATCACTTATTAAAAAAGGTAAATGTTTTGCCTTTCATTTCTATTTTAAACTGAATGTGTTGTTACAAGGTGATCATTTACAATCACTTTAAGCCACACAAAGTATATACTTCACCATATGTGGATTATTACAGTGCAGTATTGTGGGTCAAGTCTGACTGAAAACAAGAGATGTTCTGTAGAACAAAGTGAGCTTATATCAGCAGAGCTTACAGCCCAACTTAAAGTAGAACTATAGGCAAAATTTTTTTTTTCATCTTGGACCGAGTAAGGGAGGGGTTATAACCCCTGTCAGGTTTTTGTTGCCATATGGGATGGGTGTAGGGATATCCCTCTTTACTTCCTGTACCATAGCCAAAACAGGACTTGAGAGGGAATCTCTAGTTGTCCCAGGGGTCAGCAGAACTAGTGTCCCCATTGAATGATTTTTCCCCTCTATTACTGTTCTGGTAACAACCCATAATTTGTCAGGTTTTTATTGATATTCTGTGTACCTGTTGTAGCAGAGTTTTAGTAGAGTGGGACAGGTTAGAAATTTTGACAATACGGTTATTGCTATTACAAAAGTTATAAGATCCAGAGTAAACTCACGGCAAACTGTTCCTTCTTTGTGACAAGACTAAAAACAATTAAAATGGTTATCTGTCCAAAAACTTTTTCCAGTGCAATTACCCCTGTTTATTTTTTTATTTAATGCTTTTATTGCTATCTGTTCTATTCTATCACTGTGAGAACCCCAATTGCCACCTCCACCAGGGCACAGGCTTAAAAATTTTTATTTCACTTAAATTTGTTAATAAAATCTGACCACACGTTCACTTGAAGTAGAATTCCGAGATAAACTATACCTTCTAATCTTAAATGCTCCCTCCCCCCTCCAAACACCTATTCTGACTAACCTGTGAAGGAACAATCCGTATATTTAGCAGCAGCAGGGGAGAGGAGGGTGCGTCAACATATGGATCATAGGAGGCCTATGGGTGATGTAATCCCCAGGCGTTGTCAGCCATTGTCAAGCACTCTCTCCTTTCCCCTGCAGCCGGTGCTGGCTGACACAGAGGAGATCATGTAAACGAACCAGAGCGGCCTGAAAATGGGC
The DNA here is from genome assembly GCA_037952925.1 of Lithobates clamitans. Classification (NCBI taxonomy): domain Eukaryota; kingdom Metazoa; phylum Chordata; class Amphibia; order Anura; family Ranidae; genus Lithobates; species Lithobates clamitans. Next base: position 9,729,636 of record JBBGZY010000142.1, read on the forward strand.
GAGTATACATATCGATCTTACACATTTTAGTCAGAATAATGCCCTGTACACACGGTCGGACTTTCCGACGGAATATGTGCGATCGGAGCTTGTTGTCGGAAATTCCGACCGTGTGTGGGCTCCATCGGACTTTTTCCATCGGAATTTCTGACACACAAAGTTTGAGAGCATGCTATAAAATTTTCCAACAACAAGATCCGATCCTTTAAATTCCGATCGTGTGTAGACAAATCCGACAAAGTGCCACGCATGTTCAGAATAAATTTTATATATATATATATATATATATATATATATATATATATATATACACACACTGTATTCAGTTTAGCTAGATCCGTTCCTGTTATTCTCTTCCTACTACTGACAGACAGGCAGGTGTTTTTACAATATTTACAGCTACCCACTGCAGATCCCACCGCTGCTATTTGCAACATATGTCTCAAGCGTATCTTGCGTGGCCAAAACATCTCCCGCTTGGGCACCACATGCTACCCACCGCAGATCCCACCGCTGCTATTTGCAACATATGTCTCAAGCGTATCTCGCGTGGCCAAAACATCTCCCGCTTGGGCACCACATGCTTGACCAGACATATGTTGACCTGCCATGCAGTTCATTGGCAAGCTTACCTAAAAGGCCCACACCAAAGAACAAAGAGGACCTCTCCTTGCTCCTCATCAGCTGGGATCTCCAACCTCACTATACCTTCAGTCCTCTCTGAGACCTGCACTGAGAGGAATGAAGGTGTAGAATTAGCTGTGTCACAGCCAAGTACTTGGGGGCAATCTGCTATCGGTACACCGACGTCAGATTGTACCAGGCAAATTTCCCTGCCCCAGCTGCTGCACCGCCGAAAGAAGTTCGCTCCCAGCCATCCACATGCCCAGCGGTTGAATGCTAGCTTGGCTAAATTGCTAGCACTTCAACTGCTGCCTTTTCAGTTGGTAGACTCTGCCTCCTCCCGTGAGTTTGTGGAATGTGCGGTTCCTCAGTGGCAGGTTCCCAAACGCCACTTTTTCTCACGGAAGGCGATTCCGGCTCTCTACCGGCATGTGGAAGGCAATGTCTTGGCCTCGCTGGACAGGGCGGTCAGCGGTAAGGTGCATATTACTGCTGACTCATAGTCCAGCAGGCATGGACAGGGACGTTACTTATCTTTTACCGTGCACTGGGTGACTCTTCTGGCAGCTGGGAAGGATGCAGGACAAGGTACAGTAGTCTTAGAGGTTGTTCTGCCACCACGCCTCCAAAATACTACTAGTGGTGATTCTGCCACACCTCTCTCCTCCACCCCCTCCTCTTCTTCCTCCTCCATGGCCTCGTCCTGTGCTGATTTGTCTTCGGAACCAGCGGTGCTCCGTAGGCGTTAAAGGGGCTACGCAAGCATGCAGGCCAAAAGATGCCATGCGGTGCTTGAGCTGGTGTGCTTGGGGGACAGGAGCCACACTGGGGCAGATATTCTGTCAGCTCTGCAGGGGCAGGTTCAGAGGTGGTTGATGCCACACCAGCTTAAGGCAGGAATGGTGGTTTGCGACAATGGCCCCAACCTCCTCTCCGCCCTCCGACAGGGACAACTGACCCATGTGCCCTGTTTGGCTCACGTCCTTAACTTGATGGTGCAGCAGTTCTTGGGCATGTACCCTGGCTTACAGGATGTCCTGAGGCAGGCCAGGAAAGTCTGTGTGCATTTCCGCAGGTCATATAATGTCAGTGCTCGGCTGGCTGACCTCCAAAAGGAATTTAACCTGCCCAAGAACCGCCTAATCTGTGACATGCCCACCAGGTGGAACTCAACGTTGGCCATGCTGCAGCGGCTGCACATGCAGTAGAGGGCCATCAATGAGTACCTGTGCGACTATGGCACCAGGACAGGGTCAGGGGAGCTTGTTTTTTTTTTCCCCATGCCAGTGGGCCATGATCAGGGATTCATGCACTGTCCTGTCACCATTTGAGGAAGCCACGAGGATGGTGAGCAGTGCATGCATCAGTGACACTGTCCCCCTTGTCCACCTGTTGGAGCACACGCTGCGTGGAATAATGGACAGGGCACTTGAAGTAGAAAGAGGAGGACTTCCTTAGCTCTAAAGGCCCCCTTTATCCAGACAGTGTTCCTGCGTGCCCGCTGATCACACAGGAAGAGGACGAGGAGGAGGATTGTGTCAGCATGGAGGTGGAGCCTGGCACTTAGCAGCAGTCTATAAGGGATCATTTACAGTCCCAAGAAACCCATGGACTTGTATGTGGCTGGGAGGAGGTGGCTGCGGATCATGTCATCCTTAGTGACCCAGAGGACTCCAGACCGAATGCCTCAGCAAACCTATGCTGCATGGCCTCCCTGATCCTGCAAAGCCTGCGGAAGGATCCTCGTATTCGTGGTATCAAGAAGAGGGATCAATACTGGCTGGCAACCCTCCTTGATCCACGTTACAAGGGTAAGGTTGCGGACCTTATCTTGCCGTCGCAGAGGATGAAACATCTTCGGGAGACCTTGCAGAAAGGTCTGTGCAACGCGTTCCCAGAGACTGGGAGGTTACAAACTCCTGTTCCTGGACAATGTGTTGCTGAGGCTTCGGTCAGTCAAAGAAGGAGCAGTGGAGAAGGTGGCCATCTGACCGATGCGTTCAGATAATTTTTTAGTCCTCAGCCTCAAGGTATGATTGGTTCCAGCAACCATCGCCAGCGTCTGTTTTACATGGTGCAGGAATACCTAGGGGCAAGATCTGACTTGGACACCTTTCCCACCGAAAATCCGCTGGGTTACTGGGTCTTGAGAATGGATTACTGGCCAGAGCTTGCACAGTATGCAATTGAGCTACTGGCCTGTCCTGCATCCAGCATTCTTTGGGAACGCACATTCAGTGCTGCTGGAGGCTTTGTAACCGATCACAGGGTGCGTCTGTCCACCGACTCGGTTGATCGACTGACCTTCATAAAAATGAATCAGTCTTGGATCACCACCAGCTACCAAGCACCTGATGCTGATGTAACCGAATATTTTTTTTGGAAATGTCAGATCCCTTTAAGACTGCCTATGCTGATGCTGAGTGACTATCCTGTTATGCTGAGTGATTATCCTCTTCCTCCTCAATGATCATGCTGATAGCTTGTAAGAACATTTGTGGTTCTGGGCGCCGCCACCAGTGGCTAAGGCACAATTTTTCAGCCCCTGTTTAACAGGGGCGTGTAATTACAATTTTTGATGCAATACTTTGCAGCAAGTGCTCGTTTCTGCGCTCCAACTAGAGTATCTGTGAAGGGTTGCAGTGTTGTGGCACAGCACCAGTGCCTAAGGCCCAATTTTTCTGCCCCTGTTCAACAGGGGCATGTAATTACAATTCTTGATCTAATATTTCACAGCAGGGCCCTGTGAGGGCTTACAGTGTTGTGGCAACACCAACACTTAAGGCCACAATTTCTGCAGAGTATATAGGGCAGGCCCCTAATTTAAAACATCCAACTTACAAACGATTCCTACTTGCAAACGGAAGGAGACAACAGGAAGTGAGATGAAATCTACCCCTAGGAAGGGAAATTCTCTCCTGTAAGAGTTAATATGGGAAAAACCTTTCTCCTTTCCACTGATGCTTTATCACCAATCCTTGTTTCACTAAAATCCCCAAATTTTCTAAAAACATTTGTCATTGGGACAGAAAGTGAGGTGAAATCTTCTGAAGAGGAGCACAGACAGCAAAACAAATGTCACAGGGGTGATAACCCTTCCCTATGTTTTCCAAAAAGCTTAAAATAGATTTTTTGGCTGGAGCTAAACATGTTAAAAATGTACCAGTTCAAAATTACAAACAGATTATACTTAACAACAAACCTACAGTCCCTGTCTTGTTTGCACTGCCTGTATACTGCTGTTCAGAGTATATAGGGCCTGGTGGCCCCATGCCTTTCCTTTTTATAATTTGGGTGCGGGGTTCCCCTTAATATCCATACAAGACCCAAAGGACCTGGTAATAGACTGGGGGGTACCCATGCCATTTGTCTCACTGATTTTCATCCATATTGCCAGGACCCGACATTACATTAAAGCCACAAGCAGTTTTCAATGACTTTTATTCCTTTAAAAATGTCATTTTGTGCAGGGACTGTTCTAAGCACGGGAAACACGTGCCACTTTACAGGCATACTATAGACACCCCCCAGGTACGATATTTAAAGGAATATTTAACTTTTTTTTTACTTTAAGCATCATTAAAATCACTGCTCCCGAAAAAACAGCCGTTTTAAAAACTTTTTTTTGCATTGATACATGTCCCCTGGGGCAGGACCCGGGTCCCCAAACCCTTTTTAGGACAACACCATGCAAATTAGCCTTTAAAATGAGCACTTTTGATTTCGAATGTTCGAGTCCCATAGATGTCAATGGGGTTCTAACGTTCGTGCAAATTTTCGGTCCGTTCGCAGGTTCTGGTGCGAACCGAACTGGGGGGTGTTGGGCACATCCCTACCAGTAACCCCTCAAGGAACAGGAAAACGTTTGGAAAGACTGTTCCTTTTTATTCAAGGGATAAACAGGCTCCTTTAAAAAGGGGGGTGGGACACCTATGAGTGCCAGATATGGACAACATCCTAAACCAAAAGGAGTCACTTCCTTGAGAGACATGGCATTGTATGAGCTGGTGGTGGCAAGGACTGGGCTGCCATTTGCCCCTATATTACGTGAACCTACAGAACGTGACCTGGGAGGAGTATGTCACTATTTGCAAAGTCTGTTCCAGGCCAGTCTGATGGACCCTGCCAAGTTTGGCTCAAACTGAATGGGGAGTGCTATTTATACATAGTTCTGAAAAACTAATAGGCAGACCTGTGAAAGTGGTCCTACCCTGTTTCCATCAACTGCAGGTAACTATCTCCCTGAAGTGTCCCTCATTTTCAAATTCTAAAGTTGGGAGATCTGAAAGCCTTGTATAAAATGATAACCAACATTCCCATTATGATCTACTGTATATTTAACATCCCCAGGCTGAAACTGAAGGTTGTTTTAAAGTTTTCATAAAAGCTGGTTTGCTGAGGGCTTAGTTAAATCTTGCTGTAAATTCTGCTATGCAAGCTGAAGCCTATGTGAGCAAGACCTTACTGTACACTAGTGTATTCTGAGACAGGGAGTCTGCTCTCTAAGGCGTTTCCTTTATCTTTTGATAAAATATATTTCATCAGCTGTGTAGAGCATAATGTGAAGTGTCTGGTGTTACAGGGCACATTGCACACATCTTCAGATTATTATATGTTGTAAAACGGTTCAGAACAGGCCTGTAATGATATGCCCAGCATTAAGTGTAAGCATAGGCGTGCCCACGGGGTGTGCCGGCTGTGCCTGGGCACACCTTAATCCCCCCAGTACTGTTTAGCCTCATGCTGTCTGTATCCGATGTGCAATGTGTACCCTACACTGCCTGTGAGTCAGTATAACATTGTGCCGATATTGGGGCTTGAAAGATCCCCTGTGTGATACTGTCCTGTATGCAGAGAGAGAGAGGAGCTGTCAGATTTCATGTATGATGTCGGGGTGGGCGGGACCGAGCAGGTATCTGAACACAAGCCAATGGGATGGGGCCGCTATGTGTATGTAGCCCCACCCCCTTTCTCAAGCTGCTCGATTATTGGCTGATGTTCAATAGATGCTCGGTCCTGCTCGGATGTCATACAGGCACAGCGAGCAGAGTGAAGCCGCCTCCCCCTCCAGTGTTTATGTGTACACAGGGGGAGGGGACCTGCTGTGCCTGTTCTACGCTTATCTGAGGTACTGAATGGGATGGGGAGGATCTGTCTGTGCTGAATGGGGGGGATCTGTCTGTGCTGAATGGGGGGGATCTGTCTGTGCTGAATGGGGGGGATCTGTCTGTGCTGAATGGGGGGGGGTCTGTCTGTGCTGAATGGGGGGGATCTGTCTGTGCTGAATGGGGGGGGATCTGTCTGTGCTGAATGGGGGATCTGTGCTGAAGGGGGGATCTGTGCTGAAGGGGAGGGTCTGTGCTGAAGGGGAGGGTCTGTGCTGAAGGGGGGATCTGTGCTGAACAGGAGGGTCTGTGCTGAATGGGGGGGGGGGTCCATCTGTGCTGAAAGGGGAGTTATGTGCTGAAAGGGGGGGTAAGTGATGAAGGGGGGTCTGTGCTGAAGAGGGGGGTCCATCTGTGCTGAAGGGGGGCTGTGTAATGTAAAGGGGTCCAGAGGTGTAGGGTGCTGTGTAATGTAAAGGGGTACAGTGGTGCAGGGTGATGTGTAATGTAAAGGGGTCCAGTGGTGCAGGGTGCTGTGTGATGTAAAGGGGTCCAGTGGTGCAGGGTGCTGTGTAATGTAAAGGGGTCCAGTGGTGCAGGGTGCTGTGTAATGTAAAGGGGTCCTGTGGTGCAGGGTGCTGTGTAATGTAAAGGGGTCCAGAGGTGCAGTTGTGGAGAGGAGGTACACAGTAGTGACAAAGAGATATTGAAGGACGCAGAGCTATGCAGGAGGCACAGTGGGGTGTTTTTACATTATAACGTGGGGTGGGGGTTCCAGATATAGGATCCGTCCCGGGTGCCAAATGCTCTAGGTACGCCCCTGGAACCCCCCTCTTCTCCTCCCCTCTCCTCTGTCAGTGCTTCCAACTAATGCCACCTGTCTGTGCCAATCAGTGCCAGTGCCGCCTGTCAGTTTGTCAGTGCCAATTAGTGCTTCCAATCAGTGCCACCTATAAGTGCTTCCAATCAGTGCCACCTGTCAGTGCCAATGAGTCCCAATCAGTGACAATCAGTGCTTACAATCAGTGCCACCTGTCAGTGCCAGTGCCGCCTGTCAGTGCCAATTAGTGCTTCCAGTCAGTGCCACCTGTTAGTGCTAATGAGTGCCAAGTGCTTCCAATCAGTGCTACCTGTCAGTGCCAATGAGTGCCACCTATCAGTGCTTCCAATCAGTGCCACCTGTCAGTGCCAATCAATGCCAGTGTCACCTGTCAGTTGCCAATTATCAATGCTTCCAATCAGTGCCAATCAGTGCCACCTGTCAGTGCCAGTGCTTCCAATCAGTGCCAATCAGTACTTCCAATCAGTGTTACCTGTCACTGCCAATCAGTGCCAGTGCCGCCTGTCAGTGCCAATGCCGTCTGTCAGTGCCAATCAGTGCTTCCAATCAGTGCCACCTGTCAGTGCCAGTCAGTTCCACACCAGTGCAAATGAGTTCCACCTGTCAGTGCCAATCAGTGCCACTTATCAGTGCTGTTAATCAGTGCCCATCAGTGCACTGAGTGCAGGGATCAGGGTGATGAACTCAGCCGCCAGGCACATTGTCCCGGGGGGTGCCGGCCTGGTGGGGCACAACTCAAATCTGTTGTTTATTAATGCCACATGCCGATTTTAGTACAGGCAATTACCACACTACTATTTACAATAAACTACTGGAGGTAACATAAAAAAGTGTAATTCAAAGGCTTGCCACTAAGCACTGTTTATGTGTTCCCACACCACACAATAAAAAAAAAAAAAAAGTGCAGCGCTAACTTAGTGATCAATAACTTAACAATAAAGGTGGAATTCTCTAATGTATGGAAATCTCAATAAACTTCAATATTATCACAATACCGGTCTCTGTGATATGCAACTTCACATAATACACATCAAGCTGAAAACAAGACCTACTGTATGAAAATAAGCTTAGCAGGGATGGTGGAAATGTCTCCTATAGATATTTACCATACAGATTAATCTCAAGTGAAACAACCTTTTAGTTGGGAGGTTCCCACCATTATAGCACTTTGGAATTTTTATTTTTTAGATTGTTTCACTTAATTTTAGATGTTTTAGTTACTATTATAATGTGAATTTTTGCACTTGAAGGTAATTTTCCACCATCCATGTCTTTATGGACCTTGCTTTGTGCACTGGTGCGCAGTCATGTTGGAACAGGAAGGGGCCATCTCCAAACTGTTCCCACAAAGTTACTGACACCTTAAGAGTTCCCTTCACTGGAACTAAGGGGCCAAGCCCAACCCCTGAAAAACAACCCTCTACCATAATCCCCCCCCACACCATAATCCCCCCTCCACCAAATGATTTGGACCAGTGTACAAAGCAAGTTCCATAAAGACAAGGATGAGTGAGTTTGGGGTGGAGGAACTTGACTGGCCTGCACAGAGTCCTGACCTCAACCCGATAGAACACCTTTGGGATGAATTAGAGCGGTGACTGCGAGCCAGGCTTTCTCTCCAACATCAGTGCCTGTCCTCACAAATGCACTTCTGGAAGAATGGTCAAACATTCCCATAGACACACTCCTATACCTTGTGGACGGCCTTCCCAGAAGAGTTGAAGCTGTTATAGCTGCAAAGGGTGGGCCAACTCAATATTGAACCCTATGGACTAAGACTGGGATCTCATTAAAGTTCTGTGTGTGTAAAGGCAGGCGTCCCAATACTTTTGTCTGTTTGAGCTTTGGGGTGCACACCCTAATGCAATAGACTGCGCACGCCTGTGAGTGTAAGGCCTACATGACTGGGGGTGCAGCATAGGCTATAGTTGGGTAGATTAGAAATAAATCTTTAAATAAATTCTGGCCTTAGCTATTTGACAATAGCAAGACATGGTAGGGTGGAGCAAGCTGGGTCAGGTAGGGGCCAACGGGGGTCTAGGCAGTGAGGGAGAGTTTACCAAGTTTACCAGGGTCAGTTGGAGCCAAGCAGAGAAAGTGAATTTTCCCTCCCTCCCTCACTTAAGTTTAAGGTTTGCATTTTGTACTTTACTTTTTTTATTGCCTTCATTGTTTTTGTTGTCCTGGGTAATGTTGGTTTTTGCTAAGTTATTTTGTAAAGTGGGGGGGGGGGGTAATTTGTATCATAGCAGCGGGCAGGGGTCTCAGGGTTTTGAAGGTGGGCATGGTCAAAATTTTTATGTGGAGAATGATGAGAGGGACTCATCTTTGGTATGGGTACCTTCCCGAATAAGTGACGTCAGTAAGACGAGAACGATATTGGGGCTGTATCAGGTGGTAATGTGTAACAGATTGTTCCCGAGTGGATGTATTTGCGGCTGGGGGCCGTGGTATGAAAATGTAGCTTGATAAAGCATATTTGGTAGACCATGCTCGCCTCCAAAGACCTGCTCTAAGAGAGTCAGTTATTATGAATAATATGTATGGTTCATGTTTTTTTCCTTGTTAATAAAAGGCTGCTATGGCCATTTAAACCCATTCAAAGTTTTTTGTGTCTTATTCACATAAGGTGGGTGAGGTAGTATTAAGTTGGGTCACAGCAGCCGGTAAGTCTGCAATACACCAGTCATGTTTTTGTGCACTTAAACAAGAAAGGCAACTCAAAATAATGAACTTTTGGAGTGAGTTTATTAGATCACATGAAATGATTAAACAATACAAATAAAATGCTATTTAAAAATTGCACCTTGGCACATTCTTCTGCTGTATCTTTTCTTCTGCCCCCCTTCAGCAGTGTTAGAGCTAATAAACAAGACTACAGCAAGTAGGAGAATAACAGCATTTAACATCTTGGCAATGGTTATGTTTGTTAATAAACCTCTAGAGTTAAAAAAAAAAAACATTGGATGGAAAAAAATGGCACCAGTGTATGTAAATTTTAATGACAAGCTCTTTTATAATAATTGCTCTGTATATTCGGAATTACAACAAAGGCGGAGTAGGATATATTGGCCATGGAGACATTGGGATATGTTAGAAACTATTTTCATGAAGGTACATGCTTGACGTGTTTCTATCTCTCCTATTTAAAGAAGTAGTATGGCATTATTTTTCATTACGTTCTCCCAATTTTTCTACAAACTTCTATGTGTCTTGTCGCTATATGAGGTTGCATTCACATCTATCGGTTTTGGTGAGGTAAATAAATCTGCTTGCCTCATCTTTGGTACCTTCCATGGGCATAAATGGAAGCATGCATTAAAAAAAAATCTTTAAAACACACCACAGCTAAATAAATGAGCTGTAAATACAGAGTACAGAAATGGTGAATAAACAGCCAGAATCTAAAATTTCTAGATTTTTCTGCAATAAAGAAAATTTCAAAAAAATATAGTCTAACAAAAATTTTGAGAATATTTTTATAAAGCCGCAAAATCTGGAAAAATCAACATTTCAGCAGAAATGCTTACTTTATAAGCAGGCCCTTTTCTGCTGTAAAGGTCCATAAAGATAATCTTTACCAAAATTATTCTAATTTTCTTGCTGTATCAAGAATACCGTATGAATATATAGACTTTAAGAAAAAAAAACAGATTTTATTGTTTATTTTAGTAAATTGTCTTTTTCAAAACTCATATCTTCATGCTCTATTGTATATTGATCTCCTACAGATAATCAAACATTAAGCTATCTAGGTATATTTATCCTCACAATATAAACAGCTTGGGAACGTGGCCTAGTTGGGAAGGGTTAGCGTGATGTCTTAGGAGGTGGGTCATGACGTAAAAGGGGATGTATATATGGAGATATTGTAAAAATCAGGAAGAGAGGGAGATGGGGCACTACATTGTTGTGGAAATGTCAAGGAAATCACACAAGGTCACATTATCTAAGTATGCAGATAAGCTATCCTGGGGTAAATAGGGTGATAAGAAAAAAACTCCAAAGGTCACAGCTCCTGAAAATCCCTGAATTTTATAGAAACCTAAATAAATACAAATCACAGAATAGAAAACAGGAATGTGCTCATCTCAACGGATGCATAGATAACTTTGGAAGTGAGATGGTTCTTGACGTCTCCTCGTAGATGACAAAGAATACAGATTTAAAACAGGCCATGTTGTTTTTTGAGATTTTGTTGCTTCCATCTGGGTAGCTGGCAGAACTGGGCTTTAGGCATCCCAAAAATATTGACAAAGTCACTATCAGTCAAGTACATCTGTTAAAAAGGAACACAAAATATGAATTTATAATATGGGAAATGTAACTGGCCTTTATATTAGCATGCATGTAACTTTATTTTATATTTAAAGTCAAAATAGCTGTTAGCCATTCCCAATGCTGATCAATAAACAAATAATCTTTTCTGTCCCTTAATGCACTGAAATTTCAGTTTGCTGGTGAAAGAGCTGGTCCCTTGAGTGCTGTCCTCGCGTTGCTGATTTAGGTTGGCCCCGTAGGACCATGCGAGTGCTCTCCCAGCCAGCTGTGTGCATCCAGCCAAACACACGGCCTATTGCAAGCCACTTCTTTGCTCCTGTCTAATAGAGGGACAGCAGCTTGCACCTGAGTGGTCCCTTTGTTACTGAGAATCAGTGAGCACGCTCCCTGACAGGAAGTTCAGGGAAGCTGTGCCAATGGACCTGGATTAAAAACAAATGCGCCCACATATTCTCCAATACATAATTTGCTGTATGTTCACAGGGCTGTTTAAAATGTATTCTTTAAAAAGCCTGAAACCATTTAATACTACTTTCATGTGTATTGTAACACTTTTCCTAAAAACAATATTTTCCAACTTAGGTTTATTTCATTTACATCAATGATCTAAGTTTGAGGCGGGGTTCACACCTCCAACGTATGTGGCTCGCGTCCCCGTTCGTTTCAGGGATGAATCGGGGCCAAATTTTTGCCTGAATTTGGCCCTGAAATGGAGCCAAAGGCGCACAGGACTCCTGCACAAGCCCCTCCACAGCCGCAACAGAGATGTGTGAACCGGCTCCATAGAGTCTCCTGTCATGCGAATTGGATGCAGGGAAACACCAATGAAACCGGTAGGGTGCTTGATTGTGATACGTCATCTCCGCTGTTTTTGAAGCGCAGCTGGATCACACCACAGCGTTTCCATGCACATGGATTTCTAAGCTGCAAGAATTTGCTGTTTTTATCTTGTTTTTAGCTGGGGTTTTTTTTGGAATAAAACTGTGACATACTTCACTATGGAAGCCCTTTCTTTTAAATTTTTTCCCATTAACCATTGGAAAACTCCCTTAAAATCATTTTGTTCTTGGGAACATGCTCAAACGATCTGGATTCATTTTGGTGTGTGTGTTCTGGAGGTCGGTTAAACGCTGGGATCAACATTGGGATCGTGCACAACTCCTGCTGAATATACAAATATGTGCTTTATGACTACCTGTAATAGGGGTCATGGAAGTCTGGTGAGTAGGATGTGTGAAAGGTGATGGTGGTGGAAGATATTTTAGTCAAATGTATCTGCTGTTCAGCAGAGATTTGAAGATTTGTGTATAATATTTGAAGAAGTTGATACATTGTCTGAAGACTTTGATAAATTGTTTGAATATTGCATATTTGTACTACTGAACTTATTTTGTGTTTGGACTTTTTATATACATATTATTATATTATGTTGGTGCTCAGTTGAAACCACTTTTGCATGTTTGCACTTTATTAGGGAAGGAGTGCGGTTTAATCAATTTAGTATTGATTTTTACTTATAGTTGTATCCTTGATCTTAAAAACTACGGGATAATGGTGTTGTGGTAACTTGCCCAAATAAAAAAAAAAAAAGCATAATATTATTCTTGATATCACTAGAAAAAAAAAGCCTTTGAAAATTTGTTTGCAATAACTCCATCAGTATCACCAACAAAGCAGCTTCATTATTATCCCATTAAAGAAGAAGAGAATGCGCACTGCATTTCGAGAATTCATAATTTGCCGCGTCACGAATGTTAATTCTCCATTACGAACGCTAATTTACAAGACCGATTGCTTCTGGCTCCTCCTTGCTTCCGAGCATGCGTTTTTGTACTTTTGTCCGACAGACTTGTGCACACACGCTCGGAAAATCCGACAACAGACCTTGGTTCGCAGAAAATTTGAAAACATGCTATCCAACATTTGTCCGTGGAAAATCCTACAACAATTGTCCGATGGAGCATACATATGGTCGGATTTTCCGCCAGCAGCCTGTCAGCGAACATTTCCCGACGGAAAGTCTGATCGTGTGTAAGAGGCTTTAGAGTGTTGAGATACAATAGGAGGAAAAGACAGGAAGCGCCAACCTGAGTAAAGTATTACGAGTATACAGTTTAGATGGCCAAGAAGAATAGATGGCCTGGAATAGGCTGGCTATGCACTCGGAGCATGAGCCCCTTCTCAAGGCCTAAAAGTCTTTTAGGCCTTGAGAAGGAGCTCATGCTCCAAGCGCGTAGCGATCTTTTTCCAGTCAGCCCATCTCTCCCAGTGCTTCATGGCTGTCTGTTCTTCTCCGGTGACGTTGCATTCACTTTTGCGGTGTACGATGGTTCTTCTTGTTTCTTGGAACGCCATCCAGTCCACACACCACCAACCACTACACCTGTGGCCCCTGGACGCAGCACAATGTCCGTGAGAGGCCCCACCAGCATACAGATGAGCCTATTTTAATGTTTTACTTGTGAGTGTTTTTAACCCTTTTAATAAACTGTATACTCATTAGGGATGAGCCGAACTCCCCCCCGGTTTGGTTTGCACCAGAACATGCGAACACCATTAAAGTCTAGTGGACACGAATGTGAAAAATCAAAAGTGCTCATTTTAAAGGCTTATATGCAAGTTATTGCCTTAAAAAAGTGTTTGGGGGCCCGAATACTGCCCCAGGGGACATGTATCAATGCAAAAAGAAGTTTTTAAAATGGACGCTTTTTCAGGAGCAGTGATTTTAATAATGCTTAAAGTGAAACAATAAAAATGAAATATTCCTTTAAATATCGTGCCTGGGGGGTCTCCTTAGTCTGCCTGTAAACTAGCGTATCTTTCCCAAGTTCATAACAGTAACACAGCAAAATTACATTTCTAAAGTAAAAAATGTCATTTAAAACTGCTTGAGGCTGTAATGTATTGTCGGATCCCAGCAATTTATATAAAAATCATTGAAAAAATGGCGTGGGACCCCCCCACTAAAACACCATGTTGTCTCCATGTTGATGGGGACAAGGGCCTCATCCCCACAACCCTTGCCCGGTGATTGTGGGGGTCTGCGGGCGGGGGGCTTATCAGAATCTGGAAGCCCCCTTTAACAAGTGTCAGAAAAGTAAAAAATGACAGGACAGTTTTTGACAATTCCTTTATTAAAAAAAAAAAAAAAAGTGTCCCGCGATGTAAATCCATTTTTAATCACAGCGCAGACGGACCGAAAAAAACTGAAAAACTGTGACTCAATGGGAGGCGTCCCGCCGACTGCATCTTTTTTCGCGATGACAGCTCCTATATTTCAAAGGGCAGGGCCCCCTGGTGACCACAACCCTTCATGTGCCTTCACGTGACTTTGGAGGGGGCGGGGATTACGCGTTTACGTTACCGGGTGGCCAGACATTTGGATATATAATAGCTGTCACCACGAAAAGGCTGCAGTCGCGGGGGTGCCTCCCATGGAGGCAGAGTTTTTCAGTTTTTTGTTTATGTTGTCAGCACTGTGATTAAAGATGGATGGACATCGCGGAACACTTTTTTTTTTTTTTTTTAACGGAGTTGTCAAAAACTGTGTCCCGCAATGTCCATCCATCTTTAATCACAGCGCTGACAGACTAAAAAAACAAAAAAAAACAGAAAAACTGCATCCATGGGAGGCATTCCTGCTACTGCAGCCTTTCCGCGATGACAGCTCTTATATATCCAAGGGTCGGGCCACCCAGTGATGTAAACGGGTGACCCCGCTCCCCTCTGATGTCACATGATGTCAGAAGGGGCGGGGTCACCCGGTTACATCACTGGGTGGCCCCGCCCTTGGATGTATAAAAGCTGTCACGGCGAAAAGGCTGCAGTCGGTGGGGCGCCTCCCATCGAGGCAGAGTTTTTTCGGGTTTTTTTTCGGTCCATTGGCGCTGTGATAGAAGATGGATTTACATCACGGGACACTTTTTTTTTAATAACGGAATTGTCAAAAACTGTCTCCTGTCAGTTTTACTTTTTTGACACTTTTTTGGGCGAATGAGTAGGGGTACAATGTACCCGATACCCATTCACATGGGGGGGGAATCTGGGGGCCCCCTTGTTAAAGGGGGCTTCCAGATTCCAATAAGTCCCCCCGCCCGCAGACCCCCACAATCAACGGGCAAGGGTTGTGGGGATAAGGGTCTGGTATGGATTTTGGGGGGACCCCCACGCCATTTTTTTTTCTAATTTTGGCACAGGGTTCCCCTTAAAATCTATACCAGACCTGAAGGGCCTGGTAATGGACTGGGGGGGAACCCACGTCGTTTTTTTCAATGATCTTTATGTGTATTGCCGGGATCCAACAATACATTACAGCCGCAAGCAGTTTTAAATGAAATTTTTTCCTTTAGAAATGTAATTTTGCTGCGCTCATTCATTAAGCTATGTATGGCCGCTATGTAAGCAACCTTACATAGTGTGGGACGTGGACTTAGCCCCCTGAGCCATGATTGGCCAAAGGCACCCTGCCTTTGGCCAATCATGGCTCTCACAGCGGAGAGCGCTGTGATTGGCCAAACCATGCAGGTCAGGTGCATGTTTTGGCCAATCAGTAGCCCTCAATGCGCAGCAATCTCACGTCGCCGATGAGTGGCTTTTTTTTTCTTTTTTCGGATCGGCGGCGGTGTGAGATGGATTTACATCGTGGGACATTTTGATTCTTTTTATCTTTTAATAAAGGACTTGTCCCAAAGTGTCTCCTGTTTTTTTTACTATTTTTGACACTTTTTTTTGTGAAATGGTAGGGGTACAATGTACCCGTTACCAATCACATAGGGGGAGGCCAGGATCTGGGGGTCCCCTTGTTAAAAGGGGCTTCCAGATCCGATAAGCCCCCCGCACACCCCCACAACCACTGGGTAACGGTTGTGGGGATGAGGCCCTTGTCCCCATCAACATGGGGACAAGGTGTTTTGGGGGGACCCCAAAGCACCCTCCCCATGTTGAGGGCATGTGGCCTGGTATGGTTCAGGGGGGGCACTGTCTCGTCCCCCCACCCTTTTCCTGCGGCCTGCCAGGTTGTGTGCTCGAATAAGGGTATGGTATGGATTTTGGGGGGACCCCCACGCCATTTTTTTTCAAATTTTTCTGTGGGGTTCCCCTTAAAATCGGGTTCAGGGGGGGCACTGTCTCGTCCCCCCACCCTTTTCCTGCGGCCTGCCAGGTTGTGTGCTCGGATAAGGGTATGGTATGGATTTTGGGGGGACCCCCACGCCATTTTTTTTCAAATTTTTCTGTGGGGTTCCCCTTAAAATCGGGTTCAGGGGGGGCACTGTCTCGTCCCCCCACCCTTTTCCTGCGGCCTGCCAGGTTGTGTGCTCGGATAAGGGTATGGTATGGATTTTGGGGGGACCCCCACGCCATTTTTTTTCAAATTTTTCTGTGGGGTTCCCCTTAAAATCGGGATTAGGAGGGGGCCACTCTCTCGTCCCCCCCTCTTTTCCTGCACCCTGCCAGGTTGCGTGCTCGGATAAGGGTCTGGTATGGATTTTTGGGGGGACCCCAAAGCACCCTCCCCATGTTAAGAGTATGTGGCCTGATGGCTTTTTGGGGGACCACAAAGCTCCCTCCCCATGTTGAGGGCATGTGGCCTGGTATGGTTCAGGGGGGGTGCTCTCTTTCCCCCCCATCTTTTTCCTGTGGCCTGCCAGGTTGCGTGCTCGGATAAGGATCTGATATGGATTTTGGGGGGACCCCATGCCATTTTTTTCTAATTTTGGCGCGGGGTTCCCCTAAAATCCACAATCACTGGGCAAGGGTTGTGGGGATGAGGCCCTTGTCCCCATCAACATGGGGACAAGGTGCTTTGGGGGCTACTCCAAAGCACCCTCCCCATGTTGAGGGCATGTGGCCTGGTACGGTTCAGGAGGGGAGGCACTTTCTCGCCCCCCCTCTTTTCCTGCAGCCTGCCACGTGCGCCATTTTTTTAATTTGGTGCAGGGTTCCCCTTAATATCCATACCAGACCTGAAGGGCCTGGTATGGATTTTGGGGGGACCCCCACACAATTTTTTTTTTTAATTTTTGGTTCGGGGTTTCCCTTAATATTCATACCAGACCCAGGGCCTAGTAATGGACTGGGGGAGGAACCCATGCCGTTTTTTTTAATGAGTTTTATATTGCAGAGACCCGACAATTCATTACAGCCACGATCAGTTTTAAATGACTTTTTTTCCTTTAGAAATGCAATTTTGCTGTGGCACTGTTCTAAACACCAGAAAACTGCGCCACTTCATAGGTATACTATAGACACCCTCCAGGCACGATATTTAAAGGAATACTTCATTTTTATTGCATTATTAAAATCAATGCTCCCGAAAAAACTCCCGTTTTTAAAACTTTTTTTTTGCATTGATACCCCCTGGGGCAGGACCCGGGTCCCCAAACACTTTTTATGACCATAAATTGCATGTAAGCCTTTAGAATGAGCACTTTTGATTTAGATTTTTCATGTTAATGTCCCATAGACTTTAACGGTGTTCCGCAGCTTTCGAATTTGCAGCGAATACCGTATAATGTTTGTTGTTCGCCGAACGTCCGAACAACCAAAGTTCGGCCCGAACTTATGCTCAGGCCGAACCATTCACACTACACTACAGTTTTGGTTACTGAAGCCACGCCACACCCCCCCCCCCCCCCGATTCTCTCGTGAAGACTGAGGAGAAGAATAAATTCAGTACCTTCGCCATTTCACCATCCTTTGTAACCAGATTCCCTTCCTCATTCCTCATTTTTTATGGGGCCAATATGGTCTGTCCTCCCTCTTTTACTGTTTATATACTTAAAGAATTTCTTGGGTTTTTTTTTTTGCTCTCCTCCGCTATGTGTCTTTCATGTTCTATCTTAGCCGGTAAGATGTAAAAAGACAGGGTATTTTCATGCTCAGCCTCCCCCCTGCATTTGCTCACCTTTCCTTCGCTCTACCATCAATGCCGGGAATGAACAAAAATGGCAGTATTGGGATCATGAGACTCATTCTCTGCCTTCCATGCAAAACCACCTGAACATAATCATTGGCCCAGTAATGACACATGGGGTAGGGAGAGTGTCCTGAGCCCTGAGCGAGGTTCATCTGGTCCTACACAGGGATTCTTGATCTTATTTCTGGGGTTGGGGAGGTAAGTATAAGAAGCGGCAGGGGTTTCCTTTAAAGTAAATCTGAAAGAAATCTAAGACTTGTGCCTCGTAAACATGATGAGTTTATCGGACAAATGACCGCCCGTTTTTTGTTACATGCTAGTCTCCATATTGAAAATTAAGAGTTTACTAAAGTTTCGAATTCTTGTACAACAGAATAAAAATGGCTGTTTATTTTCCTTTTGACCAAATTGTACTCACCTCTTTTTTTGCAGGGTCTACTCCATCAGGCAGGTCCTCAGAATTTTTGTTAATGAGTAGCTCTTTGTTGAATACATTGTTTCCATTGCTTTGTGGGAAAGCGTCTGCTACAGAGTTGCTGTTGCTGGGGGTGCCATTGGTGGCGGTGTGGTTACCATTGCTGATTGGCAGATTTCCATTCCTGTGTGGCTGATACACTGTGGCTGCCACATTGCTGTTCTCTCTTTTTGCTGGAGCGCTGACCTTACTTGAGCTGTTCGCATTTATGTTTGTGTTTTGCAAGTCCTGGAGAAAGTAAATAATGTTATAAATGTGTATTAATGTTTTATAAAAGCATTTGTTTGTATGCTTACTATGTATAATATGTAGTTGAAGGCAGCTATATTTGTTCATTACAAAACACGGGCTCTGCTTTCTGCATTGCGCATTACGCAATAGTTACTGCTTCATCTCATGGTGCAAGAAAATAGGCCCATTCACACCATAGCACAGTGCATTGAGGTGCATTGTATTGGACAGCTAATTCATTTTGAATGGCTATCAATACATCTTAATGCACAAAAATTGTGGTGCATGCTTTTTTTAGTGCAGGGACTCCTGTGGTTGCTCTCTATATGTCCTGTAGTAAAGTATGGACCAGCAGGAGAAACCACTGCGTGCATTTGACCCATCCAACTGGTCAAATACATCTATCACCTGGGCAGAAGCAAAGAGCATAATAAAAAAACAGGAATAAAGATAACAAATGGGGAAGCAGAAAAACTATATCATTTCCTCTATTACAGATGTAGCGGTACCCCCCAGGGCTATTCCACTGCTCATGACACCACAGTCCACTTCACTGGCTTTGCACCCATCCCAGACTGCATGCTCCCATTCTTCCCAGGCATGCCTCCCTAGTCCTCCCGACTGTGCATGTCACTTACCAGCTGTCCTGGCTACAACAAGTTGTTCCTTACTGAAGACTTGCCTGTCAGTACTAGCTCCTGCTGCCCTCCTGTTGCTCCTGTGCCTCCTGTCCAAAACCTTCACATTGTCTTTAAAGGCTCCGTCCTGCACCTGAGCTCAAGGCCCAAGGTCAGCCCCCGCCCAGACTGCCCTCAAATGCCAGCCTAGTACTCAATCTCCAGTTCTTCTCTGACCCTGGGTATTTTAAGTATGCCTTCCCCCTGCCAATCTAGGTAGGGGATTGGTCAGCGCTCCTTAGAACACCCCAGGCAGCTCCACCTCTCCTCTCCTTCTAGAATCCTCTAGAAGAAAGAGGGAGGTCTTAGTGACACTGCCTATGAGTCACCAGCTGCTGCTCTCAGCCACACCCAGCCCACACAAACAAAAACTAACAGCGTGCCTAAATTCACCTACTCTTCAAATCAAAAATCGTATTCTAGCACCTACCTAGGTAGAGGGTGCTTCACAGATATACTTTAACATACAAAGTGAACCTGTGCTGGCAGGGTCACTTTAACCCTTTAGTTGCCAATGATGTGTCCCACACAACTTTACATTGAAAGGTTTAAAGGATAAGTTCACTTTTTAAAAAATAAAAATAAATGCACATTTTTTTGCAGGAAAAAAAATGTGCACTCATTTTCTTTTTTTTTTTGCAGGAGCCTGGAAAGCATTGCACCATTAATCAGAAGATCACTGATGTCATGCAGGTCTCCTGCACACTGTCAGTGTATCTGCTTCCCCATACATCCCGTACGAGTAAGCCGATACTCCCTGCTCCTTGACAGGAAGACTTGAACTACAACAGCGCTCCACAGCGCCGTGGTAGTTCATTGAGAACTACAAGCCAACAAGGATGTCGGGTCTTGAAGTTCATTCACACCCAGAGCTGTGTCTGAATGATGCGGCCGTGTGGGCAGTGTTTATAAACAGTGACAGCTAGTACGGGAAACTTCTCCCTTTACTGCTGCCATGGGGGGGGGGGGGGGGGCAGCGGGTGGCGGCTGCAGCACTGGGAACGTGTTACGTGGTCCAAAAGGTGAACTTATTCTTTAAGAGAAGCTCTTGGCTGTGTTTGAAGATGTGAGTTTGTTTTAAAACTGTTTCTTGCTGTAATTTAGATGTGATATTTTCCTATTCTTTCCCTTTAAAGGAAATAAGCAGCAATGTTTCCATATTTTTATTTTATTATGGCCTGGACAAATAAAATTGGAACTCTGAAAAAATGTAGGTAAATATTACATAAAAAAATATGTAGTCTTGTTCTATGCAGCCAGCAGGTGGAGGGCTAGTCGTCTTTTTACATGATTAGCCCTACTGAAACCAACTTGTTTACTGAACTCAGTGAGCCATCACAACAGTAGCTCATTCACGTCTCAGGTGTCAATCGGACAAACAAAGCCTCAAAGCAAGCTTTGTCTGTTGTGCTACCTATTTCGCTAACCAATAGCATTTGTGTCCCATTTCTTGCCAAAATGTAAAGTCTGGTGCATATAATGCTCTGCCACATTTTATAATAAATGTTGTATTTACAGTTGTCTCTGCAGGCTACATCAAATTGAAAAAAATAAATGAAAAAAAACAGAGGAGCTGATTTCCTCATGGCAGGTAACTCAAGATTTCACCACACTTTTTAAAGCTCATTTTATTGGCTGTAAGGTGCCTAATCCTTCTGGGCTTTTATAGAGGATGCAAGGTGAAATGTAAGTATGACACTTGTATTAAAATGTTAGTGTTTAAACATTTAATTTTCTTTAAAGGCAAAAATATTCACAACGTTTGCCAAGTGTCTTCTTACTTAAAATTCATCCTAGTGATCTTTAAAAAGAATCTCTAGTATCCCTGCAAGAAACATTCTGCTATGGTATAAGGGATTTCAACAGAGCGCACTAACACCACACATTTCCACATCTAATTGCTACGTAAAGTCTGTATAAATTTTGATATGTTTTAGCCTGCTCTACAACATTGTAATGTTTTTTTTCACATGTGACATGACCTTCAAATTTTGTGGATTTCCAGCAGACTTACCACACTTATCTGTGAGATAGCTGACACATCACCCAAGTTCTTCTTCATATCTTCATATGACAAATCAGACTGATGAAAAATAGACCAATATAAAATCAGACAAACATGTAAATTATATGCTGAAAAATAGTTTTTTTGAAGCAAAAACCCATGGGCCACGCACCCTGGATCAAAAAATATCAAATGAATAAATAAAATAATAGTGAGATATTATATTACTATTATATAATATTTGGAATTTATATATGTTTCTTGTTTTATTACTAGACCTTTGGTCTTACTACGGGCTTCTCTCTCTCTCTCTCTCTCTCTCTGTGTGTATATATATATATATATATATATATATATATATATATATACACACAGGGCAGGACTTAGGGTGGTGGGTGCCCGTGGGCTTGAGTAACTTTCGGGCCCTACCTTCTATACATTACTTTAAACCTTTAGTTTTCTTTTAAGCGCGCGGCACTAGGTAACTGCCAATAACCAATCAGCAAACCTCAAGATAAGAGTTTAAGGAATTTTAAGGAAAAAAACTATTTAGTGCTAGTTCACACCAGACGCAGTTCCGTTCAGTTCTGTGCACTTTTTTTCTGCACTCAAAATGCATGCACAGTGTTTTCCATGTATTCCAATGGCTGTAGTTCACACCATGCAGTCAGTTTCTGGTGCAGAAACTGACTGGAAACTGACTGCATGGTGTGAGCTAGAGTCATTGGAATACATGGAAAACACTGTGCATGCATTTTGTGCAGAAAAAAAGAACATGGAACTGAACGGAACTGCGTCTGGTGTGAACTAGCACTTAAGGAAAAAACTTTACATTTAAATTCTTATCAAAGCAGCCTTGTACAGCGTCCATCTGCATGCTTGTCCAGTCCAGTGTCATTTGCAGCCTGGCCCAGTGACATTGCAGCCTTATCAGTGTCATTTGCAGCCTTGCAGCCTTGTCAGTGTCATTTGCAGCCTTGCAGCCTTGTCCGTGTCATTTGCAGCCTCCATCTGCAGCCTTATCAGTGTCCATCTGCAGCCTTGTGCATGTCATTTGCAGCCTTGCCCAGGCTGCAGTTAAACTGCAGTGACTTGTCAGTGTCACTGCAGTTTAAATATGGCGCCGCCGAGATACACAGAGCCGGTCCTGTATATCTAGGCTCCTGTCTGCTTTTCTCGGCTCCTCTCGCAGTCCCACCCTATGATGGACATAACACAGGTCCAATGGCGGGACTGGGCATGACTGTGAGCGGAGCCGAGGGCCGCTGCCTGAGCAAGCGAAGTGTACTCGGCTAGCTCCGCTCACAGTCACGCCCAGTCCCTGTATTATGTCCATCATAGGACGGGACTAGGCGTGACTGTGAGCAGAACTAGCCGAGTATAGCCAAAGTACACTCGGCTGGGGCCCGCGGGGCCCCCTATTGGGCGGGGCCCATGGGCTTGAGCCCTCTCAAGCTATGGTAAGTTTGGCCCTGTATGTATGTGTGTATATACATATATATTGTGAGCTTCTCGGCAGCTTTCGGCCACTCTCGGCGACTTTCAGGGGCTCTCGCAGTCCCGCCGAAAGCCGTCGAGAGCGGCCGAAAGGCGCAGAGAATGGCGGCTCCATTTTTAAATGGGAGTGACAAGTAAATGACACAGGGGCAAGGCTGCAGATGGACACTGACAAGGCTGCAATGATGGACAAGGCTACAGCTAGACACTGACAAGGCTACACTGACACTGACAAGGCTACAGCTGGACACTGATAAGGCTACAGATGGACACTGACAGGGCTGCAATGATGGACAAGGCTACAGATGGACACTGACAAGGCTACACTGACAAGGCTGCAGATGGACATTGATAAGGCTGCATTGATGGGCATTTAAATGTAAGTTTTTTTCCTTAAAATTCCCTCCTAAACTTGGGATGCGTGTTATACACTGGTGCGTGTTATTACGC
This sequence comes from Lithobates clamitans, assembly GCA_037952925.1. Classification (NCBI taxonomy): domain Eukaryota; kingdom Metazoa; phylum Chordata; class Amphibia; order Anura; family Ranidae; genus Lithobates; species Lithobates clamitans. The sequence continues at coordinate 9,752,738 of JBBGZY010000142.1, forward strand.
TGGCGCGTGTTATACGCCGATAAGTAAAGTATATATATATATATATATATATTATATATATATATATAATGTATAGAGAGAGAGAGCAGCCCGTAGTGAGACCAAAGGTCTAGTAATAAAACAAGAAACTTATATATAACTTCCACACCGCGCTCATGAATTACAACTGTAACTATCAAATAATGATAATAATAAAGTCCATAAAGCCACCACCAAATTCTTCAAGCCAAGTGAAAGTGGAGTATTCTTAATTGCGAAGGAGCCCTCTCTTCTCCTTTTGGTTTATGTTAACAGTATCGTTGGCGGACTTACCATTTGGGGCCGTATTACTGGAGTATACATCTTCACCCAGTAATGGGTGTCACGGTGGTCTGGTGAGTAGGATGTTTGCCTAATTACAGGTGGAAGATGGCACTTATTCCTCACAGAAATTAAGAATACTACACTTTCACTTGGGTTGAAGAATTTGGTGTTTTTTTTTGGACTTTATTATTATTATTATTTGATACACACAGTTGTGATTCATGAGCATGGTATGGAATTTATATATTACTTTCTTGTTTTATATAAATGATATGCCCCCCATTTAGGAGATTTGAAAAACAGTTTGTGTTGTAACAGTGTATGTGGCAAGGAACAAAGATGGAGTCAATGAGCTGATTTACCCCAAGTCTTATTGTATCTAATGGGGAATCCAACAGTGGTGCCTCAATGTGACATAACAAATTAAAAAATTCAGTCTTAGCTTTTTCAGACACCTTTCTTGTTACAGATTTATTTTATATATTAACAGTCTTATGCCGCATACACACGATCGGACATTCTGAAAACAAAATCCTGGATTTATTTACGATGGATGATGGCACCAACTTGTCTTGCATACACACGGTCGCACAAATGTTTTCGGAAATTCCGAACGTCAAGAACGCGCTGACGTACAACACATTCGCCAAGCCGAGATAAATGAAGTTCAATAGCCAGTGCAGCTCTTCTGCTTGATTCTGAGCATGCATGGAATTTTGTGCGTAGGAATTGTGTACACACGATCGGATATTCCGACAACGGATTTTGTTGTCGGAAAATTTGAGAACCAGCTCAATTTCCGACAACAAATGTCTGATGGAGCCTACACACTGTCGAAATTTCCGACAACAAGCTCACATCGAACATTTGTTGTCGGAAATTCCGACCGTGTGTACGCGGCATTATTGTAGTTAAAGATTATGTGTGAGCAAATGTGTGATCTACCAGAAGAACTCTGTATCTGCATACACATTTGTATGTATGTACCTCAAAATGTTTCTTGAATAAAAAAAAATATTTGATAAAACAAATTTAAAATATTCAACAGGAATAGTGGAACCCTGGTGTAATAGCCAAGAAAGGAGTGCAGGCCTAAATTCAGATATTCAAACTGAATTCCCCAGTAGATTTAGGAAACCATCTGATATGAATCTTCAGCACCAGTTTATGTACTCTTTTGTTATGTCATTATGTTTTTTTTTCTGTATTTTTATATGCTGAGTAACTTCTGCTGATGATATTATTATAAACAAAACAGAAATGGGGCCGATGAGGTTACTTACACTCCATTTATGAGAGTCCCAAGCATCAAACCAGCCAGTAAAAGTTGGGGGTTCATGTCCTTGTTTCACTGTAATTATTGGTGTGGACAGGTCCCGCCCTGCGGGGTGAGATTTCAGATACTCTTTGGCACTGGTAAGTGATTCATTTTTCTCATATTCATTGGAAGATTTACCAATCCAAATGAAAAGCTGGTAAAAAAGAAAAAAATTAAATATTTCATTAGGTTATTTCCATAAACCAGTAAGTCATATGATCACAGCTATGAATGTTAATATTGAGTGCCAATTATTGTCTATTACTGTAATGCAGATATGTTTGAATCAGTCTATGCACAAATCAAGGCAGAAGCTAAATTACATTGGAATCCTCCACTGCTCTCAAGCAACTTGGCCTCAACTCTCCTAGAATTGTACATTGGCAATGGGAAACAACTACCATTAGATACCTGGGTACCTTACTGCTGCCTGAGAAGACCAAATTGCTGCTAAATCTAAATAAAATGCTTAACTTTACAAACGTACTAAAGTTTCTAATTAATGTTTATATTTTGTCAGGTTTTTTTTTTTTTTTTTAGAAAAAATGTTGCATTATTTTTTTTAAGATATTTTTGGAAAAATTCTCCTGTTATTTCTTATCATATTATGTGCTACCCACAGATTAATTTACCAGGCCATAAGTTAGTTATTTTTTTTACTTTTATGTATTGTTAGTTTTGTTTGTTCTGTATAACATCACAAAAGCTGCATTTGTTTATGCTGAATTTGAATTAGTGTACTAATTTAAATAAAAAAAAAAAAATTGTCAGGATAACTAATGTGTCATTTTGGAACAATCTTGACTGACTCCATGGCTAGAGTTGGTTGTGCCATTTATGGACCAGTTAACACCAGATTTTATTCAGGATTCAATTATCACGGCGCCCCATATATGATATAATTATCCCCAGATCTCATGCATGGTCCCATTATCACTACACCCCCATATACGGTCCAGTTATCACCACACACCCCATGCATTGTCTAGTATAACCAGCATTATTAGAATCAGTTGTAAGCCAGGCTGAACTGTTCAATAAAAGCCGGCCAACCGTCGGCCGGTGTGTATTGCAGCCATTCAGACGAGCATGCTGGAAAACCATCAGCCAACCGGCTGTGCAAACTAGCAGTGTGTACTAGGCTTAACTAACAACCAACCACAGTCAATTCTCCTGATGTGTTTAATGTCTCCAGCATAGTTAAACAAATTTGTGGCAAACTGAGAGAGAGGCCGCCAAATACACATGCATATTATTTGCTCACTTGCACAGGGATTTTCCAGCCAAATTAGAAATTTCTACATTAGAAAAGAGCACAGATTTAATAAGATGCAATAGCATTTTAAGGCAGGCTAAAGTGACCCCTAAGTAAATATTTAGAGTAATTTTACCATCCCTTAAAGTGGTTGTATTCACATATACACAGTGAACTGACTGGCCTCGGGTGATACACAGAGATGAAAAAAATCCTCCTACATAAGTTGCACTTTTTTATCTGCAGTCTTCTCTCCTCTACATACGTTCAAAGTCCAGGATTTATACAGCTTGTCTAAGCCGTCAAAGAAAAGGGGGCCGAGAGCTGAAATCACACTCTGCAGAGCTCAATGAGGAGAGGTCTGGGAGCTGATTCGAGGGAAGGGCACCCCCTCTTCACACAGTACACAGGAACAGAGCAGAGGCTGTCAATCAGCTGGAGATCCCTCTCCGTCACTATTTTTCTCTTGGTGTCAGGAACAATTATCAGAAGTGATTCATGTTGATAGCAGAGGAAGGAAGCAGCAGACCAAAATAATTAAGACAAGTACACATTATAGAAGGATATGCTTTGTTCACATATCATGTCTGAGGTTAACAACCACTTTAGGCACTATTTAGCATGTTTTAAGTGGATTATTATACTGTAAGCTGAACTCCTAGAGTCCTACCCCTTGTATTGTAACAGAACTGTCTCCCTTTGTATTGTAAAGCACTGTGACTGCACAAACTGTTGGCACTATATAAATATTGTATAATAATAATTAATTATTTACAGCCAATTAGTGATTCTAACTTTGGAAGCACTCCTTATTGCCCTATAGGGAATCTAGCACCATCCAATACTTGCCCAGATTCTGTTTTTGTATGACCATATTACATGAATATTGGTTGTAGAAAACTGACTATGGAATTATTTTATTTTGATCAGCTGTGTATTTAGAGAAAAATATGATTCTGTCCCTTTCCTAACAGTGATGAAGGTGAAATGCATACAGTATTTGCATCATAAATCATAATGGCAAGAATGAAGAGGGTTGATGCGAAGAAATATCTGTAGCATGCTGATTAGTGCCCGAGTCTCACTGGGGGCAGAGCATGTCACTTACCTCTTCCCAGGTATCCAGTAACATAATATCATCCTCATCAAGGTCACTCTGAGCAAAGTCTACCACCTCCGTCATGATGAACCGACCCGTCTGATTGGAACACTCAAAGAGGCGGGGCTTATACTGCACCACAGCCTCCTGGAATCTAGACACCAAACAAAACATTAGGGCTTTGATCAAGTACTAAAAATATAATAGCAACTTATTTTTTAGATAGAGTAAGGAAGGATTATAACCCGTGTTATATTTTGGGGAGATTTCTCTTCACTTCCTGTCCTATAGCCAAAACAGGAAGTGAGAGGAAATTCCTACAAATTAGGGGAATCCCTTGAGTCCCGCAGGTCACCAGAACTAGTGTCTCCATTGGAAGATTTCCCCTCTATTATTTTTCTGGAGACAACCCAAAATGTCGGATTCTATTTTAATATCACTTTCAATGATAATGAGACACAGGACAAAAAGAAAGGGAGAATCTTCTTAATGGGGGCACAAACAGCAATAAAGGCCCTATTAGGTGCTCTAATCCCTCTCCACTCTGTCCAAAAGAACAAAAAAAAGGCTTTCCTTTAGTTATACTTTAATTCTAACATTTATAAGTATTTTGCTTTGTTTTCATTTTTTTTTTATAAACGTATGTCACATTAACCACTTCTGCCCCTGAAGGTAATCCCCCTTCACGACCAGGCCATTTTTTGCGATACGGCACTGCGTTACTTTAATTGACAATTGCGCAGACATGCGAAACTGTACCCTAATAAAATGTATATCCTTTTTTTCCCACAAATAGAGGTTTCTTTTGGTGGTATTTGATCATCTCTGCGGTTTTTATTTTTTGCGCTGCAAACAAAAAGGCCAACAATTTTGAAAAAAAAAAGAATATTTTTTATTTTCTCCTATAAAACATATCCAGTAAAAAATCGAATTATTTCATTTAGGCCAATATGTATTCTGCTGCATATTTTTGGTAAAAAAAAAAAATCACAGTAAGCATATATTGATTGATTTGCACAAAATTAGGGGATATTTTTATGGAATTTTTAATTACAGTGGATATAAAAAGTCTACACCCCTGTTAAAATGTCAGGTTTCTGTTACATAAAAACAATGAGACAAAGATAAATCATTTTAGAACTTTTTCCACCTTTAATGTGACCTATAAATTGAATTCAGTTGAACAACAAACTGAAATCTTTTAGGTGGAGGGAAGTAAAAATAAAAAAACTAAAATAATATGGTTGCATAAGTGTACACACCCTTAAACTAATACTTTGTTGAAGCACCTTTTGATTTTATTACAGCACTCATTCTTTTTGGGTATGAGTATGAGTCTGAGTCAGCATGGCACATCTTGACTTGGCAATATTTGCCATTCTTCTTTGCAAAAACACTCCAAATCTGTCAGATTGTGAGGGCATCTCCTGTGCACAGACCTCTTCAGATCACCCCTCATATTTTCAATCCTATTCAGGTCAGGGCTCTGGCTGGGCCATTCCAAAACTTTAATCCTGTTCAGGTGAAGCCATTCATTTGTTGATTTGGATGGATGCTTTGAGTCGTTGCCATGCTGAAAGATGAAGTTCATCTTCATGTTTAGCTTTCTAGCAGAAGAACTGAAGGTTTTGTGCCAATATTGACTGGTATTTGTAACTGTTCATAATTCCTTCTACCTTGACTAAGGCCTCTGTTCCAGCTGAAGAAAAACAACCCCAAAGCATGATGCTGTCACCACCACCATGCTTCACTGTGGGTATGGTGTTCTTTTGGTGATGTGCAGTGTTGTTTTTGCACCAAACCTCTTTTGGAAGTTCAACCTTGGTTTCATCAGACCATAACACATTTTCCCACATACTTTTGGGAGACTTCAGATGTGTTTTTGCAAAATTTAGCCAAACTTGGATGTTTTTCTTCATAAGAAAAGGCCCCTGTCTTGCCACTCTACACAGCCAGTACTTGTCAGATATTCCTGCAGCTCCTTTAATGTTGCTGTAGGCCTCTTTGCAGCCTCCTTGACCAGTTTTCTTCTCGTCTTTTCATCAATTTTGAAGGGATGTCCAGTTCTTGGTAATGTCACTGTTGTGCCATATTTTCTCCCATAGATGATGACTGTCTTCACTGTGTTCCATAGTATATCTAATGCCTTGAAAATTCTTTTGTACCCTTCTCCTGACTGATACTTTTTAACAATGAGATCGCTCTGATGCTTTGGAAGCTCTCTGCGGACCATGGCTTTTGCAATAGGATGCAACTAAGAAATTGTCAGGAAAGACCTAGAACAGCTGAACTTTATTTGGGGTTAATCAGAGGCACTTTAAATGATGGCAGGTGTGTACTGACTCCTATTTAATACAAGTCTGAAAGTGATTGCTTAATTCTGAACACAGCTACATCCCCAGTTATAATAGAGTGTGCACAGTTATTTTAGTTTTTTATTTTTACTCCCCCAAAAGATTTCAGTTTGTTTTTCAACTGAATTGTACAGTTTATAGGTCACATCAAAGGAGAAGTATGGGGATGCAAAAATAGGTAGTACATGCTACCCTCATACCTGCACTGCATTTCTTTCTTTCCTCAGCCCTTTAGTTTTTGCAGAATAGTCTTTTGAAGTGTCCAGAATCAGCCTCTAACATTCTTATTCAGTTCAAAAGTTTGCAGGGGTGGACACAGCTCCACAATCCAGCCACTCCTTCAATCCCTCCCTTTGGAGGACATGTGGGTGTGTTTGGTGAAGAGGTGCACACCCAAACTGCTATCTAGAATGAGCACGTTCTTCACGTGCCGCTGTTTCCATGGCAACGTGTCCCCAGATAAAATACGGAAGCAGAGAGACCATGTGATACAAGTGAAGTCTCTTCACCTTTCCCTGGCTGTTATCTGCAAGCTCTCCTCTGCAAGACTCCAACACCTCTCCCCTGGGCTTTGATGATCCTGTGTCCTCCGAATTCCCTCCCCCCTCTCCCCTCACTCATTCAAAGTTCATGTCAGCGTCTCCTCCAGCCGATGGGGGAGGGGGGAGAGTCACTGAAAACTTATCATGTACAGAAATGAACACTGTACAGAAGTGAGCTCTTTACACATAGCACTGTTTTATTTCAGAAGAGTAGACATGGTGAGGAGCATAGTGACCTGTGCCCTGTGTCTGTTCTCTGAAATGTACACAGTGCTATGTGTAGACAGCATACCTGTGTACAGTACATAGGAGACTGACAACTCCCCCAAATCTAAAGTGACCCCATCCCCTATACTCCTTAACAATCCCATCATCCCTATCCCCTGTACTCCTATACAATCCCATCATCCCCATCCCCTGTACTCCCATGCAATCCCATTTCCCCATCCCCTGTACTCCCATACAATCCCGTCATCCCCATCCCCTGTACTCCTATACAGTCCCGTCATCCCCATCCTCTGTACTCCTATACAATCCCATCATCCCATCCCCTGTACTCCTATACAGTCCCGTCATCCCCATCCCCTGTACTCCCATACAGTCCCATCATCCCCATCCCCTGTACTCCTATATAGTCCCATCATTCCCATCCCCTGTATTCCTATACAGTCCCGTCATCCCCATCCCCTGTAGTCCTATACAATCCCATCATCCCCATCCCCGTACGGCATGCGATGACTCTATGGCATGTGATGGCACTGTATGGCATGTGATGGCACTGTATGGCATGTGTTGGCACTGCACGGCATGTGATGGCACTGCATGGCATGTGATGGCACTGTACAGCATGTGATGGCACTGTACGGCATGTGATGGCACTGTACGGCATGTGATGGCTCTGTACAGCATGTGATCCTGCAATACTCTATTTACAATAAAGGAAACATTATTGCTATAGGGGTACTAGGTAATACACCAATTATGGGGGAGCAAAGCTCTGTCCATGTCTGAGGAGCTCTGTGTTTCAGTATGAAAATACAAGTAGATGTGAATGAAAAGTTTCATTGTCTCATAAAAATCCAGATAGTCAATAAAAGGATTCATTCACAATGTTGGCTCCAATTTTATTTCATTTTATTATACCAGTAATGCATGGAATGCCTATGTCCTGTCACATCCATATGTGTATTCTGCTTTACAAATATATTGTTTTCACTCTGGTAGATACAAATATGTAGAGGACATTTACATACACAGAACCATCAGTGACTTCTCCTACCTTAGTCACTGAAGTGCTGATATCTCTGCCGATTCTTCTGACCAACGGAACAGGCTGCAAAGGAGGAGGGAGGTGGGAGGGGGGAAGAGGGAGAAGGGAGGGGGAGAAGCTATGCTCTGTGAAGTCTCGGGAACGAGCAGAGAGCCGACATCAATCAAGCAAGATGACAGGAAAGTGGGTGGATCCAGACACCAGAGCCAGACCATTGTCGGTATGACGTCTCATGAAAGTCTGTAGGAATTAGCGTGACCGGAAGCCGACCTCGATGGAAGCCTGACTCTCCTGCTCCCTCTCACCCCTTGATTAAAAGCAAATCTGGGGACGTTCAACTGCATCTACATGGGCAGATCTAAAGCTACCCGATCCGCAAAAGCTCAGGGGTCATCGCAACCCCTGCCTGGCTCCTCATCGGACCTCCAATCCTTCTTCCCACTGACTGATATGCCTCCCGGCGGCACAGACAACATGGCGCCGGAGGCCTTGGTGACCCGCTCCTGGACCTTCACTCTCTGCCGGATCACACTCCAAGCCGGATCTCGGAGGGTTCCCCGAAGGCTCCCCTGGGCAATCTGGGAATATCCTCCCCATCAGGAGCGGTGAGTCCTCTCCACTCGGTTCTATCCGGGACCCCACCGCATGGCCCTCAGTCCGCCATGCTCGGCTTCCCTCCCCCTCACTACACCCAATGCTCAGATGCATTTCCTCGATTGCTGAGGACAGCTTCAGATCCCTGCATGCTGGGAGATGACCCTGTATCCCCGGCCTCTTCCGATTTCTCCTCTGTCTTCCTAGCTTTGCCAGGCCCTATGTACCCATCCAGCCACACATCTCAAGAGACTGGGGATACTCCTGCGGCCTTTATTGTCTCAGCACATGAACAACCCCCACCTAAAGCCCAGAGACTGTCACACTCACAGGTCCTCGGCTCCCCCAGGGAACAGGCTGCACATCTAGCCACCTATGCACAGAAAGTGCAATCACCTGCCCCTCACCTCCATGGAGTAGAAGACATGGGGGCCCCCACGTCTGCCCAGGCACAGACCTGGGGAGACTCATGGGGCCGGATACCAGGACCAACACTCTCTTCCCAAAGCAATGCTGCCCCGCATTCTCAGCAGCTATCACCTCACCAACCCCCATCTCAGCAAACCTCATTGCCAGCCCAAACCCACCCCATTCCCCCCGGAGTGGCACTCATATCTACAGGCGATGCCCACCAAGGAAGACTTTAAGCAGCTGATTGCAGATGTAAAGTCCACATGCCGTTTAGAAATACAGATGCTACAGTCAGGCCTTAAGAACTTAGCAGACAGGGTGGAAATGGCCAAAGAGGAAATAGAAAGAGACTAAGCTGGCAGTCCACAGGACCCAACTTCAGGGAGCGGACTATCGTAATCTACTAAGAGACATGCAACGCCACATAGAGGACTTGGACAATAGGGGGGCGCAGGAACAACATACGTGTAAGGGGAGTTCCGGAGACAGAGGTCCCTGAAGATATCCACAACACCTTACAGAATGTGTTTAACAACCTCGTAGGTGAGCCTATCACCAAACACATTGAAATGGACAGAGCACACCGGGCCCTGCGTCCCTGAGCTCCACTTCCAAACCGAGGGACATTACCTGTAGAATCAGTTCCTACCCCCTGAAAGAAGACATCATGCGACAAGCCCGCCTAGCACGCAGGGTGACTTTCCAAGATGCCCAGCTGCAACTGTTTTCGGATCTCTCATGGATAACCCTGCAAAAGCGTAGACTCCTGCAACCCTTATTGCACACACTCCAAGATGAAAACATCCCTTACCGCTGGGGATTTCCCTTTAGCCTCACGGCTAAACGCCAAGGCAAATCCGCTATCTTACGTTATCCAGAGGATCTAAATACCTTTTGTGAAATCCTAGGGATTCCTATCCCCCAACTCCCAGAATGGGACCTGGTAGCCACACCACCCCCACCTCCTACAATCTGGCAGAAGGTCCCTCCATCTAACCGCTCCCGGACCCTGGATACCTCCCGCAAGGGCACCAAACACAGAAACAGCTGAACTAACTGTACCCCCTCTTTATTGGTACCCCACTAATGGCTCACACTGTCATATAACAAGGCTGACGATTCTGCCCTGGACATTTTTATTTATTTAGTCCCCCCTTTTTTGCCCCAGTTTTAATCCCCAGTTTACCTTATGGGCTCGTTTCAGATGAGACTTGAGAGAGTAGGAACTTTCATGCTAACTCACCCCTCCCCTAGTTACATGATTACAGTCACAGTAGTTTTCCTATTTTGTATGTTATATGACCAATCTAAGGCTCCCTTGCATCCACCTGGCCCATCCTTTTGGATTAGGGTTGGGTGGATCCCTGGGAAACCGTACTGACCTAGGTTCACCAACCTCCCAAGGTCAAGTGAAAAGATTTATTGTGATCTGTCTAGGTTTATTTTGTATTAACCTTTCTTTTTCTTTTTCAGCCCTTTCCTTTCTCTTTCTTTCTCTCCCGTCACCGTGTGGTTCAACGCGTGGATTGCGGAATTTGCCTGGATCTCCTCCCGAACTGTGTCCGCTCCTGGCCCTTGGCTTGGAAACCCTCATCTCCACAACAGGTAAAACATCCCCCCCCCCCCCCCCCTTTACCCAATACCATGGCTAAGATCTTCTCTTTAAATGTCCACGGCCTAAACTCTAATAAAAAGAGGAATCTGGCACTGAAGGAGTTTAAACAATCAGGCGCAGATATTATATTTGTCCAAGTGACGCACTTTGATAAAGGGTGCTTCTTTGCGTTTGCCTCCAGGCAATTCCCCCCAGATTTATCTTTCCTCAGGACCCCATAAGCGAGTCGGGGTAGCAATACTTATTAAACATGGGTCCCCGTTCACCTGTTCGGACCATTATAGTGACCCACATGGCCATTTTGTCATTCTTAAGGGACTGTGGCAAGCCCAGGAGATCACTTTATGTGCCTTATACACCCCGAATGTTAAACAATATAGATTCCTCTCTTAACTGTTCACACGCCTTTTTCGGTCTGAGCACGGGCTCTTAGTGGTGGGGGGCGACTTTAACTTAACCCATTCCTTATCTGCTGATCGCCACGTGGTGAGCCCCCGAGCATCGTCCGTTCGAGCCCTCAGAGACTCAAAAGCTTTTTTCGCCAACTCTCTAGAATATATGCTCTGTTCGATGCCTGGAGGGCTCTCCACCCGGGGGATTGGCAGTACACTTTTTATTCGGCACCCCACCGAACTCATTCCCCTATCAATTACTTCTTTGTTAATAACTCCACCCTTAGAATACTCCCGATCTCCTGGTCTGACCCCACCCCCATTTTGCTCACCTTAGATCTGGGATTCCCCAACCCCAGGCCCTACAACTGGAGACTAAACACATTTCTTCTCCAGCACCTTCCATCAAAAACGGAGCTGACCTCCACCTTAAAATTCTACTTTATGGAAAACAGCACTACTGACATCTCCCCATACTCTGGGAAGCCCTGCCAGATTAAGAATAAGTCCGGTTGCCTTTTATCCCACCCTAAAGACATTGCTCATACCTTTGCAGAATACTACACAGACCTATACAATAATCCCGACATTCCCAGTAACCCCACCCCCCCAGATCTCTCTCATTGCATGCACCAATATCTCGAACGCAGCAGAATCCCCCGACTCCAAGCCCTAAACGCACCAATGACAGAAGAAGAAATAGAATTAACTATTAAATCTCTACCATCCCACAAGTCCCCTGGTCCTGACAAACTTTCTTACGGGTACTATAAGACCTTTTTCCCCCTTCTACTCCCTCACATGTGCAAACTTTTTAATGCATTTCTCCGGGACACTCCCATCCCAGCGGACATGCAACGATCTTTTATTACTCTGATCCCCAAACCAGACAAGGACTCTGCTTTTTGCGCCAATTACAGACCCAACACAAGGAAGGTGATCGATCTGGTAGACATGGCGAACAGGGAGAATTCGGCATCCTTGCTCCTTAGCCTGGATGCCGAGAAGGCTTTTGACCGTCTTGGTTGGCCCTTCCTGTTCGCCACGCTGCAACATGCTGGGTTTGAAGGTCACTTTTTCCGAGCAATCCAGCACCTCTACTCACACCCCACTTCCCAGGTTAGGACTCCTTTTGCTCTTTCCCCCCCATTCTCTGTAACTAACGGGACCCGGCAGGGGTGTCCACTCTCACCCCTGCTATTTGCGTTATGTGTTGAACCCCTAGCTGCCTCTATCCGAGGCAACCCGGATGTTTGAGGTGTGTCAGTTAGGGGAAAAGAGGGGAAAATCTCACTATTCGCTGATGATATCATTCTCACCCTGACACAACCTACAATATACCTCCCGAATCTTAATGCTGAACTAGATCGCTATGGGGCCCTCTCGGGCTACAAAATTAATACATCCAAATCAGAGGCCCTTCCAGTAAACATCCCCGAATCGGAAATTACACACCTACAGGCCAATTTCCCATACCATGGGAAATGCGCTTCCTTGAAGTACCTGGGAATACGCATCACCCAAAAAGTCGCCACCCTGTACCAGGAAAACTTTCCCCCCTTTTCCACTCTATCAGAACCATGCTTCTGCAGTGGAAAAAGCATCATATTTCCCTCCTAGGCCGGATCGCCTCAGTTAAGATGACGATCCTCCCAAAACGACTTTATCTTTTCCAAACCTTACCTATTCCGGTTTCCTACAAACACTTGAGAAAACTCCAATCAGACATACTTAAATTTGTTTGGAACTACAAAAGGCATAGATTACCCCAATCAGTCTTAATGGCGGCTCGCTCGGATGGTGGCCTCGCGCTCCCCAACCTTATCAAACCACTCAACTCCATGCAATAATACCGTGGTCTACCCAGAGGTCCTACAATAAGTGGACAGAAATTAAAAAAATCTGGCTAGCCCCAATAACTTGCTTTGGAGTGCAAATGTGGAGGTGTCCCCCGAGCGCCTACTGGGATATATGTCCCCACTCCGCCGGCTCTGGCTCAAATTGCTACCTCTACATGGCCTGTCCTCAGAAAGATCGCTTCTGACTTCATTTATTTACAACCCCAAGGTGCCAGATTGCCTCACACATCAAATGTCATATCCATGGTCATCCCGGAATTTATTTCACTATGGGAACATAGTAGACCCTAAATCACGAAAGCTGTTACCTTTCTCTGAACTTCAGGTCAAGTATGACCTGCCTCGCCAGGTATTTTATAGTTACTTACAAATACGCCACTATGCCCCGACTATAGCACCTGACCTACAATTCACCCCCCCCAACCCCCTTTGAAAATCTAGTCTTAACTGGCTTGACCCAGAAAGGCTTAATCTCTGACATTTATGAAATACTAAATGCTTACTCACTAGATACAAAAGGTAAGCACCTCTATATGACTAAATGGGAGAAAGCCCTCAAAGAGGACATCCCCATGGAACAGTGGCAGGTAATATGGTCCCAGGCGGCAAAGAGCTCACTCTGCACACTATATAGAGAAAATGTGTACAAAATAATATTATTCTGGTACATGACCCCAGATGTGCTCCACACCATATACCCCACTAGTTCAGATCGATACTGGAGAATGTCAGGAAGCCAATGGCATCCTCCTCCACGGTTACTGGGGATGCCTACTAATTGACCCCTTCTGGAAAGCGGTCCAGCGGTTGCTGACCAATCTTCTAGGAATACCAATCCCTATGACCCCTAAATTTTTCTTATTAGGCTTATCTCCACTAAAGATCTCCAAAACCAACGCCACATCCTCACAGCAGCACGCTGTCTTATCGCATTAAATTGGAAAAAGAGGGCTTCATCTACCCCTGAAGCACTATACACTAGAATTAAAGATGTGGAGTTGATGGAGAAGATGACGGCCAGGATGCAGGACAGGTTGGATGCTCATGACAAAGTATGGGAACTATAGCACCTTCGGGAGGACCCTCCATGACCAGGTAAATGAGCTACTTCAGACATGTAATCGCAACTGTCTTAGAATACACTAAAGGAAGTATTGCGCATATGCTTGAAAAACTAATGTATATCACAATTTGTATTTTCTCATTATACTTCTTTTTGTAATGTAAAAGCTGATAATAAAATAAATGTTATTTGGAAAAGAAAGTCTGTAGACCCTCCCACAGGTATTTAACTTGATTTTAACAGAATGGGGGCACTTCTGAGAGGGCTGGAAAGATTTTGAGATACCAGCAGTTCACATAGAATAGATGTAAGCAAGAATAAAAAAGGAAACCCATACTTCTCTTTTAAAGGTGGAAAAAGTTCTGAAATTATTTATCTTTGTCTCAATTTTTGCATTACAGAAACCTGACATTTTAACAGGGGTGTGTAGAATTTTTATATCCACTGTATTTAATTATTATACTAGTAATGGTGGCGATAGCGGGACTGCGACATTGCAGCAGACACCTAACTGACACGCTTGACACTTTTTGGGGACCAGTGACACTAATAAAGTGATCAGTGCTAAATATGCACTGTCACTGTTCTAATGACACTGTAAGGGAAGGGATTAACATCAGGGGCAATCAAAGGGTTAAGTGTGTCCCTAGGGGGTGCTTTCTAATTGTGGGGTGGAATGCTGTGACTGGATGAACACAGAGAACACAGAATACAGAGAACATTTGTGATTCTGCTTAGCAGAAACCCAAGATTTCTGTCTTCCTCCCTCACAGAACGGCGGTCTGCCTTGTTTACATAGGCAGACTGCCATTCTGCCCCCCCCCCCGTGAACGATAGCGGGGTGCTTGTGGCCATTGCAGCCGCCGAACCCGCTGATTGGCTCCAGTTGTGTCCAATCACAGTGGGAGCTGGTCGCCAGTGGCGCGCACATGTGCCCCAGACCCACTGCACGGACCGCCAGACCCACTGCACGGACCGTCACACACACAGATATACTGCAACAGGGCGGCCCTCCTGTGCGAAATCACGTACAGGTATGTGATTTCGCACAGGAGGGCTGCCCTGTCGCAGTATATCTGTGTGTGGCGGTCCTTAAGTGGTAAAAGCAGGGACACTGTTTATTGTATAAGAAAAAACAAAAAAAAGTAGTGACTTCAGAGGGCGCCAAAGTAACACACTGTTTATGGTAGCCTTAATTATAAGGAGCAGTGAATAAGGGAATTTGCTGACTTGTCTATGAAAGGGTAGTCCAGGCGTCAGCAAACCTTTTCCACGTAAAGGAGAAGGCCAGGCTAGGCTCGTCGTTTGACGGGAGAGCCTGGGACGAGCCGGGGGGGGGGGGGCATCCCCTCCCGCTGCTTTGAAAAATAGCCCAGCGGCTTCTTAGCCGCATCGGTTGTTGCCCCAAGAAAACCGACCGGGGTTAAAATGTTAATGTTAAAATGCCGTAGGTTGCCGACCACTGGGGAAGTCTCTAAAGTTTGTTACCTTTCCAAATCAACAACATGAAAGAGATACGTGTATATCAGGCGCCCCGACAACTCTTTCATTTTTGTTTCAGGAGAGTCACCCGCTATGTGGTGAAAAAAGGTAAGAATGGCAATCCTGGAACTTATTTGGTCAAAAACAAATCAGCAATTACAACTCCCATATTTCTAATTCCAAATATTTTATTATTCGGTAGCAATAGGGCAAAGGGAAATGTGTGCACCACCTGAAATTCAACCTCTTATGTGACATATAATAGTAATGAACATGGGCATAATTGTATGAATGCACAATAACACAATTATTATATATAAAGCAGCCTTCAGTATATTTCTGAACACCTTTTCTGGTTTGGAAAATAAGTCTGACATACAGAAAATTTTAGAGTGGACTAGCAGATAATATTATTCTTCGCATTATAAGGCCCCTTTCACACTGAGGCGCTTCTAAACTGCCAGTAAAACATTTGAGTGCTTTTGAAGAGCTTTTCAGGCGCTTTTGAAGAGCTTTCCATTCATTTCAATGAAGAGGGGTATTTTTTTTTATTGCCCTGCCAGCCCACTTCTTCAGTGTGAAAGCATTCATTGATTTTAATTAATGAGCTTTTCAGGTGTTTTTTTAAAAGTGAAAGCGCCTAAAAAGCTCCTCAGTGTGAAAGGGGTCTAATGAGGATGGACTGGTCATTGTTTTCAGCCAACTAGGGATTCTTATATTGCTTGAATCTTTTCCAGACCATATTTTGGTTTGGTTAAACAGTATTCAGCTTGAAGGTTAAAGTGGTATTAAGCCCAAAATAAAAAAATGCAATATATTGCAGTTTACCAATCCTTAAATATGGTGCCTGCATTATTTTTATTTTTTTAGGCTTTATCCCCTCTGTTTTCCCCTGGTGATCTGGCCAGTAACACTCCTCCTGTATTAGACCCCTTTCACACTGAGGCGCTTTTCAGGTGCTTTGATGCTAAAAAAAGCACCTGAAAACCTCACGAAAACCTATTTCCATTAAAATCAATGAATGCTTTCACACTGGGGCAGTGGGCTGGCATGGTAGTGAAAAAACACCTCTCTCCATTGAAATTAATGGAAAGCTCTTCAAAAGCGCCTGAAAAGCTCTTCAAAAGCGCTCAAATGTTGAAAAAGTGCCTCAGTTTGAAAGGGGCCTTAGAGTGCCCCCACTCTGGATGAAGAAGCACAGAAGTGGTGAGAGGGGAGTGTTAGATGTAGTAGCAGATTTACATACACTAAAAAATTTAACCCAAACTCCAGCTCACACTGCAGTTACGGCAACAGTTGTGTTGCTGTTGGGATAAAGGTTTTTCTTATAAATAAATAAAAGGTGATCATTGAATGCACTCCTGTCAGTGTTAAATGGTTATTCTCAACACTCTAGCTGCTACATTTGCAGGACAGCTGGTTTTGTTGAAACACAACAGACTTTCTGGATGGATCACCAGGTGAAAATAAAATAAATAAAGCCTTAAAAAGAAAACTAATATTAGGACGTATGTATAGGTGAAGGTAATTATACTGAAAGTGAATTTACCTTTTGTCACTTGAGTAAGCGGATTTTCCTCCCAGAGCCACCCAGAATTCATTAGGTTCCTGACCCTCAAGGATGGTTTGCTTGTCCTGCTTAGAGATTATATTGGCCACAGTCTTTGCCATTTCTCGCTCATCTCCACTGCAACCCTAAAGAGAATAAACAATATACAATGTGATTTATATGACTAAATTGATATGTTTTGTCACACATTGAGCTCCTTGGAAAGTATGTCCTTCTATACAGTGTTTCATGTGATGTCAGAAAGGAAATGAAATGTATATGGATTCATTTAGCATTAGACATTTGATTTAAGAGTTACAACCATAACGACCCTCTGGAACATTCTGGGGCCTTCACATTTCAAAAATCACAATTCCCATATTCACATTGTCCTGTTCAATAGAGAATGAGTTTTTTCTAGTAATTCATGGAATTCCTTAAAATGATATAGAAACTCTACACAATGGCGGTGAGCTAGGACACAGGCGGTTTTAGAACTCAGTTGCTGTTGTGTTCTTGCGCTGCTAAAGCTGAGCTTCACCCAAAAGGGGAAGTTCCTCTTTAAGGCCCCCCCCCCCTTTAAGCAATAACACTGGGGTGGGGGAGCCAGTACCTGGTTTTGAAAGGTACCTGCGCCTACTGCCGCTCGGATCGTCTAGGCGAATGTTCTCCTTTCCCCCTCTCTCCCTGCAGTTTTCTGGGACACGTCACAGGTCCCAGAAGACTGCGGGACAATTCACAATGCACGGTTCACTCATACGCAGTGGCCACCTGGCTGTGAAACAACAAGGCGTCACAGCCGGGTGCCCACAGTTGAGATGCCAGGGACCGAATATTGTTGGAAAGAACAGCTCGGGTGAGAACATCGCTGGATCCTGGGACAGGTAAGTGCCTGTTTATTAAGGCAGGGTTCACCCTATCTCCGCATGCGGCTCACAGCAGGGGTCCGGTGCATCCCTGTTCATTGTTTCAAGTCTGATTTCAGTCCGAATTTTTGGCTAAATTCGGACCTGAAATGGACCAAAAGACGCACAGGGCTCACAATGCGCAGTTCACTCATGCGCAGTGGCCACCCGGCTGTGACACAAGGTGTCACAGCCGGGTGCCTGTGCGTGCATCCAATTCGCAATAGTGTGAACCCAACAGCTACAGTTTTCATTTTAATTTAAATTTTTACATAGGTGACTGGAGATCCTCTTTAATGCCTATGATTAAGAGTTGCCCCTAACATTTTACCTATTACAAACAAAGAGAAATTTGGACGAAAAATACTGCTTTCTAAGTGATCTATGATAATCTGATCGTTAGTACACAGAGCCGATCATGACAGTTCATGCAAAATTCTCAGAAGGGATAAACAAAAAAAGTTTTCTCATCCAATACTAGAACTAACGATTTTCATTTAATCAGTACAGTATTCATCAAAAAAAAGCAAGTGACCAAGACCACGCATGCTCGAAAACAAAAGAATACATTATAATACAACACATTTCATCACTCCCGAAGTTGTATTTTGTCGTACGAGATTTTCCTAACCTTAGTAATCTTTTCATTTTCGATATGAGACTAGCATGCAAAAAAAAAGGAAGAAATATGATCATTCATTTGATAGTCTCATTGTGTGAAGTCCATCAAGCACTGACGACTGTTCATATTGAATTGTGAAGTTGTTCCTCTTTTTTAAGCTCTAAGTTGACCTGGAGGCAGGCCCTAGGACTTTCTTCTTGTTGTCTTTGAATGAGGTGCTGTTCAGCCAAGATTTTTCCAACCGGGTCCTTTGACAAAAGATTGGCTTTTGTCTATCCGGGCGTTGTCGACAGGGCCACCCACCCTTCAGCAAGACTTGGCTGAAATTGTATGCGTGTATGGTCAGCTTAATGTGCAAGTAAACCCTTCTGTTTTCAGCCAAGGAAGCTGTCATCTTGGTGTCTGGTTAATTTTCCACTGCCATGATGCTGCACATGTGATCCGTTATGACACCAGCCATTGGATGGTTTGACAATTTGGTTGAGAGCACAACCAATGTGACAGTTACATTTCCGGCACATGTCGGGAATGTAACGGTTCTTTGAAACTGTATAAATCAATGGGATTACTTCCGCTTTAACAGATTTTCTTCCTATTAGAATATATCTGCATCAAATATAAATTCACAAGCACCACTCATGAACTACGCAGCAACTGTAATGAAATGTGCAGCATTTATGTGTACAAATTATGCAGTTCTCATCTGATCTAACAGGATATCTTTTATTCAACAGCCAGATTTAGTGATTGCATGGCAACAGCAAAGTACAGATTATACGCAGCCACTGCTGTAATGCAGACTTTCAAGCAAACTCTAAATAAATACATCAGTTATTGCAGTTATGTATTTATTAAACATCATTAAATGTATTTTACATTTAATTTGTACAAGTACCTGAATTTGTCTTAAAACCAGGCTTTTGTAATTCCCTGTACAGCAACACTGAGAGTGTGAAGGGCAGCAGTAGATACCAATTAGTTTCTGCAGCACAAACATGTGCAGATGTTGAACATGCAGGCAGAAGGAATGGCCTAATAGTATGCTGCTGCTATTTCATTGTCCAATCTGCAGGTTGGGTTTTTTTTTTTCACATATGTTTTATTTAATGCTGTGCTGCTGCAGCGAAGTTGAAGGATCTGGCTTTGCTTTCTGCAGGTCATACCGGCCACACAGAATCACAATCTTCTGGCAGGCCAAACAGTTATATAGAGGGCTTTTTTTCAGTGGGAACGCGGAGGAACGCAGTTCCGGCCTCTCCAGCACTGAATGTATGTAATGACAAGGGGTGCTGGGGGTGTGCTAGAGGTTCTATTCATGCTCACTGCTGGGGAATCAATTGTTCCTGGAGGATATTTATTTTTGCCAGGGGGGGTTCTATTGTTGCTGGGGAAGGATCTATTGCTGCTGGGGGTGGGTCTTATGTTG
Source organism: Lithobates clamitans (assembly GCA_037952925.1). Taxonomy (NCBI): domain Eukaryota; kingdom Metazoa; phylum Chordata; class Amphibia; order Anura; family Ranidae; genus Lithobates; species Lithobates clamitans. The sequence goes on from JBBGZY010000142.1 coordinate 9,772,797, forward strand.
CTGGTGGGAGGCAGTCCTTGCTGGGAGGGATCTACTGTTGAGACAGGGGTCTATTGTTGCTGGCTGCTGGAGGGTCTATTGATGCTGGCTGTTGGGAGTCTAACGTTGCTGGGGTCGATCTATTGTTGCTGGAAGGTCCATTGTTGCTAGCTACGGGGATTCTATTTTACTGTCTTTCTTGTTGTCATTAACAAATTCCATATAAATTACTTAGCACCGCAAAATGATTCTTGGTTCTGTATTCTCTAAAAGGGGCCATACTTGGAGGTGGGGTGGGGGTGGAACCAAGGAACAGTGCTCAGAGGTGACTATAGGGCAGGGACAAGGGGTGAGTCGGAAAGGGTGAGTTCCTGCACCTATCCTCTGAGAAAAAAAGCCCTGGTTATATATATATGTCAGCTGTGTATTTAGATGCCTGCCTGGAGTTCCTTCAGCTTTAAAATGCATAGCGTGAACATTTCTTGTCAACCTGTAGTTTTACATATTTAAATAATGCACATACCTTTCCACACCACAGGTAACACACAGAATCAGTCTTCAGCACAAAGACGTCATTGGAATTAAGAGAAGCTGCTCTGGCTGGGACCTCTGTGGCCTTTGTGTTGAATTCATCTGTTCCTCTAACCTGGAACAGTCTGATAGGAGGCTCTGGTTGTACTTTATCAGTTCGACTTGTTCCTCCCTACACAAAATTTGAACATATTATTTAAAGAATACACATAAATACCTACACAGCTCAAAGGCTTGTTTTTAATCAGAAATTGCACTAGGAGGAAAAGGTAAGAAGAAAAAACTGCAAGAAAAGAAAATGTTAACAAGTTATAATATGGCAATAAAATGTCTGATTTACACCAATCAGCCATAACTTTATTACCACTGACAGTTCAAGTGGATACCATTGATTATATCATTACAATTATATCTGAAAGTGGGTGGGATATATTAGGCAGCAAGTAAACATGTTGTACCTGAAGTTGTTGTGTTGAAAGCAAAAACAGAAACGGGACATTTCCGTTTGTTGTGTATGGGGCTGCATAGCTGCAGACCAGTCAGGGTGGCCATGCTGACCCATGTCCACAGCCCAAAGGGCCTACAATGGGCACATGAGCATCAGAAATGGAAAACAGAGCAATGGAAGAAGGTTGACTGGTCTGATGAATCCCATTTTATTTGTGGATGGCTGGGTGTGTGTGCTTAACTTACCGGGGGAAGAGATGGCACCAGAATGCAGTATGGGAAGAAGGCAAACCAGTGGAGGCAGTGTGATGGCTTGTGCAATGTTCTGCTGGGAAACCTTGGGTTCTGCCATACATGTGGATGTTACTTGACATGTACCATCTACCTAAACACTGTTGCTGACCAAGTACACCCCTTCATGGAAATAGTTTTTCCCTAATGGCAGTTGTATCTCAACAGAATATTGTGCTTTGCAACAATGCAAAAATGGTTAAAGAATGGTTTGGGGAACAATACAATCTGTTTAAGGTATTGACATGGCCTCCAAATTCTCCAGATTTCAATCCAATCTAGCATTAGTGGGATGTGCTTGAAAAACAAGTCCAATCTATGGAGGCCCCAATGTGCAACTTACAGGACTTAAAGGATCTACTACTGACGGAATGGTGTCAGATACCACAGCATTCCTTCAGAGGTCTAGTGGCATCCATGCCTCGACGGGTCAGGGCTGTTTTATCAACAAAAGGGCGACCTACTCAATATTAGGGGGTAGTCATAAAGATATGGCTGATCGATGTTTATTGATAATGTGCCTAAAAATACAATTTTGCTAAATCCATGTGTAAACCAACACACTTCTTACTGTGTTCAGCTAAACCTGTTATATGATCCAGACTGCTGGAGGTCTTGCAAAAGTGACAGTTGGACTGCTTGCTATGGTAACATCAAACTGTTTTATATGCATTATATACAGTATTATGAATATGTGTCAAAATCTGTTTTAGCATTCCAGACTTATTATTCCAATAGATTAAAAATATAAAATATAACCTCGTATATGATCATCTTTCCTTTGAAGATAGCTTGGAAATGTTTTGGCTCCTTCCCCATTGTCACGCGTATTTGAACAGGCTGGTCTTGGTACTTGCGGTCCAGTTCTACTGCATGAAAGGCACACGCTGTGATCTCATCTTGAGTAGCATGGCGGCCCTGTCCAAGGACAAATATTAATACATTTATTACACTGACATTGTGTAGGGAGGAAATAACCCACGTTACACTCATAGCTCCATGTGACAAGCAAAGTGGACCTCAATGTACAGATCTGCTGAACAACATTCTGCTGTATAAAGAAAACTTATAGCTGACTTCAGGGCAAATAGCTAAATACACTTAATACACATTCGGGAGCTTTTGTACCGACCAATGAATTTGCATTTTTGGCTATCCAGTCCTGAGATTTATACAGCTTTGCCACGCAGCACAGCCCTGTTTGGTAGGGAAGGAAACCTGATTTTTCTCTGCTGCTTTCCAGTAAGACTTACAGGTCTCCTTCCCACTCCTCATGCTTCTATCACTCTCCTCTCTCTTTCTATCAGCATGCTCCTTGTACTACAACGCAACTGATTGGTTACTGATTGTGCTTTTCCCTCCCCAAGTCTGAACTCTGCTGTACAGAGACTGCAAGACAGATACCAGGTGAAAGTTATGTATTTCCACTGCTTGTGGAATGTAAGGATGTAGTGATGAGCACAGATATGTCTTTTTGTCTATTATATCTGCCTGGGGTACAGGTTTAAATCGGGTTTGCAATACAAGGCAAAGTTAAGGGAAATGGTGGGCAGTGATTTCTAGCAATCAATTCGTTTTCAATGGTTTAGAGATGTCAACCCAATATACGCGCTGGTTGCTGCGAGTTTACAGGATGCTTTTTTTCTTATGACATAAACATTAAATGAAAGATACATTATTTAAAAAATATATGTATTTAAGTAGCCCAGAAACACTACCTTTTGTATTGTAAGGAAAAACAAATTGATTATTCCTTACTTATGACTAATTTATTTGCAGTCTTCTTTTGAATGGAATATCTCACTTACCAGCCACATGTATAGCAAGTAATTTGGCTTCCCAGATTTAACGTAGGTATACAGCACTAAATAGCAATCCCCTCCGTAGAATCTTCCATATGTTTTTGGATCAACTTCTTTAAGCTCCAGGTTTTCCACTCTCCAGACCTGTGAAGGAAAGTTTTTTATTTTCTAAGCTATAAAGACAACCATAAAGGAATCACATGAGTTATTTTCTACCGAAGTTCACTACTAATGATGCTCACCCATGAATTGCTGACTCACCTGCACATTCCCAGAAGCATCATCCACCATCCTCTGTTCTGCTGCTAACTCTGGTCTGGCGTACAACTGGTTAATGTCAAATTTAACTTGATCCACCTTGGCTGAAAACATTAAACTTGCCGTTAGAATACACCAATAGAAAACATGTTATGCCATGCGTAGTCATCATCTCCATCCTAGATCTCCATCCTCTCCATCCATAAATAAAACAATAGGGAAGATTTACTAAAACTGGTCCACACAGAATCTGGTGCAGCTGTTCATAGTAACCAATCAGCTCCCAGGTTTTATTGTCAAAGCTTAACTGAACAAGCTAAAGTTAGAAGCTGATTGGTTAATATGCGCAGCTGCACCAGATTCTGTGTGCTTCAGTCTTAGTAAATCTCCCCCATATGTAGATGTTAAGATTTTTCTGAAATGTATGTTAAAGCGGAGTTCCGCTTAAAAGAAAAAAATTAAAAGTCAGGAGCTACAAATACTGCAGCTGCTGACTTTTAATAATCGGACACTTACCTGTCCCAGGGTCCAGCGATGCCGGGGATCAAAGCCCCACTCTTCTCCCCCTCCGCTTGGCGGCGCCGGCATTGTGACTGTGGGCACCGGCTGTGGCTTCACAGCCGGACACCCACTGCGCATGAGCGAGCCATGCCGCGTGCAGTGACTGGCCACGCAAGCATCTGGGACCTGTGACTTGTCCCTAGAGGGAGGGGGCAGAGCTGATCTCCCTTCTGGCGCCGAGGGAAGTGACGTAAGGAGCCGAGGTGAGTAAGGAGGCAGATTACGAGGGAACCCCTAGCCACATGCATTAAGAGGTGCGTAAAAAAAAAAAAAAAAATTTCTCCAAATGTTTTTTTTTAACTTTATTTCATGCACATTAATGAAATTTTTTTTTTAGGTGGAACTCCACTTTAACTTGTAAGAAATCATACCAATCTTCCCCAAGCTGTATGCCTTTCCAGGTCCTTGTATCTCTCCAAAATCCCTCCAGTTCTGAAATAATTGTTTGAACATGGCAGACTCGGCTCCGTCATTCACAACCTCCACATTAGTAGTAGCAGGGTATCCCTTGGCTTGGATGAAGCCCTACAAGTAATAAATAATAAACATCATATAGTAAATATCAAAATGTAGTATATTAAAATATTGCTATGATGTGCTCTCGCCCGATGACTTATCAAAATCCAACAGTTTTACATGGCAGTCATGTTCGAGTTTGATATGCGTTAAGAAATTAGTATAGAGTCACAGGTAACCATACTGCTTTATTTCTCATTTTTGGGAATTTGGGTTGATCAGATCCAGATGTATTAATAGCTATAGTAGGCCTGTGCCTTTAGGTAGCAGGGGCATATTTCCTTGTATAGGTATTAGCCATTCTATCTTTTTTCTGTTATCAATAGAACTACAGCCATCTCGTATAAGATTAGTTAAATATTGTTATAATATTCTAAGCCAGGTTGGAACCAGTAAAACAAGTATTTGTAAATGTGGTGACCCTGGCAGAAGGGTTTTAGTTTGGGAACCAAGGATTATATGTCTGTAGGCTCCTGTGATAGAAATTTGGACCTGAGGTTGAATGAGTAATAAAATACACGCATTTTGTATAACCTCTATGTTTTGTAAAAGTGAAATATACTTTTCTATTGAGCGCACTTTTCCAGGAATTCATCACCCCTCCTGGACATAAACAGTGCCATACACTCTGCTATACATACACTGCTACACTCCTTACCCAGCTTTTAAACAACTGTTGCCCAGCAATCAATGTTATATCATCACTAAACCACAAATTCTAAGACAAACGTGTGTGGGATGCAGTGGCCTCCACTGTCTTCCCCAGAGCCTCTCACATACTCTTCTACCCCTCCCAGATAGCTTTCACTGCACTCTAACTTACCACAACCACATACCCGGGTTCCCATTATAACCACCTAAATCTTTAAATATCCTAACTATCCCTTCCCCTGTCCTACAAACTCTATGCCAAAACCCATCAACTCCGAGATGTCATACCTACCTATCTACTTGGATCTTCAGATGTACCCCAGAAGACTTTGAAATCCAACTTATACCATAAGCACCCCTCAGTAGGGCCTTACCCAAAAAGCTTGATGGAGTGGAAGCAAAGAACCTTGCTGTGCCGTGCCCTCTCCCCATCCAGGACAGACAAAATCCATGGAACGGATATCTTACTTTTGTTCTTGCAAAGTTCCCCTATGACTGCTTAATGATACCTCTAGGTTTGATAAGACAATGGCACCTACGCTGCTAAATTCTGCTGATTAAGTAACAGTTACCTTCTGTACAATACTATTGTACTGCCTTCAGAATTTTATTAAAAATAATAAAAATACTTTAAAAAAAAAAAAAAAAAATCACAATTGTTTATGCATATACTTTCTTCCAGTCACTGAAAACCAAGAAGCCAAGCATCACCATGGCAGCCAGGGAACTAGCATTTTAGAAGGTTTGGGGCGATAGTCCACATATTTTTTAATAACAGGTGCACCTTGGCTTCTTGGCAGACTTTGGGCTATTTCACCAAGGGTTATGTTTCAGGTATGGGTGGATGCTATTGGGCTGAATTTTCCCATTACTTCTTAGGCTTTAGGAGTACAGTGCTGAGATGACCTTAAAAAACAAACTATTTTGCAATCCCAGAAAAACACACTTTAAATTCAGTGATACCACAGACGAGTTGTGACCAGGCACATTGCACCAGATTTAATTCCTGTGACAGATTAGTATAACATAGCAAGTTAAATTCTTTACCATATTGGGAGAGATTTCATAAAACTGGTGAAGCTCTGCATAGAAACCAGCTTCCAGGTCTTATTATCAAAGTTTAATTGAACAAGTTGAAATAGAAGCTGATTGGCTACTATGCACAGCTGCACCGGAGTCTAAGGCCCCTTTCACACTGGGGCGGGGGTGGCGTCGGCGGTAAAGTGCCGCTATTATTAGCTTTACCATCGTTTTAGCGGGGGTATTCGGCCGCAAGCGGGGCCGTTTTACCCCCCACTAGCAGCCGAGAAAGGGTTAAAAACCACCGCAAAGCGCCTGTGCAGAGGCGCTTTGCCGGCAGTATAGCCCTGCTGCCCCATTGATCTCAATGGGCAGGAGCGGTGAAGGAGCGGTGTATACAAGATGCTGCTAGCAGGAATTTTTTTCCCATCCTGCTAGCGCACCGCTCCAGTGTGAAAGCCCCCGGGGCTTTCACACTGGAGACACAGCAGCGGCTGTTTCGGGTCGGTTTGCAGGCGCTATTTTTAGCACAATAGTGCTGCAAACCGCCCCAGTGTGAAAGGGGTCTTAGTGCTCTATTTATAGTAGATCTCCCCCATTATTTCAAGCCAACCTATTCAGCAGACTTTGAAGTAAATATATTGCTCAAGTTTATTGTTCCAAAAAGTAACAATAATGCCGCGTACACACGGTCGGACTTTTCGTCTACAAAAGTCCGACGGACGCCGATGGACAAAATACGGCTGACAATCCGATCGTGTGTGGGCTTCCCCAGACTTTCAGCGGACTTTTCCAGCCACAAATCTGACGGACTTTAGATTTGAAACATGCTTCAAATCTTTACCTCGTAACTACGCCGGACCCAGAAATCCGCTCGTCTGTATGCTAGTCCGACGGACAAAAACCCACGCTAGGGCAGCTATTGGCTCCTGGCTATCAACCTCCTTATTTTAGTCTGGTGTACGTCATCACGTACGAATCCATCGGACTTTTGTGTGATCATATGTAGCCAAGTCCGTTCGTTACAAAGTCTGCCGTAAGTCTGCCAAAAGTCCGTCTAAAGTCTGTTGGACAGGCTGTCGGACTTTTGTAGTCGAAAAGTCCGACCGTGTGTACGCGGCATTAGATTATAAGGGTATATCAAGCAGTAAATACAGACAATTTCCAGACCCTGTACATGGGAAAGTCCAGCTGCAGTGTGTCCCTCACTGCATTTTAGAGCACCCTGGGGGGTCAGGTGCAACTTCCAGTCCCACTGCAGACAGCCTGTCAAAGTCTATGGCTGGCTGCGGCTGAATGCTGCACCGAGTGGTTGCAGTGCTAAGGGCCCTGTGTGTTCAGAGACGAAGATCCACAGCAAAGACGACCTGACACTCCCTCACTGTTGCTAAGTATTTACAACGGTCCTGCCTCCGAAACAGACTTTAATCCACCTGGCAGTGCACCATGAAAGTTTGGTTTTGCCTGGCTGCCAATACAATCCCAAGGGGAATAATCAGGGGGCCTATTGTAGATTAAGCAGTAATCATTAGCGAGTATCACGTAGTATTTTTACATACTTCGAATAAAAGGTACAAGTGTTTTCCCCGCACCAGGTTGTGTCCAAACCAGGTATAAAATGGATGTTACTCTCCAGAGTTGAAAAGCCCCAGGTGCTGGCTTATGCTAATCCATGTTGTAAGTGGAGAAAAAAGCCCGGACAGCCACACACCAGGAGAATATAATCCAACGAGATTTCTTTATTGTAAAATCAGGAACTCCGGAAGAGTGTGAAAACGCGTTAGCTGATTGCCTGTACATTCTATCCATGGTGTTTTTGTACATGATTTGTTCCTGATTTTACAATAAAGAAATCTCGCTGGATTATATTCTCCTGGTGTGCGGCTGTCTGGACTTTTTTCTCCACTTACAAATTCGAATAAAAGGTGCTCAGTCATAGGGTTCAAAACTAAAAACCTTTGCAAAATGTAACACTTCAATTATTATTACTCCCTGCAATCTTTAAGGCCTGTTTGTCCAACTGCCTGATAGAACAAGCTTCATACATACTTTACTCCATCACAGTGACTTTAAATCAGATCACCCATTAAATATCGTACAGCAAAAACCCTCTTCTGTGGTTGTATATGATCTTTAATATTTTAATAAATATAGATATCAATGTTATATACAGTGCAGAGCTAATTCCTGGATTGAATTACTTACTACTGCTCTACTGAAAGCTGCCTTCTTCTCTTCAGCACTGGAATCTTTACCTCTCCAGACAAAAATCTTTACTCCTCCTTGATCCAGGATGTGGCAGTCCTGTAGAATGAAGTATACATAGGTCACACGATGGTGCTGTGATGGGTATAATTATGGTTATGGTGCAATTTATTGAATTCTTCACAGTATTTTCCTAATTGTATATTGGTGCAGGTGATGGAGCCAACTCTGCCATGTTACAATATACATTTAGAGACAGCTTCCATGCTAGAAGAGACAATGATTGGCTGTTATCAGGGACTATCATAGACCACAAGAATGTTACCAGAGGCTGTGAGCAACCATTGTCCCATACCATCACCCCCTCCCTTAGAATGTAAGCTCTACGAGCAGGGCCCTCCTGTACCTTTTGTATTGAACTGTACTGTAATTGTGTTGTCCCCCCTATACATTGTAAAGTGCTGCGTAAACTGTTGGCGCTATATAAATCGTGAATAATAATAATAATAATAATAATAATAATTGTCATGTCACAAGAGAGTGATTGACTGCCATCATGTTACAAAAGACGTATGAGTGACTGGCACCATGTTAAGAGACTAAAACATGTTAACACAAAGCTACTAAAATTAGTCCATATGACCACACAGTTTTGCTTCTATAAAACACACTTACCTGGTGCTGCAGCAAATCCTGAGTAAGAGGTTTTGTTGCAATTTCTTGTACTACCAAATCCCCATCTTTTTCAAAAACACTGTCAAAAGAAATCATTTTAGATTGAAAGACTGCTACAATACTTTGATAAAAATGATATATATATTGTATATAGAGTACTGTGCAAAATTTTAAGGTTGGTGTGAATAAAATTCTGTAAAGTAAGAATGCTTTCAAAAAATATATATTTTATTTGTTTATTCATTACAAAATGCAAAATCAGCAAACAGAAGAAAAATCTAAATCAAATCAATATTTAGTGTGACTATCCTTTGTCTTCAAATTAGCATCAATTCTTACACTTGCACAAAGTCAGGGATTTTGTAGGATAAGACCCCTTTCACACTGGGGTCGTTTTGCAGGCGCTATTGCGCTAAAAATAGCGCCTGCAAACCGACCTCAAACAGCCGCTGCTGGGTCTCCAGTGTGAAAGCCCCGAGGGCTTTCACACTGGAGTGGTGCGCTAGCAGGACGGTAAAAAAAGTCCTGCTAGCAGCATCTTTGGAGCAGTGAAGGAGCGGTGTGTATACCGCTCCTCCACTGCTCCTGCCAATTGAAATCAATGGAGCACCGCGGCTATACTGCCGGCAAAGCGCTTCTGCAGAGGGGCTTTACGGTGGTTTTTAACCCTTTCTCGGCCGCTAACGGGGGAGGGGGGGTGAAACCACCCGCTAGCAGCCGAATAGTGCCGCAAATCCGAAGGTAAAGTGCTGCTAAAAATAGCGGCGCTTTACCGCCAACGCACCTCCCGCCCCAGTGTGAAAGGGGACTTAGAGTCAGGTGTATTAATAACCAATTGCACAAAGCAGGTGCTAATGATCATCTATTTTATACATAGGTTGAAACACACTAATTAACTGAAACAGAAACAGCTGTGTAGGAGGCTTAAAACTGGATGAAGAACAGCCAAAGGCCCAATACACACTATTAGATTTTCTGCACATTTTTGTCTTCAGATTTACCAAAACCATGTAGAGCAAGGGCCTGCCTGATTTCATACAAGTTGAAACTCTTAAAGCCCCTTTCACACGGGTGGACCGCTCCCTGAACGAGCGCTCCATGTAAGTCTTTGGAGCGACGGATGTCGGTGACAATGTCCGCTGACATCCGGTCCGATCCGCTAAAATCAGACGGATGGCCCTACGTTCGCATCCGTCCTTGGCGGATCAGATCGGGTGAGATCTGATGAAAACGGACAAGCTGATTTCGTCTGATCTTTCCATAGCAAGCAGCAGCGCTCGACAAGCCCCTCCCCGCTCAGTGAGCAGAGAGGGACCTGTCATCCGCCGCCTCAGCGGAGATCAACAGAGAGATCTCCCGCTGAGCAGGCAGCGGATCCACCTTGTGTGAATGGTGCCTTAGGCTCGGTTCACACAGGGACAACTTGTCAGGCGACCTAGTCGCCTGACAAGTCGCCTCCCGTTCTGTGCTATGGAACCGTTCTAAGGGGAGCGACGCAAGTCGCTCTGACTTAGAAAAAGGTTCCTGTACGACTTTGGGGGCGACTTGGGGTGACTTGCATAGACTTCTATACAGAAGTCGTTTTGCAAGTCGCCCGGGCAGTCGCGTGCAGGTCGCCTCGGTGAGGCGACCTGCAAGTCGTGCCGCCTCTGGTATGAAACAGGGCTCAGGTTTGACCTCATTATATATGGTTTTGGTAAATCTGAAGACAAAAATCTGCAGAAAATATAATAGTGTGTATGGGGTCTTAGGTGAGGTTGTGGAAGACAGTTTCATGTCACAGGTCAAACACCATGGCAAGACATCAATAAGACACAAGGTAGCTATACTGCATCAGCAAGGTCTCTCCCAGGCAAAGATTTCAAAGCAGACTGTGGTTTCAAAATCTGCTGTTCATGCTCTTTTGAAGAAGCCCAAATAAGCGGACAACATTGAGGACTGTAAACGCAGTGGTCAGCCAAGGAAACTTAATGCAGCAGATGAAAGACATATGCTTACTTCCCTTCAACATCAGAAGATGTCAAACAAGTGACGCTGTAAGGCCAACTATTTAGGGAAGACAATTTTAGGTACCAGATGGGGGGGGGGGGTCAGTAGGGTTGCCACCCCATCCCTTTAAACCCAAACACATATGAATCACACAAGTTCTGAGGCTAATTTAATTCAGATAAGACACCAAGTGAGTTTAAAGCGGAAGTAAACCCATCCACAAAATGGTTTCATTTCCGGCCCGTGCCGGAAATGTAACACTCCCATTGGTTGTGCTCTCAACCAAACTATCAAACCATCCAATGGCTGGTGTCTAAACTGATTATATGAGCAGCATCATGGCAGTTGTAGATTAAACAGAGGCAAAGATGGCAGCTTCCCTGGCTGAAAATGATAGGAGGGTTTACTTACACTTTAATTACTACCGTAATCAGCCACACATTCTGTGTAATTAAAATGTGTTTGGGTTTAAAGGGATGAGGTGGCAACCCTAGAGGTCAGTCAGAGTAATTGAAAAGACTAAATAGGTGTAATTAGAGTAGGGTGACCAGACATCCCTGGTTTCTGGGGACAGTCCCCGGATTGAGGACACTGTCCCCGGACCAAGTCTGTCCCCAGTTTTGTCCCCGGATTGGATTTGAACAGGGGCTGGGGCAATTTCAAAGACAGCCCGTGCAGAATAAAAAGAAAAAAATCTGAATTGCCCCCCCCCTCCTCTGCCGCTCTTACTAGCTTATAGGGATTTATTTTTTCCATTATCTGTGCCCCTTTCTGATGATCATGTGCTGGTTGGAGCGGAGGGACTATTTCTTCAGTTTCATGCCCATTCAGCTCCTCTCGCATGTTCTTCTGCCTTGGCTCAGGTCCTGGCCAGCCGCCTGCTTGCCTGCTTATCTCCTTGCCTCCTCTGGTGGAGTGATCTTCCTCTGCTCCCCACCCAGTAGTAGCCGGGCCCGAAGAGTAAAGCCCCATGCACACTATCAGATTTTCTGCTGATTTTTGTCTTCAGATTTACCAAAACCATGTAGTGCAAGGGCCTGCCTGATTGCATACAAATTGAAACTCCTAAGATTTGACCTCATAATATATGGTTTTGGTAAATCTGAAGGAAAAAAATCAGCAGAAAATCTGATAGTGTGTATGGGGCTTTAGACTTGACAGGCTGTGAGGCGGGCGGCGGTGGAGACGGGCAAAGAGTCGTCGATTGCTGCCATTACAAGTAAAAAAAAAAAAAAATGTCCCTGGATTTCATTTTAAAAATCTGGTCACCTTAAATTAGAGGGAATTGGATAATTTCATAGGTACAGCAGAAAGACTTAGCTAATGCAAACAATAGCAACATTAAATAGGTAAAAAAATAGGTGTAAGTATCTACTCGTATACGTACACACAGCAATACAGTAAACAAGGCTATGTCCGCATATGCTTATAAAGGGGGTACTGACCATGTTTTCAACACCAATTGTACCTTCCCCTCAACCGATGGGTCTGAGTGTCTGAGTGTACTGAGCTTTCTTCAGACCATGGTGTGCTCACCCATTCATTTTATTTGCTTCTGGCTAACTGTGTAATTTTCAGCAGTTATGATAAGTGGTTAATCCTGTTATTTCAGCAAGTATTTATTCATGTACTATTAGACATTTTGTTGATTGTCACAACTTACAGAAATGCATGACATCATACTTATGCAAAGTTACTCTATATTACATTATTCAAGACAATAGCTGTGTGTTTTGGAGTTTGAATTGAATATTTTAATACATTTCCTTGCCCTGCAATGTAATCTTTCTTAAAAATGTTTCCCAAAGTATGCATTCATTTACTTTATTTAGGTCACAGATGCCATTAAAGTAGATTTATAGTATGTTGACCTAAAAGCGGATTTGAGGGTTTAGAATAACTAATTTTGGGATTCCATAACCCTCAGATTTCTGCTTCTATCTCTCAGGATCATATTGGTATATATGGCCAGTGCTTGTGACTTACTGGTAGAGTCTGACGTTTGATTTCTGTTGCTCGTCTGGCTTCTCATCCGGAATGGCGTCTTTCAGTTCACCATGTCTGGGTCCCAGAACAGCTGTCATAATCTGCATCAGGTCAGGGGAATCTTGTTCATTGTCTATAATCCCAATCTGTGCTCTTCCTCCCCTCTCATCATCTCTGATACTCTGTGCCAAGGTGCAGGCCTGGAAAGAAAGAACTAATTATATTACAACGTGTATATTTGATTTAGCAAATTCCACAAATCACGTAGAATATAATATTATAACAGTAATAGCAGTAGGTTGGTAGTAGGTTTCAGACACAATAGTGATACTAGGAGTAGACATGGGGTTAATCTGGTGCAACTCTGCATAGAAACCAATCAGCTTCCAGTTGTTTTTTTACAAAGCTTAATTGAACAAGTTGAAGTTAAAAGCTGATTGGCTACATACACAGCTGCACCAGATTTTGTACTTTCCAGCTTTAGTAAATAAACTCCATAGTAGTACTAGAACAAGTAATTGTAGTGGTAGTAGAAGAAGCCGTAATATTACCAGTATTAGTATTCATGATTTTAGTAGTAATGGCATTAGCTGTAGTAACATTTATCAGAATGGTCTGACCTGTACAATTTACAGTCAATCACAAAGCAATCTTCATTGTAAGGTGCAGTCCATACCCTATATTTCCTAGAAATATTTCCTAGTTATTTCCTAGAAATTAGATACTTCCCAAAATGTTTACCACTTGACGACCAGCTAAGTACTGTGCTGGACTTTGAGTGGTCATACCGGGATAAAGCCTGCCGCTGGCGGTCAGATTTCTTGTAAAAGCGATCCTAACGGCTAATTGGCTCCTGAATTGCTTTTACAAGCAGCGGGAGGGGACGTCCCCCCTTCTGTTGCTCTCCTGGGCTCTTATGTCTCACCGGGAGACCCGAATGTGCAGCCAGCAGTTCCACTGACTAACCATAGAGCTGACCGGGGCACGGAACATCCCTATGGTCTCAGAAACCGGAAGTGATGAGCATTTCAATTTCACAAACCATTAGTGGTGTGAAAAAAAGCATCACATCATACTGGCCACTCGGCACAGGACCTGGATGCAAGTGGAGATCACTGGAGAAGTCAGGTCTCCAGGGGGCATTAGCCAGTTAGGGTAAATACATAGTTACATTGGTCCAAGCTGAACCAATTTATCCATGTATGATATAAACATGCCTGGATTTATCCTTTCATTTTTAGTAAATAATAATTTAATTTACCATTGTCTGCCTAAAATATGTTAATTCGCTAAAAGTATATGTAAAACCCAATAACTAAAATTGCATATACTTTAATGTGTAATGGGTTTTCACATGTCATTGTCAATTATTTTAAATTTGCACCTTGTTTAAAGGGTAACTCCACTTTCGTGCGGAAGAAAAATAACAAATAAAGAAAAAAATATATAGTGTATACAACTGCGACAAAATGACAAAATGTGTACAGAATGCCCCCCAGAAACATAATTTCCTGCTTGTGTGATTGACTCACCAATTTTCCCAGAAGTCTGCCCTAAGCTACAAGACAGATTTCTGGCATTTCCTGCAAAAAAAATGTCATACTTTCAATAGGAAATCATGTCTAAAGGGATGCAGGCCCAGCAGCTTTCCTCGTTAGAGCCTTGCAGGTGCACAGCTGATTGATACGTATGAAACCACTCCCATTAGACTCACTCAGCACAGAGGAACAAATAGTGATTTCTTCCGAATACCAAAAGGTAGGAATCTGCAACAAAGTTTGGTAAAATCCTTGTAATGTACATAGATCAACCAGAGGGGAATCTGTTTTTGTCAACAAAAGTGGAGTTACGCTTTAAGTAAATGCCTGGTGATCCTGCCATGAGGTCCTAGTTCTGGCACTTCCTGTCATAGGGTGACAACGTTCTACGTCTCCCAATCGTGCCCCTACATTACCACCATGTCACATGAGCTTCCAATAGGGGCTACAAGTGGCCATTTTAACCAATGCAAGCATGGTTCACTGTTGTCACCATCAGAAAACATGCCCTGAAAAAATGTCATGCAGCCATCACTAAAGTTTGCACATACAGTGCCTTGAGAAAATATTCATACCCCTTGAAATATTCCACATTTTGTCATGTTACAACCAAAAATATAAATGTATTTTATTGGGATTTTATGTGATAGGCCAACACAAAGTGGCACACAATTGTGAAGTGGAAGGAAAATGATAAATGGTTTTCAACGTTTTTTACAAATAAATATGTGAAAAGTGTGGTGTGCATTTGTATTTAGCCCCCTGAGTCAATACTTTGTAGAACCACCTTTCACTGCAATTACAGCTGCAAATCTTTTTGGGGATGTCTCTACCAGCTTTGCACATCTAGAGAGTTTAATTTTTGCCCATTCTCATTTGCAAAATAGCTCAAGCTCTGTCAGATTGGATGTAGCGTGTCTGTGAACAGCAATTTAAGTCTTGCCCCAGATTCTCAGTTGGATTTAGATCTGGACTTTGACTGGGCCATTCTAAACACATGAATATGCTTTGATCTAAACCATTCCATTGTGGCTCTAGATGTATGTTTAGGGTCGTTGTCCTGCTGGAAGGTAAACCTCCGCCCCAGTCTCAAGTCTTTTGCAGACTCTAATGCCGCGTACACAGGATTTTGGTCGGAAAAAGATATGATGGCTTTTCCGACGGGATTCTGCTCAAGCTTGTCTTGCATACAAGTTCTCTGAACTTTCGACCATCAAGAACGCAGTGACGTACAACACTACGACAAGCCCAGAAAATTAAGTTCAATGCTTCCGAGCATGCGTCGAATTGTTTCCGAGCATGCGTGATTTTTTGCGCGTCCGAATTGCATACAGACGATCGCTTTTTCGGATAGGAAGCTTTTCCAACCGAAAAATAGAGAGCCTGCTCTCAATCTTTTGCTGGCTGGAATAAGTCCGATGGAGCATACACACGGTCGCATTTTCCAACCAAAAGCTCACATCTGTCTTTTGTTGGTGGCATTTCCTATTGTGTGTACGGGGCATTACAGGTTTTCTTCTAAGACTGCCCTGTATTTGGCTCCATCCATCTCCCCATCAACTCTGACCAGCTTCCCTATCCCTGCTGAAGAAAAGCATCCCCACAACATGAGGCTGCCACCACAATGTTTTAACGGTGGGGATGGTGTGTTCAGGATGATATGCAATGTTAGTTTTCCGCCACACATAGCTTTTTGCTTTGAGGCCAAAAAGTTCAATATTGGTCTCATCTGACCAGAGCACCTTCTTCCACATGTTTGCTGTGTCCCCCACATGACTTTTCTCAAACTGCAAACGGACTTCTTATGGCTTTCTTTCAACAATGGCTTTCTTCTTGCCACTCTTCCATAAAGGCCAGATTTGTGGAGTACACGACTAATAGTTGTCCTGTGGACAGATTCTCCCACCTGAGCTGTGGATCTTTGCAGCTCCTCCAGAGTTACCATGGACCTCTTAGCTGCTTCTTTGATTAATGCTCTCCTTGCCTGGCCTGTCAGTTTAGGTGGACGGCCATGTCTTGGTAGGTTGGCAGTTGTGCAATCCTCTTTCCATTTTCAGATGATGGATTGGACAGCGTTCAGTGAGATGTTCAAAGCTTGGGATAATTTTTTATACCCTAACCCTGTTTTAAACTTCTCCACAACTTTATCCCTGAACTATCTGGTGTGTTCCTTGGCCTTCATGATGCTATTAGTTCATTAAGGTTCTCTAACAAACCTCCAAGGGGTTCACAGAACAGCTGTATTCATACTGAGATTAAATTACACACAGGTGGACTCTATTTACTAATTAGGTGACTTCTGAAGGCAACTGGTTCCACTAGATTTTAGTTAGGGGTATCAGAGTGAAGGGGGCTGAATACAAATTCACACCACACTTTTCAGATATTTATTTGCAAAAGATTTTGAAAAACATTTATAATTTTCCTTCCACCTCACAACTATGTGCCACTATGTGTTGGTCTATCACATAAAATCCCAATAAAATACATTTACATTTTTTGGTTGTAACATGACAAAATGTGGAAAAATGTCAAAGGGTATGAATACTTTTTGAAGGCACTGTATAGGCAAAAATGGCTGCAAACTAGTGGTATTTTGTTTTAAAAAAGGAAATTGTTACAATACTCAGAACTTTTGAAAAATTAAATGTCATTCAATTAGGGTTTACATATATTTGAACAACATGAAAAATACTGGAACTAATCTTTCTTTGGTATATTATTATTATTATTAGTTAAAAAATAGACCCTGCTAAAATGTTGTCATTTATAAAAAAATTTGAATCCATAGTGTTTTGACTGACCCGTATCCTCTCTGTCTTGTTACTTTCTGGCCCATTCCATTGGATGATAACTTTTCCCAGGTCAAGCAGGAATACATCCCCTTTGTTAAGACTGTTCCATGACATATCAACCTAGAGAGAGAAAAACAATTCAGTTTTAATTATGTCAGCATTCTACAATAAACCTTTCCAAAAATGTTATTACATTTCCATTATTCTACAAACCAATAACTAAAAGTATATAATAATAACTAAAAGTATAACTAAAAGGTAAAACTTTTTAAAAAACTTTTGAATAGGATAGAAAGGTATTAGAGCATTTGTGGGTTTTTTATTGCTGTCTGTGCCTGTTTACCCTCTCTATTTGTCATGTTTACTGTTATCACTAAAAGCGAAAAAAAAATCCCACATTTTAGGTTATCGCCAGAACAGAAACAGAGGGGAAATCTTTGAATGGGGACACTAGTTCTGATTACCCTGGTAAAAACCAGGGAATCTCTGACTTGGAGGGATTTCCTCTCACTTCCTGTTTTGGCTATGAGACAGGAAGTGAAAGGAAATCTCTCCAATAGGACACAGAGGGCAAAAGAAGAACTGACAGGGACAATAACTCTTAATTACTCTATTCAAAAAGAAAAAGGTTTTGCCTTTAGTTCTACTTTAAAAGAAAAAAAAAAAACACTTAAGATCACAGTGTTACGCTTTTCATGTGTTGTGTAGTATAGCATGCATTTTGCTGGCCATCACAGGCAAATTTTAATGGACAGGAATTGAGGGAGGAAACATATTTCTCCCCAAAATTACAACATTTCCTGAAAACAAAGAGATCTAAAATCTTCCTGGCGTAGTCATGCATAAATCTTTAAATGCTATCGATTTATTATTTATTATTTTTAAGTTATCTTGTGTTTTCAGTTTATTCAATTATTTTTTATATTCAAAACTTGTCTTTTTAATTTTGTATACAGTAGGGAATGGTTAAAACCCCTCTCAGTTTTTTTTTGCTATTATTGTGGGCTTCCCTTCACTTTATTGCCTACAGTTACATTAGGATGTAAAAGGAAATCTCTCCAAAGGGAGGGAAATGCTTTTTTGAGCAGTTACTAACACAAGTATCACAATCAGAAAAACATTATTTAACGTGTAACTAAATCCAAATGATAAAAGGAAAACATTCCATGGCTTTTTCATTGCACATATCTGCTGTATATGTGATTATCTGTGGTTGCTCTTATATGCCAAAATATATTTTATTCATTATACCTGACACTTGCACTTCCTTTTTAGGGGTGGCTACACTATCCCTACATGGTCTTAGGCTCGATTCACACAGGGGCAACACGACTTCAGCGCGACTTTGCAAGGCGACTTCAACGCGGCTTCAACGCGACTTCATCGCGACTTTGAGCAATTTACAACGCAACTTCAAGTCGCCTCCAGGACAGGCGACTTTGGCTGTGGCCAATCACTGAATAATCAGCTCTCTGGGAGGGAGGGGTTTGCCTGGGCAAACTAATTTTTTTAACTGTAAAGTCGCTTCAATATAGATGGAGATCCGACTTGGAGGCGACTTCCATTGAATTCTATGGGTACAGGTCGCCTAGAAGTCGGATCCAAGTAGTACAAGTAGTACGCTCTGAAGTCGGAGCGACTTCAGTAGTGTCAATTAAGACGCTCTCATTCACTGTAATGCAAATCTCACAGTAAAGCGACTTGGGGCGACTTGAGGGCTTACAAGTCGGATCCCAAGTCATCCTAGTGTGAACCGACCCTTACTGTTGGATTGATGTAGCCACCCACCTCACCCACCTTGGTATTGTTGTGGACTCCAATGCTACGTGCTAATGCAGTCAGAGCCATCACATAGAACCTCCTACAACTAAAAAGTAAGCTATGTCCTTCAAAGCACTTCCTACAGCCAAGCTGATGAAAGCAGGACCGGGAAACAGAAAACATACAGCAAAAAATTAGGGAGCTCACACATTACAGAACACAGTAAGTATGGTAAGTCATCCTGGGACATTAAAGCGGAATTTCACCCAAAAGGGGAAGTTACGCTCCCCCCCCCCCCCCATATCTGGAATGTCTTTTTTTGGGGGGGGGGGGGGGCTTTGGGTACCTGTCAAAAAAATCACTTCTTGTTGGATCGCCAGGCACCATACAGCACTTGGACCTGAAGACCAGCAAAGAGCCGGGTCGGGTGAGGACATTGCTGGATCCTGGGACAAGTAAGTATGTTTTCTTTTTTTTTTTTTTTTTTTATAAACTACTTGTAGCTGCTGACTTTTACATTTTTACAGAGTGAAGATCCTCTTTATGTTTGAGGCTAGTAGTACAGGTGACTATGATTATACCGTGCACTGCTCAAGCCTCTGAGCTGAAAGTTCAGGGTGGCACTTCTGAGGTTTGCAGGGCAGATCAAATAGCCACAAAAAAAGACACTTTCACTAGCTCATGCTGCATAATAAACAATGGTAACCAGAGGTAAATAGAGGTAACATAAAGCCTCCCTACTGCCTGTCAATCTGAAGAGCAATTCACCAGTGATGCACTTAAAAAGCTCTTACTGTATCAAAAATGAAAGAAACATTTTGTCTTCAGTTCTACTTTAAGATCTTCATAATTTTACCAAAAAAGTTTCTTTTTTTTTTCAGTTATCTATTCAGCAATATGTTCTCAAAAGCATCCCTGCAAGTGGTATCTAGGCTGCTCAGAATCTTACACATAACATGAAATAAAGCCAATACAACAGAGGATGAATTGAAGCAGATCCGGAGCTCGTGCCCTTGGTAAAACAAACATGATACTGTAGTCAACATCCCACTGAATAGATAAACACATTAGAAAGGTTATTTCCACAAAGGATTTCTGTACAGTGCATTGCAAAGACTGAACAATAACTGTATTGTTACCAACGCTTGTGCACGAAATCCACAAAACAAATAACTTGAGTTCTTTGAAATACAAACTATTTTTTTGATATACTGGAGGAAATTAAATATTAATTATATTCCTAACAAAGGCCACATACTGTACACAGTGGTCAAACATTCATAAATCTGAATATTTTAGTTTCCAACTGCCACATGGTACTTCTTTGTGCACTATAGACACTCCTCACTGTACTAACCTGCATTTTACTTTCCCATCGCTTCATTCAACCACTAGGAGTGAAGAAAATCTCTGTGCAGGCCAAGGGTCTTTGACATTGTTGTTTACACAGGGTTATCTACTTCCTCTGTTATATAACCGATTAGCAGAGTGCTTTCAAATGGAATCAGACAATGGAATCAACTCTCAGTCTCTTAGAAAGTAGCACAAAGTGTTGCAGGTTGCATACCGGAGTATCTCCAGCTCCACTGTAGACACTTATCCCAGCTCTACTATCTGCAGGAAATACCAACCCAACTGGCTGCTTCCCCAACAGCCCACCTGGCTGCTCCAAAGATCTCCCAGGGCAAGGGAAAGGAAAGATTTAAGCACAACACTGTCTTCCACAAAGGCTTGCTACATTTGGCGGTCTCTCCCCTAGTAGAGGTTCCTGAATGTGCTGATGTATTCACACTGTCCTTCTTGCTCCCGTTGCTTCTTAGGTAAGATTCCTTTTAAACTGCACTGCTATCAGGATCCTCCCAAACCAGCCTGAGCTCTAGCTCGAGACAGAACCCCCCCAGGCCAGGGGTTCCCCTTTAGGGCCTCCGACAGTCTCCTCGGCACTGCATCTTCCGCCTGTCTCCCCTTCTGGCATGAGTCATGACTAATCCATATTTAAGCTCAGTCACCCTGCCAAGCCCACTGCCTGAGGATAGGCCAAGTTCCCCTAAGTATGCAGATCAACCCTTCTGGCCTCCGCCCACTAACTTCTAGAAGTTGCTCCAAACTTCCAGAATCAGGGGGAGGCACCAGGGACCTGCCTGTATGAGTCATCCAGTCTGACCTGCAATAAACCCTTGACCCAGATTCAAGACTCATTTTACCATGAGTCAATACATTTACCTGCGTTATTCTAGTAGCACACTAGAGATTGCAACACATATGATTCTCTATACTCTTTAGCAGGTGTTACAGTATTGGGTAATTTCTTTGGTTTGTGGCACTGAGCAGATGGGGGTGGGGTGCATACAAGCTTTGCACTACATGAACAAAGCACAGGTTTCTGCTATACAGTATCTGTATGTAGCGCCCACCCACTTAGGTGTGTGATAACTAGTTAGTGAAGGTTAGTGTTAGGTAAAATTTCCAGTGCATTACCCTGTTAATTTAAGCCTGGTTGGGTTTGATTTGGTTGGGAGAAGTGACAGAGTAGAACTGGGGGTGTGATCACCTGTATTCTGTTAAGAGTGATGCCCTGTTCTTCCAGTGAGAGGTGCTGGAGGGAAGGTGGTTTGGAAACAGGATGCAGTTAGTTTGTATGGGCTACCCTGAACCAATCATTAATTTGAGTGGGCAGGGGCTAACAAGCCTATATAAACTGAGGATTACATGCTCCAAGGGGGGTGGGAAAAGATTTGCAGAAGAAGACAGCATGTAGAAGTTGGTGCAGCTCAGGAGCTCTTCCCCTCTGGAGGGGAAGAAAGGAATGTGCCATGTAGGAAAGGAGGTGGCTGGAGATGGGAATGCAATCCAGAAGAGCAGCCAGAATTTGACCCGTAGGGGTCCAGGCTTGAAAGCCTGGGGGTGTAATGTTCTCAGCGCTGCATAGCACCAGATCATGAACCTGAAGACCAGACACTTAAAGAATCTCCAGGAGTCATGGATCAGACATTACTGTATGGGATGGTTCTGAACATGCGGAGCAGGAAGTGACTGTCAAGAGGATGCGGTAGATTGGGGCTATCTCAGACTTTTCCTGAACCGACCAGAGAGGATTGCGGAAGTCAAGATGGGCAGGTGAGGCCTAGCACTTCTTAAAAAACTGAGTCCCAATGTGTCTTTCAGAGGGGCGCTGTCGGTTCGTCAAGGGAAAAGGTTCTAACTACCATTACAGGAACAAAGATTATAGAGGCAGCTCATACTTCCTGAGGATACAGATTGTACATATCGCCAGAGGCGGCTCTCTAATTAGGCAAATTAGGCGGTCACCTAAGGCCTCGCACTCACAGGGGCCTCTGCGGCCGCCTAATTTGCCTGTTCTCAATCACTGAAATTGACGCCGGCGGCTCCGCCTACCCCCACTGGGACTCTGTGGCTTAGGAGCTGACGGACAAATCAGATACTGCCCGCAGCCTGAGGAATAGCGGCCTCATCACGGAGCGTCCCAGTCTGTGGGGCCTCATGTGTAAGTTTTGCCTAAGGCCTCACAAAGCCTAGAGCCGCCTCTGCATATCACACATTCTTTTCAGCTATGCACCAATGGAGAAGAATAAAGTTTCACGTTTATTTGTTTTATACTGTCTGCTGTGTCATTAGTTCAAGGAAGGGGGGTAACAGAACCACACTAGCGAAAAGGAATGAACTACCCAGCAGCTCCTACGGGGGTAGTGTGCTACATGTATCTTTAATGGCTATGTAAAATACCACCCTTATTAAAAAAAGAAAAAAGAAACCAAAAAAAAAACACTGCACCCTTTTCTGTGAGAACAGCTTACTTATTTCCCCCAACATGCCCCCAAAATAGCACAATTTACATGAGAGAATAGGAGTCCCCCGCTATTTTTTTCTGGATTGGTTGTACTTTGTGATTTACCTGTTCCTCAACCTAAAACAATATCACACTTTTCAGTTAGACCAGAGATCCTATTGAAAGCTAAACTCAAAGAAGATATAACAGCAACACCAACTAGCGCATTTGTATAATAATTCAAACTAATTCAAATTATTTTTACTAAATACCTGAAACTTACTTTATAGAACTAGGAGCCAATCAGGAGAGAAAAGGCTGCTGTGCTAAGCAATATGCTGTTGCTAGTTCATTGTCTAATTACAGGCTGGGGGCAGGGAGGTGACCAAGCTGCACTGCTTAGCTGCAGTACAGATATGGCAGGTCACCAGGTATGTCTTGTCTGACAGATTCTCAGGACTGCATGGTCAGAAAAACAATCTTTGGACAAGTAAAATAGTATATACATACATAGTATATACAGTGAGGCATATTTTGTATGTCTGCCAACTGACAAAGAAAGGATCAGTCTATAATTTTAATGGTAGGTTTATTTTACCAGTGAGAGACAGAAAAACATCAAATATATCCAGAAAATCGCATTTAAAAAAAAAAAAGTAAAAAATTGATTTGCATTTTAACCGATTCAGCCCCGGAAGATTTTCCTCCTGTCCTGACCAGAGCACTTTTTGCGATTCGCCACTGCGTCGCTTTAACTGACAATTGTGCAGTCGTGCGACGTTGCACCCAAACAAAATTGACATCCTTTTTTTCCCCACAAATAGAGCTTTCTTTTGGTGGTATTTGAGCACCTTTGCGGTTTTTATTTTTTGCGCTATAAACAAAAAAAGAGCGTAAATTTTGGAAAAACGCATATTTTGTACTTTTTTGCTATAATAAATATACCCCAAAAATATTTAAAAAATTTTTTTTCCTCAGTTTAGGCCGATATGTATTCTTCTACATATTTTTGGTTAAAAAAAAAAAATCGCAATAAGCGTATATTGATTGGTTTGCGCAAAAGTTATAGCGTCTACAAAATAGGGGATAGTTTTATGCATTTTTATTATTCATTTTTTTTCTAGTAATGGTGGCAATCTGCGATTTTTATCGGGACTGCGACATTATAGCGACATATCGGACAATTTTGACACATTTTTGGGATCATTGGCATCAGTACAGCGATCAATGCTATAAAAATGCATTGATCACTGTAAAAATATCACTGGCAGTCAAGGGGTTAACACTATCGGACGATCAAGGGGTTAATGTGTTCCCTAGTGAGTGTTCTAACTGAAGGGGGGAGAATGTGCAGGGGAGATGACAGATTGCTGTTCATACTCTGTACGATCTGTCTGTTCTCCCCTCAGAGAACTGGAAACTGTGTGTTTACACACACAGAACCAGGTTCTCCGTGTGACAGCGTTGATCGCGGGAGCCGGGCGGAGCTCGTGGACAACTCGTATCGGCTCGGGGGGGGGGGGCACCTGCGCCCCCTAGTGGCCACAGGGCAAAGTGATGTTACTTAAACGTTGTTTCGCCCAGCCGTTCCATTCTGCCGCAGTACATGGCGGTGGCTGGTCGGCATGTGGTAATGAGTGAAATAAGTATTTGATCCCCTATCAATCAGCAAGATTTCTGGCTCCCAGGTGTCTTCTATATAGGTAATGAGCTGAGATTAGGAGCACTCTCTTAAATGGTGTGCTCCTAATCTCAGCTTGTTACCTGTATAAAAGACACCTGTCCACAGAAGCAAATCAATCAATCAGATTCCAATCTCTCCATCATGGTCAAGACCAAAGAGCTGTCCAAGGATGTCAGGGACAAGATTGTAGACCTCCACAAGGCTGGAATGGGCTACAAGACCACCGTCAAGCAGCTTGGTGAGAGGGTGACAATAGTTGGTGCCATTATTCGCAAATAGAAGAAGCACAAAATAACTGTCAATCTCCCTCAGTCTGGGGCTCCATGCAAGATCTCACCTCCTGGAGTTTCAATGACCATGAGAACAGTGAGGAATCAGCCCAGAACTACACGGGAGAATCTTGTCAACGATCTCAAGGCAGCTGGAACCATATTCACCAAGAAAACAATTGGTAACACACTACGTCGCGAAGGACTGAAATCCTCTATCGCCCGCAAGGTCCCCCTGCTCAAGAAAGAACATGTACAGGCATGAACTTTGCTATTGAACATCTGAATGATTCAGAGGAGAACTGGGTGAAAGTGTTGGTCAGATGAGACCAAAATCTAACTTTTTGGCAATAACTCAACTTGCCAAGTTTAGAGAAGGAGCGCTGCCTCTGACCCCAAGAACACCATCCCTACCGTAAAACATGGAGGTGGAAACATTATGCTTTGGGGGTGTTTTTCTGCTAAGGGGACGGGACAAATTCACCGTATCAAAGGGGCAATGGACAGGGCCATGTACTGTCAAATCTTGGGTGAGAACCTCCTTCCTTTAGCCAGGACATGGGTCGTGGAAGAGTATTCCAGCATGACAATGTCCCAAAACACATGGCCAAGGCAACAAAGGAGTGGCTCAAGAAGAAGCACATTAAGGTCCTAGAGTGGCCTAGCCAGTCTCCAGACCTCAATACCATAGAAAATATGTGGAGGGAGCTGAAGGTTCGAGTTACCAAACGTCAGCCTTGAGAACCTTAATAACTTGGAGAGGATCTGCAAAGAGGAGTGAGACAAAATCCCTCCTGAGATGTGTGCAAACCTGGTGGCCAACTACAAGAAACGCTAGTTCCTATGTGATCTGCAGACCGTTTTTTTCCCTGTTTTATCCTTGTCTGTTTGAAATTAGGCTACCTCAATAAACCGTCACGGTTTTATGCTATGTTGGCGTTCTTCTTCTCCTTTCTTTTATCGTACTTGTGAGCGAGGAACTGAGAGAGCAGCCACCTGTGTTGATACTTCCATCATCCTGTTTATATCCAAAGGATGGATCATATGTATTACACTCATCCACGCTTTACTAGGCTCCTATAAAGGTCTAGTCATCTGGTAAGGGCACAGACTTTCTTTTTTCATGGTGGAAGGTGCACTTTTGGTGTTCAATCGTTTATCAGTACTGAGACACGAATATTTAAGAACTTTATTTATGTTGGATTTCCTCACGGATTTGAACATTAATATTTTAGATGTTCTTATGGACTTATTATGGACTTATCACTGTTTATTTAATTTGCATTTTGGTTTTGGTTTTATCACTTGCTATTTTAGCACTGCAATTTTGGGTTATATATTTTTTATGCACGAATGTTCTGTTGTGTAATTGCCAGCTGCTGTTTTGATTATTTAGTATTTCACCTGTGCAATTTCTATCCACATTTTTACACTTTTTCTCATTGAACTTTGTTATTGCAGCGGTGTGTTTTTTCATGCATATTTGTTTATGCACTTTATTTAATTTTAAATGAATCCGTCATAGATGTTTTTGATTATAGGGCATCTCACAGTCTCAATCCAGACAAGGTTTTTAAAACCACTGAGACAGTTGACTCTCAGTTAGAGGGGCTGTTTCTGAGATTGAAAAAAATAATGATCTCTGAGCTGCACACTCAATGGTATGTTGCCTATCTGGAACTTTACATTAATGAACAGATGGTGCCTCGCAGTCTCTGTTGGGAAGTCAATCCCAATAAAGGAGAATTGGAACTTGAATCATGGTTTAAGTATTTTAATGAGGCCGGCCTTAAATGTTTGTGTTTTTTAGCCGATAGAAAAAAGGCAAAAGGTCTTACTCGATAAGTAGATCAAGGAAATTAGACAGAAGGTGGCACCCCTTAAAGATGATGCCAGATATATCTCTCTTTCTTCTGGTTTACAGAACATCCTTAAAAAAAAAACGCAAACTAAAAAACAAGAAGAAAAGGAAATATATCCACGATGTTGGAGATTATAGGTCTGGTATTGTTTTTAAATGGCAGAAAAAGGAGGATACTTCAATGCAAACCCAGAATTCTGACCCTGTTGTATTGAGAAACTATGTGTATTCCAATCCTCAAGTAGACACATATAGAGTGGCCAATGGGGAGGTGGGATCACCAGCCAGGGGATCACAACCCCACAGATATAACAGCCAACAAACCCCTAGGAATAACCAAATTCAACATAATGGTTATAACTATGGGGAGTATAATCTAATTACTCTGCACATCAGGGCTCACAGGGTTCACAAAGAGGTTACCATCCCGGTGGAGGCCGTGTTATACAGTCAGGTAGTATGAGAGGTGGTAATAGAGGGGCAGGGGGCAGAGGTCGTCCGCCGCCCCCTCTACCTCCAGTTTTTGCCCCACACGGGAGAGCGCCTAATCACTACCCGAGAGTGATGTATGGGACTCCTCGTGATAGACAGATCCCTGTGGCCAATAGATACTCGCCTTTGAGGGATGATGATCCAGGACAAGGTCCTTATCCCTATATGGCGCATTATAGAGATACTTACAAGGAACCTCCATATACCTACAACCAGGACTTTCCCATGTCAAATGGCTGGGATTTTCCCAAGGACCACAGGGGAAGAAAAAGGGGCCCAGGACAAGGAGAGGCACTAGAGGGGGGGAGGCGTTCTAGGAAAAGGACATAACAAGCCAGGGTATCTTTAATTTAAGTAAGACCACTCTCACACAGGAAGAGACCCTAACACTAGATAAAGGTCTGAAATTTGTTTACCCCGACAGATGAATCATTTCAATACCTTCATAGATGTCCATAAGTATATTCGCAAGATCAACATACAGAGATATATCTTATCTAACCCTGTTCCAATCAAAACGGCCACCTAGATGAGACAAATTAAACACTTGGGTTTGGCAAATGCCTCTATGTTCAGTCCCCCAGAGGTACTATCTCCGTCTATTACTATTTTTAAAGATCTGGTCTTAAATGATCTGGATAAACTAAATTTAAGGAAGCCTCCTTCTGTTTCTACATTAGATCTGGGTTTGAAAAAACTCTGTGAGAATAAAGATCTTGTTGCTCGTCCAGATGACAAGGGTGGCGGGATTGTCGTTTTGGACAAAACCGACTCCAAGAGATGTCTAGAATCCTTGGGGACCATGAAACATATGGATTACTTTGTAATGATCCTATGGCCTCCTAAGAAAAAGAACTGACTGTTCTCATTGACAAAGGTTTTCATGCCCATGTTTTGGATAAAAAAGGAAAAAACCTTACTAATACCTCCTGCTGCGCCTTGTATCCCCACGATGTACTATTTACCTAAAATAAAAAAAATTGCTAACTGTCCTCTGGGTCGCCCCTTTTATTAGTGGGATTGACTTTGTCACTGCCAGAATAGGTAAATACATTGACTTCCATTTACAACCGATTATTAAAAAGATGCTATCGTATCTCAAGGACACTAATGCCGCGTACACACGAGCGGACTTTATGGCAGACTTTGCCCGGCGGACTAGATTTCGTCAGACAATTCGATCGTGTGTGGGCTACAGCGGACTTTGTTTTCTCAAAAGTTGGACGGACTTAGATTTGAAACATGTTTTAAATCAATACGTCGAAATCGAGTCCGGTCGAAAAGTCCGCCGTCTGTATGCTAGTTTGACGGACAAAAAGCCACGTTAGGGCAGCTATTGGCTACTGGCTATGAACTTCCTTGTTTTAGTCCGGTCGTACGTCATCACGTACGAATTCGACGGACTTTGGTGGATTGTGTGTAGGCAAGTCCGTTCATTCAGAAAGTCCGTTGTAAAGTCCGTCGAAAAGTCCGCCGGGCAAAGTCTGCCGTAAAGTCCGCTCGTGTGTACACGGCATTAAACATTTTGATGATTATGACTTACAGCTAGTGAAAACCCAAAATTCAGTATCTCAGAAAGTTAGAATATTCTAAAAAAGTTCAATATTGTAGACTCATGGTGTCACACTCCAATCAGCTAATTAACTCAAGCCCCCGTTCACATTGGACCGGTTTTACATGCGATTTGACATGTCAAATCGCATGCCAAATCAGAGCCTATTGCCGACACCATCCGAATCTTTTGTTTCTGCACTACTTTTGGCAACTTCTTTAGATATCTGTGCATGAACCCACACAGATGTCTGTCGAATCGCCCCTGAAGTCGGACTGAAATGCCGGTTTGAAATCATGTAAGTTCAGCTGAACTCAAACCCGCCCTTAGTGTGAACATGGGCTTAAGGTCTCCTGAGCCTTTATATGGTCTCTCAGTCTGGTTCAGTACATTACACAATCATGGGGAGACTGCTGACTTGACAGTTGTCCAGAAGACAGTCATTGATGCCCTCCACAAGGAGGGTAAGTCACAAAAGGTCATTGCTAAAGAAGCTGGCTGCTCGCAGAGTGCTGTATCCAAGCATTTTAAGGGAAAGTTGGGTGGAAGAAAAGCGTGTGGTAGAAAAAGGTGCACAAGCAACAGGGATAACCGCAGCCTTGAGAGGATTGTGAAGCAAAGGCCATTCAAGAATTTGTGGGAGATTCACAAGGAGTAGACTATAGCTGATGTCAGTGCTTCAAGAGCCACCACACACAGATGTATCTAGGGCTACAACTGTTCTTGTGCCAAGCCACTTCTGAACCGTCAGACGTCAGAAGCGTCTTACCTGGGATAAGGAGAAAAAGGACTGGACTGTTGCTCAGTGGTTCAAAGTCCTCTTTTCGGATGAAAGTCAATTTTGCATTTAATTTTGAAATCAAGGTCCCAGAGTCTGGAGGAAGAGTGGAGAGGCACAGAATCCAAGTTGCATGAGGTCCAGTGCTCCACTCTGTGTGTAATGAATCTGAATAATATATGATTGTCACTTTTTTGAATTGAATGACTGAAATATTTGGCCATTTGCCTGGATTTCAACTTTAAGGCCTCATATCAACAGGCATTGAGCTTGTGTCGATGACATCAGTTTAACATCAATTTGAGATGCTGATGTGATAATTGAGAATTCATTGAGAGCTTCAGTTGAACTCCTTTAAACTTTTTTTGCATTCCCATAAACTTGTATGACAATGCAAAACAGATCTGCTGCAAACAAAACCCCACTGACAGGGGCCCTTAGGCTGGTATTATGGGATATTAATTTTTGAATGACCAGACCCTTTGGGGATCCTGTTTTTAAACTTCAACCCAACTGGTTAGCATACAATATCTCCCTATAGGCAGTGATATGACTGGTTAGTATGGACATAGCTGGTTGGTTTCCATGGGCAACAAAGACATTTCTTCTAGACACTCTCTGTCATGCCTGAACTGTTTGACAAGGATATACAGAATATATTAGACACGCACCTCTGTAGCTGTGACATTTTTTCTGCCCTTCACGTGAAGCAGACGTTTAATATTGTACATATTTGTCTCCACATGTTTGAATCCCGAGGCAACTCCTCCTTTCTTGTAGCTGGAAGGTGGAAGGAAAACATATTTACATTTTAGCAGAAAAAAATTATGTACTGGACTAATCCAAGTTATAAGTCATATGGAGCAATATGCAAAGATGGTCCTCTGTGTTTTTCTACAGTTAGCACATAGTAAAGGCTAGCTATGATTACAGGCATGGAGAATAATTTTTATGAACTATAGGAAAACCACACTATATACTGACAAGATATGGACAAACTATTTAAGCACTATGACAAGAATAATAAGACACAGAGACTACAGCACAGTTTTACATGGAATTTCATTAGGCAATTTTCAACATTAACTGTAGTGTTGTTAAAGGTTAGTCCACTAAGGCTGGGTTCACACTGCTGCACTGTCTGACATCACATGTGGTTCACACCGCACTGCTGTGCAAATCACATGCAATGTCTATGCGATGCGAATTCAGACATACAGATTGTATGGCTGATTTTGCATTGCACTCGGACCAAAGTAGGGCAGGACCCTTTTTTTGGTCCGCACCAGAATCAGATTGCATGGGTGTTCACACCCATGTGATTGGATTGCTGTCTAAACTGACATTTCACACTACGATATGCGAACCGATCTGGGGGTGTCATTAACTATTGACACTCTCAGCAGTTCACATAAGGCAGTGTGAACTGCCTATGAGTCAGATGCGATACGGGAACCCACAGTGGATTCACAGGGTTTCCCGCATTGCACCAATGTGACCCGAGCCTCAAAGCTGATGTTTCAGGTCTTGGTAAAAGTTGGAGAGATAAACCGCCAGCGGTTTCCTGGTCAGAATTTCAGGTGACCAGATCACTGTGGTTGGGTTCCAAGGCTTGTATATGTATGCCATAGCAATTATGAGGAAGCTCATTAACTTATTGTCTACTATGAGCAGTGCTTTTTACGGAGATTTAACTTTCTGAACTCTGAGCTGGGTTAAAACATATTCTCACCATCGGAGACTCTAATGCCCTGTACACACGACCGGTTTTCACGTCGGAATAAACTCTAAAGGTTTTTCCGACGGAGTTCCGAAGGAATTCCGCTGAAACTGTCTTGCGTACACACGATCACACCAAAGTCCGACCGTCAAGAATGCGGTGACATACAACACGTACAACGGGACTAAAAAAAGGAAGTTCAATACCCAGTGCGCCACCCTTTGGGCTCCTTCTGCTAATCTCGTGTTAGTAGAAGTTTGGTGAGAGACGATTCGCGCTTTTCAGACTCCTGCAAATTATATGGACTCCTCAAGCTACCAATTTTCTTTTCCACAGACTTGATGTGTGCCCTGAGGGCCAAAAGGCTTTGCAAATTCCAAAAGTTTCCCCAGCGTTGCCTCCCTCTATATTTTATTACCCAGAATAAATGGAGATTTTATTTTCTGAAAATACTTGCCTATGTGTTTTTATTCAAATAGGACAGTTTGCTTGTGAGTAGGCAGGTACATTTCTAAAAGACAATGTCAAATTAACAAGGGACACCAACCTCCTTGAGGTTAATAAAAAATACAAGATAATAATGTTATTGTGGTAAATTGACACCTACAAAATAAAATTATATATGGAGATCACTAGAAAATAATTTATCAATAATCCAAAAAAAAGGAGATCTTGATGAAATAAAAAAAAACTAAAGGATGACTATAAAAAATAATTGTAAACATAATTATGGAGATCGGGCTTTAAAAATTATTCATGAGATCAGGAGAAATAATCAAGAAATAAGTTTGTGAGAACTCTGTGTGAATGTCAGCAGCAAAACAACTTCATTCTTCGAGCATTATAAAGAACAAAAGAATGCGCTGCATTAAAAGATCACAAAATTTGCTGCGTGAGGAATGTGCTAGCTGCATTACAAACGCTAGTTTTACCATACCAAGCGCTTCCGTCTCGTACTTCAGAGCATGCGTCGTTTTTGGTACGTCGGAACAGCATACAGACGAGCGGTTTTCTCGATAGGAATTGGTTCCGTCGGAAATATTTAGTACATGTTCTCTTTCTAGGTCCGTCAGAATTTTTGACGGAAAAAGTCCGATGAGGCATACACACGTCTGACTTTTTCTGTCAGACATTACGCTTGTGTGTACGGGGCATTAGAGATAGAAAAAACTAGTGAGTGACTCATCCTAGATTACCCCATAACTGAAATATCACTTCTGGGTGGGGTGGGCTGAGCCCATCTCTTTTCATCTTTAAGCTGTTCTATTATTGTCAGCTTTCTTAAAAATTAACCTTGGCGTCAAATTTTTTCAAGTTTACATTTCTGCCTCTGTCACTCGCTAGGGAGATTTCCCTTCTTCACATATTATCTCTGTGATACCTCTTTAAGAAATGGGGGGGGGGGGGTATAGCTGTCACTGGAACTGGAAGAAATAGGCAACAAAAACACTGTTAGAAATCCACACCTTCCTCACATTAGTGAAAATGTATTTTTCGTTTATTTTCTGTGTCCCTGTTGGGGAGATTTTCCATGACTGAGGAAAAGTGTGAGAAATCTCCCCAGCAGGGACACAGACAGCAATGCACAGTGCATTGAAAAATTATTCATACCCCTTGAAATTTTCCACATTTTGTCATGTTACAACCAAAAACGTAGATGTATTTTATTCAGATTTTTTGTAATAGACCAACACAAAGTGGCACATAATTGTGAAGCGGAAGAAAAATGATAAAATGGCGTGCATTTATATTCAGCCCCCTTAAGGCCCCTTTCACACCTATACGATTTTACTGCGATTTCGCGGCTGCTATTTTGCGGCGATTTTACAGCGATTTGGGAGCAGTACTACTTTGTACGACTTTGCCACAACTTTGGCATTAACCATTCTCAGCTTTTGCTTACAAAGTCGTACTGAAATCGTGTCTATATTATTCAGGTATGATTTGCATGCTACTTGAGGGTTTAACATAGAGGTCTTTGGACATCAACTTGCATGGAAGTTGGACCAAAGTAGTGCAGGGACTACTTTGAAGTCAACACAACTTAAAGTCGTGCCAATATGAATGGTAGTCATTGAAAATCATGGAGAATGACTTGTCATACGATTTTGCAATACAAAATCGTGGGACAAGTCGTATAAGTGTGAAAGGGGCCTTACTCTGATACCCCTAACTAAAATCTAGTGAAACCAATGGCCTTCAGAAGCCACCTAATTAGTAAATAGAGTCCACCTGTTTGTAATTTAATCTCAGTATAAATACAGCTGTTCTATGAACCCCTTAAAGGTTTGTTAGAGAACCTTTGTGAACAAACAGCATTATGAAGGCCAAGGAACACACCAGACAGGTCAGGGATAAAGTTGTGGAGAAGTTTAAAGCAGGGTCATAAGCAGTTAGCAGTTAGGTCATAAAAAAATATCCCAAGCTTTGAACATCTCACGGAGCAATGTTCAACCCATCATCCAAAAATGGGAAGAGTATGGCACAACTGCAAACCTTCCAAGACATGGACATCCACCTAAACTGACAGGCCGAGAAGCAATAATCAGAGAAGCAGCCAAGAGGCCCATGGTAACTTTAGAGGAGCTGCAGAGAGCCACAGCTCAGGTGGGAGAATCTGTCCACTGGACAACTATTAGTCTTTCACTCCACAAATCTAGCCTTTATGCAAGAGTGGCAAAAAGAAAGCCATTGTTGAAAGAAAGCCATAAGAAGTCCCGTTCGTTTTGCAGTTTGCGAGAAGCCATGTGGGGGACATGTGCAAAAAGATACTCTGGTCAGATGAGACCAAAATTTAATTTTTGGCCTAAAAGCAAAAAGCTATGTGTGGCGGAAAACTAACACTGCACATTACCCTAAACACACCATCACCACCATGAAAAATGGTGGTGGCAGCATCATGTTGTGGGGATGCTTTTCTTCAGCAGGTGTTGTAGAATCTCATATTAGCCAATGTATTTCATATTAGTCATATTGATTTGCATATATTTTATTGATTATTATTTATATTATTATATAGTAGTGGTTTTATCAATATTATTATTCAATAAGTAAAGCAACAATTGTTAATCTTTAATAATGTATACTGTGTTTTCCAGATTTAGAAAGTCTTCATTTTTAAGTGTTGAACTTTAAATGACCTCTGCTTTATGACAAGTACTTGTAAACAGGTGTTCTCGAAAATGTATTAAGATAATCTACTGGATGAAAGTTCATTAGAATAGATTCAAGTAATATAGAATTGTCTCAAGTCTGAAATGCATATAAATCAGACAAAGATATGAAAACAGGTGGTTTAGAAATAATTAAAGTTATGTACAGTACATTAAATTAAGTTTGACAGGGTCAAACAAAGGTCTGCTTGTGCCCTCATTAAAACTGTTAAAATACATACATATAGTGAGACATATAACACATCTGGTGGGGTTATTGAAAGTTCATTTTCATAAATGTCATAAATCTGTCATTCTTGAACTTAGTTAAAACTTATGAAGATAAGGAGAGTTTGATAACACAGCTGGGTGCCAGACTGTCTCTATACAGGTGTTTTTAATTGGACAAAACCAGTTATAAATCACTTTAATGAACATATAGGAATTTTGGGAATAATTAAGTTTATCTGGTTGTAGAACAGGTGTCAGATTTATGGTTGGTTACTTTGACGTAGACCTTAGCGACCAATCATATGTAAGAGATATGTTAAGATAAGACTCGTAAAAGTGTATATAAATGCAAGCTCTGCAATTGTTAGACAGACAAGTCAGATAGGAGCTCATAAGGCTGAACTCTATGTATGCTGCCCTATTGCACGGGTCATAGAGGTCAGAACCAATGGGCAAGTATCTGTCCTAACTTGTCCCCTCGGACAAGTCAGATAGGAGCTCATAAGGCTGAACTCTGTGTATGCTGCCCTATTGCACGGGTCATAGAGGTCAGAACCAATGGGCAAGTATCTGTCCACAACTTGTCTCCTCGTACGAGTCAGAGAAGACTTCTTAACTTGTTCCAGAATGTGGTCTCAGGTGAATTTCCCTCAAGAACTTGGTCGAGCTGGAACCCAGAACTCTGTGAGGGGACCAGACCACCGGCAGATCAGGCTGGTCCCTATCAGGTGAGAGGTTCCCAAGAATTGGCAGTAAAGACCCATTCTGGTTCAAGGTGAGAACACTTCACAATTGTTTCAATTTGGTTAGAGGATAAGAATACTTATATCTAATATGCATGCATTGTAAGAAACTGTATAAATTAGACCTGTATATTGTAATATTTTGAACATGAACCTGTATGTTATCAGCTGTTAATAAACCTGCATTGCTGAAGTTCTGCCTGGTTCGATACTTTACTATTCTACTTCATTTGGTGGCCCGTACGGGGACAGCATAACCTCAACTCCGATCTTGCCTAACTCCATGCTGGCGAGGCACTGAGCTCAACACAATTTTGCGCAATTTATATCAGGTTAGCAGACACCTATTATTAGTTCTGCATTGTGTTGTGCCGTGTTTTGCTAGCGCTAGGAGGGGCGGGTGGTTGTTGTTGGGGTATCGCTGTCCACCAGGCAGATCTTTGTGATGGCAGGTTGGGTTTTCTCAACTGTGGGTGCCTTAAAGTACATTTTACAGGATGAGATACCCTGGGTAGAAAATGTATTTATTTATTTATTTTTAATTTTTTTTTTTTTCTCTCTTTTCTCTTTTTTTTCTTTCAATTCTTTCTTTTCCGAAGGGGTACCCCTGTAGAGGGTTAATTACTCTCTATGTAAACCTAGGCGTAACATGCATGTTGTTTACCTGGACTGCAAAAATTAGTCAGGATGAAGTTTTGGGGACTTAAAGACCCCTGGAGAACTTGCGTAACATGCATGTTGTTTACCTGGACTGCAAAAATTAGTCAGGATGAAGTTTTGGGGACTTAAAGACCCCTGGAGAACTTGCGTAACATGCATGTTGATTCCCTGGACTGCAAATTTAAGTCTGGATGAGGTTTTGGGGACTAAAGACCCCTGGAGAACTTGCGTAACATGCATGTTGTTTACCTTGACTGCAAAATTTTGTCTGGATGAGGTTTTGGGGACTTAAAGACCCCTGGAGAACTTGCGTAACATGCATGTTGGTTTCCTGGATTGGTAATCAATCAGGAGAAGGCTTTGGGGTTATCAGATCCCTGGAAAGCCTAAGTTAAAAAACTGAAACAGTACTGATATGTAGCTACTAGTAGAAAAAGTACCTTTGTGGTGTAAAATAATACTCATGAGTTTAGAAGGTTGATGTCAGGAAAGGTAAGTCCTGACAGGTAAATAAGGTGAAGGTTTTGGAGCTCCATTTGTTAACAAAGTTAAAAGGTATGTATCGTCTTTGTGCTATAAGTGTATGTGTTTATATGTATGTGTTATAACGGTCTGTGTACTAACTGAGTTAAGATCAGGTTGAGACATTCCTGATCGCCGTGGCAAGCAGGGCTTGGCGGTTTTTCGTGTCTTAAGACAAGCATTTTGGTAAGGAGACGTATGCGCGTACGGTGCCTATTGGCTTTACTCTGAGCACTGCTGTCCATAAGTAATTACTAACTAAGCTGTCAGTTTTAATATTCTGTGAATATTTGTATATTTATATATAGTCAGGAATTTGTGTTCATATGTATGCATACTTTGCTAGGTGGGGTGACTGTGTATTGCTATATAGAAAACAGAAGATAATGACATTTTGTTAATGAATGTTCACAAATGTAAGTTAATTTATTTGTAATGTTTGTAGACTGTTAGGGAATATTGTATGTGTGAGGGAGACTGATCATCTCCCATATTAGGTTAGAATAATTCTGTAGTGGTTGTAAAAACGTTGGTGTGAAAGGACCCTGTGTGTTAGTTCTATGAGTGAATTGTAAGAAGTATGTAACTGATGCTGAATTCTGCATAGTGTATGATGAATAGGGAAATGGTATGTATCTTCCATACAAATACAATTAGAACTTTCTGTGTCATATCTTTGATTTTGTGACACTTGTTATTTATATTTATATGAGTTAAATGTGTGTGTGTGTGATTTTTTTTGTATGAGGTGTGAAATGAATCCCTAAGTGAATGATTGTATGTGTCTTTTGTGGAAGGGCTAGGGATTGATATATCTATGGTGACTGATTGACTTTAGCATCAAAGTTCTAAATGTTAATGGCAGTGAGTGAGTGTGTGTGTTGAAGGCACGATTCATTATTATTATTTTTTTTTTTTTTATATATATATTCTTTAAATATGTACCTCAGCTAGATAGCGCCATGAATGAGCTGAGGGAGTTAGAAGTTATTTAAACTGTAGAAAAAAGAAAGTTGTTTGTTTTAAGTAATTTACGACACAAACTTCACCCATATTTTTTGTATCCAGCATACTGCTTCTGGAAGGAAAATATCTGTAGATAAATTCAATGTTGCTAATGTAATTAATGTCATGCTTAAAAACATTTTACAGTTGTAGGTTTTACATGTTAAGCAAGATAATGTATTTCTTTCAGTATGAGTGTAGGAGAGCAGAAAAGTATAGTCACCATTTTAGAAATAGCTGTCTGCACATACGTGCAACAACTACATTAAATCACCTTTGTGACAGGTCATCTCAATACTCTGTACCAAGATGAAAGAGGCACATTTAGGGGAGTTATGTCTGGTGCCTTCGGACAGACACTGGATGAGCTGACCATAAAAATAAATAAATAAAATAAAATCTCAGAATACATTCTTATTCTTAAACATTTGTTGATTTTTTAGAATATAAACTGTAGATTATAATAGGTATTTTGTCTTTTATATTATGGACTGTAGTAGTGAAAGGTGCATTTTATTTTTAGTGTATCACTCTTGTAAGTGGGGTGCTTATTCTACCTTGTAGCTTTTGTTGTTTATTTTGTCATGTCCCTATCTTATTGTACAGTATTATGTATACTGTCATCTTTATATATTTGCCTACTTAGTAGTAATCACAAAGATAGTAATGGGATTTATTTATTTGGTACAAGGGAACTCCAAATTTATATTTGTTTCTTATTTTCTAAAAAGAATAGTGAAGAGTGATGCATGGTAACAGTGCTACCATCTTATTATATGTGCTATATGTAGCACATACAGGGGGGTGAATTAAATAATTAGAGTCTTAATTTTTAATCTTAGCTTGTAAGCTCTGGTGAGCAAGGTCCCTTATTGGTATTGGCTAGAACTTATTTTGTCCTACCTGATTACAATATTTAGTAATTATCAGGTTGATTATTAGTTTGCCTAAATAAATAATTTGTTTCTTTATTCCAGGAGCAGCCAGCACGTTTTTATATGTAAAGTTACACTTTGTAAAATTTCACTCCTTTTAATTTTTTATTATTCAAGTTCCTAGTTATGCTACTACATGTGGCAAAGTCAGTTTTTTAGATTAGGGTCACTCTGCATTAATATGATCTAATTAACAATAAAATTTGTATATAATTATTCTTAAGGAAGGGACATAGTAATGCACATTTTCTTAACCTCTTTAGATTTAACAGACTGTGCAAGTGACCATGTAATTTTATTTTGATTTCTTTTTAATTATGAACAATCACAATGTAGTTTCACAAAATGTAGTTCTTCAAAGTCTATTTTGTGTGCCTGTATATAGACTTTATTGCAATGAAAGAACAAAGCTGTAGATATAGATATACTTTAATAAAAGTCTGCTCATTTTTAAAGTAAATCATAGTTTTTCATATGGTCATGCAAATGTATGAGACAACAGCTAAGAGTCTGATGTGGGAAATTTTTCCCAGGCTTGGAGTGTATACAGCACTGATATCAGATAATTGTACCCATTTTTATGAAAAATCAGTTCCATTTTGCTCTATGCTTGGCATAGACGATAGAACCTTGTGTCCACACTCATATTCATTGGTGGATAGGTTGTATGGGCTGTTGTAGACCAAATTAAATACAATTTTCTGGGCCATATGAAACTTTGGATAGATTTGTCACTAAGTTTAGGAGTTCTAGAGGCAAATGATAGTTGCTTAGATTTCATGCTGTACAGTGGGAGATAAAATGTTCATGTGTTTAAAATAATTAACCAAATTGGTGTAGTTTTGTTTCTAAACAGATCCTTGTTTTAGATGTGATCTCTTGTTCCAATCAAAGCCACTAAAGGAATGTATGTCAGTAACCCTTGATGACTGCAAGCACATTAAAGATCATAAAAGGAAGTGGAAGAATTCACAATTCAAGTGTCCATTTAAATCCACATTTGTGACAGTGACATTTTCCATTTCTGTAGTAGTCAAAGTCTGAGTGAGATTACCAAGAGTGTTATTCACATAAGTGCAAGTGGAATACATACAAGAGACTGTTGCAGACAAAGACATTGGAAATATTTCAGTAATGGACAATTCTAATTAATTATATGTGATACTTTGTATGTAGAGACTTACTGTTGTTTTGTATGTTATAAGTATTAATATTGTGAACACCTTAAGGTGGAACTTTGGTCAGAAAATTGATTCCTGCTGGATCACTTGAGGCTAACCCTTTTTGCAGGTGTAGCTATGAAGCACAGTAAAAAATAAGTGCCTATACTGTTTAAAATCCACTGTTCCACCCTGCTCTACACAGGCTCAGTTGTGCTCTATTTTTTTTTGCAATGAATAAAATCTAGAGGCCAGTTTGCTGACAGCCTGAAATTCTACTGCTGCTCAAAGGTTCTGGGCTTCAGTAAAATGGTAGCAAAATAAATAATGTGGAATGTATTTTTCTTGCTAATGAACCTTATTTTATCACATTTTTGTGAGTAGAGTTCCACTTTGAGTAAATGTTCAATCATTATAAACAAATAGTTTTATCATTTTTTGCTTAAAAAAAAAAAAAAAGTGGAGAGGTGTAATGTAATGAGTATGACATTATCGCTAAAGACTGTATGCTATTGATGCTTTATAGGATATGTTATGATATTTGTCTTGATATTGTTTTATAATTCATGTTTTAAGACATAGGAGAGGTAGGC
The DNA here is from genome assembly GCA_037952925.1 of Lithobates clamitans. Lineage (NCBI taxonomy): Eukaryota > Metazoa > Chordata > Amphibia > Anura > Ranidae > Lithobates > Lithobates clamitans. Next base: position 9,812,946 of record JBBGZY010000142.1, read on the forward strand.
TACTGACTTAGACAGTATAGCAGTGACTGACAGAAGAGACCCATGCTGACTGTTATTGTATAACATTCTGCAGTATAGTATATGCAGAAATGGACAAAAAGTGAAATGGTTTTGGGTTTAGCAAACTTTGTGGGAAGACTACAAAATTAAAACTAATGAAATTTCTGGACTGACTATATTGACAGTATGACATGACCAGGGTAATAGTGACTGATAGTTGGAGTCAAGATTAAGAAATGATAAGAATTTTAGAATTATTGTATGGGAAATAGTATAGGTTGGGAAATGTAAAAAGAATAGTCTGTATAAAATACTTTGTAGTGAAAACATGTACTTCAAGGGATTTATAATAATAAATATTATTAATATTGTAAGAGTATTGTATTATGATAAAACTATATAGATACATGTATATTATTTTAGCGGATGTTGTAGAAATAAAAGGAACACACTAAATTAAGTTATTAAATAAAATAAGAGTGTAGGAGCCATTGCTTTGTAGGTTGCCCTGAAGTGCTTGCTAGAGACCTATTGTATCCTGACACTGACTTTATTTTTATTTTTATTTTTTATAACTATATTTTTGAAGTGTATTTTATATCCAGACAAATATCGGGTGATCGCAGAAGACATGATGCAACTTGTTACAAATGTTAATTGCTACAAAGGAAGGATTTCATGCATAAAAGGAGGAACTGGAAAATCTGAGACTTGTATCCTTGCAGAACAGGTATGCACTGAACTTGTGTCTTACAGCATCCAAAGCAGCTTGTGCTATGATACTGGACCAGCAAATGATGACGAAGGAGATCTCTCCAGACACATCAAGCACTTGGCTAAGCTGAAAAGACCTATGCAGGAAAAGGCAGAGCCTTATGGGACTGAGTCTGCTGAATGCTCCCTGGAACCACATACTTGGCTTTCATTCACTAGCTAAACGGATTGTTCCTCTTCCTTGTTATCCTTGATGTGATGTTGCTGAGTAACTGTTGCCTGTTGCAAGAAGTTTGTGGCAAGAATGATCACAATGCCACTGAGACTGACAACTATGTTTTCCGTGCCACATATGGAGAAGGACTTTGCAGCTACAGAAGAAGATGCAGTGTTTTTGATTGGACTGAATTATTTATTTATTTTTATTTTTTGGACTGATTTATTTATTTATTTTTATTTTTTGGACTGATTTGTTTTTATTTTTTGGACAATTTGTGATAAGTGTCGGGTGTATGGGGTCTCTGAAGAGCATGGTGGGTGATCTGTATTGTAATTGCTGTGAGGCTTGTGTGAAGCCTCAACAGGGGGGAAATGTTGTAGAATCTCATATTAGCCAATGTATTTCATATTAGTCATATTGATTTGCATATATTTTATTGATTATTATTTATATTATTATATAGTAGTGGTTTTATCAATATTATTATTCAATAAGTAAAGCAACAATTGTTAATCTTTAATAATGTATACTGTGTTTTCCAGATTTAGAAAGTCTTCATTTTTAAGTGTTGAACTTTAAATGACCTCTGCTTTATGACAAGTACTTGTAAACAGGTGTTCTCGAAAATGTATTAAGATAATCTACTGGATGAAAGTTCATTAGAATAGATTCAAGTAATATAGAATTGTCTCAAGTCTGAAATGCATATAAATCAGACAAAGATATGAAAACAGGTGGTTTAGAAATAATTAAAGTTATGTACAGTACATTAAATTAAGTTTGACAGGGTCAAACAAAGGTCTGCTTGTGCCCTCATTAAAACTGTTAAAATACATACATATAGTGAGACATATAACACATCTGGTGGGGTTATTGAAAGTTCATTTTCATAAATGTCATAAATCTGTCATTCTTGAACTTAGTTAAAACTTATGAAGATAAGGAGAGTTTGATAACACAGCTGGGTGCCAGACTGTCTCTATACAGGTGTTTTTAATTGGACAAAACCAGTTATAAATCACTTTAATGAACATATAGGAATTTTGGGAATAATTAAGTTTATCTGGTTGTAGAACAGGTGTCAGATTTATGGTTGGTTACTTTGACGTAGACCTTAGCGACCAATCATATGTAAGAGATATGTTAAGATAAGACTCGTAAAAGTGTATATAAATGCAAGCTCTGCAATTGTTAGACAGACAAGTCAGATAGGAGCTCATAAGGCTGAACTCTATGTATGCTGCCCTATTGCACGGGTCATAGAGGTCAGAACCAATGGGCAAGTATCTGTCCTAACTTGTCCCCTCGGACAAGTCAGATAGGAGCTCATAAGGCTGAACTCTGTGTATGCTGCCCTATTGCACGGGTCATAGAGGTCAGAACCAATGGGCAAGTATCTGTCCACAACTTGTCTCCTCGTACGAGTCAGAGAAGACTTCTTAACTTGTTCCAGAATGTGGTCTCAGGTGAATTTCCCTCAAGAACTTGGTCGAGCTGGAACCCAGAACTCTGTGAGGGGACCAGACCACCGGCAGATCAGGCTGGTCCCTATCAGGTGAGAGGTTCCCAAGAATTGGCAGTAAAGACCCATTCTGGTTCAAGGTGAGAACACTTCACAATTGTTTCAATTTGGTTAGAGGATAAGAATACTTATATCTAATATGCATGCATTGTAAGAAACTGTATAAATTAGACCTGTATATTGTAATATTTTGAACATGAACCTGTATGTTATCAGCTGTTAATAAACCTGCATTGCTGAAGTTCTGCCTGGTTCGATACTTTACTATTCTACTTCACAGGGACAGGGAAGCTGGCCAGAGTTGATGGGAAAATGGATGGAGCCAAATACAGGCCAATCTTAGAAGAAAACCTGTTATGCTGCGTACACACGATCAGACATTCTGACAACAAAATCCTGGATTTACTTCCGACGGATGTTGGCTCAAACTTGTCTTCCATACACACGGTCACATAAAAATGTTGTTGGAAATTCCAAACATCAAGAACGCGGTGACGTACAACACGTACGACGAGCCAAGAAAAATGAAGTTCAATAGCCAGTATGGCTCTGCTGCTTGATTCCGAGCATGCATGGAATTTTGTGCGTCGGAATTGTGTACACACGATCGGAATTTCCACCAACCGATTTTGTTGTCGGAAAATTTGAGAACCGGCTCTCAAATTTTTGTTGTTGGAAATTCCGACAAAAAATGTCCGATGGAGCCTACACACGGTCGGAATTTCCGACAACAAGCTCCCATCGAACATTTGTTGTCGGAAATTTTCCGATCGTGTGTACGCGGCATTAGAGTCTGCAAAAGACTCAAGACTGGGGCGGAGGTTCACCTTCCAGCAGGACAATGGCCCTAAACATACAGCCAGAGCTACAACAGAATAGTTTAGATCAATGCTTATTCATGTGTTAGAATGGCGCAGTCAAAGTCCAGACCTAAATCCAATTGAGAATCTGTGGCAAGACTTGAAAATTGCTGTTCACAGACGCTCTGCATCCAATCAGACAGAGCTTGAGCTATTTTGCAAAAAAGAATGGGCAAACATTTCACTCTCTAGATGTGCAAAGCTGGTAGAGACATACCCAAAAAGACTTGCAGTTGTAATTGCAGCGAAAGGTGGTTCTACAAAGTATTGACTCAGGGGGGCTGAATATAAATGCACACCACACTTTTCAGATATTTATTTGTAAAAAAAAATTGTGAAAACTATTTATCATTTTCCTTCCACTTCACAATTATGTACCACTTTGTGTTGGTCTATCCCATAAAATCCCAAAAAAATACATTTATGTTTTTGGTTGCAACATGGCACAATGTAGAAAATTTCAAGGGGTATGAATACTTTTCCAAGGCACTGTAAACCCAACAGTAGCTCTAAACTTTCCCCATTCTATCCAAAACAAAATTCAATGTTTTGGATAGCATTGGGCTTTAAACTACCTGAAAGGTATACTAGGCCAGCGGGGCTAATTTCAACACCTCAAAACTTCCTAATTGTAATTTTCTTCTGCTGTTTTTACTCACACATCTGGGATCATTGTAAATTTCCATGTGCAGACCGTCCTCCCCAGGGGACTTACAGTTAGGGAATGCAGTGAGTGCTGTTTGCAGCTCCAAAGTGAGTGGAGCGTCTAGGGCCCTCCTCTGGTCACCTGTGAGTTGCGGGAGGTGCCATTCAAAAAAACGGCTAAGTCTTCTTGGGTGTACTCAAAGGTAGGAAGATACAGGTTTTCATAGAAGCCTGCTAATGCTTGCAGAATTTGATCTGGGGAGTGCACCAATTTGCCCTCTGTTGTTCTAATAGCTCCAATAGCAGGGGAACGCTGCTGGGAATCCTAGCCAGAAGGCAACACGTGCTCTCACCCTCCTCAAAGAATGCCATCTTGGAAAAGAATCGCTTTTTCTCCACCATGGAGGACAGCAGCCGCTCATAAGCAAACTGAGCAGACTGCCAAGCCTCCCTGGCCGAGTCAGTAGGGTCCTGTACATATTGTACCTCCAATGCATGCACCTGTTCCTCCAGCTCCTACCTCAGCCTAGATGAATTTTGCTTAACCTTAGCAATTTCTGTAATAAGAAGTCCCCTCAAATATGCCTTGGATGCTTCCCATTGGACTAAAGTGGAGTCAGCAGAATCCTGGTTGTCAAAGAACTCACCTATGCTCCGCTCCATCCCCTCGTGATATAAAAATAACTTCAGCCAGAAGGCATTAAATTTCCAGGGTGCCCTGGGCAGCCTACACAGTGGGGACACAATTAGACTAATCACCATGTGTGAATGGTCCGACACACTGCAGGGTTTGTATACAACCTCCAAGACAGAGGGGAGCATGGCCGAGTTACCGATCACCAGGTCAATTCTGGATAATGTTTCATGTGTTTTGGAAAAACAGGAAAACTGCTTATCCAAGGTGTTCTTATGCCTCCATATATTCACCCAGCCCACCTCATTGAGCAATCTTAGCAACGGAGAGCAGATCAATGCAGCAGGAGCCCCCAAGCCTGGGTGCCTGTCCATGGAGAGACTCAACCAGCAATTCAAATCTCCCACTATCAGTAACAGTAAATCCAGCATCCCCTCTAGATAAGACAACAGGATCTGGAGCACTGTTACTGCAAAAGGAGGAGGTATATATATATATATATATATATATACACATGCAAGGATACATTGCAGCAATCCAATACGACAGTGCAAAAAAAATAGTGCCCTTCTGAATCTATACATGAAAGTCTATAGAGCTGTGCACCACCACACTCAGCCCCCTGGAGAAGGAGGTGTGTGTGGAGTGGTACGCCCTTCCCACCGAAGAATATTTAAGACAAATCTGGGTTTCTGCAGTTGAGTCTCCTGGAAACATAAGATGGCCGGATGAAACTTTTTCAAACAAGTAGAAATCATCATACGTTTAAGTGGGGAGCTTAAACCTCAAACGTTCCAAGATATTACTGGAATTTCAGCTATTGGGGACAATTAAAGATGGGTACAAATAGGAACATATTGTCAGTGTTATGACTGTAAAGCTCTTCTCGGAACATAGGTACACAAGTCTGGATAGCTCTAATAAAGCCCTATTGGGCAGACTGGTAGGGAATACTGTCCACCGGCTCTTCCCCTGGTAAAGGGCCGATAGCACAGATTGTAAGCACCACGGCACTATGGTGCCAACTCTTGCATAGTAATAGTTCCATGGTCGACTACCTGCCATAAAGAACCCGCAGTGGAGAAAGGGCAAGTGAAAAAACAAAAAACAGGCCGTCAACAGGACAGGCCACTGTTTGTAATCCAAAGTTTAACCAAAACAAATATAGTGATTTTTCTGTACTTCTCATGTAGATAAGGCACATTTGTTCTTGTTAACTACACAAGATAGCTCAAAGTTCACATGGCAATATTATGTCCCACAGCAGAACAAAACATTTGTTTGTTTTAAAAAAATTATTAAAGAAAAAAAACAGTAAAATGAAAAGGAAAAACTGAGCAAAAAGGTGAACTTTCCTTACAAAGCTTGTAGAGAGCTCTGAACAAACAAGAACCAGTTGCCTGAACTTGTAGAAGTATACCACTCTTCAGTCTCCGCCTTCTTCATCCTCTCTGTGGTGGCCTAGGGCCTCTTCATTTCGATCTAGCCATGCGGCCGCCTCCTGGGCCGATTCAAAGAAGTGCGCCTGTCCGTTAGCAATGACCTGCAGCTTTGCAGGGTACAGCATTGCATATGTTAATTGTAGCGACCACAGATGGCTCTTTACACCCGAGAACTTGGCCTGGCGTCTCTCACTTTACCGGAGAAGTCTGGATAGAATGACACTCTGACGCCATTGAACTGAACATTGGTCTGCTCTCGGGAACATCTCAGCACTGCTTCCCTGTCTCTGTAGTGTAGGAGATGGGCTAGGATGGGTCTCGGGGGGGAGCCAGGTTACAGTGGGGAACCCGGAGTGCGATGAGCCCGCTGGACAGTGAAAAATGGGGAGAAGGCATCCTTTCCAAATATATCAATGAGCCATCCTTCAACAAAGGAGGTTGGGTCTCTCCCCTCGGTTTTCTCCATCAGCCCCAAAATACGTATGTTGTTGTGCCTCAGACGATTTTCCATGTCATCAGCTCTATTATTGGTTTCTTTGGCTAGCTGATGGGTGACATGGGCTTCCCGAGCAAAAGGTGGCAATTTATCTTCAATGTCACTTACTCTGCTCTCCACTGCAGTCGTGCATTCCCTGATCTTTTGAAAGTTATGTCTCAGCAAGGACACGTCCTCCCTCAAGCCCCCAATCTGTTCTTTTAGTGTATTGACTGAAGCTGTGCACTGCTCTGAGTATTTCAGCCAAAGTCGGTTGCTTAGGCTCATCAGCATCAGGATCTGTAGGCAGAGAGGAGAGCAGCTCTGCATGGCTCTCAGGCTCTCTATGCCATGCTGTATTTCCAGCCAACTGCCCCAGTTTATCATGTACAGGCAATGGGAATGTTTCTGCACCCCCCCCTCACAGTCAGATCCTGGTTTCCCTCTTTAGCCTTCTCAGCTCCCCTCGGCGTGCGCTGTGCCAGGGCGGCTCCATCTTGGATTTCGGGGCCCCAGAAATCCTCCTTTTTCCTTGCCATTCCGTGGGTGCAGAGGGCCGGGGGTGGACCAGGAGGTTGACTGGGTCGGTAGCCAGCTGGTAAGCTGTCGGGCACCTCTAGATCGCTGGGAGAGAATTAATAGCTGGTACTGGAGCAGAGCTGTGAGACACGCTTCCTCTCACATGCCGCTCCTGGCCACACATCTGGGATTATTAATATTAATATTGTATGTGGGTTATTAGTAACTGCATCTGTGATCCTACCAGGGAGTGGGGAAAACGTGTGCTATCGGTGGACCCGAGCTGAACACCACTACACTAGACCAATCCTTTTCCACTATGGTACTAAATGACCATCAACAACTCATGTGTTCCAGACATTCAGACAGAGGCACAGCTCAGTAAATTAGTAGCTTAAAAGATGCACTTTTTTATTTCTTATATTATATTATATTATAAAAGTTTTATAATATAAAGGACAATTTACCTGTGATTCAGTGAAGGAATCAAGAAAATGTGTTTTTTTGGCCAGCCAGGAATGGAGTGGAGGGAAATCGCCCATGTGACTCATATCCAAACTGAAAAATAAGGCTTTGGCTAAACATACACTTAGTTGTCCTGACTAGCATTTCTCAACTCAGAGCTTACCATTACTGCATGACTTTCAGACTTCCAGATTGAAGCTTAGCTTTATTAATTAGTAACAAGAAGCACTTTATGGATGTAGCACCCTCCTTGCGCAGGATGTTAGGCAAATTTAGTTTTTGGTTCCTTCTGTAGTCAAGGGAGCATTGGTTGTTTGCTTTGGTCTGTTCAGGGATTCACAGGCTGAGTTTAACTGCTTCCCCCTGCTTCTGGAAGAAGTTTCCAGAACATGGGGCTGAGACAGTCAAATGACCAGTCTAAATATTTATCATGCCCATGCCAATTCCTGGAGGGGAGTGTCCGGAAGGTGTCTGAGGAGGTGATATATTGTCTGGAGCCCTGGAGAGATGATTATTTTCTCAGCAGGGAGGGTTCTGAAGCCTCTGGGGCCTCTGAGAACCTGGAGTAATCTTCTGAGGAGCTGGCTGGGGACTTCACCAAAAGGAATTTGGTCCAGGCAAGTATTCTTTCCCTCACTGGACCAGGTCCGGAGAAAGCTAGAAGGTGTGTAGCTGTCCTGGGGTCTTATGTGTACTGACTGTAAATTGTAATCCCTGGTGACTGTGTGCTTTTGGGTTTAAAGTGCCAGAGGAAGTTATGGACTGAGATGGCTCTCAGAGGGTCTCAGGGTAATGGCCATTCCCTTGCGTCCCCAGAAAAACCCATGCATATGAGCCTAGAGAAGAGTGCCCACTGATTTCTATGCAAGTGTTTTTGGAGTATCCCATGCCCTAAACCCTCTGCTGTTTAATATTCTTCAAGCAATACATTTCAAAAGACATCTCCCACACTGCGTTATAGGAGCTGGAGTGTATGAACTGGTGCTTGTGGTGGTGGGCAGCCTCTGTACTATTAGGAGCCAGCTATTACTTACCAGTAGCCCCCATGGGGAAGCGCTACATATTTGTAAACAGTTCTAAAAAAATGCATTGTTGGTGGCCACCAAAGACTAGAATTAGAAACACTAGTACAGCTATATCTCTTGTTTCTTGTGGAGCTAGCCTTTTTTCCTCTTTTTAACAAGAAGGAAGTCTTAAAAAAACTTTCCAGGCTTAGGGAACCCCCTGTTAATATAAATAAAATTACAGCTTATGATACTATTATTGTGATGGTCAGTGAAAAGAATGTTCCTTACATTTCTTGTCATTGGGAAGAATCCCCCCTTACAGATAGCTAAAAAAATCACTGGTGTTGGCAGTTACTCATTTGAGAGGCAGAAGTTTCTTATTACCCAAGGAACCCCTAGGAACCTCTGGAGTCACGCTAGGGTCCCACAGAACTCTGGCTGAGAAAGGCTTAGCTAGACTGTCATCCACATATGCTTTCTGAAATGGACTCTGCCTGATGTGAACAACATTTCAATTCACTTACATAACTCCATTCTTGAAGTAACTTTTAAATGTGGCTGATTCATATCCTTGCACCTCTCTGTGTTGAATTGGGCTCCCCCCTAATGCCTCGTCCAGTTGTGATGTGTAGATTGCAGCCGCGCCTTGCTCATCCTGAGTGGAGTCCTTTCCGATCCAGTAGTGGACATCAGAAGCTGTACCTGTAGATGTCTGCTTGATCTGTGAAAGAACAAACCATAATAGATAAAACAAAGCCATTCTGAATTATTCACCAGGCACAGTTGGCATAGCTACAACAGAAAATACAGCAGAAGCTCCCTTTTGTATTTACAACACTTATTTATTTATTTTATTTCAGGTACTTATATAGCGCCGTCAATTTACGCAGCGCTTTACATATACATTGTACATTCACATCAGTCCCTACCCTCAAGGAGCTTACAATCTAAGGTCCCTAACTCACATTCATACATACTAGGGACAATTTAGACAGGATCCAATTAACCTACCAGCATGTCTTTGGAGTGTGGGAGGAAACCGGAGTACCCGGAGGAAACCCACGCAGGCACAGGGAGAACATGCAAACTCCAAGCAGGTAGTGTTGTGGTTGGGATTTGAACCAGTGACCCTTCTTACTGCTAGGCGAGAGTGCTACCACTACACCATTGTACTGCCCTACACTTTAAATATTATATAATTTCCTGATCATTCTTACCTTCTTTTAACAGAAACCTATCATGGAGGAAACAGGGATGCTGCCATTTGTGGACTCTTCTTCAAAGATTTGAGTCAGTGACCCCCAAACAAGTAAAGAAAAAGACTTGATTTGTCAGATCTGCCTAACCATTGGATAGTTGCCCTTATTACTAGCTAGCATATTCTTTAGGATCATATCATCTGTCCATGTTCTTTTTTTGTAACCAATATTAAAGTTAGTCTATGCTTTGACTACATAGGGCAAAGCAAAAGGTTTACTTTACAGTCAGTCACTGTAGAAAGGTTACTTACATTCCCTTTACTTCCGCACCTCTCTGTCCACTTCTGGGAGAAAATAGCCCTTCCTAAGCTCCACATTGATCTTAGTCCTTTACACAGGGTCCAGGATAAGGCAAAGTTCCCAACTGTCCCTAATTTTGAGGCACTGTACCTGATTTGGAACAAAGTCCCTCTTTACTCCTAATTTTTCTCTCATTTTGGTCTGATGTATATAGTTGTTTTTTATAATGCACTTTTCAGTGTATTTAATTATACACTTTTGATGTAAGTGCAATACTTTTATATACTTAATAAAGCCAATACAGAATTACACTATGGTTAGCTTTTCTTTCTGGGCCTTCTGTTGACTGGGACGAGATCCGACTTCACAGTGGTTGTAAGGTGTATGAGATCCTGCTGCAGCAATCCATCCCACGATCAGTTCCCTCTACAAGCATCTGCGCAACCTTAAAGGCCTTGGCTGGGCTATAGCCACATGCCTGTTTTGCTTGCCCTCTGGTAAGCAAGTTTTTCGTAAGGTGGCGGTGCACTGTTTATGACATGAATCACTATGGTGTTCACCAAGAGAGGGATCTTCACTTTACCATCAATACACAGATTCATGCTATCTATCTATTTATGCTTAATTCTTTGGACTTTGCATATATCAGTTTGGACTATTTAGCGTGGCTCTATATTTTTAATATTTTTTTTTTGTGTTGTGTATTCTACACCGAGCTGCAGCTTTCTTATTAGTGTGTTTGCATTAGCGCGGTATTAGTCCTTTTTTTTACAAGCTTTGAACAAGTAAAGCCCAAATTTTCTTTTAATAGGTTTTGAGTGTGAAAGGGTTGGAACCTTTGTCAGGTTTTTCTAGCTGTCTGTATTCCCTAGACATGTACACTGACAAAAAATTAGTTGTTTTCGTTTCATTAGTTTTTTTGCTTTTTTCGGAAATTCGGGAATTTGGAAATTCGAAAATTCGGAAAAGCGAAAATTCTGATTCTTAAATTTTCAAATTTTCGAATGCCCGAATTTCGGATTTCCGGTTTTTCGAATTTCCAAATTTTCGGATTTCCGAATTTTCAAATTACTGGATTTTCGGATTTCCGAATTTCCAAATTACTGGGTTTTCGGATTTCCAAATTTCCGAATTTTCACATTTCCAAAATTCCAAATTTTATGAATTTTTAGATTTTCGGAAATTCAAAAATTTGAAAATCTGAAAAACAAGAAAATCAGTAAAATTCGAAATAATAACTTACTTTTTTTACAAGCTTTGAATAAGTAAAGCCCAAATTTTCTTTTAATAGGTTTTGAGTATGAAAGGAGAACCTTTGTCAGGTTTTTCTAGCTGTCTGACTATTCCCGCTGAGGAGATTGATCCTCTCTGTTTGTCCTAGTTACCTTCTGTACAGAGCGTGAAATTCAACATTTTTAAGTTGTCACAGCAACAGAAGGTGAGGGCAAATCTGAATATAGTTTGCATGTTCTCCCTGTATTTCCCTGTGTTTCCTCCAAGTACTCCGGTTTATTCCCAGTTCCCACATTCCAAGGAAATGCTGCTAGGTTAATTGGTTCCTGTCTAAATTGGCCCGGATTCACTAATGCGAATGTAACAATAGCACTGCATAAATTGTCAGTGGTATATAGAGTAAATACCTATAATACATATAAAATATTTATTAAGCCTTACACTGGGTAAACCTGTTCTAGTGACATCTAACAAAGAGAGGATATTCCCTTGCTTTGGAGAGAAACTGAGACAGGAAGTGAAAGGAAATCTTACCGAAGGGACACAGACAGAAAGAAAAACTGACAGGGGTCTTAACCAATCTAGCCAAAAAAATGCTTTACATGCACTTTGAAGGGTCAGTTTGTCAATATTTTCATCAAAGATTTAAAAGAGAAGTTGTCTTTTATTTTCCAGGGTTGTGGGCAGAACCCGAACATATTGTCCTGATCTTTCCCTAGCCTGAACTGGCTCTGTGATGTCAGCCGTCAGCGAGCTTCTGCCCGCTGTCTGCTAAAAACGGGTCTCAGGATTGCAGAACAAATTACATTCCACAGTAAAAGTACAGCCAAACAAGCTTTGGCTGTACTTCTCTTTTAATTAAAAAAATGTGTGTATACTGAGTGAAAGTTGTGTAAATCTTGGGTTAAAGCACTAATAAACAGACCTGTGTCACAGCAACTGGTAAAAAAGTCATTGCTGGCAAAACTAGGCCTGAGGTAAAACAGCAGTCAGCCCATTGTTCTGTTACTATTATATGAAGGAAGAGTACAAAGATAGGTGTGTTTTCCAGTGATTCATCACCTCTGAGTCATAAATTATGAATGACACATCTGGGGTAAACCTCATTTGATTATTTCAAACCTGTTCAGGGGAATTCGTAGAAAGTGTCTACTGGGAACTACGTGAATATATATCATGAGTCAGTAAAGCTACCAACATAGATGGCAGGAATTTCCTAATCTGGTGCAGGCCATTTAAATGGGCCATACCACTACAAAAGTGTTGCTAGAACTTGCATTCCCCCAAATGTCACAGCTACATTTCAGTTATATCCTTAAAGACTTAAAGGGGTTGTAAAGGCAGAAGTTTTATTTTATCTTGCATTTTATACATTAAGATCAAAAGCCTTGTGTGTGCAGCAGCCCCCCTAACACTTATCTGAGCCCATCTCTGTCCAGCGAATTCCACGAGTGTCTCAGCTGTCCGAGATTCTCCCTCCTGATTGGCTGAGACATAGCAGCAGTGCCATTGGCTGCCGCTGCTGTCAGTCAAAGTCAGCTAGCGAATCAGGGGAGAGAGGGGGGTCGGGGCTCTGTGTCTAAATGGACACAGGGAGCTGTGACTCGGCTCGGGTGCCCCCATAGCAAGCTGCTTGGTGTGGAGGCACTGAAGAAAAGGAAGGGGCCAGGATCACAGTAGAGGGACCCAAGAAGAGGAGGATTTGGGCTGCTCTGTGCAAATCCACTGCACAGAGCAGGTAAGTATGACATGTTTGTTATTTTTACAGGAAAAAAAATGAAAATTTACAATCACTTTAAGTGCTGCCAAGATTAAAAAAAAAACTAGCACAAGGGACATATCTAACAGTCAGTAGAATGTGTCCTTTGTGCTGATACCACTTCATTTAGATGCAATCCTCTTCTGTCTGTCCGCTGTATTCTTCTAGTGTGGCGGGGTTAATAAAACTAAGGGGCTGTCACAGGCTGCCATCAAGAGAGCCTGACTACGCCTGCTCTTTAGTCCCCTCTCACACCAGCGGACCGATCAGTCCACCCATTGTTCTCTATGGGGAGCCAGATTCAAATGAATATGCGTCCGGGCCACCAAAAACATCTGTCAGATCGGATCGGATGACAGTCAGATGGAAATGAACAGTCGGTCCATTTCCATCCGACCACCCATAGGGAACAGCTGGCTGTGTCCGCAATGCATAGCGGAGCGGACACGGACCTGTCATCCGCCTGCTCAGCGGGGGGTCAGCGGACAGATCCCCTGCTGAGCAGGTGGATCCACTTAACAGAATACACCCTGTCTGAAAAGGGCCTTATACCCAGCTGTTCCATGCTTAGAAGCCATATTAAAGCTTCTATAAATGAAGTGTGATCTAAGTATGGTCTAAGTATGGAGGATGATTTATAGGTCTATCCAATCCATTCATATATCACTTACCATTCATAAAAGCTGTAGTATGGCTTCTAGGAATGGAGCAGCTTGGCAGTAAGGGCGGGCATAGTTGCTCCCAACTGTCCCTGATTTCAAGGGACTGTCTCTGTCCCTCTTTCCTCCTCATGTGCCCCTCATTTTGGTCTGATCTATATAGTTCTATATAAAATGCACTTTTATAAAATGCACTTATCTTTCAGAAAGTGTTTCCCAGTGCTAAACCTTTCATCCCATTTCTAAATTGCTGCATTTGTAAATTTCAAAAGATAGTAGAAAGGTATAGTAGTGGTAAAAAAAAAAAAGCACTTGTGGGTTTAACTAATCATTTTTTGTATAATTCTTCTTTAAGGGGGCGTGGCAAGGGGTGTGTCCTATGCCTACATACTTTTGCTAATAGGTATCCCTCATTCCCATCTCAAAAAGTTGGGAGCTATGATAGTTGGGCTCTCTTAATGAGAGCCTGTGACAGCCCCTTAGTTAACCCTCACCGCATCGGAAGATTAACTCAAGGGTGGGGGGCGTTTATGGACGGAGGAGGATTTCACCTTAAAGAATAGACAATAGCACAAGGGACACAACTAGGGTTGCCACCTCATCCCTTTAAACTCGAACACATATTCATTATACAGGTTCTGTGGCTGATTAAGGTGGTAATTAAACTCACTTTGTGCCTTATCTGCATTAAATTAGCCTCAGAACCTGTGTAATTCATATGTGTTCGGGTTTAAAGGGATGAGGTGGCCACCCTAGACACAACTGACTGTAAGCAACAGTCCTTGCGCCAAAGTTTCCATTTTTTTTTTAAATTTTGGCTGCACTTAGGCTTTAAATATGCCCTTTTTACAGTGCCAACCACAGAGAATGTATGGTGACTTGTTTGATTTGATGCATTCTTGTTATATCCTATGCTTTAAAAATGACCATGAAATAGTCAACTGTAGAGCAGAAAATGTTGTCACCATAGGCCTCAGGCTGTGTGACCTTTCCACAGAACCACGTCCACACATGTATCAGCAATGCATCTTAGTACAACTGAATGGCGATGGCTGCCAACATCAGATTAGTAAAAAATCCGTAAAAAAGTTAAAAAATTAAAAATTAAAAAATTAAAATTTAGTAAAAAAGTTATTTTTCTTTCTGCGTTCTATTTTTTTTCTTTTAATCTAATGTAGTATTGCTAGGCTAGATGCTGGAGAGCTGCTGCAGAAGGACAGGCACAGTTTATTGTGCAGATTGAGCTGGAATTGCTATTGTCTGGGATGTGTTCCAGGCATGGTTGGCTTTTCCTGTTTGATCCTGTCAAAATAATGTGTCACCTTTAGCAAACATGTACATTCCTTCCTTTCCTTCACCCTTGACTACCTCCTCATTAAAGAGATCACCTTTGTAAAACCAATGTGAATAGGAGACGCAGATGGCTTGCTTTAACTACCATTTCTTCATTTAACCCTTTCATAGGTTTACTGGGGTTCCACCCAGAAAAAAAAAACAAAGTTCTAATTTGACTGCTAACTTAAAGCTGTATTAAGCCAAAATACCAAAAATGTAATATATTGCAGCTTACCAATCATTAGATGTGGTGGCTGCATTCGTTTTCTTTTTTAGGCTTTTTCCCCCTTCTGTTTTCACCTGGTGATCTGGCCAGTAACACACTCCCCTGTATTAGGCTTGGTTCACACAAATGCGTTTTTTTATGCTTTTTGCAGAAAGGCATGTAGTGCATTTTGCCACGTTTTTCATTTTTAAATACAAAAAATGTGCCAAAAAACACCAAAAAAGCATAAAAAAACGCAAATTGTGGCAAAAACACGGTAAAATTGCAGTAAAAAAATGCAAAAAGAACTGCAGGAACGCTCAAAAGCAAACTGCCTAGGTGTGAATGGAGCCTAAAGCCTCGTACACACGCTTAGATTTTTGGACGACTGGACGTCCATTTTTTGTGCCATGCTAGTCTCATGTCGAAAGTGAAGAAGTTACTCACAATACGACAGAATACAACGTCAGAAGTGATGTAATGTGTTGAATAGTTTTGTATGTATTCTTTCGTTTCTGAGCATGCGTAGTCTTGGCTCTTACGTTTTTTTTCGAAATGAAAATCAGATGTTGAGTTCACGTACATCAAAAATTTTATAGACTGCGCATCCAGCTTTTGTCTGACGAAAAAGCGAAATCGGCTGTTGAAAGCACCGTACTAACGATCCGAAAATCGGCAGACAGCTCGTCGTACGAATTTTTCCATCCGATTTTCATATCGTGTGTAGAGTGCCTCCACTCTGCATGAAGGAGCACAGATTCACCTTTGGACAGCAGTATTGTCAGTCTGGGGGGAGGGGAGTGTTAAATGTACTAGCAGATTTAGATACACTAACAAACTGAATGTGAACACCAGCTCATACTTTATAAACAGTTACAGCAAACAGTTTTACGTAAATAAATAAAAGTTGATCATTGTAAGCACACCTGGTCAATGGTTTGTACCAACACATCTGCAGGACAGCTTGTTCTGTTGAAAAACAACAGATTTACTAGCAGGATCACCAGGTAAACATTAAAGAAAGAAAGCCTAAAAATAAAAACTTAATGCAGCCACCACATTCCCTCACTTCATATATTGGCTATGGGACAGGACGTTAAGCGTAATCTCCACAATGGGACACAAATGGCAAAACAACTGACAAGAGCTATAATCCTCCCTCCAAAATGAAAAAAAAAAAGTTTAGCCTTTAGTTGTACTTTAACTGAGATTTATATCATAGAGTCTATGAGGTCAATCCACTAAGAGTTAATTAACGGCAAATAAAATGCAGTAAAATAGCATTAGCGTTAAATCAGTTTTAAAAATGCAATTCACTAAGAATTTTACGTTAATGAATGCGATGTTTGATTGAGCGGTAACTACCGCATTTTTTATGCGGTAATTTATTGCATTGAGCTGGTTGCTAAGGAGCGGGCCGGGAAGCTGACTGCCGCGTCCTTAACGGATGACTCATTAGCTGTGGATTCCCCATAGTACTCCTACCCATTCACCAAAAAAGTGTGAGTGTTAGTTCACACCAGACGCAGTTCCATTCAGTTACGTGCGCTTTTTTTTTGCACAAAATGCATGCACAGTGTTTTCCATGTATTCCAATGGCTCTAGTTCACACCATGCAGTCAGTTTTCGGTCAGTTTCTGCACCTGAAACTGACCGGAAACTGACTGCATGATGTGAACTAGAGCCATTGGAATACATGGAAAACACTGTGCATGGATTTTTAGTGCAGAAAAAAAGCGCACGGAACTGAACGGAACTGCGTCTGGTGTGAACTAGCACTAAAAGTGAATAAAGATAGTACAAAAGTTTTTGACAATTCCTTTATTAAAAAATAAAAAACTGTTCCCGGATGTAGATCCATTGTCAATCAAGATGCCTGCTGCCACCCCCGGACCCAAAAAAAGGAAAATAAATGAGCTCTGCTCATGACAAATGCTCCCACAGTCTGCCTGCTCCGCCGTTTGACAGTTCATAAATAAGGGGCTTGGTGGCACCACCCCCTTGTTATATCACCAACTGGTGTATGCTGGGTCAGACCCGACCCGACCAAAAGGGCCTGGTATTCATTGGGGGGACTTCACGTTGTTGTTGTTTTTTTTTTTTTTCATCATTTTTAATTGTCTGCATGTTTTTTTACATTCAGCTGTCAGCGGGCAACCCGCTGATAAATCATCTATTGTTAACCACTTAAGCCCCAGACTATTTGGCTGCCCAAAGACCAGAGCACTTTTTACGATTCAGCACTGCGTTGTTTTAACTGACAATTACGCAGTCGTGCGGAGTGGCTCCAAAACAAAATTGACGTCCTTTTTTCCCCACAAATAGAGCTTTCTTTTGGTGGTATTTTGATCACCTCTGCGGTTTTTATTTTTTTCGCTATAAATAAAAAAATAGCGACAATTTTGAAAAAAAAAACGCATTATTTTTTACTTTTTGCTATAATAAATATTCCCAAAAAATTATATAAAAAACATTTTTTTTCCTCAGTTTAGGCTGATACGTATTCCTCTACATATTTTTGTTAAAAAAAAAAATCGCAATAAGCGTTTATTGATTGGTATGCGCAAAAGTTATGGCGTCTACAAAATAGGGGATAGTTTTATGGCATATTATCATTTTATTAATACTTTTTTTTTTTACTAGTAATGGCGGCGATCAGCGATTTTTATCGTGACTGCAACATTATGGCGGACAGCTCGGACACTTTTGGTGCAAATTTGGGACCATTCACATTTATACAGCGATCAGTGCAATTAAAAAATGCATTGATTACTGTGTAAATATGACTGGCAGTGAAGGGGTTAACCACTAGGGGGCAGTGAAGGGGTTAAGTGTGTCCTAGGGAGTGATTCTAACTGTGGGGGGCGTGGCTATGTGTGACACGACACTGATCACCTCTCCGGATTACAGGGAGCTGTGATCAGTGTCCTGTCACTAGGCAGAACAGGGAAATGCTTGTTTACATCAGCATTTCCCCGTTCTTCTTCTCCGTGAAATGATCGCGGGTATCCCCGCGTACATCGAGTCTGCGGGACCCGCGATCACACTCACGGAGGTCGGGGCAGGCGCCCAGAAACTGCTTCTTAAAGGGCAATGTACAGATATGTTAATCTGCCTTTACGTGCCTTTCTGTCGACGCATATCGGTGTGAGCGGGTCGGCAAGCAGTTAAGGAAGCAGCAGCCGGCCCATGCTGTTTCTGACAAATACCGCATGCGATACTGCCAACAAAAGCCTAGTGATAAATATTGTGTGTTTTTTTTAACTCTCTGTTCCTTTTGTGAATCAGGCTGAAGGGCTTACCGCATATTTTTTTTGACGATATTTACCAACACATTTTTCATTTTTTATTTTGCAGTATTTTCTTTTTGTGAATTTGACTTTATTTACCGCATACGATTATTTATGCACATGAGTCACGTGACCATGCAGTAAACGTTAGTGAATTGACCCACAAGTCTGCAAAAAAAAAAAAAAAAAAGTTTCTTTTAATAAAGTTGTTATTTTATATCTGCTAGTTTCTCATATACGTTTAGAGGGACCAAGAACTGCAGTGCAGACCTGGAGTGAGAAAATGACAGCTTCCATTTGAATCTTTTCATCCAGGTATTTATTTTACAAAGCGTTTCCTTTGAAGCTCAAAGCTCTGTGTTTTTATTAGCTTCCAGCACTGCATATATTATGTGTGCGCTGCATCCCAATCTGTCTCTGTCAAAGAGAGAACTTTAAAGTACCATTGGCATGTATGGAAATGTATCTGACTTCTGGAAGAGTGAGCCTCAACATCAATACAATAAAAAGATACATATAAATGTAAAATTTGTGATTTCCTCTCACTTTTCCTCCTGACGACAACAGTTACAGTATAGAAAGATGGATTGAATTTCATCAGTAAAAACCTGACATGTGTACTAATCACTCCCCACTATCCAAACTTGAAGAATGTTTGGGCTGGATTCCTGTAGAAACTGCAAATCACTATAGTAGGAACGTATCCTTACTAGCTTCAAGGTCCTGTGCTAAGCATCTGCCTTTCTGCATCATGAACACAGGAGGTCGCTCACTCGGTATGAGCGCCATTCAGGGAACACCTTGCATTTTCTCAATGAATGCAAAATGTACTCAGACTGAATGAGGTAGAGAGGTAGGGTGGTCATGGAACGGTCTCCACATTATCCAATCAGGGAACATTATGCATTTATTGAGAAATTTTTTTCTGAATGGTGCTTGCGCCGAGCAAACAACATCCTGTGCAAACTAAGCAGCAGGGCAGCTGCTTGGCATGGAAACCCGAAGCTACTACAGTGATTTCCAGCTTCTACGGGAATCCCACAAGTATGCCACATAACATACATTAGTTCAAGCTGGACCAATGAAACTATGTAGATAGTATAGCATAGATCAGTGATGGCGAACCTTTTTGAGCCCAAGTGCCCAAACAGCGACACAAAACCAACTTATTTATTTCAAAGTGCCAACATGGAATTAAACCTACCAGCGGCTCTGTACAGAGGATGGGACTGATCATCCCTCTGAATGAGCCCTAAGGGACCAAAAATGTACGATTCTGCCCAGAAAAAACTTTTTCTGCTTTTTCAAAGGAGTGCGTTACGCTCAGAATACAGGAGTCAGAGATGCGTTGTGCTCAGAATACAGGAATCAGACATGCGTTGTGCTCAGAATGCAGGGATCAGACATGCGTTGTGCTCAGAATACAGGGATCAGACATGAGTTGTGCTCAGAATACAGGGATCAGACATGCGTTGTGCTCAGAATACAGGGATCAGACATGCGTTGTGCTCAGAATACAGGGATCAGACATGCGTTGTGCTCAGAATACAGGGATCAGACATGCGTTGTGCTCAAAATACAGGGATCAGACATGCGTTGTGCTCAGAATACAGGGATCAGACATGAGTTGTGCTCAGAATACAGGGATCAGACATGCGTTGTGCTCAAAATACAGGGATCAGACATGCGTTGTGCTCAGAATACATGGATCGGGGGGTGATGTGAAGGCCAATAGAGGACACTGCTATGGGTATGACCCTTCCTAAAGCAGTGTTCTCTGGCCCCTTCACATACCCACCACATACACAGCAGTGCCCTCTGTGCCCCCCTTTCCCCCATAGCACTGTCCTACCTGTGTAATTGCAGACAGAGTCCTCCACATTGTCATGCTTTAGCGCCCTTCGCCCGAGCCCCTGCACAGGAAGCCGCTCTCCTATTGGCCTCAAAGTCCAGGAAGGGAGGCATTCTTCTCTTCCTCTGTATCGCAACGCTGCTTACAGAGGCAGATACTCCGTATCCTTCCCACTGGGCTGCCCTCAGTGCATGCAGGGAGGGTTTTGCTTACATCTGCCGCCCCGCTGCCTGATCGATCGCACTGATGATAGGAAGCGAGCCGACTCCTCCGCGCCTGCACTGCCAGTGCAAGAGGCTACCTTGCTGGGGGACTCCCTCCCCTATCCTGGCAGCGCACTGAGTGCCCACAGAGAGGGCTCGGCGTGCCAGCTGTGGCAGGCGTGCCATAGGTTCGCCATCACTGGCATAGATTATTCGATAGATCTGATCGGTGCAGTATTAAACAGACCACACAGATACTTTGTAATAAAAAAAAAATGAAAGAAGCCCCTTGAGAGCCAAGTAAGTCTGTACAATAGATATGGCCGGCTTCTCATTTGCCTTGTACTCTAAATAATAGAACAACTGGTTGGATTTTGGAGGTGCAAGAAAACATTAACCTCATCTAAGAAATACCTGAGAGTGATAAACTATAGTCAGATTTATCTCATTCTATCTCAGCTATTTAAATCCCCTGTGATTTGTGACATTGATACCTTTGTATCACATAACTTTTACCTTTTACACCTGCACGGTCTGAAGTGGTGCATTAACAAATCAAATGAATTGCCTGCCAGGGTACCTCAATGGACGAATAAAAAAAATATTACCCTATTTTTAACTCTGTCTCCTCCTCTCCACTTCGTCTTTCTGTGGGGTCCCCCAAGGTTCTGTCCTCAGACCCCTTCCTCTTCTCCATCTACACCTCCTCTCTTGGTCACTTGATAAACTCCCATGGCTCCCAATACCATCTCTATGCTGACGACACCCAAATCTATCTCTCTACTCCTCACCTCACTCCTTCAGTCTCCTCTCACATTACTAACTTATTCAGTGGCGGCCCGTCTATAGGGGGCGCATGGGCGCCACCCCCCCTCCAGGCAGTCACAAAAAAAAAAAATGTAAAAAAAAAATTTTTTAATATTGGCCCTTTGAAAAAAATACAAAAAAGGTCCTTAAGTGCACTGTGTTCGGATGCCGGACACAGTGTGACGCCGGACACAGTGCAATTATGGGAAGCGCCACGTCTATGCAATCACAAGATTGCAGATGCAGAGCTTCATTTGCGGGCGTTTGCGGGCCTTCCGAAGCGCCGAGTAGCTTCCGCCCGGCACTCGTAGTATCTATTACTACGGCTGGGCGGTTTGATTGACATCTCAGTTTGAAGTCACTTCCTGTTTTCTCTCTCTCATTGCGCCCTGGAGAGAGGAAACAGGAAGTATGAGAGGAATGGACCCCTCCATCGCCGCTGTGGAAGGAGACACAGCAGGAGAGGACAACACACAGCAATGTAAGTAGCACTGTGCTGCTCCCACGGAGAACGGGGGCGGGGGTTCGATGGGACACAGGCAAGGCTGCATTTGGTGGACACAGGCTGCATTTGGTGGACACAGGCTGTATTTGGTGGGACACAGGCTGTATTTGGTGGGACACAGACTGCATTTGGTGGGACACAGACTGCATTTGGTGGGACACAGGCTGCATTTGGTGGGACACAGGCTGCATTTGACGGGACACAGGCTGCATTTGGTGGGACACAGGCTGCATATGGTGGGACACAGGCTGCATATGGTGGGACACAGGCTGCATCTTATGGGACACAGGCTGCATGTAAGGACGGACTCCGCTGGGGACACCTGATGGCATCTGGTGTCAGGCGACGTAACTAGTAACACGCTCAAGGCTCCCACTGATTCTGCATTATGGTGAGTTGAATGACTTCATTTTATATTACAATGTAATAATAGAAATAATGCGCTTCAATCATCCTGACACCATAACAACCATGGTGCCGGGATGATTGAAGTGCTAACACCAGGTGTTTGGAATATCTTTATCTGCTGATTGTTAAACTTTCTAGAATACACATATTTCTATTGTTGTGTAGGATCTGGGCCTACTGTCCCTCCATCCCTCTCTCCCTCCATCCCTCGTTAATCTCAAACGCTAGCCACACCACCTTAGAGCCATGCCCACTATTTCACTGAAACCACGCCCATTTTCACCAAGTCGGAGGAGTCAAAAAGGAAGGGCAGGGTCTGGAGCCCCCCCATCCTAAAACTTCACTAGCCGCCACTGTGACTGGCATATCAGTATTGATGTCACCCCACTTAAATTCAATCTTTCTAAAACTGAGTTCATAATATCCATCAAGATCAATAAAGCAACCCTCAGTCCCTCCCCTCATGCCAGGGTGCTAGATGTAATCCTAGACTCTGACCCATCCTTTCAGCCCAAAATCTATTCGCTGTCTAAATCCTGTAGACTTCATCCAAGCATGTACAGGCCATCGGGACTACTGGGAGTTTCCCGGTGGGCCGATGGCTCAGTGGGCCGGTTTCAGTGGCTGCCTAATTTGCCTATTGAATCGTTCTCCACTGGGGAGGTCCACGGCGATCTACCCGTCAATCACCGACAGCTGGCACCTGACGGGTAGATCAAGATTTAGACAGCATGCAGAGTAGTGCAGGAAGTGTCTGTGATAAGTTCACTCTCATGTCACGCTGCTCCCAGGCGGCCCCTTCTCTCTTCTCGTCCATCCCAGTCCCAGATGCTGTCACAAGCAAATGGGGATAGACGAGAAGAGAGGAGGGGCCATCGGAGCAGCATGACATGAGAGAGAACTTATCACAGACGCTTCCTGCGCTACTCTGCATTTGAAATAAAAGGCTAGAAACTATGTGCCTGATGTCACGTGCCCCATGTACCCTGATGTCACGTGCCCTATTGTTGCGTGCCCCACGTACCCTGATGTCACGTACCCTGATGCCGCGCGCCCCGCTTACCCTGATGCCGCGCAGTGATATAGTATAGTGGGTAGATAATTAATTAGTAGTTATAATCTTCCACAGCAACCCAATTCTTCCAGAGAGATGCACTTTATTGACTTCCAACACAGAACAAAGTCTTGCAACAGATGACAAAATCCAACAGAGTAAACGAATACTAGCCTTCAGAGCCCCATGTTTCCTAGACCTGTGCCTTCATAATCACACAGAGACATAGTGAATAGACTGAACGCCATGTTATATTCACTATACACTGAATGGCTGAGCAATTTGATTGGCCGTTTCCATTAGGCCTTTGATCTGCTTCTGTCTTTCAGAGTGACCGACAATGACCCCTAGACGTAAACGGCTGCAGACAGAAACTGCCCTAATTTGCATTCTTGCATTTTAACATTAACATAGCCCAGAGTCACTATCTGTCCCTTTTGATATGTGGAGTAAATTTTGTTTGGCCAGTTCCCCTTTGATCAACAAGTCCCCTTTGAACAATGTGCCCCACGTGCCATGATGTCACGTGCCTTGATGTCACGTGCCTTGATGCCCTGTACCCCGATGTGCTGTGCCCTGTACCCCGATGTGCTATACCCTGTACCCCGACGTGCTATGCCCTGATATGCTGTGTCCTGTACCCTGATGTACTGTGCCCTGACGTGCTGTGTCCTGTACCCTGATGTGCCCTGTCCTGATGTGCCATGTCCTGTGCCCTGATGTGCTGTGACGTATCCAGATGTGCTGAGCCCTGAAGCGCTGTGTCCTGTGCCCTGATGTGATGTGTTCTGTACCCTGATGTGCTGTGCCCTGTCCTGATGTAGCCTGATGTGCTGTGCCCTGATGTGCTGTGCCCTGATGTGCTGTGCCCTGTACCCTGATGTGCTGTACCCTGATGTGCTGTACCCTGATGTGCTGTACTCTGATGTGCTGTGCCCTGGGCCGGGCTGGATGAAGTCCAGGGCCACATTTTTGTCCCAGTCCAGCCCTGACTTCATCTCCATAACATCTCCAAAATATGCCCCTTTTTAACCATTGAAACCACTTAGAAACTTATTTACTCCCTTGTTTTCTCTCGCCTTGACTATTGTAACTCCCTCCTCACTGGCCTACCTCTTCGCAGGCTATACCTTCTTTAGTCCATCATGAATGCTGCTGCCAGGCTCATCCACCTTACTAACTGTTCAGTGTCCACCACCCTTCTCTGCCAATCCCTCCACTGGCTTCACATTGCCCAACAAATAAAGTTCAAAACATTAACAATAACCTACAAAGCCATTTACAACTCTGACCAGATCCTTTTTTGCTGGGGTCCGCCGCCGGCGCTTCAGGCTCCTCCTCATCAGCGAATGCCCCCATAGGAAGCCGCTTTCCATGGGGGCACCCACATGGGCTCGCCCCTGAGCCGCCCCCGTCTGCGTCTATTGACACAGAACAGGCGGCTTAGCCCCACCCCCAGCTCCCTCATCACAGAATTTGATTGACAGTAGTGGGTGCCAATGGCTCCCACTGCTATCAATCTGCCCAGTGAGGCAGACAGCAGATAGAACCACTGCTCTCGTGCACATCGCTGGATTTGTCCAGGCTCAGGTAAGAATAAGGTGTGTGGGCTGTGAGGATTCTGCAGCACAAAAGGTTTTTTTAATTTAATGCACAAAGCCTTAAGGCCTTTAACCACTTAAGGACCAGCCTCGTTTTGGATTTTAGGTGTTTACATGTTTAAAACAGGTTTTTCTGCTAGAAAATTACTTAGAACCCCCAAAAATTATATATGGTTTTTCTTCTAACACCCTAGAGAATATAATGGCAGTCATTGCAATACTTTTTTTTGCACCGTATTTGCGCAGCGGTCTTAAAAGCGCACTTTTTTTGGAAAAAATTCACTTTTTTGAATTAAAAAATAAGACAACAGTAAAGTTATCCCAATTTTTTTTTATATTGTGAAACATAATGTTACGCCAAATAAATTGATATCCAACATGTCATGCTTGAAAATTGCGCCCGCTCGTGAAATGGCGTCAAACTTTTACCCTCAAAAATCTCCATAGGCGACGTTTAAAAAATTCTACAGGTTGCATATTTTGCGCTACAAAGGAGGTCTAGGGCTAGAATTATTGCTCTCTCTCTCTACCGGTCGCTGTGATACCTCACATGTGTGGTTTGACCACCGTTTTCATATGCGGGCGCTACTCGCGTATGCGTTCGCTTCTGCGCGCGAGCTCGTCGGGACAGGGGGGTTTTAAAAATTTTTTTTTAATTTTTATTATTTATTTTACAATATTTTATTTATTTTTACACTGTTTAAAAAAAAAAAATTGTGTCACTTTTATTCCTATTACAAGGAATGTAAACATCCCTTGTAATAGAAAAAAGCATGGCAGGACCTCTTAAATATGAGATCTGGGGTCAAAAAGACCTCAGATTCATATTTACACTAAAATGCAATAAAAAAAAAGTCATTTAGAAAAATGACATTTGAAAAAATATGCCTTTAAGAGGCGTGGACGGAAGTGACGTTTTGACGTCGCTTCCGCCCAGCAGTGTCATGGAGACGAGTGAGCGCCATCTTAGCCTCACTTGTCTCCAGACACACCAGAGAGCAGGACGCGATCGCCTCCGCCGCTACCGACGGATCCGGTAAGCGGCGGAGGGCACCGGATCGCGGCGGGAGGGGGGGGCCCCTCTCCCGCCACCGATAAAAGTGATCTCGTGGCGAATCCGCCGCAGGGACCACTTTTATCTGAAAGCCGGCCGCCGCACGAAAACGGGGATACCGGGGTTATGGCAGCTAGCTGCTGCCATAACAACGATATCCCCGTTCAAAGTTTGGACGTACATCGTCGTGCGGCGGTCGGGAAGTGGTTAATTTGCATTAGCACCCCAACGCACCTAGCCAGCACACCACAATGCATGTGAACTATCTGTGCACTGTGGCATATTGCATTGCAAAAAATGTCCGAAAAAATATGAGCTGCAGTGTGGTGCTGCAATTCTAAGTAAATGGTTTGTCCTACTGCAATATATGGTAATGCCCCATGTGAACGCTTGTTATGTCTCATGCACACTGGACATTTTTGCTATCGCTCCTAAATGCCTTTCCTCCTGGCAGTGGTGTTTTGGCAGAAGAAAAGCTTGACACGTGTAACGCATTTAGGGGCATCAAGCTCTTGGGCGTTAATTCATTTCATTGGCCAGAATAGTAATTTATTCTTGCCATTTAAATTAATTAAAGTGATTCTAAAGCCTTAGGTTTTTCATCTTAATGCATTAAGGTGAAAAACCTTCTGTGTTGCCCCCCAGCCCCCCCTTTTCCTTATCTGAGCCCATCGGTTCCATCAATGTGCACGAGCGCAGCGGCTCCCTCTGCTGTCTCCCTCCTCATTGGACAGGTTGAGCCAATCGCTCCCGCTGCTGTAAATCAAATCCGGTGACATGGGGGTGGGGGGCAGGGCCGAGTCCTGCTGATTGTGTGAATGGACGCAGCAGCGGGACTCAGGAGCAAGCACGCACAAGTGCCCCCCAGAGATAGCGGCTTTCCCTGGGGGCACCGGATAAAGAGGAGGAGTCGGAAGGGCCGGCGGGGGATCCCAAAAGCAGAGAATCGGGGCTGCTCTGTGCAAAACCATTGTACAAAGCAGGTAAGCAGTGTTTTTTTCTGGCTCTAAACATCCTTGCCTCTGTGTACATGCAGGAGGAGGGGGTATTAAACGTGCCGAAACCTCCAGAATTGGCTTTGCGACAAAATCAACCAAGCTTGTCGAGTTTGACAGGTTTTGTTAAGCTCAGACACAAACGGAAGGAATCTTCCTTGTAATCTAGGAATAACCTTTCATTTATGGGTACTAGAATTAGGCCAACTTCAAAAGAAATACAAATTACATATAATTTACAGAAGAAAATTCTCACTTGAATTGTTTTAAGGGCAAATTTAAATAGGTGTTTAAGACAGTTGTCAGATAATGTAGATACTAGGCAGCTACAACCCAAAAAGATTCAATCTATTTGGTGGTGTGGCAGAAATGTCACATGTGCACAATGGCCATTGTCACAGCATAAGAACTATACGCGAATAGAGACCTGTGAACGATACCTGTAATATTATGCCATACTCTAGGAAAAGACATACAGGTGTATCTCAAAAAATTTGAATATTATCAAAAGGTTTATTTATTTCAGTAATTCAATTCAAAAAGTGAAACTCATGTATTTTAAATAGTTTAATTTACGCAGAGAGAAATATTTCAAGAATTTATTTTTTTTTAAATTTTGATGATTATGGCTTACAGCTAGTGAAAACCCAAAATTTAGTATCTCAAAAAATTTGAATAATACATAAGATCAATATAAAAAAAATGATTTTTCATACAGAACTGTTGTCTTACTGAAAAGTATGTCCATGTACAGTATGGTATGCACTCAATACTTGGTCTGGACTCCTTTTGCATGAATTACTGCATCAATGCAGCGTGGCATGGAGGTGATCAGCCTGTGACACTGCTGCGGTGTTATGGAAGCCCAGGTTGCTTTGATAGCAGCATTCAGCTTGTCTGCATTGTTGGGTCTGGTGTCTCTCATCTTTCTCTTGACAATACCCCACAGATTCTCTATGGGGTTTAGGTCATGCGAGTTTGATGGCCAATCAAGCACAGTGATACTATGATCATTAAACCAGGTGTTGGTACTTTTGGCAGTGTGGGCAGGTGCCAAGTCCTGCTGGAAAATTAAATCAGCATCTCCAAAAAGCTGGTCAGCAGAGGGAAGCATGAAGTGCTCTAGAATTTTCTGGTAGAGGGCTCCGCTGACATTGAACTTGATGAAACACAGTGGACCAACACCAGCAGATGACATGTTTCCCCAAATCAGTGTTGCCAACCGCCAGTATTTTTACTGGCAGCCAGTAAAAAATGGGCACTTTTCTCCTGCCAGTAAATGCCAGTGAAAGAAAAAGGTTGCCAGTAAAAAATATGGCTGTGACGTTTAGCTGAGACCATCTGAGTGCCTGCTACAGTGTGTTCGGACTGTGCCGACAGTGTGTCGCGTGAAGTCATAGTGCAAGGGAACGGAGCAGCCAGAGCCTCATGTGCAGGTCTGTGGAACAGGAGGAAGGCAAGCCGGGAGTGGACTGAAGGGACCACCTGGCATGGAGAGAGAGGGTCACTGTGACTCAGGAGGGGGCGTATCATGTTGTTGAGGTGCCATCATCATCTGTGCTGCTGCACACTGCTGTCAGTGTCACCGTGAGAGTCAATTGCATGTGTGTGTGCCACCCATTCTAATTTCTTGCCCTCTCGATTCCTGTTCCTGAGCTACTTATTTACTATATTGAAAATAAAATAAGTAATATGTTTTTGCCTTAAAATCTACCTTAAATCACTTTGTTAATTGCATATTGTACTTGTTTGCAGGCTAAATACTGAAATTTGCACTTAAAACTGTCATTTTGTAACTTTTAAATATGCCAGTAAAAACGTGACTGTGCCAGTAAATTTTAGGTGTCGTGTCAGTAAATTTCAAACTGGTAGGTTGGCAACACTGCCCCAAATCATCACTGAATGTGGAAACTTCACACTGGATCTCATGCAACTTGGATTCTGTGCCTCTCCACTCTTCCTCCAGACTCTAGGACCTTGATTTCCAAATGAACTTCAAAACTCGCCTGACCTAAACCCCATAGAGAATCTGTGGGGTATTGTCAAGAGGAAGATGAGAGACACCAGACCCAACAAAGCAGACAAGCTGAAAGCCGCTATCAAAGCAACCTGGGCTTCTATAACACCTTAGCAGAGTCACAGGCTGATCACCTCCATGCCACGCCACATGGCTGCAGTAATTCATGCAAAAGGAACCCCGACCAAGTATTGGTATAGTGCATAATCATCAAAATAAAAAAAAAAGAAATGCTTCAAATATATCACTGTGTAATGCATCTCTATAAAATATATGAGTTTTACTTTTTGAATTAAATTACTGAAATAGATGACCTTTTTGATGATATTCTCATTTTTTGCGATGCACCTCTATATTTAAATGTATACATATTTCTTCCTTTTTTCTTTTTTTTTTAAAGTTCTTTCCTGGATACATTTGATTTTGTACCACCAGGCCCCTGTAATATTGCACTTTACTCCTTTTGACCTCTTCTTAAAATAAAAAATAAATAATACCTTCAAAAACAAATATCTACACAATATAAATTTCAACTGGAAGGTTAATTATGTTATACATTATATTACCATTTTGATCTTCATTACAGTCAAAATCATGTTTTACAATTACGTTTTTTCATATAGCTGTGACATACCGTATATTACTGACAAAACATTTCTTGATGCAAATTGTTTGCCTTACACATATGATCACATGCATGCCATACCTTTGACATATTCGCACACATTACTATGTCATGATTCCCTTGGCCCAAAGTTCAATTTTTTACACATGCTTTAGTGAAAGTCTTGTGGGTACAAAGACCAGTGCCTTTTTTTCTGGCATTTATTCTCATACACGATACAGGAACATTGTCCAAAAAAGTAGTCAACTATTACATGTAAACGGCTAAAGCTGTCACTTTATGACAGGGGTGCTCAACCAGTGGCCCAGGGGCCACATGTGGCCTGCAGAGCCCTCTGATGTGGCCCGCGACCTCCTGCTCTGGGATGGAATCGAATAGAATACTGTTATTAAAGGTAAGTTTATTACTAAAATCAAACTGTATAAATGGGCATATCTGTTCTGCAGTGGTTACTGGGCTGCTTTTAAACTGATCTGCAGGTGTAGGCACCTGCGGGTTACCTACACTGAGCCATAGATTTATATTACCTGGGAGTTTGGTGTGCTTTCTGAAAGTTCACCACATCTACAGGATATAATAGAAGTCTATGGCAAAGTGCAGCTAACCTGCAGGAAAGCCACAGGTGAACTGTGCTGTACCTGCGGTGCAGGTAAACAACAGTGCATAGTGTGAAAGCATGAAAAAATAATATGTAGGACAATTTAATGAGGATAAAAATAACTATATTGGGATTATTTTAAAAGCATATACATTGTATAATGAAATGAACAATATATGGAAACAATATATGGGGAAATTTAAAAAAGAAATAAATTCAAAAACTGATTAGATCAGTATAAGAAAAAAACACCATAGCATAATCGTTATTACGAGCATATTTTTGAAATGATATATGCACCGGACAATAAACATTAAAAGCATCTAGTATTTAAAAGGAATAAAAGGGAAAAAAAAGGGGAAAGAAGAAAATGTATGGAAATCTATGAAGGACATAGTTTGGTATATATATATATATATATATATATATATATATATATATATATATATATATATATATATATACACCTTGGTATATTTGATAACACTATCTTCTTCATAGATATTGAATGGCCATGATACAGATTGTTTATTAATAAAACTCAGGATAATAGAGGGGAAGGAGGGAAGGGAAAAACAAAGTAATTCTTTATAGAATCGTAGACAACTCCAAAGTCTCATTAATTCCCCCAGGTGACAAAGTGTCAAGGGAATATATCCAAAAAGTTTCGCGTTCACACAGCCTAAAAAACCTCTCTGCTTCAGGTAAATTATTCGGCATTTGTTCTAGGACCCATACCTTTAGGCCATGGGTAGAGCCTTTTTGGCATTTGTAAAAATGGCGAGGAACACTATGTTTGTCCTTTCCTTCCTCAATCTTTCTGCGGTGTTCTCCAAATCTTTGTCTTAGGGGGCGACATATAGTAAATGACAGGGACAATAAAGGCAATAAACTACAAAATCAGATGAGCAGTTATAGAACTATAGTAAAAAACTGAGAGATAAGGGATACCCAGAATCACTCATCCAGGAGCCATATATGCATTATTTACCAGATACCCCTCTACAGAGTAAAAAAGTAGCTACTGACCAATTAATCCGCTTCACCACCAGATTCCATTATGATCACAAAAAAATGGAATCTATTCTTAAAAAACATTGGCCAATACTCCTAGAGGACCTCCACCTAAAAAACTCTTCTACCCAAAATTCCCTATAGTAACTTATAGAAGAGCACCCAATGTTAAAAATAAAATTGCCCCTAGCAAGCTGAAACCATTGTCTACACAGTCCAGTCCATGCTTATGTTTACTTCCACTACATGGCATGTTTCAGTGCAAAAAAGCCCTATGCAAAACTTGCGATTATGTGAAACACAGCCAGAAACACTTTTCAACAAAGGGCAAGACCTATGATATCAACGAGTTCTATAACTGCTCATCTGATTTGTAGTTTATTGCCTTTATTGTCCCTGTCATTTACTATATGTAGGCCGTACCATTAGCCCCCTAAGACAAAGATTTGGAGAACACAGCAGAAAGATTGAGGAAGGAAAGGACAAACATAGTGTTCCTCGCCATTTTTCCAAATGCCAAAAAGGCTCTACCCATGGCCTAAAGGTATGGGTCCTAGAACAAATGCCTAAAAATTTATCTGAAGCAGAGAGGTTTTTAAGGCTGTGTGAACGCGAAACTTTTTGGATATATTCCCTTGACACTTTGTCACCTGGGGGAATTAATGAGACTTTGGAGTTGTCTACGATTCTATAAAGATTTACTTTGTTTTTCCCCTCCCTCCTTCCCCTCTATTATCCTGAGTTTTATTATTAAACAATCTGTATCATGGCCATTCAATATCTATGAAGAAGATAGTGTTATCAAATATACCAAGGTGTATAACACAGTGCGCATGTGCCGAAACGTCGTCACACTGCTAGTGACGTCACCGCGCCAGAGGCCTGCGTTCCACAGCTCATCCAAGCCTAGCCTCGTTCCCAATCCCTAAGATAGAGTCCATACATCCTGCTGGACGGGACTGCTTCTTCTCTCCTATGGACGGATTGTTACAAACAGGCTGCTCACGCTGGGACATCACTACCTGAGGAGTACCTGTGCTCTACTTGCTTTTTATCACATGTAATTGGACATATTCGATTTGTATATTAAAAACATATTTAACTGATCCTGATCTGGAGGCGCTTTTTTCTGCTTATTTTTTTCATGTACTTGGAGCCTGCTTCATGCTTCCCTAAATCCTTGCCCTGGACCACGGACTGTTAGTTCATATACAAAGGTTTTTTTGTTCATTTGCTTTTCATTTTATACTGTATGGTTTTATTCCCAGTGGGCATGTATACTATATCTATTCCCAACCAGCAACAGCGCTACTAACCATTATCTTTGTATTATCTTTGCATAGTGTAAACGCCTACCTCCAATCCAATCCGCTAAAAAAAAAAAAAAATAAAAATAAAAAGAGTAGAGTGGGCTCTATAGAGTAGAGTGGGCTGCCATCCACCCGCTCCGCTCATTGTGGCCTGCGAACGGTTACCAAGTCGCTTAAGTGGCCCTTACTCTTCAAAAGGTTGGGCACCCCTGCTTTATGAGAACAGATCTATTGGCATAAATTGATGAGCGCTAACCCACAACAACCAAGCAGCTAAGCTTTCAGATCTTTCATACTCAGGCTAAAGTTGATTTCTACTAACACAGGTTCCAGTGTTTGGAGTTTCTTTTTATACAGCTTTATGTAAGACAGTTACATTGTGAAAATGTTTTTTTTCTCTTGTTAAAGGAATGTTTATAGGAAGAATGACTGAAATAGAATTTTATCTCCGATGTTAGGTCCAATGTGTATCTGGTAATATAAACTGAGCTGGCACATATTTATTTTATGATCAAGTGCTGATACTTACGGATAAAATAATGTAGCAGTCGCCTTCAAAGAAGCTCCCATAAGCTTTTTCAGGCAGTGGAACCATTTGCAATTTCTGAAATGAAATCCAAAAACATTATTATTTTACAGCCAAACATTTTGTTTCCTTAATGTTATTTAACTTATGTTTGCTACTGATGGATTTAGCATGCAGATGGAGGTTTTTCGATATATAGTACATTCAGATTGCATGACTCTTTTACATATGTATATAGATTTACACTCACCGGCCACTTTATTAGGTACACCTGTTCAATTGCTTGGCAATACAAATTGCTAATCAGCCAATCACATTGCAGCAACTCAATGCATCTAGGCATCTAGATGTGGTGAAGACAACTTGCTAAAGTTCAATCTGAGCATCAGAATAAGGAAGAAGGGTTTAAGTGACTTTGAATGTGGCATAGTTGTTGGTGCCAGACGGGCTGGTCTGACTATTTCAAAAATCTTGTGGGATTTTCACACACAACCATCTCTAGGGTTTACAGAGAATGGCCCAAAAAATAGTAAATATCCAGTGAGCAGCAGTTGTGTGGTTGAAAATGCCTTGTTGATGTCAAAGGACAGAGGAGAATGGGAAGACTGGTTCCAGATGATAGGAAGTCAACAGTAGCTCAAATAACCACTCGTTACAACCAAGGTATGCAGAATACCGTCTCTGAACACATAGAATTGATGGGCTACAGCAGCAGAAGACCACACCGAGTGCCACTCCTGTCAGCTAAGAACAGGAAACTGAGGATCCAATTCACACAGGCTCACCAAAATTGGACAATAGAATATTGGACAAAAGTTGCCTGGTCTGATGAGTCTCAATTCCAGCTGTGACATTCAGATGGTAAGGTCAGAATTTGGCATAAATTCATGAAAGCATGGCTCCATCCTGCCTTGTATCAACGGTTCAGGCTCATGGTGTAATGGTGTGGGGGATGTTTTCTTGGCACACTTTGGGCCTGTTAGTATCAATTGAGCATTGCTTAAATGCCATGGCCTACCTGAGTATTGTTGCTGACCATGTCCATCCCTTTATGACTACAGTGTACCCATCTTCTGATGGCTCCTTCCAGCAGGATAATGCACCATGTCACAAAGCTCAAATCATCTCACCACTGGTTTCTTGAACATGACAATGAGGTCTCTGTACTCCAATGACCTCCACAGTCACCAGATCTCATCCTATAGAGCACCTTTGGGATGTGGTGGAATGGGAAATTTGCATCATGGATGTGCAGCCAACAAATCTGCAGCAACTGCGTTATGCTATCATGTCAATATGGAGCAAAATCTCTGAGGGATGTTTCCAACACCTTGTTGAATCTATGCCACGAAGAATTAAGGCAATTCCGAAGGCAAAAGGGCTCATTGCATTGCAAAGGAGTGGGCAATAGTTAGAACTGCTATTTTGTTTTTTTAGTGGTTTGTGTCCCTGCTTGGCAGGTTAACCCTATTTATTTGTCCTGGTGACAATTACCACTGTAACTACAAAGGAAAATCTAAACCTTCAAGTTACCACCAGAACAGAAATAAAGGAGAAATCTTTCAATGGGGATACTTGTTTCAGTGACAACTGTCAAAAAGATCCCCTAATTCCTATTGTGTCTACAGGACAGGAAGTGAAGGCAATCTCTTGACGAATGAAGAGGAGACACGGGTAGCTGGATGGGTTTGCTTTGAATATTATAAATGAATTAAATAGAGTTTTTGTTTTGTGGTGCTCAGATGCAGTGTAGTTCTGCTTTAAGTCCTGGCATTTTTTTCATAAGCTTTTTTATGTTTGAATAGCAACAAGCTGGGTGTCCCTGCATCACCAGTAGGTGTGTTAGGCTCCATTCACACTAGCGTGTTTTTTGATGCATTTTGCATTTTGCAGAAATGTACGGGAATTTTTTAACATGGGTTCCTATGGAACATGTTCACATCAATGCCTTTTTGTTTCTCTGCATTTTTGGAAAGGGTCAGGGACTTTTTTTCATGCAAAATGCAGCGTTTTGCATGTAATAGAATTCAATGGACAAGCATCAAAAACGCAAGTGCACCGTTTTTGCAGCGTTTTTGATGCGTTTTTGGTGCGTTTTTGATGCGTTTTTGCCGTTTTTTTTTTTAAATTTTTTTTAAGACTGTAAAAAAAACTGTAAAAAAAACAAAAAAAAAAAAACCGCAAATCGCGGCAAAATCGCGGCAAAAACGCTGCTCAAAAACGTGGCAAGCATGAAAGAAAGCCCTCCAAAAATGCTCAAAAGCAACATGCATAGGTGTGAATCGAGCCTCAGAGGATGACTAGAACTGGTGCAGCACAGCAAAGCCTGGATGAAAACATTAGCGTTTACCTTGAGTCAGGTGTGTCTAAAAATTGTGATCAATTCAAGACGACTAAAGCTCAGGGTGAGTCTCAGGGTTTACTGACTAATGCCCAAGTGACTCAGCAAGATTCTGCTACTCAACACTAAGTAGCTTAATAACTGGGCCCTTTCCAAATATATTTAACATTTATGTTTTAAAAAAATAACTAAAGGCATTTTTTTTAGATTTGGATTTAAAACCAAGGTCAGATTTTTATTGCTGCCTTTGTCCTGCTCAGAAAGCTACACCTTCTCTAATTGTCCTGGTCAAAATGTCACTGGGAATGAGGGTAAATCCAAAATTTTGCATTGTCACCAGAACAGGAAAAGAGGGGACATTTTTTTTTTCTTTTAATAAAAAAATCTTTATTTTTGCAAGTACCAACGGGCCCATTGGAGGGAAAGCACAGGAGAAGGGAAATCACATCAAAACAGTGAATCCCCACATCTATTCTCATCAGACTCCCTTTGCCCAGGGTTGGCCCTCTGCAGATATCTATACCCCAAGATACAGGATATGTGACACCTGCAGACGAAGAAGTCACATACACGGCCTAACCCCCACAGAAATCAGCCCAAAATATTTCAAGAAAATATATTTAAGTATTTAAAGAAACAATGCACCAGCATAATTAACATAACATGCAACATATTAAAACAGAAGAACAGCCACAGCTAATCACATGGTAAAGAGCCTATGTTATAGGCTCTTTGCCATGATCAGAGCAACACACTGCACCACCGATCGCCGCCCTGCGTATGACGTTCAGTCAGAACGGGAGAGCCACTATAGGCGGGATATAGCTAAAGTGGTTGTAAACCCTTACATATACCCAGTGAAGTGACTGGCTCAGGTGACACACAGAGAAGAAAAAAATCTTCCTACATAATTTTTACCTGTTTATCTGCAGCCTAATCTTCTCTACATCCGTTCAAAGTCCAGAAGTTATAAAGTTTGTCTGAGCATTTAGAAAAAAGGGGCGGTGAGCTGGGTTACACTCTGCAGAGCTCAGTGAGGAGAGTTCTGACAGGTGATTGGAGGGAAGGGACACCCCCCCCCTTCACACAGCACACAGGAGCAGAGCTGAGGCTGTCAATCAGCTGGAAGTTCCCTCCCCTGTCACCTTTTTTCTCTTGGTGTCGGGAAAATATGTCAGAAGTGATTCATGCTGATAGCGGAGGAATGAGGCAGTAGACAGAAATTACACCTGAGACAAGCACACACTATAGAGAGATGTGCTTTTTTCATATTTCATGTTTGAGGTTTACAACCACTTTAAGTACGCACATGTATATCAGGCCTAATCTTCACAGATGGATATCTTCATATCTATTCATAAAGACAGGTAAAATAATCATTTTTTATTTCACCATAGTTTTGCCCAGTTTTGTCATTTATATTTTATATTCAGTTTATATAAATGCATAACAGAATATTGCTATCCCAAATTTAAAGAAAACTGTCAATGCGAGAAACACATAGGCTGCCTTGGCTGACCAGTGCTTTTGAAATGCTAGTTGCCTGGCTGCTATTCTGATCCTCCTTCTTCAATTGTTGACCTACTTCTAGTTGTCTGGCTGTCTCTGGCTTCAAAATGTTCTGTAAGGGCTTATTTACTATTGTGACCAGTGGCTGAGCTATGATTTCACCATCGTTAGACCCCCCCCCTATAAGCTGCTGGACAGGGGTGTACATGTGCTGCAATGCTTTGCTTCACAGACATGAACACCCCCATCGCATTTGGTGAGTAGTACCGCTGCTGAAAACAACTTCAAGCAAATGAGGCTGTGCCTCAACAGCCTTGCATCCATATACAGCAGATGCACCCTGCGGTGGTGCAGAATAATTAAAACAATCGGTGAGGAAGTGACATATCACCTTACCACTTGTCAAACTCCACTGTTCCACTACAAATCACTTTTCAAAGGGGCTGTAAGGGGCTGACACACATCTAAATGTAATTATATTGACCTGGAACAAGCATGCTGATTAGAAAGAGTGAAGTCAGGACGACTAGTCTGCATCCACGTATCAGGCCTGGGCCTTATACAGTATTAGAATAATGGAATCACCATGAAAGCCATGGAGCTAGCAACTTCAGAAAGTGAGGCCAGCAATGCCAGTCCCCATATTCTCTCAGTTTAGATTTCCTGTTAACAATCCTTCTTTGCTGGTTTCTTATTTTCAACCCATTCTCTTTGTGTTCTCTATTTCTCTTGGACCCTCACTTTTTCTATAATATACTTTATTTATACAGTGGTGGCACACTTCACAGTGCACTACAATAAAGGCTTATTTACACTTTCTTCAAAACAAGGCTTCGGACACGCTTTGTTAAAGCTCTCTGAACACCAGTCAAAGCCCCTGTCACTAAATAAAATGGTTAGAATACAGTCCTGTTTACACCTTGCTTTTGATTTGCTTTGCTTCAAAAATTATACCCCATGTCGCTTTAGTGGTGCTTCAAAGCATCTTCAAAGCCTCCATAGAACTCTATGACAAGCACCTGTGGCTTCGCTTTGTTTTGGAGAAATTGCAGGTATGAGATATCCACACACACACAGGACATCTGTCAAGCTACGAAAAAGCTTCAAAAGAGCATCACGGAAGCATCCCTGATGCTTCATCGAAGCA
Source organism: Lithobates clamitans (assembly GCA_037952925.1). Lineage (NCBI taxonomy): Eukaryota > Metazoa > Chordata > Amphibia > Anura > Ranidae > Lithobates > Lithobates clamitans. The sequence continues at coordinate 9,850,995 of JBBGZY010000142.1, forward strand.
CCACCGAAGCTTCATTGAAGCACCACTGAAGCATCAAAAACACATCATAAAAGCATGTTAAAGCACTAGGCGCTTTAACCCGATCCCTTACCACGTGATCCCAACCCCTTACCACGTGATCAGCTGTCAGCCAATGACAGCTGATCATGTGATGTAAACAGAGCCGGTAATCGGCTATTTTTTCTCCTCATACTGGTAGCGCGAGGAGAAAAAAAAAAGCCGATCACCGGTGGCTTTGAGAGGGACATCAGTCCCTATCGTGGAGAGCTTCTGCAGAGGCTTCTGTGCCCACCTGTGCCACATTACCAGTGCCCACCAGCGCTACCTACCAGTGCCCACAGTTCCACCAATCGGTGCTATAAATGTCACCAATCAGTGCCTCATTACCAGTTCTACCTATCAATACCACCTAAGAGTGCCCATCAGTGCCACCTACCAGTGCCCATCAGTGCCACCCATCAGTGCCATCTTATTAGTGCCTATCAGTGTCACCGGCGGCTGTGAGAGGGACATCAGTCCCTATCTTGGAGAGCCTCTGCAGAGGCTTCTGTGCCACCTACCAGTGCCCACCAGCGCTACCTACCAGTGCCCACAGTACCACCCATCGGTGCTATAAATGTCACCAATCAGTGCCTCATCACCAGTTCTGCCTATCAATGCCACCTACCAGTGCCCATCAGTGCCACCTACCAGTGTCCATCAGTGCCACCTACCAGTGCCCATCAGTGTCACACATCAGGGCCCATCAGTGCCATCTTATTAGTGCCTATCAGTGTCACCTTATCTGTGCCTATCAGTGCAGCCCATCAGTGCAGCCTCATCAGTGAATATCAATGAAGGAGAAAAATTACCCGTTTGCAAAATTTTATAGCAAACTATGAAACATGTTTATTTTCTTTTCTAAATTTTTGTGTTTGTTTAGCAAAAAATAAAAACCCAAGTGGTGATTAAATACCACCGAAAGAAAGCTCCATTTCTGTGAAAAAAATTCTAAAAATTTCATTTGAGTACAGTGTAGTATGACCGCGCAATTGTCATTCAAAGTGTGACAGCGCTGAAAGCTAAAAATTGGTCTGGGCAGGAGGGGGATTAAGTGCCCAGTAAGCAAGTGGTTAACGTGTGCTGAAGCCAAAGCAAGTGTAAATGAGCCCTTCCTCTATAGTTGCTATAAGAAGCTGAAATGATTCAATCATTACAAACAAGGGCTGGTGTGTGCAAAACCCATTATGAAGGAGTGTGAGAGAGAAGACTCAGTGTAGTGAGAGGATTATTTAAACTTTATCATTGATCTTCATGAAACACAATAGCTATTCACTGGTTGTGACAAAACACTGTTGACATGTCATGTCACCATTACTTGTGTCATAGGGAACAAACTATATTACTCGAAAACTGTCCGCCTGATTATGTCTTTTTGCTTCCCGTTAGACGTTAGGCCTGAATTAAATTGAATAGTGGCAGACAACTGCCGTTGACATCTACAGTATTTAATTATCACAGGTATTTATATATTGCAGAGAATTTTCACAGCACTTTAGATATTGTACATTCCGATCAGTTCCTGCCCTCAAGGAGTTTACAATCTACAAAACAAAGGTGCTTTAGGAGCTTACAATCGAAGGTTTCCGCCTCACATATATGTGGGCTAATTTAGACAGGAGCCAATGAACCTACCAGAATGTCTTTGGTGTGTGGGAGGAAACCAGAATACTTGGAGGAAATCCACACAAGCACACAAACACAGGTAATGCATGCAAACTCCCCGCAAATAAATTCATGGTAGGTGTGCTAATCACTAAGGCACTGGGGGAGATTTACTAAAACTGGTGCATACAGAATCTGGTGCAGCTGTGCACAATAGCCATCAGCATCAGCTTCCAGGTTTTATTGTCAAAGCTTGACCGCTTGCCGACAGTAAAACTTGCATATTCGGCGGCAAGGCGGCTCTGCTGTGCAGGATCACGTACCTAGTATATGATCCTGCACCTCTGGGTCTGGGGCGCGCACGCGTCGCCGCCGGCCCACTCCTGCTGTGATTATACACAGCGGGAGCCGATTGGCGTGTACGGCGGACTCGATGTCCACCTGCCAATGCTTCTTTACAGATACAGAACGCTGATCTGCCTATGTAAACAAAGGCAGATTTTCATTCTGTCAGTACAGAAGGCATGGATCCTGTGTTCCTGTAAAGCAGGGACACCGATCCATGCCTTCCACTAGTGAAAGTACCTCCCCCACTACGCTGAAACAGCCGCTAGGCACACAGTTAACCCTTTGATCGCTCCTGATGTCAACCTCTTCCAGCCAGTGTCATTAGTACAGTGACAGTGCATATTTTTAGCACTGATCACTGTATTAATGTCACTGGTCCCCAAAAAGTGTCAAAAGTGTCAGTGTCCGATTTGTCTGCCGCAATATTGCAGTCCTGCTATATGTCGCTGATTGCCGCCATCACTAGGAAAATAAATAAATAAAAAGATAAATAAATAAAAATATCCCATAGTTTGTAGATGCTATAAATTTTGTGCAAACCAATCAATATTTGCTTATTGGGATTTTTTTTACCAAAAATATGTAGCAGAAAACATATTGGCCTAAATTTATGAAGAAATTTGATTTTCTCAATATTTTTATTGGAGGTGTTTTATAGGAGAAAGTAAAATATATATATTTTTTTTCAAAATTGTCTGTCTTTTTTTGTTTATAGTGCAAGAAATTTAAACCACAGAGGTGATCAAATACCACCAAAAGAAAGCTCTATTTGTGGGCGAAAAAAGGACATGCATTTTATTTGAGTACCTCGTCACACGACCACGCAATTGTCAGTAAAATTAACACAGTGCCATATCATAAAAAATGGCCTGGTCATGCAGGGTAAATCTTCCGGAGGTCAAGTGGTTAAATGAACAAGCTGACAGGTGCATCAGATTCTGTGTGCACCAGTTTTAGAAGAAATCTCCCTAACTGTGCTCGCTCTCCATCCATTCTTTGTAGAGGTATATATATATATATATATATATATATATATATATATATATATATATATATATATATATATATATATATATATATATATATATATATATATGTATATATATATACACACACACACATACATACACAGCCAGGAAGGTGATATTAAAATATATATGTAAAGCTAGAGCCACCAATGCCTTCCTCAAATCCTAAACATTTCCTGCAATTAACTGAATGTAAGAAAAGTGCAATTCTGTTGCATTATAGCTGAATCTTTTTGTTGAAACATTTTGTTATCTGTGTACTTGTTGAGATGTTACTTCCGATTTAAAGAGGACTCTGCTGATAAAGGTGCACTGAATGTATTTTTGTGTTATTCTGAATCATATAATACTGGTTAGAAAGCAGCTCCAAGTAAAATGTATTTATTCATTCAAAGCTTAACTAAAGACAAAACTTTTTTTTTTTTTTAGCTTTGGATAGATTGGAGAGGCATTTGATCATCTCTTTTTATTGCTGTTTGTGCCCCCATTAGGAAGATTCACCCTCTCTATTTGTCCTGTTTACCATTGTCATTGAAAGTGAAAGCAAAAGAAAATGCCAAATTTTGGGTTGTCTCCAGAAAAGTAATAGAGTGGAAATCTTCCAATGGGGACACTTGCTCTGGTGACCCAGGGGTCCCTAAGGCATTCCCTTAAATTGCAGGGATTTCCTCACACTTCCTGTTTTGGCTATGGGACAGGAAGTGAAGGGAAATTTCCCAAAAAGGATGGCAAAAAATAAACTGACAGGGGTTACAATAATCCTCACTTACTCTATCCAAAATGAAAAACAAATGTTTTGCCTATAGTTCTACTATTCATTTATTTGTAAAACTGATTTTTTTTTTTGCCTGCAAATATTTGTAAAATATATGATTTGGTCCAAAAGTGGGTCTCTTGTGAATTTTGAGCCCATTTTAAACCCATTTTAAACCCATTTTGAGCTTCTGTTTCATGGTCATTGAAAACATTAACAGTAGAGAATCTCTTACCTCGATGGACCATATCTGCAGACCTGGCTTCCGACTGATGTTAGCAAGTAGCTGTGCGGTCATCTTGACAGAGAAACTGAAAAAACAGAATTTGATAAATATATTTGAAATCAGTGCTTACTACATATAAATATTAACAGCATATAAATAAAGTAGACAGGAGAGAAGGAGAATCTCTACAAAGGAGGCACACAAAGCAACAACATTAGATTCACAGAGACTACTCAGAACTTCTATCAGGTTTATGTCACTGTGCTGGTGTTGAGAAGATCCTACAGTGAAAGAAGTAGTGGAACATCTCCTCAACATTGGTTCTTACCCTAACTCAATCTATTCAAAACAAAAAAAAAATGGTTAGAGTTCTGTCTTGAAGAATCTCACATTGTAAATAGGAGCTACATCTATATTTTTGTCCTTACAAAATGTGTATATGATAAAAAAGAAAGACAATTATGATAAAAGAGATACTGGTAACTGAGTGACCCCCCTATGTACAGGCTGGCCATAGAAGTGCTAATTATTGTTCAGCCAAAATTAAAGCTGTAGTTGGCCCTGAAAGCACTACATGATTTGACCAAAATCAGGTTGAGCCAGGGGGAAATGGGCTGAACGGTGACTGCATCCCATGAGATGCATTAACCAGTGCTGGGACAAGATCATCCAGTGCCCAGGGCAAAGATGCCAAAATGCACCCCCCTCCCCCTTCATTATGTGCAAGTTTGAGGAGGTGGGAGAGAGCACAGCCCACACCTCCTCCAGGCTCTCTCCTCCACTCTTTGCCACTTCCAGCGCTGGGCTAACAGAAGTAGTCATGCTGCTCTCACTACTCCTGTCAGTCTTATAGTAGAAGGAACTTGCGGCGCCCCCATCTCTACAACTCACGCTGTGCCCAGGGCAGCTATCCCTTCTGCCCACCCCTTGTCCTAGCCCTGACAGTCACTATTCGGGCATTCAGACAGCTGTGTTAGTTGCTGCTGCTAGGGTCAGGAGTGGACATTCCTGCATCCGTTCTATTAGCGTGCATCAGAGAATTGATTCGTTTTCTCTTATTCAGCCGGCACAGTTTGAGCCATGTAAGGCTACATTTACACTGGTATTTGGAGCACTGCTGTTAGATTGTACTTTTTTTTTAGGCCATGTCTATATAAGCTACAATCTGACTATAAGGAACAGATATAAAAATGTTTTTTCCAGTGGCAGTTTTGAATATATTCAAATCTACAAAACAGGTCAAATGTGCCACCAGCTATATAAAGAATAGCCATGTGGAGGCTCTGTTACACTGTCCAGAAAGCCCTAGATTTGTGTACTAGCAATAAGGCCCAACGCCTAAATGATTTTCTGTTGCAATAATGCATTTACCTTTACATCTACTCTAAAGGGAATTTTTTTGTTCGTTTTTTTATTTATTTTTTATTTTTTTTATTACAATATACAAAACAAATACAAAAAAGAAAACTTTACAAATATTTTCAGATTATTGACTTATAAAGTGTAAACATTTGTAAACAATTAAGTGTCATAAATCAATAAAAAACTTTAATTTACTATTTAAAGTAAATATTTTACAGTAGAGATTTAGCAGGATTCTTGATAGAAATTTTTTTATTCAGCAATGAGCCGTTCTGTAAGGTTTTGTTCCTCCAGCAATTCGCTAATTATGGCCCTGAGTTTAATTTTGATGCAGGGAAATATTCACAGATTTATTACCAATGAAGTGAGCTCAAAAAGTCTACCCCCCACACTTTTTCACCTCCTGCTAGTATGTAAATGGGTAATAAGCATTTCTCTACATAGCAATACTTGTATATGTAAATGTTGCGCCACATGGCTTAGGGGACACCAAAGCGTTTGAGATTCAGCAGCGTTTATTTTATGATTTTTAATGCGCATTGTAATGCGTTATCATGTTATTCCATAAGTGCTTTTTGTATAAATGATTAACCAGTCAACAGTCAGCTTGATAGGGCTGGCAGGGCATCAAAATGCACAAATGATACATACACTACTATGGACCTCACAATGTTTTGGGATGGGGAAAAAAATGGGGGAAAAAAGAAATCAGACAGGTCAAATTTCCCCAAATTATCTGCAAAACAGTGAACACCAATTATTTATAACATTATGATAATACAAATGCCTTAATTTGCTGCACCATGTTTTTGCTTCATTAGGCAAAACTAAACTCGACTCGCGTATGCACAGTAGGGAAGTAGGGAATCTAAAATTGTGGATTTTATTTTACTTTCAGTGATAATAGTCACCAGCATGTAGAGGACGAATCTCCCTAACAGGGACACAGACAACAGGAAAAAACCTGACAGTTGTTCTAAACCTTCTCCACTCTATCCAAAACATAGTTAGTAAGGTTGAATAAAGACACCAGTCCATCCAGTTCAACCTGAGTGAGTGTGGGTCTACAACCCTGACCCTTGTCCCTAACCCTGAACATCGCACACTCACATCAATCCCTACCCTCAATCCAAGGTCCCCATTCATATACTAGGGCCAATTTTGGACAGAAGCCAATTAACCTACCAGCATGTCTTTGGAGTGTGGGAGGAAACCGGAGTACCCGGAGGAAACCCACGCAGGCACAGGGAGAACATGCAAACTCCAGGCAGGTAGTGTAGTGGTTGGGATTCGAACCAGCAACCCTTTTTTACTGCTAGGTGAGAGTGCTAACCACTGCACCACTGTGCCGCCCAAAAAGAACATTTTACCTTTAGGTATACTTTAAGTGCCAGTTTACACTATTGCAATGTCAGACATAACATGTGATACGCACTGCACTGCCGTGCGGATCACATGCGATGACTGTGCGATAAAAATTTAGCCATACATATTGTATGGCTGAATTTGCATCGTATTAGGACCCTTTCTTTTGTCTTCACCAGAATTGGATTGCGTTGGTGTTCACACCCACGCGATCCGATTCCTGTTCGAATTCACAGTTCGCACTGCGATATGCAAACCGAACTGGGGGTGTCATTAAGTTTCTATTGACACTGGCAGCGGTTCGCATAGAACAGTGTGAACTGTCTGCAAGTTCTATGCGATATGGGAACCGACACTGTAATTGCGCTGGTTCCCACATCGCACTGGTGTGATTCGGCACTTAGTCAGACTTTTTCAACCAGGGTGCCCAGGCACTCTGGGGTGCCATGAGGTTTCTTCAGGGGTGCCTTGGCAAAATGCCTAAAAATTGTCCCAAAATTATACGGTATATAAGCCAACAGATGGATGAAGCCTGCCTTTTAGTTAGACAAAGCCACGGGTTTTCATTGTGCACCATGATGACCTTCTAGCCACCAGTGTCCTAACAACCAATGACCCTCCCCTGCCCCTCTCTGTCAGCACTGGGGTCACATTAGCTAAGTGATGAAGAAACACTGAGGAAGAAGAGAAACATTGGAATACTAGTCAGTACCAGTGTGCAAAGTGTATTGGATTTGTAAGAATAGACCACCTCTAACACTGGGTGTCCTATGTGTGTGAATGTTGATGTATTATGTAAAACTAATTTTTTACATTTTAGAATGGGGTGCCTCAAGACTGTCCATAATTTTAGAGGGTGCCTTATGATTGTCCATAATTTTAGATGGTGCTTTGAGATTGTCCATAATTTTAAAGGGTATCTTGACTGAAAAAAGGTTGAGAAACAATGCTTTAAGTCAATATAAGAACCGTCAGTACCCCTAAACATTATTACATGCCTGGTATAAACATTTTGTCTTTAATTGTACCCTGCAGAAATTCCTGTACATAGGATTAAAAATTAACAGACAAGTTCATATTTGTAGTTAGAGTATTGTAGTTAGAGGACTGTGTGGCCGAGGGAGTGTTTGAACTGTACTCTGTGCAACTGGCAAGCTTGTGTTTCCACTGAGTGCACAAAGGTTTTAGAAGAATTGATTTTCTTCTAAACAGTGAATGCAAAAGCAAACACAATTACTTATACATCGTTTTATAAACATTTTTTTATTAGGCCAGATTTCCAATATGTGTGTTGGTGCACTGCGGTGCCATTCGTTCTCAAAAATGTTGGATTTCACAATATTCATTCTAAATTGACACCCCAACAATATTGTTGGGGCAGGGTAACACACTATCGTGCATTGTGGTGCTTTGCCCTGCTACAAATAGTGCATGCACCTATTTTTGGTGTATTTTGGTGCATTAGGAAGCCATTTCAAATGATTTGTCCCCCTTAGTGGCCGCCTTAGTGAAATTCGTGTTAATTTGCAGCATAATGTGCCACAAATATGTACATTTTTTGAATTTTGGCCTTCGCTTGGAGCTTTCATCTCTATGAATGTGAACTGGTAACATGACTTTCTAAAGATAGTGACAGGCATAACTCTGAGAAGTTGATGGATTATATGGTAGTAGTAGTAGTATATAGTAATGCATGACACATCTCTCTCCAGTCCTGTACAACATCATGATAGATTTCCTCACCAACTCACCTCATCCTGCTTTTATCTTGCAATAGGTGGCAGAATCCTAAATTTTTATACTTTCAGCAGCCTACCAAACTCACATGGTTGAAGTCTAAGGCCGTTCTGACATTTTTGGTGAAAAAAATAAAATTCCTGTTTCCTAGACCAAACAGGACTTTACAAAACACTCATGCCCATGCTTGCTTAAAAATTTGCTGCTAGAAGTCTGCACAGAGCCTGTAGTTATGTTTCACACGCCCTCTGTTTACTGTTGTGAACCTTTTATTTTTGGTGAGATACTTGCTAGGGATACATACATGTTTACAAAGGTGCTGGAAATGCAGTCTTACACCTGGGTCACACTGATCGCGACATTGAAATCGTGCTACTTTACTTGAAGTAGCATGATTTCAAAGTAGCATTTCAGTGCTACTACAGGTGCCACTTGGAAGACATCTGTAGAACTTCATGCACAGATGTCTATGCAAGTCGCACCTGAGCCATAGACATGCAGAGACACACGCAGACCACAGAATTTTGGAGCAGCCAAATATGTGAATGGTCTGTACTGTGGACTCTGCCCCCAGTGTCATTCATATATACAGCTTAATTCCATCTGGTCCTTGTCTGTCTTCTGTGGCCACCTGCAGCTCTGCAGTGGATATAGCATAGTTATTGAATAAACCTGTGACTACATCTCTAAGTGATATTTCAGAAACCTGGGAAGGCTGAGACCCCATGCGGATAGCATCCCCTGAGGAAGCCCAATAACAGGGCGAAACATGTCAGGACCAAGCCTATTCTGCTTTATACAAAAATGGACCATAATATATGGGTTATAAACATACTGTATGTTTTTATGAACATGACTTTTTAGACTTATGTTAATAAATATTGAAAATTTTAACCTTATTCTTAGGTTCGGTTTTCATATTGCACCAATATAGTCCCATTCAATCTGTTCTCTCTTCTAAAAATTTAGGGATAAGGTGCTTATCTTCTGTGATGATTTATCCACGCTATTATATTGTATCAATTCTGTTTTGGAAGCATAAGCAAATACCCCCCACCTTCACTCCCACCAAAAAAAAAAAAAAAATGAAAGACAGAAAAATGATTTATTGGTTAAAGAAATCACCTCTCCGTGGTGATGGCTTAGTCATTCACACCAGCCTCTATAGAAAGACACTGTCTGGCAATACTCTTGATGGCAGGATCAGGTCATCCATGGCATACCATCAGGGGTATTCCGGTTAGTTAATTCCTGAGAGTCCGCAGAATATGTAGTGACCAGCGCATATACGAGATAGAGGCCCAGGCTCTGTACTCACAATTTATACAAAGAGGATATCCTAGATGGATGCTTCATAGGGCCCTGTCCATTGCAAGCTCCAAGAAAAGAGGGGACCTTTTAAAAGGAAATATGTTTTGTGACAGAAAAAGGAGGGAAACCCAGTTTAATAAAGGGAGACCCACACTTAGTATGCCCTTCAGTGAGAAGTTTGGGGACATTAGGAAGATTGTTCACAGATATTTACCTATCCTTTCGGAGGACCCGCCTTGGGTAATTTCCTGTCTCCTCTTTAACCCTAGTACCATCAGGTCTACTACATGGCTGCATTTTAAGGGCAATTATGGGTGTGTAGGGGGAGGTTGCCCCTGTTGCAAACACATTACCAAGGGTAATCTGGTGCGCTCGTGTTCGAACGAAAGAAAACACAAAATACAATCATTCTACAATTGTAAACACCAAACATGTGATTTATATCATCATCATGCAATGTGCAGTATATAGGACGCACCACCAGGTGACTTAGAGATAGATTTCAAGAGCATCTTTATAGTAGAGAGGAAAAAAAATCTACTAATGTCGCCCGACATTTTATTCAGTATCATGGTGGGGACACTTCTGTGGTGGGGGTCCAGGTTATTTAAGATTGTTACACCCAAGAGAGGGAGAGATGTTTTTAAACTTCTCTGTAAAAGGGAAGCTTTTTGGATTTTCCAATTTAAAACACGTATACCCTATGGGTTAAATTTTGAATGGGACAACACATTTTTATGAGTAGATGGTTCTAATTTTATTGGTATCATTGAGATGTATCCATTCATTTTAGTCCCCCATACATTGGACCGCCACCCTCATTACCATTTATGATAATATCTCCCATACTTGCATTTTTGCTATTTTGTCTTTCGACTTGGTTTTGTGATTTTGACCCGCGACTTGCAAAGTTGCTGGTTAGTGTTTGGACGCAGTAGTGTATTTAGGTTTTGTGCTGCCCTAGGCCTGACTAAACTCATGCACCCCTAATTTAAATATGACCCACCCCTTCCTGTCAAGGCCACGTCCCTTGCTGTTTAAGACCCACCCTGAAATTTTCAAGTGGGGACATTAGTTCTGAGGGCCTGGGGGGGGCAATGGATTCCCTTAATTTGCATAGATTTCCTCTCACTTCCTGTATGGCTATGGGCCAGGAAGTGAAGGGAAATCTCTGCAATGGGACAGGGATGGTAAAAAATAAACTGACAGGGGCTATAACCCTCCCTTACTCTAAACAAGTATAAGTTCTATACAAGTGTAGTTCTACTTTTAGCACAAATTTCTGATAATTTTATGAGGAGGTCTAAGAAGATATAACCATGCCAGTGGTGCAGCAGAAAACATAGCACAGTGAGGAAGGTTTGTGGTCCAGGATGAGAGGACAGTCAAAATTAGAAGCTGCACCCCCCCCCCACCAGTTGTGGAATGCCAGCTGCCCGCATAACGGAAGCAGTGAGGCCGCTTTATGGGGGCACTAGGCTAATTTGCCTCTCAGTCCAGTCCACCCCATAAGACTGGCGCTACACTAACAGTGTAGCGCAAGCCGGCGGGTACTCTTTCCATGCTGCCCCCCTGCAAAGTACTGCCCTAGACCTGGGCCTTGTCGGCCTAGGCCAGGATACAGCGTTGTTTGGACGTAATAATTATCATTCATATTAACAATTCCCTCTTTTTTCATTTTATTTTGTCATACAAATAGCCTAGCTGGCAATATATTATTTTCTGTCATCACTGTGCAGGTTTTAGTACTTTTTTGCTATTATTTTTTGATTGGTTTACATCTATGTAGCAAAGCACAGTGGTGTAATGTTGAATATGCTGACATGCAATGTAATGTGATATGAGAGGGATATTTGCCATCCTTTTGAATATAGGCCTATTTAAGCTCATATAGGCTTATTTATAATATGGTAATTCCCCTACAATTTTGTTTCCTTGGAGCTGTTTATACAGCTCACATATTCCATTTGTCTCTGTCATCAGTGTTTTTATCTGTTTATCCATGTTTTTTCACTTTTAACTTTCATTGTTATGGATATAGGTGACACTGTTGGTTTCTTTTTTCTTTTCTTTTTTTCCTTTTTTTCCCCCTTTTCTTTTTCCCTTTCTTTCTTTCTCCCCCTTTTATTTCTTTAAAGTTTTTTGACATTTAGATCATGAAATGCTTTTAAACGTATGTCTTGTTTATGTGTATCAGCTGCTTCTTCTACATGATCGTTTTGGTTGCGGCTCAATTTGGGTGTACCCTAAAAAAAGAACCAATGTTGAAGCCATACCAATGTTGTGAGCAAGAACGGTACACCCGTGTGAAACGCGTTAACCTTGGTCCTGTTTTGTCTGTCTGGCATGCGATAATAAAGACTTCTTTCGAGCAAGCATCTCATTCCAGTGTGCGGCCTTTTTTTTTCTCTACACAATCACAAAACCTTGCTGAATCAGAACACCAGAGTTAAGGGCCTTTCACATACTGTCAAGAACCACTATCCCCAATAAAGACCGTAAGGACGCGTACACACGAGCGGACTTTTCGGCAACAAAAGTCCGACGGCCATTCCGGCGGATGTCTGTCAGACTTTTGACGGACTTCCGACGAACTTTTGAACTAATGGATTCGTACGTGATGATGTATGACTGGACTAAAATAAGGAAGTTGATAGCCAGTAGCCAATAGCTGCCCTAGCTTGGGTTTTCGTCCGTCGGACTAGCATACAGACGAGCGGATTTTTCGACCAGACTCGAGTCCGTCGGACTTTAGATTTGAAGCATGTTTCAAATCTAAAGACCGTCAGATTTTCGAATGGAAAAGTCCGCTGAAGGTCCGATAAAGCCCACACACGATCGGATTGTCCGCCGGACTCGGTCCGTCGGACCAGTCCGGTCGAAAATTCCGCTCGTGTGTACGCTGCATAAAAGTTGAAAAAAGTTTTTCTTGTACTCTTTTTTGTCTTTTTGTATTTGGGCTATTTGAATTTAAGATCTCAGTAAAGCAGTGAGTTTACTCCTGGTGTGCTGGCTATTTATTGACAGGCAATAAAACCTGACAGGGGTTCTACCCCTTCTACATTCTGCCCCAAACTAAAAAAAAGTTCTGGCTTTACATTTATTTTAACAAATACATAAAAGAATGAATAAATAAGCATTGTATTGTATGAAAATCCATGAATTCTTCTTGAATGAGTTGCTGTCCAACATATACTGACTTGTAATTAACAATCTGAGCCCTCTAATTAGCAACCAGTACAAAATCCTCTAGGGATCAGAGGAAGTTGCTCATGCTTGTTAAACCACTTCTTCACCTAATTTGGTGTTGGCCACAATTATATTAACTGCAATAAAGTGTAATTTTACTTTGCTGAGAAACAAAATTTACTTTGGTTAGTTAAATACATTTTGAGAATTTATTAAGGAATCACTGCATAGTCCTGTCTGCTGCCATTTGTACGTTACATATGAATTCCGCTAATTTCCCATTTGCTGAGTGCTGAGAGGGAGATCTTACTATTATGGTCACTATTTGTTTTTTGGTGATATAATACAAGAAAAACTGTTGAGAACATCAGTAAGCCCCAACCACATGACCTGGACATTATATTTCTGAGGTGTTCTGTACCCCAACAGTGTTACCAACTCACCCAAACTCTGAAGTTAGCGGAAGATGAGCTTTTAAAGATAATGTCTAGTTAAAGCAGGGGTGTCCAAACGTTTTCAAATAGGGCCAGATTTTATGAAGTGAACATGCGTGAGGCCCGACCATTTTGACTGACATTCTCTGAATCATTAAAATTAAATGCAAATTAAAGGGGTTGTAAAGGTTCACATTTTTTCACCTTAATGCATCCTATGCCATTGGCCCGCACTGCTGTCAATCACATCCAATGACGTGGCACGCTGAGGGGCGGGGCCGAGTGATACAGTCAGTGGCTATAGCCAACGGCTGTATCATGGGAGCGCGCCTGCAAGAACTAAACACCATGCGAGAGAGCTCGCATGAAGGTGTTTAGTTCTTGTGGGGAGGAGCTGAGACAGCCACCGAGGGACCCCAGAAGACCAGGTTCGGGGCCACTCTGTGCAAAACGAGCTGCACAGTGGAGGTAAGTATAACATGTTTGTTATTTTTTTTTAAATAAAAAAATACCTTTACAACCCCTTTAATGAATACACTGCCCATAAAGAGTTCTGTTTCCTTTGTGGCTGTGTGTGGTGAAGAGTCTAAGGATGAGCTTGGGCGTGTTATTTGGATATACCATATTTAACAGCGTATAACACGCACAGGTGTATAACACGCACCTTCACTTTAAGAGGGAAGTTTCAGGAAAAAACTTAAATTTTAAATAAAGAACTGTGAGGCAAAATAAGAGTCAGTGCCCATCAATGCAGCCTGATCAGTGCCCATCTGCACCCTCACTATTGCCATGAATGCAGACCACCATTGCTATGAATGCAGCCTCACTGTTGCCATGAATGCAGCCCCACCATTGACATGAATGCAGCCTCACCATTGACATGAATGCAGCCTCACCATTGACATGAATGCAGCCTCACCATTGACATCAATGCAGACTTACTATTGACATCAATGCAGCCTTACTATTGACATGAAAGCAGCCTCATCATTGACATGAATGCAGCCTCATCATTGCCATGAATGCAGCCTCACCATTGCCCTGAATGCAGCCTCACCATTGCCATGAATGCAGCCTCACCATTGCCATGAATGCAGCCTCACCATTGCCATGAATGCAGCCTCTGAATGCAGCCTCACCATTGCCATGAATGCAGCCTCACCATTGCCATGAATGCTGCCTTACCATTGTTCCCTAGGGAGGCGTTTCTAATTGTGGGGGCAGTGTACTGACTAGAGGAGGAGAGAGATCGCTGTTCCTGATCACTAGGAACAGCAGATCTCTCTCTACTCCCCTGTCAGAATGGGGATCTGTCTGCTTACATTGACAGATTCCCGTTCTGGCTCTCTGAGGAGTGATTGCAGGTGGCCAACAGTCATCGCAGCTGCGGGTCACGCGCATCAGCTCTGGCGTTGCGCCGCGGGCGCACCCCTATCATTCTTAAAGCGGCCGACGTACACCTATGGCTATTCACGCACCCTTGCCAACCTGCTGCAGTATAATGATGGCGGCTGGTCGGCAAGCGGTTAATCGAAAGTGAAGGTACAAGAAAATCCCAAACTTTAGGTTAACACCAGAATAGTAATCTTCCAATGAGGACACTAGTTCTGGTAACCCTGGTGACACCCTGGGATTCCCTCACTCTGAAGGGATTTTCTCTCGCTTCCTGTTTTGGCTATGGGACAGGAAGTGAAGATAAATTTCCCTAATGGGATATAAATGACAAAAAAAGTGACAAGGGTTATTATAACCCTCCCTTACTCTATCCAAAATAAAAAGGTTTGCCTTTGATCTACTTTAACCACTTGCCGGCTGCCCGCCAGAATGGCACTCCTGGGCGAATCGTCGTAGCTGTACGGCGGGCGTTTTAAGGAGTATAAGGGCGCCTGCGCGCCCGCCACGTCCCTAAGCAGCCAATGCACGTGCGATGCCCACCAGGCACCTGCGATCACTCCTGACAGAGCGAGAACGGGGATTAGTGTGTGTAAAAACACAAATCCACATTCTGTCAGGGGTGAGGAGACTGATCTGTTGTTCCTAGTATATAGGAACAACAATCAGTCTCTTCCCCAAGTCAGTCCCATCCCCCCACAGTTAGAACACACACTGAGGGAACACAGTTAACCCCTTGATCGCCCCCTAGTGTTAATCCCTTCCCTGCCAGTGACATTTCTACAGCAATCAGTGCATTTTTATAGCACTGACCACTGTATAAATGTCAATGGTCCCAAAAATGTGTCAAAAGTGTCTGATCTGTCCGCCGCAATGTCGCAGTCCGGATAAAAATTGCAGATCGCCGCCATTACTAGTAAAAAAAAAATAATAATAAAAATGCCATAAATCTATCCCCTATATTGTAGACGCTATAACTTTTGCGCAAACCAATCAATATACGCTTATTGCGATTTTTTTTTTACCAAAAATATGTAGAAGAATACATATTGGTCTAAACTGATGAAGAAATATATATTTTTTGCTAGCACATGATTGGTTGAAGTGAACACAGCTTTACCCTTTTTACTTGAACATGGTCTTTGCAATGTGTATACCTCTATGGACTTCCTAAGGCCCCTTTCACACTGGGGAGGGGGCGGCGTCGGCGGTAAAGCGCCGCTATTGTTAGCGGCGTTTTACCGTCGGTATTCGGCCGCTAGCGGGGCGCTTTTACTGCCTGCTAGCAGTTGAGAAAGGGTTAAAAACCACCGCAAATCGCCTCTGCAGAGGCGCTTTGCCGGCGGTATAGCCGCACTGTCCCATTGATTTCAATGGGCAGGAGCGGTGAAGGAGCGGTATACACACCGCTCCTTCGCCGCTCCGAAGATGCTGCTAGCAGGACTTTTTTTCCCGTCCTGCTAGCGCACCGCTCCAGTGTGAAAGCCCTCGGGGCTTTCACACTGGAGAGACAGCAGCAGCTGTTTCGGGTTGGTTTGCAGGTGCTATTTTTAGCGCAATAGCACCTGCAAACCGCCCCAGTGTGAAAGGGGCCTTAATTCTAGCAATATCCCAAAGATCCAGATATCATATACAAAAGGTGGACAGCCTGGTGGAGGTAGAAGTAGAGGAACCTAAGTCCATATGTTTACTATCCTTACAAAGGAGTGGCAACTGGGAACCATGTTTGCTGTGACTCCTACGTGTTTTTGCTTATAATATAATCCCTAACTAGCATCAATTATTAAAGCATTTTCCCTTTCATATTTTCCAATCTTTCCCAATAAAAGGTCTCCAACGTAAACACAGTTCAACACAACAGAGCTTCTATAACAGCAAGTACAGGGGATTTAAAAGAAAGCTCAGGAGTTATATTTTTCTGAAGGCGAGTAAAGAGTTAATACAATAAAATCTCATCCCTTGTTTTGTGCATTGGCAAGAGGTCAGCTGTGTACGTGGCTGTATATATTGTATTGTTTGTTGCCTGGCAGGTGGCCCGCTCTTTCCTCACAAAGACAAAATTCAGCATTGGTTCAGGTGTTGTGGATTAATACAATCAAGCAAGAGCTGTTTGTAATCTTTCACTATCCAATTATGTCCAGTCCAAATGTCACAATACCAGTAAAGAGCAATAGTATTTACAGCATTCTTTTTTTACTATCTAAAAAATTACTATATTATTTCCAGGCTGCACACCTGCCAGCACAACCTGTTGTATCCAAGGTTCAGACTAGATGCAGACTATATTACTAGATCTACAAAAGTGGATGGGACCTCAAAAAGTGAATATTTAATATGTTATAAGGAACATCTAGAAATGTTAATTGTGCCTAAATAGTACCCTACAAAATGTATCTTTTCTCTAAAATTTCTCCTGGAAAATAGCAGTGCTCTTCTTGACATGAGGCTATAACTAGGCATTTATGTGCCTTGAGCCCTATAGCTGTGTGCCTGTATAACACCTAATAAGGCACTGTGCCTGCTAATCTAAAGAGATTTTGCATGAGATTTTGTGATGTCACTACTGTAGTGCTCACTGTCCTCCTTTCTGGAGAGAAAGCTGTACATGAAAACTATCCTTCAGTGGCGGCTGGTGCTAAATATTTTTTGGGGAGGGAGGAGTCGGGCAGCAAACTAACGGCACCCCCTGCACACGGATGGGAAGGCGGCGATCGCTGCAAGCACAGCGGGAGATGGATGGTGGACAGGAAGGCAGCGATCTTCGTAAGCACCCGCCCCCGGCATTAGACGGATGAGAAGACGGCGGCGATCCACTGAACCTTACCTTAGGAGGCAGGGGGAAGGAAGAGCCGCGCCATTGCTTCTCTTCCCGGCTGAACAGGAAGTGTGTCCTGATACCCGGCTGGGTCTCAGAACCTGCTTCCTGATTGGCCGGGAGGAGAGTCAGGAAGATAATAGTGAATATTAATGCGCTATTGTCACACAACTGGGTGGGCTCAGGGCTCAATGCTCTGCACCCCAAGCCCACACCTTTTTTAAGCCAATTAGAGCCTCAGGCTCCAATCATGTGCTTAAAAAAAAAAAAAAACATTGGAATTCATGTGTCCGCGACTCTACATGTAGATTAGGGGACAGGTGCATGGATTAGGGGGGTGGTGCCCCTGTGCCCCATATGGACGGGCCACTACTGCTATCCTTACTTTTGATTAACTTATTCTGTGGATCTGTGTTTTCTCCACCTCTCTTTCTACTGCTTGGTTATTCCTCCATCAGTCATCAGATCTCCAGTCATTGAGGGGGTAGCTCGGATATGAGGAAGCAAAGCCCTGCCTCTATCAAGATGGCCACCTTCACAGAGAAACACACCACAGAACAAGGTAAGGTAAATCAGTAATGTAGAAATAATCAGTTGACTTCTACTCCTCACTTTATGAGTTGAAGGTGTCGAAGTCAATGAACCAAGCTAAACAATTCTTGGATAAACTGGTTCTCCCAAAACTTAAAATGGAGGATAGAGAAGCTCTTGATAGTCCCATATCCATGGACGAATTAAGGCAAGCAGTTACACAAACTCATAATAATAAAGCGCCAGGAATGGACGGACTACCGACGGAGATATATAAAAAATTTGATAGGATTTTGCTACCAGAACTATTAGAGGTACTAAATGATGCGTATGAAAAACAAAAACTCCCAGAATCAATGCAGGAAACGATAGTAATAATGATTTTAAAACAGGGTAGGGACCCAAAGATTCCTGAATCCTATCGCCCTATATCTCTTCTCACCTCAGATGTCAAGATTTTGGCAAGGGTCCTTGCAAACAGGCTATCAAATTATATTAATTGTTTGATACATGAGGATCAAATGGGTTTTATCCCAAAGAGAGCAGCCGCAACAAACATTTGCAGGCTATTTTTGAATTTGTAATTGCCTATGGAAAATATGGGATCTAGAGCAATATTATGTTTGGATGCCCAAAAAGCCTTCGATATGGTGGAGTGGGAATACTTATGGGTCGAATTGGAGTCTTTCGGAATAGGACCGGGATTTTTAAAATGGGTTAAAATATTATATAGTGACCCTAAAGCAAGGGTAAGAATTAATAATACACTATCCAGCCCATTTCGTTTATCTAGAGGGACAAGGCAGGGTTGCCCCCTATCACCACTACTGTTTGCTATAGCAGTGGAGCCTCTTGCCCTTGCCATTAGACAATCAACAAAAATAATCGGGTTTCGACAGGCAGGGAGCGAGGATAAAGTGTCCCTTATGCATATGACGCTCTTATTTTCCTGGGGGACACCTCAGATTCATTAATGGAACTTAAGAGTCTTATCTCCATATTTGGGCTATTTTCTGGCTTCCAGATTAACTGGGATAAATTCATATTATGACCACTAGATGAGTTAAAAACCCCCTTATTAAATCAAGCTTCTAAAATTCAAATTAAGGATACAGTGAAATATTTGAGTATAGAGATCTCTTGGGATGTAAAAAACTATATCAATTTAAATTTTAAACCTCTATTAGCAAAGTTTAAGGATAAATGCCAAAGTTGGTATAAGTTTCCTCTGACGGTGATAGGAAGAGCAAATCTCATCAAAATGATTTGGGCCCCGCAATTACTTTACATGTTTAATAATTCACCAATATGGATTACAGCATTTTGGTTTAGAAAAATAGAGTCACTTTTTAGAGACTTGATTTGGAGGAAAACACAACCACGTATAAAGTTAACAACATTAATGCTAACCAAAGAAGAGGGAGGTTTGGAGATCCCCATCCCAAAAATTATTTCTTAGCCTCACAAATACAACACTTTAGCGGATGGACAATAGTAATGGACTCTGACCCTATAAAGAGTCTGCTACTATCAGTTTATGAAGTATGTCTATTGGTTTCTTTATTAGAGTCGAGAAATCAACTGCGCGATAAAGGATTCCTTACGGGTAAATTGTTTGACAAGGTATGGCAGGAAATGAGGAAAATTACTGAGATAAATGGATTTACGTCATATACTCCAATCTGGAATAATAGCAGCTATGAGGAATTGATGAAACTGGAAGGGTTTGAGATCTGGAGGCAGAAGGGTCTAAGGTACATAGAACAGCTATTTCAGGAAGATGTGATGAAAACCTTTAGTGAACTAAGTAAAGAATATAATATTCCAAATCAAAGATTTTTTAAATTTCTACAGCTCAGACATGCATTAAAAATACAGGGCCGATCGCATGAATTGAAGTTTAATAAGTCAGTGGTAATAGCCTTGTTGGATAAGATAGGAAAAAAAAGGGATTGATATCACAATTATATGACATACTATTTGATAAATGTAAAGGCACTGTGGATATACCAGCATGATTAGCCTGGTCGGGCAACATAGGGCCAATTTCAGATGAACAGTGGGCATGGGCACTATTGGCAATACCTTAGGCCTCTTTATCTCCAACACAAAATTTAACACAATTATTCATCTTACATAGGGCACATTATTCACCAGAGAAATTATTCAAATGGAAATGCAGAGATACAGACCAATGTCCCAGATGTAAAGGGAGAGCAGCCAATCTAATACACTTGCAATGGAGATGTCCTAAACTCCATCGCAATTGGTCTGGGGTGGTATCTATGATTAATAAGGTATTTGGGATGAGTGGGATGCCTATGGAGCCTGGGGGATGCCTTCTAGGTATACTGGATGAATTCGAGAATTCCGGGGGAATATATTGTTTCAATAAATAGAAGCCTATTCCAGGCTCGTAAACTCATAGCACTTAAATGGTTATCACCATACCCACCTACTGTAGCAAAATGGAAAATACAAGTGAGGGAAACTTTAATTAAGGAAAAGTTTACTTTCCTAGAGGCTGTTTAGGAAAATTTGAAAAAATATGGAAAAGGTGGTTTGATATCTTGGAGGTATGACGAGAGAGGAGAGGATCAACGTATGAGTGGGGGGGGGGGGGGGGAGCATGGGGGCCAGGGGTGCCTTTTTTTTTTCCCCCTCTTAATACGGGCTGGGGTTGTATGTTGTTTGCCGTTTTTTGTTGTGTTTTTTCTTTCCTGTTTTTGGTATATAAAATGAACAAAAAGATGATTTGATTGAAAAAAAAAAAAAAAAGAAAGAAAGGATCAGCTTAAGGCATCCAAAAAGCAATACCAGCCATTTGTTATAGGTGACTAGATCCTTGTTATCTGCTTGAAATTTTTTTTCTTCTCCTCTTCCACAGTTCAGTTCCTCTAAAATTAGCTTATATAGAAATCTTCTAAACTCAATTTGCAAATGTAAAAATTTAAAGAAAACGTACACTTATTGATAACCAAAGCACCAAATTCATGAAGCTTTTGCAATCCTTTTGTTTCTGACAGCGACCTGTAAATCAAATTCAGGTGGTTCTAAAATGCGTCACTTTTACATTGTGTCGCATTGAATGCACAAAATTCAAAATAAAATGCCAACAGTTTGTATCTTATGAAAGTGGAGATAATTAAGACCAACTCTCTTTTGGTACAGACAGATTTTTTGAAGGTGTCTCACATGTATTCTAAAAGTGGTGCATTATATGCCAGATTCAAGTACAAGTTCTAGACACGTACATGAGAGAGATTTTTGCAAAATCTGTCTGCTCCAGTCTTTATGAATTCCAGGGAATGTTTACTGCCGTTGCTCACCTTCTTTTAAAAAATGCCAGTTGATGGGCTTGCTCTTACTTTAATACCTAAAATTCCCTGACCCATATCATGTGTATAGTTTTTATACTGGTTTATAAAATGTGTAATCTATATAGTATTTATATTGGTTCATAAAACCTGTAATCTAATATCACCAAAGATAGCCTTTCAGTTTTCAGCTACTCCTGTTTTTCAGGTTTGTCCTGTACATTAACACATTATTGTACGAATGAAGTGTTTAGCTTCTTGAAAAAAAGAGAAATAATGAAAGATTACTTGAAGTTGAAATAGGACTTTCTTTAAAGTAAACATATACATTTTCAACTAAAACTGTTTACTCAGTCCTTTGTACACAGTGAAAACATTTGCAAAAGCAGCTATGCAAAGAAAGCTATAATCTACCTCAGAACATTTTGGGGGGTTCACTAGACTCCTAATTACACTTTTATGGTAGTATGGCTCTTTAAAATTGCCCGGATCAGATTAACAAATCCCTGTCGCCCATTTTGGAAGCCTCACCAACACATGTGGCAGATTCAGATAGTTCTTAATAGCATAACATTTACAAAGTAGCAACGAATTAGAAAAATAACTACCTCCAGTTCATAGATAAGGAAACTGGATTTATTAATGACCAACTCTAAGCTGACATACAGAGACAGGTGGAGTGTCTGTCTCTGTACACTGTTTAGCAGGAAGCTTATTTGCTGCTGCTACCTCCTCCCCTTCCCACCTGTCACTGGTTGTTAAAGGATAAATTCAACTTTTGACTAAAAATAATAAATGCGGATGAAAAAATGTGAATTTATTATTTTTTTGTTTCTGGAGCTTGTAAAGCATTGCACCATTGTCCAAGCAAGCCGATACATTCTGACAGGAATGCTGTGGTAGTTTATTGAAAACTTCAAGCTGATAGCCGCAAAGGCTGCTGGACCTTGTAGTTTTCCATACACAGAGCGCTGTGAAATGAGTGACGTGGCCGGGCAGATCATTTTTTCAAAATTTTGATAGATGGGGGGGGGGGGGGGGCGGGTATGGCTGGTGCATTCATAACATGTTATAACTGGACCTAATCTTTAAGGATGCTGTTGGCTTCACAGCAGACAGCCTCCTGCAACCAGTAATGCTGACAGTGGGTAGAGCCTGCACTAAGGAAAAAGTGGCTCTATGGACACTTCAGTCTCAGTGCATCGAAAGGCAGGTTGGAATTCTAAAAAGTGTCTAAAACACTCCTTATGAATTCCCCTAGTTGTCTTTATTCTATCTACCAAGTCATGCTGAGAAGAAGAACAGGCAGTTAGTTGTGTTTAGGCTTTTCTACTCCAAAACATGTTTTTTCTTCTCATCACTTCTTAAATAATCTGTACGTTCACCAGCTATAAAAACAACTAGTGGGTGAAGGATTGTGTATATGGGGCTGTATGATTTTTATTTTTTTTTTTTGGTTGAACTAGATCAGGGGTCGTTAACCCCCGGGCCACGGCCCACTACCGGGCCATGGCCTTTCTGCAGGCGGGCCGCGTAGGGTTGCCACCTTTTCTTCAAGCCAAACCCGAACACTTTTGCAGCACAGGGCAATTTTTTTTTTTTTACACTTTAGGATTATAAAAGATCTGGGATACATTTGGGTGTCCCAAGGAGAGTAGTAATGTAGCGCACAGAGCGTGCCTTGGCAAACAGTGGGTGTGGCCAAATTGCTCTTGCTGACACTATCACCCCACCCTTCAGTCAAACCTGCCCCCAAACAGCTGCCCGCAGCTCCCGGACGGCAACAGATTTGTGTATGACTTTCCCTGTTACTTGGGGAGCCACAGCCTGGTCTGAATAATGTGTCCGGGTTTCAGATGGACTGAAACCCCAACACATGATTTAAAACTGTCCGGGTGAATCCTGGACAGGTGGCAACCCTAGGGCTGTGGGAAAGGCCGGCCAGCATGAGAGAGCCGGGCGACTGGCATATAAGAGTCAGGCGGCATATGAGAGCTGGGTGGATGGAAGAAGAAAGTGGGCAAGCAGAGATGACATCATCTCTCTCCACCCCCCGCATCACCAATCCACATCTGGTGGCAGGCAGCGTGGCAAGTGACAACCCACATCTTGTGACAGGCAGTGTGGTAAGTGACAATCCACATCTGGTGGCAGGCAGCGTGGCAAGTGACATTCCGCATCTGGTGGCAGGCAGCGTAGCAAATGGCATTCCACATCTGGTGGCAGGCGACAGTGGCAAGTGACACTCTGAGGGCTCCCACTGATTCTGTATTATGGTGAGTTGAACTATTTCATTAATTACTAAAATGTAATAATAGAAATAATGCACTTCATATCAAACATGGTGCCGTGATGATTGAAGCATTAACACCAGCCAAAATCGTTTACCCCACACGCGTCAACCCCCCCCCATTCTTGCCACAATTGTCTTCCACACAGCCAGTACCCAGTGCCAAAAACATTGGGGACCACTGAACTAGATGGACTTGTGTCTTTTTTCAACTTGACTAACTATGACTAACTATGTAACTATGTAGTGAAAGTCTGAAGGACCCGAAGACACACAGCCCAAAACATGTAAGATGTTCTCAATCAACACACAGCCAGATAGCCATTGGTATGTTGTGTTTTTCAAAAGAACTGACACACTGACACACGCCCAGATATCCTGCTCTGCAGAAAAGAACGTATGATTTCCTTTAACTAAAATACCCAAGGACCTCTTTTGCAAAAATAAATAACACTATAAGAAAGCCATGGTGAAACTTTGATTTTGCGTCTGGCTGTCCTACTACTGAACAAACTGTCTTCTCTGACAGCAGGCTTGTATAATGAGTAAATGTATCCAAGGAATGTTGGTAAATATTTGAAGTTAAGGTGTGTTTCATAATCTCGATTTCAGTCAAGCTTTGCTTTTTTTACCCTGGCAAAGCGTGGGAATATATCCAGTTAAAGGTTTGCCATAAACATGGCAGGAAGTAATTTCCCTCTACAACGGTCCTCTCCAGGCTTTCATTGTAAGGCACTCATACCTGGGCAGGACTTTCCATCTGACACGTACTGCCATAACTGGTGATGATGGGATTTTAATTTTCCACATTTGAGGAAGAACAAATACCATTTCCAAAATAAAATCCCCAGTCCCTCCGATTTCCAATGTTGTATAAATCTTCCTATAGGCCTTAAAGTATTTCTAAAGCTATTTTTTAAATTTTGGACAAAGCAAGTATTGCTTAAACCTCTGTCATTTTTTTTACCATTTGTCCCTAATGGGGAAACTTCCTTTCACCTCCTGTGCTGCAGACACAACAGTATGTGAGAGAAAAACTCTCATACAATTGCCACCAGAACAGGTGTCCTAAATGTAAGATTTCATCTGTATGACTGTTCTACTAACAACCCAAAATTTAGGATCATATCTTTCAGTCCCAGTAGAAAAAGTAAATCTCCCTAGTGGTGTCAGCAATAAAAACCCCTAAACAGATTTTATTTTATTCCTATTCCAACAAAAAAAAAGTTTTTGATTTAGACATACTATAGCTGGTACTGTAAACTAGTACTGTATAAATGGATAATAAGGTATCACACTTTAAAATGCATTCAAAATTGCATTCTTACAACAAATGCACAATCAAAAGCAGTTGCCGAAGATTGAAAAATTCCAAAACACTGTGGCAAGATCAATTTATCATTAAAAAGACTCTCTTTGATTTTTCACTGATGTGTTAGTGACAACTTTAATCCAGTGCAATAGCGGAAGGAAAGTTAAAAACTAATCTCAGAAAGTAGCATTTTATCGAAAAAGTAGTGGAATAGACTTCCAGCAGACGTAGTGAGTCAGCCAACAGTAAGAGAATTCAAACATGCTTGGGACAAACATATATACTATATTACCAAAAGTAATGGGATGCCTCCCTTTACACGCACATGAACTTAAATAGCATCCTAGTCTTAGGCCGTAGGGTTCAATATTGAGTTGGCCCACCCTTTGCAGCTATAACAGCTTGAAATATTCTGGGAAGGCTGTCCACAAGGTTTGGGAGTGTGTCTATGGGAATGTCTGACCATTCTTCCAGAAGCACATATGTGAGGTCTGGGACTAATGGACAAGAATGCCTGGCTTTCAGTCTCTGCTCTAATTCATCTCAAAGGTATTCTATCGGGTTAAGGTTAGGACTCTGTGCAGGCCAGTCAAGTTCCTCCACCCCAAACTCGCTTATCTATGTCTTTATAGACCTTGTTTGTGCACTGGTGAGCAGTCATGTTGGAACAAGAAGGGGCCATCCCCAAACTGTTCCCACAAAATTGGGACCATGAAATTGTCCAAAATTGTCCAATCCCCACCATAATCACCCCTCCACCAAATGATTTGGACTAGTGCACAAACCAAGGTCCATAAAGACATGGATGAGCGAGTTTGGAGTAGAGGAACCTGACTGGCCTGCACAGAACCCAACAGAACACCTTTGGGATGAGGATTAGCGTGAGCCAGGCCTTTTCATCCACATAAGTGCCTCACCTCACAAATGCACTTCTGGAAGAATGGTTTAACATTCCCATAGACACACTCCAAAAACCTGTGGACAGCCTTCCCACAGTTGAATATATATGTACAAAAAAAATGGGGCAGACTTGATGGCCACTTGATTCTGCCATCACTTTTCTATGTTTCTGTGATTCATGCTATATATCTAGCTGTGCAGTGCTAACAGTTAGTCTCACATTTTGTATTCAAGCCAAACATCTTAACAAAAAAAATTGTAAATTTAAGACTATTATTATGTCCCAAAGCAAACCAACATATTTTTGAGGTGACAGAAAAAAGACAATTACAGAATACCTAACTAACTGTGACATGCCTACCCTCCCCCAAATTGACACAGCCTCATTAGAAGTTCCCATAACCTTGGCAGAAGTCTCGAATGCCATCAAAGAATTGAAAACAGGAAAAAGCCCCATGCCCTGCCGGTTTTACCTCGCAATATTATGTTGAAAAAATGTTTGAAACCACACTAGCCCAACCATTGACAAAAGCCTTAAAAGCTATCTCCAAAGGACATAAAGCATCTAAGGAATTTCTTTTAGCATACATCACAGTGATCCCGAAACCAAATAAAGATCCAGCTGAATGCACAATTTGCAGACCCATTTCCCTATTAAATTTAGACTTGAAACTTCTAGCAAAAATTTTAGCCAACAGAATCAGACCTCTCCTTGACAGACATATCGGACCCGAACAGGTAGGATTTATGCCAAACCGTGAAGCAAAAGACAACACGACTAAAACACTAAATTTAATTCATAGAATCCGACAAAGTCACATAGAAGACCTCCTGCTGTCAACTGATGCAGAGAAGGGTCTCTTGGGACTATATGTTCGAAACCTGCAGACACATCGGGCTTGGCAACAGCATGATGATATGGGGAAAATCTCTTTACATTAACCCAAGCGCAAAAATAAAAATTAATGATACCTACTCAGATTCAATAGAAATCCATAACGGAACAAGACAGGGCTGTCCCCTATCACCTTTATTATTCATTCTATCTATTGAACCCCTAATTAGGACCATAAATTTACAA
Source organism: Lithobates clamitans (assembly GCA_037952925.1). NCBI lineage: Eukaryota > Metazoa > Chordata > Amphibia > Anura > Ranidae > Lithobates > Lithobates clamitans. The sequence continues at coordinate 9,878,031 of JBBGZY010000142.1, forward strand.
CCACCAATTCACGGATTTAACATAGATAAAAGAGATTACAAACTAGCAGCATATGCCGATGACCTACTTTTTTACATTACCCAACCCCATAAATCTATTCCAAACCTAAACAAAACTTTTCAAGATTTCAAATACCTATCAAATTTAAAAAATAATCATAAAAAATGTGAAGTACTGGGGCTTACACTTTCTAAAAAAACATAACTATTATCACGAAAAAATTGCCCCTTTAAATGGAATAGTACGTCATTGAAATACCTGGGCATCCATCTTACCCCTAATATAGAATCCCTTTATGAACACAACTATCAACCATTATAAGCAGTTTTCGTGGTTTGGCAGGGCCGCCATCTTGAAAATGACAGTACTGCCAAGACTACTGTACCTTTTTCACACGCTACCCATAGAACTACCAGAGACTTTCTTTAAAAAACTAGCTTCAATTCAAAGATATTTCTTATGGGCTAACAAACAACCTTGAATACAACTTGGTCTTCTACAACTCCCTAAAACAAAGGGAGGAATAGGCCTTCCCGACTTCAAGAAGTACTATTCTGTGACTCATTTATCCAGAATAATAGATTGGCATTGCCACGATCATTAAAAGGACTGGGTGAACCTTGAAAAATCCTGGTCAAAACTTGCCATACAATACCTACCTTGGACTGATCCTGGTCAATACCCTCTTAACATTAAAGGACATCCCTTGATACACACAACTTTGAGGATATTCCATAAAACTGCTTAGAAGCATAAACTTTCTTCTACATCTAGTTCCTTATCCTTATTAGCAAACAATCCCGACTTCCCACCTGGACTTGACAGCAAAACCCTTTTCAAAGCCAATACCAATAAACCTCTACTAGCCTACCATTGCTTACAAAATAATAAATTAAAATCATATACAGACGTACAACACGAACTAGACATAAAACCCCTCAATTTCTGGATCTACTTACAAATCCACAACTTTATCTTAAACAATAAAAAAAAAGGACTATATAGTCAGACCTCTCACCAACTTTGAACACATTTGCCTCAACCAAACCCCAATAAAAACTACCTCCCCCTTATGTATAATTGGTTATTACAGCCGACATCCGATCTCCCAGATAAATACAAAAAAATTTGGGAAGATGATATAAACATGCAATTCTCAGATCTACAATGGAAAAAAGCCAGTGTGTTTGCCCATAAATGCTCCCTAAGCACACGTATACAAGAAACATCCTATAACATCCGCACTCAGTGGTATATCACACCGGCAAAACTTAAAAAACGGTCTCCCGGAGAATTGGACGTTTGCTGGAGATGCAATAAAGGAAGATTTTCTCTCTGGCAAAATTGTAAAAAAAAGTAAAAAATGGCCATGGACTAAGGAATTTAATGTGGGGTACTAAATTAATGAATGGTAGCCTAAAGCTGGCTACACACGGAACACAATTTAGCTAGTTCAGCAGGAACCAGCTGAATTTCAGTTTGTGTGTGCTCCTCCCTGTTCAACAGAAACCAGTCATTAGATTAGGTTCAATCTAACAGTCCTGTTGGAAAACCCTTAACAATCAGCAGTCTGCAGTCAATGGCTGCAGCTGCTGATCAGTGTATTCTAACAGCAGGAGGGATTCCTGTATCCACCTCCATCACTTTATGGTGAATGCCTGCTGATTGAGTGAAAAAAACAAATAGTGTGTACTCAGCTTATGGCCATTAGTCATGAGAGAGAAATTCTCCAGTTCCTGCTAATTAAGGGCCAAGTCATAGAGATCAGACAAGTTTTAGGGTCCTTTCACACTAGCTTTCCGCCACTCCGTTTTGCTCAGTGGGGGATTGATCCGCTGATCCCCACTGAGCAGGCGGATGACAGGTCCATCTCGGCTCACTGTGCGGAGATGGACCTGTCAAAGCCCTGCTGTCCTCTATGGGAGATTGGATGAAAATGGGCCGCCTGTCCGTTTTCATTCGATCCAATCCTCCAGGTGGATGGAAAATAGGGTTTCCATCCGTCTGGATTTCCAAGACAGGATCGGATCGTATATCGGCGGATGTCAGTGAGAAGAAGTGAATGGTGCGTCCGATCAAGTCCGCCTGAAAAACTGACAGGCGGACCTGATCAGAGTGCCGTGTGAAAGGGGCCTTAGTAAGCCTTCTGATTCCTGTTATTCCTGAAAAAGCTACAGCCAGAAAAAAGCAACTGTTACCTCACAACTTAGCACACCTGGGCATTTTATAGCTTGAAACTCAAAGCTCCAAATCTCTCAAGAAACAAAACCCCATGTATTTAAATGGTGGCTAATCATATACCAGTGCTCAGGCGTCTGTAGCTCAATGCCCAATACTCCAAAAGCTACATGAGCTTTTTTTCTAGGGAGATTTCTGTGTTTTTGGCCTCAAAGACTTCAATAGGAATGCCTGTAAATGCTCAAATCGAGCATTTTTTCAGGCTTTTTTATTTGTATTAATGAACTGGTCTTCTCTAACCAATGCTTTCCACAGGCTAAAACAAAAATGCCTGAAGCTTGAATACACATGTATAACACTTGAAATACGCTTCTAAAACACTCGTAAAGTCACACAAAACACTGCAATAAAAAATGCCTAAAAATCGCTCTGCTTGTGTGTGAATGCAGCCTTAGGTTACTGTATGCATGCAAGCCCCTGTGGAATTTCTGCCAATATAGAAAAACATGCTAGGACATGAGTTGATTTGAATAAGTAAATGCATTACATCAACATATAAACAAATGACGATGATCATCGGGGTAATACTGATTACCCATAATGTCTCAGAGATTGGTGTTATATACACAAACACACACAACACAAACAATAATCTAAGGCTCCATTCACACATTGGCAACTTTGGATCCGACTTCAAGTCGCCCCAAGTCGCTCCTAGTCGCCTCAAGTCGTGCTACATGAAAAAATCAATGTAAGTGAATGGATCCGTCTTAATGCACACTACTGCAGTCGCTCCGACTTCAGAAAAGGTTCCTGTACTACTTCAATCCAACTAGAAGGCGACTTGTACCCATTGATTTCAATGGAAGTTGCCTCCAAGTCTGATCACTGTTCATACTGAGGCAACTTTACAGGAAGCAGAAAGGAAACAGAAAGTAATTTACTCCACTAAACAGCCAGCCCCCTCCTTCTCACACACAGCTGATAAGCTCTGATTTGCCACTTGTAAAGTTCCCTGTCCTGGAGGCGACTTCAAGTTGTGTTGTAAGTTGCCCCAAGTCGCGCTGTGAATCATACTCAAGTCGTGTCCAAGTTGCCTCCCAAAGTCGCGCTGGAAGTTGTGTTGCCCCTGTGTGAATGGGCTCTGAAGTGTCTTGCCGAATAAGTTCCTTCGGCGGATAGGTTCCCCCCTGTACTGCGCAGGCGCAGCGCCTGCGCAGTACGTACTACTGCTGCCCGCCGGAGATAGCCGAAGCTCAAATGCTTCGATCAGCTGTACACGGCGCCTGCGCTCTGGGTCCAGATTCCTTCCCCTCTATCCAAGTGGACCTAGAGGGGGAATCTAAAAGTGCCGAGCGCAGCGAGGCCGTGCCCGAAGCGTGGCGAGCGAAGCGAGCCCGCGAGGGGCCCTCTTACAGGCGCCGTGTACAGCTGATTTTCAGCTGTTCCGCTTCGGCTATTTCCGCCGGCTTCTACTGCGCATGCGCAGTAGAGGGGGGAACTAATCCGCCGAGCGGAACTTTCTCGGCAGAACAGAAGCACTGTTATCATTGAGATGATAATGTTTACCTGTACCTTCTAATGCCTATGGTCATCTTTTGATTAGATGTATTTGTGGTCCACACACATAAACAATCTTGGATGGAATTATATTTAGCTTTAGCACATTTGAGAAGATCTTTTATTTAAGAGATGGCCCATCCTGCCACAGTATTACTAAATCTTGTATTTCTTGTGGCTACAGATATAGACACACACACACAGCAGACACACCCTGCCTGGGATAGACACACACACAGCAGGCACACCCTGCCTGGAAAGACCTGGAACTTATCAAATTATTGAATGAATATATAAATACTACAAATTACTTACTCAGTCTTATCATTATAGATAAATGGTGATCATATCTATCGAGATCACAAAGCGGTAAATACGAAGTGAACAAAAAGGCCCTCTCAAATACATTCTAGTGCAAATAAAAGGAGTTTCCCATATCTGCAAAATATAAATATAATTATATATGAGATTTTTATGTGTGTGGACCACAAATACATCTGATGACCTAAATCAACATTTGATATGATTTTTTTTGTGCTGATAAGCATTGTCATATTCAACATGCCCATCAAGTATCCACTTTACTTTTTAAGCAACATTGGTATGAGTATGTGATTCACATATGGCATACCTGACACTCTTCAAAGCAGCGGAACTCCATCTAGAGACCAAAGATTAGCCAAAAATGGATTCTACTCAGGTTCCTAATTTTATCGACCCAGCGGTTCATTATTGTAAATTTTATTGGTATTGCTTTAACCATCTACAGTAATCCAGTATGTTTAACTGTTTGTTAAGAAAATTTGTATTCTGTAATTACCGGTATCTTAAGCATGAGGTGTTCTTTCTCTGGATATAATACTTGTTTATATGCAGACGGAGATGTGAGTATTGTTTTATTTTGTGCTTTGATGTATTATTCCTTTTGAAATTGAGGCTCTGCTGTTGACTCTGTGTATTCTATGATACCTCATGCTTTTTCAATAAAAGTTACTTGATTTAACTTGATTTGTCATTGATTTGTCATTCTTCGTTGACAGCTGCCTAGCACATTTGCAGCCCCTAAGTCTTACCCACTTATATTGTAAATTAAACATATTTGTGTCTACGTGTGGCTCTCATATGACCATCTTTACTCTCTCTTGCATGACTTACTGTAGGCATTTGGTGTAAGCAGTACCAATTACGTCTTTCAGATTTGGTCATCACTGTGGCCCTCTGGGCAGTCTGCAGCCCAGGAGGGCAAGTGTTTTTTTACCTACTTGTGTAACAGCACCTAAGGAGCCAGTCTTCATTGTACTCTGGCTGTTGGTTTATTTTTTTCTATACCATTTAGTCCCCTACAGTGTTTACCAGAAGGATATCCGGTAAAAATCCTTATCTCTATCTTTTACTGATTCATTTAGACAAGGTGGTAGTACTGGGTAAACGCAAAAGGAGATATTCCAGTTGTTCTTGCCAGCTTGTACCTTGGAGTTATTGAGGAAGTCCCCCATTCGTCTTGACACTCTTCCTGCCAGATCCTTGAGAACTGCAGAAGAATTCCCCCTATTGAGCGAGCGGGGGCGCCTCCTCATGAGGAGGTTTCAGTCTTGTAGGTTTCCGACCCCAAGACCTCTTTTGTCCCTGGGGTTAACCCTGAGGATTACCTTTTGAATCTGATGGCAGAAGCCATGTTGACTGCCTGGAGGCTGATGCCCCTGGCACAGAAGAAGGAGCTTTAAAACGAAAATACATTTACTCCTTTTCTTAAATGGCAAAAGGGGTACTTTTTCCACTAGAATTTCTTTGGAGGTATTATCCAAAAAATCCCCAAGTAGCTGTTTCACCACAAAAAGGAAGACTGGCCAGTGTCAGGTCACCTGAGACCAGGTACACCAGAGTACACGCTAAAGGTTAATGGTCACAGGCAAGCAGGGATAGTCGGGGACACGCCAAAAGGTCAGGGTCACGAGCAGACAGGAGCAGTCGAGAACATGCCAAGGTCGGTAACAGAGACAAATGAAGAGCACACAGCAAGCAGGAAACGGGAAGCCAAACACACAATGAATACACAATGGTTGATCAGCAAGGTTGGCTTGCAATGCCCAGGTTAATATAGTGTTCCTAATTAGAGACCAGGGTGGAGCTATACTGAGGGAAGATTATTTAAACAGTCAGGTGGGGGTGGCTGGCCTCTAAAGGTGAACACAGAAGGAAAGGTGAGCTGACAAACACACATTACTGCATAACCATGACAGCCAGGAGCTTCTGCATGGTGCTTAGCAAAGGGTGCAAGGCCTGAAGGATAGAATCTCTCATAGCAACTATTGCAAACATAAAGCTGCCAGATCCTGGGCCTGCTGAGCAGGATAACCTTGAACACCTGTTTAAACTGGTCTCTCAACGATTAAGCAATTACTGTCAGCGCAGGCTGAGACACTCAATCTGCCAGAGAAAATTTTTTTTTTTTTTTTTTTTTTAACAGGCATTCCAACTTTCTATCCGTTGGATCCCTAAGCATTTGAGCATTGTCTGCCGGACAAGTCAAACTCTTATTCACAGAGGATATAGGAGCATTTATTGCTGGTATACCCTACTTAGTGCATTTCCTCCATGATAGGATAAAGTGTGAAAACTTTTTAGGAGGGAAAATAATGCTTATCTGGGTGATCCTCTCAGATACAAAAAAGCTTTTCCAGCAATGAATGGACAGGAAAAGGTATGCACAGCTTGAGGAGACTTTAGCGAACCCAAACACTCAGTTAAGGGTACATAAATGTGGAGTGGACCATTCAGCAAGAAATTACACCATCAATCTTAAGATTGAAACAGCTGATTCTCCCGCATTTGACACCTCAGAAGAGGAGTCATCAGCCTCACCATGGTCCCCTGAGGGAATTTGTCTTCTCCCGCCCCTAGTTCCTCAGTTTGAGGGTCCTGGGCAATGGAAGAGAACCTGTCACATTTTGACCCACACTGGGATTCGATTAAAGTTGCTAAACTTTTTTTTTTTAAACCTATTATGGCTCAGGAAAAAAGATCTTTTTAGTAAAAAAAACAGGGGCTGCAGTGTTGAAAACAGTTGAAAACATTTCATGGCCCTGATGCTCACTCTGACCAGCCACCCCCTCTCAGGGGAGGATACCATTTGTAGAGATGAGTAGGCTTTCCAGAGCTTGAGGGAGACCCTTTTAGCTCTTTTTTGGGGGTGTTTCAACCCCCCCTTCTGACCTTAGCCAGATGCACATAGCAGAGGTACTACCAGAAGAAATCGCAGCCACTGCTTGAGCAATAGTCCAGCCACTGCCGCTGCTATTAATGCTCAGCCTGATGCAAATAGTAAATGTGTTAAATAGGAAATGCCTGTCTCACCAAAACCTCTTTCATGCTCCTCTTTGCTCTTATGTCTCCTGACAATTTTGCAGCCAGCACAAATGGAGTTTTTTTTTTAAACACACTCCCGCATTGGAGGACGCCAATGCCATGCTAAGCCCTGCCCCCACCTCGCATCGCACCCCCCCCCCCTTTCTCTTTTAAGAAAAAAGTTTTCCCGCGCAAGCACGGGTCTCCGATGCAACGGTATCGGCTTGTGAGTGAGGGAGGGATGGCGTGGAGGAGACCTGGAAGCCGCCGGCATTGCCGATCGTTTTTAGTTCTCCCTTATACTCAGCCTCATGAAGAAGGGAAGAGTTCAGCCCAGGTGGGGGTGTCTGGAGGAAGCGAAACCCCCCCAAACCTACCGGAGGTCTGCCTGCTAGCCGGAGGAAAAAAAGTCTGCTGCTTCTGTGACACAGCGTGATCTCTGAGCAAAGCATGAGAAGGTACATGCGCCATACAGCCCCCAGTGGTGACACTTAGGCATGACAACATTTACTTTAAAGGACACATTTCCTAAGAAAATTTAAAAATTCCTTGGAAAAACTCCACTTATCTTTCCCGCCGCAGAGTTTTCTGTGGTAAAACTAATAGACCCAATCTTCACCCTTCACGGTGGGTTCCGTTAACAAACCTTCAGCAACCAGAGACTCTCGGGAAACCCACAATCCTGGACCTGTAATAGCACCCCGCCAGTAAAACTTTATGGCCTTAATACTAAAAGTACTGTATCCAGGGGTCCAGCTCTCTACAAAGAGAAGCGTTTACAAGTAAAACCTCGTTTCTTTGGATATGAGGCACTGGCACCATTCAATTTGGCCTAAAAGACACTTTGAATGGATCCGGCTGCATAGCTAGCCCCAGCAAGGATTGCTCCAGTGGAGCTCAGCACAGCAAATCTTCACTCGTGACCAACACCTTAGACACTGGCGAAAAAACTGAGATGTTCCCGGTATGGGAGGGGTTATATAGGGAGGCAACTTCCTGTTTAGGGTGTGCCAGTGTCCAGCACCTGAAGGTGGACTATAACCCACATAGTAATTACTATGGCTCTGTGTCCCGTGATGTACGATTAAAGAAATCATTATTTGATTGGCTGCTTAAGGAAAAGGTAACTTTTTCTTTACTCCAGTTTCTACAAATCATCCCCATTGTCTTTAAAAAAATAAGTATTCCTCCAGGAGATCATTGTGGGAGGAGAGGGTGATTAGGTCCCTTCATTACACAATAGGTGACCGCTCATTCACAAATGTAAACAGTAAACCAGAGTTGCAGAGCTGTGTGATGATTCTGTTAGCGCAGGGGATCTTTACTATCAGCAAGCAACCCATCATACTGCTTAACAGCACTGACTCATGGTTAAATGAGCAGTCAGAGGCAGGGCTGTGTGATAGAGCTGTAAGCTGATAGTTAAAGCGGGGTTCCACCCAAAAGTGGAACTTCCGCTCATCAGATTCCTCCCCCCCCTCCGGTGCCACAGTTGGCACCTTTCAAGGGGGAGGGGGGTGCAGATACCTGTATAATACAGGTATCTGCACCCACTCCTGGGAACAGACTCCTGTGGGAGTCACGCCCCCTCTGGCACTCCCCCGCTGTCTCCTGGGAAACACACAGGTCCCAGGAGATAGCGGGGACCATTGAGAACGCACAGCGCGACTCGCGCATGCGCGGTAGGGAACCGAAAAGTGAAGCCGCAACACTTCACTTCCTGATTTCCTCACTGAGAATGACGGTGGCAGCGCCCGAGGGACGGTTTGGTCTCGGGTGCCAACATCGCTGAACCCCGGGACAGGTGAGTGTCCTTATTTTAAAAGTCAGCAGCGGCAGTATTTGCAGCTGCTGACTTTTAAAAAAAAATTTTCACGGGACTCCCGCTTTAACATTTATTGCCCCGGCAGATCTATCATACAGTCCTGCTAAACAATCTTTTGCTATTATGAATGAATAGTCATCACCGCCTGGGCTGTGTGATAGATCAGAGGGTGCCATGTATGTTTACTAGCAGCCCGTAGCTCTATCACGCAACACCGGCATCGCTGCCTGGTCCTCATTCACTTTCACCATCAGCACATCCCCCCACAGTTATTACCTCTCGTATCTCTTGACCCTCCCACTTAGATTGTTAGCTCTAACGAGCAGGGCTCTCTGATTCCTACTGTTTTAAAGTGTATTGTAGTTGTACTGTCTACCCTCAAGTTGTAAAGCGCTGCGTAAACTGTCGGCGCTATAAAAAACCTGTATAATAAAAATAATAAAAACTATCAGAGATCAGCCAGCCTGAAGAGAGGCAGGGGCTCAATACTGTGCTGTAGCCCACCCAACACCCATTAATTGGGCTTCTGCCTGAAAGTAAAGCAACAGCACAGCACTGTAACTTTCTTCCCAAATGCTTGGATCTTAACATGACCAAGTGCCATGTGTAGCGGTTCCCTTGCAGGATTCCATGAGTCATAATGATGGGGTCATATAGACATTTTATTCCATTATTTCATTCTTTTATTTTAATTGTTTCAGAAGGATAATAAGTTAGGCATGAATTTCTCAGTTGGATACTGTATAGTAACGTTTTTCAGATCTCATTCACCCTATCCAAATGCATGCAGATATTTTTATATAATATTTATAGTGTATGTCACGCCAAAAGCTTTTTTCCTGTTGTTTCCTGTTGGAATTTTCTGCTTTCCAGGTCTTTGTTAGAGAGATTTACTCTCACTTCCTGTCCTACTGACAGTGATTTCACCAGACAAGAAGTGAGGAAAAATATGCAACATGGCAGAGACAGAAATAAAAAACAGACAGCAGTTCCAGCCTTTCCCTACTCTACTATAGAAAATAATTTTTATTTCTTTCTGTGTTGCTGTTGGAGAGGAAAAATTCATATTTCTTTTGAATACCCAGTCACTTGCAGATGCCTTTCACATAACTGAATAATTATATATTAATACAATTCTCAGCGAAGGCCCTCATATCCTTTAGTAAATCAGCCTAAAGATCTCTGCCAGATTCCCCATAGAAGAGTCCCACTTCTTAAACTGGCACAGTTGTTTTGATGAGCAAGTTTCTTTCTGTGCAATGTAAATTCCAAACTTGCCCCTTTCAAGATTCAATGATGAGCCTCCTCCCCAGTACACGGCTATTAGGACTTCATCTAGTTTGCTCCAGTGCACCCATCTCATCCTGTGACTTCGAGTGACCTCCCGTGCATCCCAGTATTCAGAGAGCACTAGATTTCTTTTACATCTTTTCCATGTGATCACTGCAAGCCTACCAGTTGCCGATGTTTGATCAGCCTTATATGCATCTCCTCCTGTCATTATCCCTGTGAGGGAACCACTGTTGTAGACCTGACTGATTTACTCAGGGGTCCATCTGTAGAGGTGAGCGGCTTGTATTACCGAAGGTGGAGGTTCCTTTCACTACAGTCACTCTACTTGCTTTCCATGTCACTTGAGTCACCGGAGGAAATGCTGGATTTTTTCTGCATTTGCAATTGACAAATGGACGTTTATTGATTGCTTTTATTAGTATTTATTTATGCACTGTACTGCCTTTTATTTTCATTTGTGTTTTGGGATTTGGTAAATTTACCCTCAGTACCACAGCTGCTTCTAGTTAGGATTCTATGGTCAGCGCTGGTTGATTTTATTTGTATTATCAAATAAAATCTACCTGGCAGGGTGAGCTTCCTTTATGATACATCTGTCAGTTGAGTGGACGAGGGAACTCAAGTGCACAAATCTGGCCAATTTTAGATGACTATAACAAGACCGTGGGTTATTCTACTTGCCATGTATACAACATTGAAATGTTAGTTTTTGGTAAAATGGCTCATTCATTTAAAATTATAACCAGAAGTGACTGACTTGAATTGATTTATCATTAACTAGACTACAGTAAACGGAATTCTGATTGGTTGCAGTGGGTGCATTTGTTATACATTAGAGCTATGACCATTAGCTGGTATTCTACAATGTAAGTGTCTGTGACAGGTACTCCAGGGTACTATTCATTGTAGCCTGTTTTGTGACAAGTTAAGGGGTTCTTTGGCCTTCCATTCTTCCCTAGTTAGCTGTTAGCAGAAAATCGTACTAAATTAGCTACAAAACTACCAGCTTTCTCAGCTACTTGACTTTTTCCAACTATCATTAGAAACGCACAGAGCCTACCTAGTAAAAAAAAAAAAGATAAACTGAAGTTCCCGCTAAGAGTGTAAGTTAATCACATTAAGGATTTTTGATGAGTTGAAACAATAAAGCTAATGTTTAACAAACTTCTGACCTTGATGTATATGGAGAAGAACTGCTATTACATATTAAGGAGGATAACTTATTAACAAACCACCTTATAAGTTTAATGAGGCAACATTTTAAAATAACTGACAAAGGTCTACCTCTGAAAAAACAGCTTGACAGCACTTGCCATGAGTTCCTGAAAAATAATAGCAACTGTGTCAAGGAAGGAGGAGGAGATAAACTGTTTGTTCAAAAAATATGACACACTTGCTTTGCCAGGCTGAACTGGGTGTGTACAGTGAGGTTTCCTGACCGCTTCTAGAAAGACATCAGTGTGCAGTTTACACTACTCAGTGTGTCACCTGTGTGTGAAAAGCAAGGGTCTTAAAGTGTATGTCAAGAAAGATACAAAAAAATAGTAAAATAGTCGTAAATGCTTGCACATTTCCCATGTTTTATCCCTTCAAGACCCTGCAAGTGCAGAAAAACACCTGTTGATCTGCCAAAAATGCACTTAGTTCTTAAAAGGTTCATTTACGTTTTCACAAAAAATGTAAAGGTAACTAACTTACAACACCCACTCATCTGGTCGTTGGTGCATGTACCTTGGGTGATCTGTTCCACATCTTCTGATGCCCTCTCCAACTGGTATAATAGTCCAGCTCTTTAAAACTAAATTAAACCAGAACTAAACCCTCCTATTGTTTTTAGTCAAGGAAGCTGCCATCTTGGCCTCTGTTTGATCTTCAATTCCTTTGATGTTGCACATGTGATCAGTTATGGCACCGGCCATTTGATGTTTTAACAAAAAGAGCATCTGTTCAAGACAGTCATCAACACATCACATATTTCCTCATTAACATATGTTATAAGAATATGAATATCTTATGGTAGTTAACAAAAGTATAAAGGTAACCAAATAACAAAATTATATCAAATTCAAGTTAGCAGGTCTTGTCTACCCCGATTGGGATCAAACTGTAGGCATAGACCAGTCAACCTGTTGTTATTTTCATTATAGAAGATGCAATTTCTACTTAACTATATTTTGAGGTAGGTAACTATAGAATTACAGTTACAGTTTTTAAGATAATTTGAAACTCTAGGGTGGTCAATCCAAGCTTGCCATTTTTTTTTTTAATTAGTTGTAGAGTAGTTTTTGTATGCCTTCATCAGTTTTGTGCTTGAATATTCAGTCTTACAATGACATTGGATAAGTTCGGTACCTTCTATAGACTGGCTATTGTTGGGCCAGTTTTGTGGGCACTTTTTTTTTTTTTAACAAAAAGAGCATCTGTTCAAGACAGTCATCAACACATCACATATTTCCTCATTTGATGTTTTAACAGTTTGGTTGAGAGCACAACCAGTATGACAGATACATTTGAAAATGTAACTGTTTTTTAAAATTGTTAAATCGATGGGTTTAGTGCCACTTTAAATTTCACTGAAGGTTGTATTGCAGCATAATGCTCGAAATAGTGAGCACTCATTTGTCAGCGTTGGCCACGTGACCACACTCACTAACAAGAATCTCTGTTCTGGGATGCTCTCAAAAGGATTACCATTTGCCAGTGCGCTCACCTGGCCAGTGTGTAAGGGGGTAGGGTGGTGCTTATTGGTCACATCTGCCATGTTTCTCCCCTCATTGGGTACCAAGCAAGGGTCACATGAAAGGCCTACCCCGAGGTGGGTTCTTCTGGGCCACTCTAGGCACCTTGTACAGGGTCACTTTATTACATATGGGGCACCTTTGCTTTGTGTCGTCTTCGTTAATGCCCTGGGACACCGCTGAAGCTGCCGTGAGGGAATACCCAACCTTAAGGCGAACCTCTACTCTTTGAGGTGAACGTAGACCATGCACATTGGCACTGTAACTGTTCAGTTAATTCTTGGCACCTGTGTCAGTATTCACCTTCTCCATACTCTGCATTTAGCCATTGTCCACATCCACCTGTCCAGGGTTTTCCACTACTACTCTGCAATAGCGGAATGGGCCCTGCTATGCACTCTGCGCGGGCTCCAGGTGTGCGCTTAACTTAGCTCTTGAGCTTCCTTACCTCTGTACAGGATGGGAACCTCTGCGGTGCAGATTCACTCCTGTTGCTTTGGGAGACAGACCACCAGTGGAAAGAGTGCCGACAACATCTCCCTCGCTGCTGGGGGCCATACCACCTATAACAGGTACACGCTATCAACAGGCTGTTTGTTACACTTCTGTCACTCAGGTAACCACTGGTGTCTTCACACTACATTCAACACCGATGTCTTTCTTCCCCGATGTGTGAAGACCCACTCGGTGAACTATGTGTGTGGCGGTTAACTTCAGACCAGGCAAGGACAGCGTTTCAATACTTTACTTAGAAAAAATGCAAAATTTAACATTGCAAAGTTCAACATACAAATTCAAGGTTGTTCCTGTGGTGAAGTTGTCCTTTAATAAAGCCCCTTAACCAGCAGCCTGCCCTTAAATTTACCTTCAGCACTAATCCAGTGATCATACCACTGACATGGGCCTGGCCAGCTTCTCTTCAGTCTGCGCATGTGGGCCATGGTTTGTTCATGCCTATGGGTAGAGCTGTGCTCCAAGAGACCAATGGAGGTGACATGATACGCTTTCCACAGAAATAAATGAGGCTTTAGAATGACCAGTAAAGAGAGGCTGACCCTGCCCATGTCAGCGATCAGTTTGAGCCTCCCAATCCCTTCAATCTATGCTTCAGTATTTACATTTAGAAAAAAAAATGTTTAATGACCACTGATGAATAAATAGTTGAATAATCAGAGGCAAAACTTAAAAATTATCTTCCCAATAAGAAGTTGACAGGAACACTTAAAAATTTGTGAATAGAAGTATGTTTGGTACTGTTTTATTATTAGACATTGATAAGGCTATATTTCTTTATAGCCACCCAGGCTTGGAGCAAAACACAATAGTCATTATTGTGTTCCTCACCCATGTCAGCTGCCTTAACCATGTCATTGTTTTTGTGAAATGGGCAGCAACAGCCCACAAAATGGCTGATCTGGCCATTGTGTGCAGGTGACAGGTGCTCTTAATCCATGTTCTTGAGTACATAGAGGAAGAAATTCAATGCACCAAAAATTCACCCTGAAGCTTATCTACATAGAAACCTACAAAGGAGGGATTATGTTAACAATATTTGTTAAATATTTATCCTCTGAGGTACAAGTAAAAAAACCCTCTAATGAAGTGTTAGGTTTCTTTTAAGACTTCCTTCTTTTTTATTCTGCAGTTGACAAGTGACGTTATAAGCAGAATGCATGTTTTCTTTCTCTGCAGTTTAGAAAGTAAGAAATACGTTTCTACACCAAGTAGTCAATAGGAGTTTAGTTTAGGTGTAGCAAGGTTTGTAAAAAAAAAACATTTTCAATGATAAAAGACATTTGATAGAGTGAGGAAGAAGAGTTAGGACATCTTTCTTTTTGTTGCTGCCTGTGGGGGATTTTTTACTCACTTCCTGTGATGGGTGTAACACAGAAGAAAGTTAGGGAAAATTCCTTGGTGGGGACTCAGGCAGCATTAAAAAACCTACAGATGTTCTACTACATCCCCACTCTATCCAAAACAAAAAAAATCTACTGGAGTTGGGTTTAAAAGAGACACTGTTGTTGCGAGCATCAAAATACCCAATGTCAGCTGTTGGCTGAGCCTAAAGAGAGCAGTAATATCACCCTCTCTGTCCACAGCTCCCAAATGTGATCTGGAAGGACTGTATCTTTTTTGGCACCAAATCCCTCTGTCCTATTTCCTTCTAAGTAGGGATGAGCTCAGGCCAAGCTCAGTTTTGGGCTAAACCAATAGGAAACTGTCAAAAGACAGCAAGCCACCATCCCAATCAGCTGTGGCTACACAATTCTCAGGCCTGCAGCTGCGTGTAACAGAGGCGGGGATGTTGGTGATGTTATTCACCTAAAAAAGGCACATGGCCATATTTGGACAATATCATTGACCAAATATGGCCATGTGGCCATATTAGGTCAATGATGTCAGTAGAATCCCTGGTCCTTTGTTATGTGTGGCTGTGGGGCAGGGACTTCCATCTGAACTTTAGATCTCCAGTTGCCCCTCTTTTTTGATCTGATGTATAAAACTCTATCAAGTGTACTATTTAACTATAAAAAAGTGTTCTATTACAATAAACTTTTCATCAAACTTCTACATTGGTGTTTCCCAACCTTTTTTTAATCGAGGCATCCTTTGAAATTATGGATAATCTCGAGGCACCCTTTAAAATTATGGGTAGTCTCGAGGCACCCCATTCTAAAATGTAAAAAACGATTAGAATAACTTTACACAGTGCAGGAACATCCACATGCAGGACACCCAATGTTAGAGGAGATTTATTCTTCCAAAGCAAATACACTTTTGCACACTGCTACTGACTAGTATTCCAATGTTTCTCTTCTCCCTCAATTTCTCTACATCAGTCAGATAATGTCACCCCAGTGCTGAGGGAGAAGGGCACAGGAGGGCCAAACAAGGATAATGTGGAGGCAACAGCCATCCTCCTTATTAACTGATGACGTCATTGGTTGTTAGGATGTCAATGACTATAAAGTCGTAATGGTGCATTTTAGCTGGTGGAGTGGAAAAGTGACACTGTTACTTTTTCCTGAACTATACATCCACCCAAAGCAAGGTAATTATATAAAACCACTGGGTAACACCAATAATAGTTAAAAGTATAGAGAGTATCACATTCGCTGTAGATAACACTAAATAAAGTGCTTTCACTAATCTGTTGCTATTATCAATCACATATGTGTCCACATATGTGAAATTCCTCAATTTTGAAACCTGAAAAGGTAAAAATGATTGTTTGCTTTGAGTTATCGTTCTATATTCATAATCATTACACCTAGCACGACTTTACTACATAAACGTGTATATATGAAAAAACAATGTCCATGTAAGCTATATCCAAGCACATAACATGAAGAAATAATACATTTTCAGATAACCTTTACATACACACCCAGGTACAGGAAAACAGTATCTAGACAAATCTGTAGCAGGAACAGGCCCCCAGGGCAAATTAGCCTGCTTAGGTGAAAGGGCGGAGGCTGCTGAACATGTTTCTCTGCAGAGTCACAGAGGGAGTCACCCATTGCTTAGGCACGGCATCTACACAATCCACAGAGCTGCTTTTTTATCTGACAAAAATATGTTTCCCTTTGGCAATATTATTTACTGTTAGGAATATAGTAATTTTAAAGTTACTCATACCTCAGAAGATCCAGCAGATCAAGTTTTAAATTAATCTACAATTAGCTTTGCCATGTCAGACAACAATCGATTAAGAACCAACATTTTTTTGCATGATCCAAAAGATTTGCATGAGTGACAAATGCACAGTTCTTAAAGATTTAGCCACAGGTGTATATGTACACATTTATGATAGAATAGGTGTTGTGAATGCCATAAAAAATTGGTTAGACATCTTAATTACAATGTGCAAAACCTAATGTTGGTACAAGAACTTACTTAGATTTAGCGCATGGAAAAACTCATGGTATCTATCCACAATACATACTCAACTTGCATGACCACATGAAGAGCCTGGGTCACTTTCTTGGGTTCCCCATGTACTCAAAAACTATTAGTTGACTAAGCATATCCTTCATGGAATAGGATTGTTGGATTTCACTGTCTGGGGACTCCCCTCTCCTTTCTGACTTTTGTCTACATCTTCATTACCCACTTTCCTTGTACCTGCCTTCATACCTTTTTCAAGGAAATTTTACAATTACACACACGCTAAATTCCCTTCTGCAATTTTCCCATGAGGCTCCCATGATTATGGATTATTGTATTAATTATAGATTGTGTACATGTGTATCTTACCACAACGACTCCACCATGAAGTCGTTATGCATAATTAAATTTGACCCTGGCTTCCACTAACCTCACTCTACCATAAAAAACCCTAATAAAATTTATACTGCTTTAAAGCTAATTTTTGGCCAGTAACAGCCAGATATTTATTTTAATAACATGAAAGATTCAGTATTTGAAGAGTTTCCAAACTGTGCCATATAGACATAGCAAAGAATGTATTGTTCTGAACACATGGTTTATGATCTTGTGTACTTCTTGATTTAAAGCTCACACACCTGTACAGAGTAAATATTATATTAGCTATTTGCTCTCAGGCCCTTTACAAAATCAATTTCCAAGCGTTTACACTCAAAGAGCATAGATATTAGATATTGTCTTGCGTAGGTACAGTTCATTAGTTCATTTTTCATTAGGATACATTTAAAGCTTAATAAAATACTGGTCTTACATGAAATATGGTGACAATTGCCATTAAACAGGGCAGGCAAATGCACTCATCCTGCATCCAGACTCCAGTTTGCATCGGGGCTGCTAGAAAGGGAGGGGACTTTTTAAACAGCCATATCTGTTCGATTGGCTGTAAATAGGTAGCCTAAAACACTCCAATTTTTTTTCAGGCTGCATGGATGATCAGCTTGTTTGTCTACAATATTTACTTTGGTTAACACACGTATCAGTGCAAAGTATAATCAAATATACAAGTGAACCCTGTTCAACACATTATTTCTTACTATACAACCAGCAAAGAACAGCTGACACCTCTACCAGGTCCTAGACTGTGGGCTATACAGCACAGATGGGAGTTGGCTTCCTGAAGCCCAGATCTAGAAGTTCATGTTAAATGCACAGGACCTTCAACAGGTTATAGAACATTACAGAGATCTGAAGTCATTGAATGAAGAATACGAGAAGTCTTACCTTGGTGACAGCAAAGATAATTTCTTATATGTAGGTTTTCTCCGTCAGGACTGATAGAGTGTCCTGCTACCTATGACAGACACACAGTTCCAAAACCTGTGAGCTGAGACTGAACTGCACTGATCCTCCTACCTGCTGGGCCAGCCCATCACACACTCTCGCATACCTCAGCCACAGAACGATGGCAAGAAATCATTTGCATCAGTTCCTCAGAATACAAAGGTTGCATTGCTAAAATATACCTACAATAACGTAGTTAAAAAGGGTTAGTGAATTATCACAAGCTGGCTTATTTAGTCAGGCAGAATGTATTGGTGTGCAGAATGCTTTAAATCATAGCAGTCAACAATATAATAGATGACAAGTGTCCCTCTTTCTACATGACTGTCCCTAGGGTTAGAAAACTGTCCCACGCCTCCCAAATTCCAAGGATTATCTGATCAAGCATGGGGCAGCACACAATTTACCACATACTATTAGATTTTTTTGTTTCCCTTTCAGAATTGAGCTGAGCATAGGCTGGTAGATTTTTGTTCTCATTGAAATTCATCAAGATTGTTCACCAGAGCATTCAATAATACCATTAATGATTCAACAAATTTTGCAGGAAAGTCCTGAAAAAAATTGTTCCATGGCAGAAGTTTTTTTTTTACCTTAATGCATTCTATGAATTAAGGTTAAAAACCTTCTGGGTGCAGCTCCCCCACCAGCCCCACCTTATATTTTGGCCAACCATAGCCAATGAGCCAATAAGGAGAGAGCGGGGGTAGGGCCGAGCTGTGCTGTGTGTAAATGGATAATGTCCATTCATAGGAGCATGGCTCGGGAGCAAGCCTGCTTGAGTGCCCCCATAGCAAGAGGCCGGTCGGTAAGGGACCCAAAAATAAGAGGATCGGAGCTTCTCTGTGCAAAAACAATTGCACAGAGCAGGAAAATAGATGTTTGTTATTTAAAAAAACAAAACAAAAAACCTTTAGACTCACTTTAATCCCTTTCAGCTCCGGAAGGTTCAACCCCCTTCCTGACCAGTCCATTTTTTGCGATACGGCACTGCGTTGCTTTAACTGACAATTGCGCAGTCCTGCGATGCTGTACCCAAATAAAACTGATATCCTTTTTTCCCACAAATAGAACTTTCTTTTGGTGGTGTTTGATCACCTCTGCGGTTTTTATTTTTTGTGCTATAAACAAAAAAAACCCCGACAATTTTGAAAAAAAAAAACAATATTTCTTACTTTCTGCTATAAAACATATCCTATAAAAAAATGTAAAAAATCTAATTTCTTCATTAATTTAGGCCAATATATATTCTGATACATATTTTTTATTTTTTACATTATTAAAAAAAACAAAAAAAACAATAAGCATATATTGATTGGTTTGCGCAAAAGTTTTAGGGTCTACAAACTATGGGATAGATTTATGGACTTCCTATTTTTTTTATTGGTAATCGTGATGATCAGCGATTTTTAGCGGGACTGTGACATTGCAGCGGACAAATCTGACACTAAGTGACACTTTTTGGGGACCAGTGACACCAATACAGTGATCAGTGCTAAAAAAAATGCAATGTTAATGTACTAATGACACTGGCAGGGAAGGAGTTAACATCAGGGGCGATCAAAGGGTTAAATGTGTTCCCTGGGAGTGCTTTATAACCATGGGGGGGGGGCTGCTTTGACTGGGTGAAGCCAGAGATCTGTGT
Source organism: Lithobates clamitans (assembly GCA_037952925.1). Taxonomy (NCBI): domain Eukaryota; kingdom Metazoa; phylum Chordata; class Amphibia; order Anura; family Ranidae; genus Lithobates; species Lithobates clamitans. Next base: position 9,897,844 of record JBBGZY010000142.1, read on the forward strand.
TCCTGCTTAGCATAAACACAAGATGTCCATCCTCCCCCCTGACAGAACAGCGATCTTTGCTTCAACTCTCTTAAGAATCTCAGCCCCTCTGACACACCATATTGAGTGTACAAACAATATCACAGGAATTCACTGAAAGTAACACTTAGTACCCAATAGTAGTGCTAAAGCAAGGAAAACAGGCACAGAACCAGGTGGTAAAGGTAGTAAACAAAGTAAATAGTCACCTAATATGGTTGATAACTAGGCAAGCACAACATGGATAAACAATGGTAATAACATAATTTAGCATATAAAGTGATTAACAGTAAGGACTAGGCATAATAACACATTTGGTGTCCAGATCAGCCTAACTAGTAGCAAGGCAACCTTAAGTGCAGCAGTGAGCAGTAGTAAAGTTTAGGCCTCATGCACATTGGATGTTTTTCTATCTCTTCTGGACACCTTTCCTCCTTGCAGCAGTGTTCTGCCAGAAAAAACGATTGACGCCTTAAACACATGTAGTGCGTTTTAGCGTGCCAAGCACTTGGGTATTTATTCAGAATAGTGCTTACAGGAGGGACAGTCCTTTGAGATGTTCTTTGGCTGGCTATTGTTGGGCCCTTTAAAAGTGTGGGTGCTCTTAATGACAGTCCCAGCTAACCTGCATGCACAGAGTCGTCTTTAACCCGTCATTGTTGTGGGGCCCAAAGCAGCTCCCCTTTGAGCCCATGCTGCCCACAAAAAAGCCTTTGCTTATTTAGTTTTACTATGTGATACCATATGATCAGCATCACTTAGTACTTTTCTACTCCCCTACCCTGCGCTGCATACTCCCCCCATCATTCCACAAAACTTCCCCAGAACGTTGCTACAACATCTCCACAGCTGCCCACCCATCTATCTGACACTCAGTTGGGGCTCTTGCACAGCCTCAGCACAGCAGCCGAGGACGCCTTCAGCTGTGGGAGACACAAGGGTAACAGGTGACTGCTGCAGTGAGGGGCAGAGACTGCCAGCCCTGGCTACAGGTGCTGGAGGGGGGATCACACTTCTTCTGCTTGTTACTTTGTAACTTTTACACAGGCTTTCCCCTTTTTTCCCTCACATTCCAGAGGGACGTACATGTATGTCCTCCCATTCTCATGCCTCGTGAGAGTCCCGGTACTGGGTTGCTGTGATTGACCCAGGTACCATGTGATTACTGTGACCAATCACAGCAATCACATGATCACAAGTAAATAACTGTCACGAATGGCTTCCACTTACAACAACATTGCTTGCTATTGTGATTGCTGTGATTGGTCACAGTAATCACATGGTACAGGGCCAATCACAGCAGCCCCGTACCATGTGATAGCTATAGCCAGTCACAGCAATTACATTAGTAAGCAATGTGTCATGAATGAAAGCCATTCATAACAGTAAATCTATTGCTTTTACAATGATAATCACTGTACAAGCAATCATTGCATAAAAAAAATTATATCATTTTTTTGTTCCTAATCACCACCACACCAGTTACAGTGTCTCTGATCACTGCCATACTGGTCATATTATTACCAATTACGGTCACACCAGTTACAGTATCCCTGATCACTGCCATACCAGTCATATTGTCTCTAATCACTGCCACACTGGTTACAGTGTCCCTGATCACTTCCATACCAGTCATATTTTCCCAAATTATGGCCACACCACTTACAGTGTCCCTGATCACTGCCACACCAGTCATTTTGTCCCTAATCACCGCCACACCAGTTACCATCCCTCTGATCACTAGACAATTGCACACTGAAATATTTCGTTTTGGAATTTCGGTTTCGTCCAAAAACATTTTTTATTTAGTTACTCCCGAAATTCGTTTTTATTTATTTTGTTTCGTTAAAAAAAGCATTTGTCTGAAAATTCGAATGAATTAAGGTCGAATCTGTAAATTGGAGGCTTATGGTGTCTGTCGGATGTTTTAAGAAGATTTGATGAAGCAGCTAAACTTTACGACGCCGTGATAGTACATTTCCAGTCGAATGCTCCTCCCACAAGCTATAGTAGAATTCTAATGTTGTTTGACTAATAATAATTATAATTATTAATTATTATTACTATTTAAACATTAGAATTCTTCTATAGCCTATGGGCGGAGCATTTGGCCGTAAATGTCCGCCTGCGGCGATCGTATGTTTTTCGCTGCTTCGTCGAATCTTCATGTCTCTATAATGTCGAATATTTTCTCTCTATGTCGAATAACCTTGGACTAATAGAGTTAGGTTAGGCACATTCAGACACAGATCGCTATTGTCATGTCAAATCTTCTATCTATATCGAACTGTTGTCGCAACGATATGAAAATAAAGCATTTTTTATTTCGGATCTTTCGGATTCTGCGTGTTCCTTATCGTTTGTTAAAACGAACACGAAAATCCCCAAAATTCGGACGAAAATGCATTCGGACGAAAACGAATGCACATGTCTACTGATCACCACCACACCAGTCATATTGTCCCTAATCACTGCCACACCAGTTAAAGTGTCCCTGATCACTACCACATCAGTTACAGTGTCTCTGATTACCACCACACTAGTCATATTGTCCCTAATCACGGCCTTCCCAGTTACAGTGTAACTAATTACTGCCACACCAGTTACAGTGTCCCTGATCACCACCTCAGTAGTCATTGTGTCACTGTAAGGACTTGTTCACATGTGCAATGCTCTCTGAAGAGCTGTCCATGTCCAGATTGCTCTTCAGAGAGACATTTGACAGGCAGTGAGGAGGCTGTGGGGTTGATTTACTAAAGGCAAATAGACTGTGCACGTTGCAAAGTGCAGATGCACTCTGCAATAGCAGTTGCTCCAGAGCTTAGTAAATGAGCAGAGACTCTACTAATCTTCCATCATCCAATCATGTGCAAGCAAAAATGCTGTTTTTTTAAATTTTCCTTGCATGTGATTGGGTATTCTTTGCAAAGTGAAGCTTTACCTCATTTACTAAGCTTTGGAGCAACTACACTTTGCAAAGTGCACAGGCTATTTGCCTTTAGTAAATCAACCCTATTGCATCACCTCTCCACCACCTGCTTTAACCCCTTGGACCCTGCACAGGCACCATCAGCAGGTGTACAAGGGGTATTATTCTTTCCACAGCTGCAAATCAAAGTTATCCCCAGCCGCTGCAGCTAAAGAGGGTAGTGGTTGAGGGATGGTAAAATCCTGGCTCAACCGCAAGGTTTTACTGCCCCCCAACCTCATGCGTGAATGAGCCCTAATAGGGCAGCCAGTCACAATTCTCCAATCACCCCCACACCAGCCACAGTGTCGGCAGACCAGTGTAGCTAGAATCAGTGTTCCTGATTTACCTTTTTTATTGACCACGTTTCTGCCTAGTGCCTGGACCGATTCTTTGCCCGTATGCTGATCATGTCTCTGCCTGCACCTGAACTGAAAGTGAATATGGCATTCCTGGGGATAGAAACGTACCAGTAGGTTAGGCTTGCTTGGCTTATAGGAATTGGGACTGTTATAGGTCACGCCAAACCAAGCTATATTCCCTGACCACTCGTATATAGGTGACCATTGCAATACATTGCTTTTGATACAATTGGTGGATTTATGTGATACAAAATATTCATACTGTAGGTATCTTGTACATCAGGGATATGCAATTAGCGGACCTCCAGCTGTTGCAAAACTACAAGTCCCATCATGCCTCTGCCTCTGGGTGTCATGGTTGTGGCTGTCAGAGTCTTGCTATGCCTCATGGGACTTGTAGTTCTGCAACAGCTGGAGGTCTGCTAATTGCATATCCCTGTTGTACATGATCAGTCCAAGCACTGAAAAAGTCTCACACGTGGACGTGGTATTACCACACTCAGGAGGAGTAGCAGAATGTGTTTTGGGGTGTAATTCTATGTATGTCATGCTGTATGTGAGAAATATTTTATTAAGATGACAACTTTGTGTAAAAAAACCTCATTTTAATTCCAGAGAACAGAGCAATATGTACTGTACCGTGTACAGGGGTCTGGAGTGGATAAAGTAGTGGGTAATGTAGATAGTTCAGGGGTCAGGGGAGTGGGTAATGTACATAGTGCCAGTGCTGTGTCTTAGCCTAGGGCGGCACTTTGCGGGGGGGGGGGGGGCGGCAAAAAGCTGCCCCCCCCCAAACAAAAGACCCCTACCTCCTCCCGGCTCCATATATATATATTCAGAGTATATAATGTACTGTATATGTGTGCATATAGTTTTTTTCTTTTCCAGGTTGACTTATAACTAAGCAGCCACTTACTTGTTATTAAAAGGTGAATTAGGCGTGCCTGCATATTACTCAATTAACATAAACAGGGCTGTGGCGATTGAACATATTTATACCTCAGGGCCAAAGAAAGTAAGAAACAGAAAAACATAACTAAACACTCACATATGTTTCTTTGTAATTAAAACTGCAATCAGGAATGAGGGTTTGGATGTGAAGCAGATCTAAGCCCTAAGGCGTCATTCATATGGGTGTACTTGTAGGGTAGGTGGGTGGTATCCCCTCCATGTTTCCCTCCTTGCTGGGCGCCAAGTGTGAGTCCCATAAGAGGCCTACCATGGCGTGGGTTCTTCTGGGCTATGTTAGGCACTTTGGATATGGCCACCCTCCTGCACATGGGGTACCCTAACTTGAACAGATAACTGAACTCTAGTTAACTTTCTTGATGTTAATATTCATGACTGTCACTGTTGCATTTAAGAGGGACATGCAGAGCCGATGCCCTCGCTATCTGTCCAGCGTATCTTCGCTACCTCCCTCCCAGTAATGGAATGGGGTCCCGCCATGCACCTAACACTGTCTCATGCACTTACTTAACTCTTTCTTATCGGTACCTGTGCACAGGCTGAGGACCTCTGTGGTGCGGCTCTGCTCCCATTGCTATGGGAGACGGACCGCTCATAGAGACAGTGCCAACAACATCTCTCACTGCAAGAGGCTGTCCCACCTGCCACAGGCATACACTTACGACAGGCTGTTGGTGAAACCTTTGTTACCCTTTATAACCATTAGCTTGTACTCCACACTGTGTTAACTCTTACAAAGCTGTCTTCATACCCCCATGTGCCTCAACTGACCCAAGCTGTAGTCTATGTGTGATTTATGGAGGAGTGTACAGGTGGGAGGAGCGTCAGTGATGTCACAACTCCGGCCCGTGAACACGCCCATGGACCAGAAACATTCACAGGGCTGTAACAGGCAATAAGATTAAAAAAACAGAGGTACAGATAATGCTTTTAAAATTGATGAAGATGGGGTTTACAAACACTTTAATAAACTTAACATGACAGCAGGGGCAGGCTCGGGGGCAGGGTGACAATTGCCCCCCAGGCCGGCCTTACTTATACCCGCCGCAGCCCACTGACAATTTTTCCATTTTTTCTTGTGGAGGAAGAAAGTCGGGGCAAGGGCATGGCTGTGGCGGCCGCCAACTAACTGTAGGCAGAGTGGAGGCGCCCAGGGCTGGCCCTACCATGGGTCCCGCTGGGCCCATTGGGCTGCCTCGGAGGGGAAGGGGGGGCACCACCGGATTACACAGAGGGTTCTCCCGCTTACCCGGCGGCTGCTGTCATACGAAGTCCCGCCTCCTGGACCGGCTCCTATAACAGACAGCACATTGGTGACGCCTATCATAAGAGATGGTCCAGGAGGCAGGACTTCGTATGACAGCGGTCACGTCGGGTAAGCGGGAGATCCCCGCTCTGTGTAATCCGGCGGCTCCCCTCCCTCTTAATTGCAGGCTGCCTTGAATGGGCACTGACGAGGCTGCATTGGATGGGCACTGGTGAGGCCGCATTAATAGGCACTGATCAGGCTGCGGTGATGGGCACTGATCAGGCTGCGGTGATGGGCACTGATCAGGCTGCATTAATCTGTGCTGATGGGAACTGGTGACGCTGCATTGATGGCCACTGGTGACGCTGCACCAATGGGCACTGATCAGGCTGCTTTGATGGCCACTGATGAGGCTGCATTGGATGGGCACTGGTGAGGCTGCATTGGTTGGGCATTGGTAAGGCTGCATTGATGGGCACTGATCAGGCTGCATTAATGAGCACTGATGGGCATTGATGAGGCTGTGCTGATGGGCACTGGTGAGGCTGCATTGATGGGCACTGATCAGGCTGCACTGATGGGCACTAATGAGGCTGCACTGATGGGCACTGGTGAGGGTGCCCACTAGAGCCCACCAAGGATGACCACTAGAGACCACCAGGGATGCCCACTAGAGCCCACCAGGGATGCCCATCAGTGCCAATCAGTACCCATTAAAATGCCAATCTGTGCCCATCAGTTATTGCCTGTCAGTGCCTCCTAATCAGTGCTGCCTATCATGCCTATCATGCCATCTATCAGTGCCCATCAGTGCCCTGCCCATCAGTGCCACCCATCAATGCCCATCAGTGCCACCTATCAGTGCCCACCAGTGCCACCTATCAGTACCCATCAGTGTCACCTATCAGTGCCGCCTATGAGTGCCCATCAGTGCCACCCGTCAGTGCTGCATATCAGTGCCACCTATCAGTGTCCATTAGGGGTGCAACGGATCAAAAAACTCACGGTTCAGATCGTTCCTCCGATCAGGAGTCACGGTTCAGATCATTTTCATATCAACAAAAAGAAATATCCCCCACTGTAATATCCACATCATCTCCCCCACTGTAATATCCACGTCATCTCCCCCACTGTAATATTCACAATCTCCCCCACTGTAATATCCACGATCTCGCCCACTGTAATAATATCCACAGTCTGCCCCACTGTAATAATATCCACAATCTCCCCCACTGTAATAATATATTGGCAGGGAATGGCAGAGTATTGCAGGGTATTGGCAGGATATTGGCAGAGTATTGGCAGGGTATGGCAGAGTATTGCAGAGTATTGGCAGGGTATTGTAGAGTATAGGCAGGGTATTGGCAGAGTATTGGCAGGGTATTGCAGAGTATAGGCAGGGTATTGGCAGAGTATTGGCAGAGTATTGCAGAGTATTGGCAGGGTATGGCAGGGTATTGGCGGGTATTGCAGAGTATTGGTGGAGTATTGCAGAGTATTGCAGGGTATTGGCAGAGTATTGGCAGAGTATTGGCAGAGTATTGCAGACTATTGCAGACTATTGGCAGGGTATTGCAGAGTATTAGCAGAGTATGCCAGAGTATGGCAGAGTATGGCAGGGTATGGCAGGGTATTGGCAGAGTATTAGCAGAGTATGGCAGAGTATGGCAGGGTATGCCAGGGTATGCCAGGGTATTGGCAGGGTATTGGCGGAGTATTGGCAGAGTATTGCAGAGTATGGCAGAGTATTGGCAGGGTATTGCAGAGTATGGCAGAGTATAGCAGAGTATGGCAGAGTATTGGCAGGGTATTGGCAGGGTATTGGTGGGTATTGCAGAGTATTGGCAGAGTATTGCAGAGTACTGGCAGAGTATTGCAGAGTATTGGCAGAGTATTGCAGAGTATTGCAGAGAATGGTAGGGTATGGCAGAGAATGGTAGGGTATGGCAGAGTATTGGCAGGGTATGGCAGAGTATTGGCAGGGTATGGCAGAGTATTGGCAGGGTATGGCAGAGTATTGGCAGGGTATGGCAGAGTATTGGCAGGGTATGGCAGAGTATTGGCAGGGTATTGCAGAGTATTGGCATGGTATTGGCAGAGTATGGCAGAGTATGGAGGGATGGCTGAGCAGGGATGGATGGATCCATGGATGTGACTGCAATTTCACAGAGCAGCGCTGTGGGCACTACAGATCCAGCCCACAGCGCTGCTGCCATCCTATCTCTCCCCTCCACTGTACAGATCAATACACAGAGGGGAGAGAGGAACCGGCGTCATGACATGATGCCGCTTTGTTTACAAGTGATCGCTCCGTCATTTGACGGAGTGATCACGTGGTATACGGCCGTCGGGTGTACCAAGATGGCCGCCGCTCCGGAGCTAGGCCGAAGCAGCAGTCTTTCCTAAGGCAGAGGCAGCGGCGCGCTCCGCGGAGCGCATGTGTACCGATCCAAACAGGTTGAACCGTTCGGATCACGGATCGGTGACGATCCATTGCACCCCTAGTGTCCATCAGTGCTGCTTATCAATGCCACTTATCAGTGCCCATCAGTGCTGCATATAAGTGCCTCATCATCAGTGCCTATTAGTGTCACTTCATCAGAGCCCATCAGTGCTGCCTCATCAGTGCCTGTCAGTGCAGCCTCATCAGTGCCCATCAGTGAAGGAGAAAACGTACTTATTTACAAAGTTTAATAACAGAAACTAAGAAAAACGTATTTCTTTTCATTTGTAGCGCAAAAAATAAAAAACCCAGTGATATTCAAATACCACCAAAAGAAAGCTTCATTTGTGGAAAAAAAAAAATCAAAAAATTTTGTTTGGGTACAGTGTTGCATGACCACGCAATTGTCATTCAAAATGCGACAGCACTGAAAGCTGAAAATTTACCTGGGCAGGAAGGGGGGAAGTGTCCTGTATTAAAGTGGTATGGTGTTTTTTTTTTTTTTATTACTTTATTTATCATTTTTCAGAACAATACATTTCCCACAGGGGATTTTTCATAATACAAATCCGCAATGGTATAATAAAAAATAAAATGATTATCCCCCGCACCCTCCTGTCTCCCACCCCCCCTACCTACCCCACCCTGCAGGACAATGCTCACAGAGGGCACCTTCCTTCCTGGTCTCTCAGCTATTCAAACTATCTGCTGCTTATGCCAGACTAATAATCTCCTTTAGATAGCTCCAAGTCCTTTTAAACTTTATCCATACTGCCCATTTCCCAGAATGGTCCTCCTCCTCCGGTTCGGCTCCCCCTTTGTCCATACACTCGACATTATATACTTCGTTTAGACCAAAAAGCCAATCTCGAGTGTAAGGGCTCGAGGCAGTCAGCCAATTTGACGCAATCTGTCTCTTGGCTAAATCTAACATTATGAGAACTAGGGAGGCTTTATAGCTCTTTACTGATTCCGAGGTCCCATGGAAAAGACAGACCCAAGGGTCCTCCGCTAATTCCCTCCCCGTGATATCCTTTATCAATCCCAAGATTTTTTTTCCAGTATATTTTAATGATGGGGCACTCCCACCATATATGGGCCATTGTTCCTAAAGTTGAACACCCCCTGCAACAAGTACTTGACTTTGTCTTATCCATTTTGCTTACCATGTCTGGGGTGGCATACCACCTTGCGAGGCATTTATAGTGAATTTCCGTTCTCCTGTTGTCTACCGCAATATAGTGAACCCACCTCAAAATTTTGTCTATCATTATTTTATTACATTGTGACCCCAAGTCCTGCTCCCACCTTTTAATGTATCGAGGTACCTCCAGCTCATGCTTTGTTCCCAAAATCCTATATATTTGAGTTATAACACCGCCTGATTGCTCTTTCGTACATAGCTGTTCAGTATAGTGGTTTAAAAAAAAAGCTCTGGCTGCGAAACGTACCTTCAAACTGGAGCTGACCCTCATCCTATCTAGGTATCACCAGTCTTCCGGGATGAACCCCCAGTTTAACTAAACCTGGAAGATTGAGGAAAGACTGTGAGTGCATTGCACCATGAACTCACTTCCTGAGTTTAGCACCCTGCACTTACAGAGTATTGCTTCTGAGAGCGGTGCCGATGTTATATCACGCCACTCTCTGCGTCATCCAGGATTGTGCAACACAAGGAGAAGACTGAAGAGGAAGCTGACCCAGAAGATATTGCAATTAAATTAAAGATAAAAGATAACAATAACATGCGATAATGTAGTGGTGGAAAGGGGGGGGGGGTCTACAGAACCAGAGGTGTGCTTTTAATCCTCCCTCCCCAGCATTACATAATAATTTCTTCACTACACTCTAGTTAGGGTTTACAAAGGGTTTAAGGCTGTCTTCCTGCAACCATATAACTGCATTGGGTCAACCACCAGTGCTGTCATATGGGGGGGAAGGAGAGTGAGTCACATTCTGTTCCAATTGACCAGCAGTTGGAAGAAGGAAATTTAGGTATGTACTGCTCGATAAGGGGGTACTAAAGTGAACATGTTACTTTGCCTTGCATGGAAAAGCACAGGTTTTCAAGCTTTTTAAGCTGGATATATGGGCAGAGATATTATGTTAAGCCGACCATACATGGATGGAAATTTGACCGGTTCCCAATTTCAATGAATGTTTGGGCAGGGAGATTTGTTTCCTCACTCAATGAGAGCTGAAGGATATAGCCTGATTAGGGGGAAGTTTACCCATTGTGAGAATACAATAGCTCAATGGGGAGGATTTCCCAATCCATCTTGGTGTGTGGATTGGGGAATTGAGTCCATTAACTAAGGCTGGCCATACACGGTTCGAATCTCTGCTGGTTCAGCAGGAACTGGCCAAGATTCTAACCATTAACGGGCAGGCTGAATGTACCAAGTGGATCTATCAACTTGGGTACAACCAGCCTACCGCATTCATGTACATTTATTGCAAGCGGCTGCTATAGCCGCTAGCAATAATCACTGTCTTCTCCCAGTGGGGACAGCTTTCCCCTCCCTCCCCCGCCCTCCTGCCGGGAGAAGACAATAGCCCAGCAGGAGAGATTCCCACATCAACACTGTCTGTGTTGATGGGGGAATCAAGCTAATTTCTTTCCTGCAACCTGTTGTTACAGGAAAGAAATTTGCTTTGTGTATGGCCCGCATAACTCATCTATGGGCTGCCTTAGATTGATACATACAGTTGTTAGCAGAACTGTATGATAATCTCATTGTGAATGTACAACATACAGGGAGTTATTCCATTAAGAGCAGCTAAGGAGAACACTGTGTTTTTTTACTCTCCCAGATGCAAAAATAAATGTTTTTTTTTTAAGTGTTCTAGTTGGCTAGGACATATTATTTGTATTTTCATAAACTCATGTAATAGGAGGGCACAATTATTTGGGCGCACCTGCATGGAGTTGTCTTTGCTTTCCCCCCAGGTTTTAGCTGATTAGGATGGTCAGATTATTCAGGTAATCAAGGGAGTTTGGCCCTTCCTGCTCACCTGGGGCAGGTAGGAATGGGCCAATGAGAGTGGATGGAACTCTCTGAAAGCAGTGGGGCTCATTATATAAAGGGCCCACTATCCCAGGAGTTTTGCTGACAGGCTGTGGGTCTGGTAAAGAAGAGATTCCCACCCAACCCCACCCGTCCCGTCGTGTGCACTTTATGTGGTATGTCACCTTACATATAAGGGGGACTGGTTAGTATATAGTTGAGGAAATATAATTTGCTTGAGTCATCAAAGCTAAGCAATTTTGAGAATGATAATATGATTTAAGTTATAATTGTGATATAGTGATGAATTAATTTGTAAACCAATAAAGGTGCCGCGGCCAATTTCTGCCAATATTTCTGATAATTGTCCGTCATACTACTGTGATGTAAAACGCAATAAGGGCTACCCTTGTAAAGTAATTTCTTACATTTTATGAATAAATATCCAAAACATCTGACTGCAGTATTTTTTAAAAACATTACAATGATAATGTTATATTATGGAAAAAGCTATTAGCATGTGTATTAACCTGTAGTGCAGATTATGTGGGTTGATAGCTTCAGAACAAGCAAAGCAATGTGGGTTGATTGTGCAACAAATCACAGATCTATACAAAACAATGTTTCAGCAGTTCAAATAAATGAGCCTTTAAGAAGTGAATACTCCTCAAGATGCTTCATTGTTCTGCATTACTCAGTAAACTTGTCCTCTAATGTCCTCATTGCATAAATGTTTACATTCTATATCCTTCACTAGGTATCAAATATTCTCCAGGGGATAGGATTATCAAACAAACCAACCTGCTTTCAACAAAAAACAATGTAAATTTTAGCACAGGGTGCCTTAAACAGAGGCTTTTGCTTATTTTTACCCAAGTGCTGAATGTGCTTCTGCACTAACACTAAAGTTCCAGTGTGCTTTATTACTAAGGCCTCCTGCACACACAATAAGAGCTGAAAATATGCCCGGTGTAAAATTCCAGACGTTTTCCTGCGCCCGGAGTGCCACAGGTACCAAGTACAGCCTGTCATACAAGTGGAAGCCTGTAAGTGGCCGTACTCATGTAAAGCCAGATGCTTCTGTGCATCAGTGTTTACCCTTGCATGTGCATGCAACATATTTCCTGAAAGTTCTTATCCCATGCGCTGGTAAACACAGATGCACTGAAAAATTACCGTTTACAAGAGTACGGCCACGTACAGCCATTAACTTGTATGACAGACTGTACTTTTTACTCTTGGCTTCCCAGCACAGAAAACCAACAGAATTTTACGCTTTGCATATTTACAGTCTCTCACCATCAATGTGCATGAGGCCTAAAAAAGCAAACATTGAATGAGCTTCAATATACTTTAATACTGGGAATCTGAAAAACAGGCACTGAATACACTCCAGTATCCTTTATTATTGGAAGTCTTAAAAACAGGCACTAAGAGCCCTTTCACACTGCCAGTGCCCAGGCGTCGAAGGTAAAGTTTTAGCTGCGCTTTACCTTCGTTTTGGCGTCGCTTTTCGGATGCTAACGGGTTGCTTTTAACCCCTGCTACAGGCTGAATAAAGAGTTAAAAGCTCTTGCAAATCGCCGCTTTGATTTTCAGTGGGCAGGGCCACACCGCTCCTAAAGCGCCTCAAAGAAGTTGCTCGCAGGTTTTTTTTTTACGTCTTGCCAGCGCACCACTCCAGTGTGAAAGCACTCAGACTTTCACACTGGGATTGCAGATGAGGCTTTTTTCAGGCGCTTTACAGGTGCTATTTTTAGCACTAAATGGCCTGAAAAACGCCTCCAGTGTGAAAGGGGTTTAAATGTGTTCCAGTGTCCTTCAATACTGGGGTTCTTAAAAACAAGCTCTGTCCTGTAATACTGAAAGTGTGAGAAACAGGTGTTAATAATGCTCCGGACCGGAGTCCATTCAACAGAGAAAGTCTGACAAACAGACCTGAAGCTATATGAGTGTCATCTAATAATGTGTTTTAAAAAAGAATCTCCATTGCTGTTCAGCAACTGCAGTAAAAATATTACTCCATGTGGAGAGTTCAATACTAGTTCTGTATTGTTCTGTGAAGGAAGTAGGAAGCAGAAGCAGAAGCTCTGAATGACTCTGAAAAATTTGTTATCCAAAACACAGAGTTTCATCTTGAGGGGCCAGTGGAGTGGAATTGTGATGTCAGTGGAATCAATTGGTATTCCAGAAGCGCTGTTTGACCTTCCTGAAAAAAGGGGTCATAAATTTCTGGTGAGTGGCCACCCATCTATTGAGCACTCTTGATGAAGAACTAGAAGTTTATTTATTTTTGAACATCACAGTTTGGTGTTGGGATTCATCACATATGGACATTCTAGCTTGCTATACCATGTATATTTCTATTTGCAATTAATTTTATAAAGATTTACTGAACAACACTAGAGCCTCGTCCTTTAATATATTGTTTGCGGATTTTGGTGATTTGTTCACTCTTAAAAGGGGCAGCTTAAACTATGTTTGTTCACTGATTCCACAGGGCGCCATTCATTGTTTATTATTTTCTTCCTTTCTAGGGTTGCCACCTCATTCCTTTAAATCCAAACTTTAATGCAGATAGGGCACCAAGTGAGTTTAATGCCCACCTTAATCGGCCACAGAACCTGCATAATTAATATGTGTTTGGTTTTAAAGGGATGAGGTGACAACCCTAGTCCTTTCAGAATCAGGTAGCTCATGACAGGGTCCTCAGGCCTGGGCTCCAGCTCAACACCTCAGACTCAGACAACAGCCTGTAGGCCAAGAACCTTCCAGAAGCCTTGTTAAAGCTAGGCCCAGCCCACTGATGAAAAGTTATCAGGTAGTCCACAAACATAGTGCAAGATAACTAAATACAAAACATCACATAATTCTTAGTTTGAAGCCCCACTGGTGAGAGAATGAGACTGCAACTAGGCGCACAACTTTACATTGCAAGGGATAAGCAATTTCGAGGGTTTAAACCTAAAAATACCAGTTACACTTACCGGTAATGGGTTTTCTAGGAAATCTTCCAGGAAGGCACACCTGAGATGACGGGTCTCACCTGACAGGAAACACAATCAACAACACAGTTTAAAAGGCCCCACCCTTCCCTCTGTCTCTCAGTTATGACAAAGTATAAGCCCACACCAGTGCCAGAGGGTACATTCTGTGAGAATTAAAACATCACCGACAATTAATGGTAGGGAAGTAGGCCTGCCGTCCCGGAAGAGTTCCTAGAAAAACAGTTACCAGTAAATGTAACTGGTAATTTTCAACAGTCATCTTCCAGGACGGCACACCTGAGACGATGAGCAAGAAGTTCAGGCCTACCATAGGGTGGGACCACCGCCTGTAGGACCTTCCTGCCGAATGCCGAGACCTGAGGGGACAACAGTTCCACTCTGTAGTGCCTCAGGAAGGTATTTTGGCTCGTCCATGTTGCTGCCTTGCAGATCTAATCAATCAAGGCGCCTGCCCTCTCTGCCTTTTCCGAACATCCCCTACTCCTGAGGATCTCCCTCTCAAAAACCAGGCCGTCAGAGAAAGGAACCCCGGGTCAGGATGAACGACTGGGCCCTGGCAGAGGAGATTGTGTTGGGACGGGAGATGCAATGGAGGAGCAATCGACCACCTCTTCAGGGTGGGGAACCATGCCCGCTTCGTCTACCAGGGTGCATTCAGAATGAGGCATCTGTTCGACCGGAGCAGCTTCTGCAACACCTGGGGAATGAGCACTAGGGGAGGGAATGCGTACCCCAGGTCGAAATCCCAACTCTGGGCTAAGGCATCTACCCCCCAGGAACCCTGCTCCCTGGTGACAGAGAAGAATTTTCGAACTTTTCTGTTCTTCCTGCAAGCAAACAAATCTATCTCTGGTTTGCCATAATGTTGGCTTACCAGAGAGAAAAAAAAAATCCTTGTTTAGATCCCACTCTCCTTGATGAATGGGTTGCCTGCTGAGGAAGTCTGCCTGAAAATTGAGGAACCCTTTTATATGGACTGCCGAGACTGAGAGAATTCTCTTCTCAGCTTCCTCCAGGATCTCCTGGGTCAGCTTCATTAGCCTGCTGGACCTTGTCCCTCCCTGGTGATTCAGGTACACAGCCACCACGTTGTCCGAGAAGATTTATACGTCCCTTCCCCAGACCTGGTCCTCGAGAAAGTTTAAAGCCTTTCCGACTGCCAGAAGCTCCCTGAAATTGGAGGAAGCTTCGCTCTGCTTCCGGTACCAAGCACCCTGGGCGTAAAGATCTCCCAAGTGAGCTCCATAGCCCCAGGCAATTGCGTCCATTGTTACGCTTAGTGGATTTTGTTGTGACCATGTCCGACCCCCTGACAGGCTGTTCGGACTGAGCCACCAGTCTAAGGAGTTTCTTAGCTCTCCTAAGAGAAGGAATCCCTGGAGCCCCCAAGAGTGGAGCTGGGCCCATGGGACCGCTGGGATGCAAGATGACATAAGCCCCAGTACTCTCATAATGGTTCTCAGAGAGGCCTCTCCGGTCTCGTGGAGAGCTGGCACAGCCCCCTATACCTTTGAGATTTTCTCTAGGGGAAGAAAAATCCTTTGGGCCACTGAGTCTACCTGGTACCCTAGGTACACCTTGGACTGTGAGGGATCAAAGGAGGACTTCTCCCAACTGACCATTCAGCCAAGAGATTCTAGAGTGGTCAACACTCTGTCTCGGTCTGATTGGAGCTGTTCTAGGGCCAGACTGTAAATTATCATTATCGTCCAAGTACGGGATCAAGACTATCCCCTGGAGGTGCAGAAAAGACACCACTTTGGCGAGAACCTTGGTAAAGATTCTCAGACTGGCCGCTAGGCCGAAGGGGAGTGCCCTGAACTGCCAGTGCTGGACACCCTGCTCTGTCTGAACTGCGAAGCGCAGGTACTTCTGGTGTTCTGGGGCAATGGGGACATGCAAATAAGCATCTTTCAGATCTAATGTGATCATGCAGACTCCCCCTTGGAGGGGTCTTCTGACCATATAGATACTCTCCATCCAGAACTTTTTGTATAGCAAGTACCGGTTCAGCTTCTGTAGGTTTATGATCAGCCGAAATTTTCCTAATGGTTTCGGAACCACAAAAATGTGGGAATAAAACCCTTGGGCAATCTGACTCACGGAGACAGGAATAATGACCTCCTGTGTCTGCTCACAGACACTCCCCAAAAGGCCATTTGCTTTCAGTGGATCCCTGGGGAGACAAGTAATGAGAAAGCTTGGAGGGGGGTGACAGGAATTCCAACATGTAACCCTCCCTTATAAGATTTAGGATGTAAGGGCTCTGCGTGATATTCTCCCATTGGGGAAGAAACCACGAGAGCCTCCTACCAACCTTTATGTTGGCGTCATTTGGCTTCCTTGTTGGAAGGTCAGGACCCTAAAAAAAGCACTCCACCTTTCTCTTTGCCCTTACCAAATCCCCACTTTTTCCTCGGCTCCTTCTTACTCTTAAACTGGCTCTTTGAAAGGGGCCCTCAAAAAAATGTCGTCCCTTTATCCCTCTTGGGTTTAGTCAGGAATTTCTTGCCCTTTTCTGTTGATCGGGACAGGACCTGTTCTAGGCCCGAGCTGAAGAGCAGTGAGCCCTCAAACGGTATACCGCAGAGTCGAGTTTAGAGGTAAAGTCTCCATCCCACGTTTTGACCCAACGGGCTCTTCTGGCGCAGTTTAGTAGAGCTGGCGACTTGGCAGTTGTTCTCACTGTTTCTACAGCAGCATCTGCCAGAAAGGCTACCGCCTTCCCAATAACCTCCAGAGAATCTAATACCTCCTTGGATTCATTCTTACGCGAGACATGGTCTATCAACCTGCTGACCCATGCATCTGCATTTCTGGCGACACAGGCAGAGGCTAATGCTGGACCCATAGCTGCAGCATTGGCGTCCCAGGCTTTGCGCAACAAGGTTTCAGATTTTCTATCCATCTGATCCCGAATATTGCCGGAATCCTCAAAGGAGAGGTCCGAATGCTTAGATACTTGTGCCAAAGAAGCATCCAAACGTGGTACTTTTAGGAATGTCTCCTCCTCCTCATCCTTAAAGGGGCATCTGTGTTTCCAGGCCTTGCGCTCAGGTTCCCTCCATTCCCTTAGGATTATATCCTTAAGGGATTGGTGCAACGGAAGAGACTTACCTTGAGGTTTGCCCAGTCCCCTATAAACCTTATCTTGAGCTGAGACCTGAGTGGAGGGCATCTGAATGTCCTCAGAAGTATAGATTGCCTTGAGGAGACCCTCCATGTCTTCAGCTGAGAAGAGATGTCCCCCGGGCCTAGCCTCGACCTGACTATCCTGGTCAGAATGCTCCCCTTCCTTCCGAGAGCTCTGCTGTGAGTCCTCTACCTCCTTCTCATCTGAATAACAGGGAGTCGTTTCTTGGGACCCCCAGTATTACTGGTTGACATCCCCTCCTGAGAGGGGGAGCTCTCCCTACCGGAAGGGGCTTCTACCTGCCGCTTCTGAACCATAGTCCTAAAGGACTAGAGGATTGCTAGCATCTCAGACTGTAGCGTATGACATTCTTTCACAGCTTGTGCCGTCTCCTTGCCTGCTAATTTATAGATACATCTGAAGCAGAAAGGCTTGTTGTGGTCCTGTGGGAGTTTCTCATTACAGTACCCACAACGCCTTGATTTTGAAGTGGCTTTGGACTTAGACCTACTGGCCGTCCCCTGGGCAGGGCATTCAATCTCTGTAAATGACAATAAAAAAAACATTTTAGCCATTACCTTCAGGTATCCTGTGGGGGAGAGGGAAATAGGGCCACCCCAAATCTCCTCCCCACACCAGCTGGGTCACTCACCCCCTGTGGTGACCTCTGATGCTGCCAAATTCGGTCCGTCCGCCTTCTCCATCCCGTCTAGCCGACCAACCGCTGTGTCGCTCCAGGTAGATTGGGGGACACAGGACTGCGGACCCCCGCTCCATTACCGCTTTTATATTTGCTTGCCGCTCGCCGCCATTTTGTCGTAGCCTGGAGTAGCTGGAAATGACATCATCCGAGCGCGCCGTACCGACATCCGGACATGCGCAATAGCACCCGAACGACACCGATATAGCACAGCGGCAAGCAGAAGATCTCTTGGTCCCACCAGCCACACCTGACCCAGGACACCATGCCAAACACATCAGGGACTCCATCCCAAATCAGATGAGGGATATTCAAGCGGCCCCTCCATGCCACCCACCACTGTCAGGTAGGAGGAGACAGTGAGATGTAAGGTCCCTAGGGTTATGGACACCCTCACAGTGTCCTAGTGCCACCAGTTTCTCAGGGGGGTTCTTGCTGTACCACCCTGAGTACTTTCTTCTGGAAGAAAGAGGGAAAGACCCCCCTCAGGACGAGCAGAGCCCTGTCAGATCCTGCAGTCACCACTGGCTGCCCTAGGTCTGACATTCCAGGGGGGAGACCTCGGTCCCAGACCTTGGTCTAAGAAATAGAAAAAAATAACCGGTTTTGCTGCCATCCTGTGGGAAACAAAATCAATAACTGAGGGACAGAGGGAAGGGTGGGGCCTTTTAAACTCTGTTGTTAATTGTGTTTCCTGTCAGGTGAGACCCGTCATCTCAGGTGAGCTGTCCTGGAAGATGACTGGAGAAAAAATCTCTCTTTTCTGGGGCGTGTATGGAAATATAGTCCATATAAGCACATTGAGGTAGTTAGTACTTGAGCATAACGTTTCCCCTTGAACCTGTTTTAAAGTAAAAAAAGAACACATCCTAACTAACTACAACTATCTACAATAAGGTACACACAGTCAGAGTTGCAGTTAGAAATCATGGGGCCCTGTACAGCCTACCTGACTGCCCCCCCCTTTTACTGAAAGTATCAAATTATATTTTCACTAAAATGCTATGGCCGCAGCCATGGCAGAAATGATACACTCATCGATCAAAACCCATTAAATTAAATAGCGCTGCTCTGCCAATGCCCCATAACTGCGGGATTAAAACAGGCAGTGGATCGCTTTTCAAAGAGCATTTTACAGGTAGTGAGCATTTGATACCACCTATCACATACTTTTTGAAGAGCGTTTGAAATGCCGACTGCTCTTTAGAGAGCAAAGCACATTGAAGTCTTACATTTTAGAATTTTAACATTTCTTAAATCTTTTTGTAGAATGTTATTTTTTTTTCTTTACATTAATTAACTGCCCTGTTGGGGACCTTTGTTGAAATATCAGGGGTCTAAACAGACCCCTGATGTCTCACATTTGAGACAGAGAAAAGGGACTGAGGCCAAAGATTCATCAGTCCCTTTCACTGAAGCTTCAGCTGCACTGAACAGTGAATGAATGGGAAGCACACCGAGGGTTCTTGTTCATACACAAATTGAAGTATAGTAAACAGTTTAGTATGCTTCAGTGATGAATGGACACAGGTACGATCGTTGTGTACACGCAGCAGCCAGCGGGAGAACAGAGGAGGATAGCCGGCAGCGATGCGGGGGAGGGGGGCTTGACAGCAGGTGAAAGGGGGCTCAAATCCTAGAACCGATCCCCCTGCAGTGCAGCCGGAAGAAGAAAGAGGAGTAGAAACCTGCAGCACTGCAGGGGGATCCACAAGAGTCACAAGTGTCAGCAATAAGGCAGTATGGCTTTCCAGCTTGGTAGGCGTCTGGGCTCCCCTTTTGAACTGATGGGACAGAAGGGCCAGCTGTAATGCCTTATCAGTGGCCCTGTACACACAACCCCCGTCCAAAGTAGGCACCTGGGCCATTCCTCCATCATTGTCAAGTATTCAGTTGATCAAATCTTTTAATCACCGCTTTATCTTTAACTTTTTCCAATAAACAAGAGACTCATCAAATTGGAAAGGCTTTGGGGCTCTAAGATATTTCCAGATTTCCTCCTCACACCATTTTCTATGATAATTCTAAACATTGTCCCTAACCTTGCCATTGTGCTGGAATCTAGACAGGCTTGCCAAGTCTGTTACATTTCCCATGCCTGGAAGAATACAGCATTTAGGTGCTTTTTTTAATGTGCTGTAGGTGGTATGCTTCAGCTTGTGGGCCAAGACCTGAGAAATGATAATCAATGGGGAGAAGTGTCTTGTGGCTGTTCGCAATACATTTTTTCCACATTAGGTTTCTAGGAACTAGCGCAAAATCTGGGGTACTTTTCAGATTCTTTTATCCCCTTCCTAAAAGACATAGGAAACCGCACAAAGGTATCAATGGTATTCTCCTGTAACTCTTTATTCATATTCTTGCCCCAGAGGGATAGTTGGGTTGAGCTTATGCGTCAAGCCCCCTGCCCAGGATCCTGTACCTCCTTTACCATCAGCTCCAGTACTTGACCATAGCTTCTCTGAAGTTGATTACCTACATATAATCCCAGAAGCCTCACCCAGATCCTGTAGGAACATTTCTGCATTCAAGCCAAGTGATCTAGGATTCTGCAGCAGCAAACCAGTTAAAGCTCCTCTACTACAGATATAAGCAGGCCTTTAGTAGGCCATTATAGTTTTTTGGCTGAAAACAATATAATTACCTACTACTCACTACTCGGTGACTAATGAGCTTAACAAAAACAGGAAAACAGAGCAAAATATATACTGTTACAGTAGGATCTTAAACAGGATCTTGATAATAGCTACATGAATTGCATTGCACTATTTTCTACAAGCCATCCAGTCCTCTGAACAATTGTTACAAGCATACCATAGCATGGTGTTTGACAATAAATGTACTTGCAGACATAAAACAATGTACCTGGTAATCTCAGAATATCCTTTTTGACCTTCTTGACGCCATGGGACAGCATCTGAACAAGCCTTTTTAGAGGAGGAATTAGTGGGATGGATTTTCTTGGACCACTGTCTTTCCCAAGACAAACTGGAGGTATTAGTGCTTCTCTTTCCCCCTCCATATACTGTACATTCCTCAAATACGAATGCACATATTTGTGTAACAATGCTGCATGTTAGTTCCCATCTATTATCTGCATGCATCATTAGGCCTCTTGCACACTGGTGCCTAAAAATGCAAAATTTTTAGGCATACATGCATTTTTTTTAAAGTAATGTAAATGCAGCCCATAGTTTTAATGTGCCTGTACACACAGGCATGTAAACATGTACTCTGTATAAAAAGGTATAAAAAAATGTGTAGCACAGGGGTTTGCTACCAAAAGTTATCATGTTAAGCAATGTGTTGTTTCTTAAGTAAGGGTTTGGCTCCCTCTAGTGACCACTGAAACTTTACCAGGATCATTCCTTTAAGAAGCAAACAGTTATGCATTATGGGATATGTAGTTTGATGAGGAAGTGACTCATGTTGTTAACTCAGTGTGGGCACTACTGGACCCACAATGCCAAGTCACAGACCCACAATGCTAAGACACAGAAAAGCCTGCTGGGAGCAGTAATAAAAGGGACATCTTTCAGTCTCTCCGGACGCCATTCAACAACCAGCAGGGAGGTCTGTGTGAGTGACCAAAAGACTGCAGCCTTCATAGCGTGGAGCCAGGATCTCCAGCCTCTGAGGGACTTCAGAAAACAGCCCTACCAGCAGACTGCTGGTGAGACTTGTAGTCCCACAGAGGTGATCCTACCTATTTACAGGTCGCATACAGCTGAACTCTGGGGTCTGTTAGTCCCCGTGCTGTAAAGTCAGTACTGTATTACACTCATACATGAGACAGGAAGCCACAAGTGCCATATTTCTTCAGTCACACAGTTATCCACGTACCATTTATTCTACAGTTTGCTTTCTCTCTTTACCCTATTGGATTACAAATACTGCAGTTAAACTCCAGGCTAGCTGAAGATATCAGGAGATAAGGAACTCTTATCATTTTCTGCAAAGCATCACGGTTCTCTCTTTGTAGTTTTAACACTGAATTACAACCTAGGGGGAGCCCTTGAGTACAGGTTAAATATTGCATTGTACTGTTGAATGTAAGTAACATTATATTATGACGGTTTGGTGTGTGTGTATTGGGGCTTCAGTGGGAAGGTGTTTAATATAGGTTTTGGAGCATATTGAACGCCTGTCTCATTGCACACCCGTCTGCTTATACTCCCTACTGTGATTATTGAACCCACCGTTTCACATATACACTGACTGTTATCTACTGTCATTTATTGTTTCTGATTGATCACATTGTTCATTGTGTTTAATATCCACTTTAGTAAACTTTCTGAGTAGTTAATTGATATTCTGTGTGAGTCTCTATTTACTACTACAGCTGGTGAAGTGACGGGATCCAGGGCTATGGTAAATATACTTTATGATTTATCATTACTGTGCTTCTATCTATTGCCGGGTCCCATACTAATATTACCAAGCAGGTGTGTCAGAGGGGTTGAGGCCATTCTTGGGGTTGAGAGGCAGGGTGCAGAATCAAACAATAATTAGTGGCTCCTAAGCGCTACAAATGCAATGCTGGACAGTACGTGCATAATAAGCATGACATATCCCAAAAAAAGCTAAAATAGTTTTTACACGTGTGTTTATCTACAAAAACGTTCTTTTTCAAAACTGCCCATCCCCTCTTTTTAATGCTGGAATTTTCAGCCAGGAACCTGGTGTTATACATTAGTACCATGTACAAGTACCCTTATAGTCAAGCTGACAAGTAAGTTCACATTATAACATGGAATTTTACAGAGTTTACTCAAACTTTGCTTACAAAACTTTATTTATTGGTGATAACCCATTCTGGCAGGTAATACAACACAAATGTATAAAGTGACTACTATGTAAGGGCAGTTCATAAAACTGCACTAAAAAATGCACATGCATTTTCCACAAATCGCATAACGCATTTTTAGCCTGTTTTTAACTTGTTGCATTAAGATGCATTTTGCATGTTTTTTCTTTGCATGCATTTTACATGCATGTTCTTTCTAAATCCACATGGGGAATGTTTAAAAATGCACTAAGCAAACCACATATTGCGTTTTTAGTGCATTTTCCATGCATTGGAAAACTTTAGTGTAATGTGTATTTTTTACCAATGTGCATAAAAGATGCAACAAGCAAGAATTTTCAAAAATTAAGCACATTGCCCTTTAGGGCAATGCACTGATGTGAAGAGTTTCATAGATTAAAATGGTAACTATGTTATATGTGCATTTAGCATGCTATGATCCTGTGCTTCAAAATAAATAATAACCATGCTTGGAAAAAACTGTTCAAACTAGTAAAACATTTTAAATGATAATGACCAGCAGCTAGCAAAATAAATTAATTGGATCTTCAATTGCAATACGTTATAAAAAATGTGCATGCAGCGCTAAGTCTAAAATATCTGTGTTATATTCAATCATAAATACAGGGCTTTTTTTCAGCAGGAACGCTAGGGAATGCAGTTCCGGTATCTCCAGCAATGTATCTATGTAATGGCAAGGAGTGCTGGGGTAAGCTGGAAGGTCTATTGATGCTTGCTACTGGGGGATCTATTGTCACTGGTGGGGATCTATTTTAGCGTGGAGGTCTATTGTTGCTGGGTAGATCTATTGTTGCTAGTGGGGGGGGTCTTATGTTTCTGGGGGGATCTACTGTTGAGGGAGAGGTCTATTGTTGCTGTCTCCTGGAGGGTCTATTGATGCAGTCTGCTGGGACATCTGTTGTTGCTGCCGGGCCTCTATTTTTGCTGAGGTAGGGTCGACTGTTGCTCACTGCAGGGGATCTATTTTACTGTCTTTCTTTGTTATCATTAACAAATTCCATACAAATCACTTAGTAGCGAAAATGATACTTGGTTCTGTATTCTCTAAAATGGGCAGCACTGGGAGGTCGGTAGGAACCAAGGAACGGTGCTCAGGGGTGGGCAGGGAGCAGAATCGAAGGGTGAAGGTCGGAGTTCCTGCACCTATTCTCTGAGAAAAAAAGCCCTGCATAAATATATAATGGTGCTTCAAGCAGGAGAGCCCAACACCGGCTTCAGTGTAGAAAGAAGCACTCTGCACCACCATGATCAAACCAAGCAGCTTACAAAATGGTGTTGACCCTCAAATTATAGAGCGGTCACGGGAAGCTTTAATGATGGTACATCCAGAGCTCCTAATCACTCCAATGAAGAGAGGGATGATAACTTATAGTCAGATCACGAAAAGCTTCATCAATCATGCAGTAGGCAAGAGCATCCGCACATATGCACCAGACTCAACCTCAAGAAAGTATAGATGAAAAAACTCCCATAGTGTAATACGTTCAATAACAAGTATACATTTATTAAGGTAACAAACTCACATGTAAATGGCATACAAAGCACTTGTTTCAAACCGATAAAATGGGCGTGGCATCCAGCATACGTCATAGGTCCGGGCTAACGCGTTTTGTCACAGTTGATGTCAAATCAATCCTGTGTTGTATCCATAAAATGTGATGGTGTGAATGGACTCTAAGGTATACCTACTGAATATATTATAAAGTGAGCCCCCTTTTGCCTTCAGAACAGCCTGACTTTCTCAATGCATAAATTTAGCAAGGTGCTGGGAATATTTCTTAGGAGCCTTGTTATATGTTGATTTGATAACTTCACCTTTACACCATCACCATTCTGAAAAGTTGACACAAGAAATAATGGCTGTATGGATCCATACTTTGTATGCTATATTACAATTAAAATTTGTCAGACCATACAACAGTTTTCTGATCCTCAGTCGTTCAGCTTTGGTTATCCTGTGCCCATTCACGTAGAACGTACTTTTCATTGCTCAATGGGCTGTATATTCAGGGATAGCCCAGAATCGTAAAGACTGGCTATTTGAGCAGTTGTGGACTTGCTGTCATCCATTCCCCTCTGACCTCTTTCACCCACAAAGTCTGTTCACTAGATGTTGCTTTTCTATTCTGAGAGAACATAAATCTTTAGATATGACATAATTCTAGCAATGACAAGCCTCCATCCCTAATATCATTACTTCACATTACACACATTAATTTCACATGATTTCATTTTCTTACCATTGTAGAGCAGTTTGGACTGATAAGCACACACCAGAACCACATGGTTGTGACATGGTCACCTGGTCTTCACCTGGCTGCTGTTTCTGGCTTGGATGGGATTCCTCACCTCAGCCCCGGGTGAGATGATCATCCTTGTCCCTCTTCTTCCTTTGGATCCTAGGTTGGGCGCCACCATTTGGCCGCACTGTAAGTTACACACCTTTATTCTGAGAGATTGTTTCTCTGTTTAAAGGATATCCCTACTCATAAATATTACTGATTTATTTTCAGAACATCTTACTCCTAAAGATTGGCAAGAGCCATGAAACGTGCGTCGAGTTATATCAAACTGATGCTTTAAACAATTTTGGTATACCATGTAAAATCGATCATGTTCATTGAACTTTTATGAATGGATGAGTGTCCTTTTGTAATTAATATGTTTATTTATTATTCTGTACTTTCTTCTGTATAATTGTTTTATATTTATATTTATGCAAATGTATTACACTGGATTGTGTCCTGTATTACAGATTGACACTTTCCTTAATGTAATCTGATATTTCTTAATAAATTGAACAATCCAATGACTTGCCTCATACAAAGTCCCATTTCCTCTGTCCTTCTTTTTGTTGTATAAATCTTTAGATATTGAAGCACATGGAATGCTTATAATATTGGCAGTTTCTTTTACATCATGGCTGTCACCAACAAAATTTCACAAAAAAACTGTATTTTCCTCAATTTAATTTTTGGTTGAGACAGTATAACCACACAGTTTTGCACTCATTTTGGTTGAAAATTGAACTGCTTCACAATGTTTGCATGCTCTATATACTGTATTAATGGAAGCCACGTGGCTCGCTGTTTGGCTATTAATTAAATATTAATCAGGCTTAACTAATAAAGTGGCCACTGATTGCATTCCCATGCGAGTACTGCAACTATTTCCATGAACACAAAATGTAATAGCAACAGTAAGTGTTTGTATTTGATTCATCAAGCCTCTTTGTGTTGTAAAATAAAATAAGTACTCATTCTACTTTGGCAATGGCAGGTGCATGCCAAGGCTATCACTAAATATTTCAAAATATCCTGGAAGAATAGATGCCATTGTCTTGTCATGTTAAAACATTATTTCCAATTACCAAGAAGGTACAAAGGGAGTGGTAGAGAGTTGTGAAGTAAATCAAATCTGTACGTGTTGGAATAGCAATCTATGTGTGGCCTTTGGGCTTCAGAAGCACCAGGAGTCTTGTCTGAGAGGTGAAATGACCATAACGAGCGGACTTTACGGCAGACTTTGCCCGGCGGACTTTGACGGACTTTATGACAGACTTTCTGAATGAACGGACTTGCCTACACACAATCAACCAAAGTCCGTAGAATTCGTACGTGATGAAGTACGACCGGACTAAAATAAGTAAGTTCGTAGCCAGTAGCCAATAGCTGCCCTAGCGTGGCTTTTTGTCCGTCGAACTAATCTAAGTCCATCCAACTTTTCAAATCTAAGTCCATCCAATTTTTGAGAAAACAAAGTCCGCTGGAGCCCACACACGATCTAATTGTCCGACGAAATCCCGTCCGCCGGGCAAAGTCTGCCGTAAAGTCCGCTCGTGTGTACGCGGCAGGATCTGAGTTTATGCTGGCTACAGCTGAATTCCAGAAACCCCCAAGATTTTTTAGTCTAGTTTCTTGGTTAAAATGATGTATGTCAAGACATATATTTTTTTATTTATATTCAACTAGTTTAACCGCTTCAGCCCCGGAAGATTTTACCCCCTTCCTGACCAGAGAACTTTTTGCAATTTGGCACTGCGTCGCTTTAACTGACAATTGCGTGGCCATGCAACGTTACACCAAAACAAAATTTACGTCCTTTTCCCCCACAAATAGAGCTTTCTTTTGGTGGTATTTGATCACCTCTGTGTTTTTTATTTTTTGCGCTATAAACAAAAAAAAGAGCGTCAATTTTGAAAAAAAAAGCACTATTTTTTACTCTTTGCTATAATAAATATCCCCCAAAAATATATAAAAAAATATTTTTTTCCTCATTTTAGGCCGATATGTATTCTTCTACATAGCGTCTACAAAATAGGGGATATTTTTTTGGCATTTTTATTATTTTTTTTTTTTTTATTAGTATTGGCGACGATCTGCGATTTTTATCGTGACCTCGACATTATGGAGGACACATCAGACACTTTTGACACTATTTTGGGACCATTGTCATTTATACAGCTATCAGTGCTATAAAAATGCACTGATTACTGTGCAAATGACACTGGCAGGAAAGGGTTTAAACACTAGGGGGCGATGAAGGGGTTAAGTGTGTCCTAGGGAGTGATTCTAACTGTAGGGGGGATGGACTACCACTGACATGACAGCGATCATTGCTCTTGATGACAGGGAGCAGTAGATCCCTGTCATGTCACTAGGCAGAACGGGGAAATGCCTTGTCTACATAGGCATCTCCCCGTTCTACTACTCCGTGACATGATCGCTGGGTCACCGGCAGACATCGAGTTCGCGGGACCCGCGGGCATGGTCACGCTGTATGCGGCGGCCGTGTGCCCCGCCAATTAAAGGGGTCGTACAGGTACGCCCATTTGCCCACCGCTGCCATTATGCCAACGTATATGGGCATGCAGCGGTCGGCAAGTGGTTAAAATGGTTGTAAACCTCAGGCATGAAATATGCACAGAACAAATCCCTCTATAGTGTGTACTTGTCTCAATTAAGAGCGTCATTTCTGTCTGCTACTTTGTTCCTCTGCCATCAGCTTGAATTACTTCTGACAAGTTTTGCTGACACCAAGCAAAAAAGGCAACAGGGGAGGGAGCTCCAGCTGATCGACAGCCTCAGCTCTGTTCCTGTGTGCTGAGTTAAGGGGGGGGGGGGGTGTCCCTTCCCTCCAATCAGCTCTCCTTACTGAGCTCTGCAGAGTGTAACCTCAGCTCCCCCTCCCCCCTTTTTTCGGACAGCTCAGACAAACTTTTTAAATTCTGGACTTTGAACGGATGTAGAGGAGAGGAGACTGCAGATAACAGGAACAGGTACAACTTATGTAGGAGGATTTAGTTCATCTCTGTGTATTACCTGGGGCCAGTCACTTCATTGGGTGTATGTAAGGGTTTACAACCACTTTAAAGTATAGGTTAACCCCATTACCAAAGTCTTTTGCAAGCATTAACAAATTAATGTAAATGCAAAAATAATTTTCTATTTAAATCTGCAGATTTCAGTAAAATAATAGTTAGTGATCCTACCATGAAAGGTCCTTGTTTAGGCCCTTCCTGTTATAGGGTGACAACACTCCTGCCTGTTACAGTGAGGGAAAAAAGTATTTGATCCCCTGCTGATTTTGTACGTTTGTCCACTGACAAAGAAATGATCAGTCTATAGTTTTAATGGTAGGTTTATTTTATCAGTGAGAGACAGAAAAACAAAAAAAAAATCCAGAAAAACGCATTTCAAAACAGTTATAAATTGATTTGCATTTTAATGAGTGAAATACCGTATATACTCAAGTATAAGTCGATCCGAGTATAAGTCGAGGCCTAATTTAACACAAAAAAATGTATTGACCCGAGTATAAGACGAGGGTGAGAAATGTAGCAGTTACTGTAAGTGGAAAAAGAGGGTCAACGATGCCCATCTGCAGCTCTATACCTCCCTGTGTCCTGTGCATGTGTCATGTGTCCTGTGCATATGTGCATGTGTCATGTATCCTGTGTATATGTGCATGTGTATCTGTGTATATGTGCATGTGTCCTGTGTAAATGTGCATGTGTCATGTGTCCTGTGTATATGTGCATGTGTCATGTGTCCTGTGTATATGTGCATGCGTCATGTACCTGTGTCCTGTGTATATGTGCATGTGTCATGTGTATATGTACCTGTGTCATGTACCTGTGTCATGTACCTGTGTCATGTACCTGTGTCCTGTGTATATGTGCATGGGTCATGTACCTGTGTATATGTGTATATGTACCTGTGTCCTGTGTATGTGTGCATATGTCATGTGTATATGTACCTGTGTGCATGTGTCTGTGTGCATGTGTCTGTGTGCATCCTACCTGTGTCCTGTGCATCCTCCGTGTGCCGCTCTGCACCGCTTAGTGCGTGTGGCGGCCATTCACTGTTCAAAAGCCGCGCCTCCTCCTCGTCCATGATAGGCAGAAAACTCCATTTCCCAGCAGTCAGCGGTCAGAATGTCCGTGATAGGCTGTACACTGACTGCCTATCACAGACGAGGAGGCGCGGCTTTTGAACAGTGAGAGGCTGCCGAGTGCTATGTAGCACACGCTGGCCGCCGTCTGCCTGCATGACAAGCTGATCATGTAGGCAGACGGCGGTGACTCGAGTATAAGTCGAGGGGGGCACTTTCAGCCTCAAAAAAGGGGCTGAAAATTTCAACTTATACTCAAGTATATACGGTAACTATTTGATCCCCTATCAGCAAGATTTCTGGTGCCAGATGTCTTCTATACAGGTAATGAGCTGAGATTAGGAGCACTCTTAAAGGGAGTGCTCCTAATCTCATCTTGTTACCTGTATATAAAACACCTGTCCACAGAAGAAATCAATCAGATTCCAATCTCTCCACCATGGCCAAGACCAAAGATCTATCAAAGGATTTCAGCGACAAGATTCTAGATCTAAACAAGGCTGGAATGGGCTACAAGACCATCGCCAAGCAGCTTGGTGAGAGGGTGCCAAAAGTTGGTGTGATTATTTGCAAGTGGAAGAAACACAAAATAACTGTCAATCTCCTTCGGTCTGGGGCTCCATGCAAGATCTCACCTCGTTGAGTTTCAGTGATCACGAGAACAGTGAGGAATCAGTCCAGAACTACACAAGAAAATATTGTTAATGATCTCAAAGCACCTGGGACCATAGTCACCAAGAAAACAATTGGTAACATACAACGCCGTGAAGGACTAAAATCCTGCAGTGCCCGCAAGGTTCCCCTGCTCAAGAAAGCACATGTACAGGCCTGTATGAAGTTTGCTAATGAACATCTGAATGATTTAGAGGAGAACTGGGTGAAAGTGTTGTGGTCAGATGAGACCAAAATTTAGCTCTTTGGTATAAACTCAACTCGCCGTGTTTGGAGGAGGAGGGGGAATGCTGCCTGTGACAGAACTGTCCCAGCACCCGGCTTGCGTGCTTCCATCAGTATACCGCTTCCTCTAGTCTGGACATAGATACCAGATATTATAGCTGACCATACAAGACTAGCCGACAAATAGCTTGTATGAAACTGAAACGTTTATTGAAAAAACCCACACAGAATATATACCCCACAGGAAAATAGTCCCCTCATCATATTACCCTAACATTACAAACTGTAACCAAAAACATAAATAACATGCGCTACTTAACTAGTCACTTAAACCAGGCTAGGTGACTCAATGCCCACCCAGACAATGTTGTGATTAATCAGATTTCCCCCCCTTCAAGTCAGACTGGCACCAAGCTCACAAAGTACACTACACATTATCATAAGTTCAACATCCCCACAGTAGTTTGCTAACAGACAATAAGTGAGTTAAAGAGGAAGTAAACCCTGATGGGTATTACTTCCTCTTTTTCCCCTGCAAAGTAAAAGCATAATGGGCTAGTATGCATCACATACTAGCCCATTATGTGGCACTTCCTGGCAAGACCCCGATGTCCCCGCTGTCCCTGCTGGTAGCTGCATCCATCTTCACCCCTCTTCCTTTCCTGGGCCGTGGACTCTGGCTCTGTGACTGGCTGGAGTCACGTGGCGTCACTCCCATGCATGTGCGCGGGAGCCACCGGTCATGGCACGGGCCCTTTAGAAACGGCTCAATGATGCAGGATTAGGAGATATTTCCAGTACCTACAGGTAAGCCTTATTATAGGCTTACCTGTAGGTAACAGTGGTGTAACTAGGTTTACAACCACTTTAATTAGCACAATTAACAATACAAACAGTGATCTTACCCACCTCAGACTAGTAGGAAACAGACTGTAGCAGGAGACCTACTTACAATAAACACACTATAGCAAGGGACCCCAGTGGTTTGAGCGGATTACATTAACATCTACAGTCATTGCTGGTTTGAGGCATAGAGGCCCCAAATATGGATGTGGAACCTCCAGTTCCCAGCATCTGTGTGTTTTGGGGAGACATGAACTTGAATTTAGAAACAAGACCACTCCACGGATCCTCCAGGCATACACCTCCCACAGAGTAGTGCCCCCATAAATGCCAGGGCCCATAGTCAGTGGGTAAGAGGCTTTCTCCTAGTCCTCTCCAAAAGCCCCTGTCCCTGGTGAGTCTGTCACACTGCCTATGACCCCAAGAATACCATCCCCACTGTCAAACATGGAGGTGGAAACATTATGCGTTGGGTGTGTTTTTCTGCTAAGGGGACAGGACAAATTCACCACATTAAAGGGACGATGGACGGGGCCATGCACTGTCAAATCTTGAGTGAGAACCTCCTTCCCTCAGCCAGGGCATTGAAAATGGGTCATGGATGGGTATTCCATCATCACAATGACCCAAAAAACACACGGCCAAGGCGATAAAGGAGTGGCTCAAGAAGAAGCACATTAAGGTCCTGGAGCAGCCTAGCCAGTCTCCAGACCCTAATCCTATAGAAAATATGTGGAGGGAGCTGAAGGTTCGAGTTACCAAACATCAGCCTCGAAACCTTAATGACTTGGAAAGGATCTGCAAAGAGGAGTGGGACAAAATCCCTCCTGAGATGTGTGCAAATCTGGTGGCCAACTACAAGAAATGTCTGACCTCTGTGATTGCCAACAAGGGTTTTGCTACCAAGTACTATGTCATGTTTTGCGAAGGAGTCAAATAATTATTTCACTCATTAGAATGCAAATCAATGTATAACTTTTTTGAAATGCGTTTTTCTAGATTGTTTTTGTTGTTATTCTGTCTCTCACTGTTAAAATAAACCTACCATTAATATTATAGACTGATCATTTCTTTTTCAGTGGGTAAATGTACAAAATCAGCAGGGGATCAAATACTTTTTTCCCTCACTGTACATAGGCTTCCAGTGGAGATTACAATTGGTCATTTCAATGCATATTATGCAGGCACCACCAGGAAACCCACTTTGAGAATTACCATGCAGCCTTCACTAGTGTATATTCATATAGAAAGGAAGTGGATGCTGAGGCTGCAGGAAATAAGCAGCACTGCTATGCAACAAAGAATGGAAAAAAAGGTGAAAAAGTATTGTATTTGGAAAAAAAATGCAATTGTTTATGATACACAGTGCTTTAGCACACATACACACACACGGTCATTCAGTTGGCATTTACATACACTTTAAGTACCTGAATTCTGTCTATATTTTGATTTATTCGGAACTCTAGGAGAATATACTGTAAAATACATGAAAACAATTAATGCAATTCTGTCATCATTAATACATCATTAAATGGATTTTAAATGCACGAATTTTAAAGGGGTTGTAAAGGTAAAAAATAAAAAATTAACAAAACATGTCTATGCCTACCTAGTCTGGCACTCCTGGCCCCTCCTCCCTGGCTAGTGCCCCCATGGGAAGCTGATTCCCATGGGGGCACTCGTCCCTCTGCTGTGTCCATTGACACAGCAGGACTCAGCCCCGCCCCCCCGCTTTCTCATCACTGGCTATGATTGACAGCACTGGGAGCCAATGGCTCCTGGTGCCCCAGCAAAGCCAGCGAGAACCGGCAGTGAGGGGAGTAAAGATCTGAAGATGTGCACATCGCTGGATCTAATGAGGTCTCAGGTAAGTAGGGGGGCTGAGGAGGCGATGCTGACACCTAAACATTTTTTACCTTAATGCAAGGAATGCATTAAGGTAAAAAATGTGTAGACTTTACAACCCCTTTAAGCACGTGGATTTGTATTGCTATCAGTCTTTTTAGGTCCCTGTACAGTGAGGAAAAAAACAGCACAAGAAGCCAATTAATTAATTTGCTGACATAAAGCACGCTGATAGGAAGAGAGAGCAGAGGGATCTCATCACTGTTCTGCTTCTCTTTTGTGGGTCCGGGATGACCTGGCCTGATAGGAAGTTGGTTGTATGATGCTGGTCATCAGACTGAGGGCATACACTACATGTCTCTACGGAGATTCACCAATAAGAAGGGCTAAAGGAGTGGCTATCGGAATGGGGAAAAACCTTCGTTTTATAATAGAACAAAGAAAAGTGGACCCAGAAGGACGCTTCCTCTTTCTTATAGGTTCCATACAGGGTGTAAAATACACACTTGCTAACGTTTACTGCCCCAATACAAACACTAAAAAATATTTGATGGAAATAATAAAAGATTAAATGGAATTTAAACAAGGTAAATTAATACTGGCTGGAGACTTCAATTTCCCCATGGATCATAGATTAGATAGTACCTCCACTGCAATAGACAGAGAACTAAGACAACTAAGGAAATTAAAAGAAAAACTATATGAATACCAATTAGTTGATCCATGGCGAATACAACACCCAAGTACAAATGATTATACCTTTTACTCAACTGTGCATGGAACATATTCCAGGCTGGACTATATCATGGTCGAACATAGAAGCTTGGAAGAAATAACAAATAAAAATAGGAATAATAACAGCTTCAGATCATAGTCCAGTAACATTGAAAATTAAATTGCAAGGAGAATCCTTCGAGAAAGGTATGTGGAGAATAAACAAAGATATAATTGAAGATAGGGATACGGAAAAAATTATAACAGAAGAGATAAAAAAATATTTCCAGGAGAACGATACCCCAGAAATATCAAAAGCAACTATTTGGGAGGCATATAAGGCTGTTATCAGGGGTAAATTAACATCTATTGGTGCAGGAAAAAAGAAGGAAAGAAGAAAAAATATGATGAGAATTATAAAGGAAATGCATGAACTGGAGCAAATCCATAAAAAGCAATCAGAAAAAGAAACATATCGGACTCTAATTCTAAAAAGAGATCAATTAAAGGAATGGATGGAACAAGAAGAGTGGAGGGAATATAACAGAGTACTACAGGAGAGATTTAAATGGGGCAACAAGCCAGGAAAATATCTTGCAAATATGATAAGAAAAAAGAAGTCTCTAAATTACATCGAAAAGATCAAAAATTAGAAAGGAGAAGTGGTACACAAGACAACGGATATTGCACTAGCCTTTCAAAAATACTTCAGCTCATTATACGCAATAAAAAAACAGGAGACACACCTCGAAGAAGAAATAAGAAAAAAGAAGATACAAGACTATCTAAAAAAAGCAAACTTACCAAAAATACAATTTGAGCAATTAAAAGGACTGGAAAAAAAAATAACGCAAGAGGACATAAAACTGACCCTAAAAGAAACTCCTGTAGGAAAAAGCCCAGGACCAGATGGGTTCATGATTAAATATTATAAAAAATTCCAAGAACAACTGATCCCTAAGATGCGAGAATATCTGAATAATATAGGAGATGAAGAAGAAGTAAGACGAGAATCACTATTAGCCTACATTACAATTATACCAAAAGAAGGGAAAGACAGAACCAATTGTTCAAGCTATAGCCCTATTGCTCTGTTGAATGCGGATACAAAACTGGATTTGTACCAGGGAGAGAAGGAAGGGATAATAGTCTAAAAACAATCTTGATGTTACATAGGGGTAAACAAAGCGAATCCCCAGCTCTATTCCTGTCAATAGATGCAGAGAAAGCATTTGACAGGGTA
Source organism: Lithobates clamitans (assembly GCA_037952925.1). NCBI lineage: Eukaryota > Metazoa > Chordata > Amphibia > Anura > Ranidae > Lithobates > Lithobates clamitans. The sequence continues at coordinate 9,932,465 of JBBGZY010000142.1, forward strand.
GACTGGGGATTCATGATGGACACGTTGCGGCATTTGGGATTGGGACCGAAAACGATGAAGTGGATAACAAATTTATATAATGGTCCAACAGCAATGGTAAAGGTCAATGGTAGACTCTCACCCTGATCGATATGCAGAATGGAACACGGCAAGGATGTCCGCTTTCCCCACTATTATATGTATTGGCATTGGAACCATTTCTGGCGGCAATCCAAAACAATCATGATGTGAGAGGAGTGAGAGTTGGAGAAAAAAGAGCACAAAATTGTGGCATATGCGGATGACATCCTGATGTTTGTAACTAACCCAAGAGTGACTCTGCCAAATATAATGAAAGAAGTAAAAGAATATGGGGAACTATCAAACTTTAAAATAAACCCGATAAAAACAGAGATATTTAATATTGAATTAGGGAAAAGGGAAGTCCTGTCCCTCCAAAAAGAATTCCCATTTACATGGGTAAAAGAAGAACTAAAATACCTTGAAATTAAACTAACATCAACGGTTGAAAATATCTTCCCGGCAAATTATATTCCATTAATGAATGAGGTTAAGGAAGAAATAAAAAAATTAAGTACACAACCAATATCGTGGATTGGAAGAATAAACATGTTTAAAATGATGATACTACCAAAAATAATATACAAATTTCAGATGTTGCCAGTAAGGATTCCACAGAGTTTTTTCAAGATAATAAAAACAATATTGTTAAAATATATTTGGCATAATAAAAAACCGAGAATTTAATTTGCACAAATCACAAGGAAAAGCGAGCACGGAGGATTAGCAACCCCAGACATAAACAGATACTATAAAGCAATAGTTTTGTCACGAATGATTGAGTGGACAAATGGAAATAGTGAAAAAAAGTGGGTGGAGATGGAAAACACAATAAGTAAGACCACATTGCACAAAAATATATGGATACCACAAAAGTTTAGATTAATGGATCCGGAAGCTCATGAAATAACTAAAAATGTTTTCAAAATCTGGGACACAGTACGCGTGAAGAATGATTGGACATACAATTCACCATTACTCTCGCACTCACGGGAACAAATTTCTTTACACCAGGGAAGGAGATATTCGCCAGACAAGAAATAAGAAATCCACAATTGAAAGATATTATCACAAAAGGTAGGTTAAAAACATGATTAGAATTAGAAGAAATCAATGGGTGGAAGATAAGCGAATGGAATGTTTGTCAACTAAGACATTTAGTAAAAATATTACCACATCCACTCAGAGAAGAAGAGAAATTAAGCCCCTTGGAAAAACTCCGTTTTACCCGAACGCCACTGAAAAATGGAATATCAAAAATCTACGAAATATTAGCAGACTTAGATGGACAAGAAAGACCAGATTACATCAAACAATGGGAAAGAGAAATAAATTTAAATTTTGAAGATCAGAAAGTGGAAAAGATGATAGAAATGGGATATAATAATGCCTGGGATATGAATACCATTGAAATGAACTATAAATTCCTAGCAAGGTGGTACTTGACACCAGTGAGAACCCACAGATATCAACAAGAGAAAATCTTTGTGTTGGAGAAACTGCAATCAAAGAGCAAAGATGACACATATATGGTGGGAGTGTCCAATAATAAAGGACTACTGGCAAGAAGTAGTAAAGAATATAGGGGAGATAACTGGCGAGCAGTGGCGTCACTAGAGTTGGTGTCACCCGGTGCCGAAAAAATTGGTGTCACCCCCTCCACCAACTACCTCAGTGCAGACCCCCCTCCACTAACTACAGACCCCACTCCATCAATATAGCCCCCTCCCGCAGTACAGACCCACTTCCATCAATATAGACCCCCCACTAAGTACAGACTTCCCTCCCTCAGTACAGACCCCCCTCCATCAGTAAAGACCCCCCTCCCTCAGTACAGACCCCCACTCAGTGCAGACCCCCTTTCCTCAGTATAGACCCCCCACTAAGTACTGACCCCCTCCCTAAGTACAGACTCCCCTCCCTTATTGCAGACCCCCCATCAGTACAGACACCCTCCCCCAGTGCAGAGTCTGCAGACCCCCTCCATCAGTATCAACCTCCCACCTCAGTGCAGACCCCTCATCATTATGGAATCCCCCTCTCAGTGCAGACCCCCCCATTAGTATAGAATCCCCCTTCAGTGCAGACCCCCCATTAGTATAGAATCCCCCCTCAGTGCAGACTCCCCCATCAGTATAGAATCCCCCCTCAGTGCAGACCCCCATCAGTATAAAATCCCCTCTCAGTGCCAACCCCCATTAGTATAGAACCCCCCTCAGTGCACACCCCCCATTAGTATAGAATCCCCCTCAGTGCAGACCCCCATTAGTGTAGAATCCCCCCTCAGTGCAGACCCCCATTAGTATAGAATCCCCCCTCAGTGCAGACCCCCCATTAGTATAGAATCCCCCCTCAGTGCAGACCCCCCATTAGTATAGAATCCCCCCTCAGTGCAGACCCCCATTAGTATAGAATCCCCCCTCAGTGCAGACCCCATATTAGTATAGAATTTCCTCTCAGTGCAGACCCCCCATTAGTATAGAATCCCCTCTAAGTGCAGACCCCCCATTAATATAGAATCCCCCTCAGTGCACACCCCCCATTAGTATAGAATCCCCCCTCAGTGCAGACCCCCTATTAGTATAGAATTTCCTCTCAGTGCAGACCCCCATTAGTATAGAACCCCCTCTCAGTGCAGACTCCCCATTAGTATAGAATCCCCTCTCAGTGCAGAACCCCATTAGTATAGAATCTCCTCTCAGTGCAGATCCCCTATTAGTATAGAATCCCCCCTTAGTGCAGACCCCCCATTAGTATAGAATCCCCCCTCAGTGCAGACCCCCCATTAGTATAGAATCCCCCCTCAGTGCCAACCCCCCATTAGTGTAGAATCCCCCTCAGTGCAGACCCCCATTAGTTTAGAATCCCCCCTCAGTGCCAACCCCCCATTAGTATAGAATCCCCCCTCAGTGCAGACCCCCATTAGTATAGAATCCCCCCTCAGTGCCAACCCCCCATTAGTATAGAACCCCCTCAGTGCAGACCCCCATTAGTCTAGAACCCCCCTCAGTGCCAACCCCCCATTAGTATAGAACCCCCCTCAGTGCAGACCCCCATTAGTCTAGAACCCCCCTCAGTGCCAACCCCCCATTAGTATAGAATCCCCCCTCAGTGCAGACCCCCCATTAGTATAGAATCCCCCCTCAGTGCACCCCCCATTAGTATAGAATCCCCCCTCAGTGCAGACCCCCTATTAGTATAGAATTTCCTCTCAGCGCAGACCCCCATTAGTATAGAATCCCCTCTCAGTGCAGACTCCCCATTAGTATAGAATCCCCCTCTCAGTGCAGACTCCCCATTAGTATAGAATCCCCTCTCAGTGCAGACCCCCCATTAGTATAGAATCCCCCCTCAGTGCCAACCCCCCATTATTATAGAATCCCCCCTCAGTGCAGACCCCCCATTAGTATAGAATCCCCCCTCAGTGCCAACCCCTCATTAGTATAGAAGCCCCTCTCAGTGCAGACCCTCCATTAGTCTAGAACCCCCCTCAGTGCCAACCCCCCATTAGTATAGAATCCCCCCTCAGTGCAGACCCCCCATTAGTATAGAATCCCCCCTCAGTGCACACCCCCCATTAGTATAGAATCCCCCCTCAGTGCAGACCCCCTATTAGTATAGAATTTACCTTTCAGCGCAGACCCCCATTAGTATAGAATCCCCTCTCAGTGCAGACTCCCCATTAGTATAGAATCCCCCTCTCAGTGCAGACTCCCCATTAGTATAGAATCCCCTCTCAGTGCAGACCCCCCATTAGTATAGAATCCCCCCTCAGTGCCAACCCCCTCAGTGCAGACCCCCCATTAGTATAGAATCCCCCCTCAGTGCCAACCCCCCATTAGTATAGAACCCCCTCAGTGCAGACCCCCATTAGTCTAGAACCCCCCTCAGTGCCAACCCCCCATTAGTATAGAACCCCCCTCAGTGCAGACCCCCATTAGTCTAGAACCCCCCCTCAGTGCCAACCCCCCATTAGTATAGAATCCCCCCTCAGTGCAGACCCCCCATTAGTATAGAATCCCCCCTCAGTGCACCCCCCCATTAGTATAGAATCCCCCCTCAGTGCAGACCCCCTATTAGTATAGAATTTCCTCTCAGCGCAGACCCCCATTAGTATAGAATCCCCTCTCAGTGCAGACTCCCCATTAGTATAGAATCCCCCTCTCAGTGCAGACTCCCCATTAGTATAGAATCCCCTCTCAGTGCAGACCCCCCATTAGTATAGAATCCCCCCTCAGTGCCAACCCCCCATTATTATAGAATCCCCCCTCAGTGCAGACCCCCCATTAGTATAGAATCCCCCCTCAGTGCCAACCCCTCATTACTATAGAATCCCCCCTCAGCGCAGACCCCCATTAGTATAGAATCCCCTCTCAGTGCAGACTCCCCATTAGTATAGAATCCCCCTCTCAGTGCAGACTCCCCATTAGTATAGAATCCCCTCTCAGTGCAGACCCCCCATTAGTATAGAATCCCCCCTCAGTGCCAACCCCCCATTATTATAGAATCCCCCTCAGTGCAGACCCCCCATTAGTATAGAATCCCCCCTCAGTGCCAACCCCTCATTACTATAGAATCCCCCCTCAGTGCAGACCCCCCATTAGTATAGAATCCCCCCTCAGTGCCGACCCCCCATTAGTATAGAATCCCCCCTCAGTGCAGACCCCCCATTAGTATAGAATCCCCCCTCAGTGCCAACCCCCCATTAGTATAGAACCCCCCTCAGTGCAGACCCCCCATTAGGCTAGAACCCCCCTCAGTGCCAACCCCCCATTAGTATAGAATCCCCCCTCAGTGCAGACCCCCATTAGTATAGAATCCCCTCTCAGTGCCAACCCCCCATTATTATAGAATCCCCCCTCAGTGCAGACCCCCCATTAGTATAGAATCCCCCCTCAGTGCCAACCCCCCATTAGTATAGAACCCCCCTCAGTGCAGACCCTCCATTAGTCTAGAGTCTGCAGAGGCGCTTTGCCGGCGGTATAGCCGCGCCATCCCTTTGATTTCAATGGGCAGGAGCGGTATACACTCCGAAGATGCTGCTAGCAGGACTTTTTTTACCGTCCTGCCAGCGCATCGCTCCAGTGTGAAAGACCTGGGGGCTTTCACACTGGAATGAAAGCAGCGGCACTTTCAGGTCGGTTTGCAGGCGCTATTATTAGCGCAATAGCGCCTGCAAACCGCCCCAGTGTGAAAGGGCTCTAATAGGAGTAGTTTAATATTTTAAGCTTTTTTTTTTCAATTAAAATAAATTAAATATCTTTTGAAGAATTAATAAAGACAATTTTAAATAAAACCACGATGATATGAAAAATGAGAGGGGACAAAATTGATCTGCGAAGTTGAAACAACGTCTCTCAGAAAACTTTTGCTGAAGTGGTTAAAAAAAATAAATAAATAAACATTTTTTACCTTAATGCAAGGAATGACTTTACAACCCCTTTAAGCACCTGCATTTGTATTGCTATCAGTCTTTTTAGGTCCCTGTACAGTGAGGAAAAAAACGGCACAAGAAGCCAATTAATTAATGTGCAGACATAAAGCACACTGATAGGAAGAGAGAGCAGAGGGATCTCATCACTGTTCTGCTTCTCTTTTCTCTGTCCAGTGACAGACTGAGGTGGGTCCGGGATGACCTGGCCTGATAGGAAGTTGGTTGTATGATGCTGGTCATCAGACTGAGGGCATACACTACATTACCAAAATTATTAGGACGCCTGCCTTTAGACGCACATGAACTTTAATGGCATCCCAGTCTTAGTCCATAGGGTTCAATATTGAGTTGGCCCACCCTTTGCAGCTATAACAGCTTCAACTCTTCTGGGAAGGCTGTCCACAAGGTTTAGGAGTGTGTCTATGGCTTGCAGTCTCCGCTCTAATTCATCCCAAAGGTGTTCTATCGGGTTGAAGTCAGGACTCTGTGCAGGCCAGTCAAGTTCCTCCACCCCAAACCCATTCATCCATGTCTTTATGAACCTTGTTTTGTGCACTGGTGCGCAGTCATGTTGGAACAGGAAGGGGCCATCTCCAAATTGTTCCCACAAAGTTGGGAGCCTGAAATTGTCCAAAATGTCTTGGTATGCTGACTCCTTAGGAGTTCCTTTTAATGGAACTAAGGGACCAAGCCCAACCCCACACCATAATCCCCCCTCCATCAAAGGATTTGGACAAGTGCACAAAGCAAGGTCCATAAAGACATGGATGAGCAAGTTTTGGGAGGAGAACCTTGATTGGCCTGCACAGAGTCCTGACCTCAACTGGATAGAACACCTTTGGGATGAATTAGAGGGAAGAATGTGAGCCAGGCCTTCTCGTCCACATTAGTGTCTGACCTCACAAATGCGCATCTGAAAGAACGGTCAAACATTCCCATAGACACAGTCCTAAACCTTGTGGACAGCCTTCCCAGAAGAGTTGAAGCTGTTATAGCTGCAAAGGGTGGGCCAACTCAATGAACAGCCATTCACTGGGCAGATCAGTGTGCTGCTGCTCCTGCTCCCCCAGCTCTTATGCCGCTGAGAACAGAGAACGTGATCATTTATAAAAAAGGGGAAAAAGGTATGTAGCGGTGCTTCCATAGGTTCGCTGAGTGTAGTAGTTCCACCTGTCACCCTGCTCAGCAAGTCATTCACCTACAGTCACACTTTACCAGACAATGAACAGTCCATCAGCTTGTTTTTGTTGTTTATTGAGGGATTTAACTTGGATGGGGTAAAGGGAACATGGGATGCCCAGATAAATGAATTCAAACAGATGAAAAAGATAGTTGGAATCTGTACTTGCAGTCTCTAAAGCTTCATACTCTTCCAGCACATCACTTATGAGTCAACACTGCTTTCTCTACTGCAATGCTTGCTTCCTGACACAACTAGCACATGGCTAGGTCCCACTCTGAATAAGCCCTAACAGTTATGGATTTGCCATTTGCTGGCAGTGGTCTGCAGTCCCCTTTGGTGTAGCAACCAATAGCAACGAAAAGAGTACTTTCTGTGCTAGTTGTAACTTGGTGAACTACTGGTCCCAGTCAGTCCTGTGCAAGCTCTGCCAACACTCCTGGCTGCAGCAGCTTGTCTCAAACCCAGCAACATCACAGTCTCTCCCTCTGGCTCTACATCCACTCCTGGCATGTCTCTCCCAGATCTTCTGACTGTGGCTGTCACTCACCGACCCCGGATGGATCCCTCCTGATAACTTGCCCGGCAATGTTCCTCACTGTCCTTCTCCTGTTCAGGACACCCCTCATTTGGGGTTTCTTCCCAGCTTATGAGCTCTAGGCCCAAGATCACCCCCCCAGAAAGGGGGGCTCCCTCAAAGGCCACAACAGCCTAGCACTCCATCACTCATTTCTTCCACCTGACAACTCCTCCCCCGACAGGCTGACCCTGGGTATATATAGGGGGGACATTGAAGGGGGTTCAGGACTTTAAATGAGATTTATGAGAACATAATCTCCATCCCTATTACTTAAATTGAAAGACGGGGTTTGGGACTTTAAATGAAGAATGCATGAAAGGACCCAGGGAAAAGACAATGTAATACGGATGTGTTTATTAGTAAAAAACACCCAGCAGAGCGTGCATTTGAAAGTGCATACATAGTAGTAAGCATACATAACAGTAGACATGTATAACAAAGCATGATGCATAAAACCATAAGACACAGTAAAGCGACTACTCAATCGCATTGCTATACAATCCTTTCACGAGTGGAAACATTAAAACCAGGGTAGGTCCTAGAATAAAATCATGTTGCATCTGTATGTGCCCGACGCGTTTCATGGCGTACCAGCCAATCTTCAGGGGCGGATGCATAATTGAGTAAAATCTGCTAAAGGACATAAATGTAACGTGTGATTTATAATCATGTCACCCAATAGCTAAGGGAAACTATAAATGGAGATGAAAATTAATCCAGCTCCAACCAACTTACTCAGTTGTAGAGTGCGACAATGTGCCTGCGAGTCAGAGCACGTGGACCACCGAATGGTCTGCACACCGGGAGCTGAAGCGGGGCCCGTGGAAAGCAACAACCATGTGCATGATTACAGGTGGGTGGATGTCCACCTGATGGGTGGAAACTGCAGGGGCTCCAATCTAAATGAGTAATAGAAATCATGAGTAACCAGATAGATTGATAGGAAGTGGATCAAAACACCCCCAATCCCAATGGGAGCATGAACAACCAATATATGTGTACCTGGATGGCCCCAAGAAGACACACAACCCGGCAGTGGGGCTGTGTCAGAAAACGTAGGAGTAGACTGCAGAGGATGGCCGATATAAGTGTGCCCAGTGTGTGTCCAACAAGCCCCGCTAGCGCCACGCGGGCATATCATCAGGGAGGCACGTCCGGACCACGAGGCGGCCAGAGCCGCTCTCTTGAAGCCAGGCGAAGCCCCCTATTGGATAGCCAGGATCACATGACTCGTCCTGACATTCCGTCGCCGAACGCGTCTGGTGTGTCAGGCGGGTGCGTGACGCCGATGCGCTGAGGAGAAGCCCGCCCATCTCCTCGCACCCAATACTGAGTGACAAGGGGAGGAGATGGGATGGCACCTGAGAGCATCGCAGCTCCCGGAAGTGCAGAAAAGGACACAGTGCCTCAGGGGGAATCTGGTGGTTTGTGGCTAAAGAGTTAAAATACCTGCACATATGGTTTTGTAGCAGGGGGAGAAATTTTACGTAATAAGCTTTGGAATATCCATCCGGGCCAGGGCTCTTCCCGTTAGGTAGGGCCTTCACTGTCGCGATGATCTCCTGAGGGAAGATGGGAGAGTCAAGGTCTAGCTGCTGTTCGGGTGTCAGAGAGCGGAGTCCGGCCGAGGTGAGGTAGTCGCCAATAGTTTTCAGTTTAGCCGACTGCCCGGTTTGGGAGATATCTTTACCTAAGTGATATAAGTCTGCATAGTAATCTCTGAAGATGGAAGCAATCCCAGAGGAGTGCAAAGTTGCCGCACCATCGGGGGATCGAAGCGAGTGTATGTGAGCTGTCATTCGTCGCTTCCGAAGCGCTTTAGCTAGCATTCTGCCACACTTATTACCCTGTTCATAATATTTATGTAATAGGTAACGTAGTTGTCTACGTGCACGACGATCAAGGAGGCGTGAAAACAGCTCCCTCAGCTCGGTCAACCGCTCGCGGGCCTTAGCATCTCCCTGACGTTTATGTCTAAGTTCTTCCTCTTGCAAGGCTGTCAGTACCCTCTTGAAGTCTATCTGTCTTTCTCTTTTGAGTCTAGAACCCAGAGAGATTAGCTCACCCCTGAGTACTGCCTTGTGAGTTTCCCACACAACTCCTTCCGCCATGTCCTCAGACACATTCTCTGCAAAATAGTGCGTGATGGTTTCAGAGACCTTAGCTACCACAGAGGCATCGTCCAGGAGGTTTTCATTGAGTCTCCAAGACCAAGCCCTCGGCGATCCACCTGGAACCCTAAGCACAGCCCACACAGGGGCATGATCTGATATAGTGATATTTCCTATTTCAGCTGACTGCAGTAGTTCAAGGGTATCATGATCCACACACAAGAGATCAATGCGCATGTATACGTCATGTACCCCCGAGTAGTAGCTATAGTTCCTATCCGACGCATGGAGAGCTCTCCACGTGTCTATAAGGAAATTATTCTGCAGTGATTTGTGAAAATGCTTGAGGAAGGCTTGGAAGTGAGTAGGGCGGCCGCGGGACATGTCTATTAGCGGGTCGGGGCTCACGTTAAAATCTCCTCCAAGAATTAAGTAGCCCTCCCTAAATTCGTTCAATTTGTCTAGCACGGAGTCTATGAAGGGGAGTTGTTCAGCATTGGGTGCGTAGAGAGTCGCAAATGTGAATTTTGTGTTGGCCAAGACCCCCTTCACGAAGACGTACCTGCCATGTGGGTCAACCTGACTCTCTGAAAGTTGGAATGGGCAGGATTTATGAAATGCAATGGCTGTACCACGTGATTTGGCCACCGGGGAGTTGCTAAAGAACCATTGGGTGTATAGGTGCGTGGGTATCTTGGGGAGGGATTGTTGTCTGAAGTGGGTCTCCTGCAGGAAAACCACCTGAGCCCCTAGACGCTTTAATTCCAGCCAGAGCCTGTTGCGCTTGTGTGGAGAGCAGAGCCCCCTGACATTATAGGACAGTACCTTTAGTGATGGCGTACCTGAAGTCGATGATAACCGATCTGTCTCACCCCCTCTAGGTCCTCTGCGCATGTTTCAGTTGATAAGAAGGCAACTTGAAGGTCAAAGCAATAAATGTTAGCTTTCAAAAGCAATATAAGGCACAGTAGTGATATAAGAGGGAGAAGTGGGGTAGGAAAGAGAGGGGGGGTAGGGTAGGGAGGGGGGATATAGAAAAGGAAAGGAGAGGGGGTAAGGGGGAGAAAGGAGGGAGAGAAGGAAAGAAGAGGAGAATAAAACAACAACACCACAAGGGCCGGATCGTGTCTAACAGGCCCGGTGTATTGCACCGTGGTGAACTACAGAGCTCACCTGGGAGGGGGGTATCAACCCAAAAACCGCCCGGGTGGAAGCTCGGAGTCCCTCTAGGGACTATCACCTGATAAGGTGAGGCCTAGGTGGGGTACGCGGGCAACCACCAAGGGGACGAGTAGCCCATTGCCCCGTCCAGTCCAATACAATATGTAAACAGGGTGAAAAAATGAGGTGCAAAAAAGAAAAACAACAATAAAAAGGAAAAAGGTATACGGAACTCGAACTCCCAAAAAGTGCAAAAACAAGGCAGCCAGGCAGAGGGCTGAGTAACAGACCCCCCCAGTCCATCACGGTGCATAAGGTGTAGCTCGAAGTTGGGTAATAATACAGAGGACCCAAGGTGCAGTGTCCTGCAAGGGGAGGTGCAGTGTTAAAGCAGTGCGTCCATTGAGTCCAGTGTCCCGGCCGAAATACCGATTATGGAGAGGGGGTAATCCGTGGTCTCGTCCAGAAATTAGAGAAAGGGTGGCAGTAGTGTGTTCAGTCGCTGGTTGCAGAGGTGCCCGGACGGAGGCCATCTATCTGCCTGTTACGACCACGGGAGCGCCTGCTTCCAGCCGCCTGGATTCATGGCTGAGGTAGCTGGGGGATTGGGATGTCCGTTGTGGTGCGCCAATCTGGGAAATCCACAGAGCTAAGCTCCAAGGTGTGTAAGAAGTGGGGGAGGTCATCTTTCGTACGCAATATAGCCCAACGGCCATTTTTAGATGCCTGGAGGCTGAATGGGAAGCCCCAGCGGTATGTGAGGCCTGCCGCTTGAATTTCTGCCAGGAGTGGGCGTAGGGCCCGTCGCTGCATTAGGGTGCGCCTGGAGAGGTCCTGATAGAAGGACAGCTGAGCTCCATCAAAGTCAAAGACTGCTCTATTGCGCATCTTTTGCATGATGCGATCCTTTAGTGTAAATTTATGCAGCTTGCAAATCACATCTCTGGGGTTTTCTGGGTCTTCTGATGGGGGCCTAAGTGCCCTGTGAGCCCTATCTATCTCAATCAGCACTGATGGAGACAGATTCAGGATTTCATGGAACACTCCCTGCAGCGTAGGAACAATATCTTTAGGCGCGGTAGCTTCTGGAAGGCCTCGTATGCGAATATTCGCTCGCCTGCTGCAGTTCTCCATGTCGTCTAATTGGCACAGGAGGGCCTCAATTTGGTGACTGTGGGTTACGGTCTGTTATCTGAGCTGGGAGATGGTGGGTATAGTATCGTTGAATTTCTGCTCCAAAGTCTCTACCCTGTGACCCAGCTCAGTGGTATCTGCTTGCAATTGTTCAATATCCTGCTTGAAAGCCCTCTCAATCCTGCTAGTAAAATGCTCCAGGTCCTCTTTAGTGGGGAGAGACCATAGGTGCTGTCTGATATCCCTGTCTTCCGTCAAATCTGCCAAATCTGTACCCCTGTCTTGTGGTGATGTGGAGCAGGGGGGTGCAGGGGGGATGGAGTCGCTTATCAGCCTGGAAGAGGAGATAGGAGATAGTGCTGGAGGTGCAGGCTGAGTCTCCTGTTGCTGCAGCGTGGCTGTTCGTTCCGGCGCCATCTTGGATTTTCTCCTCTGCTGACGAGGGGTGTCTGAAAGGAAAGAATCCAACGATCCCTGGCTGTGAGAGTGGGCTTTTTTCGGCTGTGATGAAGCCCGCCGTCGCTGTGACATGCCCTGGGTGGAAATCGGGGGGTAATCACCCCTGTAGCTGCTGTTAAAGCTGCGGACTGGACGGAGCTCAGGCTCAGCACGTCCTCACTCCTCCATAGTCAGGCCACGCCCCTCTGTAGGTTTGTTCTTAAGTTGAATCTGTTTGTAATTTGGAACAGGTACATTTTGTAAGTGTAGCTCCAGCCAAATCTATTTTTAAGCTTTTTGGAAAACATAGGGAAGAGTTATCATCACCCCTGTAACATTTGTTTTGCTGTCTGTGCCCCTATTCAGAAGATTTTACGTCACTTTCTGTCCCAATGATAATTGGATTTTGAAAATTTTGGGTTTTTAGGGAAACAAGGATTGATGATAAGGCATCAGTGGAGGAGACACCTTTTTCCCATATTAACTCTTACAGGAGAGAATTTCCCTTCCTAGGGGTAGATTTCCAGTCACTTCCTGTTGTCTTCCTCCGTTTGTAAGTAGGAGTCGTTTGTAAGTCGGATGTTTGAAAGTAGGGGCCTGCCCTATATACTCTGCAGAAATTTGGGCCTTAGGTGTTAGTGGTACCAGAACACTGTAAGCCCTCACAGTTACTCTTGGTGGGCGCTGGAACGGGCCTTGCTGTGAAATATTATATCAAGAATTGTAATTACATGCCCCTGTTGAACAGGGTCAGAAAAATTGGGCCTTTGGTGGTGGTGTGGTATTGTTGCCACAACACTGCAACCCCTCACAGATACTCTAGTTGAGCGCAGGAACAAGCCCTGCTGCAAAATATTATAGAAAAAATTATAATTACACGCCCCTGTTGAACGTGGGCAGAAAAATTGGGCTTTAGGCACTGGTGCTGGTGCCACAACATTGCATCCCCTCACAGATACTCTAGTTGAGCGCAGGAACAAGCCCTGCTGCAAAATATTAAGGCAAAAATTGTAATTACACGCCCCTGTTACACGGGCAGAAAAATTGGGCCTTAGCCACTGGTGGTGGTGCCCAGAACCAAAAATGTTCTTACAAGCTATCAACATGAACATTGAGGAGGAATAGAAAACGTGTTGCACAAACCTTTCTGCAAGGCCTACTGAAGATGTTTCATCCTCTGCTCCCTCTGCGATGGCTGGATAAGTTCCGCAACCTTACCTTTGTAACGTGGATCAAGGAGGGTTGCCAGCCAGTACTAATCCCTCTCCTTGATACCACAAATTCGAGGGTCCTTTCACAGGCTTTGCAGGGTCAGGGAGGCCATGCAGTGTAGGTTTGCTGAGGCATTTGGTCCGGAGTCCTCTGGATCACTAAGGACGACCTGATCCGCAGCCACTTCCTCCCAGCCACGTACAAGTCCATGGGTTTCTGGGAACTGTAAACAATCCCTTGAAGACTGCTGCTGATGCTGAGTGCTAGGCTCCACCTCCATGCTGACACAATCCTCCTCCTCTTCCTGTGTGATCGGCGGGCCCGCAGGAACACTGTCTGGGTAAAGGGGGCCTTGAGAGATAAGGAAGTCCTCCTCTTCCTCCCTCTGTTCTGCCTCAAGTGCCCTGTCCATTATTCCATGCAGCGTGTGCTCGAACAGGTAGATAAGAGGGACAGTATCACTGATGCATGCATGAATAATGAAGAAACTCCTGCGCTGTCAGAAATACCTATGCTAAGGGGCACTGCTGAAACACCTAAATGGCTGATCCAAACAGACAAAAGTGGTGTGAATAAAGTAAGTGGTGATTGCGCTGTGATAAGAGGCGAAGGAAGGAGGAGGGAGGGGAAGGGGCTAGCTCAAATGTATAGAGAGGTGAATGAAAAATGAAAAAATTATACAAAATATAAAGGTATAATGAGCATGAGGGCTAGTATCATACTAGCACATAAAAAATATCATGTAAATACTGAAACAGAAGAAAAGAAAAATTTCAGTGCAAAAGGGCTAGTACCATACTAGCACATATGTGGTAACTCAGCAAATACTTATCAAAAGAAAAATCTCAGTACAAAAGGGCTAGTATCATACTAGCACATATGTAGTAACTCAGCAAATACTTAATGGTGACTCCAAGTAAATAACTAAATGGTGAACAGTCCCACCGCCTTGTAGTACAAAGTGTTCAAACAATGAGTCATCAGTTCCAAAAGGCAAAATGGAAAAATCCGAATAAACTGAAGAAACAAAATAGTCTAAAGCGTATAAAAAGCTATGAAATGAGTGACAAATACAGTGTGGTTACAAAAAAAAATTAACAAAATAAAATATATAAATCAAACAAAGTCCATGTGCATGAGGGCTAGTATCATACTAGCACATAAAAATATTGTAAATACGGATACAAAAAAAAGAAAAAAATCTCAGTGCAAAGGGGCTAGTATCATACTAGCACATATGTGGTAACTCAGCAAATACTTATTAGTGACTCCAAGAAAAATAAATAAATGGTGAACAGTCCCACCACCTTGTAGTACAAAGTGCTCAAACAATGAGTCATCAGTTCCAAAAAGGCAAGTCCACAAGCCACAGGAAAGGGAAACAAAGTCTTCAGTGGGGACACCTCTGTGCTAGCAAGCAGCTCACCTTACTGCTGCAAGACAACAGCTTGTAATCCAGTAACAAATCACCAGCAAGCAAGGGTCCCATCCAGTAGTTCAGGCGATTCGGGTGGTGGGTGTGCAGGATGGTATATAAAAAACATAAGCAGACAGTATATAGTATAACTCCGTGGCGGCCAAAGTGGAAAAAAGGGACAGGACACAGAAGGGGGATGCACTCACTTTTGTAAAATGAGTGTGGGCGTCATCAGTCTGTGACAGTTCCCGTGCTCCAAACCTCACGCGTATTGTCACATCATGTGACTTCATCAGAGTCATTTATTTATTTTTCTTGGAGTCACTAATAAGTATTTGCTGAGTTACCACATATGTGCTAGTATGATACTAGCCCCTTTGCACTGAGATTTTTTTCTTTTCTTTTGTGTCCGTATTTACAATATTTTTATGTGCTAGTATGATACTAGCCCTCATGCACATGGACTTTGTTTGATTTATATATTTTATTTTGTTCAATTTTTTTTGTAACCACACTGTATTTGTCACTCATTTCATAGCTTTTTATACGCTTTAGACTATTTTGTTTCTTCAGTTTATTCGGATTTAGTGCTCATTAGACTGCACTTTATTACATTTCATCACACTTTCATATTTTGTATAATTTTTCAATTTTGCCTTTTGGAACTGATGACTCATTGTTTGAACACTTTGTACTACAAGGCGGTGGGACTGTTCACCATTTAGTTATTTACTTGGAGTCACCATTAAGTATTTGCTGAGTTACTACATATGTGCTAGTATGATACTAGCCCTTTTGCACTGGGATTTTTCTTTTGATAAGTATTTGCTGAGTTACCACATATGTGCTAGTATGGTACTAGCCCTTTTGCACTGAAATTTTCTTTTCTTCTGTTTCAGTATTTACATGATATTTTTTATGTGCTAGTATGATACTAGCCCTCATGCTCATTATACCTTTATATTTTGTATAATTTTTTCATTTTTCATTCACCTCTCTATACATTTGAGCTAGCCCCTTCCCCTCCCTCCTCCTTCCTTCGCCTCTTATCACAGCGCAATCACCACTTACTTTATTCATCACTGATGCATGCACTGTCACTGCTCACCATCCTCGTGGCCTCCTCAAATGGTGACAGGACAGAGCATGCATCCTTGATCATGAGCCAGTGGCGTGGCGAAAAAAAGCCAAGCTCCCCTGACCCTGTCCTGGTGCCATAGTCGCACAGGTACTCATTGATGGCCCTCTGCTGCGCATGCAGGCACTGCAGCATGGCCACGGTTGAGTTCTATCTGGTGGGCATGTCACAGATTAAGCGGAGTTCCACCCTAAAGTGGAACTTCCGCTCATCGGATTCCTCCCCCCCTCCGGTGTCACAATTGGCACCTTTCAGGGGGGAGGGGGGTGCAGATACCTGTATAATACAGGTATCTGCACCCACTTCCGGGTACAGCTAGCCGCAGCTAGCCGCAGACTCCCCGCCCACCCCCGTTGTGTTGTGGGAAATACACAGTTCCCACAACACAACGGGGACCAGTGAAGACGCGCAGCGCGACTCACGCATGCGCAGTAGGGAACCGGGCAGTGAAGCGGCAACGCTTCGCTTCCTGATTCCCTCAGTGTGAATGGCGGCGGCAGCACCCGAGGATCGAGGGACGGCTCGGTCTCGGGTGCCGACATCGCTGGACCCCGGGACAGGTAAGTGTCCTTATTTTAAAAGTCAGCAGCTGCAGTATTTGCAGCTGCTGACATCTAATTTTTTTTTTTTTGGTGAAACACCACTTTAGGAGGTTCTTGGGCAGGTTGTATTCTTTTTGGAGGTCAGCCAGCCGAGCACTGCCATTAAATGACCGCAGCAGAAATGCACACAGACTTTCCTGGCCTGCCTCAGGAGATCCTGTAAGCCCGGGTACCTGCACAAGAACCACTGCACCACCAAATTAAGGACGTGAGCCAAACAGGGAACATGGGTGAAGTGTCCCTGTCGGAGGGCAGAGAGGAGGTTGGTGCCATTGTCTCAAACCACCATTCCTGCCTGAAGCTGGCGTGGCATCAAACACCTCTGAGCCTGCCCCTTCAGAGCTGAGAGAATCTCTGCCCCAGTATGGCTCCTGTTCCCTAAGCACACCAGCTCAAGCACCGCGTGGCATCTTTTTGCCTGAGTACTTGCGTAGCACCTTGATAGCCTACGGAGCACCGCTGGTTCAGAGGACAAATCTTTAGAGGAAGAGGCCATGGAGGAAGAAGAAGAGGAGGGGGTGGAGGAGAGAGGTGTGTCAGAATTACCACTGGTAGCATTTTGGAGGCGTGCTGGCAGAACAAGCTCCAACAATACTGCACCCTGTCCTGCATCCTTCCCAATGGTCTGCCGTGAGATCTAGCTGCACAGGATACAGTACTCAATATATACTGCAGCTAACTGAATGAACTGCCTGCCTGTAGTATATTAGGAACAGAACAACAGGAACGGTCTGCAGCGAGATCTAGCTAAACTGGATACAGTATACTGAATATACTGCAGCTAACTGAATGAACTGCCTGCCTGTAGTATATTAGGAACAGACCAACAGGAATGGTCTGCAGTGAGATCTAGCTGCACAAGATACAGTACTCAATATATACTGCAGCTAACTGATTGAACTGCCTGCCTGTAGTATTTTAGGAACAGAACAACAGGAACAGTCTGCAGCGAGATCTAGCTGCACAGGATACAGTACTGAATATACTGCAGCTAACTGAATGACCTGCCTGCCTGTAGTATATTAGGAACAGAACAACAAGAACGGTCTGCAGTGAGATCTAGCTAAACTGGATCAACTGCCTGCCTGAAGTAGATTACAAATAGTACAGCAGGAACAGTCTGCAGTGAGATCTAGCTAAACTGGATCAATTGCCTGCCTGAAGTAGATTAGAAACAGTACAGCATGAACGGTCTGTAGTGAGATCTAGCTAAACTGGATCAAATGCCTGCCTGAAGTAGATTAGAAATAGTACAGCAGGAACGGTCTGCAGTGAGATCTAGCTAAACTGGATCAACTGCCTGCCTGAAGTAGATTACAAATAGTACAGCATGAATGGTCTGTAGTGAGATCTAGCTTAACTGGATCAAATGCCTGCCTGAAGTAGATTAGAAATAGTACAGCAGGAACGGTCTGCAGTGAGATCTACCTAACTGAATAAACTGCCTGCTCAAAGTAAATGAAATGACACACTCTCTCTCTCTCTATCTCTCTATAACGCCAGCAACACACTACACAGGGCCGACGTGCAGGCTGCCTTATATAGTGTGGGGCGTGTACTTAACCCCCTGAGCCATAATTGGCCAAACGCACCCTGCCTTTGGCCAATTATGGCTCTGTTTGCTTACGGCGCTGTGGTTGGCCAAAGCATGCAGGTCATAGTGCATGCTTGGCCAATCATCAGCCAGCAAACAACTGCGATGACGCAGTGCATTATGGGCCGTGATGCGCCGCTCGAACTTGGCACGAACGGCCCATAATGTTTGCTCTTCGTCGAACGATCGAACAGCCGATGTTCGAGTCGAACTCATGTTCGACTCGAACTTGAAGCTCATCCCTATTCTCCATATATCTGCATGAATTTCTTTCAGGTGCTCTGGTTTCCTTTCACATGCCAAAGACATGCTGGTGGGTGAATTGGCCCTAGTATATGAATAGGAGTTAGGGACCTTTGATTGTAAGCTGTTTGAGGGCAGGAATTGTGAATGTAAAATAAATATGTGTAAAATGATGGCACTATATAAGTACCTTTTAATAATTGTTTTTTCTTCTTTTTTGAGAGGAGGAGCAGGTGGAGGCTGCAAATTAGTGGCAATTCACGCAGGAGGCATTGGGGAGATCCCCAGGAGGAAGAGAGTGGTGAAGCCCTGGTAACAGACTCCTTAAAGGGGAAGGCACATATGACCTATTGCTTACACTAATAGGTAAAAAAGTTCAGGTGAGCGCACATAATAAAAGGCGGTGAGACTCACTTGTGCTGTTGATGTATGTGAAGTATTAAAGAAGAAATATTTTTCATCACTTTGGAGAAGGCACAATTGAAGGGACTTATGTGATGGATATATTTGCGATTTGTATAATTCTTGTCCCTTTTTAAGGATAATAAGTGTTATGCCGCGTACACACAACTGGACTTTCCTGCAGAAAAGGTCAGACGGAATCAATCCGTCTGATATTACGATCGCGTGTGGGCTTCACCGGACTTTTTTCTTCAAACATTCCAACGGACCTAGAAATAGAACATGTTTCAAATCTGTCTTACGGAATAAATTTCTATCGGGAAAACCGTTCATCTGTATGCTGGTCCGACGGACCAAATATGTCGCAAGGGCAGCTATTGGCTACTGGCTATTGAACTTCCTTTTCTAGTCCCGTCGTACGTAATCACGTTCATTACTTATTATTTAATTTTCTATTGGAGCACTCACACTAGTCAAGTAGGGGTAATAAGTTTGAGACACAAAGGTGTTGAGCAGCATTTTTATTTTTTGTTTAGTTAAATACAAGCAGCCTGCCCATAGATGGATAGAAATCAGTCTGGTTCAACAGGATCAATATGTCTTTGGCCAGCTTTACTGTAATTTCTGTGCTGTATTACATTACTGTATTTTTCTGCAATACATTTGTTTCCTGTGAGCTTGATCAGTGTTGCCTTATAGAAATCTAGTACAATGCAGATGTAGAGATAAACCAGCCAGGTTTATTCAGTAAACAGTAATCTAAACAACAAATCAAAATTCATGCAGCAGGTCAGATCACATCTTGGTCTAATCTAATTTTGAAATGCCAATTCAATCAGAATTCATATTGCACTGATTCGATTGGTTGCTATTCATTCCTCTACTTTGCATAAGAAGAGATGTCACAAGATATTTATTTATTAGTTATAGTCATGTTGGGGAATCATTGTATATGGGCAGTCTGTGACCTCTGCAAGTACTCGTTTGGCTGACCAATCCCAGGAGAGGAATCAATAATTCATAATGATCTCTAATGTTTCCCTGAAACATGACCAATAGTGCCTGCTTGGTGAAGAAACTTACTTACTCTCCCAATATGAGGGTCAACGATAATGTCACACTTGTTCAAAAGAAGCAATCATTCTTCCAATCATCATCTCATGTCTATATGGGCACGTTTTGGCTTTTTCAGATTCATTTTGGGGGGGGGGGTATCTTTAGAAGAGCATTCAAATATTAGCTGTAAAGGCTGGGAATTGCTTGGTTTAATTTCAAGCATAGCGATTTGAAATCTAGAAATTCTAAGTAAAAGTCTTAACAGAACGCCCAGAAGGATTTGGTTAATTACTAAATTAAGGGCCTGTTAGATTTACTGTATTTGCAATTGATGATAAGCCTCAATCTTCTTATGTGGGATCCTATGTCTGGATAGAGTTGATTTCAGAGATGGATTCTTATATTCTCATGGCGCATGAGTTATAATTATGTTTACAACTTGGAAGTGTATTTTTTTTTCTATTAATTAAGAGGTTTACTGCGCTAGGGTTGCACTTTGTCTTTTTGTACAGATTGTCCACAGACCTAGTTTAGACTATAACGCAGCGTACACACGGTCAGACTTTTCCCGCAGACCCCGACAACCACTGGGCAAGGGTTCTCGGGAAGATGGTTCTCCATTTCAGGAGACATGGCACAATACAGTGTGATTGGTAACGATATAGACAAATGTTCATTACTACGGCATTTTTTTTTGTGGTTATGTTTATGAATTTCAATATATGTACAAATTTTACAGCGTATTAATCCTCTGATGAAGACCCGGCGGGGTCGAAACGTGTCAGGATTCACTTATTATCATCAACATTTTTAGCGCTTGAAAATAATGCAAATTGTGTTCGGTCTCACCTGTGTTGTTGCTTTTATATCTCCTGTACCACAGCTCATATTTTAACCATCAGTGTCAATTTTTTGATATTATGTCATCAATAAAAAAAATCTAAGTAATCTTAAAGTACATGTAGTATTTTTTCCACCCATTCGCTGATAAAAAACCCCACACAGGGGAAAATTCCCTTTTTGAGTGTTCTCGGGAAGAGGCCCTTGTCCCCATCAATACCCCCCATGTTGAGGGCATGTGGCCTGGTATTATTAAGGGGGGGCGCTCGCTCTTCCCCTCTCTTTCCTGACCTGCCGGGCTTCATGCTCGGATAAGGGTCTGGTATGGATTTTGGGGGGGATTCCACGCCATTTAAAAAAAAAAAATGGGCATGGGGGGGTCCCCTCCGAATCCATACTAGACCCAAGGACCTGTGGGGGGGACCCCATGCTGTTTTGTTCACATTTTTTTTTTTTTTGCCGGCAATTTTTTTTTTTTTTTACATTCAGCTGATGACTCATCGGTTGTTAAGGAAGTGGCGGCTGGCTTCCCAGCCCCCTTCTTAGCAACCAGCCATATACAGTGTAAAAAAAAAAAAAAAAAAGAGCAAAACAGGGCAAAATCATGGTAAAAACGTGGCAAGCACTGCAAAAAGCACTGCAAAAACGCTCAAAAGCAACATGCATAGATATGAATCGAGCCTAAAGGAATGGCTGCACAGAATCAGCTGTTTGAATATCACACTACTGGTCTTGGAGTTCCTTCTGCTGGAAACACCTGAGTGCAAAAGTGGGATAAATTGTATAAATGTGATGTGAACAGCATGGAAGACGTTTACGACATTAAAAAATTAAAGTGTGCTTATCCCTCTGGTAAGTTATTAATTTAACTTTTTTTACAGAATTAGTGGATCAAAGACCTAACCTATTGCATTGTGTTGTTCTTTAAGGGCTTGTTCACACCAAAACGCAGTGCTAAAAAGGAGCATTCCATTCGTGTTTCCCACACCGTGTTCAAAACGCACTGCCTTTGCTATTTGCTGCGGTGCCAATACATTGATAATGGCACCCCAAACACGGATCACAAACACAGTGCATTTAAAGCGTGAGTTCCACACAAAAATGGAACTTCCGCTTTTTGGAACCCTCCCCCCCTCCGGTGTCACATTTGGCACCTTTCAGGGGGGAGGGGGGTGCAGATACCTGTCTAAGACAGGTATTTGCACCCACTTCTGGCATAGACTCCCATGGGAGTCTATGCCTCTTCCCATCCCCACCGCGCTGTCTGCTGGGAACACACAGCTCCCAGGAGAGAGCGGGGACCACTAGGGACGCGCATGCGCAGTAGGGAACCGGGAAGTGAAGCCGCAACGCGTCACTTCCTGATTGCCTTACCTAGGATGGCGGCGGCACCTGCCAAGAACCGAGCGGGTTCTCGGCGTCCCCTGCCGACATCGCTGGACCCTGGGACAGGTAAGTGGCCATGTATTAAAAGTCAGCAGCTGCAGTATTTGTAGCTGCTGGCTTTTAATATTTTTTTTTTTTTTAGCAGTGTGGGTGAACCCCCGCTTTAAGGTCACCAGATCAGATGAAACCGCAGTACCATGCAATTTGCTGTGGCATGTTTTTCAAAAGTAGCGCATGCACTACCTTTTGTGCATTCTGGTTGGATTTGCGGCTACCAAATCACACTACAGGGGAAAACACAAGAATTGCGCAGGAAAGTGGACTGCTGTGAAATGGTCATAAGGAGTAATCCCACCTTTTTCTGTATTTTTTTTATAAGCTTGGGACATTTAAATAGTATTCATCAATAAAGAAACAAATGATTTCACATGTCTTATCATGCTAGTTGCACACTATGTAAGATTTCTAAAGTAGAATATTGATCAATAAAGTAACTGTTCCTATGTCTTGTGTATGTTGTGTGCATTATAGCTCACCTGAAACTGTATTTACAAGAGCAAAATGAAGTTACAAACACCTTGCTAAGTAACCAGATATTTTTCCTTGAAAATCCATCTCTGCGGCGCTCAGCAGCTGAGCTAAGGTGCGGCCGCGGTCAGCAATGTGAGGATTTTTATGTGTTTACTGTTGACTCTGGCAATGCCAGAACAGGTGGGGAAAAACTGGAAAATCAAGTTAAGGATTATGAAGAAATGAAGACTTTACTCTTAACTTCTGCATTGCAGTTAACATAGAACTCCATATATGGCAAGGAAACCAACAATATATGACAAGATATACATATGATGGTGAAATCTTTACCTGCCCCAAGGCAAACATTTCTATAAGAACACTATTCTTCCTTCCAACTCTTTGGATCAACTTTAAGACCTGCACTATAGTAAACCAATTATTTACAGTAATTAGACTAAACTAACAGGTTTTCAAAACAGGAATGTAACTGCTCATTATTTGGTGGGAAAATTCCAAATCCCCTTATCAATAGACTATAAGAATAAGAATATATCTCCTCGTCAGAAAGTGTTTTTGCCAGGATCATGGCTGCAACTATGATCCTGGTGTCATTTTTGCAGCTGGAGATGCTCTTTTATGAAAAAACGATCTGAACAGCTATACAGCTGCCCAAACACTTTTAAAAGGGGCAGAAGGGGATACCCCCCTACCGCCAACTTTCCTGGGCTCTCCCATTCCACCAGGAAGCCTGCAACCAATGCAACCTGATGCATCGAAAACACTATAGGGAATGGGAGGTCTTTATGGACCTTGCTTTGTGCATTGGTGTGCAGTTATGTTGGAACAGGAAGGGGCCATCCCCAAACTGTTCCCACAAAGTTTGGAGCATGAACTTGCCCGAAATGTCTTGGTATGCTGACGCCTTAAGATTTCCCTTTACTGTAACTAAGGGGCCAAGCCTAACCCCTGAAAAACAACCCCACATCATAATCCCCCCTCCACCAAATGATTTGGACCAGTGTACAAAGCAAGATCCATAAAGACATGGATGAGTGAGTTTGGGGTGGAGGAACTTGACTGGCCTGCACAGAGTTACATAGTTACATAGTAGGTGAGGTTGAAAAAAAAGACACAAGTCTATCACGTCCAACCTATGTGTGTGATTATATGTCAGTATTACATTGTATACTCCTGTATGTTGCGGTCGTTCAGGTGCTTATGTAATAGTTTTTTGAAACTATTGTTGCCCCCAGCTGAAACCACCACCTGTGGAAGGGAATTCCACATCCTTGCCGCTCTTACAGTAAAGAACCCTCTACGCAGTATAAGGTCAAACCTCTTTTTTTCTAATTTTAATGAGTGGTCACGCTGGTACCATTCCAGTCAGTAGACTGTCAGTAAATATTAGGAACAATGGTCTGGCAATTACTTGACTGAGTTCCCCAAGTACCCTCGGGTGCAAGTCATCTGGTCCCTGTGATTTATTAATGTTAGGTTTCCCAAGTCTATTTCCAATTCTGTCCTCTGTTAGCCATGAGGGTGCTTCCTGTGAATTGTTGTGAGGACAAACACTGCAGTTTTGGTTACTGAAGCCCCCCGATTCCCTCGTGAAGACTGAGGAGAAGAATAAATTCAATACCTTCGCCATCTCCCCATCCTTTGTAACCAGATGTCCTTCCTCATTCTTTATGGGCCAATATGGTCTGCTCTCCCTTTTTTTACTGTTTATATACTTAAAGAACTTCTTGGGATTTTTTTTTGCTCTCCTATTCTATTTTTTTGGCATCTATGTTCCAGGTCAGCTGTATATTTCTATCATTGTTGTTTAAGTTGCATAGAAATTGTTTCAGCGATTGCTCCAGCGGAACATAGTGGACTACGGAACAAGTCTCTCTTTAATCCCCAATTACATGATAATCAGCACGTAGAAGTATTTAAGAACTTAGTATTGAAGGACCTGGACCAATTGAGGATTAAGAAAATAAATGACCCTATACATATTAAGAAAGGTATACACTCCTTAATCAACAGAAAAGACCTGGTAATAAGACCGGCAGATAAAGGAGGAGGTGTGGTCATTCAAAACAAAACAGATTATAAAGCAGAAATCGAACGTCAATTGGAAGACACCACTACATATCAAAAACTACTTGGTAACCCTTCGAGTAAATGTAAAAAAGAATTAGAAAAAGTTGTGCACTTAGGTACAAAAAAAGACATACTAGATGCAAAAGAAGCAAGATATCTAGTCCTTGACTCACATAGGATCCCAGTTCTATATACAGTCCCCAAAATACACAAGAGTCTCCAGAACCCTCCGGGAAGACCTATAGTTAATGGGATCAATTCCCTAACAGCAAGAATTGGCCAGTATATTGATTATTTCATTCAACCCGCCATTCAAAAAACAACGTTGTATGTAAGAGACACCAAACACGTTCTACAACTATTAGAAGATGTACCAGTCCTGGAAGGAAGGACCCTTATGGCCACTGTAGACGTATCATCTGTCTACACAATTATCCAACACCACCAGGTGTGTGAAGCGACCAAATGGGCTTTGAGAAAATGTAGTACATTAAAATGTACTCAAAGAAAGTTCTTAATCAAATGTCTGGATTTCTCACTAAAAAATAATTATTTTTGGCATGACCAAAAGTACTATAAACAAATAACCGGTATTGCCATGGGTGCAAAATTTGCGCCGAGTATGGCCAATGCCTTTATGGCACAATGGGAGGAAGAATCTGTGTATAAACAGCAACCTTGTGAACTAGGACTGTTCAAAAGGTTCATCGATGACATTATTATTATATGGAATGGAAGCAGAGAGTCGCTGAAACAATTTCTATGCAACTTAAACAACAATGATAGAAATATACAGCTGACCTGGAACATAGATGCCAAAAAAATAGAATTTCTGGATTTAGAAATCACGATTGAAGATGATTCATTAATAACTAAAACCCATTTTAAGGAAGTGTCAAGAAACAGCTACCTACCCATAACAAGTTGCCACCACAAACCCTGGCTATACAACATTCCGAGAGGCCAACTCGTAAGAATCAGGCGCAATTGTACTAAAGATAGAGATTTTGAGACCCAGGCTAACCTGATTGGACAGAGATTTGTGAATAAAGGGTATGAAGAAGCACAAATTAAAAGTGATATTCAATCGATCCAAATAATGGATAGAAAACAGATGATACATACACCTAAGAAGGCACAACCATTCCCAGAAGCACCAAGTCTAATCCTGGATTTCAATGTTCAATTTAAAGACATAGAAAGAATAATTCGAAGACACTGGCACATCCTAAAAGAAGACAAACATTTACATAAAATATTACCAGAGAAGCCATAGATTATTTATAAAAGAGCCCCCACTTTGAGGGATATTATCGTTAAAAATGTGGTGGAACCACCTCCTAAAAATATATTTTCATTCTTTAATGGTAAAGGGTTCTATCCCTGCAAATACTGTTTTGCATGCACTCATGCAAAAAAATTTCAAGGTAAAAGACACGAGTTTAAGGCAACCAGTACAGGAAACACCTACCCAATAAAAGATTTTATCAACTGTTATACAGAAGGGGTAGTGTATATTTTACAATGTTCCTGTAATTTACAGTATGTAGGGAGGACCAAGAGAGCACTAAAAACTAGAATTAAAGAACACATTGAAAATATCATAAAAGGATGTCCGAAACATAATGTATTAAAGCACTTTGCGTTGGTACATAATAAAGACCCCACGGGACTACTGTTTTGGGGCATAGAGAAATATAATAGATCATGGAGAGGGGATTACAAAATTAGAACACTCAGTCAGAATGAGTCCAAGTGGATACACAAAATTAGGACCTTAGCACCTGAAGGGTTAAACATAGAATTTGATCTTAACTGCTTTATTAGTGGTTTTTAGTTATTTTTCATTCCGACCTATGTAAACCCAGTATATCACTTTCGGTGTGCTCAATGTTATTAACACATTTGGTTCAGATTTTTATCATTTAGTTTCAACCTAGTCCTTTGGGGGTTTTTAGTAAATTCATATATTTTACATTTTATATTTTTTAAATATATTTTATTATTTTTAATCGCTCTGTAGCGGCTCCATACCCGGTTTATTAAGGTATATCTCGGGGTTTTCATATTTTATTTAATATATATTTTTTATATATTTATAACGTGCATTGCAATTATTCTTTGGAGAAACATTTATACATAAGATCGCACGGTGAGCGGTCACGGATTCGCTAAACAGCACCATTAATAATATAGATGTTGCCATAAACTTAAACAACTTGGCTGCCCTTTTTTACGTTTTTGTTTAAATACAAGGAAACTTTATTAACTAAACATCAGCGAGATCATCTTCCGTATGATGGCTGCTGTAATAACATACATCTGGTCTACAACAAAATGGCGATCTGTTTACTTCCTGTCCGAACCATATAAATACACTATGCCAATAGCCAATCCGGTGCCCTGAGGAAGTCATGTGATATGACGTAAGGCGTAGGACATAACCGGATATACAATAGCGCGGACCGGAAGTGACGTAGCGGGGATCGGAACCTTGCTGTTTTTTCACTGCTGTTCAATGCTACCACCCTAATTTTAATGTAAGCAGGTATTATTTTTAATAAAAGTCTTTGGTTATACGTTATCACACTATCGGAGTCCCCTCCTTTTGATTATCCCTTATGTGGAGCCCACTTATTGGAGGGAGCATCCCCTCCCCCTAGACGCATCAGAACGTCATTGCCGATCGGACCGGAACGAGCACAGCAACTAACGGATTCACAAAGGCACTTTTATGGTGTCACCAAGGTGAGAGTTCTGAGAGCCCCGAGTGGGCATTTAATACCACGAAAGTCACCAGATCTTCTATCAACGCACTTGCACTTTTAAGTCACATTATATATATGTTATTAGTCACTTCACTTGATGTATCAGCATTGAAGTCATGTTCACTTATGAACTATTACATGTTTAGTCATTTTTAGCAATTGTTATTCATATATCACCAAGTGCTGTTATACCTTATTGTTTATCATTAGTCAGCTCACTTAGAGGTTTTGCGCGGAATCACACACAATATTGGTTTTTATTGTGCATATGTTTAGTTCATAGGTAGTGGGTAGTGTTCACTACTTCTGATTTTGCAGCATTACACTTATTATTGTACACGGATCATTATAGTAGCGCAGAAGTCTATCGTAAGATACCTTATATAAAGCCTATGCTTCCATATTGGAGGGCACACAGACAGATACGCACACACAGACACACAAACACACACTAGGATAGATGACACTGACATGTTCACAAGACACTTTGACAAGTTGGGACAGCTGTCAATTCTGCCAGAAGACTAGGAACGTCATTTCCTCCTTCTTGGACGACACACAAGACAGCATGGAGACAGACAGCGTCCATGAAGCACACATGCTTTCATAAGCGTATTACAGCTTTATAACTTTTATTCTATTTCATATTTTTTTACCTACACTGAACTAAACTATTATACTTTTTACATTGTATTTATGATGCTAACTGTGTGACAATAATTGACTATCAATGCTATTCATTCGGAAGCGCCTCTGAGCTACAAGAATATTAGATATTAATAATGTTCTTCACAAGACATTTAGGAACTGGCGAGCCTTAAACAAATGCGCGGTTTCCTCCATCCAGTCTATGTCTGGAAAATTAAAATCCCGCATTATGATAACACCTCCCATCTTTGCTGCTAATCCAAATTAGGTTAGGGGGCCTATAGCATACTCCCAGTATTATTTTTCCCATTAGCTTCATCCCTTTGGAGCTCTACCCATAAGGATTCCACCTCCTCCCTAGCTCCCTTATTGATGTCATCTCTCACATTCACTTGTATATTATTCTCGATATATAGGCATACCTCTCCCCTTTTTTTACCCTCTCTATCCCGGCAATAAAATCCCGGCGATAAGGGGAATACCCTTGAATGGTTGCCAGCCAATCATGACAGCTGTTGAACCAGGTCTCTGAAATTCCCACAAAATCTAAAACCTCCTCATTCAACAGTATCTCTAGTTCACCCATCTTGTCCGCCAGGCTCCTGGCATTGGTGAACATGCCACGGTCGCATACTGTCCTCTTATTGGGTGTTCCGAAATTGCAAATAGGACTTGTTACTACATTTACCTTGGGTTTATGTGCTTTAGTCAACCTAGTCAACCTACCACTAATGCCCCCAATACTATCCTCTGGAATATGTTCATTGCTGACTATCTCTACCTCTGGACCCCCCCCCCCCCCCGTTGCATAGTTTAAACATCCCTCTAACTTTTCGACTATCTTCACTCCCAGCAGATCTGCACCCTCCTCATTTAGGTGCAGTCCGTCCCTTCTATAGAACTGGTGACTGACTGAAAAGTTGACCCAGTTCTCCAGGAAGCCAAACCCCACCTTATTACACCAGCTCCTCAGCCACTTGTTTACTTCCCTAATCGCCCTGTGCCTTTCTGCTGTGGCTCGAGGTACCGGTAGTATTCCTGAGAATACTACCTTGGAGGCCCTTTTCCTCAATTTAGCTCCTAAGTCCCAAAAATTGTTCTTTAGGACACTCCATCTGCCTTTGACTTTGTCATTGGTGCCAACGTGCACCATGACAGCCGGGTCTGCCTCAGAGTCCTCCTGACCTCAACCTGATAGAACAGCTTTGGGATGAAATAAGAACGGAGCCTGCAAGCCAAGCCTTCTTGTTCACATCAGTGCCTGCCCTCACAAATGCGCTTCTGGAAGAATGGTCAAACATTCCCATAGACACACTCCTAAACGTTGTGGACAGCCTTCCCAGAAGAGTTGAAGTTGTTATAGCTGTAAAGTGTGGGCCAACACAATGTTGAACCTTACGGACTAAGACGCCATTAAAGTTTATGTGCTTGTAAAGGCAGGCATCCCAATATTTTTGACAATATAGTGTATGTACAGCAGGTTCTGCATGCATATATAAATGGTGATTGCACCACACATGTGAGGTATTGCTACGACAGATTAAGATTAGTAATTATAGCACCAGACCTCCTGTTTAAACTGGTAACCTGTAAAGACTTTTACCACTTGCCTACTGGGCATTTTCACCCCCTTTCCATCCAGGCCAATTTTCAGCTTTCAGCACTGTCACACTTTTAATGACAATTGCACGGTTATGCAACACTGCACTCATGACATTTTAATCATTTTTTTCCACACAAATAGAGCTTTCTTTTGGTGGTATTTAACCACTTCACCCCCTGGAAGATTTGGCTGTTCAATGACCAGACCATTTTTTGCGAAACGCACTGCGTCGCTTTAACTGACAATTACGCGGTCGTGCAACGATGTACCCAAACAAAATTGACGTTCTTTTTTTCCCACAAATAGAGCTTTATTTTGGTGGTATTTGGTCATCACTGCGGTTTTTATTTTTTGCACTATAAACAAAAATAGAGCGACAGTTTTGAAAAAACCCCACAATATTTTGTACTTTTTGCTATAATAAATATCTCCAATTTTTTTTAAAGGCCAATATGTATTCTTCTACATATTTTTAAAACTCGCAATACGCATATATTGATTGGTTTACGCAAAAGTTATAGCGTCTACAAAATAGGGGATAGATTTATGCCATTTTTATTATTATTATTTTTTTTACTAGTAATGGCAGTGGCGATCTGCGATTTTTATCAGGGCTGCGACATTATAGCGGACGCATAGGACACTTTTGACACATTTTTGGGACGATTGACAATTATACAGCAATCAGTGCTATAAAAATGCACGGATTACTGTGTAAAGGTCACTGGCAGGGAAGAGGTTAACACTAGGGGTAATCAAGGGGTTAACTGTGTTCCCTAGTGTGTATTCTAACTGTGAGGAGAGGGGACTGACTATAGGAGATGACAGATCGTGGCTCCTAGGAACTCACAATCTGCCTCTTCTCTCCTCACAGAACAGGGATTTGTGTGTAGTGCAGCGCGCTACACATGAGCCTGCTATCCCACTTAAAGGAGCAGTTAATCACCATGGGTTTTTTATTTTTTGCTAAACAAGCTAAAAAAGACCAAAAATTTTCGATGAAAAAACTTTTTTTTTTAAGTTTCTGTTATAAAATGTAGCAAAATTTTTCTCCTTCACTGATGTGCGCTGATGAGGTTGCACTGATGGGCATGGATAGGCTTCACTGGTGGGCATTGATGAGGCGGCACTGATGGGCACTAATGAGGTGGCACTGATGGGCACTAATGAGGCGGTACTGATGGGCACTGATAAAGAGGCACTGTTGAGGCTGCACTGATATTCGGCACTGTTGGGCAATGATAGGCGGCACTGATTGGCATCACTGATGAGGCTGCGCTGATAGGTGACACTGATGGGGACTGATAGGTAGCTCTGATGGGCACTGATAAGCGGCACTAATGGGAAGACACTGATGGCCACTGATTGG
Source organism: Lithobates clamitans (assembly GCA_037952925.1). Classification (NCBI taxonomy): domain Eukaryota; kingdom Metazoa; phylum Chordata; class Amphibia; order Anura; family Ranidae; genus Lithobates; species Lithobates clamitans. The sequence continues at coordinate 9,963,442 of JBBGZY010000142.1, forward strand.
CACTGTTGGGGCTACTTAGGACACTGATTAGTGTAGATATCCTCTTTCGCACTTGCCAGAGTGTGAGGAAAGGAATGTCGATAACCAGCAAGTGCGTTTACACTTTTGGACTTGGTATGGACATAGATCATCACATGGTAAAGGGCCGCTGTGCTTGGCCCTTTACCCTGATCTGTGATGCCCTACTGACTGTCCACTTCTCTACTGACACCATCCACTACCCCACTGACTGTCCACTGCCCTACTGACACTATCCAGTACCCTACACACCATCCACTGCCCTACTAACAGCATCCACTGCCCTACTGACCGTCCACTGCCCTACTGACCCCATCCACTGCCCTACTGACACCATTCACTACTCTACTGCCTACTGACCATCCACTTCTCTACTGCCTACTGACTGTCCACTGCCCTACTGACACCATCCGCTGCCCTACTGACTGTTCATTGCCCTACTCACACTTTCCCCCGCCCTACTGACACCATCTACTACCTAACTAACTATACGCTGCCATACTGACTTCCACTGCCCTAGTGACACCACTGACTGCCCTACTGAGACACTGTCCACTTCCCTACTGACCTCCTATCCTCTGAACTGCTGACTCCTCTAATCTGCCCTACAAAATGCTGGACCTCTGTACATGGCCTTACATACTACTGACCTCTGTACTCTGCCCTACATCCTGCAACCAGGCCAGAAACTAGTCAAGCAATTCAGCCTGCACTTGCAATTTTTCTGCCTTCATTATGGACCCCTGTATAAGACTAGTGAGGGTAACCAACCAAACTCCAAACATGAAAAATTGTGATTTAAAATTAATGCAAAGTTTCTCACTGAAGCTCAATGTTAAGGTAGGCCAAGTTTATATTTTTACAGTGACGTTTGTTTTATTATATTTTTTAGTTTAAATTTACTTCAAGCCACCCTTACTATTTATTGGGGTCTTGCTAGATAGTTTATTTTTCTAAAAAACAAAAAATTATATTTAAAAAAGAAGAAGCAGCACACTGAGCTTCCCAGTGAATAGCTCTGCAGTGGGGGCATGTCAGGACAAGTCTGGTCATTGGAGGAGAGGAAGTTGAGTTCCCAGCATAGCTAGAGAACTGACCATGGTGTGCTCTCCTGCTTAGTGTGGTCAGTTTTTAATACGAAAGCAAGGGGACTGGCAGGATCACCATGGATTTTACATAAAGGAAGCAATATAAAAAAAGAACAGGATACTTTATCATACAAGTACATGGTACCGCAGGCACATATCAGGAATATGAAGTGTTGGGGTAACAAACACTTTATTTTATACCGATAAGACATAATTTTATGACCACTGACAGGTTAAGTGAACAACAATGATTATCTTGTTACAATGGCATTTGAAATTTGCTGGGATATATTAGGCAACATGTAAACATTTCCCTAAAGTGGATGGGTTGAAAGCAGAAAGAATAAGCATAACAGTTCATTGTGTATGGGGCTGTGTAGCTGCAGATCGATCAGGGTGCCCAAGCTGACTCGTGTCCACAGCCAAAAGTGCCTATGATGGGCACATGAGCATCAGAACTTCACCACCAAGCAAATGTCGTGGAAATTCCACTATACGCTGCGCGTAATCCATGTCACTTTCAGCTTTTTGGTATAATGCAATTTGGTATGACCCTGTTTTCCGTATCTTCCCAAAAAACACAGACATGACCACCATCCTTACATCCTTAGCTCCACAGCTCGACTGTCTGATCATGGGAGCAATCTTTAATTTATATAACAACAGAGCCTGGTTGCTTCACAAATCAGCCAATCAAGCACAGGCAAACAGGAGGAGTTTTACAAATCTCAACCAATGAACAATGACTAGGGGAGTCTTATGGGCATGTCTGGGCAGGGGCAGTGTCTATGATTTCCCACCCCCTTTACATGTAAGCCATCATCTTCAGCTACACAAAGAAAGCTGCATGGCTGGCCTTGAAATCTTGGATGCTGTCCCCGACCATAACAATTCAAAGACTGACGTTTTTACCGTTGGCGTGAATCCTTATTCTGCATTGTTCAGAGAACAATGCATACCCGGATTATTCTATCATTCCTGAGGATGGGGGATTATCTGCAGGAACACGCCATAGCCCCCCCATGTGCTGAATAGACACACAGGGGCACACAAGCGTACATTCCCCATAACCGATAATGTCTTTGCAGAGCGAACACATCCCCCCAGACGATTGTCTGTGCATTGCACAGGGGCCCTTCGCTTGCACATCCCCACTCCGCAAACACTTCTCTGCATCTTCAAGCTTTCCACTACTAAAACGGGTCTCAAACAGCGTCAGTCTGCCCCAGTTTGCTCTTTAGACCGGACTGCGGGAGAACTAACACTGGGAGACACTGTGACAATGCATAGTAAATAAAATTTCCCCAACACAATGGATGAAGGTGGCCTGGTCTGATTAATCATGTTTTCTTTTACATCATGTGGATGGCTGGGTGCATGTGTTTCACTTACCTGGGGAAGAGATGGCACCAGGATGCACTATGGGAACAAGGCAAGCTGGTGGAAGCAGTGTCAAGCTTTGGGCAATGTTCTGCTAGGAAACCTTGGTCCTGCCATTCATGTGGATCTTACTTGATACGGACCACCTAACTAAACATTGTTGCTGAACAAGTACACCTCTTCATGAAAATGGTATTCCCTGAAGGCAGTGGCCTTTTTCAGCAGGATAATGTGCCTTGCCACACTGCAAAATAGTTCAAGGTTTGAGGAACACAAAAAACGAGTTCAAGGTGTTGACTTGGCTTTCACATTCTCCAGGTCTCAATCCTTTAAGCATCTGTGGGATGTGCTGGAAAAACAAGTCCAATCCATGGAGGTCCCACCTCTCAACTTACAAGACTTAAAGAATCTACTATTGATGGTTTGATGCCATATACCACAACATACCTTCGGTGGTCTAGTGGCATCCATGCATCGACAGGTCATGGCTGTTTTGGCTGCAAAAGGGGACCCACTCAATATTTGGCGGGTGGTCATAAAGTTATGGCTGATCAGTGTGTAGGCAGCTGTAGTGCAGGGCAGCTTAGCTGGCTGCAAGAGGAAGTGGGTTAGCAAGTGTATATACTCACTTTCAGCCGATTTGATATGTTTATGTGTACATATGTTCAGAGCTGTTTGGCCTCTAATTGTCTCCAGCACCATTTTGGAGAAGCCTGGTGTCCTGATAGGACAAGCAAATCTCGGGAGATTTGGTCGGCCATTTTTGGGTGGATATCTTATATAGGAAAGCCCAGCCACGTGGAGGACAGAACTCTTGTGTGTATAGACAGGAACAGAGACCCCCACTTGTAAGGGAGAGTTAGGAGAAGATAGAGAGAGTGTTCCGGCCTGTGAGGGATAGCCTATGGTTTCCCACGGAGTCCTGTATCAGCAATTCTGGTCGGATGAAAGATTCACCATTGCTAATAAAACCGGTGTCCTCGCTGTGAGGGAGGGACAAGTGCATCAGCTGCCTATATCCATCAGGGGCGGATCCGGGGGGGGGGCAACGGGGAAATTGACCCCTCCGAGAATGTGGGTGAGTGAGTGGGCAGGCGTCGCTGCAGGTGAGAGAGCCGGCGGGCGGCTCCGTGGCTGAGAGCACGGGCAGTTCTGCCCTCACTGTGCAGTGGGCAGGCAGCTGTGGCAGCAGAGAGGTTACATCATCTCTCTGCTGCTTGACTGGTAATGTGCTGCCTGACTCTGGGACACAGCAAGAGACAATTATAGCAGGCAAGTAACAATCCGCAACGTGTGGCATGGGACGTGGCAAGTAACAATCTGCAACGTGTGGCATGGGACGTGGCAAATGACAATCTGCAATATGTGGAAAAAATATATATAAAACACAAAGCGCTGTGATGCTAAATAGCTGATAATTACACATAAAACCAAGTGAGGCTGCTATCAAAAGAGAGTGTTTCAGAGTCACTTAAAAAGAATAAATAATGATATTTGAAGCGCTTCACAATGTGCATGAAAATGAATATATAAGAATAAATATAAATAGACAAATAAATCCAGCGGTGAGTAAAAATTCCTAAAAAATCCAGCAATCAAAATAGTGTAAAATTATAAAAAATTTGTGACACCAAATGTGTAAAAAAATTCACATAAAAAATCCACATAAAAATAAATATATAGGGCTGTATTCAGAAGGTTCAATTATACAGGTGTAGAATCCTGATTGGTATAGAGCTTTTGATCACTAGCAAAGCTATTTAAAAACACTTGCTTAATTAAGGTGCTCATTGACCTTTATAGTAACAATGTGTTTTTTGCTTCTATTCACAACCAATGTGAGAATCATAAACAGGCAGATAAGAGAAAAAACCAATCATTGTGCAATAGTTAGGATACCAATGTACACAGGCAAACTTCAATCCACTCACGTGTGCCTTATAATGATAAGGCATATGCAGGTTTTACTATAGCAGTCAGCCGCCTTAGACAGGAGCAGATTCAGTGCAGTACACTGTGTGATACTGCTGATCTGCACAGAGCGTCCTTGGCTCCTCCCACGCGTTACATCACAGTCACGTGACTTTTTCAAGAATCTGCAATATGTGGCATCAGACGTGACAAGTGACAATCTGCAACGTGTGACATCGGACGTGGCAAGTGACAATCTACAACGTGTGGCATGGGAGGTGGCAAGTGACAATCTGCAACGTGTGGCATGGGAGGTGGCAAGTGACAATCTGCAACGTGTGGCATAGGAGGTGGCAAGTCACAATCTGCAACGTGTGGCATGGGACGTGGCAAGTGACAATCTGCATCTGGTGACAGGCGACGTGGCAAGTGACAATCCGCAACGTCTGGCATGGGACGTGGCAAGTGACGTGGCAAGTGACAATCTGCAACATCTGGCAAGTGACGTGGCAATCTGCATTTAGTGACAGGCGACGTGGCAAATGACAATCTGCAGCATGTGGCAAGTGACAGTGGCAAGTGACACGTTCAGGGCTCCCACTGATTCTGCATTATGGTGAGTTGAACTATTTCATTTTTTATAAGAATGTAATAATGCGCTTCAATCATCCTGACACCATAACAACCATGGTGCCATGATGATTGAAGCGCTAACACCAGCCATTTCCCCGTTAAATTTACCCAAAAAAAGAACATATTTTCTGGCAGTGCCCCTCCCGAGACTAGGCTCTGGATCTGCGCCTGATATCCACCTGCTGAAGGAATACCGCTGTTACCGGGTAACGTTTGTGAATATCAGCCTCTACAGATACGCATTGTGTGCTTGGGTTTATACTGTGTCAGTCAGTGGAAAGTGCCTATAGTGCTGACGAATACAACTACCGCTTGCATCAGAAGTGACTGTGCTGTGTATCTGTGCCTATATGCTTGGAGTGAAACTACTTGCAGTTCTGCTGTAAATACTCTTTCTACCACCGTCTCTCCGGTAATAAACGTTGCCTGGTTCATAAAGTCAGTACACGTGATTCCCTCTGTGAAGCCGCTACACCCTAAACCCGCTTACAAGTGTATGCAAATACATTTGTTTCTTTAGTGACTTGAATAGGTGAGAAAACAGTAGCAATGATTAATGCCTGGTGCAGATATATGATGCATAAATGCATGTTTAATACACACAAGCTTTAAGTGAAGCATCAGGTCCATCTCACCCTGAACCACAAATTAACTTGGGCTGCAACATCTGACCGTCAGACCAATTTTGTTAGCACATCTTTCCCTGGTGGTGTAAGCTTCTGCATCCAACACTTGTGTGTACACCGTCTTAACTAGACCAGGCTATCATAATGCAAATTCAGAGCTGTAATTCTTTAGTTGTCAGACTTTATTGTATAAAAACTATAATCAGTGCCTTATACTGTGTATGTTCACAGCCACATCTACTGAGCTTGGTATCTTTGTGCTTTAGAGATAAGTAAATAAAGGTTTTGTTGATAACACTATAAAGTAATTTGAATCAATTAAATGATTGTGATAACACCTGAGCAATCTTATGTTATTGATCTGTATTTCATAAACATGCCCTCCTACCTTTTCTTTCATTAATGACTGGCTTACTGCTTGGGGCATGCGTTGCAGCCTGCATTGCTTGTTACCTTGAGGCTACTGGGGTATCATCCATCCCCTGACAGATCCCTTGCACATGGTACAAATAAACCCTGACATTATCACAACATCTAGAGGCACCTTTAAATCTCAGAACACAGCCACAGTTGATCATTTGTGGAGAAAAATCTGCTGTATTAGTTTAATATTTACAGATAATAACCATTGTTCCCCAAGTTAATGAGGTTGACTGTTTATATGCATGCTTTTATGATACAAGCATATATAGCTACCTGGGCATGGAACTAAGAAATAATCATGTTTGGATCACATACTGCATGTAAAAATCATCAAGACTTTATTTAGACATCATACTGCTCTAGTAACCCTGAATTGTGAAGTCCTTTTGAGTAAGCACCATGCAGGACTTTACAACTGTATAGACCAGCATTTTTCAACCAGGGTGCCCTGTGGTGCCTTTTGGGGTCTTCAGGGGTGCCTTAGCAAAAGGCCTAAAAATTTCCAAAAATTGCCTGAAATTTGTCAACAAGCCAGTGGATCAAGCCTGCCTTATTGTTACACAAACCACAGGTTACAACCTTGGGCACTATGAGGGACAGCCGCTGGCATCCTCCTAACTACAGATGCTGTAATTGGTTGATAAAGAGGACGTCAGGCACCTGCATCCTTGTTTGCCCCTCCACTGCATCTCTCCACCACCACTGATGTCAAATTAGCTGAGCGAGAGAGAAGAGAAACCCTGGAATACTAGTCAGTACAAGTGTGCAAAGGTGTATTTGCTTTGTAAAAATAAATCACCTCTAATGTTGGGTGTCCAATGTGTGTATATGGTGCAATATGTAAAACTATTAGCTTTATAGATTTTAGATTGGTGGTAGCTGGTGTGGATCGGTAAGCTCCCAATGCATACTTGTGATCAGGAGCTTTCCGATCATGTGACCACTGTGAGAGCCAATCACAACGGCCATATGACCCGAATGTCTGACTTCACCTCCTGGCTGTTAGAACTCTTAAAGGGCTAGGAGGCGGTCGGCGGGAATGGGTTAAATTATAAAGAGTGTTGTGTTATGATCCCTTTTGACATCCCCCTTTCTCACTGCAGTTCTCCTGCTGAATCTAGACACAAATGTACAGATTTGGACAGAACAAGGAAATGTACTCCTACTCCTTTAACTGTGGTGCCCTAAGCATTGGCCTATGAGTACCTTATGGTAATTACTACTGAAACAGAACAGTTTAATGTTATTAATCCTGTTGAAGCACCACATTACCCCTGGGAGATGGATAGGAACCCTCAGATGGCTCAATAGGCTAGCATTTCAAACCTCAGGTCAGAATCCTTGACTCTTTGTGGGGTGGAAGAAATTGGGCTGCAGTCACTTTAGAGCGTTCTGTAGCACTTCCCCTCAGGAGCTTCTGAATAAGATGGGTACTCTGCTCTTTGCCAAAAGATTTGTCAAAAGATTTTAATATGTGTTTAGAAGTTAGACAAGTAAACAAAATAAAGATTATACAATCAAAGTGATGATTCTTACTCACATATATCCAAAACAGTATCACATATAGTTAGATACAATAAAGTGTTAAATAGTGACGTGCTAAGAAAATATTAACTGATAATTCAGAAATATCATGTATAGTATGATACTTAAGATTATTAAAACAGTAAATATGGTCCTAATATTCTATATAAATATAAACAGCTTGTATATAAGATTTTATAATGTAACATGAGTATGAGTAGAGAGAAAGAAAAGAAGAAGAAGAAAAGAAGAGAGAGAAGAAGGGACAAGAAAGAAGGAAAAGAGTAAAGGAGTCTGCGGGATCGAGTTGGGAGCCACCACTTTTTCTGAAATGAAGTCATTCAAGAATATATTCTCTTAATCAACTACCATGGCAATAGCACTTGTTTATCAAATGCTGGAGGCAACAAATTATCTATCCAAGGTTGCCATACTTTTTCGAACTTGGGAATCATGTTTGTTTCAAGAGCAATCATTTTTGCATGAGTCATTGTATTGTTCATTCTATTCACTGCTTCGTTAATCAACAAAGCCGGAGATCTCCGCGGTTTCCGCTAGCATTTTTCTGGCAGCTGTAAAGAGCTGAACCAGCAAGTTAAATTGAGAGTATGTAAAAATTCTGGTCTCAGATTGAGAAGTGCCGTTGCAGGATCAAGAGGCATTATTATTTTAAATAATTTGGATGCAATATGAAATATTTTCTTCCAAAAGGCTTGTGCTTTAGGGCATGCCCACCAAATATGAAAATATGAGCCTAAATCTGAACAACCAAGGTAACATTGTGCGGAAAAATGATGTGTATATTTAGCTATCCTGGTTGGTACAAGGTACCATCTAGTTAATACTTTGTAGTTTTCCTCTATTGCCAAAACATTGGGAGAGGCAGCTTTCGTTACCGACCAGATTCGATTCCAGTCAGTATTTTCTTTTGTTCGTTCTAGGTCTCTCTCCCATTTCTGTACATATGAAGGTTTTTCTGAGTTGGGTTGGATGAGTATCTGAGAGTATAATAGTGAAATTGTGCCCTTGGTATGCGGATCATTCCTACAGACAGTTTCAAAGCTGGTTAATTGATTAAGGGTGTCTCAGAACTTAGGAAAGGTGTGAAAATTTTTTTATTTGAAGATACCTAAATAACTCTGATTTAGGCAATCCATAAGATTCACAGAGAGTCGGAAAAGAGAGAAAGGCTGTAAAATGTACGAATTTGTGCATAGTCAAAAGATCTAGGGATACCCACTCTCTGAAAGATTTAGGTGAGACCCATGCAGGATAGAAAGCTGGGTTTTTATAAAATGAAAGAAGAGGATTATGTAATGATTGTAGGTGGTTACTACTTTTAGCTCTATCCCAAATGGAGAGATAGTGTTTAGTGATAGGATTTCGTAGCTGTCCACGATCTCTAGGAGAGATCCAAAGAATGTTGGATAATGATATTGGGTCACAATCCGCTGCTTCGATAAGCACCCATAAAGGAATTTCATGATTTGCGTGATATTTAGTAATGCTGGCTAAATGCGCTGCCTTAAAATAATATGCAAAATTGGGACAACCTAAACCGCCTTTTGCTTTGGGAAGAAATAGCGTGTATTTTTGTATACTTGGTTTAGCAGTACCCCAAATAAATGACATTGTTCTTTTCTGTATAATTCCTAAAAAATAGGCAGGGATCGGAATTGGCAATACTCTGAATAAATATAATATTTTGGACAGTATTGTCATTTTGATTGCGTTTATTCTTCCAAACCACGATAACGGTAGGTGGGACCAAGATTTCAGCAGATATGATATAGATTTCAAAATTGAAGGGTAATTGAGTGAGAAAAGTTCCAATAAAGGTGCAGAAAGATTAATCCCTAAATATGGAATTGACTTTTCATTCCAGGTAAAGGGGAGTCCCTGTTTTGCGGAGGTTAGTTCTAAGTTTGAGAGGGATATATTTAGAGCTAAGCATTTTTTTAGGGTTAATAGAAAGGCCAGAAAAAACTGCAAATTTATTGAGGATTGGAATAAGGTTGGGGCCCGATACCTGAGGGGAGAAAAGAAATAATAGGATATCATCAGCAAATAAACAGATTTTGTGTTGGTAACCACCTATTTCAATACCTGTTATAGTGCGGTCAGATCTAATTAATTGGGCAAGTGGTTCAATTAGAAGGGCAAATAATAGGGGAGAAAGTGGACATCCCTGTCTTGTACCTCTTTCTATGTTAAAGGAGTCAGACTTATAACCTGCATATTTGACATAAGCTTGTGGTTTGTTATATAGTGCCATAATCCAATTTATATAGTTAGGACCAAAAACCCATTTTTGCAGGGTATAATGTAAGTAAGGCCAAGAAATTAAATCAAAGGCTCTCTTATTGTCTAGTGACAGAAAGGGATGTGGTGTGATTTTGCAATATGAGCTAGAAGAACAGCTCAGCGCACATGACTGCTGAGAAGCATAGGCTCATTTATGACCAACTAATAAACCAATACTTTGCCCCCCCCCCCCAAAAAAGACACAGAAGCTAATTAAATTGGAAATAGGGTGAGGCCACAGCTTTATTGAACTTTCAAAAGTACAACTTTCCAAATGTACCATTGAATGCCAGTCACAGTATACTATGAGCACCCATACATATAAACTCACATAGTCTAAGAGGCCTGTCCTTACCATCAGTGCCAGACAGGCATTAGACTAACCCCAGAATTTACCAAACAACATGCCAGTCATAGTATACCGTGTGTACCCATAAACATAAACTCACATAGTCTAGGAGGCCTGTCCTTACCATCAGTGCCAGACAGGCATTAGACTGACCCCAGAATTTAACTTGAGGGCATAGCCCATAAAGCAACATCAATTGCTGGCAAAGTCAAAACCGCCACACGCAAGTCAGTGGTACACTGACGAGCGCCCCACCGCAGCCAGCACCTGTTCGACAACTAATTGTAGGCCAAGGTGAACATCTTTAGGCCAATCATTTAAATTAACCCCATCAGGTCCCAATAAATACTGTTATCTCCCTCAAGACCCCAGCGGCAGACAACGATGCCACCAATCCTCTGGACAAATTTGAAAACATAGGCATTCCCCTTGCGGCGAAACAGCTCTTGTGACAGCTGAATCTCCTCAGAGCAGTTGGATGTGCCACAGCATAGCCTTTTCCTAGAGTTCAGGCGCCACCCAGTCTCCTCAGGTCTTGTAGTCAATCCTAAGGGAGCTACTTAACTTCCCTTTTTAGGTTCACACCCACAGTGATGCCATGCTTCCAGCAGTCAAGGCTCCCTTTCCCTAAAGGCGGTTCAAGGGGCCTTCATTATCTCCTGCTTGACGTTGAGGCAATGATCTTATTAAGACGAGACGCTAGGATTTTAGCTAAAATTTTGATATCAATATTTAACATGGAGATCGGACAGTAGTTGGAGCATAAAGTTTTTATCTGAGTTAGGTTTTGGAATCATACAAATGATTACCATTAGGGATTCTTGTCTAAAAGACTTATTTTCTAATATATTATTAAACGCATCTGCCAGCACAGGGGAGATAATGTCTGCAAAGGTGCGATAATATAGTGCTGAATACCCATCAGTGCCCCATCTTTTATTTATTTTTAAGTCCCTAATGGCAGCCATTACATCTTCTATAGTTATATGTTCATCTAATTGAGTTTTGTGAGATAAAGATATTTTAATTAAATTTATATGTGAGAAAAAAGCATCAGCTTCGTTAGGGTTAAAATTAATTGTTTTTTTCCGAAAAAAGGGATGATAAAACAGAACCAAATTTTTGGAGGATTTTAAGAGGGTTGCTAGTGTATGTGTTTCTGGCCCATTTAAGTTTAATTGGTTTAAAAGATTTATTTATAGATTTTAGAGCTCGTGCCAGATATGTGCCAGTTTTATTCGATTTTATATGTAAAATGCATGTTTAGTATGATGTAATAATTTGTCAGCAGTGTTTGTAAGAAATAGGTTATATTCCAGTCTCGCCTTCTCCAACTTTTGTTATTGGGGTAGGATTATTTTGGAAAACTGTAAAAGAGGAGTTACCGTATTTATCGGCGTATAACACGCACCCCAATTTAGGAGGGAATTTTAAGGGAAAAAAAAAAACTTTTAGGAGGGAAGTTGAAGGGAAAAAAACTTACATTTAAATGCCCATCATTGCAGCCTTCTCAGTGCAGCCTTCCCCAGTGCAGCCTTGTCAGTGCAGCCATGTCAGTGCAGCCTTCCCCAGTGCAGCCTTGCCCCAGTGCAGCCTTCGATCCCCCTAGCCGAGTAGGTTCGGATAGCTCCGCTCGGGACTACGAGTGGAGCCGAAAGTGAACGAGAGCCGCCGAGAAGAGCCGAGGACCGGCTCTGTGTATTTCGGCGCCGGCGGCGCCATTCTCAAATCGCGGTCGGCGATTTTGAAGTTGTGACAGCTCCGGATCGCAGGAGATCGGTGTATAACACGCACCTGCGACTTTCCCCTGATTATAAGGGGAAAAAAGTGCGTGTTATACGCCGATAAATACGGTAAATTCAGTTTCTAATTTCCGTTCCATTTTAATACGCTCCGTTTGAGTTTCTCCAATTATTGCTGAAATACTCCTCTTAAAAACAGGGTTGTGCGCTTCCCATAGGGTCAATGGGGAAATGTCTGAATGTGTTATTTTTTAGGTAATCTTTTAAGGCCTGCTCAATTATTAAGCTGTGGGATGTGTGTTTTATTAATATATCTGGGAGATACCATGTAGGATCATGTGCTTTTGGTAAGACAGAAGCAATGGAAGTGAAGACTGTAATATGATCAGACCATGGGATAGGGATTATAGTAGATAAAAGTATTTCTGGTACCATTCCTAAAAAAAAAAAAATATGATCAATTCTGCTGAAAGTTTGATGCGGGTGTGAAAAATATGTATATTTGCTTTTAGTTTGATTATTCTTTCTCATGAATCGACTAATTTAAATGTAGAGAGAAGCTGTGAGAAAGACTGTTTAGGTTGGTTTCGGGGAGGAATAAAGGGGGTTATGTCCAGAAATGGAAGAATGACTTGGTTGGAATCTCCGCACACAATCAGTGATCCCATTCTTTGTGAATTTATCACTTGAAAAAGGTGTGATAAGAAAGGTATAGGTTTTTTATTAGGTGCATAGTAAGAGATTACAGTTATTGCTGTGTCCATAATAAACCCTGTGAGTATTAAGTAACAGCCTTCAGGACCTTTAATTTCTGCTTGTATTGTAAAAGGAGTGGACCTATGGAAAGCTATTAGAGTTCCACATTGCTTGGTATCAGCTGAAGCTGTGAATACCTGCAGGTATGAAGAATTGTAAAATTTGGGCATTGAAATTTTCGTAAAGTGCGTTTCTTGTAGGCACACAATGTGCGCTTTTTTGACCTGGAATGATCTGAAAGCTTTTGTTCGTTTTTACGGAACGTTTAGATCATGAACGTTCAGGGATAATATGTTTAATGGTGCCATAGTAGTTGAATCATTAGGCAGCTCTTACCATTTATTTCCAAGTGGTGGCTTCTCGACTCGATACCCGCGGATAAAGAGAGAAATAAAAGAAAAAGAGGTCCAGGGAAATCTGGAGCGAGCAAGGAGCAAAAGACATGTGAAATCAGAAAACAAATAGATATTATACAGTTACTAAGAGATTCAAGGTATACCCGTGACGGAGGAAAAGATCCTCTATCAAGGGAAAAAGTTGCCAACACCGGATCCCCCCATTAAATATGTGGGAACGCGGTGAAAGTGAAATGGGGCACGCAGAACTTCCATGAGCAGAACACACGCCTCAAAACTTAATAATAAATAAACATTGCAACAATGTTTTTTAATAAGCCCCAACAATGTTTTGATAACATCATCTATAAAATAAGTGAGTTAATCCGTTAAGGATAAACTCATAAGAGGTAGATTTATCTATCAAGAAGATTATCTTATGACAATTCCTAATAGGTGTGAATAAGGAGGAAAAAAAATGAACTTTAGAGTTTTATTTATCCAGTAAATTTAGGTTATTTGGTTAATGCTAACTAGTAAAAACTCATAAACCAATGGATATAACTCGCCTTTGGCAACTGGGTAACAATATCATTTTATAATCTCTCCAATAAACCTCCAATACATCATGAGGATCTAAATGGAGAGATAAAAAAAAAAAATAAAAAAATAAAATAAAGTTAAATCCTATATGATATGGATATAACTAAAATTGATTAGGATATTAGTCACAGAAGTCTGTGTAATATAAATGAGGTCATATGACTTAGTGAGGATTTTATATGCTGTCAGTCATTTTAACCAAATTTTGGTAAAGTTCAAAGAAATACAGTCCATATGCAGATTGGATCATGCCCATATTTTAAATATAGTATATTTCTTCCCAAACTTTCTTCCATAACAGAAGTATTTAGTGCGTTCCATATTTGCATTTTTTATTCCATGCAGTCTTCTTGTTCTTGAAGTGGGGATGTATGTCGGCTCCTCTTGTGAAGATGCTGACTTCCATTCTTTTCCGCAGGTTGGGAGGAAATCCTTAGAGAGGAAGTAGATGCAGACCTTCTTGAGGCAGAAGCAGTATGAGGATTCTCAACTAAATTTAGGTCTTGCAGAGCCTGTTGGAGTTCTTCCGGTGATCTGCAGGTGTGTCTGGTACCTTGAAGGGGGAATCTTAGGGAAAACAGGAATCCCCATTGGTAAGTGATATTATTTCGTTGAAGTTCCATTACTTGGGGCTTCATTGCAAGTCTTTTAGAGATAGTTGATTGGGAGAGGTCCACAAATAACTGATAATTATGTCCCTGGAAGACTAAGTTGTGTTTTTCTCTGGCCACAACTAGGAGTTTTTCTGAAAAAATGGAATTTAGCTATATTGTCCTGTGTGGGGCCATCTGCTTTTTTGGGCATAAGAGCCCGGTGCACTCTGTCCATTTCTAGCCGTTCCAGTGGTATTCCTGGTACTAGTTCCTGACAATGCAGTTACTGTGGATTGTACATCTATGACAGATTCTGGTATCCCTCTGATACTCAAATTCGATCTTCTTGCTCTATTTTCATAGTCCTCCAATTTGTTCTGCAGCATAAAATTTTCTTTTTTAAGTAAATCAATTTCAGACATGTAGTCTTGAGCAGAATTTTCCATTTCTTCCACTTTAAGCTCAAGTGCTGCGGTGTGGGGTCCCATATCCCTAATCTCTTTTGTGAGATTATTAGAAATTTGCTCTGAAGTTTGTTTCAGCGCTTTGTGTAGCATTTTTTCAAATTGGTTTAAAATGCTTTGAGGGGAAGTCGATTCCTGTGAGGGATTATGCGAGATAGTTAATTCACTGTCTGAGTCCCCTGAGGAGATAGGCTGTATTAATTTTAGTTTTTTTGTGTAGTACTGTATGCTGAGGTGCTTGAGGCTGATTCTGAGGTCATTTGCGCCATCTTGGATGAGACCCGAGCCTGTGTGCCTCCTAATGATTTGGATTTTGTTTTGTTACGGGCTCCTCCCAGCACAAATTATGATTTTAAAACACTCCTCTCACCTCTCGGGTGTATGGGACAGATGTTTCGCTGATTTAAAATCTGCCGGGCTGTCTGTATTTAGCGGGTATTCTCCTCACGTAGCGGAGCTCTAGTCGAACATATTTGTCGCGCTGTAATTACTTTAAGTTGGACACTTTCACACCAATCCGATCCTCCTCCCCTCTCCCCTGTTAACTCTATGTCCTCTTATGTCCATAAATCTGCACTATAAACAACACTGCAGCCTCCGGAGTCAGCTCTGGGCATGTGGAAGAGATAAAAAGTGAGCAGGTATAGAAAGGGTGCAAGACAGATGAAAGTGTGGACTGTCTTACACCTGACCCCTGCTATGTCTGCTCACTTTTTATCTCTTCCAACTGTCCTGCAGCCCAACACATTTTCTGTAGCTATTTAAACTGCCCATAGATGAGAAGTCTGATCGAAGAATAATCAGATTCCTCCAATCCACACAATGTCCCCCACCAGGACATTGTATTCTGACATCAAGATCTGGCAAGATCAGAATACACTAACCATCAGCTGCACTTAAATTGGTAGCATTCAACAGGCATTCCTGTCCACTAAAAGCAACGGGTATTGGTAAAATCATGTCCCAACCACCTGTTTTTGCCACCCTCACAACCACAAGTTTAACCACTTCAATACAGGGCACGTATACACCCTTCCTGCCCAGACCAATTTTCAGCTTTCAGTGCTCTCAGACTTTGAATGCCAATTACTCAGTCATGCAACACTGTATCCAAACAAAATTGTTATAATTTTTTTCATACAAATCGAGCTTTCTTTTGGTGGTATTTAATCACCACTGGATTTTTTGTGACATAAGTGAGAAAAGAGTGAAGAAAACAACCACTTTTTTAAGTTTCTATGATAAAATTTTGCAAATAAGTTTTTCTTGGTCATAAATTTGGAGCAAAACTTATACTGCTACATATCTTTGGTAAAAATAATGCAAATTAATGTGTATTATTTGGTCTGTGTGAAAGTTATAGAGTCTACAAGCTATGGTGCAAATCATTGAAAATTGATCACACCTAATGTACTGACGGCCTATTTCTTGAGGATCTGAAATGTCAAGACAGTACAAATACCCCCAAATGAGCCCTTTTTGAAAAGTAGACAGTCCAAGGTATTTAGTAAGAGGCATGATGAGTTTTTTGAAGTTGTAATTTCTTCCCCACAATTCTTGGGAAAATTAAGACTTTTTTTCACAAAATTGTCATAATAACAAGTTATTTCTCATACACAGCATATGCATACTTCCAATTACACCCCAAAATACATTCTGCTACTCCTCCCAAGTATGGCAATACCACATGTGTGTGACTTTTACATAGCCTGGCCACACAGAGAGGTCCAACAGAGGTCCAACATGCAGGGAGCACCATCAGGGGTTCTAGAAGCATAAATTACCGGTACACTTCTAATTTCCTAACCACCTATTACATTTTTGAAGGCCCTGGAGCACCAGGACAATGAAATTACTTACAAAGTGACCCCATTTTGGAAAGCAAACACCCCAACGTCTATTCTATGAGGCATTCTGAGTCTTTTGAATGGTTATTTTTTTTCCACAAGTCTTCGGAAAACGTGGAAAGAAAATAAAAACTTATTTTTTTTCAAAAAATTGTCAATTTATAAGGTATTTCTAACTAATATGTATATAGCAAAACTACGCCCCAAAATACGTATGGCGATACCACATGTGTGAGACTTTTACACAGCCTGGCCACATAGAGAATTGAAGTAGTACCTTCAGGCGTTCTAGGAGCATAAATTACACATCTCATTTCATTCCTTCCTATCACACTTTTGAAGGTCCTGGAGCACCAGAACAGTGGAATTAGTCACAAAATGACCCCATTTTGGAAAGCAAACACCCCAATGTATATTCTATGAGGCATGGTCTGCAGATAGGTACTCAGGTACTCTGATGGGCTGCAGATAGGTACTCGGGTACTCTGATGGGCTGCAGATAGGTACTCGGGTACTCTGATGGGCTGCAGATAGGTACTCGGGTACTCTGATGGGCTGCAGATAGGTACTCTGATGGGCTGGTGACAGGTACTCGGTTACTCCGATGGGCTGCAGATAGGTAATCGGGTACTCTGAAGGGCTGTGACAGGTACTCTGAAGGGCTGTGACAGGTACTCTGAAGGGCTGTGACAGGTACTCAGATGGACTGTGACAGGTACTCAAGTACTCAGATGGACTGTGACAGGTACTCGGGTACTTTGATGGCTGGTGACAGGTACTTTGATGGCTGGTGACAGGTCCTCTTTATTAGGGGGACAATCAGTGTGTTTTGGTGTGCACTGTAAGCAGTAATGAGCTTTAACCGCAATCTCCTTCTCATTCTTCCTTCTGCATTCTGAGCATATCACACTCCTGAGCATAATATACTCCAGTATATTAAAAATAATGTGTTACTGCGGATTATTTTCTACCTACAGATGGTGCTTATATCTTGGCCCAGATCCTTCTTCTCTGCCCTTAACAGTCTGTTTCTAAAATGTATCTGGCACAGGCAGAGCCCCCGGGTGGCCCTCCACACCTTGCATCACCCTAAGAGGTCGGGGGGATTGGTGGTGCCATCCCTCTGTAACTATTATGAAGCAATAGCCTTGCAGCAGATATTGGACTGGCATCATAATGTGCACATTAAATTATGGGTCCCTTTAGAGAAATACTTGGCTGGCCGCAACCTGTCCCACTTCCCTTGGCCCTCTAGAGAACACCGGGGCCGTTTAGATTTTGCAATCCCTGTCACCACCCATACTCTGAAAATATGGGACGCTCTTAATGCTCAGGAGCTATTGTCTCTTCCAGTATTTCCCCTTGCTCCTTTGAGGGGGCTTCCCCTGGTTCACTCCTGGGGAACATCTCTCCTACTTTCTTACATAGGCAAGGGACAGAGAGGTGATCTGGGGTAGGTTTATACAGGAACAGGGTCTAGTCTTCTTGGATTTCTTTCTTGGATTGGTTTTGCGACCAATTTGGACGCTTCCCGCTCGATGACTGGCGCTATAGACAGTTGCACCATTTTGTCCGCAGCCTGCCTCAGGCCATCAGACCCCTATCCTTCCTGAGTTCATTTGAGAAGCTATGTATGTTGGCTGCCCCCATTCCACACTTTATTTCAGTCCTTTATGAGATGCTGCAGTCAGCAGAGTCTAGGGGTAGGCCGGCCTGTATACGGGAGTGGGAGAGAGACTTGCAGCATACATTTACGGAGGCCCATTTGGACCATCTGTATCACCTTACCCATGCAAGCTCTGTGGATGTAGGCAGGAAAATGGCACTTGTCTACATATTTGGTGGGAGTGCCCAATGCTCTAGCCGTATTGACAAGATATCAGGGCCCAGATCAAAGTGTTCCTAGATATTGAGATGCCTGACTCTCCCCCTGAGTTTTTGCTCCACGTGCCATCTATTCCTCTCAGCCATTACCGCAAGTCGGTTCCACCTCATCTTCTGAATGCAGTCAGGCATTTGATTCCCATTTACTGGAAAACAGCTCATGTTCCTGGCCGAGTTGATTGGATCCACTTGGTAAACAACATTATGGCTGCGGAGGAGTAGGTGGCAACGTGTAAGGGAGGACATGAAAAGTTCTATGGGATTTGGGGCGACTAGGATACATTACACTTCCAGTGCCTCACAGACACCACAGCCATCGGCCTCAGGGCCCAATACATCTTTATAGTCGGGGAACTGATTTAGCTTAGTTTTGTTAAAGATTGGGGCAGACTTGCTCAGATCCATGGAATATTTCTAGAATTATCATTTATTTTCTCAGTTATAGTGCTGGCTGTTGTGTGTTTTGTTTCCGTTGTGTTATTTATTTTATTTAATTTTGTTTCTTTATTACTTTTATGCTTGATCTGCTCCCCCCTTTCTTCCTCTCCCCCTCACCCCCTCGCCTACCCCTGCCCTTCC